>OY720430.1:175541146-177941146 GCA_963082735.1 Pocota personata
ATTTACAGTTCATCCATTTCATGTTATAAAGTAGTTGCACTTTATAACAACTCAGCAGCTGCCATTTGTTTTATAGGAAAAGAAAAAATGTGTGAAGTGGGGATTATCCATAAACCAGAAGAATATGAACATGTCATATTTCCTACAATTCGCTCTGACACCAAATTGTGATTCCTGAATAAAGAGTGACGTCCAAATTCGTTGGAACTTGTAATGCTGTTTCTTACTGGCAGCTTTAAATGCGGACTTCATCCGCATGACCATGTAAATCGACCGTAAGATACAGTCATTCCTGGGCGCTGCATATTTACCCTGATTCAGGGATGACACTTTTTTCGATTGTACTAAAAGCTATACTCAAATTGTACTAAAATGGAGTCGATTATATTTTTTTGAGTTTATGTACTAAATTAAAGCCAGCTTAGAGTGTGAAAGTGACATTTTCAAAGTCTTGAGTTATGAGTGAATCAATAGATTACAATTCTCAAATATTTATGTGGCTGAACACTTTCACATTCTGAGCAGTGCGAACCTCCAGCGTAGCAAAAGTCCAATTGAACAAATTTGAACATGCCTAAGGTGCAAAAAGTGTGTCATTTATCTTTCCAAAATTTGGAAAGTTAGTCGCATTGGGCTACAGATAAATGTTTTCCTTTCCGTTTAAAACTTAGAAGCGTTTGATAGGCATGTTTGTATGTACATATGTCACAGAAGTGATGATGAGGTAACTATTTCTCTGTATCACAACCTACGTACATACATAAATGAAAAGTACGAATAGATCATTCTGTTTTACTCTTGAGTAGTGCGCGCAGTCGAATGGTGGCTACAGCATAGGTAATCGCCCTAGAAGTATTTCCCGATCAGCGTTCACTACGATCGTAGTGCGTCACTACATTTTCTTCGTTTTGCATTGATTTCCCTTACGATTTTTCAAGAAAGATATGTATTCCAAAATAGGGAAACATTTTATAGAACTGCAAGAATCTTGCCTTTGTAACAAATGCATTAATTTCGGTTTGGTGGAAAAAGTGGGAACGCTATTCCCGATATTCAGGAGACATTTAAAAATATTAGCATGAACGCTATTCTTAGTAGTCTGCTGGACTGCCCGAACACAATGGAGAAGTGCTGCAGCAGATGAAATTGCTGTAGTACAAACTGTCAAACAAGTCGCTCACTAAAATAGCAAAGCACCCTACACAATGGTGAAGCGCAGCTCGATTGCTCAAGCTGTCAAAACGGAGAGATAATCGCGCTGTGTTTTTGATAATATTTTTTTTTTTTGTGGATTTATTTTATAATAATGACTGAAGAAAAAGAAATCGCATGCTGTTTGTTTTTGTTTTTAACTGTCAAAAAGAAGTGCAGCTCGTTCGGAAGTTGAAGTTGACTCAACTTGTGCTGCAGCTACTTTTCGTACTTCAGCTACAGCTTCGCCTTGTATTTGTACTATAGGGAGTACGTGTATTTCAACTTTTAAAGAGCTGCGTACTGCAGCTTCAGCTTCACCATTGTGTTCAGGAAGTGAGTTCACTTCACATGAGCTTTAGCGTTTGGAGTGGACTTGTGCTTAGACCGCGCGTGATCTATAGGAAATTAAGAGACGTGACTATTGGGAAATATATCAATGAAGGAACACCTCAGGATAACGTTCTCTTTCCGCTTAAATTTATGTCTTTTTACTATAGACGAGACTCTAAAAATGCTAACAAGAGGTGACTTCGGAATGATTGCCCACATTGATATTTTCGTTCTAGTGCGAGGCAAATTTTTAAACAAAAATTGATGCGGTGAACAACTGGGATACAAAACAGACCCCCATTACTGCATACTGTGCGTTATGGCATATTGACAGAAAAAATAATACATATGTGTTTGTGAAAACACAAAGCACAATCACAACCGGTTGTGTTGAGAACTTTTTGTGTCATGTTCGGCAACATTCTGATAAAACGCCGAACACGTTTTGCTATTATTTGCTACGCGAAGGATAGCTGGGACTATCAACATTTTTGTAAAGGAATGACTTGCTACAGATAGTAAGGAGGTGTATATGTATGTGCAATATAATTGAAAATATACTTGAACAACGCCATAATAGACCAAATTTCTACACGTAATATGGTAATGCAGTGCATTATATTGTCAATTATGATATATGTATTGCGTTTTTTGTCGACGTATTTTTTAGCGGTCGCACACGTTTTTAAACTATAGCCATTTAAAGACTCCTTAACTACTGAGCCACAGAGCCCACATTATGTACATATGTATCTAAAGTTACCTATATGTATGTATGTATGTACCAAACCCAATAATATTCTAAAGGGCAGAAGAACACGGATAACGCTTACTTAAATATTTGTATTTTTCGGTTTATATATCTTGAGTTTTAATTCTTGATATTTAAACCCTTTTGCTTATATACTTACATCAGCTAAATTTCCAAATATTAAACTGTTTAGGGGTGTGGTCAATCCAGTTGCTACAGCACACAAAAGTCCGACGAAGTACATTGATTTATCTTTCCAACTTGAATATTTATACTAAAATAACGAAACATATTTATAAATAAAAATTCGTATAAATGCGGCATCTATTAATATGCTTACCATACTGAAGAATGGTACTGCGGGCACTTCATCTTTGTCTTTTTTGGCTTCCGCTGATTCTTTGGATTCCTTGTCATCCTCCTTTTGCTTCCCATTTAGTGTTCTTTGAAAATAAATTAAATAATAATCATTGCTTTATCTACTATGATATACTTTTGCAATTTTAAATTATATTTCCGCTTTTTACTAATGAGGTGATCCATATAAGCATAGGAGTATGTATATGTAGATAGGGGAAGGTGAGGCAAAATGGAAAAGTTTTTTTTAAAAAAAAATAAGAGAATCCTGCTAAAATCGCGACATGCCGAGAGGCAAGATTGGAAATTATTTTACAACAGATATTCTGGAATGTAATAAGTGCAGATGTGAGATCAATAGTCATAACCAGCGCCTTAAGTATGCGACCATACTTTGCGCATGCTTTAAAATAGTCATCCCAAAAAACTGTCGTCATGACCTTGTATGCTGACAAACCCGCCTTGGCCGTCTTCGGCTTCGATTCGCCAGGAGAAGTCCATTGTTTTGACTGTTCCTTGGTTTCTGGTGTGTTGTGGTGAATCCAGGTTTCATCCACGGTTACGAAACGGCGCAAAAACTCAGCCGAATTTTTCTGGAACATCGCCAAACACACCTTTGAAGTTGTCAAACGAATGCGTTTGTTGTCGATTGTTAGCAAACGCATATGTAAAATCGAAATAACTGAGCCAAGTGATAAGCCTGTGGCCTCTTTAAGCTCGCACACTTTTACTCGTCGATCGTCCATTATCAAACCATGGATTTTGTCCACCATTTCTGGTGTGGTGACCTCAATTGGGTGACCAGAACGTTCGGCGTCACTTGTGCTTGTAAACCAGTGGTGAATGGTTCCAATCGATGGTAAAGAGTCCCCATAATATTTGTCAAGCTTTTGTTTGGTTTGCGTGACAGTTTTTTCTCGCAAAAAATAGTGTTTAATGAGCACTCGAAATTAACGAAAATGCTGGTAGGCGTCTATATAAAATGGCTGCCACAACAAAACTATTTGACAGATCTGTCTGAAAATTTGAGTGCGGTCTTTTGAAAGATGATTCTTGACAAAAAAAAAAAAAAAAAATGTAAGGTGACGACACAATTTGTGTTAATTTTCATGGACTTATTGACCTACTCTCGTATGTATTAGCTCGTACATGTGTACTTCTACTTCCATGTTCAAAACAAATGGAAGTACGAGTATGTATGGTAATCGTGTCAGAAAATCCTGCCCGAAATGAAGTCAGATTCTAACTATACGAGTACATACTATCCGTATACTTAAAATGTACAGAAAAGTGGTTTTCGTGTGTCATTGCTTTTCACTTATTTCTGGAAAAACACACCTATTTGAATGACTGTTTTTGCAGACTACTAACCTAAACTAGGACTCATGGTCTGTTGATGTAATGTTAATTGGATAAGCAATTGTTTTTTTTTTTTTTTCTGCGCACGATAACTTGCGCATGGATTCACCGACTGCAACGATTCTTCTTTTATAGCATTTGTCTAAAAGACGAATCGAAATCAAAACTTGTATGGGAATGCCTATACAAATTTAAAGAATTGGGTAGTAGTAACACGTTAACCCTCTATTGGGTCCCCGGCCACGTGGGAATGGAAGGCAACGAAGAAGCAGACTCCTTGGCAAGACAAGGAGCACCAGAATCCTTCATTTGATCTGAACCATTCTGCGGAATAGGAAATCATACTATATGCAAAGAATTCAGGAAGATGGAAAAAGAAGAAAGGGCGTGAACCTGGATTAATACTCCAGGTCTGAGGCAAGCTAAGAAACTTGCCTCAGACCAGCGAACGGAAAAGATTCGAAGCAAGCATCTACCTTAACAAGAATAGCCTACGTATCCTAAAAGGCTAACGGGGCACTGTAAACTCGGGGAGCATCTAAGGAAATTCGGTATAACAAACGATGACCTTTGCAGATTTTGCAATGGGTCCAGTGAGACTCCAGAACATCTTCTGAAGTCTTGTGAGGCACTGATCCACAAAAGATTGAAATACTTGGACAAGTATCGACTATCAGATAAGGATATGCCAACCATAGACCTACTTCTCATTCTCAGACTCCTAAGAGAAACCGGATTAGAGACGCTCTAGGATGAACTATCCTTGCCAAGGCAAAGTAAGAGTGTGAATTATATTCCAAGTGCAACTCTAATGAGGGAATAAACCTCTCCTAGGTATTAGCAGGGGGCAGTGCAAGATAATCCTACACAATAATAATAAAGAGGAATGAAGACATGCTGATTTTGGTGTCAATCAGATTAGCGGTTGATAAAATAACTTCTTTCTTAGACCAAAATAAGTCGATTATCATTTGATCATAGCGCAGAGAATTCGCCGCAACTCAATTACATCGCCAGTCCACAGCGCACACCAATCTGTCACTCGTGGTGGATGCAATGGCCTCTCAACGATCGCATTTGGATTCTCAGATTCGAAAAATCTGTACTTAAATAACGATACACAGATATTACAGAACAAATTGCAGATATAAATACGTAAAAGTTTTAAGGGCCCGTATGAGGTCATCCAACTAATACATGCCAAATAAGATAAGGCTAGCTATAATCTGCTATTTAATTAAGTACTTGATTGTTGAGTGAAATGATATAAATTTCTTTACATACGCCACTATATAATTTCATGAAAAGGAACCGTTGCTAATTCTATTGGGTAAAGGAGTTATTTTTTGTTTCTGAATAGGCGAACATGTGCACTGGGACAGCACCCCGAGACGTCTGTAGATGCTTGTTGATTATTCCTTGAATAGCTGGAGATTAAAAAAATGTTCGTGGAGCTGCTGTAACAGTTAATGGTGAACGTTAAAGGGACATGATAACAAACTATTTTGATATTGTACAATAATATGCGAGCTACGGCTCGAGTAGATAAAACGATATTCTGTGAAATTATTTCTTTATTTTCTAGTCTATAGAACAATTCAAGTTCACACTATACTATTCTTCGCAAACTCCTTCCTTACAAGATCTCTTTCTTCTCCAATCACTTTATCTCCTTTCAATTACTTAATTCACAAATCCAAACTAATTACATCTTCTTGTTAACTCTCAACTTTCAATTTATCACAAAATTACAACTTCGGCTGTTATCATTTTTCCAATCTCTTCGTGCGGTTCAAAACCGACTGCCCTGTCTCGATCGCCATCTGTCCTTAAATAGCCGCATTTCTAATAGCCAGAAACTTCTAGCAAATTCTTCGACCACTGGAACAAGAAAATTCTGATGTAATAATTCCAGGATGACAGCTGCAGCCAATAATCTCTTGTTCTCTCTTACCCGTGATATTATGCGAACTGTGGAGACTAATTGCAGACACGAACCTCGAATGAAAAGACACTTCGGAACAAAATTATGCCAGAATGAAAAGACACTTCGGAATTTGTTGCATTATGCTACATTATGTTACAATATCAATATCGGAAGTCTGCCTGGAAGTGTCAATGTCTCAATATTATACTGACATAAAAATATCAGCTGTTTATTAAAAACCAATGTGTTTTATTTTAAATTTAAATTGTAACCTCCAATTGAATCACCTTTTATAGTCTTTGCTAATGTTAAGCATTCTACTGAAAGAATCATTCAAATCGGAATATTTTGTGCACAAATTATCATGAACGCAAACAGGACATGGGGAAGTTCCACAAATTTAACTTTGTTTTCCAAACTCCCCATTCGATTGACACCAAAATTGATACACTTCGAGTCCTATTCCGGGAACTTATTTAAAAAAAATCAAATTGGTGCATTTTTACTTTGTATTTCCAAACCGTTAATTTTCGTCAGCTCGATTGACACTAAATTCGACAAATCTTGTTTTAATCCAGATTAATAGTTACTAAAAGACGCTTGACACCATCTTCTTTTAGAAATGCGCAAAGACTTTTGATAAAGTGTCAGTTATTTGCGTTCACACGGTTGCTTATTGATAATGTGCAGAATAAAGTTAACAGCCAAAGCGTGAATATTTGTATTGCAATGGTTCCATTCAGTTATTGCTGCACGTTTCATTCTTTTATTTTTTTTAAAATTTATACGTACAAATGAGAAAAAGTCGCAAAAATTAATATATTTGAGAAATCATAGCAACATTGATTTAAATGTTGCGAAATTGTTCCATTGGTCGAAGCTTACCATAAGCAGGATAGTTACGACAAGCACAACAGCTACGCATTTACACTGGTATACTGTGTGAATTATTATTTTTTCAGATCTGAATAGCATATGACCATGCAAAGCGATATTAAACAATAATTGTTCAAGTTCATAGTCAGATAAAGCACTTTAAAACTATTTAATCACCTAGTTAAGCTAAAATCGTTTTATTGCTATTTTTGCACAGTTGTCATAAAGTCAATATTAAACATAAAACACCATTTTAAACTCAATATGATGATTCAAACGTCATATTAAATAAATAAAAAGCACTGCAAACGATTGTCAGCTTTCACTATTTTAATAAACTACTTGAAGAAGCCTATTAATATGTTTCCGGATGATCCGAATCTTTGAACATCTTTGAAAGTCGAAAGTGTATAGAATCCGATCGATTGCGTTGAAGAGTTCAATTGAGGAAGAATTTTAATCGAGATGCAGGTTCGACAATACCAAATTTTCAATTGGCATACAGTCCGGTTCACTTGATTAGACGCACCAAAATTTTATTTGTAAAACTTCTATCTTCTATTTTTTTTAAATTTGTATTAAAGAGAAAAAAATTAACACACAACAGAGAGAGGAGTCAATACTCAATGAAACACCTATGAATGCATCCTTGGAGAAAGGATCCTAACAGTACTTTTTCACTCTTTTTTTTACGATTTTGAGTGCTCCACATCTAGAATTTAAGAATCTTAAAAAAATCCGCCACTAAATTCTACACAAAGCAGCAGCGACTGAAACTCGCAAGGGACCACATGACCCGGGATGTGCAAACTGGAAGGGCTGCCAATGACTGGAGAAAACTTTTCAATTTGGATGGGCCAGATGGCTACAATTATTATTTTCATGATATCCGAAAAGAAGCACTATTTGTGACCCGTCATCATTCCAGACAAGGAGGACTTATGTTCTGGGGTGCAATTTAATTGTATGGCATTTTGGAATTGGTTTTCGTGTCCAACAATATGACAGGAAATTCATACAAGACCTTGCTCCAATCAGCTTTTCCTAAAATCCATGAAATTTTTGGTCCTCTTCAGTGGTCTGATACATAATGCTCGTGTCGTAAAAGACTGGATCACTAGTGAAAACATCCAGTTATTGTCATGGCCACCATATTCACCGGATCTAAATATTATTGAAAACGTTTGGGGCTGGCTAACAAGCAAAGTCTATGAAGGGTGCAGTCAGTACGAAAGCAATGATGAGCTGGTCGCAGCAATCAAAGCCGTTTAGGCAGAAATTTCATTAAATTGCTTGAAATTCTTGTATAAATCTATGAAGAATCGAATTTTCGAAGTAATTTTGAAATGTCGAGGTGCTACTTATTACTAAAAACATTTAAAATAGTTCGAAATAAATTTAAAAAGTTAAAAAAAAAAAAAAAATCACTTGTATCGTGTATTTTTTTCCTTCATAAATTTTTCATCCAATATTATAAACTTCGCTTCCTTTTGTGCATGTATTTCTGAGTTTAAATTCTTTGGTTTTGTCCGTTGACATTTGACAAATTCAAAGGACAATAAGTGAATGTACTAGATTACTTGTGAAATATATTGATTTTTGGGTGTGTTCGTTCAAAAAACATTTTAAGATTGTTTTAAAGAAGATTGTTTTTTGAAGTCATAGTGAACATAAAAAAACATGCAGAAACCGTACAAAATTAGCTGTATTTTCAAAATCTTTAATCCATTTGTCACCGAGATCTCTCGCCCTGTTCAAGTAAACACTGCAAAGGGAATCATTCAGATCGGTGCATTAGGTTTGTTTGATGATGACTGGTGAAACCAGTGCGCAATATATGAGATGCAAACATTAAAAAAATATAATAGTTAAAAATATAAAGTGAAGTCGCTTCAATTGTGAAAATCAAAGAATGACAGCTTCTGATGAAGAATACAATTTCTGGAGTTACTCTGGTTTTTTTTTTCAGTCATGAAAATGCATTGACACTATCCAGGACACATTGGTGCCATACTTCCATTTCCTTAGAAGTAAAAAAGTCAATAAACAAAAATTGGCTTAAAAAGTGTCGATTTTATTACCAATAATTTATTATCAATCGAACAACTAATTTCAAATCTTAGATCGCTCGCTTAGTTGCTTCAATTTTTCGTTATTGATGTTCTTAAGAACTAAAAATAGCATTCAATTGTTCAGTTATTCAAATACATATAAAAAAAAAATTCAAAATTGAGTCACCGACAACATTTTGGGATTTCGCAATTTTGCTTCCATTTGCTTAATTTCTTTCCTCTGAATCGATATGTCAGAAGTGTTCACTCAGTCATAAATAAATCCTCAATACGAAAATTGATTGATTGTTATAATGCCCATAGTAATCACAAAATGTTGTGTATACAAGCCGCGGGTTATGAGTATTGAAAAACAAACGTATCCATGAGAAATTCTGGTATTATTTATAAAGTTTTGGCGAAAGTCACATTTTCTTAAATGATGGTTATCATACACACATATCTACTATATTGATGTCTGCAAATCAACACGAGGTTATAATCGATGAATAGCCGTCATAAATAGCAAAGATATAGGAAGTAATTTTCATGATAAAACAAGAACTTGAAAATCCAACGATAAGGAAAAAAAGTACCCGCAGTATAGGAAAAAGGATTTCAACTATAAACATTTTGCAAAAGGAGACATTAAAAGAAATGGTCAGAAAATTCGTCGGTATATATATATAATAACATAAAAACAAAGTATAAGTACATACGAGCCATAGGTATAATACCAATTGTATTTTCAAAATGTGATTTTGCAAGTCATAACGTGAAATAATTGATAATGTCAATAAAATATTTATTGTTTCTATTTGTTCAACCGTCATGATGTCTGAACAAATACATTTTAGCAAAAATTTATAATTTTTAGTATTATATTTTTTATATTATACGTAAATGTGTAAATTATATGAATTTTGAATATTTAAATAAACGTTTTCTTTTCCTTTTTTTCGGGCCAAGTCACTTGTAACAAATGTTCTTACGAGTATAACAACAATCTGACCAGTTTTCACTTCATATTTTAACAATACTTACAGTTCGGAGTTATCCTTTTTATTGGTGTTGTTTTTATCTTCCAGTATGATATTGGTCTTATAGAAAGACAAATCGTCCTTCTTGTCCTCAATCGAACCCATGGCGCCAACTGCAGATTTAACTTGTCGATGTTAATATCTTACAGGAAAAAGTTGGACTGATTGTGTTGCCATAGGTAGTGTTCATTTTTGTATGAATAGAAAAAGTTTAACCCGTATCTTAAAATGATATGTTATCAATTAATTCCATATAAAATGAGTTTGCGTATATCTGGTTCACAACGTCAAAGCCATTGAAATCATAAACAATAGAATAAAGTATTATGTTAGTATGTCTTGAAAATGCCTGCTAGTACGATTGAATGGTAGACTTATGAAATGTTATTCATCGATAGATCCATTTGTATTAGTTTTTTACGACTGTTGATGACAAATGAAAATTTCCTAGTAACTCACGAAATTTAAAATGTGATTCCAATATACAAATTTGTATTTAAAATGTTTACCGAAGAACGACTGCCACGTGACCATAATTTTAGATCTAACACAAATGCGTATGCATACACATATGTATACTCGTACATATGAAATATCGAACTTGAATTAATTACTTGTGGACACACGCCAATAGCAAGTCCTCTTATGAAATGCCTTAGAACTTCATTTTGCAATTCATTTTCGCAATAGACAAGTGGTTATACTCGTATAGGGCTAGGAATCAGAGAATAATCTAGGAATTCAAGGTTGTGGTTATTCAGTGCAAATATGATAACGATTTTAAACGCTTGGTTAAAAGAGAGAACTAAACATCGCTGGAAATAACCAAGATTATGACTGTTAATACAAGGTTTATGAAGTATTTCAACATCATTATTAAATAAAATACCTAGAGAAAGAGAGAAAGTAGTAATTGATTGCTGTTCAGGTTTCAAATTGGCTTATGCGGTGAATATTGTTACGGTCTGCCGTTCGATTTTCAATTGCCCGATTGATTATATTTATCGGAAGTTCGGATTTGCATCGTCATTGTGAAAAGATTGTGCTAAAGTTTTCATTTTAAGCACAATTGCTTGGGAGATGAATGACGGGATGGAAATTAACTAATATTTTCGTTCCGAAATTGTGCCAAATTCCTACATACTGGATCCAAGACCTAACAAAATTTATATTTCTGCACCCCTTACGGCTGATTTCTCCACCGAGTACTAAGCTGTCTTAGTACCTGGTCTAGCTAGACCCGGTACTATCTCTGGTACTCGGTACCAACGAAAATTAGTACTTGTGCATTTCTTCACATCGCTAGTACCGGATATATGTACTCGTAAATTCACCAAGCCGAACTAGCTACTAATACGTCTAAACTGGTCTAATACCGATTTTGGTACGCGAAATGTCATGTTACTGACATTTGTATTGTTTTCCGCGCGTCATAGTTTTATTCCTGAATTTATGTAAAGTGTGAATTTATGTAAAGTTTTTTTTTAAATTATTTGTAGCAACTAGATATTTTGCATGATATTCGTATTTTATTCACTAGTGCATGTTTTTTGTAATAGTTGTGTTGCTTTCCTGTTGTAAATGATGTGTGTATGGTGGTATGCTATATACTATATACTATATTGGCTCCATTAGAATTGATTTTCTCTATGGATTGAGATTACATTTGTTTAAAATGAAGATTGAAATTGAATTCGACAATTTTTTCAAATGAATAAAACAATCAAGTGAAGTGCAGTATTTTTATTTTTGCAATTGGAAAAGAATTTCCTCTCTGTGCGTTGTCAATTTGAATGGTTGCCCCTAATGAATTTGGTATTTCATCGTCAATTTTTCCATTGGCTATGATGCGGCGCAAACGATCTTCTTCTTTTGGGTTAGGTTTGGGTTATGCAGTATCGCGCATGCAGTTATTACTTTTTGCGCTGTTCTTGTTTACGCACGCATACCCCATATGCTAAAACTGGAAATCGACGTTTCCACACACCATATTGACGTTCCACTACATTTCGACTGCGAATAATCCGTGCTTGGTATATTTGCATACGCCGATTTTGCCGAATATCAGGATTATTCGCAGTGTATGGAGTCGTCAAATAACGTGTGTTCGAGTATCCACAGTCACCGATTAATATGTGATTCCCAAACTCGCCGGCTTCAAATCGCGCGCGTACATTCGAATGACGAAAAATTGTTCGAACGTACAACAACGTTCAAAATTTTCAAATCGGCCAACGATATTGTTTGCACGTTGAGAGAAAAGTATCCTTTGCAGTTACGAAAACCTTCGCTCTGGAAACGAAAAGAATCGATCCAAAAATTACAACTGATTTTGAAATATCAGTGAAATGAATCAAATCGAATATTGCACATATGGAACTGCACTCACCAATTCTCCACCAGGTAATGCAATTTAACATGGGTGCAATCGATTGCACCGATTATCCGTGGGAACTGAGCAAAGCGATAAAATGCAGCAGTGGCCGCTTCCGGTTCTGCCAACGTTGCTGGCATTTGAATAAATTGGTTCAAATGGCGTATCAAAGCCATGCATACTTTCGGCAGAATGCGGCGTAGACTAGCGGCTGACACACGAATAACGTCTGCAACCGCTATCTGCATCGATCCACTTGCCATAAATCGTAGAGTGATCATCAGCAATTGTTGCTCCGGCAATATGTAACGAGTACTGGTAAAAGAAAAAAGGAACGAATAGAATGAATAAATCTAAAATTATATCAAATTTCTTTTTTTACCGTGACCGTGCAATTCGTTCACTGAAAGCTATTTTTGACAACCGAAAAAGTCAAATCCCCACCAAAAATCAAATCCATTTTCTACACATAAAAGCTCATCAGAGAATATACAAAAAAAAAGAAAAACAAGAAAATATCAAAATCTCTTGTAGTGAAGGAATGAAATTGACCTAATCCAGGTATGAACGATGCTAGACTTTTTGGTCCAGCTAGTAGCGAGTACTAACTAAAACTCGGTACCAAATTCTGTGGATTAGTGCATTAGTAATTGGTGAAGAAATGACTGGATACCAATTTGAGTACCAACTTTTGGTCTACGAGTAAGCGCTAGTACTCGGTGAAGAAATCGGCCGTTATATTTACATTGTCATTGCTACTATCTTCCGATCTAATCAGGCACGTATAGTAAAAATGTTTTTCTAGCTAACTACGAGTATCAAGCAATCATCAAATGATTAACTGTATTGGGTATTTCAATTCCTTTAGAACAACTGTCATCAGCACTAAATAAGGTTCCCACAGGCGAACCAGTATGGATGCAGTAAAGTGGAAAGGTTGTGATTCTTCTACTCCGGATCATAACTTCGCCGTAAGAAGAAGAAGAAGTCATCAACACTAAATAAGGTCTATACTGATTACAGAAGTCGATGCACACCTGACAACACTGCTCATGTGTCATGCTACTGTGTACTTTCACAATGCTGGTTGAACTAAAACAAATCAACTTCCCCTCAATGCAAGAAACTTGACTACATGCAGTCTGTATATATTCTGTCATCTGAACTGTTCGACTCGTACATGAATATTAGTACATCGATTTAATGGAGGAAGTTTACTTATCGCCGTCCGTTTATCTTTGACAAGTACTGTTGCAAAAAGCTAGTAATAAAATAAAAATAAGAATAAATTATATTTTTCTTGAAAGTGCTTCAGAATACTCGTAGCATATAAAACATGAAAAAGTGTTTTGATTGAATTTGTTTATTATATATATGTACGGTATATTAATTTTGACACATACATAATTTGTAGCATAGAGAAATAATAACGTTTACCAGTTCGTTCACCCGTCCGTCCGTATGTTACCACTTTGTGGGGCTTCAATTTTGAACTATGAAGTTGAAATTTAGTGTAACCACCTTCTTAAGTCTCGAAGCAGTACAAGTATAACTTTTGTAAAATCCGCCCACAGACAGGCATATCTACATATGCAGACGTTCATATTCTTTACAACTCGTCCATACATTATATAATGCCACACCCACTTTTGCGGGGATTTTTCTTCCAAAAATCGTATTTTGTTTTACGGTAATGATTAAGTTTTATTGTGAATATTCCACCAGAATTCTTGACCTTCGGTTACAAATGGCGACCGCCACGCTAATTTCCTTCTTAGAAAAAGTCTTAGTCACAAATTATCTGGTAAAATCTTCGCGAAAATATCCTCTGAGAAGAAAGATTTCATTCCATTTGAACTAAATGGTTCACAATGCCACACCCACTTTATTAGCAAATAGAATATACTGGCTAGGGTATCATACGATCCGTTCCACCTATAAGGTCAAAGATTGGTTTCATGAAAACTTTCGAACTCGGGATTTTGATCAAACTTGACATTTTTCATTTTCAAATCAAAATGTGGGTCTCTCAATTACGTCTGTGTGTCTATCTGTCTGTCTGTCTGTATGCGTGTATATGCGCTAAACTGCAGCCTAAACGGTTGGACGAATTCACTGGGGTTTGTGGGGTCAAAATTCGAGGCAAAATCGGAATTTTCATTCTAACCCAAAAATTAACAGTACCTTACAAGTTGTTGCTAATCAACATTTTTAAGTTCTTTTAGCATTCAATCCTACATCCCCTTCTCTCTGATTTTGATAGTTTCTAGTTGGGACACCCTATGTAAATACATGAGTGCACTAACATAGAAACCAAATTCCAACGAAGTTCGTTAGGTTTTCATAACTATCTGAGTCAAGACAATTAAGTACATTAAAAATAAATTATGTCGCTAACTTATTTATGATGTAGTTGCCGATTATCGTTTGCTTGATCCTTAAAAAAGATCCTCTTAACTGCTCCAACTTTAAATGGAGCTCCAACTTCAGATGGACCTCCAAATCGATATTCGCCACCATTTCATCGATATTAAAGTCGCCTATGATAACGTTTATAGAGACGATAGCGTTTATAGAGAGCATAGTTTTGGAATCTGTTCCATCAAGGGCGGTAGCAACATCATCGATGTTTTTGATGTCAGAAAAGGACTACGAGAAGGTAAGGCGATGTCATGTGATTTCTTATGCATCATACTTTAAAGGATTGTAAAGGGTTTTTCAATAAGGATATAACAAGTTCGTATTTAAATAAAACACAGAATGATTGGGATATCGGACTGAAATTTATTTCAGTTGTAGTACACATGTTAAATTTAAGTATGAAGTTCGACTTCGATCATATGACCACCGCAAGCACGTTTGCAGCGATAGATTCTTTGGAGCTATTTTTCCACCACTCTTCCACATATATCGGTCGGAACGTTGGCCATTTCGTGTTCGATATTGTTCCTGAGCTCCTCTAACCTTAGATTTCAAAAAAACCCCAAAGAAAAAAGTCCAACGGCGTTAAGTCGCATGATCTGGGCAGCCAATTCTGATCATCAAAACGCTAAATTACACGACCAGGAAATGACTCATGCAGTAATTGAATTGTCCTCCACATCCATATCTTGCAATTTAGGTACACAAAACTGCATTATCATGTCGCGATAGCGAGCACCATTAACTGTTATTGCCTTACCAGCCGCATTTTCAAAGAAGAATGGTCCGATGATGCTAATGCGCAAAAAGATTTGCACAAAAGTCGTTTGTAAATATGAAGTGGGCGATATTGAAAACGGTGTTGTGGTAATCGCCCTTCACAAGTGTAATATGGAAAGAGGCGATATTTTCCGGATCTTGTGATCGTTTAGAATCAACCGGAATTTTGTGGCGTAATTGACCATCAAAGATTCGGAGCCCCTCGCACTGTCAAAACTTCACAGGCGATCAAAGCTGATAAAGCCAGGTTTAATCGGAAACCGCTGCGGAAGCAGAAAATCTTGTCACGAGAAATTAAGATATCGCAGAAATCCATGTCTCTTATCAAACAAGATTTGGGACTCAACGCATATAAAAGACATACTGGACATTTAAGAGCCGAACAGAATGTGTATCTGCATCTGGGTCTAAGTCTGAGTCGCAAGCTGTCAAAATATTAAATGTATGGAAAGCTGTAAGCCGCAACACAATGTGTGTTTGCGTCTGTGTCGTGAATCGCGAAGTTGGATTTTGTTCAACAGCAGCGTTGCAAATTTGACGGTTATGAATTTGTACACAAAAGCTGTTGTTGTTTTGGAAATGGAGGTCGAGAAATTTATAGAAGTTGTCCGCGCGCACGATATTCTTTGGAATTTGTAGAATCCCAATTATAAAAATTTAAAAAAAAAAAAATGCAAAAATGGAAGGAGATATCCGACGAATTTAGAATATCAAGTAAGTAAAAAAAAGTATTTGTAAATTTTGTTTACATTTGTTTTGTTTTCATTGTTTACAGTTGATGAGTGCAAAAAAAAAATGGAAGGGTTTTCAAGACAGCTACAACCGGGAGTTGTCAAAGCTACAATTGGTTTACGTATAGGTGTTCTTTTCAATTTTTCTTTTACCAGGCCTAGCAATAAATTGTACTTGCTGCTCTCTCCTTGTTGCTTTAAAAAAAAGATCCTCGTCATGCTCTTTGAGGTGTTTGAAAGTTGTCTCAAAAAATCCTCTTTCTTTTATTTCCTCATAAAGAGGACGAACCACCATCTGCGCTTCCTCTTTTTCATTTATTTTATTGCTAAATAGCACATGTGTAGAACGCACATAATAAAAGCAATTTCTTCTTTATATATCATATCCATTATTTACAATTAATAACAACCTCCTTTAAGCACTAATAAAATTAATAAGTAAAAACACAAGATGCCATTTTGACAGTCGCTTTCATTGTGTTTACTTTAACCGCAAGCAGCGCGGCAGATGTTTGACAGCGCTGCAAGACTCAGACACAGACACACATTCTGTTCAGCCCTTTACTCACAGGACAATTAAAGCAAAAGTGGAATGAAAGATCCGCTGCTGGTACGCGCAAAATGATCACAGGAAAATTTTGTTCACGGATGAACAAATTTGTATTATTGAAGAATCGTTCAATATGTAAAATGACAGAGTCTATGCCCGGCAGATGATTGGCTGTCAGGCAGTCCAGACCCCAATCCTTTGGATTATAAGCTGTGGTTTATTTTAGAGGCATTGGCTTGTTCTACTCGACACCCAAATATTGAGTCCTTGAAGCGCACTTATCCGTGTAGTGGATTATTTTCAAGTGGATGAGTGTACAGAGTTTCCGGACAATACATTCTGTCAGAATGAAACTCTTTGTCTATTTCATTTTAATAATCCAAATTTATTGTAAATAGCTTCATCAATATTATATTTATCTAGTCAACCGAACAAATTAATTGAACCTAATAAATAAAAAGACTTGGGTAATAAAATAGAGTTAGACCTAGGTACGTCGAAAAATCCACCTCGTAGCAAGCACCACTTTGGCTGTCAATCTAGGTCAGCTTCTTTAAAAATGTTATTGATTTCCAGGCTACTTGAAGGATCTCACAAAGTCTGTATTTCGATGTTGTACACTATCTTCATTATCTTGCATTAATGTGAATTCAGGGACTATTAATCGATGGTAGGTGTGTTCTCCTAATACTTGTCTGTACTTCTCCTTATTCATGATTGCATCGATACGGATGAGGTCTCCAACACCGGCGGAAGAGAAACAGAGAAACATGCCCAGACCATTATTGAACCACCGCCATGCTTGGTTGTTGGGACCACACAGCTATGGAGCATCTGCTTTTCAGTAGACCGCCGAACGTAAACTCTCCTTATTTGTCCAAAAACTTAAAATTTGGACTCGTCCAAAAACCTTTCGACCAATCGGTTGATGTACAATCCTGGTACTCTTTTCTCCAATCTAGACGCTTGACTTTGTTTTGAGGTCGTAGCAAAGGTTTTCGAACTGCTACTCGATCGTGAAGGCCTGCGGCAGCTAATCGCCTTTTTGTCGTTGTTAATGATATCTGGGTGTGAATTTTTTCAATATATAAAAATGCTTACTGTGAGTTTTCATTTGTCAAAGCACCGTTACTTTCATTTACGAAACTCAGTTTTGCCGTTGATATCTCCAAAGTAGATCTCCAGTATGTCTGGCATATTTCCCTTCGCTATTCAATTCTTTGGACGAATTTATTGCAGGAATTGTATCTACACGTATGTAAGTGTATTAGGTGGATTTTTTTTTTTAAATAAAGTGTGTCTCAAAATTCTCGCAAGAAATAATTTTGATAGAGCACACAGGTTTTTAATTAAAAATTGTAAATATTTTATCGGTTCATAAGGTATACAGTATAGGGTTATGTATGGAATAGCATATCGGGTAAGTGGCCAGCACGGCTTTGCTGACGCATACGCACTCTTTTGTTGAAATTTTCCATAACCGTTTTGCAAATGTGGCTGAATTTCGTTGGTACAGCAATTTGTTCATTGGTGTGGTTGGTCATGGGCTTTTAGCATAAACCTTGGACTTTAAAAAACCCCAAAGAAAAAAGTCCAACGGTGTTAAATCTCATGACCTTGGCTACCAATTCTGAAACGGTAAATTGCACGACATGGAAATGACTCATTCAGTAATTGAATTATTTCTCAGGCTGTATGGCATGTGGCACCGTCTTGTTGAAACCACATGCCATAACTTGCCATTCAGGTACAAAAAACTGGATTATTATTTCGCTATAGCCAGCACCAATAACTGTTATTGCCTGACCAGCTGCGGTTTCAAAGAAGAATGGTCAATGATGCCTCCAGCCCAAAATCCGCACCAAACAGTGACATGTTGCGGATGTATTTGTTTCTCAACAATCACTCGTAAATTTTCTGAACCCCAAATTCGACAATTTTGACGATTAACAAAGCCATCAAGATGAAAATGAGCTTGATGCAAATGAATGAAGATGCAAATCTGTCGTGAAAATACGCTGTAGAGTGCTTCTCGAAATGTCCAATTCCTGACCACGATGCCGAATTGATGTTCCTGGACTTTAAAGCACAAATGGCGTAAAAGTCAAATCATGCGTGAATTTTGGGATACCCTTTAGATAGGTAGGTACTGTACTCTTGCAGATCATGTTAGTGCTATAAAAACGATTTTATCTTACTGAAAACAGAAAATCAATAAAACAATACACCATCGAAATATTTTTAAATTTGTCGACAAAGAAATATTTAACACACACGTCTAATAGCTGCCTACAGCGAACTTATCCATACCTATCCAGTTTTTAGTTTCCCTTTATTTTTTGTTCCTCGTTATCGTAAAGACAAAAAAAGGAGGAATAGCAAAAAAAAAAAAAAAATAGCTCCTCTGCGAAGCGAGCAATTCATTCGGTCCTTGAACAAACCGGATGAGACATATTAGGGAACATTTTCCTCGATTAGCAACATGTTGCTAAAAAATCAAGGAAAGAAAAACATGGGGTTAGATTTTGTTTTACGTGCTGGTATAACTAATAAATTATGTATCTGTGATTATATCCGAGTAATCGATCTGCTGCACGCACACTGTGCTAGAACAATTCGACTACCTCCTTTACACCATTAATAAGTGTGTCTGACATCGCAGCTTGTCGAACCAAATTCAGTACATGAGCAAAGCACACCTTATCTCTACCAAAAGTATTGCAAATTATTTTTACTATATCGGATGCATATTTGAAAACTTTTTGTCCGGTGTTTATATTTTACAAATTAAAATCGATGACGAAAACTTAAAGATCGATAAAAACAGATATTTTTAGAAGAAAACATCGATAGGTCGCAAATCGATATAACATCGCCCATCCCAACTTTCGGGTCAGTGAATGCATAATAACAATACTGTACACTACACATGCCTACATTTAAACTATATAAATAGATTATCATTCTCTTACAATCTACGAGTAGCTTTTAAACCTAATTGGTCTCTATATGAAGTATGCATACGAACACGTCCAGTTTTATGGACTATTGTGCTACTATGATGTCGAAATAAGAACTTCATATTCAAACATTAAACTGATTCTTAAAGAAAACTCACTCGCCCCGGTGAGAACATTTTTCTAACAGATTTTATCACGAAAATAGCTGAGAACTCAAAGAACAATGCTGCATCACACTCAATTTTAGCAGAATGTTTCGTGGACTCGCTCGCATAGGAACAGTCGTTCGGTGTTTGCTGTCGTAGCTATTAATAGCAAAACACTTCCGTACTTTTATTTCCATTTATAAGAGAAAATAAATCCATAAGAAGGGAGATCCTTACATTAAAATTTACATAATAAATATTGACATATAAAATATTGAAATATTAAATGGCTGACTTAAAATGTGGACTGTGTAAAATTTGTTCTAGTGAAACAAAATCAAAATGTTCCAACTGCAATCAGGTGTTTTATTGCTCAACGGAGCACCAGAAGTCAGATTGGAAATCCCATAAACAGTTTTGCTATCCATTCAAGGTAACGGAATTTATTTTTCAACAAATATTATTTTTATCTCTAATTTACTTGTGCTTTGTATTATACATTTTTTAAACAACATCCTTAAAAATAGTCTTAATATTTATTTGGATACATAGTGTGCAACATAGAGAAATAATAACAATAGACCCCCAAAAGTATATACCTGTATATACACTGCTGCAAAAAAGTATTGGCACAGCTGATATTTTTTTAAGACAATGTTTGGAAATCCGTTATTAGTAAACAAATTTGTTAAGTATTTTTTTTTTTTTATAAAAAGCAACACTAAAAGTAGTGAAATAAAAATCATGCTGAGAAGAAAGTATTTGCCTACAACTGCATTTTCGTTTCACTTTCTGCACTATAGCATCTCTGAAGCTTTTTTTTTTGTTGAAAAATCAAAGTCTGTCATTCATTCTAATGTGACTTTCGGTTGGACACTTCAGATTTTGAACTCAGATTTTTAATGCCTAATCGAACATGAAAACAAGATTAATTTTTCCTTTTTCGGAATTGATGAGGTTGTCAAAATAGAGTTGGGCTAAGTCGTGAATTTACTTTCACAGGTATAACTGTGAACGTGTTTTTTGATTCACTGTAAGTATAACATTTGAATTCACGTCGAGGCGACATATATAAATATTTTTAGAATATATTCTTTGCATATACGCATGTATAAAAACGTAGGTATTTATTCAGTATTTAGAGAAGATAAACTAATACTGGACTTACACGGTACGACAAAACACTGACGACATTTGCCGATTTATTTTTTTTTTTTTGGCACATACGTGCCTTTACTATCAGAATACAATGGCGACGCTAAATGTTAAAGCGTGATGCGGTCTGTGTAGCTGAAGTTGTTCTACCTTAGCTAACTTTACTTCTACTTTTAAGGGTCTATTGTTATTATTTCTCTATGTACATTACAAACTATATACCTTTTGGAGTAGGGTTTAAATACTAAAAAAAAAAAAAAAACATTTTCTTAAAAGTGGTCGTATCTGTGAGCGGATTTCAGAAATGTTTACACTTGTATTGGTTCGGTTTTGAAAAGCTTATATATTTTCCTAGTTTAAAATTTAAAGTTCCAAAAGTGGTGACACGGATGAACACAGCTCAATCGATTCGGCTGTTGATACTGATCATTTGGAAATATATGTATATTAAACTTTTTTTTCGGAGTACAAAATGCCTAGATAGTAAAAATGAGGCCGTTAAATTATGAAAACTGTAACCGAAATTTGAGATAGATAAAATAACGTGTTGAGATTCTGATAATGCTGTCAAAATCTGAATGTGCTCTCTTTGAAATAATAGCTGCACATAATTATAACCTACATTAATTTTGACATATTGTGTGTAACATAGAAAAATAATAACGGTAGGCCCTCAAAAGTATATATATTTGTGATCGGTACTTTTAAAAAAATATCAGTTTTGTCAATATTTTTGCTAGAAACTGAAAAATATTGTCTAAGCAAAATATTTAGCCCTTAACTTTCTCTACATTTCGTGCATACATTATACATCACCCACCATGACCACTCCTTGAGGGCGTTCTCTTAAAGAAAAATATTATATATATATTTATTTTTTTTTTTTTTCGAAACTATTTACCGCGATGGTTAAGTTTTATTTTAAATATCTCATCAGAATTCGTGAACTTCGATTACAAAATTTGGAAGTCACGTCCACTTTCTGCTAAGAAAAAGTTGTAACAACAGTTTTGCGGTAACATTTTTTAAAAATAGCGGAAATACCCTCTGTTTAGAAAGATATCATTGCATTTGTTTTAAAAATTTCGCAACACCACGCTCACTTTATTATGGGTGAGTTAGAAGCTAGGGTATAGGGTATCATACGAACGGATTGTAACTTTGTAATTTTAATAATGTTCACAAAATTTTCAAAAAAAAACTAAACAAACTTAATTCTGAGTGTAGGGTTCACGTACATTTTGGCTACAGTGGTGCAAAAAAGTTTGCGAAATTCAATTTTCTTCTGAATATTGAAAAATAAGAAAAAAAATATTTTAAAAATATTTTTTAACATTTTTTGTGAACCATTATTTTGCTAGACATATTATGCACATTGTAATATAAGAATTTTAATAAAATATGAAAGAAAACATCCAAGCAGTGATTTCTTAAAAAAAATTTTTTTTTTGAATTTCAGGGATAGATAGGGTATACAAAAAACGATTATTTTATTTTTTTTTTAATAATTTGCGCGCGCCAAAGGGAGTATTAATACCCTTTAATTGTTTCAGGGCACGGGCGTCAGGTAAAGGGGGGAGAGGAACAGAGGAGGTACCTATGCACGTTGGCTTTGAATGTTTGAAGGTTGTAGTGATGGGGAAATACAGAGCCTGGTAAATCGTTCCACATTCGTGTTGTTCGGCTTATAAATGAATCCCTATATTTGACAGTACGACCGAAGTTTGGCTTTATGGTAAACTGATGTGCATTCGTAGCATGTCGCGTATTGCGGGTGAAATTTTGAAGGGAAGGAATGCAACTGGCTATTTCGCTGGAGCATTTTTTGTGGAAAAAACTATAAAACGGGGAGAGACAGGAGACATTTCTCCGATGTTCTAGTGAATGAATGGACTTTACAATGTCTCTATCACCTATAAGTTTTAACGCGCGATTTTGTACCCTATCAAGAATGTGCAAAACGGTCTTGGGTGCACCAGACCAGATATGGGCGTTATATTCCAAAATTATGTTTTTTCTAAGCTTGTTGAGCGTAGAAATAAAATTTTGTTGGTTAAAGATTATGTCTCCAATTTGATATACGTGAACGGTAAGTGAAACTTAACGGAAAATGATAGATCACTGAATATTTTAATGATGCTCTTTATTGGTTGGCGAGGATGATGCGAATGCGCCAAACTGTTCTGCGCACTAACTTCGTAATCTCTGTACCTCTTATGTATGTTCCAAGATCAGCTGGATTCTTTTTTGTTAATACATACATATGTGGTCATTGGCGCTGAATAACATTTTACTCATTGACTTTACATGGAACTAACATTATTACACAGAGAAATTCATTATTTATGAATACTGTCTCCTAATGCATTGGTTGTTGTTGGAGCTAGATGGCCCTATATTGCCCGATCTCTCATTTCCTATTTTGGTAGCCAGAGTGACCCGCACTACTCCCTCTAAATGCCTTTTCTGGAGTTACGCGTGTGCGAATGAATCGGCATGTTCCTCGAGAATCTTCTTGCTGACATTCTGTGACAGTTAGGTTGAATCGTCTTCGAATGGTGCAGAATACCATCAGCACGATATTGTTTCAACGCCGCGTTCGTTTTAAAATTGTTTTTCATGGACCGCTTCCGTGCCTGGAAAAAGTGTTGACATCGCATAATGCCATCAGTTTGGTGAATTGTCACAAAAGGATAAATCCGGTAAGTGTTCCCCTCTGCTGCCAGTGTCGCGTGCGCGCATCACTTATTGTTGAAGAGTGGTCAGTTTTGTTGGGAACCAACATTTTAGTTGTTTAAGCTTCAAATAAGCATTTAGGTGTAAATATATTATGTACGTACGACCCAGTCGTGTACTTTACTTAATCTGTATAATTATTGAGAAACAATAAACTATCATTCAATTTCCTAGATAAAGTTTTATTTAAAATAAATGAAAATAAAATATTTGTTACTCATTTACCACTTCCACTTAGATTTTTAAAAAAATAAATCTTATGTGTGTAGGTGTTCTCAATAAAAAAAAATACTAAAATGTTATTTCCACGTTTTCATCAATTAGAGCCTAGCCCTTAAAAATTACGAACGAAATGTGCGAAGGAGATCGTTCTTTTCATACGTGTGGAAAAGTGAACGAAACTTGACGATACTGACAAAAAAGCCATTATGAGTTGCAATAGAGTTGGTAAAAGCAGTATGCCTAAAACACAATATCGCCTCGACCTCAGCTTTGTTTCCTTACGTACCATTCGCCTTGTGAGCGCTTTGTAATGACATTTATGAAATAACATTTCTGAAAACGAAATAGCTGTCATTTTTTTGTAGAACAACACTAGCAACAATACTTTCTGAAATGCCGGTCGAATTAGTTTGTTTAATTTTTTTTTTTTCTTTTTTTTGTGTCTGCTCATTTGTCAGGGCAAGCAAAAGTTCAGCTCATCTCAACTTCTGCCTCGGGTTAGAGTGTCGTTACGTAGCATTACGATTTGCTTTACGAATGGAAAATGTGAGGTAGAGTTGGAAGCGACATTGTGATAGGATACATTGATTTCCTATGGTTTAACTCATAGACGTCAGGCGAAGCCGAGGTCGAGGCGATAATATGTTTTAGGCATTAATCCCTAAGGCACTTCAGTATTTACAGCAAAGTTAGCGGACCTTTGACCACAACTTCAATTGACCTGTTATACCTCAAACCGCAAAACTGTTGTCCACATGTCGGAAGTCCGTGTCGGAAGTCCATGTCGAAAGAGCATGTCGGAAGTCGATAGGAGGCTAGCTTGTTTAACAGGGCACCATGCTAGATTCGATCGAACGCTTTTGTGATGTAAAGGGCAATGGCTTCCGATGCCCCTTGTTTTGATCAATGGCTGACGTTCATAGGTACATAGCTCAGCAGGTTTCCAGTTGAACGGCTATTGCAAAAAGCATACTGCATCAATTTTGATACATAGTTTGTAAATAATAACAGTAGACTTCAAAAAGAATATATATTTGTGATCAGTACCAATAGTTATATCGATCTAGCAATCTCCATCCGTCCGTCCGTCTATCTATGTCACCACATTTTGGGCCTTAAATTTTGAGCGATTTTGAGACGAAATTTGATGTATAACTTCCTTAATAATGAAAAAATTGTTGGGATTCACCCACAAATACGTCTACTTTTTAATAGAATGCCCTTATATAAATATTTTTTCTAGAAAGTGAAAAATATCGCATTAACGAAATATATAAACGTTTAGATTCTCTACAATTCGTACATTATATAATGACACACCCAGTTTTAGGGGCGTTTTCTAAAAAAAAAGTATTTCCCAAATTATTCACGGTGGTGATTAAGTCTTATTGTGAATATTTCACCTGAATTATTGATTCTTCCGTTACAAACGCACACTTTCTTCCTCTGATTAGAATGATTTCCTACATTTGAATCAAAAAGATCACAACGCCACTCCCACTTTATAAGGGATGGGTTAGAAGATAAGGAATAGGGTATCATACGATCCATTCCAGGCGTAGTGTGACTTTTCTGTATGTTTTTGAATAACTTTATTAAAGAGTTAAACACATTAATTTTTTTCACACACATGTCAGTAATTATGTATGGAATATAATGTTGGACAGATGACTGCCTCTATTAGCCTTACATATGCGGGCTCTTCTATTTCATTACATTTTAACACACTATTCCACTTATTTCATCTCAAATACTTCGTTTGAGTTGCTGGAGTGTTTGTGGTTTATTGGCACTCACCCTACTCTTTAGATATCCCAATTAGAAGAAGTACGGGCTGTTAAATCTGGCGTCCGTGGAGCCACTCGGCATCACAATTTTTGGAGATAATTTGGTCTGAAAACAGTTGATATAGTAATTACATTGTTGCGTTGGCTGTATGCGATGTAACACCGTCCCGTTGAAACCACATGTTAAGCAAGCACAAATCATCAAATTTAGATGCCAAAAATGTTCAATCACATGCCGGTATCGTTCTCCAGTAACAGTAATACTTCGAAAAAGTACGATCCAGTGACTCCTCCAGACTAAATAGAGCACCACAGGTCTGTAGAGGTGACTCACAAATAATTTGTAGATTTTTATCTACCTACAACTGACTGTTTTGTTAAACCATTTAAATGAAAATGCACTTCATCACTCATTATGATTTTTCCACAAAAATCAGGGTTACCATTAACAAACTCTAAAATCTTATTAGCATACGAGTACATATATCCGGCGGTGTGAACGGTCTTGTGGAAGAAGCTGTTGTGAAGCTGTTGAGTTCCTAAACAGGGTTGTGAATTGATGTTGAGAGAAACGCGGCCGCAGTAGTACGTGGCCCAGGCTTCGGCCTATCTGCAGCAGTACCTCTTTCTTCAAAATCATGCACTACACGGTAGAAAATCGCTCTTGTTGGCACATTATTTCGACCCGAAAATTTCCTATAATTTTGGTATGGTTACCGTTATCATAAGCTGATTGTGATAAAACGATTTAACCACTGAAACACTGATTTATCAAATAATGTTGGTTGATAAACTTTCCACGTCTACACTTCAAAACTAACCTACATCAAAATGGCGGCCTGTCAAAGTAACCTTCCCGTAAAATATCATGTACGTTGAAATTGTCCACATACAATTCGTCCATACATTATACAAGGCCACGTCCACTTTTGAGGTGGGTTGCTTGTTCAAAGCTATTTACGGTGTACGGTGGGGTTGTGAATATCCCATCAGAATCGGTGAACTTCATTTACAAATGATGACACTCATTTTCTTTTAAGAACAAGTCTGATAAAATCTCTCAAAAATAATGGAAAATCCTCTGAGTAGGAAGAGTTGTTGTATTTGAATTCAAAATTTGACAACGCCACACCCACTCCATTAGGGATGAGTTAGAAGATGAGGGATAAATATTTCAAAGAATAAACCGGCAGTTAAAGGTCAAATAATAATTTTTGTAATGGATTTTTGTCAACTAGTCGTTGGATATTATGTTGTTTATGATTATGTTGTAGCTGTAGCAAATATGAAGGCCAAACTGTCATAAGAACTAATGAACATAAATCTCACATGTCTAACTTATTCTTATTATCTACTGAATTTACAAAACACATATTACCATCGTCACGAAATTTCCCAGAGTTAAGAAAACCCCATTTTAATTGATTGAGCTATTTTAGGCATGACAGGTATACACTACGGACAAAATCGATTAAGCATTGTAAGAAGTTATGATTCATTGGATTTTTTTTTTGTGACTTAGGCAAGGTCAGATATAGTACACTAATGAATTGCATTGAATATACGTACCTATGTACTATATGAAATAATTAGTTTGAATGGGCTACCAAATTGTATAATATTTACCATTTGCGCTACTGTAAGTTAATTCTAAGGATTTTTTAATTTAAATAATTTCCCTATAGACTTAAAGCTTCGAAATTGTCAGCTAACTGACCTACGAGTATTTTCTGTTCTTCTGTTTGTTCTAAATCGAAGAGATTTTTTCAATTCTTATTTAGCTACGAGTAGTCTCTTGCGTAAAAGATCCATATGATTAGTCCTAAAGTTTTATTAGGATATGCTGGGATCTACATAGTACAGTGTGAGATTAGTGCTGCCACTTTACTACGATCGTAGCAAATTTAATACATTTTTAAGGAACTAAACATATTTGCAACTTTGGTATTCACTTTTACAAAATTCATGGATTTTGCTACATTTTAGACTTTATCTAGATTTTACCTTTTCTTTTACGTTATTTTTTTTTTCTAAGTAATTAAATATGAATTTGCCATTTATATTTTTACAAGCGGATTATTAGAAGCACGGCGACCTAAAAGATCTACTATGCCGCCTCCTTCTAGTGTTAACCGAGGTTATTCTCGTTCGTCTCTATAGATGGGAGGTCTCTCTTGTCTATCTGATAGATTCCCAGGCAGCTTATTCTGTTGTGAGTCAATACCTTAGAATTGGTCTAGAGTCCCCCTTTTCTAGATTTAACTTCCTCAGGTGTTTTGGGAGTATTCGTAGCTTGTTACAGTTTAAGCTAGTGTAGGTTTTTGACCTTTCTTGGTTAAAATTTTCTTGGAGTGGTTTAGCTTGTTTTAAATTAAGAGAGTTCTTTAAAGAGTTTGACTCCTTTTGTTTGGCTTGCTACCCACTCTTTTGCCAGTCTATTGGCATCCCTGTTACTATCCACCTCAACGTGGTTTGGTATCGAGTATATGGTAACGTTGTTGATTATGGTTGTTGAGTTGGTCTAGGTATTTCCATACCACCCTGGAACTTGTTTCATACGAGCTCAATGCCTTGATGACAGTTTGGGCTGTTTAAAATGATCGTAATGCTTTTCTTGACATAGTTTATATTAAGCTTAAATTCGACACAATTTCTGATCGCTTGAATATCCGCCTGAAAGATATTGGAAAGTTTACTTAGTAGCTTCGACTATCTGGATCTTGTTCCCAGAATTGCCGCAGTCCCCTGAACTGTCCTCGATCCATCCGTACATGACTTGGTCCATTCTTCTTTATTGCTTGTGAAGTTTTTGGCGTAGTCGTATTTCCTGATAATATCATCTCTAGGGATTTTCCATTAACTCAGCAACAAAGACAGAAAATAACTTACTGCTGATTTGCTGTACATGCGCAATCTACTCTGACAGGCCTGCCTAAACCTGAAGAGGTGTCTACCATACCATTTTTTTTTTGTTTTTATAATTTACGAGCGCCAAAGAGGATATGAATACTCTTATACTATTACAGGACATGGGCGTTGTGAAGAAGGGAGAGAGAGAGAAAGAAAAATTCAGTGTAGTGGTTTGAAACTCAGATGGTATTAAGTTTCTGTGAACTCCAAGGGTAGCGTCCAGATAACTGGGGAGCTTGTTTGTTTTGCTTTTGTCGTTGCTCATGATTCACAGTATTTTGTTACGTCCTCCTGCCAGTGTTATGCCTTCGCAGTAGAGTTGACTTAACTTTCGCAATTGATCGACTTTTTTATTTACTTCATGCGAAATAAATAGATGATTCTTGACATTAGGATTTGAACCGTGAACCAACAGCGTGACAAGCGATGATACTACCACTACACCATGGCCACCCTAAAGATGTTGAGAATTTCTGGTTGAACGGAAGTAGCTGGTGGAATATATTTTATTACTATTACACTAAGTCGTTTGGTACGTGCACACTATATATATTTCTTCAGCATGTCAGGTAAGACTAGCAAGGCTAAGGTTTTTTGATTTTCTCCGCGAGACTACACAGAAACAGCTTATGATCAATTTCATACTTTTAAAGATCTGCCTTACTATTTTCAGATTGAACAAAATGAAAAGTTGGGCCGACATCTTGTAACAACTAGAAAGATTAAGCCGTACGAAATCATATTGAAAGAGTCACCTCTAATCCGGGGACCATCCCAAATTACTGGTCCGGTGTGTTTGGGTTGCCTTAACTCTATTGACGAACAAAATTATGTACCCTGCCAACAATGTGGATGGCCACTTTGTTCCAAAGAGTGTGCACAGAACAGTGAACATAAGGAAGAATGCCAACTAACACAAAAGAGGAGTCAAAAAAAGGTAAGCAAACGCAAAGTACTTGCAACTTGCAACGCAATTAGTAGTTCTTAACTAGTGCTGTCGTTTGTACTACTATGTATAGTAGTATTTATATTATTGTACTGTGCTACTCCTTTATATTTTTTACGACTACTCGTACTTTTAAAACTATTCGTTGCGCACTATACAGAGATTTCCAGCACTATCATTATAACTTTGTTAAAGAGGCTCGGGCTTTTATGGTGCAATAAAATTTAATCCTAGTATTAAAAGATTGTCGTAATTGAAAAGATATTGTTTATATAAATTTCAATAGATATCATTCAATGTGCTCATCTGCTTTAGGATAGAGTGTGTATAGCATAGGGTTCGGTATCATATTTCATTTTTAAATTTTGCTCACAGGAGACTAAGTGTCATTAATAATTCTGCTGTCAATAATGGTCCGAATTTACTTAATTATTCGTTAAGCTTTTAAAGTCGTTCTTAAATTATAGTTTTGTGATGTACATTTTGAATGAGCGGTTTTCAATCAAGTTATTCTGCAAGATTCTCATAAGTTTTACTCAGGATGGGCCATCAGAGGCTCTCATTGAAATCGGAGTAAATATTTTGCTTTCTGCATTAGCACCATTGGGATAGGAAAATAGCCCACGAGAGACTCTTAAGTGAAAAGTATTAAGCGCATTTATGTGCGGTCAAGGTACTTAACTCCGCTTTTTGACGTTGATTAAGAGCCTCATGAAAGTTCAGGAAAAGCTCAATTTTTTCTTTGTTGTACTAATTTCAAAATTATGCACTGTTTTTAAAAGAGAGGTGCCACGTTTCCATATACCAGATCCGAATTCGTATTCACATCCTTATCTTTTGTCATAAATATTTTGTAATTAAAACAATTTCGTACTAGATGTTGTTATTATTAAGTCAGCACTGAATGACGATTTATTCACTCTCCATTAAAAAGTGGATTTTGTGGTTTTAGCTAAAACCACCATTAAGCTATTGGCGTCATTAACTACACTCCATTAAACACAAACAAATTTTCTATTTATGCACTCGCCATTAGTTTAATGGTCCGCTTTTAATGGCGTCTTTAAATTTAAATAAGTTTTAAAATAGTCCCAGGGAATTTTACATCATTGTGACAGACGAACTGTCAAATAGCTATATTGTTTATGTTATTTTCTTTCATGATCACCGTTATTATAGAAAAATGGAAGTTGTGAATAAAACCAAAAATAAAGGAAAAATTTGTTCGGAAAGCACATACGTCGAATACACTGCTTGCATGTTAAAATAGTGCCAACCCTTTCGATTGCGATAATTTTCTGCATTCTCGCCACCAGGAGATTGTATTTTTATATGAGTGCAGTCAATAGCACCAATCGTTGGCGGGAATCGAGCAAATTTATAGCATTTTTAGCTGGCTGCAGTCATTTCAACAACAGTTTGAGGCATCACAATGAATGTCGATCGATTTTTAGTGATTGCACGCGTTACTTTTGGCAATAAAATGCATACAGAAACAATACTTACCCCAGCGAAATCAGCAACAGAGATTTGCATTGATCCAAAAGCATTAGATTATAACGTAATCTAAAAAGATGGTGGGCGTCGTGGCGTAGTGGTTAGTGTGTCGGATCACTACGCAAGAGGTTCCAAGTTCGAATCCCAGAAAACACCAAAAAGTTTTTTCACGATCCCACCTCTCGCGAACGTCTGACAAACATCCGAGAGTATTTTTGTCACGAGAAAACTTCTCAAAACAAATTGCCGTTCGGATGCCGCACTAAACTGTAGGTCCCTTCCATTCGTGTGAAAAATATAACGCACACAACACGAATGGTTGCGAGAAGCTAGGCCTTGACACTTAAAGAGCTGTTGCGCCAAATATTTATTTATTTTAAAAAGATGGATAATTCGATTGAAATTATTATCTATATACAAAATTTTGTTGTGTGAACGTTTACCGTTATAGAGAGTACTCCAATTCTTGTCGAATAATTGCAAGTACTTTAGCCACTGTATGTTTGGTCAAACGAAATCGTTGGAAGAAATCTTCATCATCCCAATATTCCATATTTATTCTTTCTGTCACTTTGTATTGCCTACGTTCGACGGCAAGTGTATTTTAGTCGTCATCACTCAAATCCAACAAATATTGAAGATAATTGTCCATAACGCACTTTCGCATTCAGATAAAAAGACAATAATCAAATATAAAAACTCACTGTCAACGCTAATGGAAAGTGAATAAATAGAAACGCTCCATTAAACCTCCATTAACGCCAAAAGTCCCCTTAAATGGTGGATTTTGACGTTTTAGTTAACACCTGTTTTAAATTAAATGCGCCATTAGTTAATGTAGGCAGCCTCCATTAGAATGTCTCTAAATTTAGCATTTTTAATGCCGGTTTTGAATTTAATGGAGACTGAATAAATCGGACCTTATAGTAACCAAAATTGAAGTTTCCATTTACGGGAAGGAGATCTGCCTTGAAAGAAAGTTCAATAACACATCATATCAGTCCACGAAGCGTATATGAATCTCTCGCCGACCATAAGCAAATGAATAATGTCGAAGTCCCTCCGTATAGACGAAGTCCCTTATTATAGACGGCCAACTCCAATCTCCAAACAAGCGATTCAGGCCATAATAAATAAACATCTGAAGTGCAGAGATGGTTCACCGGTCTCTCTGTAAAAAAAATAAACAACTATTTTATCTTTTACCAAAAGAAGACATTTAAACCTTCTCATTCGTCCATCTATCTATCCAATTTTCGAGAGAAGGAGTTAATTGTCCTGAAACCCTTACACTGGTCGAACGATCGAAAGAGCCAATCGAGCACTTTAGACCTGTTGTCAGAACTAAGAATTAAGTATCAAAAATGATGCTTCAAATGTACACCTTAGCCTTCAGACCTATCTTAGCATATACGGCATTAGTTTGGTTGACAAAGATTAACGAAGTAATTACAGTTACAACGAGTCTGGGGTCCACTTCCACTGCATCTCTCAACGCTGTTCTGGGCTTACCTCCTGTACAAGTTCACATGGAAATGGAAGCCAGGCTCGGCCTGCACAGACATCTCCTCTATACAAAATTGATATCAAAGTCATTTCCGTGTTCCGTGTGTAATAACAATTCCAATTCCGTAAAACATTATGTACGCAGTGCAAATTCGGTTTATGACAAGTTCGGACGTGTTCCTTGTGGAATTATTTTACGTACGCAGTGCACATTATTGGTTTATCTTTAATTATGTCATCTAAAAGACCAAAGAATGAATCACGTGAACCTAACAAGAAACGAAAAACACTGTCTTTCGAGTGTAAACTAAATATTATCAAAGACTTTGAATCGAAAATAAAAATTTGTGAATTGGCAAAGAAATTAGACCGGAATCAACAGTCCGAACGGTTATAAAAAATAAAGAAAAAATTACTGAAGCTGTGAAAGGCTCTCAATCTTTGAATTCAAGCATTATTCGTAAACGTCACGGTATTATCGCTCAGATGAAAACAATGTTACAGTTATGGTGTGATAATCAAGTAAGACTTAAAAATTGTCCTGTTGACCAAAACACAGTGTGCTTTCAAGCTAAGCAGATTTTTCAGAGACTAAAAGAAGAAGCTGGAGAGGCGGCCAAAAATGAAGACTTTAAAGCTAGTAACGGCTGGTTCAGCATAGCAGAAAGTGAAGAGGCGGCAAATGCTGACAAAGAAGCTGGGTCTCTTTATCCAGAAAAACTCAAGAAAATGATTGAAGATGGTGGCTACTCTAGCCAAACCATTTTCAATGTAGACGAAACCGGTCTTTTTTGGAAGAAAATGCCTAAAAGAACTTTTATTTCGCGTGAAGAGAAAACCTTTCCATGTTTCAAAGCCGCCAAAGATCGATTGACAGTGATGGTCGGTGCGAATGCAGCTGGTGATTGTAAATTGAAACCTCTCTTAGTTTATCGCTCAGAAAATCCAAGAGCCTTAAAAAACAAATCTAAAGCTGGTTTGCCCGTCATTTGAAAATCTAATGCGAAAGCTTGGGTGACAGCTTCTCTTTTTGAAGATTGGTTTGGTCATCATTTTATTCCTGAAGTCGAACGTTATTGCCAATTGAAAGAAATTCCATTTAAGGTGATGCTACTAATTGACAATGCACCAGGTCATCCTCCTACAACTCTAATTAATTTCGATCCACGGGTGGAAGTTGTATTTTTGCCACCAAACACTACCAGTTTGCTTCAACCAATGGACCAGGGAGTCATTAAAACATTTTAAGCTTACTACACAAGGCGATCATTTGCACATTTAAATGAAGCTATGAGACAAAATAGCGAGCTTTTTGTCAAAGACTTTTGGAAGCAATTCAATGTTTTAGATGCTGTAAGAATTATTGGACAATCTTGGAATGAGATTTCACAAAAAACTTTGAATGGCGTCTGGAAAAAGCTATGTCCATTTTTTTTCACCACAGAAACCGAAGGAGAATCAGCCTCAGATCCTGAACAAATCGATGGTATAATAGAAGAAGTGATCGATATTGCCAAACAATTAAATTTAGAGGTGGATGCTGATGATGTCCAAAAATTGCTGAATTCACACAACCAAGAGCTAACAATTGACGAGCTTATAGAAATGCGTGAGCATGATCAAGACATTGAACAAACTGATTCGTTAGACCCAGTTGAATCGCAAAATCAAATGACGATTTCAAACTTAACAGAGGCCTCAGTACAATTGAAAAGGGGTTACAAATTTTAGAAAAAAATAGATTCCAATGAAGAGCGCGTGTCTACTACAAAACGGGAAATAAAAAAAAATTACTGGCATGCTACGAGGAAATTTTACGTGAGAAGAAGAAGAAGAAGAAAAACTCGTCAGGCGACATTGTTAGAATATATGAAGCCTTCGACATCAAAATAACTTTGATTTACGTTTTTTTATTCTTACTAATGTAAATTGTTTTAATTATCTAACATTTTATTAAACATGTTTCTTCTAAATTATTGTTTTCTTTAGACTCTGATCCCGATTACAAAAACTTTATACGTATTTATATGCAAGGTTGAACCCCGACTTACGCGAATTCGACTTACACGGCTATCTCTTGGTCCCACCTATCGCGTAAGTCCGGAGTATTACTGTATGTAAGGACACAAAAAAGTTTTTTTTAACCTCTACAGCATTTTACGAAAAATCCAATTTCTCTGCTTCTTTTCGATTGTGCCTAATTTGGATTCTGATTAATTTTAAAACGAACAGCATATTTGGAACAAGTACATACGACGCAATAGTGCCCTTATTTATATTTCTCTATCACAATGTAAAACCACGTGAAGAGTGAACGCGAAATGCTAAGCGAAAAGTTAAGCTAAATGCTTCGAAACTAAACACTTGTATCTAAATTACAGCTCTTCTGCACAATTGTGTTGTTGCTTACTAAAGTTTCTTTAACATTTCAGTTCAGTTAAGTGTTTTTGTGTGAATTTAACAACAATTGAGTTAAGAACAACATTTTGAATAATATATGAATAAAATTTGCGTTTGTAAAAATAACAACAAATTTAAATTTCAAAATCGTTTATAATTATTTAGAGTAACATCCATTAAAATTAATTAAATAAATAAAATTCCAGTATTTATTAATTTCTGTGTAAAAGGGACCTTCCACCTCTCTGTGAGCCAAAAGTATAAAGGCTCAACTATAATCGTAGAAAGCAATCGGAAGCTAATGTCAAAATTTGACGTTAAGTTTTCTTCAGTACTGGCAGTTTTGCGAATGGATTCGCTCTTTTCGTAAGTGAGCAAAAGTGAAAGAAAACTTGACGAAACTAAGCAAGAAGCTATTGTGGTCGTACAATACAAGTTCCTTGTGTTTGCACAGTTACGTACGTCGACGTACGTACTCATTAGTTCGGCCTTAACGTATCGTGGAGTTGAGCGCTACATTGGGCTTTCTTTTACTGTCATACTCGTAATATGCACTTGCAACAAATTTCACTGTCATAAGTTAAGACAGTTATAAACAATGTTTTTACGAGCGAAAGACTCGCCTGGTTGGGGGTACGAAGTATGCTTCCTACGGCTTGTTTTATGTGATTATCCCGGGTTAAGTTACGGTTGAAAGCCATTTCAAGGTTTTAAAAGTTTTTTTTTTTTTTTTTGAAAATTTGGGATTTAGTGTCAATGAAAAATTCTTATTTAAGTCCGCCGACAACATTATTTTGTTTAGAGAAACTATGCAGCGGTTGAAGGAAATTCTTTCGGATTTAGAGGGGCACGAGGGTGGCCGTGGTGTAGTGGTAACATCATCGCTTGTCACGCTGTTGATTAACGGTTCGAATCCTGATGTCAAGAATCATCTATTTATTCCACATGAAATAAATGAAAAAGTCGATCACTTGCGAAAGCTAAGACAACTCTACTGTGAAGGCATAACACTGGCAGTAGGGTGGTCATATGGCCAAAATGCAACTTGATCGTGATGATGACATCAGGACGGAAAAAAATACTGTGAATCATAAGCAACGACAATAATAGCGAAAACAAAACAAAAATACTCCCCAGTTATCTGGACAGCCACCCTTGGAGTTTACAGAGAACTTAATACCACCTGAGTTTCAAACCACACCACTCTGTCTTTCTCTCTGTCTCTTCCTTTCCACAAAAATGCACGTGTTCTAAAAATTAGTATAAGGGTGTTAAAGGGGATATGAACCCCTTTAACACGTGCAAATTATAGAAAAAAAAAAAAAAAAAACCTAGATGCATTGGTCTTCGAATGAACTTAGGCGAATCAATAATAATGACAGATGAAAATATTTAATATATGTATGATATGTACCTGTTATCTTGGGTCATGTCTAAATCAAAGGTTCACAGAATATGTGCATTTGGGAAAATTGTTGCCTTTTCAGAGAGACCATCAAATGTTAGAAATACATTTTTAATAAATTTTTTTGTTATGAGCAAAATTGTATAGTGTGTAAGGCCAAGTTTAAAGGTGACTTTAAAGGCCTTTATTTTAAGGATATGCAACAAACTTTTATTTATTTACGATATATGGAAAAAAGAGGTATACCTATTAATATGGCCAGATAAAATCGGAATCATATTTACATTTCGCTTACAAAGTATTTCCATGAAAACCATAATAAATATTTAAGAGACTTTTTTGCAACAAAGTGCTGTAATACATACATGTTTAAAATACATACAATACTTTCATGTTCTAAACAAGTTAGTAAAAACCCTAATTTTACAATGCAATGCAATGCTTTTAAAAACCATTCACTGTCCATAAATACATGTCAACCCTTCTATGAGGTAGTACAGAATTAAAAAACCGTCAATTTTTTTTTGTCATCCTAGGTAACCATTCATGAGTTCTCAACGCCACATCCAATGTATCAATTTATAACAGCGCTGCGAGCACTTTTACTGAAAAAGGTGGACAAACAAAAGTTCGACAAACTAAGCAGACTTGAATCTCATGGAGATATACGCAGAGGATCCCCACAATGGAAAAGTGATTTAGAAAGTATCGGCAAATTTATTCCAAGGTAAACTGAATTATTATTCTTAAATGAAGGATAGTTTACTTGTCATGTTTTTTTATTTCTCGATATATACATATGTAGGTAATTATGAAAAAATGTTCTTTTAATAGAAATTAACAAGAAAATTGGTTTCCTTCTTTTCTTTAATTTGTTGGTTTTTGTTTAATAATAAGCGCAACAAAAAAAGCCGCACATGGTAATTTTTAACAAAATGGAAGAAATTTAATAAATGATGACTAATCACTGCGTAGTCACTTTGTATTTTTGATGTTTAACATTTAAGTTAACACATTCCCCAATTTGACAATACATTTCGTAGCCTAATTGAAAAAAAAAAGTAATGATCGTGAAGATCAGACTACAAAATATCTGATATTACCCAAGTACTATAAATATACATAAATTAAAAAAAGAGCAACAATTTGAAAAGCAAATTTCTTTTTTCATATTTTTATTAACTAAGAAACCTTTTTACATAATTTAAGACTTTCATAATACTAAAAAATGACACCCATAAATATGAAAAAAAACCTCGAATTACTCACAGATTTTGCTCGGTGGCAAGGTGCTGAATCATCTTGAAAAATTTGGTTTTGATGTTTCTGCTGTTATCATTTCCATACTCGGTACAACACCATCTAAGACATTTTGTTTTTACTGCATGGCGTTAACAGTGCCCTCGAGCATAATTAGAGATCCAACTCCGATTGCGGTGATGCATCCCCATACCATAACATAAGGAGAATGTTTTACGGTGTGAGCTATGCATTCGTCGCTGTAGCGTTCCCCTTTTCTACGACGAACTATCTGCTTCCCATCCGGTTCGATTAGGTTAAACTTGGACTCATCAGAGAACACCACATTTGACCAATCTTGAACACTCCAGTTTTGCCTTTCCTTAGCCCAGCTAAGGCGCATTTTCTTCATTTTGCTGGTCAGAAGTGGCTTTTTCGCTGGTCTCCTTGCTAGCAAACCCATCTCGTTGAGACGATTCTGGATAGTTCTGATGCTAACTTCAGCCCCAGTAGCTTCTCGCAGGTCAGCTCTTAACTCCGATGCATTTTTAAACCTATTTCTCAAGCTTAGCCTCTTCAGTTCCCGGTCCTACCGAACAGTGGTACATCTCTTCAATCCTGTGCCAATTTTTCTGTCCAGATTGTGATCCCGACGATATTTGTTACAGAATCTTCTTACAGAACTCTCATGGCATCCAATTTTCGAGCAATTTCACGAAATGACTGATTCTGTTTGGATAAGGCGACGATAACTGCCTTATTTTCTTTACTCAATTGTACCCTTTTAGACATCGCGATATACTCTTTTCACTTTTACTTAAGAAATACAACTGCACGCACTGTTAAATACTACCAGAATGAATTCCGACACATTCCAAAATGTGCATTACCTAACCCGGAAGCAATAAAATATAATTCGACGAATCCCTTAAAGGTAATTAGCGCAAAAAATGGAAAACCCGTATGCGGCTTTTTTTGTTGCGCGGGGTGTAGTTTGAGAAAAACCAACGTTAAACGAAAAAAATATAACAGAGATAAATGGATATGAAAAGAAAAATAATAATAATAATGGAGTGCACACAGAATGCTACTTAACCATCTTCCTTCGGGGGTGTGAACCAGCCATTCTTCTCATGTATCTGTAGCAACGACTTGAAACTCTGCTGCGCACGTGCCAGGCTGTACTGACCCTGTGATAAGGCCTTTGTCGCTCCGAATTGTATGCGGGCCTTTCCCTTGACTAGAGTCGCTGCTATTTGCATTATGACCGCCTCTACTGTGTACGCAGAGCTCCAGCCTTGCTTTGTTAGCAACTCCATATGAATTGCTCCGCCCACCAACACATAACCGCCAGAGATGATTGGATGCACAACACGAACAAAGGGGGGCTCAAATGGATACGTCTCCTTGAATATGATATTCAATAGAATGCTGTCTTTGCCCTCTTTCTCCTTCAACATAACTAAGTCGTTGTGTAGCGGACTGTCGGGATCGACAGACTTTAAACGGATATTCCACTCGTATATCGAGTCATTAACTAATTCTATTGAGTACATGTTACTCTTGAAGGAATCCGAACGGTATATATCACGTAGTTATTTCATTAGGCGATCTGTCGCTTGCACAGAACCAGAAACTGATCCCTTTAAGTAGTCTTGTCTCTGACTTTGTCGCAGTCTTTCTAATGTGGCAGGGTGTTCTACTTCCATTTCATCTTTCTTGTTTGTGTTGCGGGCATGGTCCATCTCTAATGGAAGATCTTCATCGCCTTCGCTCTCTTGTTACTGTCACCGACAGGATCTTCGATTTCGTCTGGGTCAGAGTCAATGTCTTCGATTTGTTGCTGTTGCATTTGATGTAGGGGTGATACACTGGGCGGTGGCCATTGAAACGGTATTGTAAGGTTGTCTAAGTCTGGCGGTAAAGGGACATTGTGCAGGCGGCATAATTCTCGCAGTAGGATTCCAACTTGATTAATCACATGATTGTCACGGCCATTTGTATTACTAAGTATCTGTACTGCATTTGTGACGCTGGTCTCTTCACTTTCGGCAAACCAAACTGGAGGTGATGATGGGTATGTTTCCGTAATGTTTGCATGAATATCATAACGTTTTCCATTTTTATCGATAAAACGGCACGTCAACTCGTCGACACTGGAATTTAGAATTTGAAAACGTTCATGATTCTTGGTGAAAATCTTCTCTCGAGTTTTTACTTCCAACTTGAATGTGTTCAAACACGCCATGTTACAACAGTACACTACTGGTTGTTGTCGTGCTACTGCTGGTGGATGACTCGAACTGCTCTCTTTCTCTGTGAGCCTTTCCTCTACTGCTGTTTCTCCTGTCCACCTCACAATGAGGGAAATTTTATTAATTTTCCTGGTTTGGCTACCTTTGATTTGATTGGATTCTTTTTTCCTTTTCTTGTCTCTTCACACTGATTACACTGCTAGGGGATGAGGGATCATTAAATGTCTATTGATGCACCGGGAAATTGTCTTTTCTTTGCACATTTATAAAGTCTGTGTTGTGAAAATGTTTTTTTTTCTCATTTGATTCCTCTTCGGTGATAATTAATTTTCACTCCGCATAATAAACACTTTCGCCAACACTTCTCTCACGACACGGCTGTTCCGTTCTTTTTTTTTATTTTATGAAACAAAAACAGCAGTTCACTATCTCTCACTGCGTAGAAGACATTTACATGCACATGTTTAATATATTTTCGTACAAACTTTTTCGAAGGTTAGTTTAATTTTTCTATTCATCCTTATTTCCAAAGGTAGGTATAGATATTGCACGACATTTGCTGTCCTTTCAGTTGTATAGCTTTTCAAAAGTTATTCAATAATATATATAACGCGAGGCAGCGATCACACCATACACAAATGTCTGTATATTCATTCCACAACGAATGTACATATGTGCTATGACACTGGCAGATAAATGAGAGAATGATGTAAAAATAAACAGAAAACTTACAATCCGTATGGAAAGGACAGGACAACTACACGCCTACTTTATCAGGGATGAGTTAGAAGAGGGTATCTATCCCTAATCTGGGATATCTATAATAAAGTTGGCGTTGTGAACTTATTAATTCTATTTAGAAGATATTTTCATGATTTTTATTATATTTTAACAGAAAAACTGTTTTTGTGACTTTGTCTTAGAAGAAAGTGGGCGTAGTTGTCATCGAGATTTAAATTCAGTATTAAACTGTTATTTCAGATCATTGTATACTTCTTCAACATTAATACCATTTCAGAACATACTATTGTCAACATTTAGAAACCAAATTCTGATTCAAACTTCACCATAATTTAAAAAAAAATGTTCTAACTTTTATAATAGTCTTTAACGACAGTTTAATGCTGATTTCAAATACGAATATGTACTCAAGTCGGTTCTAGCTCTACCTGATATGAAAAACATAAAACTCATTATTAGAAAATCAATAAAAATTTTAGTTTTTGATGCAAGTAACTGATTTTTATATCATATTCAGGGTATATTAAGTTTGATACATAGTTCGAGAAATAATAACGATAGACCCCCAAAAGTTTATATGTATATTTGTGATCAGCATCAAATATTATGTCCGTCCGTCCGTATGTCCCGACTTTCTGGCCTTAAATTTTGACCTAGGAAGATTATATTTGGTATACGAGTATATGCTTTTTGCAATCCAAAGCAGTACAAGTATAAAAAATGTTAAAATCCGCCTACAGACCACGCCCACTTATGCCCTTTATTAATATTTTTGCTAGAAACTGAAAAATATTGCCTTAACAAAATATAAACGCCTCAACATTCTCCACAATTCGTCCATACGCTGGGAGTTATCTTGAAAAAACCTGACATTAGTTTTTTAAAGCTACTAATCTCATCCGAACCTATAAACTTCGGTAACAAATAGTTACAGCCACGCCCACTTTCTTAAAAGAAAAGCCATGAAATCAGTTTTTCGGATAAAACCTCTTAAAAGTCGTGGAAATATACTCAGCACAGAAAGATGAGCATTTCATTGAATTTGAATTGAAAATTTCAGAACAACACGGAATGGATTAAAAGATGAGGGGTAGGGCATCATACGATCCGTTTCATACAGATTGTTCCTTCCTGCATGTTTGCAATATTTTTACTAGAAACTGAAAATATCGCTTTAACATAAAATACACGGTCGATATTATTGACCGCTATTTTGCTTCGCCTTTGTATTTGACGATCTTGAAGAGCAGTTGATAATAATATATTATGGAGCATCTAATGCCTTAACAACGTGTTGAAGTTAATAAAACACTCAACAACTAATGGAAGATGATCCTATATAAACACATTTTTAAAATTCTGATTGGAAAGCACTTTCTTTTGATACCTCACTTTATAGATTTCAAATAACAAAGGACAAAATGGCGTGCCCTGTCCGCTATTTTGTAGCTATGAAAATCAGTCTTGTCGTTACATATTTGCTCATAATTGAAATCGCTTCACTATACAAAAGTGATAATATGGTTGGTTGGTTTAAGAGGGTGAGCTTATGCTCTTCACTTAGGCCTCCATTGGGCCCGTTGTGTTCCCCTCATCTATGTAACTGTAGGGAATAGTGCTGTGCTTTGGGAATTATGTGCTGAGAGGATTTAGGTATTGGGATCATGGGTAGTATCAACGGGAAACTATATCGTATAGTGATCGGGGAATCGTAGGGTTCGTCTGGCGAACTGGAATATATACCAGGGGAAGTGTTCTATATCTTCCTCCTCCTCCTCAAAGTTGGCACAGATTGTTGTATCAGCTATCCCGAGTCTGAACGAATGTTTGTTGAGATTGATGTGCCCTGTTAAAAGTCCCACCATCAATCGCAATTGTGTTCTGCTTGAGTTAAGAGCTCTTTTTGCTGTGTTGTTACTCGGTTTTGTTATTACAGATCTAGCCATTTTGCACGTGTCTAGATTCGTCCAGTAGTTATTGAACTCCTGTCGAATCTTTTCATTGATTATTGTTTTAATAGTTGTCAGAGGGACTCCTATTGTATTATTCGGGTTCAGTTATGTGTTGCCCGCTCCTTTCCTTGCTAGGTAGTCTGCCTTTTCGTTACCCGGTACACATTCGTGCCCCGGTACCCATGTAAGAAGGACTCTATTGCGTCTGGCAAGTAAGTTCAATTTAGTTTTGCACTCCCTTACTACTCGTGATTTCGACATGGGGTTTGTAATCGCGCTAATTGCTGCTTTGCTGTCCGAGCAGATGTCGATTTGCCTCCCTTTGCTGGTGTCTTCTGTGAGTATTTCCGTTGCCTTCATAATTGCATAGACTTCTGCTTGGAACACCGACACAAATGGTTCTAGGTGAATAGCAAGTTTAATCGGTGGGTTAGCACTAAAGATGCCAGCCCCTGATTCCCCTGATATGTTAGAGCCGTCTGTATATACCGATATCCCATTGGAGTTTCTTGTCGTTCTTTCATACGTCCAATATTCTCTTGCGGGGAAAATTGTTGCGAAGTTGTTGGAGAACGTATACGATTTTTCAACAACATCACTGGGGCAATCGATGAGTGGTGTCATTACTCTTATCATTTCGGTGATTTTTCGATGTCCCGTATTTGCACCATCGATCAAATGGCCGATTGATTCCTGTAATACCCAGGCAGGCCATACTCTTGCATACTTTTTGCTCATCACTGGCCACTATACAACTACACCGTACAAGATGAGCATTCGTATATCCAGTGGACCTGTTTCGGTTTCAAGCCTCATGACTTCTCGATGGCCCTCCTGCATATCTCTTGGCTTTGGTGACTCTTTCTTCCAGGTTCTTTCTCCAGGTCAGTTTCCTGTCCAATATAATGCCCAGATACTTGACGCTGTCGCGGAGTTGTAGTGATACTCCTCCGAGTTGTGGAATGTGAAACTCACTAGTTTTAGTTTTCTTTGTAAAGAGAAGCATTTCCGTTTTATTTGGATTTATTTCTAATCCACTCTCCTCCACCCATTCTTTTATGATTCAAAGGGTGTTTTGCATAAGCTCTCCTATGATGTTCAGCTGCTTACCTCTTATCAGAACGGCTAGGTCATCTGCGTACGCTACACATTTCGCACAGGTTCCATCCAGTGCTTTTAAAAGGTGGTCCATAAAGTGATAATATACTCTAAGCTCCAAGCTTTACAGATTTCTCGCCGCACAACTTATTGATAAGTCAGTCCCGGTCTATAAAATGCTCGTGCAGCGTCCGGTCCATAAGGTCTCATTTTCCAAAGCGAAAAAAATCGTGGGCCTGAGCTTTTATAGAAACTCGCCATACAATGGGTCGTATGCAAAAATATGAGCTTGATCTCAGAGTCTTAGCTGATGAACTTGAACTCACATGTGAGATCAATTGTGCAAAGCGGAACTCGGACTCAGTTTCATATAAAAAACAGAGATCGTTCTCAGCGGCTCTGACTGGATGGTTTGAGTCAGATCCCAAAGCTCCTGTCTTATTTAGCTTTATGCAAACAGATGAGTTCAAGCTGTTTAATCACTTTTCTGAGATTTTTCTTAACAGAAAAAAAATACACTGACCGAGTTAGATCTCATGTTGTGAGCTCGATCTCAAAATATTGAGATCGATCAGAAATATCGGTCAAATGTCCGCTGTGCAGATGCGTGTTCTTTCAGTCATATTTTGTATAAAATTTTGGCACATTTCGGGTGTTATTTCTCCAATTTCTCGAATAATGTTGTCCTCTAGCATCGGGATTGTGGTTGGCTTGTTGCCATAGACCGTTCCGTTCAAGTACCAATCAGGGTCAATCGATATTACCTTTGATTGAAATTATACGCCCTCACCATTATGCGTCATCAATATGAAGTTGCAAAACCTTTTCACTCCACTTTCGCCAGCGTACTTATATAAACAATATGTCGACATTTTTTTGTACTGAAGCCACATTCAAAATAATGGCTTTTTTTAAATTACATCGGACTTATCTTTAAGTCAGCATTTTACTTAACTTGTGTAAAAATCACGCATGCAGCTTTTATAGTTTAAGAGCTAAAAAGTGGTGGGAAAAGTTTCTATCTCACTTCTATTTGACGAATTTATATCAAATTGGTAAAAATACATTTTGTGAAAGTTTATATATCGAGAAATTGTGCTTTTGTTATAAACTTGTATGAATTCATGTTCACGTAAATGTACTTACGATACATTTTTGTGTTTATATAGGTTTTTCCAAACTGACGAGTTTACCGAAGATGAAATCATGACAATGACTGGAATTTTACAAATAAATGGTCATGAAGTTCCAACCTCAGATCCACCGCACGTTGCCGTTTTTGACATATCTTCATTGGTCGAGCATTCATGTAAGCCTAATTTGGCAAAAAGTTTCACTAAGAATGGTGGTGTTATGTTGTGGGCTCCCAATTCCATTCCAAAAAACACCAATCTTAGCATTTGCTACTCCGATGCTGTATGGGGAACTGGAGATCGCCAGAGGCATTTGATGCAAACAAAATTATTCAAATGCGAATGCGACAGATGTAAGGATGTTACAGAATTTGGTACAAATTATAGCGCATTAAAATGCAAGAAACAAGGTTGTAATGGTTACGTGCTTCCTATTAGTTTAGAAAATTGGCACAGCAATTGGAAGTACGAATATGTTCCAATGACTTTAGCAAAACCTTTAATTTTGTTTTGATCTTTCTTTTCTAATCTTAAGGTGTAAGTCTTGCGGAGATGATGTGGACAAGTTTTATGTGAGTGACATTTTAGAAAGAGCAGGAAAGGACTTATCTGCAATGGAAAAAAATGTTACCAATTGCTTAAAATACATTGAGCACTACCAGAAGTGGTTACCAAGAATACATTTCTATATTTGTGAAATAAAAATTCAAGTACTACAAAAAATTGGTTCAGATCCGAAAGATCTAATGGTTATCTCAGACGAGCAGCTTGAAGCCAAACTTGAATACGCAAAAGAGATGATCGATTTATACGAAATATTAGCACCGTGTAAGTGATTCTTAGTTACTTACATTTGTTATGGAAAGCTTTTTGGAATGTATGCTTCAAGGACGACAGATTTAATAAAATATTTCTTTTGCTTTCAGGTGAAGCAAGGATCTTAGGAATTCTGTGCTTTGAAGTTCATTCTGCAGTTGCAGAAAAAACTCGACGAGTTTCATTAAAAACTAATATAAATACTAGAGTGCTATTGGAGGAATCATTAAAGTTTGTTGAAAAGGCAATAGAATATCTTCAACATGAGTCTAATATTTTTGCGGAGGGTCTGATCTATAAACAGGCCAAAATAAATCGCGATGCACTTAAAATGGTTATGACATTTTAGATAAACGTTTGGTATTCTAAATAAAATATACTTAAAATCATTATGTGTTTCTGTTATTAAATAATAAGATATTTTATTCTAGTATGCTAAAGAAATATTTCTTGTTTTCCAGACCTGCCCATATGTATGTATAAGTGCTTATTTGTAGGTGAAAAAAACACGTTTTCGCTACCAGTGGCAGAAATTAGATAAAGACTCACCTGAAATTATTCTCTTAAATCAATTCCCTATTGTAAAACTAGGTGCAAAATACGACTGGAAAATGTACTTTTTTCATCATAGCCATTAGAAACTAGTCGAGGACCTTATTTTTCATTTCTATTTGGACAGATGAACTCAACTACTACCCTTATCGATGTCCTTCAGACCATATTCACCATGTAAGGCATTCCGGTAACCGCCATCAGTGACAGTCCTAGTTCCCATCTGATAAATTCAAACTATTCTTCATTTTAATGAAAAAAAAATTTTTTTGAGGGAGGAGAAAACAAGAAAAAGCAGGAAACTTATAATACAATCCATCTGGAATAGATCGTATGATACCTTATCAGTCATTTTCCAACTCATCCCTAACAAAGTGGGCGTGGAGTTCTGAAATTTTGAATATGTATGCGCATCTTTTATGATTCAGAGTACATTTTTATGACATTAACAATTTGTTACCGGAGTTCATGGATTCTGATGAGATCTTGAAAATAAAGCTTACACATCAGCGTAGCTTTAAGAAAAGCAATATCCGGTTTTTTTTTTTTAAAGAAAACGACCCAAAAAATAGGTGTGCACATTATACAACGGACGGATGAATTTTAGGGAATGTTAATGTCCATATATTTAAAAAAAAAACGCATGTTTTTAAAAGTGGGCGTGCTAATTTTATACTGTTTCGGGTTCTAAAAAGTTTATATACCAAATTTCATCTTCCTAACTCAAAAAGTTTGTGAGATGGCTAGATCGACTTAATTTTCGATGCTGATCATAAATACCTATTCATATATGTATACTTTATGTCGAAAGGTCGACATTTGGCGGACATGTCGGGAGACTTGAGCCCCGAACAGAATGCTTCCGATCCGATCCGACATTTGACTTTTCGCCAGGCGAGAAAGAGCAATTCGATGACCGACTGCGGAAAATAATACGGCTATCTAATGACCAGTGCGGGTTTGTCTCAAGTAAATCAACAACAGATGCAATCCAAAGTATAAGGATCATAATGGAAAATCGTGATTCTTTAAAGGACTTGCATATGGTGTTTGTTGATTTTTAAAAGCCTTTGATAGACAACCAAGAGATCTCTTATGGGTGACGCTAAGGCAACGAGGAGTTCCAGAAACCTACGAGTGCATGATCATACACATGTATGAGGGAGCAAGGACAAGAGTAAGATATCCCACAGGAGTCACCGAAGACTTCCCAATCAAAGTCGGAGTACAACAGGGGAGAGTCCTTAGTCCTCTGCTATTTATTGCAGACTTTGAATATCTGCTTGAAGTGACGGACCCCAAAGTACATCAGTTATTCTTTGCTGGCGATGGAGCTATCATAAGTGAAGATCAAATGTCCCTGCAACGAGCACTTGATGTATAGGTGGATGTTTTGGAGGGAAATGGGTACCGTATTAGTTCAAAAAAGACAGGGTATCTGTGCTGCCCGTTCTCTGATCGACACCGGCCTATTCCAGACATTTACTTGAATGGAAAAGTGCGAAAAGTTCAAATATCTGGGATCAATGATCAATAGCGAAGCAAATTATGATGATGACATCAATCATCGCGTAAGCGTAAGGTGGATGAAGTGGCGGGAAAACTCTGCAACCTTCTGTGATCGAAAAAGGCTCCCTAAGCTTAAAGGAAGGCACTACACAGCAGTTGTACGTCAGGCGCTCACATACGTTTCACAATGCTGGACAATGTACAAAAAGTATGAGGGCAAATTAACGACAGCTGAGATGAAGATGCTTCTCATGTCATTAGGAGTACCATAGCTTGATAGAATAAGAAGTTCGAAGATTCGAGGAAGGCTTCATGTAAAAGAGCCCATCACAAGCAAGATAGAGCACGACTGGTTCAGTTGGTATTGTCATGTTCAAAGGGGAGATCCTTCGAATCCCGTCAAAAAAGGCGGACCAAAAAATCACTGGATCACACAAATGCAAAAACACCAGCATTTGATTGGTCTCAGTGACGAAGTGATCCGAAACCGGGAAGTCTGTCGGTACTTCATGAGGTCAAACCGGCAATTCTAGTAGGGATGCAGTAAAGTGTTGTGGGTTGTGATCCTTCCACTCCGGATCATAACCTCGCCGTAAGGAAAGAAGAAGACGAAAAAGAGCAAAATTATAAATAGAAATTAAATAATTCGACCTATTCATATGATTTTTCACATTTATGGAACATATTGTGTGCAAAACCAAACAAAAACAATACATTAAGAAAAATTGTGTATTCGTTTTGTGTGCACATAACCTCAATTTCGTTGCTTTGGGTTCCGAAATGAAATTTGTTTTTCTCAACAAACTCTTCCGTTGTTTAAATTGTTCACTTCACAAACTTATTTGCTCCGATTCTACCAATAAATATCAAATTTATAGGTTATGCCTTCCGGCCGATCCGACAAAGGTCCACCTATTCGATCCGTTTATTGTGTGCAGATTTCCGGCAAGTCATATGAAGTATGTATGTATATGGGCTGTAATTTTCAATTTCGTTCTTTTTTTTGACTATTTTTGCCTATTTTGAGTAATAAGGGTCGAATGGCGAAACGTCAAAGCATTGTGTTTAGCAATTTATATTCTGGGGCCCCAATCTGCTTTCCTTTTCGAATTATTCGAAGGTACTTTTCGATTTTAATATGATTTGACACTATCTAACCCATTCGAAGCGAATACAGCATGTTGCTAAACATCTTCCCACAACTTAATTTGGTTGCGAGTCTCGTTCCCTGAAATACCAGTAACCGACGTCAACAGATGAAGAGGGTGTGCTGCATATTTATTAAAAACGTTCTTTATTTACTATGTATTTAGCAATAATTTAATTAAATATCTAGACATAATAATCATTATATTTTATTTTAGTGGAAAAACATAAAAGGTTTAATTCGAATTGATTGTGCTATATTTCTTAATTCTTCTTTTAAACGATGTGTTCCTCTGAGTGATTAGCAATTTAATAAAACTATTAGCAGTCAACGTGAATTTCCATCATCCATTAGAAGTTCTTCAGTACACAAATTTTACAAAGCGTCAATTTTTCGAAAGAAAATTTAATTGTTGCTGTCAACAAAATGTTGTCAATTCTCCAATATACGAGTAGCAATCCTATTTTTGTGTTAATAATAAGTGGCAGTCGTAATACAGAGTCATACCCATGGCAGACCAAAATAGTTATACCGATCAACTCACTGAAAGGGATCAGGAAGTCGGTTTGTCACCTATGACTTTCTAATTTTCGTACATAAAAGCGTTACAATTTTAGTTTCTGTTGTCGAAATCATTAAGGATTGCAACCGCAAATTTGGATACAAGTATAATTGTTAATAAAATACTGGGAAAATGTCTGCAGATTTTAGTTGGGGAATAAATTATTGCGCCTAAACAGAAAATACTATAAATAAAGTCCTCATAAAAGCGTTGAAGTCCCCATATTACAAGTCAAATATTATGCTCTTTCTCTTTATAAAAAAAAGAAACAGGATTCTAAAAGTAAGGAATAGGCTCCATTTAATACGGAGTGAGTCTACTCTTGTCTCGGTCAAAGTGATGGCCTTGGTATGAGTGCGTTTCGCGCTCTTCCTGTCTCGATGTATCAAGGTTAAATTTCTGAGCGGGATTAAGGTTAAGCGGGATCGAGAGTTAATCGCCATCAATTAGGATCTTTACTAGTGGATTTACATGATTATGTCATGCAGCACGCTCGAAAAAATAGAAAACGAATCTCAAATGAGATCTCTATTCTCTCTCACACAAAATTGTGCTTCCTCCCTAAAGAACGACATCCAAAATTGTTGGAACTTACTGGCTTTCGATTTGCATTATCTCGCTTTAAATGCAAAACTCATTTGCATTACCATGCAAATACACCATAATGCCAGCGAAATCCAATAACAAACGAGTAATGTTGTCCAATAAAAATTCACATCCCTAAGCAGAAGACTTTGGCAGCACAGCTTTGGTGTGGAGCACCTGAGCAAATCGAGCACACAAATGTCAGATATTTTCCATGGAATTTCACTTCCCTTTTTTTGGTTTTCTTACTGTCATCAAAATTGCATGATGTCAGTCGATTTTCTCGCTCAACTTTCAGTAAAATTGCATCCTATTAAGTTTTAAAGAAAAAAAGAATAAATAATTAATTTAAAAAACGATCATGTTGCGTGTGGCATATGGAAATGCAAATAGGTAAATATCGGCTCAGAATTCTGCGCCAATGTTCGCCGGCTCTAGATGAAAAATAAGTATAATATATGTACAAACCCTTTTTTTCTTATAAAAATCTAAATAGAGAAACCAGGAAGCGTGTGGTCGCCCTTTCAACCAAAGTTGTATCGCTTAACTACTCCACACTTCACGACAGACAAACGGGGCGCAGAAAGCCATTACTCAATGGGTATGGTCACCGATTTGGGCCAACTCCACCGCCACCACATTCTAGGGGATATGGAATGATTGTTGTACGAGTGCTCCGAGGCGCACTGAAACTCCGTTACTTGGTACTCGGCGGTGCAATAAGCGGAGGTGTGACACTCGGTAAGGTGCGTTTACTATTTTTCAGTCATTATATAACTACCACTGAAGACGACTTGATCAATTGGATTATCTGCAGAAATATGACCAGTGGAAGGACGGTTTACCTGACTTAAAGTGGTTGGAAGACGCTCTACCGCAAAGTGAACAATGGAGTGGTATTTCCAAAAAACTTCTAGAGGTCGGCGGACTGGTGAAAAATGCCATAGAAATAGGTAAGCATCCTCTTTCGCTCTGTTTATACTTTTCAGTTAAATGATTTGTCTATACACGATAATATGTGAATGCAAATATGAATTCGCATATCTTAAATGAAAAAAAAAAAAATAATAATATGCGGCTTGCACACACTGTTCATAAAAAATATACAGTCAGCTGGAAGGACCTACACTCCGGGACAAAAAGATAAGACCACGCCACAGATTCTTAAGAAAAAAAAGGAGTGTGTAACATTTGCCAAATCTGATTGAACCATTAGGTAAGACGATGTACAGTGATGTGCAAAATAATAGGGACACCCATTGGCATATTTGATAAAATAGAAAAAAAAAATTTCAAGTCCTCTCAAATTGCCTGTGAAAAAAAAAATATGGACAGCTATCAATTCTTGAAGTTATTTACTCCGAATGCAAAATAAAATAAAAAAATTAATGTTATAACATAATAAATGAATTATTTTCTCAAATAGCTGCTTCTAGTGGGAGCCGTAGTTCAGTGGTTAAGTGCGCCATCACTGAGCGAGAGGTTCAAGGTTTGAGTCCAAGAAAACACAAAAATAAAATAAGAAAAGTTTTCTCACGGTCCCACCTCTCGCGAACGTCTGACAAACATCCGAGAATAAAATTGTCATGAAAAAGCTTCTCTCAATCGAAAAAAATTGCCCTTCGGAAACGGCATAATACTGTAGATCCCAACCATTCGTGAGGCGCACAGCACGAGTGGCTGCGAGAAGCTAGGCCAAGCCCTGTATTGGATGTTACTTCAATATTTCGTTGAATAGTCCTTGTTCTTTATAACAGCCAAGCAACTTCGCGGTATCGAATCAACCAGCAGCCTTAACGAATATCCACAAATTATTATTATTAGACAAAAAAATGGTTACAAATGAATCATTCAAAGTATTGCCTTGCCTATCGCTAGCTACAACTTTTTCCCAACCTTCTGGCAGAGCTCGAATACCGTTACGGTAAAAGTGTTCATCTTTTGAGGCTATACACGAATCAAGCCATTTTTTTATGTCTTCATATGAGCGGAACTGCTGTAATAATCGGATGGCGCAATATCTGGGGAATATGGCGGGTGTGGTAGGATTTCACATTTGATCGTTTCCAGGTAGGTTTTAACGGGTTTGGCAACGTGAGGCCGAGCGTTGTCATGCTGTAGAATCACTTTTCCGTGCCTCTGCTCGCATTGTGGCCGTTTTTCGCTCAGTGCTTGGCTCAATCGCATCAATTGAAGTCGATACCGCTCCCCAATGATGGTTTCGTTGGATTTCAACAGTTCATAATAAATGACACCGACCTGGTCCCACCAAATACACAGCATAATCTTCGCAGCGTGAATATTCGGCCGAGCCGACGACGTAGAAGCATGACCGGGCAGTCCCCATGACTTTCTTTTCTCTGGGTTGCTGTAATGAATCCATTTTTCATCACCCGTCACGATGCGATGAAGAAAACCCTTCCTTTTTTGCCACCGGAGCAGTTGTTCACAGGCGAAAAAACGACGCTCAACGTCCCTTGGCTTCAAATCATAAGGAATCCAAGTTCCTTGTTTTTGAATCATTCCAAGCACATGCAATCGCTTGGAAATGGCTTGACGGGTAACTCCTAATACTGAAGCAAGCTTTTCTTCCGTTTGGCATGGATCCTCATCGAGCAATGCCTCCAATTCAGCGTCTTCGAAGGATTTTGGCCTTCCTTCACGCGGACGGTCGTCAACATTGAAATCACCGTTTTTGAAGCGACGGAACCAATGACGGTACGTTGTTTCACTTAGAGCAGCATCTCCGTAAACTTTTTGGAGCTCTCGATTGGCTTCAGTCGCCGTTTTCTTCGAATGAAAGAAGAAAATCAACACTTCATGCAAACGACGATTATTTGACACAAAATCAGACATTTTCACACAACCAAAAGTATATGACACCAAAACAAAATCACTAATGTGTCAAAACAGTTTGTTTACCATATGTGTAGGCTCGGTTAATGACGTTTTAGATATGTCAAAATTGACCAGCACTTACTGCTTAGTTGCGCACCTAATAAATAAACTAAAACCTTTATAAATAATTTTACTTACCATGTGCATCATGCGCCGTTTTGATGGTGTATTTATTGCAGTATGCCGTATTGGGTGGTCTTTGCACTTGTGAACTACAGCGATCTGAGTTAAATAAATTAACTTTGGTCTCATCAGACCAAACGATATTACGCCATTTGGATTCAGGCCAGCTGGAATGATCCTCTCCAAAAAACAACCTTTTACTTCGACAGCAGCGGTACTTTCCTCGCACTTCTTGCTTTAAGATTGTTTTCAATTAGCATCCTGCATATAGTAGAGGTGTTAACGTCCAGGCTAAACTCTTTTTTCAATGCGCTAGACTAGATGAAGCAAAAGGTTCATTTTTTGTATAGCGCTTTGCTCGACCCATTTTTAATCACTAATTTGTATTTAAATCATAAGCTTTATTATGATCCGTGAAAACAAAATCTAATCTTACCCATTAGGTTCAAAAAAGTAAAACTATAGACAATCAGTTATTAATTGTAACCGTTGTGCTTATACGAGGGTGGGTCAATAAATTTACCCTTATACTAATTTTTAGGACACGGGCGTATTGTGGTAAGGGGAAGAGACAGAGAGAAAGACAGATTTGTCGTTGCTCATGATTCACAGTATTTTTTTCCGTCCACCTGATGTCATCATCACGATCAAGTTGCATTTTAGCCATATGACCGCCCTACTGCCAGTATTGTGCATTCGCAGTAGAGTTGACATAAGCTTTCGCAATTGATCGACTTTTTATTTATTTCATGCGAAATAAATAGATGATTCTTGACATCAGCATTCGAACCTTGAACTTGTAGCGTGACAAGCGATGATATTACCACTACACCACGGCCACCCTTAGTCCTTGAAAAATGAAATAAGGAACACTCTTTACGGTATAAAAAGATTTTATTTTTCAACATAGCCTCCTTTTAGCTCTATACACTTCATCCAACGTTTCTCCAATTTTTTGATGCCCTCCAAATAATACGATTTCTCGAGACCCTCAAAGCAAAGCGTTTGTTTCAGCGATGACCTCTTCATTCGACCCAAATCTCTTACCTCCGAGCCATTTCTTCATGTTTGGAAACAAGAAATAGTCTCAGGGGGCTAAATCTGGGGAATATGCTGGGTGAGGGAGGAGTTCGTAGCCTAACTCATGCAATTTTGCCATTGCGACTGCGGACTTGTGCGCCGGTGCGTTGTAATGGTGAAAAAGAACTTTTTTTCCCCAAATGCGGCCGTTTTTCCTTCAAATCGACTTGGAATCGATCCAGCAGCTCTGCGTAATATGCGGTGATCGTTTTACCCTTTTCAAGGTAATCGACGTGAATAACACCGCGCGCATCCCAAAAAACTGTCGCCATGACCTTGTTTGCTGACAAACCCGCCTTGGCCTTCTTCGGTTTCAGTTCACCAGGAGAAGTCCATTGTTTTGACTGTTCCTTGGTTTCTGGTGTGTTGTGATAAATCCAAGTTTCATCCACGGTTATGAAACGGCGCAAAAACTCTGCCGAATTTTTCTGAAACATCGCCAAACACACCTTTTAAGTTATCAAACGAATGCGTTTGTTGTCGATTGTGAGCAAACGCGGCACCCATCTTGCGGAAAGCCTTTTCATGTCCAAATATTTGTGGCCTCTTCAAGCTCGCGCACTTTCACTCGCCGATCGTTCATTATCAAACCATGGATTTTGTCGACCATTTCTGGTGTGGTGACCTCAATTGGGCGACCAGAACGTTCGGCGTCACTTGTGCTTGAACGACCGCTTCGAAATTGAGTAAACCAGTGGTGAATGGTTCCAATCGATGGTGAAGAGTCCCCATAATATTTGTCAAGCTTTTGTTTGGTTTACGTGATAGTTTTTTTTCGCAAAAAATAGTGTTTAATGAGCACTCGAAATTCGCTTTTTCCATTTTAAGGAAAATGCTAGTAGGCGTCTATATAAAATGGCTGCCACAACAAAACTATTTGACAGATCTGTCCGAAAATTTGGGTGCGTTCTTTTGAAAGATGATTTTTGACAAAAAAAATAAAAAATTATATTTAAGGTGACGACACAATTTGTGTTAATTTTCAGGGACTTATTGACCCACCCTCGTATGTCAGTTTCCAAGTAGACTTTGTTAACGAAGTTTTGTCTCTGTCCTGTTGGTCCGCGGGAAGTATTTTACATGCTCCTTCGAGAGAAGTTTTTATGATCAGTGTGTACATTAATTCGTATAATATTTCACACATATTTATTTTACAATGTAAAGAAAGAAAAATATATATTTATTGCTTTTTGTTGATTCATTTAAGAAACCGTTTGCTATTTACTGGCAATTGGTGTATTCAGATAATTATATTTGTAGAAATAGTATTTGTTAAACAGTTCTGTACTAAAAGACTCCCTGTCGTTGTTTGTTTTGCATATCTAGATCCAAAACTAAAGCAACTCGGGGAAGAAAAATTAGCGGAGTGGAGAATGTGGTTTGATAACCGTTTGGACGATGCTATTGAGGCCGCTGATTATCAAGGAAACAATATCATTGAAGAATGTATGTTAGACATTTTAAAAATTCACCATTTCTATTCATTCTTGTTCATAATAAAGTAGTAAGCAATTTTAACAGCAAATATAATTTTCTGAATACTACCATTTAGAAATTCTTAAAGATTTTAAAATGTTTTTTTTTTTTTTTTTTTCTCATCAATAATTTAAATTGTGACTGTTTTTGAATTTGATTAGACTGTTTTTTTTTTTTTGTTTAATTTATTTGCACGTAGGTTTGCATTTATGAAACTCCTTAACAAGTATTTTATTTCAGCGAAAGATGATTTGAAGTCAAAGGCAATTGTTAACGCTATCGGGTTGTCCAACGAAGAAAGCCGGAAAAAGTATGGTAAGGGTTATCACTTTGATATTGACTCTTTCTTAACCAAAATTATTTAAGTAGAAACACTTCAAACGCAGGTGGAAACCTTACAAACTGAAATAATGAACGTTCAGATAAAATACCAAAAAGAACTCGAAAAAATGGAGAAAGAAAATCGAGAATTGCGTCAACAGTTTCTAATATTGAAGAGCAATAGAAAAACGTCGATGAAAAAAATTAAGAAATCTCTTATTGATATGTACTCAGAAGTGTTGGATGAATTGTCTGGATATGATACAAGCTATTCCACTGCAGATCATTTGCCTAGGGTAGTAGTAGTTGGTGATCAAAGCAGTGGCAAGACTTCGGTACTCGAGTCTATCGCCAAAGCAAGGATTTTTCCACGCGGCAGTGGAGAAATGATGACTAGGGCGCCTGTTAAGGTAACTCTATCGGAGGGGCCATACCACATTGCACAATTTCGTGATTCCGATAGAGAGTATGACTTGAATAAAGAGTCTGATTTAGCCGATCTGCGCAGAGAAGTAGAACTGAGAATGCGTGCCTCAGTGCGTGGTGGTAAAACTGTTAGTACTGAAGTAATTTCAATGACAGTAAAAGGACCTGGTCTTCAGAGGATGGTTCTTGTGGATTTACCCGGTATTATATCGGTAAGTTTTGTAGATCTTGTACGAATATTTTTTTAAATAAATATCTTTCGTACGATAACAGACAATGACAGTGGACATGGCAGCTGATACAAAAGATTCCATTCACCAGATGACCAAACATTATATGAGCAATCCAAATGCTATAATTTTGTGTATCCAAGATGGTTCCATTGACGCTGAACGAAGTAATGTAACCGATTTGGTAACACAGTGTGATCCATTGGGAAGGCGCACGATATTCGTGCTCACAAAAGTTGATTTAGCGGAAGAACTAGCAGATCCTGATCGGGTAAATAAAGTCAACATCGAATATTGTACTTCGTTTTACTATATACTGTTCTCAGATAAGAAAAATATTATCTGGAAAACTGTTCCCTATGAAAGCACTTGGATATTATGCGGTTGTCACTGGAAGGGGAAGAAAAGAGGACAGCATTGAAGCTATCCGTCAATATGAAGAGGACTTCTTCAAAAATTCTAAACTCTTCCAGTAAATTTGAATTAAAAAGGAAAAATAGAAAAAAATTATTTATCTTTCTTTTTTTTTTATAGTCGCAGAGGTGTAATAATGCCGCACCAAGTTACAAGCAGAAACTTGAGTTTAGCAATATCAGATCGTTTCTGGAAAATGGTTCGCGAAACAATTGAACAGCAGGCGGATGCCTTCAAGGCAACGAGATTCAATTTAGAAACAGAATGGAAAAATAACTTTCCAAGGTTTGATTTTATTTAGTCGGTACCTACGTAATAAACATTGACATTCTCCATTTAGGTTAAGAGAATCTGGAAGAGACGAATTGTTCGACAAAGCCAAGGGTGAAATATTAGATGAAGTTGTTAGCTTGTCACAGGTCTCTGCAAAGAAGTGGGAGGAGGCGCTTAACAACAAACTGTGGGATAAACTATCGAATTATGTATTTGAAAACATATATCTTCCTGCTGCTCAGTCAGGTTCTCAAAGTAATATTTTAGTAGTATAAGAAAGTTTCGTTTTGTAGTCCTTGTGGATCATCAATATCACTTAAACCAATCAAATCGGTTCCCATATTGTGATTGGTCAGATAATGTATGATAATAATTCATTTGTTACACTTTACCACATTACAGTGTCATTATCCCGTGAAATTTTCTTTGTTATTTTATATATTGTAACAAGATTACACGTATTGACAAATTTATATCGATTTTATTTTTAGATTCGTTCAACACAATGGTGGATATAAAATTAAGGCAGTGGGCCGAACAAGCTCTTCCCGCTAAATCTGTTGAAGCAGGTATGATAATAATTTAAACAAATTGCTAAATATGTACAACACGTGTCATTTTGATGATAAAGCATAGAGTGGCGGTAGCGAAGAGGGGTAATAAACCAAATTCCGTAATAGATAGGAATTCAATAATGTAACCCTTGTTGAAAGTCCTGAAGGCCTGGCCACAAAATGATAGAATTTTCTGTGGAAATATCTAGAGACCTACCTAAAACGTATAGGAGCCCTCGGAAAATTAAATGGGATCTGTCTAGTACTGTACTTACTTAACGGGCTCCCGACCCGTGAAGGGTCTCTGGCTGAGACACTGTAGCCTTCCATCCTCTGCGATCTCGGGCACGTTGCTTCCAGTTATCCAGACCAAGCGCTCTGGCATCCGCGATGGCTTGGTCTTTGAAACGGAGGTTCGGTCTTCCTTGTCGTCTCGAACCTGGCGGCTGGGGTTCGAAGATTCTCTTAGCTGGAGCATTATTGTCCATTCGCTCGATGTGGCCGAGCCAATGTAGTCGACGTATTTTGGCCTTTTGGACTACATCCACATCTTGGTACAGCTCATAGAGTTCGCGATTGTATCTTCTCCTCCATTCGCCCTCCTCCCACACAGGACCAAAAATCCGCCGAAGAATTTTTCTTTCGAAGGAGCCCAGTATCAGCTCTCCCTTCCTGCTTATCGTCCAGTACTCGGCGCCATAAAGCAGAACTGGCAGGATAAGGGTTCTGTAGAGCATACATTTTGTCCTTCGAGTTAGGAGTTTTGAACCCAATTGTTTTGGGTTTGTCTAGTAGAGTGGTAGTTAAAATTATTAGAGCCCTATAGGAACTTGATATGCACGGAACTGTAGGATCGACGGGGAACCTGATGTAATATCAAGCATTTTTGGCAAATCTTAGGAAAAAAAATAAAGTAACACCCCCTAGGTGGACTAGGGAACTGTCTAACTTTGGGTTGTGTGCCATTATTAGAAGTAAAAGCAAAAGGTACAAGAAAAAGGACGGCCATCAAGCAGCTATTTAAATTCGTATGCAAAAAAATATTGTAACTTTTACTTATCTACGTTAGGATAGGTTGAGGTGGGTGTCAGCTAAAAGCCAACACACTTAGCCGAATAATAGCTCCATTGCGATAGCACTTGGGTTTGGAAAGCCGTCTCTAGCCTACTCATTGAACCATTTGGAGCTTGCGATGAAGCATAGGAGGGTCCTAAAGTCTATTTTTTCATATCCTTTGGGTCGTAGAAACAGAAGGGTCCTAAGTGGGGTTTCCTTCTTTGGGAGAGAGCTGGGCAGGTGCAAAGAAGGTGAAGAATAATCTCCTCCTCCTCCTCGTCCATGCAGCTTCTGCAGAAATCATTTGAGAATACGCCAAGCCTTGTTGCCTATTAGACAGTGTCCAGTGGTGATACCAATTACAGCGCTGATATGCAATCGATTGAGAGAAATCAAATTCTAAGAGCGTTTCACATCCAGCTTAGGCCAAATCTGTTTTGTCGCTAGACGAATTGTATCACCAGTCCACCTTGAATTAGTCCTTTCAATAGTATTCAATCCAGCTTTAATTTAAGTTTGCATGTAGTGATCGTCATACCCAGTGAACTTTTGTCTGGAAGGATGGTATTGTTGTTCCATGCCTGGTAAGTTCGTCAGCCTTACAATTTCCTGGAATGTCCCTATGCCCCGGCAACCAAATTAGGTGAATATTGACCTGCTCCGCCATCTCTATAAGAGACGATCGGCAGTCTAGAGCTGTTAGAGAATATGGAGGATGATTCCAAGGATTTGATTGCTGCTTGGCTGTCTGAAAAGATGCGGATATCAACGGACGATATCACGTTTTTCTTTAGCCAAGACAAGACTTCCCTTATTGCCATTATCTCCGCCTGGAAGACGTTACAGTGGTTTGGAAGACGAAAAGAGAAGTTTAAATTAAGCCTATCAGATAAGACACCACCACCCACCCCGTCGTTAGTTTTTGAACCGTCGGTATAAAAATGTACCGACTTATCTTCCGTAAAACCACCTTCTTCACAGAATGCTCTGGAAGGGATGGTAACCTGGAAGTTTTTGTCAAAATTTTTCTTGGGTATGGTGTAGTCAATGTTTTTAGGGACGTTTTTAAAATTGTTTAAATTGAGGCGTGGCTATATACTTTCCTGGACCACTGTAAAGTTGCTTTAAGGCGAATAGCTGAGCTAGCTGCCACTTGCCTACCAAAAATGTCGAGGGGTGTTAATTGAAATAGAGTGTCCATTGCTGCAGAGCGTGTCGTTCGTAGTGCTCCGCTAATACACAGACAAGCTGAACGTTGGAGTTTACTTAATTTCTTCTGGTTTGTCGCCTAGTCCAAGGCAATTCACCAGACAACTATCCCGTACATAAGGATCGGTCTGATGACCGAGATATAGAGTCAGTGAGTTATTCTGAGTTGTAAGCCCCATTTGTTCCCAATGGAGAAGAATTCTTGTGTGTTAGGTTTCCAGCTTAGTTTTCTATCCAAAATAAGACCCAGATATTTTGCTTCGTTGGAGAAGGTTAAGCTTATTTCATTAAGAGATGGAGGGTCAATGGGTGGAATTTTATATTTCCTTGAGAAGAGGACTATTTCGGTTTTGTGCGGATTCACTCCTAGACCGCACCGAGCTGGCAACCTACTTATCTAAATATATAAAGAAACATGTCCTGACTGATTCATCATCGCCGAGTCGAAACCGATGAAGCTAGTACTATGAAAGTTGGACAGTGGTTGCGTTTTATGACATAGGCACGCACTAAGGGGGTATAACAGTTTGTATAGGAAAAAAGTATTTTTTTCGGTTAGATTTACTTCAAACTTAGCATAACTACAACACTAATAATGAAACACGTATTTCAGCATTTCTCAAAATTCAACCCCTAAAGCGTTCATAAACGTCAAATCCACGCGAGCGAAGCCGCGGTCATCAGCTAGTCAAAATAATAATTCACCCATTTGATTGAAATATTTATTTTTAATTTTTAAATTCGCGTAGCAATAGTTGTCAAAAAATATAATAATATGGAAAAATGTAGTACATACTATTTTAACTATCTGAGGGCGACCCATAGAATCCGTCGATCCGTTGCTGCGTCGTTTTTAACTGACAACTAGATAGAAGGACAACTAGATGGAAGGTGGCCCATAATCAATGGATATATGAACTTTGACGAATAAAGTAGGTTTACTTTCTACTTTTTTACTCCGTTGATCAGTTGGCAGTTCACACATTCACGCATTCACAAATTGAGAGTAAGCACATTCATTGGTGGAAGCATTGAGAGAATGTAGAAAAACTGTCATCGCCGTAGACAATCGCACAGCTTGAAAAGAAAACATTTTCAGCGATAATAAAATGTCATCGACTGTCATCTGTCACCGAAGGTATGCGACGGATTTTATGGGACTGTTCTTTCCGGCAATATGTGAACGTCAACGTCAACCTTCAACGGAACGATGTCGACGGATTCTATGGGTCGGGGCCTTCATATCGTGAATTCCCATGCGGAATGATTCGACTGTACCTAGGGCATGCGGAAACTGAATACATATGCGACCCCTATCAATGCAAACGATTAGTTATACCATAGCATCTTTTTTGATCTCTTAATACCGTACTCCGGTATATTCCAATTGCTGTTCTCCTGAATCAGATTTAGTGTTGCTATTCGAATAATGTGAATGCTTTTGAAGCATTTAAACCACATAAGCAATGTTACAAACAACATTGGACCACTTGTGTACCAAAACTATTGAAAAATTTCATCAATAATCTTAAATGTTATGCGAACAAAAAAAAGTTATATAGCGAGAGTTGAAGTCATTTCATTTACGTTTGGCAAGTTTTAGTACAAAACCTAATCGCATACTTTCTTCCTTCGAGATTTTTAAATTTCTAGTTTACTCAAAGCTTTTCACAAAATGTCCACGAGTAGCAACGCCATAACGGTTTAAAAGTCTTTAAGCATAAACTCCATTCGAGTGCTTTTCAAAGTTTTTGCAGTTTCAGTCTTATCAAAATTTGTGCAACCTTTAACACAAAAAGCATGCCAATGGACCTCTGTATTTTCATGCTGTTTCCTGAATTGGACGGCACCGAAACAGCAAATACCTAGTCAATGTTATAAATACTGGTACACGTTTAAACGCACTCATTGTGAAAGTAGCATTGAACACATCCATTCTATATTGACAGGTATTTAATGAGTGACATTTATACTAAGTTATCGCGCGAAAAGATTTACACACAAATCGTTTGTAAATATGAAGTGGGGCGATATTGAAAACCGTTTTACGGTAATTGGCCTTCACAAGTGTAATATGGAAAGAGGTGATATTTTTCCGACCTTGCGACAGCTTGGAATCACCCGGAATTTTGTGTGTTATCGAACTGGTAAATTGTTTGAAGATACTGGTGAAGTGACTGACCGTGAAAGATCCGGACGTCGTTGCACTGTTAGAACTCCGCAGGCGATCAAAGTTGTTAAAGCCAGGATTAATCAGAAACCTCTGCGAAAACAGAAAATCTTCTCACGAGAAATGATATCGTAGAAATCCATATCTCGCTTTATTAAACAAGATTTGTGACTCAACGCGTATAAAATTCATAGTGGGTACTTACTCGCAGCCCAATTAAAGCAATAACGGAGTTAAAGATCAAAAGCCCTATGCCGCTGGGACGTGCAAAATGGTCACAGGAGATTTTTGGTGGAGTGGTCAAATTTAGAGATCTGGGTGGCCAGTCAATGTCTCCGTTTTTTGACAGCACACGTCCAGGGAATTTTCGTTGAAGAAACTTCATTTTTTGGATCTGTGGCATGGCGCACCGTCTTGTTGAAACCAGTAACCGTCCAGACCTTTTTCACACATTTGTGGGCGGACATAATGAGCCAACATCCACCAATATCGATTCCCATCGACTGTTTTTCCTTCTCTGAAGAAAAATGGCCCAATAATGGTTTTGGCGCAAACGCCGGCCCAAACATTCACTTTTTGGTCATGCAATGGTGTTTCATGGATCTCATGTGGATTCTCCGTTCCCCAAATGTGGCAATTTTGCTTATTAACGGCGCCAGAGATGGGCCTCGTCGGTTATCAAAATTTACTTCCAAAAATCAGGTTCAGTGTCAACCATTCGAGTGACATGGACGGTCTGTTGGCAATATTCTTTGAGTCAATTGCACTTTATACGGAAACAAATGCAAATCATCCTTCAAAATGCGCCGCAAGGTGGTTCCACTGACGCCAAAAAGCTGAGCGCGGTGACGATGCAACACATGTGGGTTCTCGGCAATCGTGTGCTTCTCATGGATTCTACTTTGAAGCTCTGTAGAAATACGAGTATTTATCTGATTGTTATACAGTCGAAGGATATTTTTTACCAAAACTTACAGGGTATTTCTCTCAGCTCTATTGTAGAGTTATACAGAAAATTTCCGTATACACGGACCATATTAAACATATATATCTATTGACAATTCATAAAATTACACATGTATTGTTAAGTTGTCATTTGTTTAATAATAACAGGTTGGGAAACACTTCAAAAAGAGTTTACAGATCTCATAGAGAAAGCTAAAAAATCTACGGACCATGACGACATATTTGACAACCTTAAATCTGCTGTTGTCGATGAAGCTATCCGACGTCATTCATGGGAAGATAAAGCAATTGATATGCTTCGGGTTATACAACTGAACACTTTGGAAGATCGTTGCGTTCACGATAAGAGTGAATGGGATCAGGCTGTTAAATTCCTAGAAACTTCCGTGAAAAATAAACTACAAAACACAGAAGAAACACTCAATGAAATGCTGGGTCCCTCCCAATTCACGCGTATCACGCGATGGAAATATCTAACGGAAGATCAAAGTCGTCGAAGAAGCGTCAAAACCGAACTAGACAAGATACTGCAAAGTGATGAGGTTGTTTTCTATTAACTGATTTTAATTCAAAATTTAACAGACAAACTCTGATATAGAAACATGTTCCCACACTCACGTATGACGAGTTGACAACTGTTCGGAAAAATCTTCAAAGATCTGGTGTCGAAGTGGATACTGATTATATAAGGCAAACGTGGTTTCCAATTTATAGAAAGTAAGTCTCTTGTAATTCTGGTGCTCATAAGAAAAAGTCTAACTAAGTTTTATTTATTAATGCAGATATTTCCTCAAACAATCTCTACATAGGGCAAGTGATTGTCGAAAGGCTTTCTATTTGTACAGTCAGCAGGGTTCTGATTGTGAGGTACGTTTTTATTTGTTGTCATCCTGTAGTAACTTTAAATTGAATTACTTTATTTTATTAGATAAGTTGTAGTGATGTTGTTCTTTTCTGGAGAATACAGCAAGTTATGAAAGTAACCTCGAATGCGTTAAGGCAACAAGTGGTTAACAGAGAAGCGCGTCGTTTGGACAAAGAGATCAAAGAAGTCCTGGACGAATTCAGTGAAGACAATGAAAGAAAATTCCAGCTATTAACAGGAAAAAGGGTTACATTAGCGGAAGAATTGAGTAAATTTATTTTATAATCAAGTAACCGAGCATACAATAAGTTGTTTTCTATTTTTGCAGTTAAAGTGCGTCATATTCAGGAGAAATTGGAAGAATTCATTAACTCATTAAACCAAGAGAAATAAGGTCTCCTTCCCTTTCAGTTCTGCTAGTCCATCGTAACATTTTTTTTATTTTTTGCTTTAAAACTGTTTTCTAAGTCGGATATTTGTAGTAATCAAATTCGTATTTATTTACTTAAAAAATTGAACATAAATTACAAAATAAATAAATACTGAAAAAATGATACAAAAAAAAAACACGAATTTTGAATACGTACTATAATCCTTCGACCAATAGCAAGTTGTACTGAAAAGTAGTAAATATTAGGGGTTTGTTCGTAGTCTATGTATTCTTCATAGTTGCATACACTCCTACGAGTATCGCAGACGAATTCCGAAAGTGCTATCACTAAATCCGAAATAGTGTAAATTTCGCCACGAATCCTTTCTAAATTTGTTTTCTTTTTAATAAAACAGTAAAACTTTTGTAAATGATCAAAAACATTTGTTACATTGTCCACTGCTTTGCCATTAAACAGCTGAATTCAAAAGTAAAAACATATTTCACGGGGCAATGCTAGGTCTGTTTTTTTTTTTTACTTTCTGAACTGCAAAAGTTTGTTTATTCATATGGTTCCCCACCAATGCTATACAGATGATAAAAAGTAAAGAAACACTTTTGGGATACTTCGTGGTAACAAAAAAAAGTTAGTCTTATTAGTTAGTTAGTCTATTCTACCATCGTTTAAGTGCACTGTAAAGTAGCCACGAGCTATTCAAGTTTTAATGATTGGAGGATTAGGGTAGCATTAGTCCTAAATATCGAAGAGAAAGCAGTGATATAGAAATTGAATTAACACAGGTGTTAAGTGCCGCAAATAGAATGTAATAGAATTACTCACAAGACTCTCCATCGTATCGAACAAAACCGAACTACTCGTATACTGGAAAAGTTCGGACCCCCCCTTGGTATATAAGAAATATAGATTGGTACCGTGAACTGCAAAAAGACATGGTTACAGAAGTGGTTTGAAAGAACGCTGTAACACACAATCAACGACTGCAAAACCACATCAACTCCGAAATGGAAACCGTCTTAAATGTAAGAAACAATATCCGGAGATTCAGAAGAACGAAACCTCATGAGCCTAATAGTCGAGCTATGGGGAAGTACTTAAAAAAAACTTTTACTTGCATATTTATAGGATGTTTTGTCATGAGATTAGTTTTAGTTTCAGTATGTGGTTACCTTGTCAGAGCAGTATTAGAATATGCGTCTACAGTCTGGCCCCTATAGAAAGGTGTACATATAAACAAGAAAAAAGTTAAATTAAATTGGCCTGGTGACTTACCTAACTACAAAGTCCATATTTACTGCTTGGTTTAGAAACGCTTTCTTCTCGAAGGAAAGTTCAAGGCATTATGTTTATTAGAGCCATTGCTTTTACTCGGACTAACTCGTCCGTGTTGTTTAGAAATATTAATTTTTAAGGAAGGAATGAATCGGCAAGAATGAGGTCATTGATGTAAATCAGAAAAAGGGTTGGAGAGAGTACTGAGCCCTGGGGAACACCGGCATTAGTCGTGTATGTTATAGAAGTATCTATACATCCGTCTAAAACAACCTGCAATGATCGATCACATAAAAAACTCGCAATCCACTTCTCGAAAATGTCACCGACACCAGCCTCAAGCTTGTTAACGAGGGTACAATGCCCCATTCTATCGAATGAAAAAATGATCATACATACTCTGGTTCCATTTTTCGGACAGGTAGGTCATTAAGGCCCATTTGCTGATACTAGTCATAAAATTGTGTCTTATCTAAGTAATACTTAGTGCTATGTTGAACTTACTCCTAAAGATCATCATAGCTTATTTCCATTTGCTGGAAAATATTTAAGTGCATCTTAACAAAGACGCACTTTTGTTTTTTTTGATATTTACATAAGACTTACTTTGTATTTCGTGCAACCTGTTAAGTATTGCCTAGAAGTATAAGTGATACTTAAATATTTAAGACTCGTATCAGCAAACGGACCTAAGTCCCCTGTGGAACACTATTGCCGGAAATCAAACTGGCGGTCATTAAGGAGATGGTTTCTTTGAAGATAAATCATAAGGGGATGATTAAAAATGTTGTCCATGACCTGGACAATAGTGACGTTAGAAAGGTATGTTTTATGGCGAATCCATTCGCTCTTTCGTAATTAAACAAAAGTGAACGAAAACTTAACGAATTGAAGAAAAAAGCTATTATGGTCACACAATACAAATCCTTTGTATTCGTACTGTTTCGGAAGTGGTCGTACGAAACCGTTCGTTTATTATAGTTCAGTCTTAGAAATAAAATGTCAAAATACAATGACATTTGACGCCATATGCAAAAATTATGATACATTCACATTATGACATTACTTTTGCCCCACTCATATGACGAGACGAGGGGCATGACAAACGATTTCCAGAAAACGATATCCACGACTTGTAATGATTATGTGTAACGAGTACGATGCAAAAAAAAATGTTGCTGGCTGAAATGCAAATGTGTATTCTCTTAAGAGCGCAACTAACTTCACTTTCATAGACATGTGTCAACAAAACGAAGAAAATTTAAATAGTCGGCCATTTTTTCCCCTCTTCTTGATTGTTCGGCATATACATACATAAGTGTACTTGTTGCTTGATAACGATCCTTTCGTAAGGGGTCGTAAAATTAACAGATCATCATCTCAGGTCAACAAAAAAAGCAAAGAAAGAGATGGTTTTAAGAAGCTCAATGAAAACCTTATTAAAGAGATGCAACAGTTTACAGCCTGAGTTGCGGCTGTTAAAAGAACAAGTCACCCAACAAAGTGGACAAAATGTTCAAGATGTCAGAGACGCCAGAGTTGTCGCATATTCTACAGATGAAAAAGAATTGCACAGAGGGACAGGATGGTGTTCAATTAAGGAAAAAAGAAATAAAAAACGAAAAATGAATACGTCCACAAAAATTTTAACATTTGGTCCCCAATGTACTCATAACATATTGGTCGTTCAGCTCAAGTTTGTTCCCTTTGTACTTCTTCCACCATGTAGAGACCGTTTTCTTCTCTTAAATTTGTATTTTCTTGAATAACACCGGGAAAGTTTCTGCACCAACTTGTTGGTTTTATTGACTCGCCGGCTCTTCTAAATAAAATCGGCTGTAAAGTAAGGCGCCACAGCTATAGAAAGAGTAACATTTTTCGTGTAAATAATAAGCGAACGAAACGGTTATAATGAACCGCTTACGCGTAAGTAAGGTATGCAAATAATAACAGCGATAAATTAAAAATTTTGTTGCACGTTAGTTATTACATTTGACAACTATGAACGTTTTTGTATTTTATAATTTTTGTTTTGACTTATGCATAGTTTATTAACGTCATTTAGCCCACAATTGTATATAGTATATATTTTAATTGTTTACTTACTTGTGGAGTCTTTTGTTTACGGTGTTAAGCGGCTCTTACAAGGTCGATTGACATCAAGCATGGTGTATGTATGGATTGACGCTACTCCTTACACAGTTCAATCGATTGACGTCAAATTTTAGTTTTTGTGAGTTTTCGTGGTGTACGGATGTGCGATCAGTGAAATGGATGATTGTATTGCATATATACATATATATTGCATATATTTTACACTTTGCATGAAGTGACATCCGCTTTTTGTGCATCAGGGTACTTTTCTTTATATTTTGTAGTAAAACTTCATATTGTTGTAATTTTTTTTTCACATCCAGACATGTTTCCTTTTCCGCGACACAACACATAATGAAGTAATTATGTCAATCCAACCCTTAAGGACCCGACCCATAGAATCCGTCGACGTCGTTCCGTTGAAGTGTTGACGGTGACGTTCACGTATTGCCGGAAGGAACAGTCCCATACAATCCGTCGCATACCTTCGTTGACAGATTGAAATGTCAACCGATTGTCAACGGCAATTGTCAATTTCTCTTCTCTCTCAATGCTTCCACCAATGAAAATGCTTACTCTCAATTTGCAGACGGCCAACGGATCAACGGATTAAAAAAGTAGAAATTAAACCTACTTTATCCGTCGAAGTTCATGCATGCGTCGTTTATGGGACACCTTGCATAAGAATACGTGTATTCTATCTATCTGTCAGTTAAAAACGACGCAGCAACCAATCAACGGATTCTATCCTTCACACACATCAATCAGCATGACGCTAGTCATGCATAATCAAAAATGTTTTGGTTTTCGTCAATCAGACTTTACCTAATGTGTGTGACGCATACAGATTTATTTTTACAAACACATGTAAGTGATTGATGTCAATCGATTAAACGTGTAAGAGATGCTTTAGGCTTTATAAATTTTAACAGATACTAACAATTAACACCACGCTAAATATTGACTGTGACAAGTTGGGTATACCTAACTTATTAACTGAAATGAGATCCAAAGAAGAAAGTCTGAGTTTTTTTTAAGAAGATCTCCACACTTTCTCGGAAACACTTGAGCTATAAACGATTGTAAGAAAAGTTGTAGGGAGCATAGGAATAAGTTTGTTGGTGACCTTGAATGTCCTTGAAAGTCTTTCGTTTTCAGGACATGGGCTAAATTCACCTTTTTTGTATGAAAGTGCGCACTTTTGAAAATGCACACTTTGTTGAAAGGAAAAAATTATTTGCACCAAAATTTCATTCAACATGGCATGCTGATTTCTATACAACAAATTGCACGAGACGTTGCGTGCAAAATCGCATAGTGTGAACTACTTTTAATATTTGTACAGAATTTAACAAATGCTGAAAGTTCATCCCTTCAGGTTTTCTTTCTTTTCTCTTCATTGTGCTTTCAGAATTCATTGCATGCCATAGTTGCTAATAAGGTGTCTTCAACAAATTTACTATTTAGTTATGTACATATATCTATAACTACTCAGCTGAATGAAAAGAAAGCTAAATTGTCAACAACAGATTACATTCGATTGATATCACAAACTTTCAATCAATCACTTCGTTGACATGAATGATTGTGGTATCGAGTTGAAAGAAAGATCGAGTTAAAGTCAAATCGAAATGTAGTGTATAGGAGTGATTTTAACACTTCTCACTGAGTGTATGGAGTTATATATGCCAAGTTATTAAATCTCACTCGCCATTTGAGTATCATAATCTCATTTCAAGTGTTTATGAGTGCACGCATTTCCCTTTCTCTGACGTCACTTTCACAAAAATCTTTTTGCTCTCTCTTTTTCTTTATCAAATTTAATCTTTCCTATCCGCAATGTTTCAACTCGATCACAAGAATTGTTGTGTCCAACAAGAACATATGTGTCCATTTGTGACATAAAGTGAATGCAATTTTTTACATCACCGTATTCCAAATGGCGAATTAGTCGTATGGATAACGAAACTAGCAGAATTTCTTGACTTCTTAGCGGTTTGCAAGAGTGATTCTTCGCTTGATCTCCGCGCAGGTGTCATTATTTGAATTTACTGTGGACTCTAGGTACACAAAGCCCTTAACTCCCTCAAAATTATAGCTATCTAGTTGCTGAGGTTCACCACACTTTTTTAATGACAGCATATATTTCGTTTTGCCTTGATTAACGGCTTAACCTAATTCCACAGCTTCTGTTTCAATACTCACAAAAGCACCACTGACAGCCTCTGACATTTATGGTACAGAAGTAATTATTTCCTTTCCTCCTCTGCCATTTTATTTGTTAAACCTATAAACATCCAACCAAACTCCATATGAAAGGGAATGTCAACTGTTATCATAGTTGGATAAATATGCAACTCCAGAGCAGGTTAAATTGTAACTTCTAATATTTTCATATTATTCACCACGATAATGTCAAAATTTAGCCACAGGCTAAAATTTAAAACAAATTCGATACTGAGTAATCTCGAAATCGGTGCCAAAAGTACTTTATCGAATCAAAATTATCGATATTTTACTATGTAAAGGGTTTCAATAGGGACCCAACAATTTTGTATTTTAATACAAACGAATCCTTAAACTCTTTTTATGATCTGTCATCCCGAATTTCATCGAAAAATTATCTTCAGCGATGAAACTCATTTTTAGCTTAATAGCTTTATCAATAAGCAAAATATGCGTTATTGGAAAGCAACAAACTAGGGGAAGTTCGGTAATGCTGTAATATCGAGAAATGGTCCGGTCGAATGGCCAGCTCGCTCATGCAATTTAACGCCGATGGATTTCTTTTTATGGGATTACGTTAAGCCGTTGGTTTATGCCAACAAGCCAACAATGTTAGAGGAGCTCAGGAACAATATCGAACGCGAAATTGCGAACGTTCCAGTCGATATGTGTGGAAGAGTTGTGGAAAATTGGCTCCAAAGAATCGATCGCTGCAAACGTGCTCGCGGTGGTCATATGAACGAGATCGAATTCCATACTTAAATTTAACATACATGTATGAGTACTACACCTGGAATAAATTTCAGCCCGATACCTTAATTATTCTGTGTTTTATTTAAATACAAAATTGTTATGTCCTTATTAAAAAAAAACCCTTTACATTCACGGACGCTATTTGTGGATAAATTTGAAAAAAAAAACCCGAAATGGTAATAACTTAAAAGAAAACCTTTATTAGAATATACGTACATATGTATTTTGGCATCGATAACAGTCTCAATTTATTATCGGAAACGTGAGCATGCCGGAAATTAATAGTCCATGTTGTTGATAGCCATCACTTGTACAATGAGATCCTTTAAAGCTTGGATGGTATTGTGGGGATATTTGTTGGTTTTATGTTCAAATACACCCTACACAAAATAATCCAACGGCTTAAGATCTGCTGAGTTAGGTGACCATAAATTTGCTGGACCACGTATGGTCTCACTTCACTCAGACTGTCTATGACTTTCTGGCCCTTGTCGACATTTTTTTTATCGGAAAAAACCAAAGAAGGCCTGGAACTTCCGGATTCCTCAACTTGTTGAGGATATGCCTTCCTCGGAGCACACGTCACTTGTCATGGCATAAGACGGAGGTTTTCATGAACTACAAAGCAAAATTAAAAAAAGCACGAATTAGTCGCTCAGACACTTGAAGATCCCTTGCAATTGGCCTCATCGACGTTCAGTGGTCCTGGTGAATACGATCTTACATTTGTTGAACAATTTCCGGGCTTTTCTTGTTGTCCGTGCTGCTTGTTACGTTTCGAAATAGACGTCTGTCTTATATGGCAACAATCACGGCGTGTCATTTCATTTTTTGTGTTAAGTATTTGATTTGACATTGTACCCGGGAAAAACTTGAACGTCAATGCGATCAATACTACGACTAAACGATCAACACTACGACTAAACAGAGACATGTCCTCAAATATCATCCGCACCCTGTACATGTATTCAAAAAGTCAGTAAAACTCGATGTACTTTATATGGGAAAGTTGATCCCCTGTTGGAGAGGGTTTAGGGTTGTGAGAGAAAGCTGACAAATGTAAAGTTATTATCGTTTTTTAATTATTTGGAGTCGATTTATGAAGCGGTCCGGGAAAAAATCGCTCTTTCCCCAAATAACGAACGTCTGACTATCCTAGCGGACATACACAGTTTTCCGAACAGAAGCGGACGATAAAATCAGTTTAGCCCCATTCACTGCAAGTGAATTAGTAGGCAGATAGCCATCATCATTCTACCCTTCAACAAGCAATGAGTGGATTCAATCTTATCGTCCATTGCCGTCCATAAAACTGTATGTATCACTAGTTTAATACAACTTTGGTATTGTTTAAACGGTGCTAATCAGATACTTGCAAAGAATTTAATAAATCTGAATTATAGTTGTTATAATTGCAATTATCATTGCAGCAAAATAAAATTTAATTTTATATTAATTTTAGATCTCAATCAAAATTTAATTTCATTCAGTATACACAGATGTATTAATAACTTACATAACTATCCATAACAAGTTTATATGCCTAACTAAATAATAGTACGAATATGTGTTCAGAGTATTTAAACAAATAATCGGAAGTGTCTTTAGTTTTCGGTATATTTTATCTTATAACATTAAAATCAGAAACATATAATAAACAAATATGTATATTTAATTAGTTTTTTCTTTCTTCTTTTTTTTCATTCAATAAAAAAAGTTAATAATAGTACATAAAATTTGTACTACACTCTTTTTCATTGGCAGTCATTTAAAAAAAAAAATAAAAATAAATTAGCAGGTAACTTTATTTTATTCTTAAAGAATTTTAAGTAGGGCAATTTAAAATTGTCTTAAAGTCACTTAGTAAGGCACACCGTCTTATAGGTAGTTGCTTAGTCTTTGATTAGGCTTGTTGCACCCCTTGATTTTTTTCCCGCTCTTTCTCCCATTTACTAACATAGTTAAGTGGATAACATAGGAATGCTGAAAGGGTTATTAAAGCTCCAGCAAAATAGAAGGAAACATCGTAGCTACCAGTCATGTCAAACAGAGCTCCTGAAATAAAAAAATTAAAAAATTCAAATTAGTTTTATAATCACTACATATTATAATATTGAAAATGTTTTTTCTATCTATTTGCCTGCGTCAACGTTCATAACTCAAGAACCACTTAACCGATTTTAATGCGGTCTTTATTGCAACGAGCAATCAATGTGAGCACCTAATAGATTCTATGCCACTTCCTTTCGTCATCATAACGCTGGTCCCTGAAGATATATGTGCATCTAGGTCTGGTAAAAATCATCATTGCGGTGCATTTAATTCGATATGATGGCTAATCGAAAATTATTGTGTCCAAACAGGTAGGAGAGACTTTTAGAGTTCAAAGGGTTTCAGAATCACAAATCAGGGGAAAATTATTTACCCGCCCATTTAAAGTTGATATGTCGACTGAACTATTGAAGATACGTCAAATGCTGTATAGAAATATGTAGAAATTAGGAAGTTCTATAAAAAATACGCGCCGTGGCTTAGTGGTTAAGTGCGCAATCACTGAGCAGGAGGTTCAAGGTTCGAATCCAAGAAATCAAAAAAAAAAATATATATATTTTTTCTCATGGTCCAACCTCTCGTGAACGTCTGACCTTCCCTCAATCGAAAAAATTGCCCTTCCGAAACAGCATAAAACTGTAGGTTCCAACCATTTATGCGGCGCACTGCGAGAAGCTAGGCCAGGCCATGTATTGGACTGTTACAAGTATAAAGAGTATACATATACGTTGGAACGTATATTAGATACGCACATCCGTAATACAATAGATACATCCCTACTATCAAAATCTCAGCATGCGTACACTAAGGGGCGATCGACTGAGACGGCGCTCCATGAAATTGTGCGTACTCTTGCCACCTTTTTAGATGTTGAAGGTGCTTTCAATAACGTTAGTACTGAATCGATTCAGGAAGCTCTGTCCCAACTGGGTGTAGGTGAGTTTATTAGCAAGTGGATAGTGACTATGCTAAAAACCAGAATCATTCAATCGACACTCGGTAATAGTGTTTCCACCATATCCGTTGTAAGGGGAACTCCTCAGGGTGGGGTTATCTCTCCTCTTCTTTGGCTTATGGTAATCAACAAAATTCTGTGTAGGGTTGACCGAAACGGAGTCAAGGTTGTCGCGTATGCGGATGATGTGGTAGTGTTGGTATCGGGGATGTTTCCTTCTGTGATCAGTGACATTATGGAAGGTACCTTGGATAAGATTAGCACATGGGCCACTGGATGTGGACTTAGCGTCAATCCGAGCAAAACTCGACCCTAAATTAAGCTGGAAGCTTAACATTGAACAGCGAGTAAAGAAAGCCTGTGTGGCTTTTTATGCTTGTAGCAAAACATTCGGTAAGAAATGGGGATTCCGTCCGAAGATGGTCATTTGGATGTATACTGCGGTGGTGCGCCCTATTCTTTCCTATGGATCGCTAATTTGGTGGCCGGCGGTTAATAAAGCATACATTACCAAACTCATCAACAAAGTACAAAGGACTGCGGCTCTAAGTGCTACAGGGGCGATGAGAACATGCCCAACTGAATCCTTCACCTTATACCACTCGACCTTCATATAAAGTACATACCAGCATGTAGTGCGGTTAGATTAAGAGAAACAGGTAGCTGGTGCGATAGTCTCTACGGCCACAACAGCATCCTTAATCTGCTACCTCGAGAGTTGGCGGCAAATCCGACCGACTACATAACTCCCAGGGTGAACTTTCGCAATGGTGTCACGGTGAGATTCCCTTCCAGGGCGGAATGGAAATGTGGCACGGTGACAAACGAGTTCAAAACAACAATTTTCACTGACGGGTCGAAAATGGACTGCAGAGTAGGGGCGGGAATCTTTTCTGAATCCCTCAATATCTCTAGTTCATTCCGTCTACTCAATTCATGCAGCGTATTCCAGGCGGAAGTTCTTGCTGTACGAGAGGCGTGCCGTCTCCTCAAACATACATCGATACAACTTAACACCATAGCCATTTTCATTGATAGCCAGGCCGCTATTAAAGCCATCGTATCTGCGGCTTCCTCCTCCAAACTTGTTGAACAATGCAAGGAGGAGCTTGCCACACTCGGTCATAGGTCCAGGATCAGCCTCATCTGGGTGCCTGGTCATAGTAAAATTGACGGAAACGAAAGGGCTGATGAATTGGCGAGGCAGGGATCTGCCCTTGATTGCTCCCGTGCGGAGGAGGTCAACATTCCGTTAGGGGCCCTTAAGGGTAGAATCTTTGCTCATTTCCTTGCAGATGCTTATAGATGGTTATAGATGGCGAGGGTTGCAAAACTGTGTCATATCCAGGCAGATGTAGCCCAAGTATAACTGGCGCAGAAAACAAAAGCTATTAAACAGAAACCGGGCAGATATTGCTAGAGTTCTGGCACTTAGCACTGGCCGCAACATGACCAACAAGCCTGAAACAATCCTTCACTTCCTTTGTAAGTGTCCGGCCCTTAGTAGGGTCAGACACCGTATACTCGGCAGTCACCTTTTTGATAATATTAGTGAGCTAGCGGAGACAAGAATCGGGGACATCATCAATTTCCTCAATGCCACGGGGTTGATTTAAATAATCTTTTCTCTCATTTCCCACAAGTCCAACGTAAGTTTTTACAACAAATTAGGTCTCTTGAATTGTGGTATTAAAACGGCGCCTCTGCGCTAATTATGTTTCAGCATAGCATGCTGTCACAACTACACCTACCTACCTACCTACCTACCATACATATGAATATCTCAGATTAATAGATAACTCAAAATAAACATTTTTATGTTTTAAAAAGATTCACTTCTATTACTTCAGACTGGGTAAGTTGATTTGAATGAAAAGGGTGTTAATTAAACAAGATTTGCAAATGATTATTGTAAATTTATTATCTGCAAACCACCTAGCGAGCACATACACTTGTGCTCATACAATTAAGCCACATAAACACGATCACAATATTTTGTGTAAAACAAGGCTTTATTAGTCAATTACGATTAATTGACTTAAATGGATTGTTTATAATTATTTGTAAAATTCATATCATCTTGGATTTTTTGTTTAACAAATCATAAAATGTAAATTTTACCGATATTCTTTTATATCGCTTTAACCTCGGTTGACATATAATTAAGCCACTTACTGAAAAAGTTAAGATTATAGTTACTATAGCTATTAAAATAGATCCTACTTCTTTGAGAGTCAGTACTTGGTTGGAAAACCTTTTTGCCTTATAACTTCGGTGCATCTATTGGTCATGGTGTTGACCAGCGCTTCATATTGGGTGGGTGTGATCTTGTTCCGCTCCTGTTGAATAATTTGCCACAGAGAGGCCTTGTTTGTAGGTTTTATTGCAGCAACTGCCCTTTTTATAATGCCCCATCGATTTTCGGAGTATTTTGAGCTGGCCACTGAAGGACGTGGATGCGGTTGGACTCCAACCATGATTTAACGACCCTAGAGTAAAGATTTGGATCGTTATCTTATAGAAAAATATTTATTTCCACAATCCGACCAACGCCGGATGAGGTGAAACACCCCCAGACTATCACCGATGAGCCACCATGCTTGACCGTTTTCTTGGTGTACTTGGGGTCTAATTCTTTCAATGAGGGATGCCTTATATATGGTCTTCTATCGTTTTCAAAGGCGTTAAATTTCGATTCATCGCTCCAGATGACCAATTTCCAAAAATTGTTGTCTTTAGGGAGATGTTCTTTTGCGAATTGTAACCTTCGTGCAATATTTTTTTTCGACACGTTTGGTTTACGTGTCGCAATTTTTCCATTTAAATTATTTTCCTTCAGGTCCTTTTGTACGGAGATTTTTACCCCATAGTCCATGTCCATTTGGGATCTCTGCCGAGATAAAGTCAGAAATGGTTTAGACTTACTCAGTCGAGTCAGCTGTCTATCTTCCTAAAGTATGGTTTGAAGATAACCAAATCTTTTATTTTTTTTGGTAATAGTGAATTGCATTTTTCACTTTACCTCTTAAAAAAACTAACAAATCCACCACTTTTGCAATTGATCTGTATTTTTGGAACGCTTTCCAGATGATGTCCTCTCGCATTGGTTGGAGGTCTTATTTTTACCCATTTTTATTAGCTTTTTTCTAAATTTCGATCAAACTGTATGTGAAATTAATAAATTCACATGTTAAATAAATTTCAGTAAAAATGGTAATAGAAAAGTAGTCAACTTACTTTTATCGCACAAAATGGCTTAATTATATGAGCACTAACCTTACTGAGTTTTCACAAACAACTAATCACTGTTTGTAATACAAATGATTTTTTTCCTCCACGTCCTTGTGACATTGAAGTAAAGATAACAGTACTTTAGAATCAAACAAAAACAGACGCATAAATCAAACGAGACAATATTTTTTCGCAAAAACTGCTGCTCTACATCCTGTGGCTTAATTGTATAATGTTTTTTCCATCTTGAAGTACATAAATTATTGTATTTTCATTCACATCCAACGGATGCCACTGCAACTGCTGATGTACATATGTATATACATATGCATGTGTTATGTGTGCATGTGTTAAGTATTTTTTTTTGTTTCAGCCTTAGGCTAGGATAGGTAAGGTGGAACCAACAGTTCAACTTCAGAAAAAAACGAAGTACCATGCAGGCAATAGAGGCAATGTGCTACATTGCACGCGAATTAATAACGGGACGAAGATGGCTAGGAGGGACAAAGCAGTACTGCGCCGTCGTAACACTTGACGTCAAGAACGCGTTCAACGATTGAACTGCATAGTCAGAGCGTTAAAAACAACCTGCAGGTACCGAAGTACCTAATGAGAATAATTGACAGCTACTTCAAAGACAGGACACTTCACTACGAAACAGAAGAAGGGCCAAAGAAGTACAAAATCACGGGAAGAGTTCCTCAAGGATCAGTGCTTGACACAGTTCTATGGAACATAATGGCCCAGTTCTATGGAACATAATGCATGACGGGTTCCAGAGAATACTTCCGGAAGTACCTATGCAAATACAAGCACGTAGATGACTCACACTGCCCAGAAAAACCCTAAAAAGGGAAATAGATAGAAGGATGACATCAAGACGTCTGATAACTTTCATGCTAACGACAAGTGGAGTATGGGAGATTGAAGTGAAGTATAGGCATAATGCAGTAACTACGCCTGGAAGAACGGGCAGCTAGAAATGAAGAGTCTGCAAACTATGGCAATTAGCAACCAATCCGAAAATGCACAGCCTACAACCTACGAGTAAATACATACAACCACTACATACGATACCAAACTAACACCTACACATGTCATAAACTAAGAAACATACTGTAATATGCGAGCTGCGGCTCGAGTAGATAAAACAGTATTCTGTGAAATTATTTCTTTATTTTCTAGTCTATAGAACAATTCAGGTTCACACTATACTATTCTTCGCAAATTCTTTTCTTACAAGGTCTCTTTCCTCTCAAATCACTTTATCTCCTTTCAATTACTTAATTCACAAATCCAAACTAATTACTTTTTCTTGTTCACTCTCAACTTTCAATTTATCACCAAATAACAACTTCGCCCATTATCACTTTTCCAATCTCTTCGCCACGGTTCTAAACCAACTGTGTCTTTTTTGATCGCCATCTGTCCTTATATAGCAGAAGTTTCCGATAGCCAGAAACTTCTAGCAAATTCTTCGACCACTGGAACAAGAGAAATAATTCTTGCAGTTATAATTCCCTTTTACCCCTGATATTATTCGTCTCTTTCGTTGACATGAGCTGTGGAGACTTCGTCCCAGACACGAACCTCGAATGAAAGGACAGTTCGAACCAAAATTCTGCCAGAATGGAAAGTCACTTCGGAATTTGCTGCATAGACATAGGAGCGTAGTTATTATTATGCTACAATACTATATACTGACATACGAGGGTGGGTCAATAAGTCCCTGAAAATTAACACAAATTGTATCATCACCTTAAATTTATTTATTTTTGTCAAAAATCATCTTTCAAAAGAACGCACCCAAATTTTCAGACAGATCTGTCAAATAGTTTTGTTGTGGCAGCGATTTTATATAGATTTATTAAAATGGAAAAAAGTGAATTTCGAGTGCTCATTAAACACTTTTTTTGCGAGAAAAAACTATCACGCAAATCAAACAAAAGCTTGACAAATGTTATGGGGACTCCTCACCTCACAATTGACAACAAACGCATTCGTTTGACAACTTCAAAGGTGTGTTTGGCGATGTTCCAGAAAAATTCGGCTGACAGTTTTTTGGGATGCGCGCGGTGTTATTCACATCGATTACCTTGAAAAGGGTAAAACGATCACATATTACGCAGAGCTGCTGGATCGATTCCAAGCCGATTTGAAGTAAAAACGGCCGCATTTGGCAAAGAAAACAGTTCTTTTTCACCAGGACAACGCACCGGCGCACAAGTCCGCAGTCGCAATGACAAAATTGCATGAGTTAGGCTACGAACTCCTTCCTCATCCAGCATGTTCCCCAGATTTAGCCCCCTGCGACTATTTCTTGTTTCCAAACATGAAGAAATGGCTCGGAGGTAAGAGATTTGGGTCGAATGAAGAGGTCATCGCTGAAACAAACGCTTTGCTTTGAGGGGCTCGAGAAATCGTATTATTTGGAGGGCATCAAAAAATTGGAGAAACGTTGGATGAAGTGTATAGAGCTAAAAGGAGACTGTGTTGAAAAATAAAATGTTTTTATACCGAAAAGGTATAGCACAGACCATGGGAATAGATATAGATTTTCGAAATGTATGTTGTTAGAAATAATACTCCTGTATCTCTTGAATAAAATTTCCCAGTTAAAGTGTGTGCTTTCCACAATTTCCAGAACCTTACGGATTACCTAGAAAGAGACAACTTTGTGCACGTATAGCACAGCTCAAGGGATATAACCTAATCGATGTGAAATTTAATTTTTCAAAACACAGGGTGCATAAAATATTTTTAATATTTATTTAATACCTCTGACTACATAGGAATATAAAACTTTCCGCACTTATAGCCCAGACTATGGTGTAGAAGTTTAATTAGGCAAATTTTTGATTTTCAAAGAAAATTGTTTGCATCTCTTACATAAATATAATTTCTGAATGCATGTTTCCGCTTTCCCACTACTTTCAAGGCTCTACAGACTACCCAGAAAGATTAAACTTTGGTCGCTTATAGTACATGCAGAACCGTACTTAGACTGATTTTGAAATTTCAAAATTCAGGATGCTACAAGGTACATTTTTAAAATCTCTTTAATACAGGTTTTCAACGTGTAACAACGTGCAACTGAACTTTAGGTTTGGCTTCTATTTTAAAAACTTTGGGAAAGTTTTCTCAAAGATTTATGAAGGACATTTTATGAAAAATTGATTTTCAAGTCATTTGCCGTACAGAAATTAAGTCTATTATAAACTGGACACTGTTGGATAGAATTTCAAAGAAACCTCACTCATTATTCTACGTATACCGCTGAAGAGTAAAACTAGTTTAATTCAAACAAAATTCTAGCCCCCACAGCTGAGACAGCGTCGACATTGCTATAGAAGCAAACCTAACTTCCCACACAATACAGGAGCTTTACAATGTGTCACATGTTTGCATGTTTATGTATCGATATACCCATTTCGATACCTCATCGCACAAATGACGCAAGCTGATACAATATCATGCATTGGCCTATATCAGGAGAAATGCGGCTGGCATGTTGAAATGTGCCGCAGTCGCAGACTGTGCGTTATGCGGGTAATTCAATAATTGAACAAACAATGAAGCAATAAATCAATAAACTTAAAATACGTGATCGATAAATAAATTCTTACCTGCAATTGGAGCACCAATGGCAGCAGCAAGTCCCTGAAATAGCATCAAAAATCCAAAAGCATTTGTCAGCTTTTCCAGACCCATTAACTCGACAGCAATCACAGACCGCAACGCGGAGAAGCACGCAATGCATATTCCAAATATAGCCGCGAAAATAAACTGAGTCGTATCATTGATCAAGTATCCACTGAACATAGTTGCCAGTCCACCAGCGGTAATTGCAATATTATTCAAATGAAGAGGAGAAATTCCATCAAATGAACTGAGCAAGCCACATAGAATCCTGGCAATAGTATTCGTAATACCAATAGCAGACACAATGAAGAGTGCTGTGCCTTCATCCATACCGGCCAATTGTGCGCGTCGTACGACGAATATAAATGGCACGAAGAATCCCATCATGGTTAGAAAACCACTAACTGCCAACAGCATAAATGACGGTGATTTCAGTAGACTGGTGTCCAACATTGTTGATAGGGTCCTCCGCACAGCTTCAGGACATAATTTGCAGCCACTCTGTCTCTCTTCTAATAGATCTCTTTTTGTCGGAAGTCTTGTAACAGACATGTGGTAACCCAAGGACGTTTGTGATGTGTATTGTGGGATGCGTACGAGTGATCCTGTAAAGAAAATATCATCACGATACATAGGTCGAGTATTATGGTGTGTCTCATGGTTTGGTGTATTCGATTTTTTATGCATATCTATCGGTCTGCGTCCAGATACCGTGTGACGTCTTGCCTGAATTGCGACTGGTTTAATTTCAGGCTCTAGCAAGTTTTGACCCTCCGTTTCTTCTTCATTTTCGCCCACGGTTGTCAATTCTTTATTAAGATTGTAATTTGGATGTGATTCTCCATTTGGTGTGGTAGGCTGTGATTTACGCAAATTTTTCAACTCAGTTCCTTTCCCTGATGTATTCGATAGGCGACGTTCCAAATTAGCTCCACGAAAAACTTCGGCAGCAGTAGGATAATGATGCTTTGGTGATGCTCCCATATAAGTGTTGTGGGCACTGTTTGGAACTGAATAAGCGAATCTCCCTTCTGGCAGTGGTTTCTGGAAGGTTGCCGCAAGTCTGGGCTTCTCTGAAATATTACCATTTTCCTGATTTTTGTCCGAGTCTTCAGCTATCGCAAGTTTAATTGGCTGAATTGGTCTGTATGCAGCGCCGTAAACTGCACATGAAAGGATAATAGCTGCTTGTATAACCATGGTATTTCGCCATCCATACTCGCTTACCATATAACTTGTAAGAGGAGCAAAGACGAATGTGCCAACTCCTGAGCCACACAAAGCAATACCTGTTGCAAGAGCACGCCATTTTTCAAAATAGTATCCAATTGTTATCACTGATGGAATATACACCATACAGAAACCGATCCCACCAAGAATTCCATACGAAACGAATAAGTATTCCACACTTGTTGCATAATAAGATATCGCAAATGCACCTGCCGCTACAAAGGCACCTACAACCGTCACCGGACGAAATCCATACCGGTTTGCTAAGGCACTCACAAATGGTCCAGCCATTAGGTAAAAACCACTCAAAAGTGAGCTTACGAGGGCCACATAGCCTTCCGATACATTAAAATCGATGATAATCGACTTTTGTATCATTCCAGAACTGAATACGATACCGTCCACAACGGTATTACAGAGAAATGATGCCACCATTACTACCCAAGCCCATCCTCCATCCGGTGGTACAACCACTTCAGCCGAGTCTTCAATCTCTTCATCTTCTTTAATATCTTCCCTAGGTACACGTTCTATTGCCAGTTTCCCATTATTCCTCGATTGATCCATACGTTCTATGCTACTGCATTGCGAGGGCATTTTTCTCTGTAAAGTTTAAAAGAAAGCAAATTAATTTTTTTTTTATATTCCACTCGTTGTACTATACATAACTAAAAAGATTAAGACAAAACATTTAGATAAAGTTTACAATTTAAAGATACATAAATCAAATCAGGTTTCGTTTTGGTTGTTACTTTCATACTCAAGATAAGCATTTCTGTTTCAATCGGTTGCTAATCGTTGATAATCTGTAATAAAAGCAGCAGTTTGGAAGCGCATGTTTTCTAATCACCGATATTTATCAATTCCGATGTTTATCGATAAGAAATTGAAAGCAATCTACAACAATTCGACTAATTAGCTGGTAACAACACAAATAAAAATAAATTTTTATTTAGGTCTAAGTACTCCTGTAAGAATTGTTGCGGGCTTAAATTAAAAGGGGTCAATGAAATTAATGAATTAATAGACTAGTAGATAATTAAAGCTATTCGATGTGTAGTGGTAACATCATCGCTTGTCACGCTACAGGTTCACGGTTCGAATCCTAATGTCAATAATCATCTATTTATTTCGCATGAATGAAATAAAAAAGTCGATCAATTGCGAAAGCTTTTGTCAACTCTACTGCGAAGGCATAACAGTGGCAGTAGGGCGGTCATATGGCTAAAATGCAACTTGATCGTGATGATGACATTAGGAGGACGGAAAAAAAATACTGTGAATCATGAGCAACGACAAAAGCAAAAACACAAAAGCTCACCAGTTATATGGACAACCACCCTTGGAGTTCACTGAAACTTAATACCAGCTGAGTTTCAAACCAACTACACCAATCTGTCTTTCTCTCTGTCTCTTCCCCTTTCCCCAAAACGACCGTGTCCTAAAATTAGTATAAGGGTATTCATAACCCCTTTCACACGTGCAAATTATAAACAAAAAAAAAAAAGTGCCCGACCGGGTCGCACGTATTTAAACCTATAGATTTATTTATATATCACTCAGGATTGAAATTTAAACCAGGAATCTATTTTTAAGTCCAATATACCATGGGAGCAGGGAGGGTTAAGAATGTAACTGCAGCGCCTCCCACAAATACATAGCGCTTGTCGTAGAAGGCGACTAAGGGTAAATTCACATCTATGCAATTTTTTAAAAATATCCAAGTGAGTCTAGCGATACATATACCATCTTAAAACTGTCCCACAAATGTGCATGCGAATCCGTGGATTGACACGACTGGAGATCACCGGTGTTGTTAAAGTAAAATCAACCATAAATAAAAAAGAAGGAGCATGCACGTGTCAAAATCAAAAAAACCCTTAAACCCTAGATTTATGGTTGTGATCCTGGGACGAGCAGAAATGCTCGGGTCAGAGCTATTCGGTTTCCGGGGGATAGCAATAATGCAACGGCTTAGGCTTAACCTAAGAGTCACGAGTTGGAACCTTGGAAGTATGAGTGGTCGCAGCTACGAGCTTGAAGAAATGATAATTAGAAGACGAGTGGACATCTTGTGTGTACAAGGAACGAAATGGCGAAACACCGGAAATCGGGCGCGTTTCTTGGACGTTAAGACAAAAGCTTACAAGATGTTCTATGGATCGGAACAAGGTAAAAAACGGAACTGCTATCATCCTCGCGGCAGAGCTACTTGGCAACATCGTGACCATTTCAAAGTCCAGTGACCGTTTGATGTCTCTCAAATTGGTGATACATGGTGAGGTGTGGAATATTGTAAGCGCATATGCTCCCCAAGTCGGATGCGAACAGAGAGAAAAAGATGCAATCTGGCTGAATTTTCACCACCTCATCAAAAACATCCCAAAGGAAGAGCTTTTGTTTGTTGGCGGAGATTTGGACGGACATGTCGGGAAGACAAACGAAGATTATAAAGACTGCCATGGAGGACTGGGGTACGGCATCAGGATTTCTCCAGGTGAAGACATCCTAAGCATGTGCAAGTCATACAGTCTTATCGTGCTAAATGCCATGTTCGCCAAATAAAGCCGGCACCTGATCACTTACAGCAGTGGCGGAAATGAAACCCAGATTGACTACCATTTGGTAGCCAAAAGATTGCAAAGTGATCCTGGGAGAGGCGATCGCCAATAGCAAAACCGTCTCCTCCCTACCGAAATTTTTATGGAGACGTGGAAAAAAACCAATAAGCAAACAAAGGTGACTGAGAATATCAATTGGTACAAGCTGGACAAAGGAAAAGGCGAAGCTTTGTAGAGCACAAGATATGTGGGATTTCTTACAGCGATCTTGCTTGGAGAGAGCCAAATCACTCCTTGGAACCTCGAAAGGCCAAAGAAACATGCTGGTGGACTGATGACGCTAAAGTAGTGATACGGGAAAAGAAAACGGCTTTCAAATTGCTCTTCTTCTAATAGAGATGAAAAAGCTCGCCTTGAAGTGATATATAGATGTTGCAAAGGTCTCGCTAAGAAGAAGTGCGCCCAATTTCAAGCAAAAAGTATGGAAGGCCTCTATCGGGAGTTGAAAAAAATATCGTCTTCTGCGTCTGATAGGAACCAGGCTATCCAGGAGCTTCGACAAAACAACTTGATCAAGGGAACAACTATCTTCAAAATAGCCGCCCAGAAAAGAAGAAATGTTCAGAAGATTCGTTCAATTTTCGACAAAATTCTCCACGACAAAATTCGCCACCACAAAATTCTCCACAGATGGCGAAAGTATTGTGAAAGACATCTGAACGAACAGTTTCCCTTGGTATACTTTTCAAAAGCCGCTCCTAAGTATCCGACATTACTGTTGAAGAAGTTAGGAATGCGGTTAAATATTCCAAAAAAATAAAAGCGGTTGGGCCAGACGAGATATCCTCTTAGTTCTGGAAAAAGATGGGAGACATCGGGTCCAGATGGCTCATGATTCTTATCTCCAAACTTATAAGCGGTGATCCAATGCCTAATCAGTGGAGGGACAATTATCTTCTTCCTTTGCACAAAGGCAAAAGCGATACGCTAAACTGCGATAACTACCGTTCTGTCAAGCTGATGTAACACACCATGAAGATCGTTGAGCGGGTATTAGATGGCCGGCTGCGGAAAATAATACGGCTATCTGATGACGAGTGCGGGTTTGTCTCGGATCACACAAATACAAAAACAACAGCATTTCATTGGCCTCAGTGACGAAGTAATCCGAAACCGGGAAGCCTGCCGGTAATTCCTGAGGTCAAACCGGCAAACCCCACAGACGGGGACTGGTAGGGATGCAGTAAAGTGGGAGGGTTGTGATCCTTCTACTCCGGACCTCGCTGTAAGGAAAAGAGGAAGAAGATGATGGCTCATGAGTCAATGGACTGCAATCACAGTTGAACACTAAAAAAAGATTTCAGAAAATGTATGTACCTGTACAAGATTTGAAAGTAATTATGACTTATCGTCAGATCACACTCCAGTGATCTTGTCACTAAGTGAAACGGAAGTGCAGGAAAAAAGTAATCCTAAGCTTTTAAACAGAGGGAAGCTAAAAAGTTTTATAAACCTAAGATCTCTTATAAAATCAAATAAGCAAGTTGACCACGAAGTGGAACAATTCATTGCTGATGTTCAACAGGCGGCAGAGGAAAGCACACTCCGTCGAGTTGACATAAGAAAACAGAAAGGCTCGTAAAAAATAGCAAACCACCAGGATCGCAGACGATAAGACTGTTTTTAACTGTCTCAATAATAAATTTAAAAAAACGAATCTGCGAATTCAAAAATGATTCACTTAGTAAATTTCGACAAAGTCTAACGACGGATGCGTTAACCGACTACTCCTTGTAGAAAGCAGTTAAGTATCTACGCGTAAAAAAACCTTAGTTACAAAATCCGCCCTTGAAAGAGCTAGACGGAAAATGGATCGGAAACCCGAAATAAAAGGTTAACCTCTTCGTAGAACATCTGTCGAACGTTTATGAGCCACTAACGTTAAGTGCAGTCACTGAAAACCTAGAGTTTGTTGATAAAAGAGACGAAGATGAAATGCTCCTTGACACGCTCATTGAAGTAAAAAGAAAAAATATAGTACCAGGGTACTATCTAATAACTGTCCAGGTTATAATAAACGCATGCCTAAAGCTCCGATATGTCTCACACTATTGGGAAATTGCTGAAGTGATCGTAATATCCAAGTAAGGAAAGCCACCAACAGAAGTTACATCTTCTAGACCAATATGGCTTGTACCACTTATTGCAAAGGTTTTCGAAAAATTGCTCCTGAAAAAGCTTTGCAAAATCATAGAAGAAAAAAAGTATAATACCGAATCATCAGTTCGTATTTAGAAATAAACGATAGACCAAGTGCATCCAGTTACGGATGTAGCGAAAAAAGCAGTGGATGAAAAACAGGTCTATTCGGCACTATTTTTAGATGTTGCTCAAGCCTTTATAAGGTTTGACATAAGGGCCCTGGGTACAAACTGCATAGGGATTTACCTAGACAGTATAAAGAAATACTTAAATCTTATATTTCAGATCGACTCTTCCGAGGTCGATACTAACAAGAACATTCCGAACTAAAGAAAATTAAAGCAGGTGTCCCACAAGGAAGTGTCCTAGGATCAACCCTGTATCTGTTGTATACTAGGGATATACCGGTGGAAAACAATGCCATGATGGCTACTTTTGAAGATTGCACTGCAATATTAGCACCTGATAAAAGCACTGTAAAGGCAACAAAGAAATCGCAGAACATAAGGATGGCGTATCAAATAAACTTCAAAAATTAAAAGATAAACGAATAGCTTGGAATGGCTTTGGACGCGAAGTTAAAATGAAAAGAGAAGAACTAAACTTCGATTTGCACCGTGACCTACAAATATACATGATGACAGAAGTTGTTCTTGTGACAAAAGAAGAAAGCACCCTGTGGCTTACAATCAACGATTGCATAACCACATCAACTCCGAGATAGAAACCATCTGAAATGTATGAGACAATATCCGGAGGTTGAGAAGAACCAAGCTTCATGAGCTAATGGTCTAAGTTATGGGAAAGTACTTAAAACTTTAAACTTTGCTTAAAGTAATTTTGAATATAAGAAAGAAAAATTATTTGTCAATTTTTCATAAATTAGTCCTGATCAAGGAGGGGTTTCTAGAGTTCCACACTACTTGGTAACCGAGAACCACCAAGCGTCTTTCCAGATTTTCACCTTCGTTACAAAAGAACAAAAAATGTACCTCGATAATCAGATAAAAGACAAAAGTGAGTCATTTCAGAAACCTATCTGTAACATTTACGTATAAAATGCAGTGAAAATATTGAATGGATTATGAAGGAAAAATTAAAAAATAAAAATAAATTTACAAGCACTTTTTATGAAAAATTGAAGTCCTCTGACGCTTAGAAATGAAGATTGTTTTAAATAATATTTTAGAACTCTGGATAGGAAATTCAATTAACTTTGCAATCATACCCAACTTATTAGTTTTTGTTATACCATAAGGCAAGAGGTTTAATTTAACAATAGCATGGGTCTATAGCCACGACCCATTACCTCAAAAACATTGATTGTTTGAAATGGAATCACTTTGTATATTATTGAATTTAAATCTTAAATTAGTACTTACTACAACGTTACCTCTCAATTGTATGCACTACCACACCGTCACTGGATAAACTGTAAACTGGGTAATTCTCTAGGGACTCTATCATTTCAATCACATTACACACTGAAAATACCAATATGTGCCCCAAATGCTACAACTGCTTGTACACCAGCCATAACAACCTGAACCATTATGACACTGTAGATTGTGCTTGGTTAATTCTTACTTAGCAGGAGTAGGAAGACAACTTAGAACACTTCCATAACTATCTAGAAAGTCATGTTCTACCCGCGTTAGAACCTCTTAAACAACTGGGTTTTGTGAAGTCCTCTAGTTTGTTCAGTACTCTAGGCCAAGTGATTTTTTTTTTTTTTTTTTTCAAAGTTCTAATTCAAATAAATAATGAATTCAATTGGTTCAAGATTTATTTTCATCTCTTTGTAGAACTTTTATTTAAGAACTTTTAAAATACAAATTTTGAAACTAACCGTTTCAATGGAACTTTTATGAAAAAAATTCCAAGACTATTAAATGATATTTTCTATTTGAAAAAGTTCCACAGGAAATTAAAAAAAATAAAAGTTGATTTTTACGACTCCTTATTTATATAAAATCATTTAAATGATTATTTTTAAATTACACAGTTAAAAATCTAAAAAAAATATTTTTAAATTTTTTTAAAAGTTGGTACGGCCATTGACCTTGTATATATCAAATACTGTTAAAATGTTGATTTCAAACAAAATGGGTTGCTTCATAATCGAGAACCAGCTTCAAGAGCCAGTCAATAAGTAAAGTACCCAATGATATGATTTCCAATAAAATTTTAAAAATATTTCGTACTATGTTTCTGATGTCTCGAGTTATATCTTTAATCTTAGTATAGAAAAGGAGTTTTTCCAGATGCACTCAAGTTAGCAATTGTAATTCCGTTGTACAAAAGAGGAGAAACTACGAGTCTCAACAATTACCGTCCTATTTCTCTTTTACCAGTTTTTTCTAAAGTTTTTGAAAAAGGTATGAAATCAAGAATGCTATCCTCTTCGGACAAAAGTAAATTTTTTAGTGATTCCCAATTTGGATTCAGAAAAGGAAGATCGACAGAAGAAGCTGTTTTGAGACTGTGTGGCGAACTTTATAATAGCTTGAACGAATCTGAGATTGCTGCCTCCCTGTTTGTTGCTATAACAAAGGCTTTCGACATGGTAGATCATGTTTTGCTACTCCAGAAACTGTATAAGGCAGGTTTTCGAGGGTTTGTTTATGATTGGCTTGCATCTTATCTCAGAGACCGCAAGCAAAAAGTTAAGATTCAGGATAATTTGAGTTCGGAAAAATGTATAAACACAAGTGTTCCTCAAGGTTCCGTTTTGGGCCCGATCCTGTTCTTAATTTTTGTGAATTCACTTTTCGTACAACGTTTTAAAGGCAAAATAACAGCCTTTGCTGATGACACTGCTTTATCCTACTCTGAAAAAAAACTATTTCAATTTGTTTATTTCTATCAATTATGACTTAGAAATTCTGCGCAAATGGTTTTTTTTACATAAACTAATTATAAGTGAAAAAACAAAATTCATGATATTCAACATTTTGGGTTCTGTCTGTGAAGATATGGTGTTGACTTATCATTCACCTAGTTGTCCTAAATATAATTTAAATGTTTGTCCACATCAATTTTGTAAGACCACTTATAACGCAAATACAAAATGTTCTGTTGGTTGCTTTAATATCGAACGTGTAGACAGCTTTAAATATTTAGGAATCATATTGGATAACAGGTTAAGCTGGAAAGACCACACTTCAAATTTGACACAATACTTAAATAACGTTTTGAGACAGTCCTATCACCTTAGCCTTTATTGTAGTCAGCATGTTTTAAAATTAGTCTATAATAGTTTATTTAAATCTAAGCTGCAATATGGACTGACCTGTTGGGGAGGTACTCACTTCAATAAAATTGAACCTTTGCTTACTAAGCAAAAGCATGCGATTCGTATTTTGTGTAGAGTTAACCGCAGAACTCATAGCTTTGAGTTATTTAAAAACCTTAAAGTTCTTCCACTTAAGCATTTATATTTTTATAAAGTTTTGAAAACATTTTTTGAAAATTCCGGGTATTCTGCCTCAAGACTGTATGGTTCCCATAATTTACGTGTAAATAACCAGAATTTAGTAAATCACACTTTTCACTCTTCTATAAGATCACTGCGCCTCGATTATTCAATACTTTACCTGTAGGTCTGAGATGCGAGAGACGTAAATCAGTTTTCTTAAAAAACTTAAAATCTTTACTTTTTTCTTTCAATCATGATGAAATAGATTCATCATTAAATGTAATAGTTTGATCTGTTGAATTATTTGTTTTTTGAATTGCATTAACCACACAATTGTAACAATTAGAAGTTTACTTTGTTTTTTTTTTTTTTCTTTTTTTTTTAATTCATATTGACCCCCATCAATATTTACTTAAGCATAATTCAAATCTAATGGTACATTCGCCTCTTGTCTTTTGGCAATTGAATGTTCCTAACTGTTTCATTGAGATTTAATGCACTTTTTTAAAATAGTTATTTTTCTGTATATAGTAATAATAAAAAGAATGTTAGCCTTAAGTTCTTCATGAAACAAAGTTTTAAATAAAAAAAAAAAAATAAAATAAAAAAAAAGTAACGTTATTCGTGTGCTATATGGTAGCATTCTTTTATGTCCACCATATGAAATTTGAACAAAAGTCGTTTTTGAAAAAAACTTTTTTTTTTTCTCAAAGTTGGCTATTAGTAAAATCCGTTTAATTTTAGGGTTTAAATGGAAATTCCGATTTTGTCTCGAATTGCTCGCGTTCGGCAACATGGCACTACGGCGTAGTAACCAATCAGAATATCCAATGGCCGTAGTAGCGTAGCAACTTTGCTACATAAAATGGCGGCTAAATGTTAGCACGAAAATCTCTAGGTCTATTCCGATACATGATTAGAGTTGCGAATTTCTACGAAATTCGTGTAAGCAGGGATCTCACGTCAAATTTCATAGAAATTCGCAATTCGGTTAAGTACGAGAACAGATCTTTTGCTACGATCCGTAACAAGTCAAAATCAATCAGCTGTTTCTATTTTGTATGTTTTCTCGTTTTACTGTCAAAAAGGAACGACTTTCAAATGTATTATTAGCTTTGTTCAGTGACTGCAAAAGTAGTACAGCACAAAACAGAACAGCACAAGTTTGGGAAAACTGTCAGAACAGATTAGAATATAAAATTACCGACTTGCCACACAAAACAGCTGATTTTGACACTTCTCACAAATGTGTTCTACCTCAAGAGTAGGTACAGAAAATCGTGTGCTGGACTGTGCGGTACAGAGTCATTGAACAAAAAGAAGAACACTTTTAATTGTGCTGGACTGTGCAGTACAGAGTCACTTAACAAAGCTATTTCTGGCAGTTGGTAGTCTCAGTTGTTTGAAGAAAATTCGTCCATCTATTTAGGCAGCAGTCGGCTTTACGTGTGTACACACAGACAGGCGGGCTAACGGACAGAAATGCACTATTGCAAGACTTTATGAGTTATTCAATCTTGAGATAATGTATGATTTGTAACAGGGTTCGGACTTTTAGATCTTTCTACCGCGGAAACATAAAAAATCTCAAATTTATCTTTTTATTTCTACCAAGAATTAACCAAAATTTGAACTTTTTCACCCCGAATTATTCTTTTTTGGGTAATCTTAACTCTTCGCTGAGCAATGGGTGCAACAAAATACCAAATATAGTGCCAGTATTTTGTCCCGTATTCCATCAGGCCTGGCCAAGTACATGCAGGTACATGTAGTTCCCGTCACTTGCACATACTCTTAGCAACGGGTGGATGAGTTGTGTAGTTATGGTTAAGTTTTTCACCAAGTGGTGAACAGTCGAAATCACAACTAGATAGCAGTCAATCTTTTCTAAAAGCTGGCTGTTAGACGTATTTGCTAAGAAAATACGTCAAACGATTGTTGTCTTTGCTAAAAACGAAAGTCTTGCAAATCTACATACTGACATATTTTGTATACGCTATCCCATAGCTTATGTAAATTTGAAATATAGTTTGCGATATAGAGAAATAATGACGACAGACTCCATTAAGTATATAAGTATATAAATGATCAGTACAACCGGCCTAATCAACTGAGTTATGTCCATTCATCTATCAGTCTGTATAGTGCCATTTTGTGGGTCTTAAAGCTTATATGAGCTTCTTAGGATCCGAAGCAGTACAAGTGTACAATATTTAAAATCCGCCATAGACACGCCCATTTTTCCAAAAATTTCGTTACTAAATCTTTTTTACTAGAAATTGAAAAATGTTTGCCTTAACATATATATAGACTTGCTCTACATTTCGTTAATACATTGTACGCAGCCACGCCCATCTTTTGGGGGCGTTCTCATCAAAAAGACATAGTTTGCCTTTTTAAAGATATTCACGGTTATGGAAATCTTATTGTGAATATCCTATCATAATCCCTGAATTTCGACTACAAATGGTGACAGCCACACCCACTTTCTTTCAAGAGAAAGTCGTAACAATAGTTTTTTTTTAAAAAAAAACTCTTACAACTATTCTCTGAGAAAAAAAGAAAGTCTTTGCATTTGAATTAAACAGTTCATAGCGCCACGTTCACTTTATTGGGGCCGGATTAAGGACAGGGTGAAGGGCAGGGTATCATACGATCCATTGTAGCTTTTCTGTATGTTTTAACTTCTTGCTTTTGAATATCCATTCCATGGATATTTTAGAAAATAACCCGTATCCGCAGAAGAAATATTACAAGACCAAGATCAAGACATGCTTTGGATGAAGGCTACAGTGGTATCCACTAGAATCGTACAATCTATATTTTGCCTCGGTAACACTGATAGTGTTTGTCTTGTAGAAGTAAGGACTTACAATAGGTAACAAAAAAGATCCTGATGGGGATGTCTCACTATCAGCTTAGTCTGAACTTATCTTGGAGAAGTTTCTTAAAAACTCAACTCTCTACATTCTGCTTAAACAAATATGTACAAATAATTACTTTGTAGTGACTTGTTATTTAAATTAATATGTAGTACGTCAGACCTGGAATTAACATAAGAAACATTTAATTAAACACTTTTTCTAACTAACAAAGTTGAGTCACTGATTGTCTTTAATATCAATGAATACAGATGAATGAACGATTTTATGAATCTTAAGTACTTACACGATTAAGACGATGCTAATGCTAGTTATATCAGATATATTGTATCAGTAAATTAGAACTGAAATATTAATTGAAGCTAAGTTGTCATGGTGACAAATCACTCAACATATTGAAATGAATGATGACAGTGTTAAGCTAGCAATTACTTATTTCAAATTCGAATCCGTTGCCTTGTCAGTGCTTTTTGTTTTATTTTATAATTTCACTTATCATGAAAACACACAAAGCCTCACCTAGATTTATTCTTTCTCGTAAAACCTGTATTTATTGGACTTGGGCGCTAAGAATTAATAAAATTTAAGACAAGCATTATTACGAAAATGCTACCTGTATTTTAGAGTTTGTATTATAGGTGCTAAAAAATTTATGAAACAAAAACACATACATATGTATATGCATTTACATACTAACTTTATATCACGTGGTTCATAATATTTTTCTTGTTTAAATCTTTTCCGAAATATAAGATAATTCTTCAGACGCAATTCAATCGCACTATAAAAGAAAATGCGACAGATACTTTATGAAATAAACATGTGACGTGATTATCAAGTAATTGTCTTGCTGATTACTCTAGATAAGAATCATATTATTAGCATATACATACGAGTATGCTCATGTGATTTCGGTATATAAAAATAAATAATTAACAAAGAATCACCAGCTCCAAAACAAGAAGTAGGTAAACAAAGAAAAAAAAAAAAAAAAATTGTATTCTTTTAAAAATACATTTTCAACTCGTAAACGGCAGATTACGAGTAATATATTGGAGTATGTGGGTACACAGAGTGAGCAAAAATGCATCATCACCTCCACGTGGTGCCTGCTGGATAGCTATCTGATAGTGAAGTAACGATGAGCGTATGCTGAGTCTGACTGTACTTATGGAGCTGGACACTCGGACCAGCTCTCGGACCATCTCTTGCTAACCTGAGACGTGCAACGAAGGAATTCCCTCGACGGAATCAACTGTGACGTTCACAGCCAGACTAGCCGAAGCCTTACTCGAGCTACTCCGACATATTTGGAGCTCAGGTCAGTAAGGAACTTTCAAGACTGAGGCAAGGTCTTGAAAAAGAGATGGTGACGGAGGAGCCCTAGATGTGCCAATGGCAGCGCTCATATCGCCGAAGTGGGTTACTGGCACCGGTTCATCCAACCCCTTTTTCTAGAAGCTAAAATGGTTCTCCAGGTTGGGGGTTGTGCGTCGGGACAACTTCCCTTCCACGTTAAAAAACTTTAGTTACGAAGCAACAACAAGCCTTGGATACGGCTGACCCTACTGTTGATGACCCTGGCAACGACCTTCAAAGAGTGTTTCTACGAGCTCCTCGACAAAACATATGAGTAATGTCCTAAATATGACGTAAAAATCGTGTTAGGCGATTTTAACGCCAAGATAGGAAAGAAGGACATCTTTGGTAGAACAGTTGGTAATATATAGCCTACACGACACCACGTCTGGCAACGGACTCAGGCTTATTGACTTTGCTAAGGGGCGAAGCGTCACTATAGCACGCAGGCGGTTTCCTCATCTCAATATTCACAAGGGGACATAGCGGTCTCCTGATAATGAAACGATCAAGCAAATTGATCACATTGCGATCGACGCAAGGCATGCCTCCAGTGTTCTGGTTGTCCAAAATCGACTCGGATCACTAATTTGTTGCAGCCAAGGTTCAACAAAGCGCTACAACAAAGAAGAATTACTGTGAGAAGTTTCACCCGACCACCATATAGAAACCCCTGGTTTGACGAAGAATGCCGGCAAGCTAAACAAGAGGCATACACAGCGGCGCTGCAGGACGAGGGCTGCTCGTGAGCTGTACGAGCAAAAGAGACAGGAAAAACATCGGCTTCTCTAAAAGATAGAAGATATTGAGAGATTATACTCCAGGAAAAATGCAAGGAAGTTTTACCAAGAGGTAAAAGGAACGTATCAAGCCAACAAGACCCGTACAGAAACCTGTAGAGATGAAGAAATAAATCTTGTAGTATAGTCGCAGTCGGCCCTGAGAATATGGAAAAACTTTTTCTGCAGACAGTGACGTAAATCAACATTCCGCTGTCAGGCAGAATGGACCATTCAACATAGACGTTGATAGCAAAAGCTTCCATCCACCTGACCAAAACAAAGTGGGGATAGCAATATCCAAGCTTAAATCCAACAAGATTGCTGGACCTAACAGCCCATCAGGCGCTCTGTTCAGAGCAGGTAGAGATGACTTGATAGAGAGCATGCGCCAACTCATTTCTATGATTTGCTCAGACGAAAGTATGCCTTATGAATGGACCACACCGAGACCTTTGATGTCCAAAAAGGATTTATACAAGGTGTCGCGCTATAATGTGACTTCTTTAACATCATACTTGAAAGAATTATGCGAAACTCACAAGCCAACACAGGAGGCACAATCTTTCAAAAGTCTGTGCAACTATGATACTAGCGTACGTCAACGATATTGACATAATTGGCAAAAAACAGTGGGCTGTCACTGGAAGCTGCCAAAATGGGATTAGAGGTAAATGAGGGGGAAACCAAGTATATGCTGTCAACAAGAAGGGACATATAACAGAGGTGAATTGTCCAGAACGTCACAGTCGATAGCTATAACTTTGAGGTAAGTAAGGGACTTTGTCTGCCTTGGCTCTGTTATAAATTCTGACAATAACACCTCAGCAAAAATAAAACGAAGAATAACTCTTGCCAATCGCTGTTTCTTAGGGTTGAGAAGGCAATTGAGTAGTATGTTCCTATCCCGAACACCTAAAAAGATTCTGTACAAGACTCTTATCATCCCAGTCCTATTTTATGGCGCTGAAGCATAGACTCGAATGAAGATATTCTCGATCGTTTCAAGAAAAACGTAAAATATTCGGTCCCGTTTGCGTTGACGGGCTTTGGGGGAGAAGATTTAACGACGAACTTTATGAGCTGTACAGCGCCATCGACCTAGTCAAAAGCCTTAGATGTCTAGGATATGTAGAGCGAATGGAAACTAATGTTCCGGAGCGACAATGCAGCAGAGGACGACCTCGCCTAAGGTGGCGTGCAGAAGTAGAGGGGGACCTCGACCAACTTGGACTGGGCTAACTGGAGAGGCTTGTTGGTTGACGCCCAAGTTCACCCAGAACTATAGCTCCGCCTAACTAAGTAAGTTTGTAGGTAGATACGCTTGATAGAAACATTAGGATAAAAATGCAATTCGATAGTTGTAAGAATGTAATCAAAATATGATACCTTGGCACTGACAGTTTTTTTTTTTTTTTTGAGAAGGATTAAATAAATATTTTGTTGGTACTCGTACTAATGGAAACGCATTTAATCTGATTCAGAACAGCAGCAAACAGTCCTCGGCAGCAAGAGAAAAGAGCAATTATAATGTAACTGTACACTACGAGTAACATGCAAAAAAAAAAATAACACTCGAGTAAAACATAAAGTTTCGAATTTGATGTTAGTGAGTGCCTTGGACCTTGAGTCTGCCTCTCTTAACCACTGAAGCATGGCACCCACTAAAAAAAAGGGGCACGTGTACTGCTGAGATATCCATTTTGGCATCCACGTTTACCAAATAGATTGTACGACTGCGCCGAACGTGCTTCCACCTATATGACGTTTATTTTGACCATTTTTTTAAAACTTAGTATTCAATGACCTTGCATGAGTTTAACTGCTGGAACACAATGACGTCGCTGTCGTAGCAGTAGTCGCGTTTGTAAGTGCTGTCAAAAGTTGAAATACACGCAAATGTATAAATCTGAATACAATGAGTCGCTGTCATAGTCGTGGTCGTAGTCGTATGAGTTGGGCAACTATTATAGACAATGGAGGAGCAGCACACTGGAAAATTTATAGAAATGGTTAAAGAACATCAACTATTGTAAAATTTATCACATCCGCTTTACAAAAATGTATATAATAAAATGTATATAAATGAAATGTAAAAATGTGAATGTAGTATACGACTTCATTGTGGACGAAAATTTTGAGAGGATATGCGACATCGGTGCGCGACCTCAAGTGACAGCGACTACGTCTACGACAGCGACGTAATTGTGTTCCAGCAGTTAAACTGAATTGATATTGAAGCTAATTTTCAAAAACCTTTAAAATGTTGTTTGAAGAAAGTTTCTGTTTAACATGGATTAAATGGCAAAATTCGCATTGGTATTTTTTCTGCAACTACTAGGCAAGCAAGCGTTCTACCTGTGTTTACCAATTTAAATTTCAAAATTTCGTTAATTTTTTCGTAAATAAATAGGATTCCTGCTTTTGGTTTGGTACTTCAAGTTTATCATTCGGACAAACTATTGCAATACCTCTAAAAGCTGTCAGTTTTTTTTTTTTTTTTTTATTTCCCCCTCTTTTCGAAAAGCAACTTTGGTGTTAAAATTCTATAGAATGTCTTAATATATAGGAAGTTATCATCTTGATTTAAATCTATTCTTCTCTTTAACATATCTATTCCCCTATATGTCACATACTTGGTATTTTTATACTCAAACAGTGGAGCATTTTCCCCCCAAAAATGAATGTTTCACTATCTATGTTTTTCCTGTCCATTCATTTGTGTTCCGGTAGTTTTGTAGTAAATTGATTTTATTGATTATTCTAAAGCTGTTGGTATATATTTAACTATCTGGTCCCAGCTCTTAATTCCATTTAATATATTGTAATATGCGAGCTACGGCTCGAGTAGATAAAACGATATTCTGTGAAATTATTTCTTTATTTTCTAGTCTATAGAACAATTCAAGTTCACACTATACTATTCTTCGCAAACTCCTTCCTTACAAGATCTCTTTCTTCTCCAATCACTTTATCTCCTTTCAATTACTTAATTCACAAATCCAAACTAATTACTTCTTCTTGTTAACTCTCAACTCTCAATTTATCACAAAATTACAACTTCGGCTGTTATCACTTTTCCAATCTCCTCGTGCGGTTCAAAACCAACTGCCTTGCCTCGATCGCCATCTGTCCTTATATAGCAGCATTTCTGATAGCCAGAAACTTCTAGCAAATTCTTCGACCATTGGAACAAGAAAATTCTGATGTAATAATTCCAAGATGACAATAATTTCTTGCGGTTATAATTCTCTCCAAATTCCGTGACGTTGTCTTAGATATTATCCGTCTCTTATCGTGGACACGAACTGTGGACACTAACTGCAGACACGAACCTCGAATGAAAGGACACTTCGGAACAAAATTATGCCAGAATGAAAAGACGGTGCGTAGTTATTATGCTACATTATGTTACAATATCTATAATATCTTCTTCAGATAACCAGGTTCGGGCGAAGTATCTACATATAGTATAGTACGAGTATATCTAAATTCCCTCAGTTTCTATTTCCGTTAAATTGCACATTTTACAAAGCTTTGATTCACTTTCCCCAAATCTATTACTGTTCAATTTAATTAGATCAAAGTTATTAGTCAAAGTTATCTGTTAAGTGCAGTTTCCCCTTAGTATGATCAAAGTGTTTGTAAATTCTGGTATTGCTCTTATTTGCATTTTTTCATTTATCTATATTTTTTTTAATTATAGGAGCTCCTGTCTTCCGATAGATTTCCTATTTCCCAAATCAGTCCATGTTGTGCTTCTAGAGATAGTCATACAATTCTTGAGCCCAAAATAATTTGTTTTGTAAAACTAATACTTGTAATGATAATTGATGTGGCAGTCTTTGTTCATCGTATGTAAATAGTGCTTCAATTATACTACCTTGATCAAAAAGTTTCTGGAATGACTACCGTGTGGCGCTTTCAGTCATCTGATTCGAGATTTTTTTAGATAGTATTAATCGTTTTACCACGTCATTATACATAAATACTCATTTACATAATACAAGGTGGCGCAAAAGTCATCACCCTATCGAAAGATGCTCTCATTTTTGCAAATGGCGTTTTTTTTATGATGGCACATCTGTCGTTAACATTCTCCCTCCAAATTTTAGCGTCGTAGCTTGACATTTGTAAAAGTTACGAGAGTAATTCTGCCTCCGTGTGTGTTTTCGATTTTTTACGATTTTAAAAGTGGTATCAACTTTGCAACAACGAGTTTGCATCAAATTTTGTGTTGAAAATGGATTTAATGGCTGAATCCGACCCAACATTCATCAAACGCATAATTACTTGAGACGAGACGGGGGTTTATGAGTACGAAACGCAATCCAGGCATCAGGCGAGTGAATAGCGTACACCGAATGAGCCAAGATCGAAAAAACCACATCGTTTTCAGTCGAAAAAGAAGGCGATGTTCACGGTTTTCATAGATTACAACGATGTTGTGCATCATGAATTCTTGCATAAGATCAGACAGTTTTTTATTTGGGCGTTATGAGACGTTTGCGTGACAAACAACAGGTTGGCTTTGCACCACTATAATGCACCATCGCACAATGCCATCCTTATTAGTGAGTTTTTGACCAAGAACAGTTCGAATACCATTCAACAGCTACCGAATTCGCCTGATTTGACTCCCTGCGATTTCTTCCTGGTCGATTGACTCAAGAAACCGCTCTGGGGAACGCGTTTTAACAGCCGAGAGGAGATAATAGAAAAATCGAAGACGGCTCTGATGCTATACCAAAATGCGATTATAAAAAATGTTTCGAGGATTGGATCAAGCGTTGGTATGAGTGCAATATCGATTGTCAAGAATAAACTTGTATTTTTAATTTTCTGAATAAATTCCTGAAATTAGTATATTCTAAGTGTAAGTCTAAGCCTAAGTTGGAGTAAATGAGCTTAGTTTTAAAATTATTTGTATGAAGCTGATGCTTATTAATTTCTTCGAAGTGTTTTTATTCCCACACCTGTGCAGCATATGTCTGGATGCTTATTGCTAAAAACAATTTGCATTTAGATCCTGTAGTGAGTTCCTTTTGCTTAAGAAATCTTTTCAAGTAGAGTTAATGCTACTTTTTTCCGAGGAGTTTCTTTTTTCAACGTGTCTTTGAAATGATAGGCCCGGGATTGTTTATTGATAGTTGATATTTCCCCGCCTTCCTAAACACCATAATTCGCTGCAATGCTTTGATGTGCTCTGCCTGTATGACTATTTATATCGTCTCCATACATTAGCTAGCGAATATTTAAATTATTGATTTGTATACCACCTTTCAAATAATCATGTAGGCTGCATGTGCTGTAAATGTTTTCGATTACATTCACAATTTTAGCGGACATTCCCATTTCATGAAGTTTATATACAAGGTGGCCCAAATATATTAAGTGGATTCTAAAAATTCATAACGAATTATTGCTGTCGAATTTTAGATTCGGCACACCTCCTCAATTCTAAGGGTACAACGAGAATTTCGTCATTTGAAAGTAAGAAGTGCCCCGTCTAGAGATGCCATCATGTAAAACGCAACAAAAGGTTGCCCGTTTTCGGCAAGAAGGAACTGTGTTTAAAACTGAGAAACTGGGCGACCTGCGTCTGGAGGTTCCCGATACAACTTCGATATATTCGATATCAGAGATACCTTGACTATTCTTGCAATGTGTTCTCCGGACTTAACAGCTCCAGAAGGGGTTATCTGGTTATCTGGTTTAAGAGAATAATATAATAATAACCCCCAGTCTCTTGCAGACCTTAAAAGGAAAGTTAAGTTCCATATATTGGCATTGACACCATAAACTCTGAAAGAAATGATGGACAATTTCATCAAAAGATTAGAGTTTTGCGAAAACTAAAATGGCGGTCACCTAAAGGATATTATTTTCTATTCTTAAGATCAATTAAAACTGTAAAGATTAAGCTTCAATATTATTATGGTTTTGTTAAAATTCGTTAATCAAAAAAAAAAGTTATTCAAATTTAAAATCCGCTTAATATTTTTGGATCACCCTTTATAAGAGGTCTCTTTTGGGAACTTTATCGAGCTTTAAAATCTACAAAGAAATCTACAAGAACAATTTTTTCTTTCTCCAAATTTTAATTGAATTATTGAGGTCAGATTGTACATGTTATCTTCTGTGGAATATTTCTTTCTAAAGCCAGCTTGGTATTTATTTAAGATCTTATTATTTTTCACCCATGTGATTAATGAAGAATACCCATCATAACTTTTGCTATGCAGTTCATTAAGGAAACTTTACGATAATTGTTTGGTTCATTTAAATTTCCCTTTTTTAAATATTGGATACACTACACGATTTGTAAAACTTACATCTACCCGTACTACTCCCTTCTTGACGATTATATTGTAAATTTTTGCCAGTTCTTCTAAAAATTCTACATTCTTGTGGCATTTATTATAAATTCGTGTGGGAGCCTATCTTCACCTGGTACCTTATTCCGTTTTACGATTTTTATTCCGATAAGATTTTTTTTTAATCTCTCTAGATGTTATCTCTTTAATTTTATGAAGATTTAGGACAAAATGTATGCTTAATGATTTCTGGAGCAGATTTAATAGGATTTGAGAATAATTTCTGAATTCAGAAGTTCCAGCTTTCATAAACTATCTGAAAGTTACTCGTATAATATCTTAATTCATTTACCACTTTCCACCAATCTTTGCTATCTTTTACACTATTAATTTTGTTATCTAGCAGCGTTGCCATATCTGGGATTTTTTCTATTTCGGGGGTATTTTGGTCAAATGGGGGCAGTGGGGAAAAACACAAGAAATGGGGGAAAACTGAACTTTTCTTTAAATAATCTAAATATTGTACGAGTCCACATATCAAACAAAATCACGTACATACATATATGTACATTTTAAAAACACGAAATTAATATCTAGTGTAAATGCTGTAACTAATATTCAAGACTGAAGTAAGCCCACTAAACACACGCTGCTGAACTTAACCCTTTTTCCCTGAACCAAATAGTTTTAACCCCAATAGTTTTAAAAAATAAAACAGTTTCATCATTAGTGGCTCCATGTAAGTGCTTTCCATACATTTTCAAAGACTCTGAATATACCAATCTCGACTTAGAATTTCGGTTTCTTAGGAATATTGATCGTTCCGGTATAAATCCGAGCAATATCCATAGTATGCGATAATTTCTATGAAAATTGGTGGTTCCACTGAAATGTTTTCAAAATTCAAAAAAACTTGTGATATTCATATTTTGCATTCCACAAAATGATGCAAGTGCCGAATACTTTTTCTGCCATGAATTTGAACAAAACTAAAACAATGAATGAATTACAAAATTCAACACTTTGTGGAATACTTCCAACAAAATCGCTTTTGAAAGAGAAAACATATGCAGCTTTAAATGTTGAAAAGGATTACTTGTTTCTACATAAAATATGTACAAAAAAGATTAGTATATGTACGAGTACATGTGTCATTTTTAAATAATTTGTATTCTTACTAAGAAATTAATTGAAATGTGTATTCGTCTTTATGAATTACAATACTATTTATGTATAAGGTGCGCAACTAAGTTTTCGCTGTTTGTCAATAGATGGCTCCAGCAGTAAGTGCTGGTCGATTTTGACATATCCAAAACGTCATGAACCGAGCTTACACATACAGTAAACAAACTGTTTTGACACATTAGTGATTTCGTTTTGGCGTCATATACTTTTGGTTGTGTGAAAATGTCTGATTTTGTACCAAATAATCGTCATTTGCGTGAAGTGTTGAGAGCTCCAAAAAGTTTACGAAGATGCTGCTCTAAGTGAAACAACGTGCAGTCATTAGTTCCGTCGCTTCAAAGACGATGATTTCGATGTTGACGACCGTCCGCGTGAAGGAAGGCCAAAATCCTTCAAAGACACTGAATTGGAGGCATTGCTCGATGAGGACCCGTGCCAAACGCAAGAACAGCTTGCTTCAGCATTAGGAGTTACCCGTCAAGCCATTTCCATGCGATTGCATGCGTTTGAAATGATTCAAAAACAAGGAACTTGGGTTCCTTATGATTTGAAGCCAAGGGACGTTGAGCGTCGTTTTTTCGCCTGTGAACAACTACTCCAGTGGCAAAAAAGGAAGGGTTGTCTTCATCGCATCGTGACGGGTGATGATAAATGGATTCATAACAGCAACCCAGAGAAAAGAAAGTCATGGGGACTGCCCGGTCATGCTTCTACGTCGTCGGCTCGGCTGAATATTCACGCTGCGAAGATTATGCTATGTATTTGGTGGGACCAGGTCGGTGTCATTTATTATGAACTGTTGAAACCCAACGAAACCATCATTGGGGAGCGGTATCGACTTCAATTGATGCGATTGAGCCGAGCACTGCGCGAAAAACGGCCACAATACGAGCAGAGGCACGAAAAAGTGATGATGATTCTACAGCATGACAACGCCCGGGCTCACGTTGCCAAACCCGTTAAAACCTACCTGGAAACGCTCAAATGGGACGTCCTACTCCACCCGCCATATTCCCCAGATATTAAGCCATCGGATTATTACTTGTTTCGTTCGATGGAACATGGTCTGGCTGATCAGCAGTTCCGCTCATCAGAAAATGGCTTGATTCGTGGATAGTTGCAAAAGATTAACACTTTTACCGTAACGGCATTAGAGCGCACCTAATACTTTTTTCTTAATTTACTTGTAAGGTTTATGTGTTGTCCATAAATAATTTAATTATTTAAATTCAGTTTTTCTTTTTAATAAACAAAAAAATAAATTGTTTTTTTTAATATCGCATAATTTGGCAAAAAAATGGACTAAAAATGGGGAAATAACTTCTTTTTCCGAAAAAAATTCAACCAAGAAATTTGGCACCACTGGGTAGTAAGTTTTTCAAGTGTTCTCACATATTCATTTGTAATCATGATTTGCGTTTATGTACTTTTCTTTGACACTAAAATTATATTTTTCTAGCTCTATAGCACTTGATGTCGAACCATTTGCATATGGGTGCATACAACTTTGAATGTGTGCTTTTATCTACAACCGAATTCTTAATAACCTTTCCTATATCTTTTAAATCTGTTTCGCTTTGCTCTTGTCTTAGAATCTGCAAGTTGTTGTGTAAATTTGTTTTGTATTGTTGTTTGTGTTCATCTTCTTGCTGAACAGACATCGTTAAACTTTGCAAATGTCCAATTCAGGTTTATCGTATATAAATAGCAAATTCAAAGAAATAAGTGAGCAATAAAAAACCCAGAGGCGTGTTATACCCTAGGCATAGGGCTCTCTACTGTAGGGGGCGCCCAAAATCCACATATACGTATTATGTAATTTTAAAAATAAATAAACGAATCACAAACAGCTTCGCTATTAAATTTGATACTTTAGTAAACACATCCTATAGGTAGGTACACCCCTTTACTTAGAAAATTGTTGACAGAAAAACACGCTCCTCAAATGCCACCATTCCACCGCGAATGGTGATTGATTTGATTGAACGTGCATTTCTGCGTCGGGAAGATAAGGAGGAATTCTGGCAGCCCTAAAGGAGAACATCAGACAAGAAGTGGAGAATTTATAGCCAGAAGTTTTGCGAAAAGTCATGAAAAATGCAGTTAATTTTAGAAAATGAAAAAAATGGAACATTTGTAAACGAACTGTTGTAAAGTAACTGTTTAAATAAAATCGATCCCGAAACAGATTCATGACGATATGGTTTCAACTTAAGGTGAATCTGTCCCATCTAAAACAAGTGGTTAGTCAAATTCGAATGTAGACGAATCCATTCGCAATTTCGTAAGTGAGCAAAAGTGAACGAAACTTAACGAATCGAAGCAAAAAGCTATTATGGTAACATAACACAAATCCTGTGTATTCGCACTGTTTCGGAAGTGGTCGTACGAAAGCATTCTACTATTATAGTTCAGCCTTAAGTCTTAGATCAAACCAGTGTTATCAGATTGTTGCATTGAAAAAGCCCAGGTCCATTAGGGAAAAACCCAAAATTACCCCTATACTAAATGAAAAAATCCATAAAAAACCGCGAAGAAAAAAACAAGAAAATTAAATTCAACAAAAAGGAGGATTCACATGCCTTTATAGTGTCAAATTTGACGGGAAGTAACCAGATTTTGTACTTCGATACATCCTATCATTTTTTTAAAAACTTTTTTACTGTGGTCCGAATCTTTTTAATTTTACAGAAATTTGAATGCATAATCGGTACAAACATCTTCACAATAGGCGGAGAAAAGATAAGACATTAACAGCAAACAAATAATCAAAGACATTAAAGTACATACATTAAACCTGCCCAAGGCTATTTGCTAACCAAAGATATAGCCATTTGTGACAGATGGCTGGAGAATTTCCACGTGGAGTCGTTCCCACTGCTGAATCACGCGAAGAAGAGTTGTTGACCTTACAACGGAAGAAGTGAGCGAAGCAGTCAATAAAATGGTGAGAGATCACCCAATGCTGAATCAGTGGAGAAGTAGTTTCCTTATTCTGTACAAAGTCGAAGGCGACACTCGCGAATGCAATGACTAACGATCTTCATTGTCGCATACAATGAAGATCACCGAAAAAGTGCTAAATATTTGAACTGGACGGCAACCAATGCGTATTTGTTGAAGGCAAGTTGACCGTCGACGGAATCTAAAGGATCTTAATGGAAAATACCGGGATGCCTGGAAAGATCTGCACGTGGTTTTCATAGATCGCGAGAAAGCGTTTGATGGAGTTCCTAGGGATTTCATATGAACAGCGCCGAGGACACAAAATGTCCCAGAGGTGACGATAAAGTAGGAATACAATATGGCGCTCTCGCGGTCGTTGACAGAATGAGTAGAATCAATGGGATCTAATGGGGAAACACCATTTGAGGAACACAATTCTGTCGTATTCCTAACTCTCAACTCCCAACCGTCGTGAAGCCACATTTGGTGTTGCAAATTTTGAGGTCGAGCGTTGTGACAAATATTATCGCAAGTCGGTAGAATGCCTGTGAAACGCTCGACTGTGCGAGCGCCACATTGTGTTTTGCCCAATAGAGTTAGCGAAATATGGATGAAATGACGATAAAACTCGGAAATTCTTTGCGACAGATGCCACTCATATTAAAAGGGAAACTTTACACTACAGATGTTCGGCCTGCTTTAACATACGGTTCGCAATGTTGTACAATGTACGAGAAATTCAAGAGCAAAATTCCTGCGGAGATGAAAATGTTAAAAATGTCGGTAGGTGTAACAAAACGCGATTGTATCAGATCTACCCGTATTCGAGGAAGTCTTTAAGTTAAAAAGACTATCGCTAAAAAGTTTCAAGCATGCAGGATTAGTTGGTATTGCCACATGCAGGCGACCCGGTAAGAAAGGCATTATCAGTTGAAGTCCCAACGAATAGAAGAAAAAAAAACTTGAAACGCAAAAATGATAAAAGAACAACAATGTCTTGGCGTCAGTTAGGTACGATCCAGGACCTAGTGACATGCAGAGGAATTCTCGACTCCGCGACAATAGCCACCCCTATAAGTGGATCAGCAGTAATACAGTAAAAATGAGTAATTCGTTATGCAAAATGAGGAAACCAAAGCTTAGACCGATACGTTAGTAGTACCGCTTGAAAATTATCGAAATCAGGTAGGGGTACAATATGGGTTGGAGTTCAGAACATACTCGAATTTTTTCTCATACGCCTGGCTCAAGAACCACTTAACGGATTTTGATGAAATTGTATGTAGATGAGTCTGTTTGAAAACCATCGAAATCGGGTGGAGATTTGGGAACACCGCCTTCGCCTTAGTTTTTGAGTTTTTTTGTTCAATAAACTTTATCAGAAAAAATATATTTTTACGTATTCCTAGGAACTCCAGCTTTGAATATTTGAACATACCCTGGATACATACGAGTATACAAATCTAACTGGCTCGATTTTTGTAAAAGAAAAAGGATTCTTATACTTATACCTATGCGAAGCAGAGCAATAATTGGTGTCCCCCAAAACAAAATTGGTCAAGTGTGAGTCGAGCCTCGCACGGTTAATGTTCCGTACCATTATTTTAAATGTATCCTATTTTTGGTTTCTCGTTAATCCGCGAAAAAATCGTACTTGAAAGGGTCAGGTCAAACAAACACTTTTTGTTCCGTGTAGGTCCACATCTAAAGATACTTTGATGAAATTTAGTTTGTTTATATTCATGTACATATGTCTTGATACGAGTACAGGGTCATTTTGTTTGAAAACTTTCAAAATCTTTAAATTATTTTTATTAGCCGCCTAATTTAAGAACCCCTGAATGGATATCAATGAAATTTGGCTGATTCAATTGGAGGTTACAATTCAAATTTTAAATAAAACACATTGGTTTTTGATAAACTGCTTTTTATATCAATGTAGTGTTGAGAAATTGACATTAAACAGAAAAAATGATATCGGCCCTATTGATGAAATGTTCCATTACTTTTCGGCAGAAATCCTGTCATAAATAACAACTCGAATCTCGTCCTTTAGCTCTGGAATCGTTTGGAGAACATTAGCATACACATTTTCCTTCACATAACCCAAAAGATAAAAAATCCAAAGGGTTGCCGAAATGAGAAATGACGCGGCGGGGAAACTTTGTGTGTAATAACTACATTGTTTCTCGCGCTGTGTAGCAGGTCTACATCAATATCGTCCAATTTGGTGCCAAAAATAATTTGTTATCATGTCCTATTAACGTTCACCATTGACTGTTACAGGAGCACCACGAGAATTTTCGAAATACGGCTCAAAATCCGCACTAAACACTGACTTTTTGCTCCTGGATTTTCATGACCCCAAATGCGACAATTTTGTTTGTTTACATAGCTATTTAGTTGAAAGGGAGCTTCATTACCGAAGATGTGGTCATCAGCGATGTACACCGTGCAGCATTGACGGAAGCTAACAATGAAATGAAATGGACTATGACAACTTATCTTAAACACCTCGACTACGCTGACGATGTTTGCTGAAGATGTGGTCATCAGCGATGTACTCCGTGCAACATTGACGGAAGACAACAATGGAATTCGATGGTCTATGACAACTTATCTTAAACATCTCGACTACGCTGACGATGTTTGCCTACTTTCACATCGGATAATGAACCTTCATCTGATGGTCCAAAATCTAGAAGCTGAGGCAAACAAAGTGGGGCTTAAGATAAACACAGCCAAAACAAAAGCCCTGAACACTTCTAACATCCGCACTGAACTCAACATTGCAGGACAGGTAGTCGAGAAAGTAGACAACTTTCTATACTTAAGAAGCTTTGTCTTGGCTGACCGCGGTGGCACCGAACTGGATGTGTGCAGGAGAATCGGGAATGCAAAAGCTGCGTTCGGAATGCTATCGAAAGTCTGGAGAAGTAATGTTCTTACCTTAACCAAGCTGCGACTATTCCGGTCCAACATGGAATCAATACTGCTGTATGGGTGCAGTACTTGGAAGGTGAATACCACTATCACACGCAAGCTGCAAACCTTCGTAAACAGATATCTAAGAATCATCTTGAGGATCTTTTGGCTAATCGTATCTCCAACGAACAATTTCATCTGAAAACAGGCCAAGAACCTATAGACATTACTCGTACTATGCGAAGGAGAAAATGGGAGTGCATTGGGCATACTCTACTGCTCGGCGAAAACTTCACTGCGAAATACGCCATGCAGTGGAATCCGCTTATCCAGGCAGGCAGAACAACAGGACGCCCTAGGCACACGTGGCGCAGGACAGACGAGGAGGAATCAAGCTCCTTGGGAATGAGTTGGAGGCACCTCAAACGCGTTGCAGAACTCCAAACAAGCTGGCGCGCAGGCGTTTTTGATGCCCTATGCCCCCCAAGGGGTTTGTAGCAATAAAGATGCAAATCTTTTGTTAAAATGCCTGCATGAAGCTGTAAGGCTAATTTGATTGGAACAACTGCGAGGACGTACTGGTCTTTGCACATCACTCACCCGCTTTGATCGAATTTGTCCATTAAGTTCTTAACTGTGGCACGGGATGGACGGTTATACATACATATGTATATACCGATATTATTTCGCAATACGCGAATGTGTTCATCTCTCGTATACCGCTCCAAATTACAAATGTCAAAGATGTCAAATATCAGCTATTTGTCTTTGACAAAACCACAGTTGTATCAAATTTAAATTGTAACCTCCAATTGAATCACCTGCTATAAAGATAAGTATTGGTTTCGTAAAAACAAAAAAAAACTTAAGACTTTGATGAAACTTCACATTACTATAATACAGAAACTCGAAAAGTGAGTCTCCTAATTCCATCTGCCTGTCTCTGTATACAAGGTGCGCCATCTTTTATGTCGGTATGTAAACATTGAATAACTTTGACATTTATCAACCAATTGACGTGAGTAGACATGATTTTGAAACGTCAATTCAGTACAACTTTAACCATGAATCGCTTCACACCGAAACAACTCGCCGAAATAGTGACGGTTTACATTGAAATAGTCGTTGAGTTGTGTTAACTCAACGTGCATATCGTCGAAAATATCGTGGCTAACAAGCACCGTCTGACAACACTATTCGTTGTTTGGTGTCGAAGTTTGTTGAGCACGGTATAGTGGGAGATCGTCGACATACCGTTCATCAACGCCCAAGACGCTCCAATGAACTGGTTGAAACTGTAAGAGATAGTGTTGCCGACAACCCACATGTGTAGTATCGTCACCGCGCTCAGCATTTTGGCGTCAGTGGAACCACCTTACGGCGCATTTTGAAGGATGATTTGCATTTGTTTCCGTATAAAGTGCAATTGACTCAAAGGCGAAAGACCATTCAGGTCACTTGGAATACGCCCAAATAGTCGCTCGAATTGTTGACACTGAACCTGATTTTTGGAAGCAAACTTTGATGACCGACGAGGCTCATTTCGCACTCTCTGGCGCCGTTAACAAGCAAAATTGGAGGAACGGAGAATCATCATTGCATGACCAAAAAGTGATTGTTTGGGCCGGCGTTTGCGCCAAAACCATCATTGGGCCATTTTTTTCTTCAGAGAAGGCGAAACAGTCGATGGGAATCGATATCGGTGGATGTTGGCCGAAATCATCGCTATACCGCCCAAGATGCTCGAAAAAGTGATGGAAATCGCAGCAAAAAGGGTCTTTAGTCAATAGAGTCGGCCACTTGATTGATGTTGTATTCAAAAACTAGTCCAAATCACCTCATATATGGAAATCGGTTGTTTTGTTTTAAAGTTATTCAATATTCACATACCGACATAAAAGGAGGAGCACCCTGTATATACTCGTATATGAATGTGCATTGAACTGCTGCTTAAACGGATGAACGGATTTACTTCAAACTTCATATCCGGGATCTGTAGGGTCACAATCGATTTTCTCGCAAATGGCTCCTACTATATTTCGCATGATGCCACTAGATGGCGTATCAAATTTTTGGACACAAAAGTTGCATAACGGTGGGTAAAAAATTTTATATATGCAAGGACATTTCGCTAAAATTTTAAATCTGATTGATTTGAAAGTGAATAGCACACAGGTGCAAGTACGTGAAGGCCCAGTGGTGCACTTTATTTTCATATGCCTAACTCAAGAATTACTTGACGGATTTTGATGAAATTTGTCTTTTTAGTTACGTTGGACATGTAGACAAGATATGGTGGAGAAACTTTTCACACCACATAATCCAATATTTTTCAAGATCTGTTTGTGCCAGAGGAAGAACATCGCCATTGCGAAAGTTTTTGAGATTTTTTGTTCAAAAAAAATATTTCATTTTAAATTTATACTCCTTGGAAGTTCAACTATTTCTTCCAAAAGCCCCGCATAAAAGTATTTTTTACAATTTTATTTCATGAACATTTTTGGTCCATCACCTACTAATTTCATACAAAATGTCAGCTCTGTAAGCAAATCAGATCAAAAGTTACAGGCGTGTGACATGACACACAAACAGACGCCGTGTTGAATCTATTAGTATTCTGTTTACACAATTCTGGTACGAAACACTGTTGTTGTTGCCCACCCTATCAAAAACTATGGCAATGCCACTTCAACTCAAAGTAGATACCCATCTATAAAAGGAAAAGAACAATTAAAATTATTAATAGCGACCGAGTTTATTGACTCATAAACGAAATTATTAATCAAAGACAAAGTCTAGATATATATGTAGGTGCGTACACATTTTTCTAATTGTGGCCCACATCCAGACAATTTTTTTTTTTTTTGCATTACTCGTAAAATATCGAATCCATCGCCACCACGAATAAATACACAATGCAAATTATTTTTCTTCGGGCATTGACATGCATTTTGTGGTTTCGTAGGTATGTGCATACATATATCTTAACATTATGCCTTTATCGACTTTGTTTCGATTAAGAAGAAAGGATTATTATGTATAAATCTTTTATATACTCGTATGCATGTGTATATTGTAATCTGCTCAAACAGTTGTTACAAAAATACACCACATTGTTTGCATTACACAGTGTTGAATAATGTCAATAATGATAGATTCAATTTCTGTTCCACATTTCTTATCTTCAAAGGGTTAATGACATCTCCCAGTCTTAGTCGTTGTTCCTTGTCCTTGCATTGTTTCCAAAATCCGCACATATGAATACGTAAACGTACGAGTATTCTATTGTTCTGTATAAGGCAGTTGTAGAATTGCTGTTTGAAAATTGCCGCTGGATAAACCAATTGAAATTGTATGTACATACATATATATTGCTGATCAAAATTTTAATTGCTCAAAACAACCGACTTACCTTTGGTAAGTTTTAATTGATTGATTTGTTTTTATCATTCCGACGATATTGCTGACTTTAATTGAGAATAGTTGATTAACCCGTTCATACGTACCTATTTCATTTGGAAATACCCCCCCAATTAAAATCCCAAAACAGCAACGTTATGCGAACTATTACAATTTTAAACGCCGGCTAATGGAATGCCATCTTTTGTGGGAGTATGAGTACCTACTATATAAAATCCGAAACAAATATGATAATCACTTACATATTGTTCTTCCAATATGCTACTCCATTCGAACAATATGCGAACAATTATTTTATTTATATCACTGTCCAACTTGGGTGTATTCGTACGACTATCAAAACATATGTATTGTGGATAGCATAAATATCTGTCCGTATGTTGGTAGGCGCGTAGCATAAAAACAAATAAAACATAGAATACGAGTACGAGTACACTTGTGCGTACCTACTTTAAGCCATCGAACGACAGACTAGTGAAAGGCAAATACTATATGTAACCACGCTAGAGAATAACATTTAATATAAACTTAATCCGCTACTAGTGCACTAATCAAAATATCTAGAATAAATAATCTTCTGGTTTATATATTACATACATACTTGAAGAAAAAAAAACAATGTGCACTTTGAATGCAATAAAAAAAAATATCAAACTATTTATAGGAAACTCAAACTAGCTACTACATATGTTGGTGCAAATAGAAAACACAGATTTTAACATTTGCGCCCTTTTCACCGACCACCACTGATATGAGAGGTTATCTGCACAAATCTACTTATGTACGTGTTGTGATTTAGCTAGCTTGTTACACCGGCAAACTATTTTGCATAGATTAAGACTAAATAAAAAAAATAAATAATAGGTTTCCAATCGTATCACTGGAACACTTACATCGCGCGGTAATTAAAATTATATTGGGCGCGATATTAAACTTGTTTTGAAATTGCATACTTTAATTTCGTGATCTACATATTTTAAAAGTGACTTTCATTGAAAAATTAAGTGCTTTCAAGGCTAACTAAAGTTAAGTCAAAAAAATCAAGTTTATCCAAGTCAATGGGTTTTTTTTTTTTTTTTTTTTTTTCTGACTACTCATACCTATGTGGCATTTTACTTAAAGGAAACTCCTCCTGTGGCACTTATTTTGCTACAATGTCTCTTTAAAAAGTCATGCATACTCGCGCGCGATCGCGATCGATGACGAGACGAATCTTATACTATCTACCAAAAATAAAATTTCAAGAAATCCCGGCGTCTTACCTGTAGTTTGATGTTATATGCGCAAGACGTTCTCTCGATAAAGATCAATGAACATTCGTGTGTACAGGTACCGATACGATGCGATGCACTGTGATGTGTTTCAATTTAAATATTATACCTAAACTGGATACTTTATCTGTTGATTCTTATATGAACTAAACACATTTCAGATCCGAGTGGTTATCACTTAAATAAAATTGTAGCTTCGTATTTGTACACCACTCAGCTATGTATGGGTGTTATTCTTGTAGATAGATTTGTATGTAGTATTTATAAATATATATATATATATATATAGATACGATGTGTGTGCGTACGTGTATGATCGGATCGGCTAAAAACCAACAGCGGAGAGAAAAAGTATTTAATTTTAAGCGCACATAAATTTTCTCTTTTTTTTTTTTTTTTTTTTTTTCCAACAAGAGAAAGAAATTCCAAAACAAATATATTAATATTTACTAATTAAAGAGTAACTGAAAATCAAAATCAAAAAGAAAAAAAAAATAGAAACCGACCTGCCTCCACAGCCAACCGATTCAAATGGCAGTCTAAAGATAACTAACTAAAAAAGTATCGCTTCGAAAAGAAACTACAGGCCGGAGAACACCGAAGCCGATCCGACATGGGCGCACATAGCACGACGAAGAGTTTCATTTCCTTGGTTTTGGTTATCTTGAAAAGTTAATTCCAAAAATACCAAAAACCAAAATTTCCACATGGTTTCTCTTCTTTCACATCCATTTTATTTTTATATTTCGTTGTTCTTTCATTTGATTTGTCTTTTTCTTCTTTACTGTTTCTCTGACTGTTTGTTCTTTTCGGCTGTTCCACGGTTAAGGTTTTACAATAAATAGCTCTGATGTTAAACTAATTAAGAAAGAGAGTGTCACATCACGGCTTAGTCATAGTATATCCCCCAAAAGTATATAAAAAAAAACGCATTAAACTTCAAGTTCGATTTTTTTTTTTTGCAAATAGTGAATGTTTGATTTGATGCCCACCATTATGCCCAAATGAGCTTGTTGAACTACTTTCAAGAATGTTAAGCCAGTCTTAAGTAGACTATGTTTTTTATTTTTTATTTTGAGTAGAATTTGGCTATTTTTAGTGCATTTTGGTAAACTTTGGTTTGTATTTGAGAGCGCACTTGTTATTTTTACTGATAGTTAAATAAAAATAACACGTATAGTTCGACGCAATCCAAGGAGGGATTTGAGTCCACCACAAAGTCGTAGGATTTTTATTTTTTTGTTTTACTTTAATCTTGCAGATAAGAAGTTAGGGAAATTTGCCTCATATAAGATTCATATCAATTTTTAAGTCGCAATTAATTGATACAATTTTACGATCGCTAAGCCTCACGCGATTAGCTAACATTAAGCAGTGTGTATCCGTTTCCTATACATTTGCAAATCGCAATAGAATTTGCTAAACTTATGATACTGTACTACAGGCAAATTCATTCGTTTGTGTATAGAGTACGAGAATGAACGTGATATTGTTTCTTCGTTAATCCGGAGGATAGGAGAAAGCTACAGCTACTTGGTTTTCTATTGGTGTACAAATAAATTTCCGACCTTTTTTACTGAAATAAAAGACATTAGTTTGTGTAGAAAATGAAAGAATGCTTTATTCAAGCAGCCTTCGGAAGCTACAACCTTCGCCCATCGTTCAGGTAATAAACGGATTCCCCGAAGGAAAAAGTCTGATGTTTTAGAGGCGATCCAGTCATCGACCCATTTTTTGACGTTTTCATATGAAGTGAAGTGCTGCTGTGCCAGGGCTGATTGCATCGACCGGAACAAGTGGTAATCAGAGGGAGCAATGTCTGGTGAATACGGCGGGTGGGGTAGAATTTCCCAGTTCTGCCTGTCCAAGTAATTTTCGACAGGTATAGCAACACGTTGCCTAGCGTTGTCATGTTGCAAAATAATCTTATTGTGCCTTTTGTCCCATTCCGGTCGTTTTGCAGCTAGAGCTTGCTTTAAAGCCATCAGTTGTCGTCGATAAACTTGTCCCGTAATGGTTTCACGCTCTTTCAGCAGCTCATAATATACGACACCCTTCATATCCCACCCAATACAAAGCATCACCTTCGAACCATGGATATTTGCTTTTGGCATCGACGTCCCTGCTTCACCTGGCATGACCCACGCTGGTTTGCGCTTTGGATTGTCATAATGGATCCATTTTTCATCCCCAGTGATGATCCGATGCAAAAACCCCTTCCTTTGTTGTCGTTGAAGCAACAATTCGCACATGGTTTTTCGACGTTCTATGTCCCTTTCTTTCAATTGGTGTGGCACCCAATTTCCCAGCTTCTGAACCAATCCCATTGCATGTAGACGTTGCGAAACACATTGTTGGGTAATATTCAACTCTTCTGCCAATTGTTTATCAGTCTGACAAGGGTCCACATCAAGCAATTCTTCCAATTCTGTATCTTAAAATGTTCTTGGTCTGCCTTCACGTTCTTTGTCTCTTACGTCAAAAATCACCAGCTTTGAATCGTTGAAACCACTCTTTGCATGTTGTTTTCGATGGCGCATGCTCACCGTAAACTTCCACAAGCAAACGATTTGTTTCCGCTGCACTTTTCTTCAACAAAAAATAATGAAGTAAAACTTCCCGCAAATGTTGTTTTTTTGGCACAAAATTCGACATTTTCAATTACATGAAAATAATTGTTGTTTACGCTTTGAACAAATGTCACTAGTAATTATTCAAGCTTGACATCTAACCTCCAAAAAACATGTTATTAATAGCTAACTATTTCAAGTTAAGGCAAACTTTTTATAAAACTCCTTTCTAACATGTAAATCAGGATTTTTGAAAAAAATGATTTTGAAAATCATCAATATTAGTTGTAGTATGCTTAAGGTATGGAAGATGGGCTTTCACAGGTTTTCTAGAAGAAGAAACTGTCCCATCGATCGGCAGATATTTTTTATCATTCTTTTCATTCATCGTGATTTGCATTACGGTGTATCGGCTGTATAGCAGTTTGAAGAAGTTACATTTTTTTTATAATCTGCGCTCGTCGAAAGGGATATGAATACCCTTAAACTGTTTCAGGGCACGGGCTTTAGGAAAATGGGTAAGAGGAAGAGAGGAGGAGCCTGTGCACGTTGGCTTCGAATGTTTGAAGGTTCTAGTGATGGGGAAATACAGAGCCTGGTAGATCATTCCACATTCGTATCGTTCGGCTTATAAACGAATTCCTATATTTGACAGTACTCGTACGACCGAAATTGGGCTTAAGGGTGAACTGATGTGCATTCGAAGCATGAACAGGAGGAATACAACTGGCTATTTCGCTGGAGCATTTTAAAAAACCGATAAAACAGGGAGAGACATGAGACATTTCTCCGATGTTCTAGTGAATGAATGGAATTCACAATGTCTCTATCGCCCATAAGTTTTAACGCGCGATTCTGCACCCTATCAAGAATGTGCAAAACGGTCTTAGGTGCACCAGACCAGTTATGGGCGTTATATTCCAGCTTAGGGCGGATGAATTCCTTATAAATTAAGGCCAGATCAGACGGTGTAAAATAATTCTTGCACCGTTTAAGAAATCTTCGACATTTTGCAGCATTTTTGGCGACTTCGAATATGTGATCATTCCATCGAAGATGGTTATTAATACACATACCGAGAATGGCAAGTGTTTCGGTTTCAATGATGCAAGTACCATCCATGGATAATAGTTGAGAGTTTTGGTTTCGCTTGCGAGAAGGAATAGATTGGATTAGAAGTTCCAGACAAGTGATCGTTTATAAAAATAAGAAAGAGAGTCGGAGACAAAACAGAGCCTTGGGGAACACCAGCATTTATTTGGTGGATTGCAGACTTGAAGCCGTCCAATACAACTTGTATACCTGATATACCTGGTTATTATATTATGCGCAATGATAGAATGTCGAAACGTTGTGGTGGTGTTGCCATATATTGTAGATCGTTTTTGAAGTGCAAAGTCGTGGAATCGTCAAAAGATTCTGATGTAGAATTTATTTTTATCGAACTCACCAACTGCAGTGACAGTATTCTTGTTAGTTGTGTATATAATCCCCACAAAAGTTTATGCGTAAATCCGTTTTTTGAAAGGCTGAGTGTCCATAGTCCAAAATATTCTAAAATTCTTGTATGTGGTGATTTAAATATTGATCTGTTATTAAACAACAATCTGTCTCTGTGTTCAATGGTTGGTTTAGAAATTGTTAATGTTTCCATGGCAACTCATTCTCGACCTCATTGTAAGGAAAGCCTTCTAGATTTAGTTCTCACTTCAAATTTAGAGCTTGTAAAATTATATGAGCAAATATACGTTCCGGGTATTCCATCTTATCATGTTTTAATATTTGTCACGTTTGATATACAAATTAATACGGATCCTTCTCCAGTTGAATTTTTCTATCGCGATTTCCACAATATTAATGAGGTTGAATTGACTCGCGATGTACTTAATAGTCCGTGGTATCTTTGTTGGGAATCGTACACAATTGATGACAAAGTTAACATGTTTCAATCTATTATTCAGACACTTTTTGAGCGGCATGTTCCAATTAAAGTAAAAAGAGTTGTTAACAAAAGCGTTCCTTGGTTTTCTGAAAATATCAAAAAGCTTCTAGTTCAAAGAAATAGATCGTATCTGCGATGGCGACGAAATCGCAGTAGAAGCAACTGGCAGATTTACACATCACAGAGAAATAGAACCACGGCGGAAATTCGAAAAGCCAAAGCTGAATATTACTCTTCAAAGCTTAATTCTAGTCAACCCAGCTCTATTATCTGGAAAAATCTTCGCTCTCTAAGAGTTATTGAGAAAACGTCTGCAGGATGCGATCTAGATCCCGATCAATTAAACAACTTCTTTTTAAAAGCCGGAACAAATGCATGTTCATCAAGTAATGGAGCTGTCGAATTCGCAGTAGGACTTAATGATAATTCAAATTGCTTTGAGTTTCAGTGTATGTCGGAGTGCGATGTAATAAAGGCCTTGTCTAAAATCAAATCGAATGCTGTAGGTGTTGATGGTATACATTTAAAATTTATAAAGCGCATTCTGCCTTTAATATATTACACTCTTACACACATAATAAATGCATGTATCATGCGGTCAGAATTTCCAACTGCCTGGAAATATGCCAAAGTTGTCCCAGTGCCTAAAAATACTTCAAGAAGCCAACTAGAAGACTTCAGGCCTATTAGTATATTACCGTGTCTCTCCAAAGTATTGGAAATATTAATTAAAAACCAAATCGATGATCACATAATTTTGAATAAAATGTTATCTCCACATTAATCAGGCTTTAGAGCAAAATATAGTTGCACTACCGCAACTGTTAAGATTTTAGACGATTTGAGAGAAGAGTTTGATAAGAATAATGTGTCCATTCTGTGTTTGTTGGATTTTTCAAAAGCTTTTGATTGCGTCAATCATAGTCGGTTAATAGGAAAATTAAAGCATCAATATAATTTTAGCGAAAAATCAGCTCTCCTCATGTTCAACTATTTGAACGGAAGGTACCAACAAGTCATCACCGACTGTGGAAACTCCCAATTTCTGGCTGTTCATTCTGGAGTACCGCAAGGATCTATTTTAGGTCCGCTTTTGTTCTCTCTTTTTATTATCGACATGCCTGTTGTGTGCCTTGATGCGTCCGTTCACCTATACGCAGATGATGCCCAGGTGTATTTATCCAGACCAATTGGTTTAATAGAAGATTGCGTTGCAAGGCTAAATGAAGCATTATCTGGCAGCGGGGAGTTGGTTGCAAGTGAACAGCAAGCAGATTGGCTTTGTCTAAGGAGCTTACAGCTGGAATGTCATTGTAAATGAGCGTGGGGTTGGCAAACGAGGCAGAATTTTTAATATTTTTGACGAATGACCAAAAATGTTTACTCCCTTTGGGACATTGTAGGATATTTTGCCTCAGTTTTTGGTCATGTAAGAATTTTACACGTTGAATGTGGCCTTTCAGTCTTGTTTAAACTTCTTTTGGTTTTCCTCAGATTTGTTGGCTTTATAAGACCGAAAGCTTACTTCTTTCAACCTTCAACCTGATAGCCTCTTTACAGCTCTGGTCAAACCACGAGTTTGCCTTAGGTTTAATGCTCTTTATTCTGTTAGGAATAAAGTCATTCATACCTATGCATCCACGTCACTATCGAGGAAGCATAGCGACCAGTTAAAACTCCTAAAGAAGCTATTAAGGCCGCTCCAGTTGGCTTTCTCGTATTGCCATACTTTTCTTTTAGGAGTTTTTGCTTTAACTGAGTTGTCGGAGTACGAGAATTTAGCTGATACGATATTATGGTCAGACCGACCTAGAGGCGCTAAAACATCAATAGTGTATTTATCAGGGTGCGAAGTAAGAAACAAGTCTAAAGTGTTGGCGGAATGACTTTCAATGTCCGGTATACGTGTAGGCTCATTTACAAGCTGAGTCAAATTGTTTACCTCAGCGAAAAGTCCGGGTGTTGTCTGGCCAGAATGTTGAAGCCAATCCGAATTGTGTATATTGAAATCGCCCGCAATGACGATTTCAGTATGAGGGTACAAGGAGACAATTCGAGTGATGGAATCGGACAGCGTATCAAATTCGTCAAAAGTTGAGTTGCTGTCCGCACTAGGGCTTCTGTAAATAAAGCAGTAGTAAACTATTTGCTTATGGACCGTGATTTTTAGCCATTTGAAATTAAATTCCGGGTTGGAACAGTGGCCATACTGTCACTACAGCATTAGCTCTAAATAGCGTCTCTATTGCAAAAAAAAGAAAGAGGTTCTTTCCTAATAAACATTTGGATATCGCTTCGAAATTTAGGGTACTTGATACTACAATTTTGGCATCATTGTCAACATGCCATCAGCCGCCTCTGATCTGCTGGGTTTCTTGCATCCACCATAAAGAAACTCCTGGTTTGATTAAGAGTGCACGCAGCAAAGAAAGAGGCTTATAAAGCGTTGCTGAATAGGGTCATGAGGGGAGCTTACGACGTCTACAAACAGAAGCGAGGTCGAGTGTTATAGCAAGAATGATGTTCGAAAGTTTGAGGAGCATGCAAAGCCTATAAAGTCCGATCAGAAGCTTGTATAGATGAAGAAGAAAATCTAGTAGTAGAGTCACAGTCGGTGCTGAAAATTTGGAAAGATAACTTCTGTAGATTGTTAAACGGTGGTGAGGATGATTACCAACAATTTCATTCAGCCGACCAAAGTGAAGTGAAGATAGCAATAATTAAGCTTAAATCCAACAAGGGGAGCGGGTCGAAATTCTGTTTTTCAAAATTCTGGCAATTAAATTTCTATTTATTCTGTTTTTTTTTTCCAACTATTTCCATGAACTATGTAATGCGATACTAAGAGTATCAGTTGGTAAGTGATCAAATAGAGGGAGCCCTAAAGATAGTCAGCAACTGGACTAAAAGAAGTGGACGCGCTATAAATCTACTTAAAACGGAACTGACACTATTTACTAACTAGGGAAAAATACCAGAACTCAAAATTCCATCCATTGAGGGCACTCCTCTTAAAATTTCTGATAGAGCTAAATATTTAGGGTTAATGCTAGACAAAAAACTAAATTGGGGACTAGATACACGGAAGAGAATAAGGAAAGCTGTGATAGCTCTCCATACTTGTAGCAGAATATTTGAAAAAAACTTGGGGACCCAAACCAAAAGTCATTTTTTGGCTCTACACAGAAGTTGTGAGACCTATATTGACATACGGCAGCCTAGTATGGTGGCCAGCCGCAAGTAAGGGCACTAACCTCAAAATACTAACCAGAGTACAAAGAATGGCGTGCATTGGTGTCACAGGTGCAGAATTAGAGACCTGAATCTATTACCTTTAGATTTATTTGCTCAAGAATCTGCAGTTAGCAGTGCTCTAAGATTAAGCAATTGGAGGTCAAGCTTGACGGGTCATGCGCAGATTTTACGCAAATATTATACATGGGAGGAGATGTTAGCACAGACTACATAGTGCCCTATTAAGACTTTCATAAGCCGTTTACCAGTTTATTTCCGAGTCGGGAAGAATGGGAAACTAATATCCCGCTAAATGACAACTCCATCTCCATCTACACTGATGGATCCAAGATGGACGTGGGAGTAGATGCAGGGATTTTTTCTGAGAAACTCAATTTGAACAAGCCAATTCGACTTCCGGACTATGCGGTGGTCTTGGCGGTGGCAACAACTGCCTGGGACGCTGCAATGATAGCTATACCACCAGATGATTTTCATTGACAGCCAGGCAGCGATAAGAGCGATTTCCGTCACACAAATCAAATCGAAGCTTGTGCGTAGCGGTCACGAAGAGCTACCGGTTCTTGGTACGCAACATAATGTAAAGCTCTGCTGAGTACCTGGACATAATGGCTTTTCAGGAAATGAGAAGGCTGACGAGCTGCCAAGAGAGGGCTCAGCTATAAATCCTGAACAAGCTGACTCGTCAATTAAGACACCACCCTTTATTTAGAAATAAAATGATAGCCATGGCCAATAGCAGATGGAGATCACTAGAAAACTGTGTAATTACAAGAAAACTGTGGCCGCTCTACGAAGCAGATTTTGAAAAGCATAATTTTGTAAAGTTTTAATTTTAACCCTTCCACAATTTTGACCCCAACCCCTCGGCTGCAGCCGACTGTCTAACTGCAGACCCATATAAGATCCTATCTACCAACAATAGGATTAGACAGTATCAGTGTGGTTTCAAGTCAGAAAAGTTCACCATTGATCAGATATTCACATTGCCGCAGATCTTGGGAAACAAAAAAAATAAAAAAACCGTTTGATGAATATATTTACGCCCGCCATTAACAAGAACTTAGTTCATCCAGACTTGTTTCAAAACTCACTGTGACTATGTGAGTTAGATTTGCAGCCCATTGCTGCTTTAAGGCGAACTGCATTTTTTCGCTGCAGTTTCATTAATTAATAAATTTACTGGGAGTATGTATAGAATTGTTTCTATTTCCGTGGCCAGAATTGATCTCAGAACCCCAGTTGGAACTAGACATGCTGCTCTTTTGTATTCTTGTTACGAGTAATAGTTGGCATTTTTTGGACTACTCGCTGCATTCCACATAGGCTGCACCTGTAGCTGAGTATAGTTCTGATGACTGCTATTTAGACCCACTTTTCCCGTAGAAAAGTCCGGGTCGTGTAATATGAGGAAGCCGAACTGCAGGCTACCGGACGTGTGCACCATTTATAGATGGTGAAACAGCTTTTAGATATAAAAATTAACTGTGAATATGTATGAAAAGGATTATTCATTTCGATGTTGGGATTTCACATCCCTGCCATATGGCATCTGTCAAATCCATCTGTCATCCATATTGACAGATAATTAGTTCTTGCCTTGCAATTTTACAATATGAACCGTTTAACTACCGCTTAACGCATTAAAGTTGTTGGCATCTTACTACAAAAATAGTTGTACATAAGTTATGTAATATCTGTGTATCGCGATTTAAGGACAGATTATGGTCGTCATAATAGGCCAACTAAGCAAACAATTCGAAACACAATCATCAAATTCATGTACTAAGTTTTTTATTTTTTTTAAAAACATTTTTCTTAGTAAAGAATTTAAGTTAGGTTACGTCGAAAGGCATAGTTTAAGTATTAGGTTTAGTTTAGAGCCCCCTAAAGCCAGTAAGTCAGATTAATATAGATAAGTTAGTTAAGCTAGTTTTAAGCGTTTTTTTCTGTCTAGCATGGAAGTAATAATGAATTGAATGAATAAAAACGCATTAAGAATGAAATGAAATGACAATCGTCAAATTTGAACAAATCGCTGGTGTTTTTGATGTCCGGAGGCCTGTGTATTGAAGAAATTGATGTGACTGACATGTGGTTCCAACAGGATGAGGCTACGTGCCACACAACACAGGCAAATTTGGCTCTTTGCATGAAAAGTTCCCCGGCTGTTTAATTTCGAGATTTCGCGACATCAATTGGCCACCAAGGTCCTGTGATCTGACTTCGTTGGATTTTTGTTCTGTGAGGCCATGCAAACAAACTTTGGAGTACTTAAAAACCACCATCCATGAAGTAATGGCCGTAATATAGCCAGAAATGTTCATCGAAAATTACCTTACAAGAATGGGAGTTTACAAAAACTCTCGTGGCAGCCATTTAACCGATGTTGCATTCCATACATAATGACATAGTCCAAAATTGAAAACAGTAAACAAGTTCCATTTTATTTAAATTTAAAATCCTACAGCACAAAATGAATAACCCTGTATGTTTCCTGCGAGTAAATCCCAAAGTTTATTTGTCCTGTTGCAGAAGAAATTTTGCTATAGATACGCGTATGTTCGCGCCGTTGTATCGCTCAAATGACGCATTTCCAGGGATCATTCCATTGAGGTCTTCAGAACATCTGCCGAAATAGTATTTGTGAATAGGCATAGATCAGCTACCGGAGTGTGATGAGCCAACCTTTGGAGATTGAATTCTTAGTGCGAGATCATCAATTAAGCTAACTGCTCGTGTTTTTACAAAATAATATTAGAAAGGTAATTTGTTGAGTAAAGATGTATTGAAAAATGTTTTCATGCTCTGCCACCGCTACTATAATAACTCCATTATTTCCTACCTTAAATATAATTTTCTTTTCTCCGAATTATTCACAGTTTTATTCTGAACTTATTTGCATAGATTAACTCAATCGATAAGATACGAATGGGAATAAGATACGGATAGATAGATAGACAGATAATTTCTTATCTGTTATTCATTTTTTGGACACAGTTTGTACAAGCATAGCCCAAACTTTTTACTAAAAAAAAATTGTGAAAATCGGGACTTATCGTGAAAGCATATACCAAGATTCCCCAATCGTAGAACCATGGAATAAGGCCAGAACCCCCTTTCATGGGGCGGGATGTAATATTTTCTTCAATAAATCATTTTTTTTATTCTTAGGGTAAAACACCAAAGGTTAAAGTTTTTCCAATTTAAATTGTCTATCAAAATGCACTTCGCCTTCAGTATAATTACTATAATACATTTTTAGAAAAAAAAAATAGTTTTATAGTATTATTTTCGATAACACCTCTGTGGCCGAGATGGCTAGCGGGCTGCGCCAACGACATGAACACATTTTTTGATCGACTAATCTGCGTGCGAGCTCTTTCAATTGAAGAAATTGCACAAAGAAGGAAACATAGGTACACAGGCAGGGACCGAACTTGAGATAGACTTGGTGTTATCGGTGGTGTCGGAGGTGTTATCGTTGTGGAGGTCAAAAGCAATACTTGTTCTTCGCTTACGTATACAATAATTCATTATATAATATCAACCGATGTTCTTGCTTCGGCAATGAAATTCACTTAGGTGTCTGTGAATTCGTGCTCTTAATCAGCTAGAACTAAAAGCAAGGAACATGTTGTCGAATTGATCATGGAAGAAGACGTACACGAATAATTCAGTTGGTAGAGCATTATTGGTTAAAACCAAGAGCGTTGGAAGTAATACACATATTTGAAGATTCCTTAGAAAATTGAATAAGTAGGTTGCACTAATAATATCACTTTTTACCGTATTTGTAACTGAACATACTAGCAGCACAAATTTTATTCTGTTTCGATTGCCTTAAAATCCTTAAGCTGGCGTAGGGTCATATGGTTAAAATGCAACTTGATCGAGATGATAACAACAGGAGGATTGAAAAAAATACTGTGAATTATAAGCAACGACAATAACAGCAAAACAAAAATACTCCCCAGTTATTTCGAAGCCACCCTTGGAGTTCACTGAAACTTAGTACCACCTGAGTTTCAAACCAACTACACCACTCTGTCTTTCTCTGTCTCTTCCCCTTTCCACAAAAACACAAGTGTTCTAAAAATTAGTATAAGGGTATTCATATCCCCTTTAACACGTACAAATTATAAAAAAAACAATTTAAGAGAATGTTTTAAATTGAGTTACTGCGTTTCTGGGATATTTGCTATATAAATCTAAATTATTCCGTTCTTTTATTTGAAAAGATATTTATTTTGTTACAAGACTTAACCAAAAATATAAATAAATAAATACATATTTTGGCAGCATTCCTGCTGGGCGCCGCACGATTGGTTGCGACCTACAGTTTTATGCCGTTTCCGAAGGGCAATTTTTCTATTGAGAGAAGCTTCTCAGGACAATTTTTACTCTCGGGTGTTTGTCAAACGTTCGCGAGAGGTGGGACCATGAGAATTTTTTTTTTGTTTTTTTTTTTGTTTTCTTGCAAGTGCTCTCAGTGATCGCGCACTGAACCACTGAATCATGACGCCCACAACTGGACATTTACATTTTGCTAAAGAAAAACCCAGTAACTAAATAATTGTCTGTAATGAATACAGAAAATTAACTTACGAGAAGGTTGTAAAATTGACGCAGTCCCATTTTAGCAAACTGGGACTACCACACTGCTTCAAATCTGTTCGTAAGTATTGGTTTACGGAAAGGGCATGTACCAAAAAACTGGGGTTTGAGAACGCGTGGTGTAAAGATTTCTCATGCTTACACCTTTAAGTCACTAAATCTACTGCATTGAGATCCAAACCTTATATTTATAATGTAAAGCTCTTCTTTCGGAATGTTGTAAAAAAATTATTTATTTTTACAAGTTAATAAAAAAAGGGGAAATAAAATCCTTTGTAAGCCCTTCTAAAATATCAGATCGTCAGCCATATTTTTTACTCTTCTTTTTTACGCTCTTTCTGCACACATGCATGGCGATGCTATAGCCGAAAATGTTTCCTCAATATTAATAAACGCTGTATTGGTTAGGTTAGGTTGAGGTGGCAGTGACAAGTCTATTGTGATACCACATTGATCATGGGAATTTTTCCTACCTACTGAATCGAACCATTTGGAAGAAGAAGCCTCTTCTTCTTTTCCTTTCGGTCCGAAGTTGAAGGATCAAAACCCTCCCACTTTACTGCATCCATAGTGTTCCGCCTGTGGCGTTTGCCGGTTTGACTTCAGGAAGTACCGGCAGTCTTCCCGGTTTCGCATCATTTCGTCACTGCGGCCAACCAAATGTATTTGTGTGATTCAGTTGTTTTTTGGTCTGCCTTTTTTGCGCGATTGTGTAGGAACGTTGATTGCTATTGCCTTTTTGACGAGGTTCGAAGGATCTCTCATTTGAACATGACAATACTAACTGAGCCGGTCGTGCTCTATCTTGCTTGTGATCGGTTCTTTTACATGAAGGCTTCCTCGAATATTCGAACTTCTTATTCTATCAAGCTCTGATACTCCTGCTGTCATGCGAAGCATCTTCAACTCAGCTGCCATTAATTTGCCCTCATACTTTTTGTACATTGTCCAGCATTGTAAACCGTATGTGAGCGCCGATGGTACACCTGCGGTGTAGAGCCTTCCTTTCAGCTTAGGGAACATTTTTCGGTCACAGAAGATTGCGGAGTTTTCCCGCAAGTTGCTTTGCTATTGATCATAGATCGATTAAGTAGGCAGGAGAAATTCCCATGATCAATGTGGCATCACAACGGACCTATCACTGATCTATGTGTGTTGGCGTTCTTAGCTGACAGGCGCTTCAACCTAAACTAACCTACATTTATTACAGTTTGTTAATATATGGTATTTCAATTTTTCGCACTTGGGAAATACTTTCCATTCCAGTATATGTCTGGAATAGGCCGGTGTGGATCAGAGAACGGCCAGCACAGATACTCTGTCTTTTTCTAACTAATACGGTACCCATTTCCCTCCAAAACATCCACTCATATACCAAGTGCTCGTTGCACGGACATTTTATCTTCACTTATGACTCGTAGCTCCATCGTCACCAAAGAAGAATTAATGCACTTTGGGGACGTTCACTTTTCTTTCAAACAGATAATCAAGTACTGCAATGAATAGCAAAGGACTGAGGACGCTTCCCTGGTGTACACCGACTTTAATTGGGAACTCTTCGGTGACTCCTGCTGGACATCTTACTCTGCTCCCTCGTGCATGTCTATGATCATGCGCACGTAGGTTTCTGGAACTCCTCGTTGTCTTAGCGCCACTCGTAAGAAATCCTTTGGTTGTCTATCCAAGTCTTTTCCAAAATCAACCAACACCATATGCAAGCCCTTTAAGGAATCACGATATTTTTCCATTATGATCCTTATACTTTGGATTGCATCTGTTGTTGATTTACCCGAGACAAACCCGCACTGGTCATCAGATAGCCTTATTATTTTCCGCAGTCGGCCATCTAATACCCGCTCGACGATCTTCATGGTGTGTGACATCAGTTTGACAGAACGGTAATTATCGCAGTTCAGCGTATCGCTTTTTCCTTTGTGCTAAGGAAGAAGATAACTTTCTTTCCACTGTTTAGGCATTGGATCACCGCTTATAAGTTTGGAGATAAGAAGCTGGCCTTGAGCATTGTTAATGAAGTTTGGGGAACGAATCTCCTGAGCATTTCTTCTTTTCTGGGCGGCTATTTTGAAGATAGTTGTTCCCTTATTCAAGTTGTTTTGTCGAAGCTCCTGGGTAGCCTAGTTCCTATCAGACGCCGAAGACGATATTTCCTTCAACTTCCATACTTTTTGCTTGAAATTGGGCGCACTTTTTTTTTTCGGAGACCTTTGCAACATCTATACATCACTTCAAGGCGAGCTTTTTCATCTCTATTAGTAGAAGAGCACTTTGACCAAGCCTTGAAAGCCGTTTTCTTTTCCCGTATCACTACTTTAGCTTCATCTGTCCACCACCATGTTTCTTTGACGTGTTGGCAGGGGCCTTTCGACGTTCCAAGCAAGATCGCTGTAGGGAATCCCACATATCTTGTGCTCTGCACTCCTCATCACCGACCTCATCGATGATGGTAAAGAGGAAATTTGCCATGCTGGTAATAAAAGCTTCGCCTTTTCCTTTGTCCAGCGTGTACCAATTGATTTTCTCAGCCATCTCTGTTTGCTTATTTGTTTTCTTCCCCGTCTCCATAAAAATTTCTGTCAGGAGGAGACTTCTGATATCTATATTTGTAAAATCGCCTAAGACATTGAAATAGAAAGCTCTTAAGTGAAGTTTTCTTTTATGGGAGAGAGCTGGACATATACAAAGGAAGTGAAGAATAGTTTCCTTCTCCTCCTCGCCCACGCAGCTTCTACAGAAATCATTTGAGTAAATCGCAAGCCTTGTAGCGTGCTTGCCATTAGACAGTGCTCAGTAATGACACCTATTGCGGTGTTGATATGCAGTCTGTTGAGTGAAATCAGAATCTTAGAGCCTTTCAGTCCAGCTAAGCCAAATCTGATTTGTTGTTAGATACGTTACAACACGCGTCTACCTAAGATTCGTTCTTTCGATTGCATCCAACTTTAATTCGAGTTTACATGTAGCGATCGGTACACTCAAGGTACCATTATCCGGTAGGATGGATATGGTAGTTCCATATCTGGTGAGTTCATCAGTCTTACAGTTCCCTGCGATATCCCTACACCCTGGCACCCAGCAAAGGTGAATATTAAACTGCTTTGCTATCTCAATGCGAGACGATCGGCAATCTAGGGCTTTTATTTAGTTTAGGAAACACGATTCCAAGAACTTGGTTGCTGCCTGGGTATCCGAAAAGATGCGTATATCTGTCGTTGATATGACGTTTTTCTTTAAAAAAAACTTCCTTAATCGCCATTATTTCCGCCTGGAACACGCTACACCGACGGAAGGATGGGCTAAGATTAAGCCTATACCTCCACCCCTGTCGTTTGTTATTGAACCGTCCGTGTAGAAATTAATGGATTTATCTTCTATGAATACATCTTTCTTCCAAAAAGACGTGGAAGGGATGGTGACTTTAAAATTCTTATCAAAATTTAACTTGGGCTTGGTGTAGTCAATGTTTTCTGAGAAAATACTGAGATTTTTTATTTGATCATTGTGAGATTGCTTTAACACGAATAGCTTCACTAGCCTCCATTTGTCTGCCAAAGATGTCGAGCGTTGTTAGATGAAACAGAATATCAAGTGCTGCAGACGGAGTCGACCTCAATGCTCCGCTTATACACAGACAAGCTGATTTTTGGACTTTGCTTAGTTTGCTGAGGTTTTTAGCTTTATCCAAGGCAGTCCACCAGACAACAACCCCTTACGTGAGGATCGGTCTTATAACCGAAATGTTGAGCCGGTGAGTAATTTGGAGTTGCAGACTCCATTGATTCCCGATAGCCTTTTTTGCAAGAGAAAAGTCTTAATGACCATTTCTTGTATATTGGGTTTCCAGCTTAATTTCCTATCCAAAATAATACCCAGATGTTTTGCTTCATTGCATAAAGTTAAGCTTATATAATGAACGAAATTTTATATTTCTTAAAAAGGAGGACTAGATCAGATTTGTGGGGGTTCACACCCAAATCACACCATACACATAATTAGCTTACTTCAGCCTCCAGGATCATCAGAAGTTGATTTACCATCAAATTCCAAAGAAGAGGGGATAGGACACCCACCTGGGGATGCTTCTGGTGACAGATCTTCTGGCAGATGTCCCACCCAGTTTTGCGTTGATAATTCGACTAGTAGGTTGATCAACTCACCTTAAGTCGTACACAGACCATTCGCATGAACTTGACCCTGACTACTTTAACTATTGTTCGCAAACTTCTCTTGCCTCAAATGAGATAACGATGGATATGATACTCGAAAAGATCAACATGCTCATTGACAATTACTCACCCGGCCCCGACGGCTTACCTGCGATAGTATTAAAAAAATGCATAAACGTCATTTCGCAGCCCCTTAGAGCTCTTTTCAACTTTCACTCTCTCAAGCCGTTTTTCCATTATTGTGGAAGGACCCGTTAATTTTCCCCATCCATACAAAATTTGCAAAAATGAGATCTCAAACTACCGACCTATTGGTAAACTGTTATGCATCCCCAAGGTCTTTAAAAGCATCGTCTATGATTCAATGTACTTCCATTGTAAACAAATCTTCTCCCCAATACTACACGGATTTTGAAACGACAAATCTAACAGAATTCATATCTCGCGCACTACATGCATTAGAGGATAGTAATGAAGTTGATGTTATTATCACAGATTATAGCAAAGCTTTCGACAAAATCTCTCATCAAATTATTTACCTTAAATTCAGGGCCCTTGGTTTTCCACTATTTTTTATTTCCTGGATAAGATCTTATCTAAGAAACTGTGAGTGTAGTCTTCTTCAGAAGCTCAGTATCTAATCCCATCAGTGCCACCTCCGGAATTCCTCAAGGTAGTCATCTGGGACCCCTGATTTTTGCCTTAACCATTAACGACGTTGATCTCATCTTAAAGAAATTTATTTCCCAATAAATATATTTTCTTAGAGTTGAATGTGACTAAATGCAAATGTATTACTTTTTCCCGCAAGCGACTTCCCTCTTCTACCAGGATCTCCCAAAATGTAGCTGTTACTTCAGTTCAATTCTATCTGCGATCTAGGTATAATATACGACAGAGAGCTCAACTTCGGCTTACGTATTGATCATATAATTAGCAAAGCCAACTCTACTGTCGGTTTCATCAAGCCCTGGTCTAAATTCCTTTATGTAACCTTCGGTAGGCCCATCCTTGAAAATGTTAGCCAAGTTTAGATTCATTCGTTTCTCCTTACGTGATCTCTCTTGGCTGACAGATACAATTTGCCTCCGTATAAAAATCGACTTAAATTGATCAATTGATCGTCAGACCCATCCTTGAATACGCTAGCAAAGTTTAGTCAGCCTATCACGATAGTCATTCTCTGATAATGGAAGCATTGTAGCGTAGATTCATTCGTTTCTCCTTACAATTTGCCTTCGTATAAAAATCGCCTTAAATTGATCAATTTCAAAAACTCTCTTAGAGCGTCGTGAAGTTGCTGATATACTCTTTGTACATCAGCTGCTAGCAGGTACGATTGATGCCACCGCTCTATTTCAAATGATCAACCTAAACACTAACCCTCTCAATCTTAGGTTTGTACCTCTAATTCGTCTCGCTACTCGCCGCACTAATTATGGCCATTTTGAACCCATGTCAAGTTTAACCAACAACGCGCATATCACTTTTGATTTTTACATCTCAAGATCTCAGAAATTCCCTTCATGGACTACAAATTTCCCGATAAGTATCATAGATTAAGTTTTTTTTAAGTTTGTTTAAGGTATTAGTTTTAAGTATTAGATTGTTTAAGTCCTTTCAACGCGTGTACTAAGCAAATAAATAAATTAACTTTTCTTTATTAAAAAGAGGGTTCAGTTTACCAGCAAATATTTGAAGTACGCAAGGAAGTAAAACAAAGCAAAAATGCATGGTTTCTTCGTTGTTGGAAAATAAAGAATAAATGCGTGATTTTACTGTGTCAGCGGAAGTAATTAAGCAGACTTTGTCACAATAGAGAAAAATAAATCAATTGCTATTGTGTAGCACCAAACAATCAACTCAACACAATTATCATATTTTCTTTATTTTTTTCAATTTTTAATTAATAATTACATCAACAAATCAGCCATATTGGCCATTATTAAATGAATGAAACTCAAATGTAAATAATGAAACAACGATGAAAAATTGCACAAAGAAGGAAACATTTATCTACAGGCCGGAAACTATTCTGCGATAAAAATAGATAAATATTTTGGCGTCAACAGCCCAAACAGGGGCCTGCCCCAGCTTCTCGCAGCTACTCGTGCTGTGCGCGCCCAAATGGTTGGGACCTACAGTTTTATGTCATTTCCGAAGCGCAATTGTGTTCGATTGAGAGAAGGTTCTCATGAAAATTTTACTATCGGATGTTTGTCAGACGTTCGCAAGAGATGGGACCATGAGAAAACTTTTTCTTTTTTGTTTGTATGTGTTTCTGGAATTTGAACCTTGATCCTCCTGATCGTGCTGTTAAACTCTGAAACGGCGTCCACACTATTCGGCGATAGATATGATTTTATTCATCAACTCTCTACAATGTGAGATATCTCAAGTCAAGTTTAACTTGCTTTTAACATCGTGTAGTACTACAAGGCTGAAATTAACTTACACGTTGTGCTAACTGTTCGAATTCTGTATCATTGTGAATTTGAAACTCAATAATGTTGACAATTTTAATTAACATTTTTCATCAACAAATTAGTCGTCAAATTCATTCTTATTGGGCTGAAGTTCCAATTAAAAACATTTGCTGATAAATTGCAGAAAAAAGGTTATGATTCTGCGATAGATTTAGTTTTAACCACCAACGGTCTAATTATTTCATTATAAAGGGTGTCCCAAAATATTCGCAAGAAATAATTTTGGAAGAAAACCCATGTTTTTAATTAAAAATTGTAAATGCTTCATTTTTTTCATAAAGTATACAGTAGAGGGTTATGTATGGAATAGCATATAGGGTAAATGAACTCCACACGGCTTTGCTGCCACATACGCGATCTTTTGTCTAAATTTTCCATGACCGTTTTGCATAAATGTGGCTTAATTCCGTTGATACAGCGCTCAATTTGCACCATCAAGGCGTGGGTGGTCATGGGCTTATTGGCATAAACCTTAAACTTTAAAAAACCCCAAAGAAAGAAGTACAACGTGCTTAAATCGCATGATCTGGGCAGCCAATTCTGATCACCAAAACGGGAAATTACACGACCAGGGAATGACTCATGCAGTAATTGAATTGTTTCCCGTCTTGTTGAAACCACATGTCGTGCGCATCGATATCTTGCAATTTAGGCTGTTATTGCCGCATTTTCTAAGACTAATGGTCCGATGATGCCTCCAGCCCAAAATCCGCACTAAACAGTGATACGTTGTGGATGCATTTGTTTCTCAACAATCACTCCTGGATTTTCTGAACCCCAATTTCGACAATTTTGATAATTAACAAAGTCATCAAGATGAAAATGAGCCTCATCACTGAAGATGATTTTGTTTGTCCATTCAACGAACTCTCTTCGCTGTGCGTAGTCAGTAGGCTTCAGTTCTTGAGTCAATTGCACTTTACATGAAGATGCAAATCTTTCGTGAGAATACACTTCTCGGAATGTCCTATTCTTTACCACGGTGCCAAATTGATGTTCCTGGACTCTCAACAATACTCTCACGAACTGCTTTGATGTTTTGTGTGGAACGACTTGTTGAAGGACGGCCAGAGTGTCTAAGATCACTAATTGATCCAGTCTCCCTGAATTTTGAATTAATCTCTTCACAGTTGATGAAATTTATAGGAAAATCGCGAACTGTAGCTGCTAGACCTTCATTATTTTTAAAATATTGCTCAACAATGAAAACGCGTTGTTCTTTCGTGTTGCACTCCATTTTTAATAACCCTGAACTGTCAGCTGTCACAGTGTTTTTTTTTTTCGTTGGCAACACTTTACCGCACAAATGTCGCAAAATTCAAATATTGCTTGAATTTTGGGCCAACTTTTACAAATATCAATTATTTAGGCCTACAACTATTCCTACCTTACAACCTAGGTTAGGTTAGGTTCAGGTGAAACACTTAGACCAGAGTAGGTCCATAGTGATACCACTGGATTTTGGGATTTCTCCCGTCCTACATTAGAACCAATTCGAGCTTATAATGAAACGATGGAGGTTCCTAACATTCGTGTTAGCCAATTCATAGAGGCTGCCGTAGAAGTAAACTCCCAAGTGAAGCCTTCTGACAGAGAGAGCTGGACAAGTGCAGAGGAGATGAAGAGTTGTCTCCTCCTTCTCCTCCACATCCCTGCAGCTTCTACAAAAGTCGTTAGAGAAAAGACCAACGCTTTTGGCGTGTCTTCCAACGAGACAGTATCCCGTAATGATACGAATTGTTGTGCTGGTATGAGCATTTCTGATCCAGCTGAGGCCAAATCTGTCTAGTGACATATTAATGCCAGTCTCCCACCTGAAGTTGGTCTCCTTGATAGCATTTAGTTTGAGCAATTGCTTACATGTAGCGAGAGGCATGCCGAGATTCTCCTTTTCCGGTAGAATCTGCAAATTTGTGTTCTGCCTGGCAAGATCATCAGTCCTACAGTTTCCTGATATATTCTTATGCCCCTGCACAGGTGAATGTTGAATTGCTCTGGCATCGGCAATCTAGAGCGATATGGAAGAGATAGATTCCAGAGATTTAATAGGGGCTTGACTGTCAGTGAAAATGCTAATATCCTTAGCAGATGTTTCATTCTATTTTAGCCAAGATAGAGCTTCTTTGATTGCCATTATCTTCGCCTGGAAAACGCTACAATGATCTGAGATGCGGAAATTGATGCTAACGTTTAGCCTGTCGGGGAAAACCCCGCCACACAACCCATCGATTGTCTTCGAGCCATAAATGTAAAAGTGTAATGATTTATTGTTCGGGGTCACGTCTCCCTCCCAGTCTAATCTAAACGGAATAGTGGCCCGGAAGTGTTTATCGATAGAGAACCTGGGGAGGGTGTAATCGGTGTTTTCTGGAATGAATTCTAGGTTCTGAAGAATTGTAGAGTGGACTGTGGATATGCTGGACCAATGTGAGGTGCCATTGAGAATGCACAGCGCTCCGTGAAAGTCGGTAAAAAACTATCCGAACCGTTTGATGTCAGAAACGGTCTAAGGCAAGGCGGTGCGCTACCCTCCGACTTCTTCAACATCTTACTTGAAAGGATTATAAGAAACTCGCAAGTTAATACCAGTGGTATAATTTTTCAAAAGTCTGTTCAACTTTTTGCATACGCCGACGATATTGACATCATTGGACGAACGCAGCGGGTTGTCAGTGAAGTCTTCAGAAGTATTGAAACAGAGACAGAAGCCAAGTAAATGCTGTCAACAAGAAAGGACACATAGCACCGGCGAATAGGACAAAACGTCAACTAAAACTTAGAGGTGGTTAAGGATTTTGTCTACTTAAGCTCCGCAGTTAACTCTGAAAACGACACCAGTGGTGGGATCAAACAAATAATTGTTCTAACCAACCGCTGTTTCTTTGGGCTAAGAAGGCAATTAAGAAGTAAAGCCCTCTCTAGAACGACTAAGGAGACTCTATATAAAGCCTCCATCATTCCAGTCCTACTATATGTCGCCGAAGCATGGACGTTAACAAAAGCAGTTGAAAGAACTTTTGGATTCTTTGTGTGATGTACGGTCCAGTTTGTATTGACGGTGTGTGGAGGAGAAGACTTAACGACTACATCGACCTGGTCAAAAAGATCCGAATCCAGTGCCTAAGATGGTTAGGACAAGTAGAGCGTACGGAGGTCTGAATTAAGAGAAGTACTTAAATTAGTATTCGCAATATTTAGGTTTGGAACAACTTCTGGAGTACTAACCGAAAGAACAATTGGCAACGGGGGCAAGTAGGGTATTAGTACCAAAGTCAGCAGATTGCGAAGGAAGCCTCAGGTCGTCAATGAAAACTGAATCATCTAGAGAATGAATTAAGAGTGGATACTAAAGTATTAAAAACACAAAACAGCTCATCAAAACCGTTAGATAGTTTGAGAATTTCTGAGCTGTACCAAAACGCAGCTTCACCATTATTAATCTCTTCGATGATTAAATTAGGTAGACCAAGGCATTTTTAGTGAAGGGATTTCCTAGAGGGTTCAAAATAAGAGTATGCACGAGGGCAAGGTGAAAAAAAGTGCGATTTCCAAAAAATGATTTTATTTTTCCACATAATCTTCCTTAACTTCAACACACTTGGTCCAGCGTTTCTCCAACATCAGTATTCCTTCTCGGAAGTGAGTCTCTGGAAGGCTGTGAAAATATTCATCTACGGCCCTCTCAACTTCTGTATTGGATGCGAAGCGTTTCCCAGAAACAAATTTCTTCAATTTTGGGAACAGATGGAAGTCTGAGGATGTCAAATCAGGTGAATAGGGGGGGTGGCCGAGCAAATCGTACCCCAAATCCCGCAGTTTTCCCATCGCCAACATACACTTGTGTACAGGTTCATTGTCCTGGTGAAAAACGATTTTTTTTTCTTCAAGCCAGGCCTCTTCTAGCGAATTTTTGCATCCAGCTGGTCAAGAAGGTTGGAGTAATATTCGCCCGTAATTGTTCTGCCTTTCTCAAGGTAATCAATTAACAGGATCCCTTTCGCATCCCTCTTCTAGCGAATTTTTGCATCCAGCTGGTCAAGAAGGTTGGAGTAATATTCGCCTGTAATTGTGCTGCCTTTCTCAAGGTAATCAATTAACAGGATCCCTTTCGCATCCCAAAACAAACTGGCGATGACCTTTCCGGCAGATGCGATCGACTTCGCTTTCTTTGGCGCTGAACCAACGGCTTCCACCCACTGCTCCGACTGGTGTTTCGTTTCTGGCGTGTAGTGGTGGACCCATGTCTAATCCATGGTAACAAATCGTGGCACAAAATCGGTCGGATCCCTATTGAATCGGTCAAAAGATTGCCGCGAAAATCGTTTGCGCATTTGTTTTTGATCGGCATTCAGCAAATGCGGCACCCATCTTGCGTAGAGCTTTCGCATCCCTAAGTTTTTGTGCAAGATGTTTCGCACCCTCTCTGCCGATAACTTTTCACCTTGCCCTCATATATAGACCCTGCAGGTTTGGATTCGCAGCAATTTACAGCGAAACAATTCATTATTAACACGCAATATTTGAAAGAAAAAATAATTACGTGTTAGTTAATTAATTAGTGGGACACGAACCCTAACTTCACTAAAGTACTGGGTGCTTAGCCATAGTACTGGGTGCTTAGCCATAGTACTGGGTGCTTAGCCATAGAGCCAAAGTGGTAGATAATATAAGGTTTATTAAGTAACTAATACTAATCTAGCTTAATTATAAAAATAACAGAAGTAACAGATTAATAGAGAAACAATAAAAGAATTACTCAATCTTACTAATACTATCACTCAACTAAGTAAAACAAAGAAGACAGAGACAGAAACTTTTATAAAGAAAAATACACCAAATTTAAATAAATTACACAAATAACCAGAAACAAAAAGCATGTCATGCAGCAGAATACTGAAAGTAATGCAAATAAAATGCTTAAAAAATAAGAATTACAAGGTTAACAAATGAAAACTGCACTTACATGCAACACAAAAGAACTAACACGTTAAACACCACTCAAGAGTTAGTCACTAATGAATAACAATCACTAGCTCTTAGACTATAATACTGTAATACAACATATATATTGCAGATCAGATTGAGAAATTCTTTAGATGAAGTAAAAATTTAGACAACAATATTTTTGTTTATTAAGAATCTTCTGGAGATAAACATGTATGACGGGTAGTTAGGGTATACAATATACTAGGTCAAGTTGGCTTGTCAAATAAATAAGGCGGATTCTTTGTTTTAATAATTTTCACTAAAAGAATAATACATGTGAATTGAAGAAAGCACTATAGGCCGCATGCCAGAATTTGGCAAGAGCAGCTCGAATGGAAAATACTGTGCAGTAGACTGTGAAGTTATGTCCCACAATTGAATCCCAAAAATATTAATAGGAATAAAAATTATACATTCTTAAATTAGGTGTACCTGTATCTACAAATGTATGTATTTTATAAAATTCTCAAAATCTAAATTTGAAATTCTTATTATAAATACCATGATCTATACATACTTTATACAATACTCACCCGATGCATGAGGACATAACTGCACAATCAAATTGTGGATTTAGTTCCCACTTAGGTGGACCATTTTGGGTATTGCTTTTCTATTATTTTCATGATATGTGAAGGTATGAAGTAATTTTAATGAAAGTACTATCTACTACGCTACCGTTGAGGTATCGAGTACAATGTACGCAAAAGTGTGCACAATATACTCAAGTGAGCCTTGATAAGATATAGCTAACCCAACCTTTTTGAAACATCCTGTATACGAAAATTATATAAAGTTCATATAAATTATTGATATGGAACATCTTATTTAATTGATTTTAAAATGTGTGCTAATCAAGTGCTAGGGACTGTGTTTTTGTTGGTTTGTCATACATATACAGCGAGCTCCACCTTTTCGAAACACCCGGTATAGGAAAATTTATAAATTTGTATAAATTATTGATACAAAAAAAACGTATTAAGTCGTTTATACGTGTGTCTGCTAATCAAGAAGTATGGACTTCGTTTTTGTAGGTTTGTCATAGACATACAGCGAACCCAATCTTTTTGACACACCCTGTGTACGAAAATTAATAAGTTTGTAAGAATTATTGATATGGAACAACTTATTTAATTGATTTTACAATGCGTGCTAATCAAGTGCTAGTCTACTGTTTTTGTTGGTTTGTCATACATATACAGCGAGCTCCACCTTTTCGAAACACCCGGTATACGAAAATTTATAAATTTGTATACATTATTGATATAGAAAAACGTATTAAGTTGTTTATACATGTGTCTGCTAATCAAGTAGTATGGACTTCGGTTTTGTAGGTTTGTCATAGACATACAGCGAACCCAACCTCTTTGATACACCCTGTGTACGAAAATTAATAAGTTTGTAAATATTATTGATATGGAACAACTTATTTAATTGATTTTACAATGCGGGCTAATCAAGTGTTATAAACTGTGTTTTCGTTGGTTTGTCACACATATACAGCGAGCTTAACCTTTTTGAAACACCCTGTATACGAAAACTGATAAATTTTGTATAAATTATTGATACAAAAAAACGTATTAAGTCGTTTATACATGTGTCTGCTAATCAAGTTTTTGTAGGTTTGACATAGACATACAGCGAACCCAACATCTTTGATACACCCTGTGTACGAAAATTAATAAGTTTGTAAAAATTATTGATATGGAAACATACAAACAACTTATTTAATTGTTTTTACAATGCGGGCTAATCAAGTGGTATAAACTGCGGTTTTGTTAGTTTGTCATACACATACAGAGCGAGCTCAACCTTTTTGAAACACCCTGTATATGAAAATTGATAAATTGAACAATTTATTAAATTGTTTATACATATGTACGAGGGCTGTTCGATAAGACAGTGACTTCGATGCAAGATGGCGGTCGGATCGCATAGAGGATTTTTTTTCTGACATCTTTATTTCTTTCTCGGCATCGACAAAAAAATGAAATAGATCTGTCAAACACTTAGCTTTTTACAGTGATCGGAAAAACTTTGCTTTGTGAGATTTGGCCAAAATGGAAAAAAGTGAGCTTCGTGTTTTAAAAAAGCACTACTTTTTGCGAGGTAAAACCATTAAAGAGACTGAAGACAGACTTAACAAATATTATGAAGAAACTGCTCACTCGCATGTGTACCAACACAAGTGGTTCACTGAATTTCATTGTGGTTGTACGAGCACAAATGGACAGGACGTCCAAATGACACCCAGGAAGAAATGGTCAACAAAATCCATGATATTGTGGTGGACGATAGCCGTTGTAGCCATTTCAAATGATACTGTGATTCAAATCTTGCATGATTATTTCGGCATGACAAAATTATGGACAAGATGGGTGCCGCGTTTGCTGACGGTGGACCATAAACGGATTCGGGTGAATGTTTCAAAACAGAATTAATATTGGTTTGATAATCGCTACGGTGTAATAGCGCGGTACGTCTCCACGCTCATGCACATAGTACCATGCTTCTGTTAAAATTTCAGTGAATATTGGGATGCTAAACTTGTAAAACTATTGAAACCCTATTAGAACCATGTGCTTCATTTTGTTTGTTGCTTCCCTTTAAACCACGTTGACCTCTACTGGAAGGGGGTTGCAAATTGAAAAGTGATTATGAAGTTATCCTTTGTTATGCCTCTTAAATGATCTACCAAATCTTTGAGTTTCACAGGAGCTATTCTATTAAAATTAGCCTTTTTGTTCAATTCTCGTACAACTCTCCAAAATTCAGCGGCGTTCCTACTTCCTGCGGGGTTTTGAACAATGCTTACCAAGTTTGTTTCCAATGGAAGGGTTGGGTTTTACTCCATTTTCCTTCGGGCTTCCCAGTATAGCGCTGTTAAGATGTTTTCTTGTTGGTTTTGCTGGTTGAGGTTCGGGCAGGTGAGGAGGTGTTGTTGGTCCGCATTGGTGTCGTTACAGAGTGGGCAGTTGGCATTCGGTTTTATCCCGATTCTGAATAAGTGGTGGGGTAGACAATCATGTTTAGTAGCCATTCTGAACTGCGCCACTGCTTCTCTTATTGAGGCGTCAGAGTTAGCCCTGCCTAGCTCTTTAATGTTCTTCCAGCTGTTTGTTTGTCTATGTCTATTCTGTTTAATGCTTTTGTTTTGGTGGTTTTTATTCCAACGAAAGTGTGTTCTTTTGTGTTAATTGTGTTGAGCTTGGTTGTTTTTAAGCTAGGTCGTCGTTTCCGCTCAGTCCTACATGGGACGGTATCCACTGAAGAACTACGAGTATGTGTGCTAATCAAATGATAACGACTAAGCTTTGTGGGTTTTGTCGTAGCCATACAGCAAACCCAACTTTTTTGAAACACCCTGTATGGAACAACTCATTAAGTTGTTTGTACCTAAACATATGTGTTCTAATCAAAAGGTAAGGACTGCGTTTTCGAAAAAGCTCTCTTAGGGGAAAACTGTTCTTATTCATCTGTTGATTATTTGTTTTTTTAAAAATGCAATAAATTTTGTGCTTGTTTCTCTACTTACTTGACAGTTTCTTACAGAATTGAAAAGTATTTTTGACAATAGTCCAAATAAATCGGATGATCTTGCATATTACGAAAATATACTGGACTGGTAAGTAGGTGTCTGTCAACATTGTTTCGCTTTGTATATTATTGGCTTTGTGCGTCCAGAAAAGTGAAAAAATGGTTGTTTGGTTGCACTTAACATAAATTAAAAACAAAATCACATAATAATTTTGTATTGCTGTATGTATGTAACATATTTTTAAATATGTATTCAAATTGAACAATGTACATGGAAACCATACCTCCCTGAATTACTAGTTGATATGAGCTTAATATATACTCGTATTCTTTTTATTTATTATCTAGAATGGAAAATTCAGTCGCTCAGAAATTGTTCACTGATCTGAAACACTTCAAACTCAGCCTGTAGAAAACGCTTTCAGTTAATTCTTAAAATAAATTCCTTGAGTTAAATTAATAATAAATACTATCCTAATATCTTTAAGTCAATAAATTTGAATTCTCATAATTTATTGGCTGTCTGAAACATAGGTACAACACACACATTTTTATGAGAGAATAGGGTGTCATACAATTTCGGTTAGCAATGCTTGTAGTCTCTATCTAGCATTTAAAAGTGATATTTTGCGCTTTTTTATCGCGTGTTTTAATCTTTTCGTAAAAATTGTTGATTGTATTGTCATTCATTTGCTGACGAAGTTGTGCGTAAAATGTGCCTCATTTAATCTCACATTTTTTTGTACACTTGCCAGGGGGTAAAATTGTTTACTATACACACCCCTAAATTTAAAAATAGCTTTTTCTTACGACAAAAAAATTTTACACTTATCTAACAAGAAAAACAAGAATGTTATGACGTATGTATGCAGACCTCCACTTAGTGGAATGGTGCCCAAATTACTTGACTCTCAAAGTGAGTACACTCGGGTTACCTACGTAAATAGAAAATAATTTCAACTTACAATTTGGTAACTTAGAGTGTTGTTCATTTTGTCAGTTTCCGGTGCATTTGTTTATTGTAAATCTATTAAAAATTTCGGATACAGTGATTATTACGAGTACGTTATGTAACTTTTAAAAGAAAAGTTTAAGTATTTAACTTGCTCTGCCACTACCATTAACAAGTAAAGTATAACGATTAAATTATGTTCTTGTGCTCTTTGTGCATAGGAAATTTAACATAGGTTGTGTGTGTGACAGTGACAGTGTGACCCCTTATGTATTTACATGGTTTCTTATCTACATAGATAAATAAAAACAATTTAAAATTATTAAAATTTCGTAATGAAAATGTAAAACATTAGAATAAAGTTGGTATGAATTATAAAAGTATGGAGAAAAACGTGGGAATAAAATGGCATTAGAAACTCTACTGGATGCTCATTTAGTAGAGATGAAATCTCTGGCAGCAGCAGTAGTAGACACGAAATAACGCCCTCTGAATTCGGTAGAATAAATTTAGTGGGCAATTAGCCCCTTCTAACCGTACAAATCCCCAGGCACAGACGGTATTTTCCCGATGATGCTACAAACAGTCAAAAAAGACATAACGCCTTTTCTAAAGAGACTATTCCTTGGTAGCATTGAATGGGGCCATGTACCAAAGGAGTGGCGGGAAATCAAGGTTGTTTTCATCCCCAAAGCAGGTAAAGCTAGTCATACTTGCGCTGGTAACTTTAGACCAATAAGCTTGGCATCGTTTATTCTGAAAACATTTCTCCAGAAACCCAGTATCATATCTCCGGCACAGCATACATATACGAAAGGTAAAAGTGTTGAAACTGCACTGCATAGCGTTGTCAGTACGATTGAAAAATCATTGAATGATAATGAGTACACCCTGGCCGCTTTCTTAGACATTGAGGGAGCCTTTAATAATGTCACGACAGATTTGAGGAATCAAAAGAAAATTAAGATTTTTTGTGTTTATTTCCCTCGTGGAAATGCAACAGATGCAAAAAGATTGGGCCTTAAAAATGACTTTATAAGATTGTTTACTCAAAGTAATGAATTCCTGATTGGAGGCGATCTTAATTGTAGACATAGGGTTTGGGGTTCTTGGGGAAATCTTCTTCATGATATTTCTGTTACGTTACCAGTATCTGTTTTGTATCCTCCTAGTCCAACATATGTCCCAGCTAGTTCTCGTGGTAGTCCGTCGGTACTTGATATTTTTGTTACAAATGTTTCCAGTCACAACATAACACAACCGAATTCATTGAACGATCTTAGCTCTGATCACAACCCGGTGCTTTGCAAACTTCTTTGGTCAGGGGAGAAAAAAGTGGAATATGTTCAAGATTTTAAAAATGCAAATTGGGCTCGTTATCGAACAGAAATTAATTTAAGACTGAGAAACATCCCAACGAATGTTGAAAATATTTCTAGTAAACAAGACGTGGACTCTATTGTAAAACACTTTTCCACACACATTCTAAATGCTGCTGAAAAATCTGTTCCAAAAGTTCCTAAAAGACCATTTTGCGCAAAACTTCATGTTCATGTTTTGGAACTTATTAAGTTTAGGAACAAGTGTAGACGAGATTGGCAGAGATATCGCCAGTCTTTTTTCCGATATCAAGTACTGCATTTAAATACGCTTATTTCTAAGCATATCTCAGAATATCGCAATAAGGAATGGAACACCAAACTTAGCACCCTTGAAAAAAATGCAAAGCCTTTTTGGAATATAGTAAAAATTGTTAGGAATAAAAACAGACAATTACCTTTCCTCAAAAATTCTGTCAGCACCTTTTTTACAGACATCGAGAAAGCAAATGCACTTGCATTTAATTTTGCAAATAATCATGTTGTGGCAAGTAACCTAGGTGATCAAGTTACGAACAACGTAGTGAATAACACTATCCAAAACTTTTTTGCGGACAGTTCTAACCAAACATCTTCTGTTGTCTATGTAACCGAAGAGGACATTGAATTTTGTATCAATAACTTAAATATTCGAAATACAGGAGGTCTTGATTTGATAAGAAATATTTATATCAAGCAACTTCCTAAGACCGGAATAAAATTTATAACATTTCTTATAATCTCATGTCTAAAAATGGAATATTTTCCTGACAGCTGGAAACTAGCTAAGGTAGTTCCTATAATAAAGGCTGGAAAGCCTCCTGAAAATCCTGAAAGCTACAGGCCAATTACCTTACTTAGCAATCTTAGCAAAATCTATGAAAAAGTGCTTAAAGAAGCAATCTCAAAACATATCTGTGGTAATAATATATATCCAAATGAGCAATTTGGATTCAGACGCCACCACAACTCATCCCACCAGGTGCTCAGAATATGTAACCATGTCAAAAGAAATCGTGCAGTGGGCAGATCTACTGGAATGGTACTACTTGACATAGAAAAGGCATTCGATACGGTGCCAGACCGTCGGTCTTTTATACAAATTGATACATTTTCGCTTTCCCCCCTACATTTGTAAATTTGTCCAAAGCTTCCTGTCTCGTCGTTGTTTTAAAGTACAAGTCAATAGTGGTGTCTCTGATTTAATAAATTTTCATTCGGGTGTGCCACAAGGTTCAGTTCTTGGGCCAATTCTATACAATCTGTATACATCAGACTTTCCAAATTTGCCTGATTATCATACTGCAATTTTTGCAGATGATACCGCTGTATTTTCTTCTCATGAATTCGCTCTCAATATTGAGAGGAATCTTACAAATGCGATCAAAATATTGCAAAAGTATTATAGCAAATGGAAAATTAAATTGAATGAGGAAAAAATGCTAAGATGGCCTATCTTTTTCACACGAAAAAGGAAGCCCTGTTTTATTCCCAGTAGTCAATTACAGATTAATGGATTATCTATAAATTGGGAGCCCTCCGTTCGTTATTTGGGAATATATCTGGACACAAAACTAACCTTCAATGAACATATCAACAGGACAATTAAAAAGGTTGGAGTTGCAATCAAAATGTTATACCCATTTATAAATAGGAAATCATTGCTTTCAACCGAAAATAAGATGATCATTCATGATTTTTCAGGCTATTTTGCTATATGGGTGTCAAGTATGGGGTAACTGTTCGAAATGTCATATAAAAAAATTACAAGTATCCCAAAACAAGGTACTAAAAATGATGTTAAATTTGCCATGGCATCAATCAACCTTAGATGTTCACTGTAAAGCAAATGTTGATTTGATTTCTAATAGGATTCAAAAACTTATGTCAAAATTTCTAGAACGCTGTAGTTTTGCTGAAAATCCGCTTATTAATGACTTAAATATGATTTACATGTAATAAAAAATTAAAACTTATTTTTCATTTATTTATTTAATGCTCTTGCATTAACTTATTAACTTATTGTAAAATAACTTATTTATTTATTTGTTACTATATTATTTATTTATTTATTTGTTTACTAATTTATTTAAATATTTATTAACTGATATTTATTTGTTTACTTATTATTTGTTATTTATTTAATGTGAACAAATTATTATTATTATTATTATTATTATTATTTTTTTTTTCTCCTCGTATTTTCCTCTAAATTATAAAATTATAAAATAATTTAAAAAAACCTATTACAAATAAAATACACAATGTTTTAGAAGAAAGATAATTACATAGCTATCAAATCTCTAAATTGTAAAATGTGCGGTAACAATACTAATGTAAACACTATTATACGAAATAAAAAGATCTATCTATCTATGTCACGACAGATTCAGTTGAAGGTGTCTTAAAAAACCTGAATATTGAGGACATTCTGATCAGATGGATAGATTCCATGCTAAGAAGCAGGTATATAAACACAGTACTAGGTAATGCGATACTAAGAGTATCAGCTGGTAGAGGTACTCTGCAAGGAGGTGTTCTCTCTCTTCTACTCTGGGTTATTGTACTAAATGAAGTGCTAATAAAACTTACATTCAGTGGGGTTAAGACCGTAGCATACGCAGACGATGTGGCGATACTGGCTACAGGTAAATTCCTTCCAACCCAAAGCCACCAAATAGAAGGCGACCTTAAGATAGTCAGCAACTGGACTAAAAGAAGTGGACTCCCAATAAATCCACTAAAAACGGAACTGACACTATTTACTAACAAGAGGAGAATACCGGAACTCAAAATTCCATCCATTGAGGGCACTCTTCTTAAAATTTCTGATAGAGCTAAATATTTAGGGTTAATACTAGACAAAAAACCAAATTGGAGACTAAATACACGGGAGAGAGCAAGGAAAACTATGACAGCTCACTATACTTGTAGCAGAATATTTGAAAAAACTTGGGGGCCCAAACCAAAAGTCATTTTTTGGCTCTACACAGCAGTTGCAGGATTAGAGACCATACTAAATCTTTTACCTTTAAATCTATTTGCACAAGAATCTGCAGCTAGAAGTGCTCTAAGATTAAGCCAATCTGAAGGTTGGAGGTCAAGCTTGACGGGGCATGTGCAGATTTTACGCAAATATTATACATGGGAGGAGATGTTAGCACAGACTAGATAGTGCCCTATTTAGACTTTCATAAGCCGTTTTCCAGTTAATTTCCGAGTCAGGAAGAATGGGAAACTAATATCCCGCTAAATGAAAACTTCATCTCCATCTACACTGATGGACCTAAGGGATTTTTTCTGAGAAACTCAATTTAAGTGTTTTCAAAGCGGAGGTCTTGACGGTGACAATAGCTTCCCGAGACGCTGCAATGAAAGCTATACCACCCGATGATATTACCTTTTTCATTGACAGCTAGTCAGCGATAAGAGCGATTTTCGGCACGCAAATAAAATCGAAACTTGTGCGTTGCTGTCACGAAGAACTACCGGTTCTTGGTACGCAAAACAATGTAAAGCTCTGCTTTGTATAAGGACATAATGGCGTTCCAGGAAATGAGAAGGCTGATGAACTGGCAAGGGAGAGCTCAGCACTAAGTCCTGAATGAGCTGACTCGTCAATTAAGACACCGCCTACAACCTGAACCTAGAAATTAGAAACAAAATGATCGCCATAGCAAATATCAGATGGAGATCAATAGAATACTGTGTAATTACAAGAAAACTCTGTCCGCTGTACGATAAAAATCGTACCGAGCAAATTCTACACTTCAACAGATATAATTTATCTTGTTTAGTGGGTATGATAACTGGACATAACTTGTTACGTTATCACACAACGAAATTGGGAATAAGCGAATAAGATATATGTAGAGGCTGCGGCAATGAGGATGTACATGAAGATACACCTTACTTCCTGTGTCATTGTCCAGGACTTTACCACGTTAGATTAAGAATACTAAGGAAATTTTTCTTCCATTTCCAATTTAAAAGAACTATCAAATGTATCGGTAAATAAGATAACCAAATTTATTAATGCATCGGGTTGGCTTAAGAACCCATCGAGTTCACGAGAGGGGAAGCTAGACTCCTTGGGCATCACAATGGATCTACATAGATCTAAGTGGGGCGTAGTAGGTCTTTCACCCTCTACGTCAACCCATCAGACGTAACCTAACCTATGGAGAAAAACTTGGGTATTTTTTTTTTTTTTTTAAACAGCTTAGAAATAAATTCGATGCATTTTACGACTCCGGTCGCCTATTTAAACAATTTTGTTTTAATACACACATTTTTTTAGTACCATGTGGCCATGGCTCACGGGAAGCGTACCCTGCCAACAAACTAAAAGGTGTCCCAAAATTCACGCAAAATTTGAATTTTGCGCCATTTGTGCGGTAAAGTGTTGCCAACGAAAAAAAAGACAGAGTGACAGTTGACAGTTCAGGATTATTAAAAATGGAGTGCTACACGAAAGAACAACCCTTTTAAATGTTGAGCAATATTTTAAAAATAATGAAGGTTTGGCAGATTTTTCAAACAAAATCATCTTCAGCAATGAGGTTCATTTTCATCTTGATGGCTTTGTTGATCGTCAAAATTTTCGAATTTGGGGTTTAGAAAATCCACGAGTAATTGTTGAGAAACAAATGCATCCACAACGTGTAACTTTTTGGTGCGGATTTTGGGCTGGAGGCATCATCCGACCATTCTTCTTTGAAAATGTGGCTGGTCAGGCAATAACAGTTAATGGTGCTCGCTGTCGCGAGATAATACGAGTAATCCAGGTTTTTGTGCATAAATTGCAAGATTAATATGAACGACATGTGGTTTCAACAAGACGGTGCCACATGCCATACAACCAGAGAAACAATTCAATTACTGCATGAGGCAATTCCTGATCGTTTTTGAAGTCTAAGGTTTATGCCAACAAGCCCACGACCACTCACGCCTTGAAGGAGCAAATTGAGCGCTGTATCAACGAAATTCAGCCACATTTATGCAAAACGGTCATGGAAAATTTCGACAAAAGAGTGCGTATGTGCCAGCAAAGCCGTGGGGACCATTTACCCGATATGCTATCCCATACAAACCCTATACTGTATACTTTATGAATCAATAAAACAATTACAATTTTTTATTAAAAACCTGTGCGTTCTATCAAAATTATTTCTTGCGTGAATTTTGGGACACTCTTCATTAATGAAGCTGTATGTTATTGTACGAAAAAGAAAAACATTTGCATGTTGTTGCATCTTGTTACACCATTCATAATTTTGAAAAAAAAAATCTATTTCTATTATAACGGTATTTAAACAAATTTGAGGAAATTTCCATCGGCAAAATTCTATGAATGTGTTCCAAATGGTTTCATAGCAGAAACAAAATATTTTACCACCGCAGTTATGTATGTAATTAAAAATAAAGTGCACGACTGGATTGCATGAACTTGCACCTACATACGTATATGTATGTTGCTTATCTGCAAATCAGTAATTTGTATGTCAAATATTGTGCAAATGCTGATTTCGAATAAAATCTATTGAATTATAACTGAGAAATAACTAATTTTCAAAAACTTGTTGATAACTAAAGTACCGTTATACACATTTTGTGGCAAAAACCTGGTACGCCATCTACTGGCATATGCCCACGATAACTCAAATATTAAATTTGTATGAAATCGTTGAATCAAAAAAATCGATTTTTTACGAAATCGGCCATTTGACCCCAGGGGCCCTACTCTCTATTTCGTTCCGAAAGTCAATCCTATTCGAAATTGCTTTTCGTTTCGCTTTTGAATTGGTACTCTGTAACACTTTCGAAATGTAAAAAAATAGTACTAGACGTTTTTTCCACTTAAGGACTTTTCTTTGTCGAGTCTCGATTTATTTCTTTCGAGATCAAATAAACAAACCAAAACAAATACAAATATAGGTAGGTGAAAGTCGAAAAAGGAAAAACTGCGATTCTTAAAGAAAGAATTTAATATTGCAAAAGAAAATGGATTCTGTTGCACTTTGGATGGAAGATGGAACTAGTGAAGAACGGATTGAGTGGAAAATTATATCGGAAAAATCAAATATTATGGAAATAAGTGATAAAAGGTAAAACTCGATTGGTAGCAAGGATTCATATCACCATTAACTATTATTTATTATTTTAGTTTTGTTCAGAACTTTCGCCTGTCGAAATTTATGTATGTATGATTTAAATTGCATACGAGATGAACTTGCTGCTCCTTTGAGATCAACTGTAGTTCCTGTTATTTTAAAAGTAGCTGTTACTCTAAAGTTGTTAGCACAAGGAGTCTATCAGCACCAAATATTACATGATTACTACATTGGCATGGCACAACAAACAGCATCAAGTAAAAACTGGATCCCGCATTGGTGGCCCTTCTACATTCAAATCGGACGCAAGCCTTTTCCACAATTTATGTGATTTTTGCTTCTCATCAGCGGTTTTTATTTATCCTTTGGCCAATTTGTCCTTTGGCCAACACATGAACTCCACTAAAATCTCAAATTGTTCTTGTTTCGTATGCAAACTTTTGTTTGAAGATTCCCTATAAATTAAAATTTGTTTGCTTAAATTGTTATTATCACTAAGATTTTCTTAAAAAACTTACATTTTAAGATACTTTCAAATTATTCCGTTATCGCATTTGTTGTAGAAACAAATTTTCCGTATTTCAATGCTTTTGACATTAGGAAGCGAGTTGCCAAGTACCAAAATTCCACTTTCGGAATTACAATTCCGAAAGTGGAATTTTGGTAGTAGATTTCATTCCGCTTTCGAAATAGAGAGTATAAACTATTCGTTTTCGGAAAATTTCACTTTCGAAACGAAATACAGAGTAGGGCCCCAGATATGAAGTTTGCAGGAATTGCGATCAGCAGTTTAGGCTGCAGTTGACCATACATACAGACGTAGAGACAGAATTGCCAGATCCACTTTTTTGAGATTTTCCATTATAGTAATACCAAGATTGGTTTAAATCTGGAGGTCAAATTTATTCACGAAACCAATATTTATAGGTGCAAGTAAAAAAGATATGTAAATAATATCAGTTCAACCCATTTCTAGTAGCGATGGGCAAAAATAACAATTTTTTTTTAATTTATCTAATTTTTCTTTTATTTTTGTATTTGTTATTTCGTTCTTCCTGGTTGGTTGGTTATTTGTAAAAAAAATAACTGGTTGTCTTATGAACACTCTTACAATTTGATTTGCTGTGAAAAATGTCATCGGCAGCAACAGCACTGGATCCAAGATTTAAAAATTGTATTCTCGCTCATTTTCTACTGCTACCCCAACAGTTTGAGGGGTCCGCTAACCAACCAATAAGAAGTTGTTTCACAGTTGCAGGGATTTCCGGCTGAATATAAATTATATTTAAATCGGCCTGCATTGCCGTTGCCACGATCTTCTGATACAGTCTTATATCTATAGTAAAAATGCTTTCCAAAAACCTATCAAGTTATCATGAAATATTTACTTAACTTCATGGACCATTGTTTTTGGAATTTGTGGGTTTTTGGAATTTGTGGGTTTTTTTTTTTGTAATTGTGAAAAAAATAATAAATATCACTGTACACAGGTAAGGATGAAAATAATCGGTTATTTGAATAATAGCAGCGGTTAACAATCGATTAATTTTTTGCGTGTGTTAAACCGATTTGTAAATTAACCGATAACCAATTATTTTTCAATAATCCTCCATCCCTAGTTTTTACTAAATGATAGCAATGGTATTTCCAAAAAATAAAGCGGAAATATGCAGAATTCTGGTCGAACGTGGACATTTTAAATAACAATAACAAAAATGGGACCTCTCGTAAACGATTCAAAAACTTTTTGAGATACCAAAAAAAGAATCGAAGTCTAGCACGAGTTGTCAAAAAAAGTTTCGATCTATGCGAATGTATGAAACAATACACAATGTAGCGAGACTCGATCTATAGCAACGCATTCTTTTCGGAAAATTAAAAAACTCTCGCGACGAGATAGCCTGTCAGCAGGCTGATGCGACTTTGTTATGTAGCCAGAAAGAGAAAGGTGGTGTGTTGCCGTTGTTGCTTTTTCACTTTAACACATAGATAATACAGGCTCGCTGTCAAAAGTATCGCCTTCATTGTGAACTAGGAAACGATTTTATGAGACGAGGATTTCTCGCCTCGCTCTAGTCTCGCTCTCACGCTGCTTTGTGAATCGGGCATAATCCTTATGATTCCTCTAACTATAGGCCAATCAGTCTCCTGTCCAATATCGGAAAGGTTTTTGAAGTAGTCATTAGTAATCCAATTTTGTTCAAGCGAAAGATAGGAGATTATTGTTTTATTTCATTTTTTTTCCAGAATACTCTTTTTAGTGTAACAACTACACTTAGAAACTTAAATTTTGTTCTTTTCTCTTATATGCTCGGATGGCTCTTGGTTGCGGGGATTATACCGCGAAACTGCATGCTGTTACAAAATTGATTTCAGACGCTGATTGAAATCTAAATGTCAAACAATGTACAGATACTTGTCTTTTGTGGATATCGAAAAAGCCTTCGACACGGTGTGGATCGATGGGTTATTATATAAACTTCTTCGATATGAATTTCCGTATCATCTTTTAAAGAATGTACGAGAAGAAATTTGTGGCAACAGATAGACAATACACGACCACTAAAGTTTTTAATGTCATCAATGGTCTTCCACAAGGCACAGTTATCGCACCGCTCCTCTTTAATATCTATGTTTCGGAAATGCTGTTACGCTTGGGTAATTCGCTAGCATTTCTGACGACGCTATTATGTAAGGAAGTGACTCGAAAAGACAAAATATTCAAAGTGAGCTTCAAAACAATTTTAATAAACACCAGGAATTCTGCTCAGAATTGAAGCTCAAGATTAATCATAGAACTGCGAAATCGTACTGTTCTGTACCCCAATAAGACACGTTAATTTGGATTTGAGACGAAACTGGAAAAATCTGCAAATCATGTATTCTAATAGCCTCGCATTGAGTATGGAACATAAGACCCTTGTCGTGTATTTGAAAAAAAAAAAATGTCTTCGAGCCTGCATGCACATATTCAGGAGCGTATATTTCGCATTGCGTCTCTAATAAGAAACTATTAGATGCTTCCGGTGTGTCCAAAATAGACAACGACATTCACGATCTTGTGAAGAATCATTTCGCACTATCAGCTAACGTTACGGAGGTCGAATTTGTGTCGGCCTTGTTTTACCCTAACCCTGATACACATGGTTCTCTATAAGACTCGACGAACCTACCTTTTACGTTTATAACCGTATACCATCTTGCTAGAAGTGTGTCATATAAACGTATCCTCTATGAACCGATCGGGAGATGGAAATGCTAATTTGTGATACTGCGTTAGCATACCTAAAGGCGATATAGTGAACGTTGACAGGTTGAATCGGCAAAAATACTAGTGGCTCGTCTTGGTTGAGCCTAGTGTCTAGGTTAAGCATGACATGTGATTTTTGGATCGCCGATGAAGTAGTTGAATGAATGATACCAGTATCTTTTACTGGACCTTGGTATCGACGGACTGAAAATCGCATGCCAGGACCCAGCCCTAGCCCTAGATTGTGTTAAGTTAAGTTAATTTCAGTTGTTGTCTTACCTAGGCAAGACAAAATAATAAGTATTGAGGACTCTTGGGGTCATTTATTTTAAGCAATAATTATAGTGGTAGTTTTAAGTTTATTCTAACAATGAAATATGTAATAACGTTTAAGTGGACACATACACAAGAGAAAACAAACCACTGCAGCCACCTCGATCCTTCGCTAACTGAATCCAGTTCCACACCCCAAGTTGGCTGAAATCCCTTTCCAACTGTGGCCTCCATGGGATCTATCTCTTCTGCACTGTCGCACCACGATGGGCTGACTGATTTTCCGGGCCTGGGAGATGGGTCTCAACCAACAAGCGTCTCCAGCAAGTTCGATTTTGTGCTAGCCGCCTCTGTTCTACTTGTATGCAACTTTTAAGGTAAGGTATTTCTTTACCGAGTCGTCCCTACGGGATGGATTCCAAGACTTTACGGGCCCATTCTCTCTACATGTCCTAGCCATCTAAGGCTATGAATTCAAATCCTTCTGACTAGGTCCTTAACACTGTACAACCGGATTAATTCGTTGTTGCATTTTCTCCTCCACTCGAAAAATGTGTCTTTCAAAACAACCAAGGGTCCATGCTTCAGTGCCGTATAGCAGGACTGGGGTGATGAGTTTGCTATATACAGTCGCCTTAGTCGTCCGCTGGTATCATTGTTTGAATTTACAACATAGCCTAGGCAGACTCAAACTACCACTACCTCATTGTAGTTGTCTTTTGTGACGTTCTGTCTAAGTCGCCGATGTTGGCTGTCAGTTTTTGACGACAGCATCTACATATTTTCTTTTTCTCTCGTTAACCGTTAAACCCATTTGAGCAGCTTCTGTTTCAATACTCACGAAAGCACCACTGACAGCTCGCTGCATTCTTCAAATTATGTCAGTGTCGTCGGCGTACACAACTAGTTGTACAAACTTTTGAAAAATCGTACCCCTAATGTTAGCTTGAGAATTTTGTACAATCCTTTCAAGTATAATGTTAAGGAAATCACATAACAGCGCTTCACCTTGTCGTAGTCATTTTCTGACATAAAATGCACCTGACCTTGATGGAGCAGTGCGCATTCTCCATTATCATCCTACACAGACGGACGAGTTTGGAAGGGATGCTAAAACTAGACATAGCTCTGTATAGCTCGTCTCTATAAACGTCATCGTAGACGACTTTAAAATCATGAAAAAGTGGTGAATATCGATTCGGAGCTCCTGGGTTTTTTCCAATATCTGCTGTAATGTGAATATCTGATCTATGGTGGACCTTCCTGGCCTAAAAATGTTTGAGGCATTCACATAATATGGCAGATTTTATTATTTATTTAGATTTTATTTCCGTTTATTGAATTTTTATTTAAATTCTTCTATTTTATTTCCTTCGATGTCATTAGCTTATTGTGTAGCTCTCATTTGTAATTTTTCTTTTTTAGGTAATCACTATCTTATAAGATATTGTATCTTACTGTGTATAAGCATGTCATAATAAATAAATAAATTAATAATAATAGGATCTGATACGCGATGTTGAGGAGACTGATACCGCTGTAGTTGGCACAGTTCAGAGGGTGTCCTTTCTTGAGGATTGGGCAAACGATTCTGAGGTTCCATTCGTCGATCAAATTTTCATTTGAAAAATATCTTACAGATGAGTTGATGTATGCTCCGTACCAAATCATCCGCAGCTGCTTTAAGTAGCTCGGCAGCCAAACCAGTGTGCCAGTAATATGAGCACATTTTTGAAGGTATAACGATAGATAAATTGCTGTTTTACTTTATTTTATACTCAATTGCATTATTTTTTATGTTAAAATAATTTAAACATAAGAAAAAACAGTAAAAATGCTCGTAAACAGCTTGTAGCAATATTACATTATGAGCACCTATGTATATGTAGTAATAGTAAAAAAAGTGATTGGCACCTACAAGTATGCATTGTTTTTGGATAAAAGACCTCAAGTACAGTTTTATTTATTTATTGAAACCTCAGCAAACATGCAGTACCTATACATAAGTGTGCACATACTTTGAACAATTGATCAAATGATCCTGAATCCATTTTTTTCTAATGTCTCTCCTCCATATGACTAAATTTTCATTTAAGGGGAATTGCTATGAGTTGCCGAAAATGTAATACTGGGATTTTAAGTCCTGGCTACGAATTAAGCGAACTACCCACACATAAAAACTGCATTTGATGATTTTCTTTCGTTTTCTTTCCTCAATTGAAAATTCCAAAATCAATGCATACTTACAGGTGCCAATTAATATTTACACTTTTACTGCATACAAATAGGTGCTCATATTGTGATTTTGTTACGAATTGTTTTAGCATCATTTTTACTAGATTTTTAATGTTTTTTCTTATATTTAAACTATTTAAAAAAAATAATAAAGTAAAACAGCAATTGATCTATATTTATACCTTCAAAAATATGTACAACAGGAAATTTTAATTGTTTATAAAATTGTTAAAATTGTTTCTGATCAAATAACTTTTATTTTCACGTTTTTTAGGCAATCATCACACCAAGAAAAAAAAAAGAATTTATTATGGTGTTGGAGTATTGGCGAGCGACCCTCAGATCTATTTAAAATGCATACGGTTCAGAGTCTCAAAGAATCTGGATAGAATAAATGGATAGCAACTATAGGATAAATAATGCCATATGGGAGTCTTCAGAAGTTTTGGAAACAGTTCTATTTTGATGATTGGAAATGACATTTTATCCCATACAGTGATTCCCTGGTCTACCTTTCCACATCCATTCTTAATGTGTGCCTTACTCGTATAATTTGCTCACATTAATGGAGAGGGTCTACAACACTTTGCAAATAGCATATTTGAGAACATTTCTCGTGATAGCTTTACTCTCGGATGTGAGTCAACATTCGCGAGAGGTAAGATCGTAAACAAAATCTTAGTGTTTCTCTGACTCGAACCTAAGTCTCCCGCTCAGTGGTCCAAGTATACTTAGCCACTGTGCTACTCCTGTTTCTAGAATCATTTAAAAAAGCTTTTATCACAAGTTCATAAACTGAAAGGCAAAGATAACTGATATTACTCGTATGTGCACGTTGAATTTATACAGGAATCTGTAATTAAAAAGCTCTATCTAGCATGATTGAATTTCGATTCACCACACGGTGATCTTTTTTAAAACATTTTTTTTGTTTTTTTTAACTATTTTAGACAAAGCCGGGTGTTTAAAAAAAGCAATCAATTTGAAATTTGGAGAAACGTACGAGTACATATGTAGGTATAACGAAAATCGAATAGTGAAAGTACTCGTAGTAATCTTTCTCGAAAAAGTAAACAGATTTTGCAATATTGACACAGTTTTTGGACGGTAATTTCATTGAGTAAGACCTGATCATCCGTTGGAACATCACTTCTATGTGCAAATCAGCATTGAACACTCCGCGTGCTCATGTTAATAGAACATTTCTCGTTCGTCTTTTCTCAAATTCTTGACAGTTGCGAACCAGTTTTTCAGAGACATGCGCTCCAAAATTCGATCTTACCGTGTTGTCGATTTTTTTTTTATTTTTAGGTCTTCCGCTCCCAGGTTGCCTCTTTGTACTGCCCGTCGAGCTTAATTTCTTCAAAAGCCATCTCACAGTGCTTTCGTTGGATTCCAACAACGTCAGCGATTCACCTATTTGAAAAATGTTTGCCACGAAGAGCGAGAATACGTCCTTTATCTGCTTCGCACAAAACCACCGTAAAATTCCATAACTATTCACAAAACACTTTGTCGCGGTCTAGAGCACTAATGCGTTATCGAATTGGGTGTTTTTTTTTTTTCTATTATACATCAAAAAGAATAAGCATATCATATCATAGAAAATGTTAAAAATATGAGAGGAACGCACCCGGAAGTCATAAAATCATAAAATTTTCATAGTGCGGCTTTTTTTTGTATATTCACCACAAGCAACCGCTGAAATTAAGCGAGAATATCGACCGTCGATAAATGTTGACATAAAAACTTTAATTTCAATCTAACCTGAAAGGAAACGATAACTGATGTGTTTTGCATATTACAGTGGTTCATCTCTCGAACAAAAGCGGTCATAAATACTTGCTCCTCGAGAAACGACTTATATGAGACTTTTTTAAAGTAATTTGATCGCGAATCTGCAATCAGTTTTACTCTATGACGTCGCGTTTTTTGAAACTGCCCTATCTAAATTACAAAATAACGGTACGATCTTTTGAAAAGTGGTAAGTGAATAAAAACTAATCACTTCAAGAATTTTCAGACACATCTACTATATTTGCGATCACATTAATACGTTGAGAGTTGTAAGGATTTTACTTACTTATCCTCTATAAGAATTAAAGCGGTCAGGTGCGCCCCGTAGCCGCTTCAACAGAAACATCTCAAACACTTTTAAGCAGGTGTTTTATTTTATTGAAAATGTGTACTTATAATTCTTTTAGACAACTTTATAAACGGAGCATTATATAAAAAAAAATTAACAATAAAAAGCTCTATGTCTTCGAACACTTCTTCTAGGTTTTCGTTTAAGAAAAAAAAATAGAGTACATTACTTTAAGCTACTTTGACTATTTAACAAATTAAATACCACATAATAGATTTAAAACACTTTTTGACAACATACTATTTTTTTTACGGGGAAGCTTGCGCAGACCTGTTATTAACGGGTCCGAGTTCAATAAAAGTCTGCGCATCAAGTCTAAGTTTGTAAGTTCGCGTATCATTTTCCTTGTACAGTCGCGTCTAAATGCCTTTATGTTCTTATTGTTTGACTCGGCTGCTTCTTCTAAAACGGAAACTCTTGCACAAGAAGACGTGCGGTCTCCAAAGCATATTCCTTAAACTTGTTTTTATCGATTTCATACCCCGATGATAAACATTGTAGAATCGTACAACAGCGCTCAAGTAAATCCTTTCTGAGACCTGTGATTTCCGCAGACACACCAGAATTCATAAAAAATTTCCTTGCAGTAAATATTACCGTCGTTCGATGTCCCGCTTCCCCCGCTTCTAGGCTTATCAACGTCTAAACCTAACTTAGCCCTAAACTCGTTTTGCACGTATTCTTTCTTATGTTTTAAAAAACTTTTGTCTTCACTTGATCTTATTTGCCACTTTTTAATAACTAGCCTGTACGAAAGATGAATAAAATATTCAAAGAAGCGAATCCATGAATGCAAAGGTGATAACCCAAACTCAAACCTATTTTCAGAAGTTATTTCTTTAGCTAAGCAAATATCAATTTTATTCATCTCCGTTGGAGTGGCATTACATAAATAACATCTACTCGAAGAGTTTTCACTTAAAGAACTACATACTTTGCCATCTACCATAGTTAGCTGCAATGCATATCTTATGTGTAATTCTGTATCGTTTAATTTACTAACCGTAAGCACCAAGTTGCTTATCTTTTGTTTATAGTATGTCTCCTCTTGCAAAGATACGGCAGAGGTTTCTTTCAGAAATTGAAATTGATTTTTCCACAAAATTTCAGTTTCTTCACCACCATTAATTCCTTACAAGCTGAAGCGGTACTGCCGTCAAATCCCCATTTCCCAATCAAAGTCAAGTCATTCAATGAAGCATTCGGAATATTTTCTAAAACTTGTTTTTGGGATTCGAGGATTCGACTGGCTGTATGATCCAACATGCTTTGTAGATCAATCTCAGCAGACGATTCAGTTATCGTTTAATTAAGGGGATAGCACTTGTTCTTAGCACTCAACACACTCTGGTAGCATTGCAAAATATCACAAACTATTTTTGAATCAACAAATTTCTTATTCAAAATGTATTGATGTTTGGTAAGTTTTGCTTCAACAATTAAAGATAAAACTTCATCCGGATCTATTTTAGGGACACTACTTTCTTTTAAGCCATCATCCGAAGCAATGAGTAATAAAATGCACTCACAGTAGAATCATCTGCTTTCAATAGATCAGCCAACCATCTCCGTTTTGTTCGCCGGCTGCAATTAGAAAAATCTTTCCTAGGGCGTCCGCGCTGTGAACAAGTCGCATTTTCGCTTTCTTGAACTTGAGTACACTGGGCATCGTTTTTTGGTACCCTTACATTCTTTACGACAGCTAGCCAATCTGAATACTTATTAATTAATTTTTGCTTTCCCCCCTGCAAGCTGTTTTCCAATATCTAGCAAAACATTTACAGATGTTTTTGATAAGATGTTCTAAATTGTTAGTGTCTATATGTTCAGCGTCATTGACGGAATTGATCAATTCCTCTATCACATGATTACACCTTTCTGTATTCGATCCTTTACCAGACAGCCAGATATCAAAGACATACATACATCCGTGAAAATGATAATTCATAAAAAGAACCTGGAAAATTATTAGTGTCAGTAAAAAATGAAAACACCTTTGCAGGTAAGAAGTATAAACGAAGACGAAAAAGTGCACTCAAGCCGTAGTTAACGCTTTATGACGCGAGTGGGAGCAGGCAAGCGCTAAATTTGATTAATCATTCTGTTTAATCGAGTTTTTGCGAAAATTTCGTAGTACAAGAATTTTGTGGCAAACGATGGCAAAGTAATTAAAAGCTTATGTGAAAACAATGCTTAACAAATTCTGATGCTTTTAAATAGGCTTTTCGTAACATGCACATAATTTAAACAAATATTGAAAAACTTTGCTTGAAATGCAATAAATTTGTATGCACATACCATGTTCTTGAATTTCCATTTTGCCAAAATTAAAAAAAAAAAAAAAACAACAACACAGAAATAATCAGCCAACACACGATGGGTCACTCGGCCATGCACTGATAACGCTAACTGCATTCCTTCGATTTGCTCACTTACTGTCAACAAAAGAGAGTGATGCAATGCGAAAATTGACATCATATTTCTGTTCCGAAGTAATTTGGGTATTGGCCTATTCGAATTAGTCATCATGTGCCAGTTTTAACAGGGTCACCCAACTCGATTTTTGGCCTACGGGTGAACCACTGTGCAATGGTTTAAAAATTCTTTAAATATCTGAGATTCTGGTAATCAAATCGTAATTTTTTACATATTCACCACGAGCAGCGGCTGAAATTTATCAAGGGTAAAGACCGTCAATAAATTTTGACAAATGTTCATAAAGGGTGGACAATCTGTTGATTTCTTTTTAAAATTGCTATAAAAAATTCCATTCAATATTTTTCAAAAATTGTTTGCTTTATTAAAGAGAATACACTTTCCGATTATTTATGGAAAATAATTTCATTTAAATGGCTGCTGCGGCTGGCTTGACAGTAACCTATCCTGTCAACCCAATTTTGCAGTATATTTTCGATGGCTCGGGGTTCTATTTCACGAATAGCTCGATCAATATTGTGCTTTAATCGTTTCTGGATTGTCAACATAACATCGATCTTTAACGGCACCCCAAAAAACGGCGACAAATCGAATCTCCGCGGAGGCAAACCAACATTACCAAAACGGCTGATTACACTATTACTGAACTTAGTGCGTAAAAAACCGATTGTTGGACGGGTACGACACGTAGCGCCGTCTTGCAGCAACCAGAGGTCATTCATGTTAATTTCGTTAGCAACCACATAACATGTGCTATCAATTTGCATGCCAACCTCACGAACTTTCTTCACAAACTTGCATACAGCAAGCACAGTTGGTGCATTATTTCGACCGAAATTTATTTTCAAAATTTCTTGGAATTAAGTTTTCAATATTTCCCAAAGTTGCTCAACCGTAAATCGATAAATTTCGTATCGCGCAGATATGATACTGTGTTTCTGTCAATTTATTGAGCGCGAAAGAGCTGTCAGTGTCAAAATAACTGACACTGACCAGTTGAAATCAGTAGATGGCCCGTTATTTATACAGAAATCTTAAATAAATAATTCCACCACGATTGAAATTCTACTCACCATATTGGGAGCTTTTATAATTCAGATTAAATTGAATCGATTGCAGTCAAAATAAATACGAATTACTGAGAATAATGAGATTTTAATTGCAGTCAACTCCGGTTATAACGAACCTCAAGCGACCAATAAAAATAGTCCTTTATCGCCCACAAAATCAGTTCGCTACAACCGATGGTTCGTTGTAACCGGATACGTTATTTCCGGTGTTGACTGTATATGATTTGAAAATTAAAGAACACTGTAAATAAAGTAAATTTAAAAAAAAAAGTACGTATAAAAGCAACTGAATACTGAAGGAAATTGAATTGAATTATAACACAGAATTAGCGATTTGTTAAATAGAAAGTTTATTGCACAGAAGACAGATTCATCTTTTGAACTCGAGCGTAAATGTTGCAACATGAAAGTCCTCACACAACAATATCAGCTGCTCTACTGCCCAATCGTCTGCAAAAAGAAGACGACTCACCTGCTGTACTCTGAAATACAATTAAACAAGCTTTTGAACTGAAATATATTCTTATTATTACTAAAATAGGCCTTTGGCAAAGTAATTACACTACAAATGAGAGTAAATGTCTTACATGTAAGCAGGGTTCTACTACATAAACAATTACAAAATAAGTTAACTTATTAATATAATTTATTCCTAATTAAGATAAATTTACTACTGGAAAATACTTTCCAAGCCTCCTTATCTTTTTCATGGTAACTGAACACTTTGAGCCAGTTTGGATTGCTTTTGTCACATTCATGCCGATATACAAGTCTATTTCTTCAATGGAATTCATATCACACATATTCTTGAGGGCGCGAGATTTTGGTTCTTTGTTGATCTTGTCTTCACTGGAGCAATTAATTTTGTCCATAGTACATGTCTTGTCATGAACGTTATTTGAATCGAGTGATATATTGTGAAATTGTGTGACTATGGGTGTACTTTCAATACAATTATGTTGACGGTGACGTTGTTCATACTCTTGAGATTCTGTGATTCTGTCAAGCGATTGGCTTTCACGTAGCCGTCTCCGCCCGCCGACCTTAGGCAAACAATTGTCCATTAGCGAACAGCCTTTCTTTTGCTTCGAGTGAGAATTGTGAGAGTCCTCCGACTTAGATTGTTCTTCCTTTTTGCCAGAATTTGTTTTTCCGTCCTTCGAATCACTTAGTACATTATTTGTGTTACTCTGACCTGAACCGAAGGGGGCCTGATCCTGTGAGTCACTTGAATCGTCATGGGAATCACGCCGGTGTACTCTGAATCGATTGGGCGTGTCCCCGCCAATCTTATGTATTTTCTTTTTCCTAGATTTAGTGTCGTCGTCTGATGCTTCCGAGCTACTGCATGAGGGTGTTCGCATTTTGTTTAGTTTTGTCCGCCTATGCATAAGTACTGGATTTTTATTTCGTATTTTACTAATTTCTAAATCTTTAATACCGGTAAGGTCTTGCTGCACTTCTGTCAAATCTGGCTCAGTGTTTCCTCCAGCCTCTTGATGCTCGTTAATAGGAGGAATTTTCTGATGGACTCTATGCTGTGTTGAGAGACCTTTTGAGAAGTCACTTTTTCCTGAAATTGCCTTTACCGAGATTGGATTTTGTGAATTTTTGTAAGCATCTACATTAGAGCTGTGTTGCACTAAATGTAGATTCTCCAGTTGCCCTATTGTGTGAGTATTCTTTGAACTTCCGTCAGAAGCTTTTGGCTTAATAACTAATTTTGACACATATTGGGTGTCTAAGCTGCGATCCTGCACAGCTCGATTGATTCTTCCATCTGAAATCGAACCTCGACGATTACCGGCAACTTTCAATTCATTTTTATCCGCACATTCACAGCTTTCCTCCTCGTCTTCCTCCTTAACAATGCTACATTTTCTATTTCTCTTTTCCTGAAAATAAAACAACAACAAACAAAAAAGTTTTCTTATTAGAATCTTTCTTATACATATACTTTTGATCTTATGCTTACCGACGCAGCCTCTCCTGCAAATTCGATTGAGTTGCATACTTCAATGCTAACAGGAACCATTAGATTATTGCTTTGTTCGCTTTTTAATTTGTTATCTACCGGAACGCTGCGGTTTCCTGATGCAATTCTGCAACAAAAAAAATTGTATTTGAATCATATGCTTTCTTTTATAATTGTTTTCTCTTAATTTTAATTAAATTGATTACAATAAATAAACGAAGTTAAAATGCTTGAAGCACCCTTGTAGGTCATACTCGTATGTACCTGCCATAAGTTCTGTTACAAATATAAAACGCTATAAAGAAAAAACCAGTAGACATATTGTATTCAAAATTGTTTCACTCGAAATGACTGCCTTCTGCTTTAACACAAGCTTCCAAATGGTGTGGCCATTGGGCTATACGGCACGTACGCTTTCCATGGAGATCGTGGACGCTGCTCTGGTTAATGCTGTTCTAAGGCTTTCCAAATTTCTATGGGGAGTCTTGCAGGCCATGTTCTCCAATTCTGACCACAAGACATAATCCAGTGGATTCCCGACGGCCAATCTTCTGCTGCTATAAAGCCAGGAATATTGACTCTGAGCCACTCCTGTGTGGTTTTGGCTTTGTGCGCTGGGACAGAGTCCCGTTGGAAGATCCATCTGTATCCATTGAAAAGGGTATTGGTCAAACCCTTCACAACACACTCTAGCACATCTTCTTGGTAAACCTTTGCACCAGTTTTTACGCCTTTTTCACAGAAATGGTGAGAGACCCCCCACCAAACCATTACGGAAGCGGGATGATGGCCCCGTTGAACCCTTGGAACAACTTTTTTCGCTTCCCTATATGAAGTGGCATAAATTTTGTCATTTTGTTGAAAACTTCTTCCACGGTAAAAATGTTGTCATATTGTCCGCGTGCCACTGCAAAAGTCTTTCCAGCCTAATTTTTTTTTAGTTGAGGAGTTAGAAGATGACCCGTGGACCGACGATAAGCTTTCATATGCAGATCATCCCGAATAAGCTTAGATCTTCTGCTTCCTAAGGGGATTTCTCCGAATTCGTTCACGCACTGCCTTTACTACAGCACTCGTACGGATGACGCGCGGGCGACCACTTCTTGTCCTGTCCTCTACTCCAGACAATTCGCCAAAGCGAGCAATAGCCCGATAAACGAATATTCTCGGTATTCCGAGTGGTTTTAGTAACTCGAAAATTTGGCCAGCACTCTTTCCGCACTTATGCAACGCTATTGCCGCGACTCGATTCTCTTTAACGCCCCACTCCATGTTAATAGTTTGCAAACTGAAACCAAACTGATTAGTATTCTTCACTGATCAGTGCATGTGTTCTGAAAAAAAAGTTAACGGTTCTATTCCCGCAAGAAGTTTTGAACGATAAGCACTGGAAATTGTGTAACAGAACTTGTATGAGGAACATGTTCATTCATCTCCGGTCGATCGAACACTTTACTTCCCTAACAAGATTATAATTTCACAACTTGTAATTATTTTTTAATTACGCTCGTTCTTACTTTTAAAAGAAAATCAGCACTTAACAGTGCACAAATTAAAAATCTTGTAACAACGTCAAAGGATACACAAGGAAGTGAAAAATAGCTACTCATGGACCTGAGTGAAGGACTGTCTATAGCTGTAACGCACTACTACGTAATCTTCCAGCAAGTAACATGATTAACTTCAGTTTCCTTTAAAGCATCAATTATAAGGAGGCTTTTAAAAGTACTTCACAATTGAATTAAAAAGAGTAAAGAGCGAGAAATTAGTTAACTTAAGTGAACAGATGCGTTTCTGGCGTTCACTCGCGTGGATTTTGAATTTGTCTTATTAAACGCTTTAGTGGTTGAATTTTAATTTAAGAAATGCAAGAATACGTGTTTCATTATTAGTGTTGTAGAGAACTTATGTTAAGTTTCAAATAAATCCGACAAACAAAATATTTATTCCTATACAATCTTTTATAGTGGGTATAACTTTTGCAGTGGGTATAAAAAATAATCTTTCCAATCCCAATTTGCTCGGTTTCTGTATCTGCAGCAAATACGAGGGTGGGTCAATAAGTCCCTGAAAAATTAAATAAGGAACACTCTTTTCGGTATAAAAACATTTTATTTTTCAACATAGTCTCCTTTTAGCTCTAAACACTTCATCTAACGTTTCTCCAATTTGTTCATGTCCAAATATTTGTGGCTTCAAGCTTGCGCACTTTCACTCGCCGATCGTCCATTATCAAACCATGGATTTTGTCGACCATTTCTGGTGTGGTGACCTCAATTGGGCGACCAGAACGTTCGGCGTCACTTGTGCTTGAACGACCGCACCAAAATTGAGTAAACTAGTGGTGAATAGTTCCAATCGATGGTGAAGACTCCCCATAATATTTGTCAAGCTTTTGTTTGGTTTGCATGATAGTTTTTTCTCGCAAAAAATAGTGTTTAATGAGGACTCGAAATTCACTTTTTTCCATTTTAACGAAAATGCTAGTAGTCGTCTATATAAAATGGCTGCCACAACAAAACTATTTGACAGATCTATCTGAAAGATGATTTTTGACAAAAAAAAAATAAATTTAAGGTGACGACACAATTTGTGTTAATTTTATAATACGATTTCAAGCGCCCCTCAAAATAAGCGTTTGTTTCACCGATGACGTCTTCATTCGACCCAAATCTCTTACCTCCGAGCCATTTCTTTATTTTTGGAAACAAGAAATAGTCGCAGGGGGCTAAATCTGCGGAATATGCTGGATGAGGGAGGAGTTCGTAGCCTAACTCATGCAATTTTGCCATTGCGACTGCGGGACTTATGCGCCGGTGCGTTGGCCTGGTGAAAAAGAACTTTTTTCTTAGCCAAATGCGGCTGTTTTTGCTTCAAATCGGTTTGGAATCGAGCCAGCAACTCTGCGCAATATACGCCGGTGATCGTTTTACCCTTTTCAAGGTAATCGATGTGAATAACACCGCGCGCATCCCAAAAAACTGTCGCCATGACCCTGTGTGCTGACAAACCCGCCTTGTCCTTCTTCGGCTTCGATTCACCAGGAGAAGTCCATTGTTTTGACTGTTCCTACTGTTACTGGTGTGTTGTGGTGAATCCAGGTTTCATCCACGGTTACGAAACTGCGCAAAAACTCAGCCAAATTTTTCTGGAACATCGCCAAACACCTTTGAAGTTGTCAAACGAATGCGTTTGTTGTCGATTGTGAGCAAACGCGCCACCCATCTTGTGGAAAGTTTTTTCATGTCCAAATATTTGTGGCTTCAAGCTTGCGCACTTTCACTCGCCGATCGTCCATTATCAAACCATGGATTTTGTCGACCATTTCTGGTGTGGTGACCTCAATTGGGCGACCAGAACGTTCGGCGTCACTTGTGCTTGAACGACCGCACCAAAATTGAGTAAACTAGTGGTGAATAGTTCCAATCGATGGTGAAGACTCCCCATAATATTTGTCAAGCTTTTGTTTGGTTTGCATGATAGTTTTTTCTCGCAAAAAATAGTGTTTAATGAGGACTCGAAATTCACTTTTTTCCATTTTAACGAAAATGCTAGTAGTCGTCTATATAAAATGGCTGCCACAACAAAACTATTTGACAGATCTATCTGAAAGATGATTTTTGACAAAAAAAAAAATAAATTTAAGGTGACGACACAATTTGTGTTAATTTTCAGGGACTTATTGACCCACCCTCGTAGTTCTTTGTGTAGTTTTATTGGCCACAAGTTGGTAATTAATTTTTGTGAAATACTAATTGGTTCATTTTTTTCATTGGCAAAGTACAAACAAATGAAGAGAGATGTGGGTTTTTTTTTCGTATTGCAATTTTCGTACTTGCTACTGTATTTTTAAAAAAACGGTTCTCAATAAAGCTTTTTATGAACTTAGAAAAAAAGTATTGGGAAGTCCAGCGAGATGAGTTTATAAATCAAACCAATATGCCACACTGACTAAAACACATTTTTTAAATCTAGGAATCGCGCAAAGTATATCTTTTGGATCTGAGGTTTTTAAGAATTTCATTCTCAAGGTAAAGTAAGGTGTGCTCAGTAGAGTACCCTCTTTTAAAACCAAACTGAGAATCCGGAATTACATTCCTATCCAGACAGAATTCATCAATTTTCATCAGTACAGCCCGTTGCAATACCTTACCAACGAACTTCAGACCAATTGGTCTGAAGTTCTCAACTTAACTTTCTCCACATTGAGTGGAACTAGCTAGGTACACTGATTGAAATTGATATAAAATTCTCTGTCTTTATTCATTTTAATAATCAAAATTTATTGTGAATAGCTTCATCAATATTATATTTATCTAGTCAAATGAACAAATTAATTGAACCCAAATAAAAAGACTTGGGTAATAAAATAGAGTTAGACCTCTTTTTCGTTGAAAAATCCACCTCGTACTTGCACCACTTTGGCCATCAATCTAGGCATTCTATCGATCAGCTTCTTAATAGTTTTAACTCCATGTTACTTGAAGGATCTCCCAAAGTTTGTCTTTCGATGTTGGACACTGTCTTCGAACCTGTCTGTCAAGTTCGTCCCAAAGCAGCTCTATTGAGTTGAGGTCGGGTGATTGGGCAGGTAATTTTTTTTTTTTTTTTCTAATTTGCACGTATTAAAGGGAATATGAAAACCCTTACACTAATTTTTAGAACACGTGCGTTTTTGTGGAAAGGGGAAGAGAAAGAGAGAAAGACAGTGTGGTGTAGTTTGAAACTCAGGTGATATTAAGTTTCTGTAAACTCCATGGTTGGCTGTCCAGATAACTGGGGAGTATTTTGTTTGTTTTCGCTATTATTGTCGTTGCTTATGATTCACAGTATTTTTTTCAGTTCTCCTGATATCATCACGATCAAGTTGCATTTTAGCCATATAACCACCCTACTGCCAGTGTTATGCCTTCACAGTAGAGTTGACTTAGCTTTCGCAAGTGATCGAATTTTTTATTTATTTCATGCGAAATAAATAAATGATTCTTGACATCAGGATTCGAACCGTGAACCTGTAGCGTGACAAGCGATTATGTTAACACTACACCACGGCCACCCTCTTTCATACTTTTCAGAGTTCTCTTCTTGTTCTTCTTGGTCCACGTGTCCTCGGTAAAGCTTGGAAGAATGTTTCGGATCATTATCTTGCATTAATGTGAATCCAGGGCCTATTAATCGCAAACCCGATGGTAAGGTGTGTTCTTCTAATATTTGTCTGTACCTTTCCTTATTCATGATTCCATCGATTCGGATGAGGTCTCCAATACTGGCGGAAGAGAAACATCCACAGCCCATTATTGAATCACCGCAATGCTTGATTGTTGCTTCAAATTTGGACTCGCCCGTGCAAAAGATTTTCAACCAGTCGGCTGATGTCCAATCCTGATTCTCTCTTGCCCAATCTAGCTGCCTTGACTTTGTTTTGCGGCAGTATCAAAGGATTACGTACTGCTACTCGACCCTGAAGGCCTGCAGCAACTAATCGCCTTTTTGTCGTTGTTACTGATATCTGCTTTAAGCGCGAACGGTTGAACTCAGCACAGATTTCTGGAGCTGTAAACAGTCGGTCCCTCTTACTTATTAATTTTATAGTCTGATCCTCCTATTCTGATGTTAATTTGGACCTTCCGCTTCCCTTCCAGGCTGTAAGAGTCAATGATTCTACACTGTCGACTCTGATATTTAAAGCTTATCTGCAATAGCACACACTGCATGCACTTCTTTATGAAAGGTTATTAAGCCAAAACGTTCAACTTTACTTTTTTTCTTGTTTCTTCCCATTTAAGGTTTGTTTGACTCTTACTCGTAATTGGTTAACTTTAAATATTGAAGTTTCAAGACTAACTGGCACCAGAAGAATACACAACCTGCTTAAATAGTTAGAAAACTAACCTAGTTTTCCCAAAAAAATACCTAAATTGCATTTTTTTGGGAAAATTTTGTCCAAAAACCAATTTACTTACGTTTTATGGCGGGTTTTATGATAACTTAATGGCGTTTGCAGCTTTGTTTTATTACTCCCTACATCTGTTTATGCCTTAATTCTGCTCATGTTTCTTAAAACCCTAAAACGTATAATTGTGTGTTATAAAGAAACTAAGTGAGTCATGCGCGACGCTTCCATAAAATTAGGTTGCAAATCCCGTCGATACCGGACAACCACTTATTGTTCAAACTTGATGAAATGAAATCAATTTTTTCTTAGAATACAAAAGCTTCTTCCGCAGGGGATACAGCTGGGTTAGTGCTAGGAAATTCAAAAATTTGGTAATTCCTGTTCCAACAGAGAAAAGCATTTGCAGTTGTAGAGACTCTTAAATTGCTGAAAGAATTGGGCATAAGGTTTTTTTTTAGAGAGTAAACGAAAGAGGAAAATGATTCGAATGCTGCAGGCTTCTCAGGCCCAGAACACAGAACCGCATTTCTACGTTGCAATGGAAAATCTAACAGCGAAAAGTGAGGACCCTTTATGATTGTAATTCGGCTTACTTCCTTCAATACATTCTGCGAAAACCTAAGAGAATTGAGGTAGACTCTAAACTTATCATTCATCTCTTTTCTGATTGCATCTTTGATACAATTACTGAGACAGGTAAGACGAAAGGACAATTCCTTATTGAAGCGGTTGTTGTATATCAAAGATACCCTTAAGTTGACTCCGGCAGATTCTTCATGAAGACAACACGTTCAGAATAGCTCTCGGCAAATTCAAGAATTCAAGTATCTATTTTTAGAGGTTGTAATTGTTTCTGACTGTGAATTTATATATCATAGTTTAATAGGAGTTGTGTTGATAGACAGAGAGAGAAAAAGAAAGAAAGATTTGGTGTAAACTCCAAGGATAGCGTCCAGATAACTGGGGATCATTTTTGTTTTACTTTTATTGTCGTTACATGATTCACAGTATTTTTTTTTCCTTCCACCTGATATCATCACGATCAAGTTGCATTTTCAACCATATGACCATCCCACTGCCAGTATTGTGCCTTCGCAAAAGAGTTGAAATGAGCTACGCAATTGATCGACTTTTTTATTTATTTCATGTGAAATAAATAGATGATTCTTGATATCAGGATTTAAACCGTGAACCGAACTAAATCTAAGTCAAAAAAATGTGTACTTTGATGTGATAGTTTTGTTCATTTTACAAAAAAGATGACTTAGACCGGTCTAAGTTTCGATTATCGATTTGACCCCAAATTGTTTTTTTTTTTTTTTACTAAAGGCCAATGATTTCATTAAGGAGGACAATCTTGCGTGAAAATATACTGTCGCTTTGGAATAATTAATTCCAAGAAAACTCAAAAATGGACAACGATTTGCATTAGAAAAAAAACGGACGTTCAGTAGTTAACCCGAATCCTCCTGGCGTTGCCATATGGCAATTAACAACGTGCTCTCCATTTCGCGCCTCTTAAACGGTAACCAATGGGTACAAGTATGCAATTTCAAAACTTTTCACATCATAAGGCATCTGCGTTTCATATTGGGGAATCAGTTTTCATAGTGTGCTTAGCTTTTCATAGTGAGAGGGTCGCAAACTTGGTCGAAAAAAAAAAAGTTGAAAAAATCGTATGATGGCATACAATAAAAAAGTAAGTACCTCGTATATTAATAATTTACAGCGTTTGTTATTTAAGTACATTACATTGCGGAGTTAGTATTTCGGATGCACAATGAGTTGAATTAGTGAGAGTATAAAAAAAAATTGTTTTGTGGTGCTTTTTTTAAAAATCTTTCCCAACGTGTCCATATGGCAACGCCAGGAGCGACGGGGCACAGGTTTACATTTATTGATGTTCTTGTTAAAACTTCATTCTTTTTCTGGAAAATGTGTTGTTATTATTATTATTTTTTTAATTCATATACGGCTTTCCAGAAAACTAACCCTGCAAGAAGTTCTCGATTACTTAGAAGAGCTTGGTTCAGATGATGAAAATGGTCTTTCAAGCAACCTCCACACCTTGTACATTCAACCTCCAGAGAATGATGGTGATTTGAGTGGAGAAGACGATGCTGATGAGCAAGAAGGCGGTATTCCAGACAGGTTTGCTCAGCGCAATTGAGATCGGGTTGTGAAATTGCGTTTGAAGATGGCCAACGTATTGAGGACTTTGATGCGCCCGTAGAGAATTTGGATGAAGTTCTCAAAGATAGTGTTTTAGCGGATGTTCTGGACAATTCATGTTTGAATTTATCCACCGGTTTATTAGATGTAACTGAACCAATAGACGCATCTTATGAATCACCTTCATTGCGGTTGCGTCGGGTTCAGCAATCTACCTCCAGCTGTTCTTTGCCAACATCGAATAAGAATACTACGTTCTACGAATGATACCGATTTTCCCACAACCCAATTACGTGGACTGCCATAATTTGAAACCACACGAACAATTTGAGAAATTTATGTATGATAAATTACTTCAGCACATTTGCGATTGCTCGGAAATATATGCCACTTACCGAGAAAAGAAAATTGCGAAAATTGTCGTTAACGGTTGGTGTATATGTCTATTTTTCCCTCTATAGTGTAGCTAAGAATTTATATTTCGTTCCAGAGTGGCTACACCGGGCAAAGAAGTTACAGATCTATATGGAGTAATTACAACGATTTACGCAATAATATGGTGTATAACAGCATGCGTCGAAACCGCTTTGAGGATATTTTGCAATGTCTGCATTTTGAGCCGGAAATGCATGCTCCACAAACTGTGAATGATAAACTATGGAAGTATGATCGCTTATTTCGGGAAGCACGGATGTAAGCAGTTCATAAAGGGAGGCTTTCCCTTTATGAACTGCGATTTGGTTTTAACGTGTGGTCTTTATGTACTCCCACCGGGTACATGATAAATTTCGAAGTATATCAACGAATGAATCCGCGATCAAACTCGTTGTATGAAGAACGATTCGGCAAATGTGCTTCTCCAACAAAACACCAGAAGGAGTTCACTCACGCCGAGAACTCCACCAAAAGCGATAGCACAAAAAAGCCTTTCGGCGAAAGATAGCGCTATAGTTGTAAGTATTCCGAAGATACAAAAACAGAAATCTGGAACTGAAACCAGTAAAGTTGAAAGTGAACATAAAACTGATTCACAAGCGAAAATCCTACCACCTACATCGATTATCTCCGGGAAAAGTAGTCCGCCGGCTAACCAGGACTCAGTGAAAACGAAATGCTTCGTAAAAGAGAACAACGAACTACGAGCTAAACTTAATGAAATGGAGCGACTCTTCCACGAGCTTAAAAAGGAAGTAGATGCTCTGCGAAAAGAAAACGAGGATCTCAAGAACATTCATGTACCGAAAAATCCCGATACAACGCCAAACCGTCCAGCGAGTGAATATTCTACGGACGAGGAAGAACTTGCCCACGAAACCAATCCGGCCTCCAAAAAAGGCCTAGCAAAAATCGTAAGGCCGTTACTTCACCCGAAGTTTCACAAAAGGAAGATAAGCCCGCCGTATCAAACAAGGCGAAAACCCAAGCGAAAAATCGCCCTCCACCCGCAATAAATGTCGTCGGGATAGCGGACTATGGTAAACTTCGTAATCTTCTCAAAAATACGCTGAGGACAAAACACAATATAACCTCGCGCCGAAACAACGAGTGGAAAATCAACGTAGATGACCCAGACTCCTACCGAGCACTGTCTCTAAAATTAAACACCGAGAAAATCTAATGGTATACTTACGAGAATAAGTACGAAAAACCACTGCTAGTCTTTGTTAGGGGACTTCACCCGACGTTATGGAAGACGTGAAAAGCCAAGGCTTGAAAATTATTGACGCCGTGAATATTATCAAGAAAGAAAAGCAACGTACGGAAGGAGACAAAGATAATGTCATCAAACGGTCTCCCACTTTTTATGCTTACCTTTGATAGGACCGAGAATGTGGACGAAATCTTCAAAATGAAAACCATTCTAAACATCAAGGTAAAAGTCGAGCCCATGCGTAAGGGCAAGAGATCGATACCTCAGTGTAAACGATGCCAAGGCTTTAACCATACGCAGGCCTACTGCCAGAAAGAACCACGGTGCGTAAAATGTGCCGGTACACATCTCTCGGAAGAGTGTAACATAACCAAGCAGGTCCCAGCGGTCTGCGCAAATTGCATGGGAAACCACCCAGCGAACTATCGAGGTTGCGAAATCGCCAAAGAACTTCAAAAAAGACGCGATACTCTAAAAATCGATAAGCCTAAGACCGTTAAGCCAGTCAAAAGGACGAGACCGATAAAGGAAAATATAAAAATTGCACAAGAGAACGTCGCTGGTCCAAGTCCAACGGAAAAACTGCCACTGGCTGGAAGTACGAAATCGTACGCACAAGTCGCATCAAGGTCAGCCACAACAGATCCGGTCTGCCAAATACTAACTGTGATATTGGAAAAACTTCAAGAGCAAACCAAGGTTAATCAAGTTATTTTCGACAAATTGAGCAAGCTCGAGTTCAAGCCTCACAAGACAAACAACAAAACATGAATATGAAATAGCTGCTAAAGATACTAACGTGGAATGCAAACGGCATTCTGGCAAAAATAGACGAATTAGAAATCTTTTTACGGAAAAACGATATTGATATATGCCTGATATCGGAAACCCACTTAAAAAAAGGACCTGGACCCAGAATAAAAGGCTACAGTGATTATCACGCGCATCATCCTTCGGAAAATGCGAGAGGCGGTTCCTCTATGTACATTAAAGAATACATTAAGCACTCCGAAAACATAAAAGTAGAACTGGATTCAATGCAAATAAGCTCAGTTTCCGTAAAAATAAATCATTTAGACTACCAGATCGGATCGTGTTACTTCCCTCCGGGATATAGGCTGGTGGACGATGACCTCGTTCGCCTCTTTGACTCACTCGGGCCTAATTTTATCATCGGTGGTGACTTTAACGCGAAACACACTTTCTGGGGTTCAAGATGTAATTCAACGAAAGGCAGATTATTGTACAAAGCCAGTATGAAACGTGGTTTGGAATTTTTTTCGACGGGAAAGCCAACGTATTGGCCAACTGACAATAATAAAATCCCTGACCTCGTCGACTTCTTTATCGCAAAAGCGCTAACTAAAAATCTAGCGGAATTAGTAGAATGCTATGATTTATGCTCAGACCACTCAGCAGTCACTCTGAAAATCGGTGGAAGTTTAGCAAAAAAAGAAGGACCGCCTAAGTTAACTAGTAACAAAACAAACTGGGACGTTTTCAGAAAAGACTGCAAGGAAAATATTGCTCTAAATGTGCCGCTAAAGACACCACTTGAAATAGAATACGAAATTGACAAGCTCGTGGAAGCCATTCAGTGCGCAGAATGGAAAAATACTCCTTTTCGAAAAACATCAACACGGAACAGCAAAGTCAAATACCAGCCTGATATCGAAGACCTCATACGAGAAAAGAGAAGAGCGCGCAAGAGATGGCAACAATCCCGCGCGCCACCGCATAAAACTTATCTTAACCACCTTTGCAACAAGCTAAAAAATGTGCTGCAGGACTTAAGAAATCGCGAGACTTCTACTTACCTCGAGAGCTTGACCGCTGATAAGTGTTCAAACTACTCTCTATGGAAAGCCTTGAAGTCCATAAGGAAACCCGTAATGCACTCGCCGCCAATAAGGAAAGCTAACGGCGAATGGGCAAAAGGAGATAAAGAGAAAGCGGAATTATTTGCCGAACATTTAGAGGAAACGTTCAAACCATTCGATGGACAACCATTGATCGAAGATCAGAATGCAAATACGGCACCCGACAACTTTAAATTAAAAACTGTATCCCTGTCCGAACTTCGAATGACAATAAGAAAACTGAAAAATAACAAGGCTCCAGGATATGATTTAATCACTGGCGAAGTTTTGAAGGAGCTACCGAAAAAAGCGTTAGTTAAGTTACTCTACATTATAAATGCTTCAATGAGACTTCTATATGTTCCAAGGCAATGGAAAGTCGCCGAAGTAATAATGGTTCCGAAACCGGGGAAATGTGCAAACGACAAGAAATCATATAGACCCATTTCGCTTCTGCCGATAATATCTAAAGTATTTGAGAAACTTCTGCTAAAAAGATTGCACCCAGTAATTGAAGAAAGGCGATTGATCCCGGATCATCAATTCAGGTTTCGGGTTAAACATTCCACAATCGATCAGGTGTATCGAATTACAAATGAAATTGAAAAAGCTCTAGAAGGGAAAAAGATATGCTCTACCGCTGTTCTCGACGTATCGCAAGCGTTCGACAAGGTATGGCACGAAGGCCTGAGATATAAGCTAAGGGTAATCTTACCAGATAAATTCTACAGAATATTGGAATCTTACCTTAATAACAGACTCTTTCGTGTTAAACATGGGGCAGAATATTCGAAATTCAAAGAAATGCCTTCGCTGGAAAGCTACCTACCTAACGCGATAAACACTACAGAAGCGTAAACAACTTGTTAATGTAACTTAGTCGTAGTCACCACATAACGAAAAAATGAGAGGAACGAATTTCCTACTACTATGAGCACGAGCGGCCGGTTCTCATAGTGCCTCTCTGGGGGGTGAGGTTTAGCCCGTAGGCATATACTGGCCGACGCTTATGAATCATCAGGTCAGATATATGAATCGGGCATAACCAATGGTATGGGCCATTGGTATCTTTTGAAGATTCCTGCACCTCCAGGCGCAACTTAAAAAAAAAAAAAAAAAAAAATGTGCCGCTCCTTTACTGAATATGATCGACGATTTTTCAGAGAATATTCAACAATTGCCGTTTTCGTTCTTCTTTGATAATTTGTTTACAAGTTTTCCTTTACTGACTTATTTGAAAAATCGTGGCTACAATGGAACTGGTACAATCCGTGAGAATCGAATACCGAAAAGTTGTCCAATCCCGCATAAAAAAGCTTTGAAAGCAAAACAACGAGGCCACTATGAGTCTATCAAAATGAATGAGACTGGGATTCGGCTTACAAAATGGATTGATAATTCCGTTGTCTGCATGTTATCAACTGCATTCGGATCTACACCAATATCTGTTGCATCACGCTATTCCAGAGAAGCTCGGAAGAAAGTTGGAGTCACTCGCCCGTGTGCTGTACCCGAATATAATCAATATATGTGCGGTGTCGATCGATTTGACCAAAATGCTTCTGCTTACCGTATCGCATATCGTGGCAAAAAGTGGTGGAGCTGCATCTTTACATGGCTTATCGATGCCTGTGTGCAAAATGCGTGGCAGCTTCATCGGCATGTAGATTCAAGTATGCCATAACTACGTTTTAAACGCAAAATCGCAATTTATTACTACAAACATTTCGGTGATCCGCCAAAGTCACATAGCATCGTAACAAGCAAATAACGGCGTTCGGAATCCGGTACATTAGTTACTACTCTTCGTTACGACCAAACCAATCACCTGGTCGTTCCTTTGGAAAGGAAGAGACGCTGTGACGGAGACCTGTGTGATTCGATTATCCGAACTGCTTGTTCAAAGTGTAATAAAGGTCTTTGCTTGAAATGTTTCAAGCCTTATCATACTGCGGATCTATAACTACAAATTTGTAGAAAACTACCACACTTGTACAGCCAATTTGAAATGAAATAAATAAAATGTAATGAAAATAATATGAATTTTATCCGTTTTACTAAATTTCTATATGGATGCATACCTGTATCCTACAGCTCCTGCTGTTGCCATATGGCAACAGGACATTTGGAGAATACTAGGACATTTATTAAAAATCTAATGATACAGGTTTTCTACCTCTGATCTAATAAAAGTACTCTTAACTTTTTTTAAAAAAATTCGAAAAATTAACGTTCAGGAGAATTTGGGTTAAAAGAAGAGACTTTATTAATGGAATTTAGTTGCGATAACCGCTTTTGTACCACGCATGAAGCAACAAGTTTTCGATTGTAAAAGCAACACTTTTTCACCAAACTGTTAAGTAGTGATACAAGCAAAGATAAAACAACAAATAACAAACGATAAACGTATTAAATAAGTCATATATAATTTTCGCCTATTAAGTATGATAATTTTATCTTCAAAATTTACGTGTTGCTGATATTCATTTCTATAAATACAGTTCGTAAGCCGCGAATTTTTATAGGATTTTGACCTCAATGTGACTGCCGCCAAATTAATTCATGGGATATATCACCAGTAATAATATATGTACATATTTACTGCTCTGCTGATAAGAAAAATCACGCAATAACTTCATCGGCATTTAATAGTATTTAATTTTGATTTCGTATTTTGCAGTCTACAGGCCGAATCGCAATGTCACGATAGGTCGATCGCCCTCTGACAGGTTTAGTAAAAATAACGCAAACATATGCATATAAATTGTTAGCCTAGATACGAGTATCCTAAAGCTGTTTACAAACCCAGAGTAGATCTAGTTTCTACTAAATCAGATGTTTTGACGGCTTTTACAGAAACCACACTGCGGCTAATCATTCAAAACTATGAATAACTAGTGGACCCACGCGGCTTTCCCCGAGTCTAAAAACAATTAATAATTTTCAGTTACCTACATATTAAAGAGCAACATATCTTCTACGTAATTGTTCCTATGTATTTCTTGTAGATTTTACAGCGCCCTAGGTTTTTCGTGCATAAAAAGCTCGACTTGCTGTATATTTGTTGTACTCGGCCTCCTTTCTCAAGATTGTTATGTTCAATGAGAATAATAGACACAGCGATACTTACTGTCCGGCTTCACCGAAATGAAAAAGAAATGCTAATTGCGAGTTACCTATTTATCCGAGGTGCACGCCCGACTGACTTTTATATAAAGCTGTATAAAATCGAATATATATTCATTTTTATGTATTTCCTACAGTTTTGGCAGCGCCTTCAGTTTTTCATACATCAACAGCACGTAATCGCGGGCACCGTGGTTCAGTGGTTAAGAGCGCGACCACTGAGCGAGAAATTCAAGGTTCACGTCCCAGGGAAAAAAACAACAAAAAAGGGTTTTTTCACGGTCCCACCTCTCGCAGACGTCTGACCAAAAAAAAAAATATTCTTCGCAAACAAACGGCATAAAACTATAAGTCCCTATTATTTGTGTGTCGCAGAACACTAATGGCAGCGAGAAGATAGGCAAGGCACTGTATGTGTTGTTAGCGCTAAAATATTCATATATTTATTTGTGTGTTTGTACGAGAAAGATAATTTGAATATATTTTGAATCTATCGTCATATTTTACCCCCTCTCCATTAGACTTCGATCATTTTCAAGTGGAACCATTAACGTGTCAGTCTAAGCCAGAGACAAACGACTTGCAATGCCCTGCCCCCGAAAACCCGCAGAAAATAAATGACAGCTCTCTATCTTTGGCTCGTGCCTGTGAATACGTGTGAACCACGCACCAAAGGCACCAACAATTTGGAAAGCACAACATTCGCACAACATTCCCTCCAAAAAGTAAACAAAAATAATCAACGCCAAAAGCAACAACAATTTGAAAACAGCCGCATCCCTCCAAATAAAGTGCACGACTGGGTCGTACGAAACTTTCTCATTATTTGCTAGTTACACTAATTTGAATTTATTTCTTCAAATTTTCCCAAAGCGACTATCTGTTTTAGCTTTCTACGAGGGTGGGTCAATAAGTCCCTGAAGATTAACACAAATTGTGTCGTCACCTAGAATTTAATTTTTTTTGTCAAGAATCATCTTTCAAAAGAACGCACCCAAATTTTCAGACAGATCTGTCAAATAGTTTTGTTGTGGCAGCCATTTTATATAGACGACTACTAGCATTTTCGTTAAAATGGAAGAAAAGTGAATTTCGAGTGCTCATTAAACACTATTTTTTGCGAGAAAAAACTGTCACGCAAACCAAACAAAAGCTTGACAAATATTATAAGGACTCCGGTGCGGTCGTTCAAGCACAAGTGACGCCGAACGTTCTGGTCGCCCAATTGAGGTCACCACACCAGAAATGGTCGACAAAATCCATGGTTTGATAATGGACGATCGGCGAGTGAAAGTGCGCAAGCTTGAAGCCACAAATATTTGGACATGAAAAAACTTTCCGCAAGATGGGTGGCGCGTTTGCTCACAATCGACAACAAACGCATTCGTTTGACAACTTCAAAGGTGTTTGGCGATGTTCCAGAAAAATTTGGCTGAGTTTTTGCGCAGTTTCGTAACCGTGGATGAAACCTGGATTCACCACAACACACCAGTAAAAGTAGGAACAGTCAAAACAATGGACTTCTCCTGGTGAATCGAAGCCGAAGAAGGACAAGGCGGGTTTGTCAGCACACAGGGTCATGGCGACAGTTTTTTGGGATGCGCGCGGTGTTATTCACATCGATTACCTTGAAAAGGGTAAAACGATCACCGGCGTATATTGCGCAGAGTTGCTGGCTCGATTCCAAGCCGATTTGAAGCAAAAACAGCCGCATTTGGCTAAGAAAAAAGTTCTTTTTCACCAGGCCAACGCACCGGCGCATAAGTCCCGCAGTCGCAATGGCAAAATTGCATGAGTTAGGCTACGAACTCCTCCCTCATCCAGCATATTCCCCAGATTTAGCCCCTTGCGACTATTTCTTGTTTCCAAACATGAAGAAATGGCTCGGAGGTAAGAGATTTGGGTCGAATGAAGAGGTCATCGCTGAAACAAACGCTTATTTTGAGGGGCTCGAGAAATCGTATTATTTGGAGGGCATAAAGAAATTGGAGAATCGTTGGATGAAGTGTATAGAGCTAAAAGGAGACTATGTTGAAAAATAAAATGTTTTTATACCGAAAAGAGTGTTCCTTATTTCGTTTTTCAAGGACCCTCGTATTGCACTAAAAAGCATCTAAATAATCTATTTAATAACTTTTTTCGAAACTATGGCTATACTATAAAAAATAAAGAGCATAACTGGGTCACACGTACTTGCGTCATATGTGTTGTTCGATTTTCTAAAAGATGCGTTATAAGACTAAACAACTTTTTTCACATATCCAACATTTTAATGCCATGTCCTCACAAATATTTCAAAAGACGTAACCGAGATATAGTCAATTTATGTACATAAATCCGCTAATAAGTAAAGTACCTTTATACAAGTTGGCGGAAGATGCTCTCAATTTTGCAAATGGCGTCTTATATCATCACGACTTTGACATTTGTGAAGTAAATAGAAGCAGAATACACGTAGATAAACCATGGATTGCTATATAACAATCGGTCGGTATTTTTTGGCTCAACTGAACTTCGTCGTCGATTCTCCTGGTCGTGTGGCACCAACTGGGCAAACACTGTCAATACGGGACAGTAGCAAAGGTGGCCGGTGTCGAAGCAGCCTTTCAGTCGAGAATGTCGCTGCTGTGGCTGCAGATGTCCAAGAGGACCCTCAAACATCAACCAGGCGACGGGCCACGCAATTGGGCATCAATAGAAGGTCTTTACAACGAATGTTGGTGAAAGACTTGATGATGTACCCGTACAAAGTGCAAAAAAGTTCATCAGCAATTGCCTACACACCGCCAATAGCGTGTAAATTACAGCTAAGCCCTCCTCCCTACTCCCGGCCGCTTAATCTCTCGTTTTGGCGATTTGCACTGGCCCGCAAAATCGCCCGATTTGACCGTTCCCGACTTATTTCATTGGCGTTTTTTGAAGTCCCGGGTCTATACGAATAAGCCGACCCACTTGTCGGATGGCGACCCATCCGACAAGTGGAGAATTTATCGCCAGAAGTTTCGAGAAAAGTCATGGAAAATGCTGTGGAACGAGCCCGAATGTGCATCAACTGTGGCGGCGGCCACTTAAACGATATTATCTTCGTGACTTAATGGAAACAAATGTAAACGTCTAAATAAACATAATCAACAAACAGAACCAATTCTTTTTATTTACAAACCAAGTTACTGCCTTAGGATATCGAGTGAAGACTTTTGCGTCACCTTGTATTTAACGAAGAACTAGGTACGCAGTCTTATTGCATATTACCTCAAATATAAATTTTCGTTGAAGTCGTGAGAGCCGTTTTGAAGAAAATTACACTTTTCCAAAATTGGGTTTAAGTAAAGTGCCATTAATTTTCAAGGTTAGCATGAAAAATCAAAATCATCGCCTCTAGGCATTAAACCACAGACCCCAGATATGAGTTTTAAGTAAATCCGTTAAGCCGTTCAGGCTGCAATCCGATATACAGACGGACAGAGGCCCACTTTTTTGAGTCCTTAAGGAAATTTTGACTTTAAAATGTTTCAGTTGTTACAAATAAGTTTTTGCTTTTTCAACATGTTTACTGGATCTGGCCGATGCTTCTGGTATATCGACAAATGGGGATTGGAATTTCCATATTTTTCAGTATTTAACTTCCACATTAAGTTAATTTTTAAAGAAAAGTAGAATCAATTGTACATAGTCCTGCCATAAGTTATCTTACAAGTGCAAAACGTTATAAAAAATTAAACAACAAAACACTTTGGATTAGTTTTTATAAGATTTATTTGCTTAATAGTAAGCATTTTAAAAATAGCCGGTTTATTCAAAGTTACCGCCTCTTGCTTAAACGCAGGCCCTCAAACAGTGTGGCCACTGGGCTACAGTGGTAAGCACCTTTTCCAGGGGTATGGACAACGCTGCTGCGGTTAAAGCACTTTTGAAACTCTCCAAATTTCGTTGGGGTTTCTTGCAGGTCATACTCTTCAACACTAACAACCAACAATAATCCAAAGTTTGCAAATCATGGCGTCCTGATAATCAATTCTTGGATGCAATAAAAGCAGGATTATTGATTCTAAACCACTGCTGAGTTGTTTTTTTGTTTTATGTGTTGCAGCAGAGTCTTGTTGGAAAACTCATATTGCTCAATTAAAAAAGGTACTCGTCAAGCCTTTAACGACAGACCTTCTCGGTATACCTTTGCACCAGTTTTAGGAACTTTATTGTTTGCTTCCTTAGATTACTTTGTATAAATTTTATTTAATTTATTAAAAACTTTCTCGGCCGTTGTCCGCGTGGCAGAGCAAGAGTCGCTAGCATCTTTCAAGACTAATTTGCTTAAATTAGGCGTGAATATATGTCCAGTTGAATGACGAAAGGCTTTCATGTTGACATCATCCTTGACAACCCTGACATGGATCTGAATCTTCTGTATTCGAAGGGCATTTCTTCGAATTTGCTCACGAACAGCTTTTACAACCGCACTCCTACGGGCAACGCGCGCAAGTTATGTATACGTCAGCATCCCCAGTGGATAAGTATGACACGTTTTTGTCGGAAGCAACGAACTACCTCCAACGTAAGATTTAAATTACAGCAAGTCGTTCAGACGGCGAGCTGCATAATATGCAGGAATCATATGTCACACATAGTTTCCCCGTGTGAACATTAATGGCAATGGCAAAACTGCTGATTAAGATAAAATAATTCAGTGTGAGTTTTCCGTTGATCGTCTTGAAGTCTAGATTGTTTAAGACTTTCTGTTTGTCGTAAATAAAGTTTTATTTTATTTTTTTATTTTTTTTTATTATACACTGCTCGGAGTATTATTAAAGTCGCACGACCACTTCTTGATCAGTCCTATAATTAAGATGATTCAACAAATCGAGGGTACACAATCCCGAGCAGATTTAGTAATTCAAAATTTGGGTAAGCATTTTCTCCCCACTTATGCAGCGCTATGACAGCAATACCCCACTTTTATACCCCACACTATGATAACCAATCAGTAACTGAAACCAAACTCGGTGATATTCATTGCGTTTTGTAGCACGTGTCCTGAAAAAAAAATTAACAGTACTATTCCTAATGTTATCCTCATACCTCGTTTCCGCTGGCAGTTTTGTACCAGAATTTATGGCAGGACTAGGTATGATTGACACTCGGAAAAATTCAGTTATAGGCAGTGCCAGTAAATTATAGCCTTATAAATTTATTCATTTGCACCCCCGTGCTAATAAAAAAATGTTCAAAATCTAAAATCAGTATGAGTTACTTTAATTAGGAAGTATTAAAATAGACTGAATTTCTAGTTTTAAATAAAATTTGATTTAATTAAGCAGTAGGAACTACCTATAATATTTCAATTTGCATTAATTTTTAGAGATTTTTTTTTTTTTTGATTTTAAAACAATAGCAACAATCATTTTCTTTTAAATTCAAAGATTCAATCAATGCAGAGCATACGAGTATTACAACTTGAAATCGGTTTCAACATTTTCTTGCTATAATATTTTAGAACGCACCACGTTACTCTTTTTCTCTTTAAATTAGATAGCTATTGAGCTTTGTTTTGATCCCCAAAACAAACATTTATTTATTTATTTAATACAAAGTCAATTGATAAACTCTATCCAGAAGGCATTCGGGTGACAAAACCATATAATGCCGTCTTCACAATTTATTGTTATGTTTAATGTTCATTAAATTTGTTATGTTTGTCTGCAGGGTTCAGAAGTTCTGCTAGTTTTCTTGTTGCATTGGTTTTCTGCTTGGTATTCCTGGTTGCAAAGGTGTCTGCTATTAAATAGGGCTTTACCTACCCTCATTCTAAATATTTGTATGCACACATCCCGAGTGAATATGTTGTTGTACCTTGACTCGAGTATTCTGGATTTCAAAGATGCGAAGGAAGTTTATACTATTCTTCCATAATTCTTTCTCTCTATTCTTTGTATTCCAGAGAAGATTCGATATCGGAGTTGGAAAAAGTTCTGTGTTTCTACTATTAGGGAAAAACTGGTTGCCTTTTTTGCTGCTTCGTTTCCTCGAATTCCGGTGTGTCCAGCTGTCCACGCGAGAACTACTATATATTGTAGTTTTGAAGATAACTTCTTATGGAATCCGAAGATGGACATTTATTGAACACATTTTTAAGCCCCATTAGGATGCCGAGTTTGTCCAAGCAGACGAGGGTTTTTCCTGAAAGAGTGATTGCTTTCTGAATACTTGGATAGTAGACTTTGGATAGTAGACTTTGGTGTAGAGTCACGGTTTGCCCTGTACGTTTTAGTTCCACGGCTGCTTACGAAGAGTGGCCTGCAGCACATGACCCATCTGTGTAAAAAGTTCTTTCCCGGCTGATGGACTCAATCATTTCTTTGTGGACCATCAGTTCGGGATGGATTCCTTCTTGTATTTACTGTATATTCGAAGCAGATTTCTTTCCTAATGTGGTGGTTGTTTTGTTTTGGGGATGGAACTATCACCCGAGAGGTTCGGAGGAATTTGTTACGCCTGAAACCCATGGTAATAGCTCTAATTTTGGCTAACGCCTTGAAGGACTGATAACCTGCTTCTGTTTGTAGGGCAGCGATAGGTGTCGTCCTTAGGGGACCTGCTGGAGTACGATAACAATCGTTGATAGCAGCACCTATACTTTTGGTGTTCTTTTTAGACGTTCACATGTGTATACGTTGTTAGGTCATATTGGAAACATGTTATCTTAAAACTTTAATATATAAACTGTATGAACTACTCGTATAATTTATAACATTTTCGGATCGATAATTTATTGTATTCGCAAATAATTAATTTAAATAATTTCGTCCCGTACGCTAACATACAATGAGAAGGTTTTTTGTACGTATTTTTAAAAGCACACTCGTATCAGTTTGACAGAGGGTTAATGTCATTATTTTGGCTATAGCAAATGAAACCTATACATCGATGACGATGCTATGGACATTCGGACGAACAAAAAGTTTGGGGGCGGAATGAGAGTGGCTCCCAAAGTCGACTATCTCATTATAGTTTATCTCTGGTCTAAGCCTACAACTAAATTTCACAATATTCACCGAAATCCGTTGACAAGTTCTTGTGCTAGGCGGTTAACAAAGATTATTTAAAGATTCTTGAAACCTCACCCCCACACCCCACTTACATTTGATCCGATTTTGACAGTTTTTAGACGAAATGGTATACATACAAAATCTCTTTAATGGTTCTCTAGAGAGGTATGTGAACCCTAGGTGGGGTGAAAAGTAACCTGCTTGACCGCCAGAATGCGCTGCTACTGCAAAAAAGTTTATGGTGCATTGAAGTCCATTCATATTTAGGCAGACATGCCAAATTTCAGTGCGATACTGTCTTTAGTTTTGTTTTGACAGCTGATTGTTGTTGACGTGTTTGGCATCATGTTGAGTATGGACAAAAACGATTTTCGTTCTCTCATAAAACATTATTTTTTGAGAGGCAAAACGGCGAAGGAAACAAAAGAAAAGTTGGATAAATATTATGGGGCTAATGTTCCGCCAGATTACACCGTCAAATATTGGTTTCGAGAGTTTCGTGGTGGCCGCAACTCCACTACCGATCAAGTCCGCAGCGGCAGGCCCTCCGATGCGGTTACAGAGGACAATGTCAAAAAAATACATGGAATGGTGTTGGCTGACCGAAAAGTGAAGGTGCGTGAGCTAGCAGATACCACAAAGATTAGTACTGAGCGCACACGCCATATTTTGGGCAATATTCTGTATATGAAAAAGTTATCCTGCCGCTGGGTGCCGCGCATGCTCACTCCTGACCAAAAACACGAACGCGAGAGCACTTCGAAAGAGTGTTTGGACTTGCTGATGCGGAATCGGGCGGACTTTTGGCGTCGATTGGTAACTGTTGATAAAACCTGGATCCACTATTACACACCAGAGAACAGAATGAGTGCTCGGCAATGGACTGAAGCTGGCACGAGTGCTCCGAAGCGGCCGAGGGAGGCTCAATGGGTCGGAAAGGTTATGGCGTCGGTTTTCTGGGATTGTCATGGCATACTCTTCGTGGACTACCTCGAAAAAGGAAAACCATCAACAGCGAGTATTACTGTGCATTATTGGAGCGATTGAAGGCCGAAATCGCTGCAAAACGGCCTCACATGAAGCGAAAAAAAATTTTGTTTTTGCAAGACAATGCGCCGGCGCACAAGAGCATCGCAACCACGGCTAAAATCAATGACTTACGGCTCCAATTGCTGTCGCATCCACCGTATTCGCCCGATTTGGCTCCCTCGGACTAGTATCTCTTCCCAAACCTCAAAAGATGGCTCATCAATAAAAAATTCAGCTCACGCGAGGAAATCATCGACGCCAAGGAGGAGTATTTTGCAGACCTTCCGGAAAATTACTTTTCGGACGGGATCAAGAAGTTGGAAAATCGCTGGAATAAGTGTATCAAGCAAGATATTAAAAAAAAAATTTTTTTTTTTTTTCATTCCCAAGGAGGTTACTTTTCACCCCACCTAGTACAAACATATGGACAGGCACAAAACAAAAAATGTTTGTTTTACCTGACCCTTTCAAATACGACCCAAATTAGGATACATTTCAAATAACGGTGCGGAATACTAATCATATAAGGCCCCTTGTGCAATTTGTTGCTTTAATATGAATCAACAAATAAATTGATAACTTACCTATTTGTAGGGTTAGAGCGTAGAAAAATTGGGGGACGGTTTATCTGAACTTGTTCCTGCCGCATTTGCCTGAGTCTCCTCTCTGCAAGTAAAAAGTATGTTGCCGTGATGTGATTATATTTGTTCCTATCAAGAGATCTGCAATTAGAATAACATAAACGAATTTAGTTGAAATATAAACAAAGCAGTAAATCCTCTTTGTACTTACTGCAGAATTTCTTCCTTAGTTGCTATATCCCCATTTATCATCTTTTGTATGATAAAAGCATGATCGTCTTCGCTCACTTGTTCGCGACTAACTAATGGCAAATAATCGGGTGATGACTCCATCGTCGAATTTTGCTTCAACCAGACATCTTCTGTGATTTGTTCTAATGTAGCTCGCTTTTCTGGATCCCGAACTAACATGGACGCTATAAGTCGCCTACATGTAACTGTTACATGAGATGGCATAGAATACTTGCAGTCCATGATCATTGTCAAAGTTTCCGAATCGTTTGCCTTTTCGAATGGCGGCTGGCCACACACCAACATATACAGTATCACACCCAGTGACCAAATGTCTACCATAAGGTTACCAAAATTCAAGCAATTTACTAATCAATCATCAATTATACCTTACCAACAGCCGGGGCATCATAAGAATCACCAAGGAGTATTTCTGGTGCGGAATATGCCAGACTCCCGCAAGAAGTCTCCAGTTTCTGTCCAGGCGAAAATTTATTACTAAATCCAAAATCGGTTAGTTTTACGACGCCCAACTTCTCGAAAAACACCACATTGGCTGGCTTAAGATCTCTAAAACATACATTTCGTGTTTCAATGCAACAACTCAAATCTCATAAAAGACAGCTCAAGCAAACCTGTGCACCACATGCAATTGATGACAATAGGAAATAGCCCTTACAATCTGACGGAAATATTTCCTAGCCAAATCCTCAGACAAACCACCCTCGTGTTTCATTATGTAATCGTAAAGATCACCACCATCGCCCAATTCCAAAATTAAATAGAGCTTTGTTTGCGTGTCAATTACCTCATATAGCCTCACCACGTTCGGGTGCTGTACAAGTTTCATGCAACTACAAAAATATATACATGCGTATATATAAATGTATACAATCTATTAATAAGGTATGGTTATACATTTTGAGCTGGGTTCTTACCGAACTTCTTGAAATAGGTGCGCTTTCGATACTTCGTCCAATTTTGTTTTATCGACTACCTTCACGGCAACTTTTTCACCCGTGAATACATGGCGAGCCAGTTTAACGACGGCAAAGTGCCCAGATCCAAGCGTTTTCTCCAAGTCATAGAGCCCAGCTATTTTACCATCATAGGACACAGACTGATGATGTCCACCTTCGGGCGTATGCATTTTTAAACTAAATATAAAAATTTGATTTCTCTCTTCACTGAATTTGAATATAGATTTTCTTTTTTTTTTTCATTTTTTTTTTTTTTCATTAATTTGCATTTTGGGTGCATTTTTTATTGCTGAACGAATTGGTCGTTCACACACCAATTAAGTCCTTTTAGTGAAATAAACTTAAATGAAAATACCAACCTCATTGGGAATTAGGTTTGACTGCATTAATGTTTGGCCACTTTATACGAAAATTAAATAAAATATTTTATTTTCACCAGACTTGTAACACTGGAAGGAAACTGGACGCAAGAATTTTATTTAGATAGGTACCTACAAAAATTTTGACTGAAAACTATGTATATCTTGCAATCTAAAAATGTTCACTAAGGATTTTAATGTTCTGTATTCGTTTTTTTCAAGTTTGCCGTCCCTTCTACATGAAATAAAAGTAATTAGGACAAGACTGCACCAACAACACCAAAGCAGAGAATATTATGCTAGTGACCAACGAAATAATTTATTGATTTGATTGATTGATAAAAAAAAAAAAAAAAAAAAAAAACCTATGGAGATATGTCGATGTCGGACCGACTTGCAAAGGTACTAGTCATGGGAATTAGCAGACGTATAAGAGTAACAGATGAGTGACGAAGAATGTACTAGATTTTGATTTTTTTTTTCCAAATTCTGATTGGACTGTGTCATTTCACATTCCAATAGCATTTTACTTATGCCTTAGCTGTCATACATTCGGAGGCTATTTATAACGCATATCCTGCTGGATAGTGAAATGACGTAGAGTGAATGCTAAGTCTGACTGTACGTATGTATCTGAACGCTGGGAACTGCACAAGCACATCTGGGTGAACTTGTATGTATGTATGTATGTTTATTCATTATTCTCATTTACAGAATTCATTCAACTTAAATCTAAATTAACAGTTTTTTTTTTTAAATTTATGAGAATAGTTAGTGGCACTTTTATTTTTTATAAAAATAGAGCAAATGCCACATTAAATTTAGCAATTACATAGTATATATATATATATATATAATAAAAAATAGCGTTTTACAATAGGTTTTATTTTACAAAAACAATTATAGGAGATAAATTATTATTTAATTAACAGCCAGATAGGAAAACAAACCTAATATTAAGTAAAGTTGTGCAATAAAATTTCGATTTCATTCATATCATACATAAAAAGCCACGACTTAATTCTTTTTAAAAACAGAGACAGATTCGTAATCTTTTGTATTGTTTCAGGAAGTTTATTGAATAACTTGCGTGATATAACAGAGTAGGAGTTTCTATAAAATGTAGTCCGAAAACGTAAATATGTAAAATTACTAGAATTGGTTCTCAAGTTATATGATCCAATAATGGGACTTTTCCTATAACCACTTCGTATAAAAAATATTTTTAAAACCTTATAGTAGAAAAGGTGTCGTACAAGCAAAATTTGTAATTTACGAAAAAATTCCATTGAATGGGCAAAACGAGTAGAATTGCAAATTTTTCTTACGGCACACTTCTGCAGGACAAGCAATTGTTGCAATCTATTATGGTAAGCACCCCCCCAACAACATATACCTTATTCTAACCTCGAATTAAATATCCCGTAGTATACAGATTTTAATAAAGCGCTAGAACAAAATTTTCTCAGACTGTATAGATACCGAATTGTTGAAAGAAAATACTGTTTAAGATTCGAAATATGTTCGGTCCATTTAAGTTGTTGATCGATTGTTACACCTAAATATTTGAAGAATTTAACCTCTTCAATTTCAAAGCAATTTTCGGTACATGCCGCATTTGGATTAAAAAGGGTCTGAGAACTTAGTCTCAAGCAATTTTCGCTAAACAACTTAAATCTTAAACAAACAGGTGAATGAAATCTAATTTCAATGTTACTCAACTCCTTTGCGTCAAGGATAAAAAACATGACTTTAGTCTTATTACTTATACAAAGTTCATGAACCGCAAACCACAACCTTAGTATATGGACATCATAATTCATGTCTGAAACTAAATTTAATGGATTTTCAGAATCATATCCAATTGCAAGATCATCTGAGAAAGCCTTAACATTCCCAACAAATGGTTGTTCAAAAAAAGAATTAATGTATATTAAAATTGATCCCTGAGGTACACCCAAATTAATATCCTTCGAGTCGCTTAGAACATTATTCACATTAACTTTTTGAGTTCGACTACTCAGATAAGAAACAAACCAATTATAAATAAAACCTCGAAAACCAGAGTTGTACAGTTTTTTTTTTAAAAAGAATGCTATGTTTAACCATATCGAACGCTTTGGTTATGTCAACGAAAAGTGCACCACAACATTTTTCCTTATCAAGACCTTTTTGTATACAAACAAAAATCCAACAGAACATCTTCTGTTGATAACCCTGATCGAAAACCATATTGTAGGGGACTAAAAAAATCTTGATTTAACAAAAATTGCAAAATCCTAGTTTTAATGATTTTTTCAAAGACTTTTGCTATCGAAGGTAATAATGAGATTGGTCTATAGTTATTCCGATCTTTTTTGTTGCCTTTTTTAAAGAGAGGTATAACAACAGCACTTTTCAGATCATCTGGGAAGATGCCTGAAAGAACACTCAAATTAAAAATGTATGCTAGAACGTCAACTAAATTCAAAGCGGTTCTTTTTAACACAATGTTAGAAATACCATCCTTACCACACGAGTTAGTATTTTTGAGAGAGTTTATTGTTTTCAAAATTTCTAGACCAGAAATAGATTCGAAATAAAAGCTATTCCTACTAAAGGCTCTGCTTAAAACACCAAGATCTGTGCAGCAGCTGCAAGGCAAAGTACAACTACTAGTAGGTGTGTTTTTACCAACTGTTGCGAAGTGTTCATTGAAAAGATTAGCTATTTCTACAGGATCTGTAACATCTTTACTATCTACTTTAAGTGATATATTTTTAGAATTGTTTTTAACTTTTCTATTTAACATGTTGTTAATAACTTCCCACTCCTTTCTGGAATTGCCTACCGAACTTCTTATTTTATTATGGTAATAATTGTCTCTACATAATTTGATCTCATTGTTAACTTCTTTACACCTTTTTTTGAAACGTAATTTTAAATTTCTATTGTGCGGATGCTTGTGACATTTATTACGCAAGTTGTACTTGACATTAATTTTTTTGAGAAGACGATTATTTATCCATGGTTTTAATTTTGATTTTATGTTCTTATGGATAGTATAGGTTGAACTACTGATATAACTTTTAAACTTTTCAGAAAATAAGTGATACGCCCTGGAGGGGTTTTCCTCAGCATAAAGTAGTTCATGATTTAATTTGGAAAAATCAATTTTAGTCGCCCGGTGATCAGATACAGATTTATTTTGCAATGTGTTTTTTAAAGTTTTTAAAAGTATACCCGTCATGCAATGATCTCTAATACCCAGATCAAAGACAATACCTTGACAATCGTTCTGAGATATACTTGAGAAACGACAAAAAACGTCATCAAGGCAGGTGCCTGCAACAGGCCTTGTAGGTTTGTTAACAAGGGATGTAAACCCATTTTGAGACAACATTACATTATATAAATCCAAGGCATTATTTGAGGCTAAAAGATCTATATTCATGTCACCCAAAATCAAAAGATTAGGTGAACGCTCATTATTTAGAAAAACAGAAAATTCTTCAATAAACTCTTGAATTGATTTTGAGTGAAATCTATAAACGCAAACAAAATTGTATTTTACATTACATAAGCAAACTGAAATTTTAATAATATCTGCAGAGGTCAGACTAAAACTATTGAAATCGCACTCATAAACATTACGCACAAAGACACCAACTCCACCTGAAGAATACGAATCATTAGGACAAGCATAAAATGTGTAGTTTGGCAAACTATAATCTCCAACTTCATAAGAAAAAATCCATATTTCAGACACGAAAATAAAGTCGGGCATACATGTAAAGGTTTCAAGGTTACAAGACAGAATATCAAAATTACGCCGCAAACTACGTATATTTTGGTGAACAATACAAATAGAATTAAAATTATTAAAATTAGTTTGGAAATTATATCTGTGTTATTTTGAATGGTTGGTACGGTGAGATTGTTGTTTATAAGATCAAGATTATTTACTGTATTTAGCATATTTATATTATTTATATTGTTTGAATCTTCGAATGATCTTATAATCAAAACCTCACCATTTTCAACTTTTCTTAGCAATAATTGACCATTTTTAAACCACAAATACTTAAATTTATGCTCTATTTTAAATTTTTTTTGCAGCTATGTATAATGCTCTATTGAATCTGGTCAATGAATTATTTATATAAATTCTACTGTTTTTACTACCGGCAAATAAAGAAGCATTTAATTTCTCCTTCTCTGTTTTTTTCCTCGACATTAACCTCTCTTTGACTGCATGCGAAGAGAATTGAACATAAACAATATTTCCGTTGGAATTCGTGTTTGATTTCTTCGTAGTTTTAATGTATATTTTTTGAAATTCCTCGGTGGAGACATTCACGTCCAAAGCTTCATTAAAAAGTTTTTACCCACAACTTCAACTGCAGTCTCTAGAAGTTTTTGCTCCCTCCAGTTCAGTTTATTTTCCAAACCGATTACCTTTCGCCTCAGTTCAACATTTTCCTCTCTCAGCTCTTGTAAAGATGACAGAAATTCTGTGTTAATTTTCTTTAAACTTATAATCTCCTCGTAGAGTAATTGAAGAGTGATCGAATCGGAATGCTGTGCTTGTGGCGATTGGTGTGATGAAGGTTCGACCGGCCGTTACGATTCTTTCGAACACAATTTTACGGTTCGAGGTGGTAACGATAGTTGTTTGCTTTTTTGTCGCAGCTGCTTTGTTGAATTGTGTTGCTTGTCCATAGGTTTGAGTTGTTTCGCCTATTTTTTGTATTCTCTATTTGGTTGGTGTTGATCTGAAGCAACTGTGTTAGGCGGCAGCATAATTTGTTGTTGGAGAGCACTGCACTTGTTACATCGATATTTAATGTTATTTGAGTTCAAGTATTCAATGTCTGAAGTTTCAATATTCACACAAGAACAGTGGAAAATATGAGAACAAGCCGCACAAGTAATTTTGGATTTATTACTAATGATCTATTTTTTCTTCGCAGACTGAACAATTCATTATGTTTTATGTAATTTACTGAAAGAAACGTTAAATTTAAACAAAAGTTCGCACCCCACGACTTAGGAAAAACACGTCCGCTCTCGACAAAGGTCAAAGCACTCATTCAAGGCACTTCAGCCTACATGTAAACGGACGAGGCATCTCTTATTGATATAATTGGCTGAAATATGCTTCTCAGAATTCTAACAAGAATTCCTCAGGAGGAGTACGTGCGACGAACAACATTCTGGTTGTAGAGCTACTTTGCCATATTCGGAGCTCAGGTCAGTAATGATTTTCAACACTTCGTCAGGCGGATGAATCCTTAATGGGCCAACGGCAGCTCTCATATCCCCGTAGTGGATTATTGGCATAGGAATATCCGACCCCTTCTCCTAGGGGTTTTAACGAAGGGTCTGACTCTCCAGGTTCAGGGTTGCGCATCGGGGTAACAGCCCTATCATAAAAAAAATAAGCTGGTTACTCAGCAGGATGAGGAAGATTACTGTTAACGAACCTCACAAACGAAATAAGGATAAAGACCTTCGGATCTGCAAGTGGAATGTTCGGAGGATCCTTAACAGACCACCTCCAGCCGAGCAAGAATCAGGTACCCTATACTGCTATAAAGCAGATGTCACTGCCATCCAAGAAATCAGGTGGAATCGGCCGTGCAAATAAAACAACAGTCAGTCAAAGAGAATATTTTGGCGCTAACAGCCCATACAGAGCCAGGCCTAAATTCGCGCAGCAACTCGTGATATGCGCCGCATGAACAGTTGGTTTTGTTCGATTGAGAGAAGTTTCTCATAACAATTTTACTCTCGGATGTTTGTCAGACAGAAACCTTTTTGTTTTTTTATTGTGTTTTCCTTGACCACTGAGCCACGAGCCGTGCTTTAGACATATGAGCCTAAGGTGGCAATGATATGTAGAGCAAATGAACGTTAACGCTCCGATCTTGAAAGACTTTGTGACCTTGAAAGGGCTTTGATACACAATCGCCTTCTTGGACCAAAGAAACAGTGGTTGACAAGAGTGATTCTTAGGTTTTTTTTTTTATAATTTGCCGGCGCCAAATGGGATATTAATACCATTAAATTATTTTAGGGCACGGGCGTTTGTAGAAATTGAGAGAGAGAGAGAAAGAAAGATTGGTGTGGTGGGTTTGAAACTTAGGTGGTATTAAGTTTCAGTAAACTCCAAGGGTGGCGTCCAGATTACTGGGGAGCTTGTTTGTTTTGCTTTTTGTTGTTGCTCATGATTCACAGTATTTTTTTGCCTCCAATGTCATCAACACGATCAAGTTGCATTTAAGCCATATGACCACCCTACTGCCAGTGTTATGCCTTCGCAGTAGAGTTGATTAAGCTTTCGCAATTGAGCTGGTGTCATTGTTTGAATTTACAGCGTAGCCTAGGTAGGCAAAGTCCTTAACTACCTATTGTGACTTTATATCCAAGTCGCCGATATCTGTCCGTTTTTTATGATAGCATATATTTGGTTTGGGGGTAACTCTTTAACCGCTAAAACCCATTTTCGTCGCTTCTATTTTAATACTCTCGAAAGTATCACTGACAGCCCGCTGCGTTCTTCCAATTATGTCAATATAGAAAGACTATGTCTAGATACAGGGTAATCATGTGAATATAAGAACTGGCCTATTGTCCAAGTGGGAATATAGGATTAGTGCTAACCGTGTAGGAATATACAGGTATAAGGTCGTGCGGGACCATGAGGGAACATAATTACAGGACTGGCCGTGTGAGAAAATTGCTGACCATGTAGAAATATAGTTACGGTGTTGACTTAAGAATTAAGTTACAGAGATTATAGTTATTTCCACAAGGTCAGTTCTTCAATTAAAGCCCTAATCTCTGTCAGCCCTGCAATTATATTCCCACACGACAACACGGTCGACATTTTATACACATTCTCATGCTGCGTTGTTACCACGATCAGTACTGCAATTGAAATTTCAATATTTTTTCCTTCGCCGAATTTCTCGAAAATCCAAATGGCCCTCGTAAAATTTTGTTTAAATATAAAAAGCAGTAGCAATAATCCAAAGCCTGTACCTAATCGCTGTAATTAAAATTGGTTAATTGGCCGCACATCAACTGTCATATATCGAAATGTTAAAATCGCTATTAACGATATCTAGAGGATAATTCAAGCTCACTAAAAAGTTGAATTAGATTACTAAATATGTTGAGGATTAGAGATTTCAGTCGAAGGTACAGAGGGACAGACACTGGGGACAGAATCGAGAGACCCTTTGTTGAGTTTTTCTATAGTAGTAATTCAAAGATTAATCAACGCACTTCTTGTGTCACTGTCCAAACATCAATGGACTTCATCGAAATATCCTAAGAAGATCTTTCCTAAATGACTTGAACGTGTTAGAGGTCATACACGTCTCGTCGGTCGTGAGATTCTGCAGCAAATCCGGATTGACAAAGTTGCTGTTCGAAGCGGATAGAACCACATCACTTCATCTAGCATAAATATATTATACCATATATGTTATGTCAATGCAGACTGCAAATATTAATGCTCCATTACAAATAGCATCATTTGGTCAAACGGAGTGGCTAACAGACTGACCGCTAATCCATTTCTCGATGCATATATTACACACAGTCAGTCCCAAAGACCAGCTACACTCTCGAATACATTGCATATCATACTTTACTATACACAATACTTCGAGAGCATGAAAAGACAACAATTGCATTAAAATTTCTCAATGGAAGTTTAAATGTAGATTGTGCATTTTGATTGTTATTCTGGTTGAATTACGTACATAGCAAACAAAATTATCAAATTATTCGAAAGTATCAGAGTTTCAAATCTTTTATTTCTATGAGTACATCATAATCAACATACAGAGTATTCTTCCTACGTCACCCTTAGAAATAACTGTTTCTGTCTTGTTGCCTTCAACATCAAATTCATCATCGCAATTATTTTCAAAATAATCGATGCTGCTCGGAACGTCAATTTCCATAAGATGATCTTTCTACGGGAATCTCAATTTGGATTTTGGATTTTCAATTTTACTCAACTCAAGTTCATCAGAATTTGTTTCGCGAAATAATTAAAATTTGAAATTTTTAAAAATAATTTCCTTCAAATTTCGAATAAATCTGTACGCTGAAGGGTTCCGTTCAATCCCGTGTTTGTTCAAGCCATTAAGCATGCATTTTTAGCAATATCACTATTCAGATAGGTAATGAGAAGAAATTTCTGTTCTCTTTAAATTTTCCCCATAAGAGTAAAATAGCAAGTAATGGCGACGTAATAGGGCCTTTTCATTTTACCGGTAGTACCGGTAATCCACTCCCTAGCACTTCTAATAGATAGAAGAGTATCACGGAATTGTGGTTGTCGATTAGGGTGTATTGCAGCTATAACTAAATCATTAATTATGCTTAAGAAAGTTTCTGTTGAGGCAGCAATTTTTTTGTCAGCTTCGGTAGTACACCTATTTACTGAAATTCCATTGTAAACCCCTGCAGCAACTTTTGCACTAAATATTTATGTGGCCAGTTTAACCGACAATTTCTGAAAGATATTTGGGTTTCTATGGCTTTCGTAAGTTTGAAGCAAACTTGAAAGAAACATATACTTTCAAACTTTCAATTTTAAAGAATTTACAAATTATCAAATAGCACAAAAATAAAAACAGCACAGACAATAACAACAAATATTCTTACTCATAACACAAATATCCCCCCACTTCTCAGCTGCATTTTATAGTAAGAGCCCCCGTCTTTTGTCAGAGAGCGAAATAATATTTCTTCTCTTTAGCTCTAGTGAGAAAATGCCACCTAGGCGACGGAAGGCAAAATGACCAAATATCGCTTGATGATAGTACTATAAGATTCATATACCCAGTCCTGCCATAAATTCAGTTACAAAACTTCCTGCGCAAACTGTATGAAGATAAATAATGTTAATAGTACAGTTAACTTTTTTTCAGAACACATTCCACAAAACCCAGTTTAGTTTCAGCTACTGATTGGTTATCATGAAGTGGGGTATAAAAGAAAATGGTATTGCTGATAGCGTTGAAAGATGGGTTTTTCAACAAGACAAAAGGCACGTTTTGCACTTGTAGTGTGAAGTTACTTTTGTGATGACTTTTGATATTCTCTAATCTACTACTGTGCAATTTAATGACAATTATCTGTATGATAAGATTTCGTTATCATTCCAATCTATCTAATGTATATTAAAAAAAAATACCAACAATAAATTATCTACAATAAATAAAAGTCACTTTGAGAAAAAATAAAATATTTAAAAAAATGTAATAAATTCTTATTGTCATAGATTAATAGATTTATTTTTGAACGCTGCGATAGCCCATGCAAATGCTAATATTACTCTTGAGGGTCCGTCAGTGAAATGAAATGACATTTATGCTTACTTATGGAGTATTTACTTTTTGTCAAAAATTTCTCTTCATCGATTAGGACTGATCATTATGAATTACAATTTAAAAATATATGTTGTAGAAGAAAGTAACTGAATCGTATTAATTATACATCGTGTTCGAAAGTCTGTCCACAAAGCCCGACTAGTGTAATGTTGAAAACAAGACTTGTCCACCTATTGGCCCATCAATTTTATTTCTACATAAAATTAAATTAAATAATTATTCTAAAATGAACTATAAATGTCAACATATTCAGAAATTCAATACCTCTGTAGCGGAGATAAAAAAATTGGAGAAGGTATGCACGTAAGACTAGAAAGGATGTATTACATGTTTTCGAAATGTTGCAGGTAGCATCGTGCGCACTCTGTAAGAATACTGGGCCAAATCTCTGGATATGCCTGCAAAGGAACTGCTTGCAGGCAGGATGTTCGGAACAGGTCGAGGACCATAGCACTGAGCACTTTAAAGTATACAGCCACTTACCGCACAATGACTAGCATAAAACAATAAATTATTCGCTTTGTTCCCCCTCTGTAGGCAAATAATTCGCATTGCGTTCATATGAATTTGTCATCTCAACGCATTTGGTGCTACTTATGTGAAAAGGAAGTTTTCATTGGCAACGAAAAGACTGCGCTTCTGAATAATCCATTGGACATTGGCGATTACGACTTTGTAGATAACAGTAGTAGTGCTCTCGGGCTAAGTGACAATGACGAATATGAAAACGATAAGATTCAAGGTCTAGTTGGTCTGCAGAACATAGCAAATACGTGCTACATGAATTCAGCGCTACAGGCTTTAAGTAATATTCAACCTCTTACTTATTACTTCTTGGATTGCGGAGACATTATCGAGCACTATGTAGAAATTGCTGCCAACAAGAGTAAGGCGGGCTTAGCTAAGAGTTATTACCGACTTATAAAAGACATTTGGTGCCGCGGTAACCGGAGTAAAGGTAATTAAATGAGGTCTTAAAACCGTTTTTACTATTTATTAGCATTGACTAAACAATTTAATTTATTATGCACGCTGTTTTTTTTGAGGAGCTGTTACAGCCTATTTCAAAGAAGTAAACATTCATTTTATTTCATAAAGTAAACATTAAAACCAGTTTCGCAATTATGTACATTTAATATGCTGTCCAGTCATTATCATTGTCTATAATGGCCTGGCACCTTCTGCTGTAACTTTCACTAAATTTTTCGACGTAATCTTTGCTCAGACCCTTCCAAATGACCTTAATGGGTTTAGAGTGGCCCTCGGTGAGGTACACTTAGACCGAAAGCAGGTCCATTGTGTTGCTACTAAGTAAGGATGGGTGGTTCACACCGCATATTCTTGGAACGAATTACTTTTCACAATAAATTTTTTAATTTAGCCGTGCAAGCGTTGTTGAGAAATATTCACCCAGTGTAGCCTCTGATGTTGGCGAGTGCGAGGCATGTACACAAGAAGTGTGTTACTGTTTTATCTTCCTCATCATATCTGCAGTAGTCAAGTTAGGGGATGCCCAACCTTTGTGCATGGCTACCCATCATACAGTGCCCTCTTATTACGTTGTTTTTTTTTTTTTTTTTTTTTTTTGAGAGGGTTACTCTCTTTCGTGTTTCAGAAGTGTGTTAGACATTTTTTTGATCTAGTATTGGCCACAGCTTTCTGGCGGTATTACGATGGTCTAGGCCATGGATGCTCAAACGGTTGATCACGATCGACTGGTCGATAGCTTAACCCATTCACTGCCAGATCAAAATTTAGGAACTAGCCAAACATGCCGCGTCAGTCCATATGGCCTGACATGAAAAAATCTCCTTTCATTAAAATTGTCAGGCCATGTGGACTGACACCCTGCCTTTGAATATTGTTGTTGTTTTATAAGTTATTGTTTACAGTTCATGGAAAAATATACTGGATTTTGTTCTTGTTTACTGAAAGTACCGCTATTTGTTTTCCTTTTCATTCCTGTTCCAAATATGTAGTAAGAACAAAGAGAGTTGTACGCTGACACCTCGAAGTGTAGTTGTTAATGGATATTGTCTCATTAATTAATGTGAATTAACTTAATTTTTATAAACATGTTACCATCTTCATCCAAGCAGTGTTTAACAACTGAACAATTATTATCAATTTTAAAAGGTTCAGATAGTGAAAGTGAAACGAAATCAAGAGATTCCTGCAGTTGGGAAGATTCGAAAAGTGATTCAATAAGTGAAGACGAAAGTTCAGACAGTAAAGAAAATCAATCAAATACGAGTACCAATTCAGAATTCGAAGCTGAATCTATTGTTGTGCGGGGAATCAAAACAATTTCGCATTTACTGATAGCGAGTATTATCGCGAATTGTCTACTCCAAGCCGCAAGCCCTTAGATTACTATCAATTATTTATAACGGATAATATTATTGATTTGATGGTAAAAGAAACTAATAATAATGCTGCACAATATATTGAGAAGCATCAAATTAAGAGGAGCAGCCGAATGAAAACTTGGACTGATACTGATCGATTTGAAATGAAAAAATGTTTAAGAATCAAGTTGTGGATGGGTCTTGTACGGTTACCTGCAATGGAGTTGTACTGGTCGTAACAGACAATTTTTAAAACTTTTGTATCAGAAATTATGCCATGAAATAGATTTCAACTTCTCCTTCGATTCTGGCACTTTTCAGACAATGAAGATTTTACAAGCAGTGACCGGCTTAGAAAAGTAAGATCTTTGATAAATATGCTGTGTAACAATTTCACGAAAATAAAAAATCCAGATCAGAATTTAGTCATCGATGAATCAATGATTCCTTGGCGAGGACGTTTATCTTTCCGCCAATATTTGCCCGGGAAGGCACATAAATTCGGCATTAAAATTTTTAAATTATGTGATGAATGTGGATACACTTACACAATTGATGTTTATTGTGGACGGTCTCCAGAAAATATTCAAAGTAAAGATAAGATCAACTGATACACTTATGAAAATAATAAGTCCATATCTTGATAAAGGCAGATTATTATGTACTGATAACTATTATACCTCATTGAATTTAATTGAAGAATTGATGAAACGCAATACATACTTTGTAGGAACTTTTAGACGAAACAGACTAAATTTTCCTAAAGATGTAACTAATGCAAAACTAAAACGGAATGAAGTAACAGCATTAGAAAATTCTCAAGGTGTTACGGTCATGAAGTGGAAAAATAAAAGGGATCTTTACGTGGTGAGTTAAAAATTTACAGCAGAGATGGTGAATACTGGTAAGCAAAATTTCAAAGGTGAACAAATTTTCAAACCACAGATGGTTTACGAATATAATAAAATAAAGGGAGGGATCGACTTAGGTGATCAATTGTCGTCATACCACTGCACTCTCCGTAAGTCTGATAGGTGGTACCATAAAATTGCTAATGACATGTTATTTGGAACTGCTGTTGTTAATGCATGGCTGGTGCATAAAGCAGTAACTAGCAATAGAACTACGTTACTTGATTTTCGAACTCAACTTGTGAACCAATTATTACACATTGAAGATTCTAATACAAATATAACAAAAGCGAGTAAAAAATGTCATTATATAGAGGAAAGCGCTGAAACAGAAGGAAAGAAACAAAAAAGGTAACCTCAATCTATGGCTTAAAATACAAATAACATGCACCCTGTTAATATTTTTAGGTCTCTTAGGCGATACTGCAATTCGTGCTACAAAAAGCTCGCGGAAAAATATGGTCGAGAATATGCCAGACGAAAAACTAAATTAGTTTCAACATATTGTAAGTCATGTGAGACAAAGCCTTTTCTATGTATACCCTGTTTTGAGGAAGTTCACAAATGATTGTTTTTTTTTTTTTTTTTTTTAATTTCAAATAACTTTCGTCAAATAAACTAACATTCAAAATATTTGCAGAATTTTAATGTCAGTCCTTATGAACGATAAGACTTTTAAATACCAAAAACGATATGTCAGGCCATATGGACTGACAGTAAATACCTAGTAATACATATATTCTCTACCTGTTATAAGCTTGTATCATGATCAAAATTTCAATTTGTAAAAAATATTTGCATTATATTAGTCTGGCAAATTACATGCGCTCGTCGTTAAACACCTTGACAATAGCATAGGTTAAACAAAATCAAAGTACAGTAACGGACTTAGAAATCCGGACAGGGTAAACAAAATTCTTTAACTTCAATTATCTTGAGAACTAGCAGGTAGTTTTTTAGGATTTTGCATAAAAAGGCTTTTGACGTGATTCTAGTTCACTTTGTTTTGTTCATTGGAAAAAAAAAGTAGTTTGAGTGAAAGTTCAAATAATTTTATTAATATGGAAAATAAAAGGATAATGAGTGAAAAAACAAAAGGCGAAATAATGACTTTAAAAAATGAAAAATTAAGTGTTCGTGATATAGCGCGAAAAGTGCGATTCAGCAAGTCGTAAGTGGCTGAATTCATCAAAAAATTCGGACACATTGCAATGAAAAAAGGGGACGAGTCGCAGAAGAAAGACCACCAGCTCTGAAGATCGGCTTTTAAAACGAATAAGTCTGCGTGATCGATTCAAAACTGCTAAATTTAAGGATGGACTTTGTAGAGGCTGGAGGATCAGAGATAAGCTCACGGACTGTAAGACGAAGCTTTCAAGAAACGCAAGAAGACCTGCCGCCAAATAACCATTTCTAAGTAAGCGAATGCGCCTAAAACGTCTCCAAAGATCATGAAAACTGGACCATAATATAATGGATTTAAAAAAATTTAATCTTCTCAGATGAGTCAAAGTTCAACTTATTCGGCTCTGATGGAATACAGTACGTGAGGCGATGTTTATCCTACCACAGATAATAACAAAATGAGATTATTATTGAAACGGGGTGATATTTATACGAGGGTGGGTCAATAAGTCCCTGAAAAATGAAAAAAGGAACACTCTTTTCGGTATAAAAACATTTTATTTTTCAACATAGTCTCCTTTTAGTTCTATACACTTCATCCAACGTTTCTCCAATTTTTCGATGCCCTCCAAATAATACGATTTCTCGAGCCCCTCAAAATAAGCGTTTGTTTCAGCGATGACCTCTTCATTCGACCCAAATCTCTTACCTCCGAGCCATTTCTTCATGTTTGGAAACAAGAAATAGTCGCAAGGGGCTAAATCTGGGGAATATGCTGGATGAGGGAGGAGTTCGTAGCCTAACTCATGCAATTTTGCCATTGCGACTGCGGACTTGTGCGCCGGTGCGTTGTCTTGGTGAAAAAGAACTTTTTTCTTCGCCAATTGCGGCCGTTTTTGCTTCAAATCGGATTGGAATCGATCCAGCAACTCTGCGCGATATACGCCGATGATCGTTTTACCCTTTTCAAGGTAATCGATGTGAATAACACCGCGCGCATCCCAAAAAACTGTCGCCATGACCTTGTGTACTGACAAACCCGCCTTGTCCATTTTCGGCTTCGATTCACCAGGAGAAGTCCATTGTTTTGACTGTTCCTACTGTTAATGGTGTGTTGTGGTGAATCCAGGTTTCATCCACGGTTACGAAACGGCGCAAAAACTCAGCCAAATTTTTCTGGAACATCGCCAAACACCTTTGAAGTTGTCAAACGAATGCGTTTGTTGTCGATTGTGAGCAAACGCGGCACCCATCTTGCGGAAAGCTTTTTCATGTCCAAATATTTATGTAAAATCGAAATCACAATGGTGACCTCAATTGGGCAACCAGAACGTTCGGCGTCACTTGTGCTTGAAGGACCGCACCGAAATTGAGTAAGCCAGTGGTGAATGGTTCCAATCGATGGTGAAGAGTCCCCATAATATTTGTCAAGCTTTTGTTTGGTTTGCGTGATAGTTTTTTCTCGCAAAAAATAGTGTTTAATGAGCACTCGAAATTCACTTTTTTCCATTTTAACGAAAATGCTAGTAGGCGTCTATATAAAATGGCTGCCACAACAAAACTGTTTAACAGATCTGTCTGAAAATTTGGGTGCGTTCTTTTGAAAGATTATTCTTAACAAAAAAAATTTAATTTAAGGTGACGACACAATTTGTGTTAATTTTCAGGGACTTATTGACCCACCCTCGTACTACTAAAGAGTGCCGCAGTTAGTACTATCACTAATGAGAAGATGACTCGTAATTGAGTATCTCAGGCCGCAAACTTATCAGCCGCACCTCGTATCTTGATATTGTTCGAGCATGCTCGTCGACTCCAACCACCAAGTCGGTGGAAGTTGCGATTGCATTCATGTATGGTGCGCAAGTTACTTTTATGTATGGGCCAATACACATTCAAGGAAACTTGTGCAGGACATGCAACGATATCTTCAGTAGCGGCCTACCTCCTCAAGTAGTCATAGTGATTGCGCGTTAATTTTTGTCTCGTCGGTATTTACGATACATAATAATTGACACCATGAGTGTGCCAAAAAAAAAGGAAGAAGAATTTTTGTTTACAATACAATGGTCAAAGACAATTGCGTATGTCTTACGAGTATATGTCCAGCTTCAATTGCGGAAATTTGAAAAGGCATTATAAAACCTTACACAAAAACGAATATGAAAACGATTTCTCACTAAAAAGAACTAAAAAAGTGCAAAGCACAATATTTAAAAAGTGGTTTGATGGTAGAGCAAGCTATATTCATGAGGTGATACTGTGGTGGAATGGTATTTCCCGATATGACTAAATGGCTAAATAAGAATTTTTGACAATGTTTCCGTTGAAAGAAACGACTCGCAGCAAGGACATTTATGAAGCTTTTATTAAATTTTGCTAAAAACTATGAGCTGCCTCTGTTTAAACTCGTGTGGATTTGTTGCGCTGTGTCGGTCAAATGATAATTTTCCATAATTTTTCACGTTCCACTGTATTATTCATCAGCAAGTCTTTTGCTCAAAAATTCTAAATATGGATTTTATTATGAACGTAGCCCTAAAGATCGCAAACTCTTTAAGAGCCCGAAGTTTGCAACGACGACTTTTTAAAACGCATTTGGAGACTAATGAATCTGACCACGTTACTTCTGCGCACACACACGTGAAGGTTTTTTTGAGTTGCGGAAGGTTTTTAGAAAGTTTCCAAGAGTTACTACCGGAAATCATTTTTATTTCAAATGAAAGAGGTGATAACACTGAAATATTTAGAAGTGAAAAAATGCTCTGTGATTTATACAAAAAAATAAATACACTTTGGTGAACTACCATTGGGTCTACTTTTTCTGTAAGAGCCTATATTTAGCCGCTGTACTGCATACCAATTGACAAGTAGTTAAGTACGTGTACTTTATACCGTTAGTCAGATGGAGAACTTCGATGCAATTCTTGTACAATTCAACAAAATGTCGACACCAGTTTGTTCTTGGGCGGACAATAAAATAAATACGGATTAATTTCTATTACAAAATCTTTGGGTTTTTTTTTATTAAATTTATTATAAATAGTAAGTCACTTAGTATCTGATCGCGTGACCCTTATTTTTTAAAACTGCTGCACACCTCTTTGGCATAGAGTCTACTAACTTTTGGCACATGGTCAATGGGATAGACTCCCACGCAGACTTTACCTCCTGCCAAAGTTCGCTTCTATTTCTGGGTCTTGTTCTGGCTACAGCATCCTTTACTTGTTTCCATAAGTTTTCCAATGGATTTAGGCCCGGTGACTGGGACGGCCAAGGCAGAACTCTTATTCCTTTTGCAGTAATCCAGGTTTTTGTGGCTTTAGCTGTATGTTTTGGATCATTATCTGCCTGTAAAGTCCAAACTAATGGAAGATTTTCTTCTGCATATGGTAGAAGAACATTATCCAATAGGTTTATATAATCTTCCTTCATCATTATCCCCTCTATTAAATGAATGGGACCGACCCCGTACCATGAGAATCCTGTCCAAACCATAATATTCCCACCGCCGTGTTTTACCGTCTTTTTTGTGTAGCGGGGATCATATGCAGAATTGGGAGGACGTCTTACAAAACGCCTATTATCAGAACCAAACAAATTGAATTTACATTCGTCCGTCCAAAATATATTTCTCCAATTTTTCTAGCCCTCAATGCCAAGTGCCTTCGGTCCATTTTTCTGGATGTTTTCCGCGGTCTTCCCCTGTTTTCCCCAGTTTTCTTCGTTTTAAGTGCATTTTGCACTTTACTCAGAGAACAGCCCACAGTTGCAGCAATTTTCCGGTAACTTACATCATAATTTTTAATTTTTTTATAATCTCCTCCTCCTCAAAGGTGCAATGCTTCTTGCGACCCATTTTTTTTTCTAAAATTTAAATTTTATTTAAAATATTGTAGAAGAGATAACTTTCATGTATTACTTAATCACTTCACTTTAATCCGGTTTGGAAAAAGCCGCTAAATTTATTTATTGGTTGGAAAATTTTAATAATATTTATTTTATTGACCACCCGAAAACGCACTACTCATGACACTTTATTAAATCCATATGAGTAACGGTACAATATACACGTCGTTAATCAGTTCTCAGTGGGTATGCAGAAAAAGTGGACACAATGTTAAGACACCAGCCTGTATTTATTTTTTTGTCCATAAGTGTATAACAGATGTTGGTCTTGTTTGTCGGAAGAAAAATATACATGCTTAAGACAAATTGCAATACCTAAACTACTTGAAAGCATAGTGAAAAATAAATTAGAATTTTTTATAAAAGAAAATATTTCTGAATTTCAACATGGATTTGTCTCCGGTCGGTCAACTACATCTAACTTGGCATATTTTTCGTCATACGTTATCAACGCTGTTGAAAAAGGTTTCCAAGTCGATGCTATTTATACTGACTTTAGTAAGGCTTTCGACTGTGTTAATCATAAAATCTTGCTAAAAAAATTATGGGATTTTGGATTTCATTCCTCAATGTTTAATTGGATTTCATCTTTTTTAACTGGTAGGGTTTAAAAAGTAATGATTGGGAATCACTGTTCAAGAATGATAAGTTGTTCTTCGGGTGTTCCACAGGGAAGTCACCTAGGTCCCTTATTATTCATAATTTTCATTGATGATATTGCCCTGAATATAATGAACAGTAAGTGCTTAATATACGCTGATGACTTAAAGATATTTCGTAAGATAAAAACTATTGATGATTGTGCGAAAATTCAGCAGGACATTAACTATCTATCGAATTGGTGTACCGTTAACTGTTTAAAATTAAATATAAAGAAATGCAATGCTATGTCCTTTTTTAGAGGTTCTTCGTATATCTTATATAATTACAATCTTACGAATTGTATATTAAATATAATTGACACAATTTGGTCAGTCAATTTTGTCAATTTTGATACAAAGTAACCTTTAATTCTCATGTTGATTTTGTAGTCTCTAAAGCCAATTCTATTGTTGGATTCATAAAGAGAAACGGCAAAGAGTTTACGGATCCCCATACGCTTATGTCACTTTTTATTTCGTTGGTAAGGTCTGTCCTTGAGTATGCTGATGTAATTTGGAACCCTTCCTATGAAGTTCACTCCGATCGTCTTGAAAGTGTCCAGAAGCGCTTTACCAAATACATTTTTAGAAAAATGCGCTGGGATTTTATGCCTTCTTATAATACAGATGCCAGCTATTAGGTATTTTGACACTCAAGACAAGGAGATATGCTCATGACACTATGTTTGTTAGAGATCTGTTATGTTATCGCATTAACAGTCCTCCGCTTTTATATCTTCTGCCGATCTACGCCCCTGCAAGACCATTAAGAGAAAGGCAATTTCTTTTTCGACCCGCACATAGAACGAACTATGGACTAAATGAACCAATGTCCAGAACTATTACCTCTTTCAATGAAGTTAGTAGAGATATAGATTTGTACCTTTCAAGAGATTGTTTCAAAAACACTTTATTTAATTTAATATTATAATGTAATATATTGCAAATATTGAATTAGTCTGTTAAGCAAAGCTTGTAGATAGAATATATACAAAATAAAAAAAAAATAAAAAAAAAAAAAATTGCCATTCAGTTCATAGACTTTTTGGTTCAGTCTGAGCACCTCTGGTCTAGATGTTTCCGTGTAAGGTTCGCCTTCCCTAACACATCGGCGTGGATAAGGTACATTAGCTCCCCGGAATATCACAGTGACCTATTACCCAGCAAAGGTTAAGGTTTACTATCCAGCTATCCCGTTGAGAGATACGCCGCAGTATTTCACAGCTCTTATAGTGCTGTTAGGGATTTGATGGCTGCCTGACTGTCGATATAAATAACTACAAAAGGACGATTGTGAAACAACTATGTCAATTGTGATAAGGTGCAACATGTTTTGAAGCTCCGGTGTTGGAGAGGTTCTCAGCTCATCGGTGATACTGAGACATGCCACTCGTTGAGTTTTTACCAATAACTTTATGTTGGAATTCCTCTCCAGGTCGGTTTACCACACTAGTATACCATATGTGAGAATCGGCCTGACTACCGAAGTGTACAACCAGTGCATTGGCTGTAACCCCCATATGGAGTCTACCGCCTCTTTTGGATTTTCTGGTACGTTCAGCGATATTTTTTCCGTTCAGTTGAAAATGCGGTCAAGCTTTGGCGAATTTTATGTTTCCTAGTGAACAGGACTAGCGTGGTCTTGGTCGGCTTAAAACTGCGATCTCAGCTACTTGTCCAATTGGCCAATTTGTTCAAAACAAATTGAAGGACATGCGGGTACTTGCCTGATACTGAGATAGCGACATGGTCTGCGTAAATCACAACCTTGCACCCAGTGTTCTCTATATTCTAAGAGAAGTTCGTTGAGAACCAGGTCATAGTGGTTGTCTCTTGCCAGAGCTGCCTCCAAAGGAAAAATTAATTACTGAGTATGTGGTCTATACTGCAGTAGATTGGTTCGCTTTGAGTCCTTGAAGCGGGCATTTATCGGACGAGGTGCGTGCTGCGTTCGATGAGTGCCCGTAAATATTTCGCGAGTGAAGTGACTACAGTTCTTAAAATTATGGCTCCAGGGCCAAAGAAAATGCCCGGAAATCGATACGCCGATACAAGCCAAAAAGCAGAAGCACCTTCCCTCGTTATTGTAAAGGCGTAGTTTATGCACCCTACCTTGTTAATGTGAACTAGTCCGAAATAGTGTCAGAGTTGAGGACACAATAGGTAACAGCAGTGTACAAATTCACTAAAAAGTACGAGATTTTAGAACGCCCCATAGGTCTCATACTCTTCCAACCTCCTAGTACTGTGGAAATTAGCTGGTACAATAACAAAGTGAAGGAATGCATATCTAATCCCATGCGGTGCCGAAATTGCCAGCTCCTCGGCCACACAATAAAGAGATGAGCAAACTGTAATCAGCACCACATCATCCTTCCATATGTACACGATTTATGTGTGCCAATTGCCTAGCCCCTCACCCATCATCAGGCAGAACCTGTCCAAAATTCATCCAGGCCAAGGAAACACTAATAATTAAAACAAAAACACAATTGTACAATGCAGGGCACACACAAGCGTCTCTCTTAACTCATATTCATTAATAACCAAGCATTTATCAATCACACAGCCAATAAATACAGCTCCAATACCCCCACCACTTAAAATTACATCAAACAAAACGATCTCCGTACACCAATTCAAGAAGAAAATAACACAAACAACGAAACTAATAAAACTTAAACCCCAACGGAAAACGCCATTCTGCTCCAATCCCCTTCTTCAACCCCCCCGTCATCAATCAGAAACCACAACAAAAAATTCACTTAACAGTGATAGTGCATGTGCAAGTAATTCTAATATGTGTAACACTCTGAAATTGAGTGTCACTCCCCACAAGAAAATCAATACAACTCAAACGTTACCCACTCTCCCTCACAAGCAATAAACATCAATTCCATTACCCCAACAATACAATCACCTATCTCCACAGTCACCAAAACACTCCTAAAAAATAATACGTACTTCATAAATTCCGCCGAATTTGATGATGATGACGTCTAATAAAATTATCGAACATCGTCACAACGACTCTGTTGGCCGTGTACCAGTACCAGAAGGTCAATAGAAGGAATCACAGATGGCTTTGTACAGAGCCTTCAGATGTCCCGCGGGTGATGCACACTAAGTTTTCTGCAAGTATGATGGTCCTTGGAGTAGTGATCAGTGAAGGTCACGTTATGATTTTCCTACTTTTCCCATAAGGTTTTCGAGTGAATGTAGGGGCTACAGGCAGTTGTTAAGCCCTGGATAGACAGAGTGAGTGAAGGAAGACCATACGTGTTCCAGTAGAATTCTGCACCAGTGCACAAAACCACGACGACTCAGGAATGGATGGCGATCAATTTCCATGATCACATAACACCAAACTTATGGATTACTTTGGGACGTATTTGAACATAAAACCAACAAACATTATGATTCCCCTTGGGTTATGTTACCGCATCTAACACTGTTTCTAGTTGGCTGATTCTTACTTGAACCAGCGTGTGCTTCTTATGAATCTCGTTAAGTTCATCAGCGATACCCCATATGGAGGAGGCGACGGTAATGGAGATTTGGGCTGTCGCAGAGCAGATGTTTGATGGTTTCTATTTCTTCCTTATCTTGACAGCTCCTGCAGTAGTCCGGGGAGTTTATGCCCAGATTATTGGCCATAGTGCCGATTGCGCAATGTCCCGTCAGTACACATATCAAGATGTGGATTTCCTTTTTCTCCATAGCCATTAAGCATTTGGTTCTCCCTTCATTTAATTGTAGTCATAGGCTGCGGGATATAACGCAATCACCTCTTGATAACCAAGCAGTGTTGGTTCGTTTCATGGTCCTAAGATTTATTTTCTCTTTCATTACACCAATAGGGATGTCTATTTGTGTGTGGATATACTCTGTACCTAGTGCTGATCCTTTTCTGACTAGTTCATCTGCTATCTCATTTTCTTCTACATCACTATGTCCGGGAACCCAGCAAAGATTGACCACGTGGATATTGCTAAGTATGTTCAGATTTTTACAACATTAACATACTGTCCTAGCAGTGAAAGACACTGCATTCATTTGGGAGCCTGTATGAGTCTTTAATCTGTAAGGGTTCGCAGAATACTCCTGCTCCGGTTCCTATTTCCATTCTAGGCCCATCAGTGTAGAGCTGGATGTCTTGTTCATTTATTAATGTGCTGGTTTCCCATTCTAGTCTTTTGCGAATAAGGGTGGAGTAATTCTTATTGAAATCAACAATTCCATGTGAAGTATAGATGCGTGACCGTAGGAACTTTGCTTCCAAAGACCGGATGCTTTAAGACGGATTGCGTTCTTGCCTGCCAGGCCTTTTATGTACTCCTGAAAGGGAAGAAGGTAAAATATTATTTCTAACCCTGGTTTTGGTTTGATCTCAGTGCTATTGTTACTCCTATACATGCTAATCTTTGTACCTTAGTGAGGTTGTTAAGGTAGCAGCTTTTTTCTATTGCGTTCCACCATACCAGTGCTCCGTAGGTAAGTATGGGTCTAATGATCGCTGTATACATTCAGTGGATTATATGCGGTCGCATTCCCCAGCGTTTACCGAAGGTTTTCTTGCATGTGTAGAACGCACATAGTGCTCTTTTCATACGTTCCTCTGTGTTCCGCTTCCACGTAAGCTTTGAGTTTAGAATGGTTCCAAGATATTTAGCTTCATTGGAGAGTTTCAGAGGTATTCCATAAAGTTTTGGTAGGTTGAAATTATCTATTTTACTTCTTCAGTCTTCTCTCAGTTGACCTGTAGTCCATTTGATTCCGCCCACGAGGAAAGATCTTTCAGTGCCAATTACATAATGCTGCTGATTGTTGGTAAATGCTTGCCATTAACCAGGATTGCTTTGCCATCTGCGTATGCTACCGTCTTTATTCCTTTTTACTTTAGAGCCTTAAGAATTTTGGTAACGAAAAGAAGCCACGAGAGAGGTGAAATGATTTCTCCCTGTGGAGTACCCCTCATAACTGTTTTCTGTATTGTACTCTCGCCTATCTGTGAATCTGCTATTAAGCATTGCTTCAATCCTTTTCGTTGCCATTGTCTTAGTCTCTATTCCCTCTAGTGCCGCTTTAATAGATTCTGTTTTCAGATTATTAAAATGTGATGTCCAGGAATGCAACTACAGTGTATTTTTTATAGTGAAGGCTTTTCTCTATGTTTGATACCACTTTATGTAACGCTGTCTCCATTTACCTTTTAGGATGGCGTGTTGGGTGTTACACAAGATTTGTTCATTAAGTAGGCCTCTCACATATAGATCAATTAATCTTTCTATTATTTTCAAAAGAAAGGAGGAGAGACTAATCGGCCTAAAATCTTTTGCGGTTGAATGGGTTTTCCTGCCTTGGGGATAAATATCACTTTCACCTCCCTCCAACTGACCGGTATGTATCTTAGCATTAAACAGGTTGTGAAAATAACCTTCAGCCAGGGAATGATTGTCTGCAGAGCATGTTGAAGCAAGGCTGAAATAATATCGTCTGGTCCTGCGGATTTGTAGGGTTTGAACGAATGAACAGCCCAAGCTATTTTGTGCTCTGTGACAATATCATCTGTGTTTCCATTGAATTCATTGGATCAATCGGCGGATGGTTTTGTATATTCCGAGTGTTCTAAATCACTGCTGCCTGGAAAGTGGGTTTCCATCAAGAGTGTTTCCTGGCCAGATTCCGTCCAGGAGCCCTGGGTCTTTAGATAGGACTTTACGTAGACTGGCCGCGTCGGTTGTGTTCTCGATGGATTGAGAGAACGTGTTCCAGGATTCTCTTTTAGCTATTCTTATGTCTCTCGTTTATAAGTTTAGTTTGGGTCTGTAAACAGTCCAGGCTTCCTCTGTTTTACTTTGTCTAGCCTTATTATGTAGTTTTCTGAGCTCTGTGCTTCGTTTCTTAAGTTTGTTTTTTCACCAAGCAACATTTTGATGGGCTTTCGATTCGAGATGGGGGGCAGAATTTTTTTAAAGGCTTTGTTCATAAACTGAACGTTAGAGTCAATGGATTAACTGTTCGGAGTCGTTACCACACTAGGATGTGGTATCCGTTTGCCAATCCATTTTGCGTACTTTGACCAGTTATAGCCGGGTTTTTATATTCTTTCAGTATCGTAGGATTGATGTTGATTGAGAAGAGGATTCTAAAGTGATCTGAAAAGGAATTTTTAGGTGACACTCTCCAATCTTCTACTACAATTTTTCAGTATTACTCATTGAGATAAGGTCTAAAATTTCTTTCCTGATTCTGTTAAGGTAGGTCGGGTGATTACCTCTATTACACAGTACTAGATTAGTAGAAAGAATTAACTCAAAAATGGACACCCCTTTCATTGATATCCTTGCTGCCCCATTGAGTGTGATGAGCATTAACATCGCCTCCCAACACCAAAGATGTGTTTCGTGATGCTGCATAATCAATCAGTTCTCGGACTGCTCTTGGTGGTGCATTTTCATTGTCGTGCGGCATGTACGAAGAGACTAGAATTAAATTTTTCGTCCTGGTCTCCACGTTGACTGTCACAGTGTGTCTATTTCTAAATCTAGGAAGAAAGAACATATTAATAGTTTTCTTTGCAAGAATGCAACTTCTTACTTTACCTTTTTGCGTGGTGTAGAATAGATTGTGCAGGTTTGACTTTAAACCCTGTATCCTATTTTTTACAATCCAAGATTCTTTGATCAAAGCCACGTTAACGTTTCTTTCATTAATGAAAGCAAAAGGTTGTCGGTTGCTGCTTTGGAGTGATGCAAATTAGTTTGCACCACCAGTAGATGCCGATTCTTTTTCACCATCATCATCCGCTCTTACCTTAAAGCTCCTCAGTCCAAACTTTAATATGCCTGCTTTCTCTTTTAACACTACCTAAGACGAGGTCTTCATCTACTGCGTTTTCCCTTCGGGTTAGATTCAAAGCCTTTGCTGGCCGGAGCGCTCTACATGTCGTTCCCATCTGACTAAGGCGATGGCGCTGTACAGCTCGTATAATTCGTCGTTGGTCCGTCTTCTCCTCCAGAGCCCGTCAACGCAAACGGGACCGAATATCTTACAAATAATTTTTCGCTCGAAACGACCAAGGATAACTTCATCCGCCTTCGGTAAAAGTTCATGTTTCAACATCATATACTCTTTAGTTGTTCGGAACAGGGCCTTACTACTCAATTGACTTCTTAGCCCGAAGAAGCAGCGATTGACAAGAGTTATTTTTAGTTTGATTTCTGCGATGATGTCAGAAGCAAGGAACTTGATTGAACAAAATTCTTAAGTCGCTGTTGTTTATTGGATTTGAATCCTTTTTTATATGAATTGAACACAGATATGAAGATAATGAGTTTCTTCACCAAATGGCATTCATAACTCCAATTAGAATGCCCCAACAATTTTAGGAGAATATATAATCGTAATACATAACTTTCTGTTGAAAATGGAATACCACAAGGCTCTCCACTTTCAGTGATTGCATATAACGCCTACATCGACTCATTGGTAGAAGAACTCAACCTACCAATATACAATCTAGACTTTGTCGGTATATACGCGGACAATATATATTTACTAGCGTCAGGTGATAACAGTATTGTTGAGCATAATCTAATAAGAGCGGACGCAGCCATCCATGCTTGGGCACAGAAACGAGATGCAGTTGTACCACCCTCTAAAATAGAAGCATTACACTTATGCAAAAAACACTAATGCACGACGAGCCCGTTTCAACTTCGTGACGTAATAGTTCCACTTAAAAGAGAGCTCCGGGTTCTAGGAATAGCGTTTACAGGTAACCTAAAGTGGAACCTGCATACCAAAAATGTCATTCACAAATTAAAAACACGCAACAATGCACTTAAAATGATTTGCTCACGGAAAAAAGGGCCACATATGGAAACTGCACTACGGATTGCAAAAACTCTAGTAGAAGGTAGCCTGCAGCATAGTCTAACAATCTACATGTGGGCATCAGAACACAACAAGAAAAGCATAGACATTGCCATAAATGAGTGTTATCGCACAGCAACAGGTGCACTAAAAACTACACCAATCGATGCCCTTCGAACCGAAGCCGGGTTTACTTCTTTTAGTAATTTGGGTAAGAAAAGAGCAATTAACATGGGATGTAAAGCATTGGCTGATATCCGCCACCCATTACACATGCGAGTACAATGTACTCAACCAGATCCAAAGCCTAAGCCTAAAATATTGCACTTTTATTATCTCCTCATTATCCTGTCCTTTCAGATGAAAACATGAGGAGCCTAAACCAAAGCCCACCGTGGGAAAGACATCTATTCCCTATAGATACCAGCATAGCGGGATATAAAAAAGAATTCGACTACGAACGACATGTTTATAAAACTGCACAATCAAATGATTGAATCTATCAACCCTGGAAAAATACTCTACACTGATGGGTCATGTATAGAAGGGCACTGCTCATATGCAGTAATTGAACGGAAGCGACATGGGCGAACTGTGACGCTGCATCAAGGACTACTTCCGAATTCAGCAGGGAGCTACATCGCCGAACTAGCGGGGATAAAAACAGCTATAATTCTGGCTCATAATTGGACAGAGAAAACACTTATCTGCACGGACAACCTTGGCATCCTTGTGGGGCTCAAAAGCGCGACAAAAAAATGCCCATCCCTAGAGTCCATTAGAAGCAGTCTGGGCAACCAAATTGTTCTAGCCTGGATACCAGGGCACTCAGGAATACCGGGAAATGAAGCGGCCGATTTAGCAGCGAAAGAAACTTCTAAACTGCCACTAATACTGGAAACACCTAACTTTTTTCAACTAACGCGAAGCATATGCTTAACAGCCCAATGCGAGGAAATGAAAGAATCATGGAAGAGCAGTGCAACTTTTCTCCGAACCCATCATCCGCAAAGTACTCACATTCCATATAACAGCCTGTTCACAAGAGAAGAGTGCATCAAACTGTTTCGTATAAGAGTCGGGAAAACCCTATTTAGTAGCAGACATTTTTTTAACCAAGAAGCGGCAGAACAATGCGAAGAGTGTGGAACAATCCTCTCTGTATGGCACATATTCGTGGACTGCCCAAGATCTAGGCAAACGCAAGATCCAACAGAAGTAGGAAAAAAGCTGGCTGAACTCCTGAACACAGCAAATGGTCAATCAATAACAAATATTAAAATTGCAACATCCCTTCACAATAAATTTAACGACATTTAGAACTTAATTTAATTTATAAATACATATGTACATAGCTATAGATATTTAATTAACTCTTATTTGAAAATAACTTGTAAATAAAACTTAGCTCTTATAAATATCTTCTAAAGACGGCATCATATGGCCTTTGTAGTCCGAGAGTTTATAAATTTACTTTGTAAACTTCTTGTAAATAAATAAATAAATAACTTTCTCAGGTTACACACTGCTATACACACAAGTATAAACATAAACATAAGCTTGTGTATTGATTATATTTGTTATCCGATTACATGAGTACTCAAATACACTCTTCTTTTTTTTTTACAGATTATATAGCACCTCGGGGGATATTGTATGGGATCAGAAGTGTTCATTCGATGTTTAGAGGTTTTCAACAGCACGATACCCAAGAGTTCTTACGATGTTTTATGGATCAATTGCACGAAGAACTAAAGGAAACAGATCCAATTCCATCCAAAACACTGAAGAGTCAAGATATTTACCAAAAGGACGATGAAATGTCCAATTACTCGTCAAGTTCAGCTTCTCAATCAGAAGGTGAATATGAGACGTGCGACAGTGGAGTTTCTGAACAATCGAGTCTCTTCGAAGACTCTTTTACACAGAATAAACATTACTCAAGTTTATCATATGTTTCCAATTCATCGTTAAGTTCGCGATTTTCTGCTCCTTTTGGACATCGCACAAACATGTGTGCAAACAGTTATAACACAAGCAATGATATTATAGTGTCTGTTACACAGAGATCGATCATAAGTGATGTGTTCGATGGAAAACTATTGTCGTCTGTGCAGTGCTTGACCTGTGATAGAATATCTACCAGAGAAGAGACGTTCCAAGATCTTTCTCTTCCAATCCCTCATAGGGATTACCTGAATGTTTTGCATCATGCTCAAAATATAAATAGTCACAGTACTATCCGTTCACATTCGGGAGCAATGTGCAATGAACCGCTGAAATCGGAGGGTTGGCTCTGCTGGGTATGGAACTTAGTACGATCTTGGCTCTGGGGTCCATCTGTAACGCTTCATGATTGCATGGCATCGTTCTTTAGTGCTGATGAGCTTAAAGGTGACAATATGTACAGGTATGCTTATTCCTAAAGCTGTTTATTTGTTTGACTTGAATTTAACAATTGATCAATTACTCAATGATATTCTTCCCTTTTAGTTGTTCAAAATGCAACAAACTGCGGACTGGTGTAAAATATTCCCGTGTTCTTGATCTGCCCGAGGCGCTGTGTATACATTTGAAGAGGTTCCGCCATGATTTATCATATAGTTCAAAGATTTCATCATATATTCATTTTCCACTGGTTGGATTTGACATGAGACCGTATCTTCATAAAGATTGCAAATCAAATATATCGCTCTATAATTTGGTGTCGGTAATTTGTCATCACGGTACCGTTGGAGGTGGTCATTACACATGCTTTGCAAAAAATGATTTAACCGGTAATTGGTATGAATTCGACGATCAACATGTTACTGAAGTATCAGCAGATGTCGTACAGAATTGCCAAGCGTATGTGTTGTTTTATCGAAAGAACCATCCGCATATGGATGTGATACGAACACAAGCTAGGGAGTTTTCAACACTTAATCCGCCACAATTCTCAGACATACGTTTCTTTGTTTCAAGAGAATGGATAAACCGTTTCAACACATTTGCCGAACCTGGTCCCATAAATAATTGGGCAATTCTATGCCCACACGGTGGTGTTCCACCGCACAAAGCTCCTCTTATAAATAAAATTGCGGTCCCATTGTCACAACCGCTGTGGGATTTCCTTTATAAGAAATTTGGGGGTGGTCCTGTTGTTAATCGCCTGTTTGAATGTGAAGTCTGCAAGAGGACAGCTGAAAATCTTCTGCGTAGACAGAAGCAAGAACTTGCTATATTTACAAAATACCATGATGACTTTCAGAATGAGGATGATTCTACGACAATCTATGCAATATCAATGGCATGGTTTAGAAAATGGCAACTTTTTGCTCGAGGAATAACAAATAAAGACCCTGGCCCTATAAACAATTCAACAATTACAGCGAATACAGATACATCTCCTGTAAATAATGTCCTACCTGGATCAGACTATGCTCAACTTAATACACATCTATGGAAATTTTTTTATAATATTTACGGTGGTGGACCAGAAATAGTTTTACGTGGATCACTTAAGGAAGAGGTTTGTACTAAAGAAAAAAAAAAAAAAAACTACGAACGTCAATTTAAATGTTTTTTTCTCTAGGCTTCAGAAGATGATAACACCAATGATGAACATGAACTGAGTAGAGTCAGCCCGGTAGAAGAAGTTGTACCGGAGACACCTGCGGTGAAAGAAATTTTGTCGGCTAAAACGAAAAACGTCACTTTTGAATCTGAGAATACAGACTATGACAGTGAAAAGGCAAAACTTTATTCCAGAGCAATAGCAGTAGATGTTACAGATAAACATTTTAGACAATCATTAACTAAGAAGAAACCAAAGGTAATCGCGCCAAACCACAGTCTTAAGCGGAAAACTAAGAGAAGTCGCAATGGATTGAAATCAGCAGGTCTTTTTGGACCTAAAGGTAACTACCCTTATTATTTAAAGTGTTTAGGCGGTTTAGGTATTCATTCATAACATTCATATCATTATCACCATAGACGCAACCTTTTATTCAACGTCGGCGAGTGTTTTAAGTAAAATTAGTTTAAAGTACAGAAGACCTTATCCTGCAAGATGATCGATTTGTAGTATGACAGATTTTTTCATTAAGTAACTTTTATTATGTGGTTTGGGGGGTTTAGGAATTTGGGACCAGTGTCCTAAGAACAAATCACAAATAGGTTGCTGTTTCGATGTCTTATTACTGCTGTCTGCTTGGTAGGTCTATTGTTCTTACACGTTTTAATCTGCGCGTACCAGTTTGTTCTTTGTTTGGTATGGAGATAACTTCCGGATTATTGTGGTTGAATAATTGAATTATGTGTTTGTTGCTGGTTTTTCTTATTTCCTCCATTACAGTTGTTATTTTTAGATCCTTATATCGATATGGTGCATTTACTATACTCGTAGTCCGAAGTATTTTTGATTAAAGTCTTTGTATGATATCGATGTTAGTTTTACTAGCTACACCCCAGACTTGAAGGCCATAAATCCAGATGGCTTTAATTAAACTTTTATGTATGAGTAATATGTTGTCGGTGGTGGCCACGGTGTAGTGGGTAGTGTGTTCGCTTGTGACCCGAACTGTGCAGGTTCGAGCCCGGACGGGGAACAGCAATCACAGCCACAAGAACATATAAGAGAAACGAATAAAATCTAAGTTTCTCTAACCACTATACCAAAAAGGAGTTTTTGCCTGGTAGTACAATGGACACAGCAAAATGGAGTCTGAGTGCTCCAGGATTTGGAAATTCCCTTATTGAAAAAAAAAAAAAATATGTCGGTTGATAGTGCAGAGTTGCGTCCCAGCATCCAGTATAGCTGCCTGAACTTGTCTTTAATTTGATTCCGTTTTTGGGTAATATGCTGCTTCCATGTCAGTTTGTTATCAATATGTATACCTAGGTATTTTGCTTTGCTATCCTTTGGTACGAGTATATTTGTGCCAGCTATTGTTAAGTTGGGAGTGTTATTTAGTTTGTTTGTAGTGTAAATTACTTGTACAGATTTGTCTTCGTTTATTTCAATGCCTCAGGTGTGAAACCATTGGAGTGTTTCGTCTAAGAGATTTTGTAGAGTACCGACCGCATTTTCAAGATTTTTGTGGGAGTAGAGTATTATAGTATCATCTGCAAGGAGAGTTTTGAAGTCTAGGTGTTGGTATATCTGCCGTATAAATGAGATATAAAATTGGTCCGAGTACACTTCCCTGTGGTACGCCAGCATTTATTTTTCGCACTGATGAGTACTCGTCTTTTAGTTTAACATAAAAATACCGATCAGTCACGTAACTCCTTCTTTTGGTAACAGGTGGTTAAGTTTATGAAGAAGGCCCTTATGCCAAACTTTGTCGAATGCTTTCAATACGTACTGCTGCGCAGTATCGTTTGTTTTCCATGTCAGCATTGATTTTATTCACGACCCTGTGTATTTGGTGTATAGTGGAGTAGTTTGGTAGTATATTTAGTTTAGAAAGAGTTGGTAGTAATAAATAACTGATGGGTCGGTAGTTTTCTATTTTGGTTGCGCCCTTTCCAGGTTTTGGTAAAGCAATTATTTCAGCAACTTTCCACACTCTTGGAAAGTATTTGTGTCGGATTGCTGCATTAAATACATTTCTAATTTAAGTGATTGTATTGTTTGGTACTTACTTACTTACTTACTTATGTCCTGTATCCCCTTTGTGGGTCCTAGGGCCTCTACAACGCCTACGCGCCATCGTGTGTGATTTCTGGAAATGTGCCTCAGCTCTCCCCAACTCTTTCCCAGTTGCCGTGCTTCCTTCTCAACTGTTCTGCGCCACGTACTCCTAGGACCGCCGCGTATCCTGCCATCCTGGGTAAGCGGGTTCCATTGCATCGCTTGGTTAGCTATGGACCTGTCACCCTTTCGGAGAGTGTGACCGATCCACTGTCACTTTCGTCGTCGTATGATTGTGCCTATAGGTTCATAGCCCGTTCTCTGATAAAGCTGTTCGTTAGAGATACGGTTTGGCCAGAATATCCTTAAGATGTAACGTAGACACCTATTGACAAACGTTTGCAGCTTCCTCGTGATAGTGACGGTCATTCTCCAGGTACCACATCCATATAGCAGCACGGATTCAACGTTGGAACGGAACAGTCGTAGCTTGGTGTTTAAGCTAATTGCATTACTTCGCCAAACTATGGATAGCATCCCAAACGCAGATTTTGCTTACCTATTCGGCTGGCTATATCCAGTTCGGTTCCGCCATCGGTTGAGACAATACTCCCAAGGTATTGGAAACTCTCTACTCTCTCAACCGTTTGTCCAGCAATGCATATACATATGAGTTGATGAGTTTGGTTCTAGGCTGATCATTTTTGTTTTTGCCGAGTTAATTTTCAGCCCAACGACGTCTGCTTCCCTCTCCACATTTGCTGTCATTTGGTGAAGGTCCATTATTATGTGAGACAGTAGGTATACATCGTCGGCGTAGTCGAGGTGTTTGAGTTCAGATATGAGAGTCCATCGAATTCCTCCATTTCCTGTTGATAAGGCCGCATTCAGCACATCGCTAATCACCAATAAAAACAATATTTGTGAAAGTATGCAGCCCTGCCGAACCCCACTTTGGACTTCGAATTCCTCAGACAGCCTTCCTCTGTGCAAAACGTGACATGTGGACCCATCATATGTAGCCTTGATAATTGCTATTAATTTATCCGGAATGCCTCTCCTGCGCAAGGCACGCCAAATAAATTCCCGATTGACACTATCAAACGCCTTTTCAATATCGATGAACAACAGGTGAAATGGTGATCGATATTCAACACATTGCTCGATGATGATCCGCAGGGTGTTGATGTGGTCGACACAGGAGGATCCAGAGCGGAAACCTGCTTGTGCGGCGTCGAGTGTGTCTTCAAGGTGTTCTTTGATTTGCTCCAGAATGATTCTAGCTATTATCTTGGCCACAGCAGGCAGCACGCAGATACCTCTCCAGTTTTCGCACTGCATTAGGTTGCCTTTTTTAGGGAGTTTGACAATCATTCGCTTTTTCCACTCATCCGGAACATGGGAACATTAACTCTGCCGATGCTGTTGGCGCAGCTTGAAAAGCTCCGCGGGTATGCCTTCAAGTCCTACCGCCTTATTAGTTTTCAGTGCTTTGATTGCGGTAATAATCTCCTATTTACTGGGAGTTGTGGTGCGAATTCGAGAATTTCTTTCTACGGACACTTCAGTCTGACTTGGGTGCATATTGCTGGCGAATACTCGGTTTAGAACCGAAACAAAATGCTCCTTCCATCTCTTCAGTTCCTCATCCGATATAAGTAACGAACCGTCTAAGCCTTTCACTGGGTGTTGAGTAGAGCTTCGGCCACTTATAAGCTCTTTAGTGATTCTATAAACGGTTCTGCTGTTGCACCTCGCTGCTGCTTCTTCTGCTTCCGTAGCCAGCGCATTGATGTAATTGCGCTTGTCACGTCTCACGTTACGCTGTACTTCTCTCATCTTCATGCGATATAGGGACTCAAGCTCGATCCTCCCTGCTGCTGGAGTTGCTACAATTCGAGCTCTTAGCTGTTTTCGTTCGTTGATCCTTCTCCAGGTATCCTCGGAAAGTCACGCCCTATGGTTTCACTGCGATCGACCGACAATCCTTTCAGCACCTGATGTGAAAACAGTTTTCACAGCGCACCAATGGTCTTGGATGGTGGCGGGCAGTGAGCTGCTGATTCGTACCTAGGTATTCTTGTGTCGTTAGTGCGTAATCGGAGAGTAGCTATCATAAGACGGTGATCTCGTACCAACTCCATGTCGGCACCTCTCCTTTTTCGGACGTCTAGGAGACTACTTCTAAAACGGCAACTGATGGCAAAATGGTCAATTTGGTTGGAGGTTGCTTGCCTGTCAGCTGACACCCAACTGATTTTATGGCAGGCTTTGTGCTCAAACATGGTGCCACCTATGACAAGACGATTTGCGTTGCAAAAGTCAACAAATCTTTCGCCGTAGTCATTGCGATTGCCTAGTCCGTGCCGTCCCATAACATGTTTGAGCCCATCGTTGTCGCAGCCTACCTTGGCATTCAGGTCCCCCATCACAATGACAATGTCGCCGTTGGGTGTTGCATTATGAACAGCTCCCAACTGGTTATAGAAGTTCTCCTTTTCTTCCTCAGACGAACCATCCGTGGGGGCGTAACACTGTATGATGGTGACGCGACGTACTCTCGTCCGGAATCTGGCCGTTAAAATCCTATCACCGTGCGGCTGCCAGGTAATTAGGCCTCTGCGTGCTGTTGGCGTTAGCAGCAGTCCAACTCCATATCCACGGGGGTTTCCGGTAGGTCTTCCGGAGTAGAGTAATACAGTGTTACGTGTTGGGGATTGGTACTCACCCGCATCTAACCATCTTATCTCGCTTACTCCCAATATGTCCAGCCTATATCGCATGAACTCATGCTCCAATTGAAGGAATCTGGCGTTCTGAGGTCCTTCACTCTGAGAGTCAAGGAGCGTCTTCACATTCCAGAAACCAATCTTAGTCCGGGTACGATAGCCAAAGGTCGTCAACGTGTTATCAGTCCTTATCCGAGGCATTGTGTCGGTTTCCGTAGCAGTTAAAGTTTCGGTAACGCGGGTTGCTGGCCCACGTTAGCTAGCCTAGGCATAAGACCCTAGACAATCTCGCGCTTGTAATTTTGGCCTACATGTATAAGGATTTATACATGCAGTTGCCCGGGGACCACCGCGAGGAGGTAAAGCAAGCACTACATTACGAACTTGATTGTTGCGCTACTGGTCCAATCCATGTTTTGGACAGTCAGTAGTTTCCGATCAATCGCCATGCAGATCCGCCATGTTTGGTAGCTGTTTTATGATTTTGCCATTAATCATGTCATAACCTGGAGTTTTTTTGTTGTCAATTTTAGATATAAGCTTTTTAATTTAACTTTTGTTGGTAGTCCTGATATTTGTGTTGATTATATTTGGGTTACATTCCAATGGATTGTCAACAGTATTTTTGTCGTTCTCAAACGTTTTTTCGAAGTGAGCTGATAATTTATCGGAGAGAGTAATTCGTTATTGATGTGGCTGTCAGGTTAGAGAGATATTTCTTTATGGAGTTGTTTTTGAGGTCTGTTAGCAATGATCTTAGTTCTTTTCTCGCACGATTAAGCTTTGCTTTGACTTCGTGTTCTGTTTGTTTGCCAAAGTTTTCTAAGCTTTCGGCTTTTTTTTATTAGGTGCGGAACTAAGTTCTCGCTGTTTGTCAATAGATGGCTCCAGCAGTAAGTGCTGGTCGATTTTGAGATATCCAAAACGTCATGAACCGAGCTTAGACATATGGTAAACAAACTGTTTTGACACATTAATGATTTTGTTTTGGCGTCATATACTTTTGGTTGTGTGAAAATGTCTGATTTTGTGCCAAATAATCGCCTTTTGCGCGAAGTGTTGATTTTCTTCTTTCATTCGAAGAAAACGGCGACTGAAGCGCATCGAGAGCTCCATAAAGTTTACGGAGATGCTGCTCTAAGTGAAACAACGTGCCGTGATTGGTTCCGTCGCTTCAAAGACGGTGATTTCGATGTTGACGACGACCGTCCGCGTGAAGGAAGGCCAAAATCCTTTGAAGACGCTGAATTGGAGGCATTGCTCTATGAGGATCCGTGCCAAACGCAAGAACAGCTTGCTTCAGCATTAGGAGTTACCCGTCAAGCCATATCCAAGCGATTGCATGCGTTTGGAATGATTCAAAAACAAGGAGCTTGGGTTCCTTATGGTTTGAAGCCAAGGGACATTGAGCGTCGTTTTTTCGCCTATGAACAACTGCTCCAGCGGCAAAAAAGGAAGGGTTTTCTTCATCGCATCGTGACGGGTCATGAAAAAATGATTCATTACAGAAATCCAAAGAAAAGAAAGTCATGGGGACTGCCCGGTCATGCTTCTACGTCGTCGGCTCGGCCGAATATTCACGCTGCGAAGATTATGCTGTGTATTTGGTGGGACCAGGTCGGTGTCATTTATTGGTCCGCCTGTGGGGTTTGCCGGTTTGACCTCAGGAGGTACCGGCAGACTTCCCGGTTTCGGATCACTTCGTCACTGAGGCCAATCGATTAATTTAATGTCTTGATTTATTAGTATGGCCGCTCCTGCATGTGCTCTACCGTCCGGGTGGCTAGTGTGATAAACATTGTAGCCTGGGATTTTAATGCAGCTTTTGTTAGTAAAATGTGTTTCAGAGATAAGTAAGATGTCTATGTAGTTCGTCTTGATAAAGTATTTTAGTTCGTTTAGTTGGTGGCAGATGCCATTTGCATTCCAGATTACAATTTTTAGAAATCTGTTCATGTTAACCATTAAGATTTGTTATTAAGATTGTCAGAATGTTCATCATATTGCCGATTTGTGTCACAAGCTTCTGTATCATTGTTTTAAGTTCATTTAAGTCATTTGTTTGAGGTGGTTGCTCGTATTGGGTTTCGATTTGATGTTGACTGTGTTGATTTTGCTTTGGTTCGTGTTGGTTTGGGTTTGGTTCGTTTTGGTTATTTGTTGGTTGAGTCTCTTCAATATTAATTTAGTTTTTTAAGATATCGGCGAAGGACATCTGGTTTATTGGCTTAGGAGAGGGCTGATTGTTATTGGGATCAGGTATTTATTTTTCCTTTAAAGCTGAGAAGCGCAGAATTTTTAAACATTTGTAGATCTCGCATCCTTTGTAATTTGCCGTGTGTCTGTTGCCACATAGTGCACATTTTGATAGATCTAATGAACTATTTTATTGAATATTGTAGGTTCTTGCGAAATTTACGAAAATTTTTTTGTGACCGTATTACAAGTTTTTGTTTGTTAGATGCTACGCCAAAAACTCAATTTATTCTTTTGAATTTGAGAAAACTTTTTTTTCGAAATCCAGAACTTGTATATGGTAAAGAAAGGGCTGATCACCACAATGGAAATTTGACTTGTAAAGATTCACTGCATATAATTTTTTTCTTATGATGCCTCCTCTCCTCTTAGGAGGTTGATTACATCCTTCTTGTGTTTTGCCGAGAAGAAATTTCAAATGTGGTCATGTTGCACCAGTCGCTTAGGTTCCGCATCCATCTTATTCATTGTCTACCAACTGCTCTTCCTCCTTCAATTCGTCCTTGTAACACAGATATTGCAATTTTCGGTTTTGTGTTCAAAATCCCTCGTTTTGTTCTCATTATTGTCAAGACCTCCGCGTTGGATACTCTGTCTGTCCATGGCATTCACAATATTCTTCAGAACAGCCACATTTCAAATGCTTCAAGTCTTTTTTGCGACGCTTTATGTAAGGTCCAGGCTTCCATATACATCACTACTTCATCTGCTGTTCATTGATTTCGAGAAGGCATGTGACAGTTTATCTGGCTTGCCTTGCGCAGGAGATCTCATGTCATTTCTAAATGTCATGTCCGGCATAGAGGAAAGCTGTCAGAGGAATTCGAGATCCAGAGTGGGGTCCGACAAGGTTGCTTTCTATCGCCGATTCTTTTATTTATTGGTCATTAGCGATGTGCTTCGCGCAGCTTTGTCTACTGGAAACGGAGGAATTCGTTGGACTCTTACATCTCAACTCAAACATCTGGACTACGCTGACGACGTTTGTTTACAGTTAAAGAATGGTTATCGCAGTGCTCCACTCCACGTTGCTGGTACTCTCGCTGTCATTCAGTAACTCACGAATAAATTTCCACAATCCTCATATATGTATGAATCGACAGGGTGGGTCATAAATCAATGGAAATTGAATGTGGACTTAAGCCTCTATTAGGTGGATCATGAATTCACAATCAAATTGCGATACCGTGAAATTTCTTGTTCAAAGACGCCTTAAACATGGTTCTGCTGTAACTTCTTAACCCCATATACATATATCAAGATCGTTGGCAAGCGGGATCTGAAGTATATGCCCTTCTTAAATTGGAGTTTTGTTTTCCACTTCATGTCTACTTCCTCAGTTATGGCATCATCGAGCAGTCATGGTTACTATGGGGCCCTGCTTCGTAGAATTGCCAATCCCAGGTTGTTTAATGTTCCCGCATAACTAGTGCTAGCTTCTAGCTTACTCCTTTTTGCCGGTGGGGTGGTTTTGGAACCCACTATTTTAGTACTGCAAGTTTTCGGGTGCTAAACGTCGACCTTTTCGGGAAGGGTGAAGATATCTCTCCGTCCTTTCCTTTTCTCTTCGTATTCGGGAGTGGATGTTGCCGCCTTCGTTTTCCTCCGCTCGACTTTATTCCTAGCCTCTTCAGGTTTAAAGCATTGAGCTAATAATTATTTTTGGATTTTCCGCAGCTGGAACCTTGTTCCGTCTTTCAGTGCCACAAAATGAACATCTTTCAGCTTCTGAGAAAATAAACTGCCCAACACATTAGAGCCCTGGTAAAGCCATGGCTACTCTCTGATTTGGCCTAGTTTCAGAGAGTCCCCCTTCGAATATACGAGTAGCGATATACCCACTAACTGCAGATCATCCAATGGGCACGGTCTCGCATAACACCCTGGATTAGGAACCAAGTGCGGGTGTTTGTAGGCAGATTTGGAAAATGTTTACACTTGTACTGGGGACGAAACGCCGCGTCCGTGAACGTCGCGTAATTAGTATTATGTTGTTGGTAGGATAGTGCTTGGCTTGCAAATGTGTCACTCATGAGCGATAATTAGCGCATTATGAGTAAATTACGCACGAGCACGATTTTCCAACATGAAGTAGTTAAAGATACATATTATATGTGAATGTAGTAATTCATATCATATTAAAATATGTTTTTTTTATTTATTTTAAGGCACTTACAACATTAACGAAGGTAGCGAAGATATAGGCGAATATTTCGAGCTTTCCAGCAAAAAGCCACATTCCAGTGAACCAGATGTTATGAATATATTTCAGAGTAAATCATCATTCCAAAATGTTTTGCCATGTAATGAAGACCAAGCTATGAAGCAAAGAGAAGACGTTGTTTTCAATCATGAAGTTGTTGGAGTTATTAACGGAATGCAAGTGAAAACGGAAAGTAATCCAAAATACAAGGATTATGAATCAAAAATTTCAAAGAAGCTATATAGGAAACAGAGACGTTCCAAAGGTAAAACAAATGCAATTCAAAATTACATGAAAGTGGAAAGCGGAACAAGCGACAATGAAACTTGAAGATACAGTCACTATTGTTAATATGTAATAATGTAAAAATATGTTATTAACTTTAATGTTATTTTATTAAATTTAAATCAGGTTTTAAAAGTGTGCATGAGGGAAATAAAGAAATAATGCATTTCGGAGCTTTATGTTTTAGATTGATAAATTTGAAAGCCGCTTCTGATAGCATCCATCGGTCTTAGAGCTGTATCAGACGAGAAGCGAATTTTGAGCTCAATGCCAAATAGAATTCGACACTGAACGCGACAAGTACATGAAACTTGTGTATATATACATATATACTTCGTTTACATATATAGAAGATTGGGGGAATGAGTTAAAATCGAATAGAAACTGGTCCCAGTGGTCATGTTCTGTAACTCATGTGATGCACCGATAAAAAATTAAACAAGAAATTCCATCGTTTTCGTCTATAGAAAATCAACACTTTGGCGCCCGACTTGTCTAGAAGGAACGTTCCGAATTCGGTTTTATAGTGAATGTATGAAATAACATCCGCAACGTTCCCTCTCGACAAGTCGAGAAAGTCGTATAATATCAAGCCGCTGAGTTCGCACTGATTTTGTCTCAGGTAAAAAGCTGTGGATTAGTTTTGTATGGCTTTTTCGACTTGTAGAGAAGGAACTAAATATGAATTAATTTCATTTGAGAAGAAAAACATTACAAGGAATTCACAGTCATTACTTACTGAATAAACAAAAGTTATAACAAGTAGGTATGAAGTTATTTCCGAAGAATATTTCCGAATCTATACCAGCTTCTTAGTGTACACATTTTTATGGGTTACCTCGACATACATGGAGCTCAGATTTAAAAGGATTTTCAAGACTTAGTCGGGGTTTCAAAAAAATATGGTGAAGGATGAATAAGAAAAGTCTTGTCACTTCCTGGGATAAAATATTCGGAAGTTAAACTTATCTCCCATCTGACAGACTCCCATACGATCATCTGCTATGGAAACTAGCGATTACAAGCTCGCTTTTGACTTCTATAATATTAGAGGCGTTCGAAAACACGAATGTGAACTGCGTCCATCAACATCTGGAAGGAAATAAATCTCACATGTTGATCCTAAACAAAACCCAAGTCTATTCATCATGGGGTGGCCATTATTAGTGGTAACATCATCGCTTGTTGCGCTGCAGGTTCACGGTTCGAATACTGATGTCAAGAATCATCTATTTATTTCGTTAGAAATAAATAAAAAAGTCGATCAATTACGAAATTTTATGTCAACTCTACTGCGAAGGCATAACACTGGCAGTAGGGTGGCCATATGGCTAAGAAAAATGCAACTTGATCGTGATGATGACATCAGGAGGACGGAAAAAATACTGTGAATCATAAGCAACGACAATAACACAGCAAAACAAAAATACTCCCCAGTTATCTGGACGCCACCCTTGGAGTTCACTGCAACTTAATACCACCAAAAAAATAGTATAAGGGAATTCGTAACCCCTTTCACACGTGCAAATTATAAAACTATTCATCAACCGACTTCACGTATCTGCATACTGAATACCAGATTTCGGTTCAAAAATGGCCTCTGTATAATTCCTCGAGCAGACCCGACTTGCCCAAAGGAAGAATTAGTGGAGCCTGATGCGCTCAATATTACATATTTTTCTTTTCTATTGACATTTATTTATTCATACAATCTTTTTCAGTTACTGATAATAGAGAAACTTAAATAGGTTAGCTTAGTCAAACGAAATAGACATAAATGTGGGTAATTGCCTTTTTTGTATCATGCACAAAATTATTCACACACTTGCAATTTTTAATGTTAACGTTAAACTTTTTTTGTATGTCGACATTAGATGTCTTGGAATATGGAAGAGTGCCGTTATAAGTTCAGTACTTTGTTGTTTTATGTAAGCGATGGGTCTACAAAAAACAACTGAAGTTGAGGGGAAAATTATTTTCGAGCTGCGTAAACAAAAACCAAAAAAGCGTACGCTGAAATTGGCGCAATCGTAAAAAGAAGCCAATTCATGATTTGCAGCATCATAAACCATTTCAAAGACTCGTCGAACCTCAGAAGCTGCCGGCATAGTGGACGTCCACGAAAGCTGACCGCAAATGAAGAAAGACTTGTGGTTAGAAAAATGAAAAAAGAATCCAAAAATTACCTCATCTCAAATATCGGCGGAATTAAAGGAAAATATCGGTAAGGAAATTCATCCTAAAACTGTGCGTAGAACTCTGCATCGTGCTGGTTACAAGCCCAGAGTGGCAAGGAAGAAACCTCTGATAAGCAAGGCAGAATAAGAGGTTAGAATTCACATGGAGTTACAAATATAAGCATGTAGCTTTCTGGGCCAATGTACTCTTCTTAGATGAAAGCAGTTATTTTAATCAGATGGAAGAATAAGAATATGGAGAAAGCCGAATACCGAGTTGGAAAAAAACAGTGTAGTGAGCACGGTCATGCGCGGGATGGGGGTTATGGTATGGGGCTGTATGGCGGCATATTCATCCAAAAAATATATTCATTTGTTCGCACAATATGTACATATCTTATAGTGTAGTTTTTTTTTAGTGTAATTTTCTGAAATGGGCACAATGTGGGGTTCGATATGTCCAAAACATCCACGGATCACCTAGAGCATGATTCCAGCTCACTAAAAAGTGATTGGGAGCGAATGAACAAGAAAGTCTTTCCTGAAGAATACCTGGTCAGAGCAATTAATTTAAGCTCTGTCCAATAAAATGGTATATAAGTCATGTTAATGCTTTCCAAAGATGTCCAGAACATCCCACAGATAGATAGATGATTTCTTAATAATTAATATAGTTAAAAAAAGTAAATGAAATGAATAACAAATTTAAGTTAGGTTACGTCGAAAGACACAGTTTTAAGTATTAGGTGTAGCTTAGGGCGCCCGCATAGGGCCAGTAAGTTAAAATAACGTAGTTGACTTAGGTCAGCTAGTTTTAACGTTTTTTGTCTAGCAAGTAAGTTAAAATGAATTGAAATTTAATAATACTGCATTGAAAATGAAAATGAAAAATAGATACAGTTAGCCACAAAAATATTGATACACCCCCCTTTCTCTCGGTTCAATACTAATTTTTTTTTTTTTTTTTTTTTTATAATTTGCGCGCGCCAAATGGGATATGAATACCATTAAATTATTTCAGGGCACGGGCGTTTGCAGAAATTGAGAGAGAGAGAAAGGAAGATTGGTGTAGTGGGTTTGAAACTTAGGTGGTATTAAGTTTCAGTAAACTCCAAGGGTGGCATCCAGATAACTGGGGAGCTTGTTTGTTTTGCTTTTTGTCGTTGCTCATGATTCACAGTATTTTTTTCCCTCCACCTGATGTCATCATCACGATCAAGTTGCATTTAAGCCATATGACCACTCTACTGCCAGTGTTATGCCTTCGCAGTAGAGTTGACTAAGCTTTCGCAATTGATCGACTTTTTTATTTATTTCAAACGAAATAAATAGATGATTGTTGAGATCAGGATTTGAACCGTGAACCAAGAGCGTGACAAGCGTTGATGTTACCACTACACCACGGCCACCCTCCAAATTCCAGCATAACAATAGTAAAAAAACAAAATTATTCAATTCATTTATCTTCATTTTAGTAATAGCTAACGAAACCATGCACAACTACAATCAAAATCAATCTCATATATTCAAAAAAAATAATAAATAAAAATAGTGACAGAATTCCACGCCACAAAAGTATTGATACACCCTCATTTAGGCGCCAACAATAGTACCGTTATGCCGTCTGAGCAATGAATACTTTGTTTGCCTCATTCCCGGTTTTGAGTAGAAGTTATTGGCATTCATTATTTGTGTTCGGTAGGGAATTTTTAGTTTATTTTAAAGATGGAATCAAGGAAAATGAAGGAAACTACATTAGAAGAGCGGAAAATTATAATTAAATTACACACGGAATCCTACAGAAATATTGGGAAAATTGTTGGCACAAGTTTCACAACAATACAGAAAATGGTCCAGAAATTTAAAGAAACGAATTCTCTGGAAAAGAAGAGTCGCAGTGGCAGACCAACAAAACTAAGTGTTCAAAATAAACGGTATTTGGTTCGAGAACTGGAGAAAAAAACCCGATATTAGTGCACCAAAACTTGTGACCCAACTAAAAGAAAGCCTAGACATTACGGTAAGCAGCGAGACAGTGAGACGTGTTCTTCGGGAAAGGAACTTTCACGGGAGTACTACAATACGCAAGCCATTCATTTCGGGGGTAAATCAGAAGAAAAGGTTGTTATTCGCCAAAAGTCATCGTCACCACCCTGTGGAATTCTGGAAAAAGGTAGTTTTCAGTGACGAGAGTAAGGTTAATATTTTTTCTTGGATGGCTTTCGAAAAGTTTGGAGAAAACCCGGAGAACCTCTCAAGGTAAAATACCTTAGGCCCACAGTAAAACATGGAGGTGGTTCCGTCCTTGTGTGGGGGTGTTTTTCTGCATCCGGAGTGGGTAATCTTGTTTTTATTGACGGTATAATGGACCGGTTTAAACACATAGACATAACTAAAAACAATCTTGGAGCCAGTGCTGACAAATTACAGATGGGAACGGATTATTTGTTCCAGCAGGACAATGATCCCAAGCACACTGCACACAAAGATGTGGCTGCTGTATAACACCCACAAAATGCTCAATACTCCGCCGCAATCACCGAATTTAAATCCGATGAGCATTTATGGGCACATTTGAAGAAACAAATAAGAAAACACAGGATTTCTAGCAAGGCGACTTTAAAAACCGCTTTTGCGGAAGAATGGGCTAATATTGACCCAAACTATTGCAAGAAGTTGGTGGAATCGATGCCGCGAAGATTAGAAGCTGTAATCAAATCTCGGGGTAACCCAACAAAATATTAAATTACGTTCTTTTATTTTTTAAGCAAGAATTTTAAATATGTATCAATACTTTTGTGAGGTTGAGTTTATTAGTTTTTATTTCTTTTGTTCTTTTATTCAAAAAACTGAAATGAATTTATGTTAAAATTATATATAGTGTGTTCTATATTGATCAAATATATAGAATTAAATTTTACTTGATTATTTTCTTACTTCTGTAATCTGTTTTTTGCTTGTGTTATGTAGAGAAATGTGGTGTATCAATACTTATGTGGCTAACTGTAGATGATAGCAAAGTGGCAAACCTCAAATAAATTGCTCTGACCAGGCGTATATCTTATTCAGTAATGACTTTTCCGTTCATTAGCTCCCAACCACACTTCAAAACATTAAACTATCTAATTGCTCTTTTTAAAGCTGGAATCATGCTCTAGGTGATCCGTGAGTGTTACCGTTCCCTGGATTCCTGCATCCTACAAGACAACATTTCTTTTTTTATTTTATGGGTAAAGTACACGTGAACAAGGCAAAATCTACATTACACCTATTTGTACAGTGCATTATGCGAAAAAATTAATATATTTTATTCGTTTTATTAACTAATTAATTTCTTTTAGTTATTTTTGGAAGTAAACAATGTTTGCATATATGGCAAACTAAAGAGATTTAAAATGCATGACTTTTGACAAGCTGGCGAAAAGGTCTATTCACATCAGAATAGAACTTAGCATGCCCCACACCACCAAAAAATCAACTTCCAGCAAACCTTGGTTAAGTAGGATTTGTAAGCAAGCTATCGCTGCCAAGAACAGAGCCTATAGACAATGGCACTCCGGCCTAATAATGCAAACAAGATCTAACTATCATACATTAGCCTCCGAAACATGTGTAATGTAACGGTCGATTCCACGAAGATGAAATACAATGACATTCACCAACAAGCTTCTACACCTATAATAAAAGAGGACGGATCACCATCCACAGCAGCAAAAAAAAATCCCTTGCGACCATGTTTTCACGTAATTTGACTCTAGATCCGGTAGATGTGAAATTTTGACTTCATTTAATCTGAGGCATCTGGCCACGACGAAATACCAGCTATTTTACTTAAAAACTATGCATCGATTCTTTCTAGACTTTTGTTTATGCCCTACGCGCTGAGAACGTTTCCTTCGAGCTAAGAAACTGCCCTCTACTAGAGTCAATAAACAACAAAATCGTTAGCTTTGGAAATCACCTAATATCATCTTGATCGAACAACGTGCCGGTAAATGTAATTACATTGCATTGTCAAAGCCGCGACCAAGTCAACTCATTAAACGAAGACATGCAGGAAAATCTTGCAATTGGGGAAAGCCAACTTAGTAGACTTTAATTCATTCACATTTCACCATCTTTCTCCAATAGAACACCTCTACTGCACCAGAAGGTTTGTTGGATGCCCGTAGCACGAGTGTGCACTGGGTAGTGTCAGAGCATTTTCGTGGCTGTAAAAAACCTAGGAGTAATGCCCGATTCACAATGCAGCGTGAGAGCGAGACTAGAGCGAGGCGAGAAATCCTCGTCTCATAAAATCGTTTCCTAGTTCACAATGAAGGCGATACTTTTGACAGCGAGCCTGTATTATCTATGTGTTAAAGTGAAAAAGCAACAACGGCAACACACCATCTTTCTCTTTTTGGCTACATAACAAAGTCGCATCAGCCTGCTGACAGGCAATCTCGTCGCGAAAGTTTTTCAATTTTCTGAAAAGTATGCGTTGTGATAGAACGAGTCTCTCATCATTGTGTATTGTTTCATATATTTGCATAGATCGAAACCTTTTTTGACAACTCGCGCTAGACTCGTCTCGCTCTCGTCTCGCTATCACGCTGCATTGTGAATCGGACATAACCCCAGAAATTCTATTTTACATTGAACACAAATCCATACAAGTATATCCCCTAAACCTTCATCTCCTTTACGCAACCAATCAGGCACATGCGTGTTTTGTCGTATTGTGTATGTCTAATCTTTCTTTGCACAAGGTTGAATTAGAGTTTAGTCATCGATAACATTAATTTTACTGCATAAATAACATACAAAATGACAGTAGTTTCTCTTTGATTACAATTGAAATACATTCCTCATCTAAATCTTCATTCTTCGGTTTCTTTTTATCTGCCCAAAAAAAAAAAAAAAACTTATAGTGGCCATTTGAATTTTCAACCCAATTCAACCCAGCCCAGTTTTGCTGAATTCAACATTCATTCCCTACAACTCAGAATCATGATTAGACTGTGCTTGGGCATGTGCTTTGAAGGAATGGAAAAAATGGATTGGGGATGAGAGAATGCACTCACGAAGAATTTATATAAATCGGGGTGTGCAATCTGGTTCCATATCCGAGATGTACCATTTCTTTCATATTTTCATATATTCCACTGCTACCAATAGTACATAGGTGAGAAAAACCAATATGAATACCGCACCAGTGCTCTACTGTCATTTCCATTGACGTTAACACAAGTTCAACCAGGGTTCAACTCAATATGGAAACATGGTTATAGTTAATAGACTCATTTTTGAATTTGTTTAACGTTTTTGTTAAGGTTTTAATATTTTTTCACAGCAACTTCAATTAACTCAATTGTCTAATTTGAAAAAAAGAATGTTGTCATCGCCGAGGAATTCTTTAACGAGGAGCTCAGTGAAACCTTGAAAAACAAAACAAACTGCATACGAAAACATTTGAATTCATATTTAAATCAATTATTTCAGGGAAGCTCATTACACGAATTCTGGAAATAATGTGTGTAACATTTGACAGGTAGTGTCAAATAAATTTCTTTAAATTTGTTCAGACCACATTTTTTTTTTTGCTTTTCAGTTCTATGGAAAAGTGCTATTCGTCGCGCAACTATTAAATAAAATATATCTGTTCGTGTGTCATAGAATATTTAATTCTAAACAGTTGCATTGAATACACCCATTCAGGTGCGTATGGACTTCCCTTACTTAACGAAATTTTTGACTGAACTCAAGTCTGGAAGAACGGTATGTTTTTGGCAGCGCATCGTTCTTTTATTTCCGCCATTGCCTGAGAAAGTTTGCGAAATATGGGTAAGTTAAAAGAAAAAGTTAATTTTGACCGTACAAGTTTTTTTTTAATATAAAATGTAGTTGTAAATTGTAAATAAGTGATCGGTTATTCATTTCCTCGAAATGCTACTTCAAAAGTGACGTCTGAACTAATTACACGGCTTACTGCCGGCGGTCTAACTAGTTGGTTTAAAAATGATACGATATAAAATCTGAAATTATCCTTTTAATCTGTGGCTCTTTTTGTATTTTACGGAAGTAAGTGCAACTTGGAGGTTTTTAGTAGTTCAAAAATTATTTCATTTATTGTGTTCAATGAGAAAGCAATGTAATTCATCCCCTTTTGTGGTGGTACACATTTGAAAACGAGAAGAAAAAAATTGGGAGCTGGTTTGCGTTGTTCGATCTTCAGTGACAAAGTTTTATTTGCTTACTACAGTGCTGCCTATTTGACTCTATTTCAGGTAAACCACGAGGTCTGCGAACAGCTAGAAAGCATGTGAACCATCGTCGCGAACAGCGCTGGGCTGATAAAGATTACAAAAAGGCTCATCTTGGAACCAGATGGAAGGCCAATCCTTTCGGAGGAGCTTCTCACGCCAAAGGCATTGTGCTTGAAAAGGTGTAAGTATCTGCCCATTCCTACGAATACACACTCGCCTTGAAAAATTTTTTTTTTTTTTTTTTTTTTACTAAGTGACCTAAAAGGAGAAATTTTACGACTCGCAGTATATTTTTGTGTTTTTGTTATGTGCAATGTCAAATCACAGGAGTATACTGTGAGCTGTTAATTTTGTTTACATCATTGGCTATACTGTGGAAATTCAAATGCAGATTTGTCCGATATGTTCTAACGTTTGTATCTCTTTAATTTTAGAGGAGTTGAAGCTAAACAGCCCAACTCTGCTATTAGGAAGTGTGTCAGGGTGCAGCTGATCAAGAACGGCAAGAAGATCACAGCATTCGTACCACGGGACGGTAGCTTAAACTATATCGAAGAGAACGATGAAGTTTTAGTTGCAGGCTTTGGTCGTAAGGGTCACGCTGTTGGTGATATTCCCGGTGTCAGATTTAAGGTAAGATGTTAAATTGTGGGCTGCTATGTTCAGGGATCTTAACTGTTTTTTGTTTTCTCAGGTTGTAAAGGTTGCAAACGTTTCCCTACTGGCACTGTACAAAGAAAAGAAAGAAAGACCACGATCTTAGTTTACTTTTTTATCAAATAAAACACGGAAACTAATAAACTAGTTTTTTTAAACGAACGTTTTTTTATTCGAATAAAACACTTGTAACCGCTTTAGATTTCAGGATTTTGCCGTTAAGTTGCGGGATAGATGTTTTGTTTAGGGTCTTGTTAGTGTTTGCCAGTTGAACGAAAAGTCTGGCAAATGTGACTATTTTCTTAGAGGGTGGGTAGTGTGTTTGATTGTGGTCCGAGATGTGCAGGTTCGACCCTGAGCGGGGAAACTGCCACTGAAAATTAAAAGGAGGGGTTTCTGCCTGGTAGTAGTATGAACGACCGAAAATCAAGTCTGAGTCGGAATCCGGAATTTTTTATTTTTTTTTTTTAAAAACTCCATGGTTTGTGTATGAAACGAATCATTCGCCTGAAGGTAAATAAAAATGTTCAGTGACAACATTGATGAATAAAAGGAAAAAAAACAGCCTAAACCGTTAAGTTGCCGTTATTGTTATACACACCTCGATAACTGGCCTCTGATTTCAGCGTTTCTCGACAATTTTATTATGTACAGTATTGTTCGAAACCTAAGCAACTTTTTCCTCTGAATTATTCAAAGTCGAATATTTATGTATTTACTCTTTTTAATAAAAATAAGATAATTTTTATTTATTACATTAAGTACTTATGTATATACAGTGGTGGCAAAAATAATAGGGACAAGGCGAGTCAATACATATTTTTTTTGTTTTATCTTAAAATCCTTTTACTTAAAGTTCCAAGAACTTGTACAGTATAATGCCACTCATTTGTACATTAAAACGTAGTACCCCTTTCCGCGAATGCGATCTTCGTTTAAACAGAATAACGGAATATTTATCTTAACCGTTTGCTGAGGCTGGAAAAATAATAGGGACAGCTGTTGAAAATTGAGCTTCATCGCAGTTGTCACGATCTATTAATGAAAGGAAGTTGTGTTTTTGTGAAAAATCGTTCAGTGTTTTATTTTGTTATTGACTTTTCTGCAATTTATTTCATTATGGGTAGAAATAAGCATTGCTCCGTTGAAGATCGCTTAAAAATTAAAAGGCTTTACAAAAAGGGGTTAATTGTGCGAGAGATAGCGGAACTTTTGGATTGCTCAAAAACGAAAGTTCATAATGCTATCCGGGCACAAAAGAAGCCAGAAACCAGTGGCCGGCCAAGGAAAACTACGTCAGCTTTCGATCGAGAGCTGCTAAGGGCATGCAAAAAAAACTCCGTTTGCTTCTTCCAAGGATTTAAGAGCTGAGTTAAATGCCCCTGTTTGCAGTCGGACAATAAGAAACAGGATCATAGAAGGTGGATTGCATGGAAGAGTAGCAAGAAAAGTTCCTCATCTCAGCAAGGCCAACATCAAGAAGAGGAAGGACTTTGCAGAATGGAATCTGAATCGACAGCATTGGAAAAATGTTTTATGGTCAGACGAAACCAATATAAATCAGTTTGGGTCTGACGGCAAAATGTATGTGCGACGTCCTAAGAACCAGGAGCTTAATCCTTCATACACCAGGAAGACAGTGAAGCATGGTGGTGGCAACATCATCATTTGGGGTTGTTTTTCAGGGTATGGCGTTGGTCCTCTGTTTTGGATCGAAGACGTTATGAACGCACTATGCTACAATAGGCGGAGGAAAACATGCCGCTTAAGTGGGAATACCAGCAAGATAACGACCCCAAGCACTGTTCAAAGCTTGTAAAAGCCTGGTTCCAAGACAATGGCATTAGGTTAATGAGTTGGCCGTCGCAGTCACCAGATCTAAACCCAATTGAACATCTTTGGGGGGTCTTAAAAAAGGAAGTTTCAAAGATCAATATAAAAAATCGTGATCATTTGTGGAAAGTGGTCCAAGAAACATGGAATGCTATTCCAATTTCTACATGCAGGGCCCTGGTCGAATCTATGCCACGCAGATGTCGTGCTGTACTGAAAAACAGCGGAGGGGCCACTAAATAATAAAAAAACAAAGATTTAGTCCACATTATGTAAGTAACATTTCAATAACCTGAAAATATTTCAACTGTCCCTATTATTTTTTCCAGCCTCTGCAAACGGTTAAGATAAATATTCCGTTATTCTGTTTAAACGAAGATCACATTCGCGGAAAGGGGTACGACATTTTATTGCACAAATGAGTGGTATTATACTGTTCTAGTTTTTTAAACTTTAAGTAAAATGAATTTCAAATAAAATTAAAAAAATATGTATTGACTCGCCTTGTCCCTATTATTTTTGCCACCACTGTAGGTATAGTAAAAACAAAAATCCAAAATCAATTCATTCAAAGTAAATAAAAAATCAAATGCAAATTCCTCTCAAAATGCAGCTGTTCGAAACCTAAGCAACTTTTAATATTTGGTGTGATAACCTTTATTTTTGAATACCTCTGCACATCCACGGTGCATAGACTCAATTAGGTTTTTTATTATGGACGTTGGTATCAATTTTCATTCCGTTTTCAAACAAGTCATGAGCTCATCCTTATTTTTGGATCTTTGAGTCCCAACTCTACGCTTTAAGATGCCAAAGAAATTTTCAATGGGATTCAAGTCGGGGGATTGGGGGGGCCACTTGGTTGATAACCACTCTTTGACCAGCTTCAATGAATGATTCGGGTCATTGTCATGTTGAAACACCCATCGAAGTGGCATGTTCCATTCGGCGTATGGTAACTTTTGCTCATTTAAGATGTTTCTGTAGACAAATCGATTCATTATAGTTCTTATTTGATGAAAAGTTCCAACTCCATTCGCTGGGAAATAAGTCCACACCATTACACTTCCTCCTCCATGCTTTACTGTGCCTTTGCAATACCGGGGATTCAACTTTTGACCCTTCCTTCTACGAACGTGACAGATACCATCAGAGTCAAACATATTGAACTTTGATTCATCACTAAAAAGAACGGTCTTCCACTTGTCTACGGACCAATTTATATGTGCTTTTGCAAAATCTAATTTGAAAGTGTATTAAAATTTTATTATTTGAGACAATTAATTAAAGTTCTTTTAACTAAACCTTTTTTTAAATGCTTCTTTGTCAATAATGGCTTTTTAGATGGCGAATAACTTTTAAAATCGTTTTCAAGTACACGTTTTCTAACAGTGCTGGAACTCACATTGAGTTGCAATTCATTGACAATATCTCTCGATGACATAAAAGGATTCTTTTTGATTAAATCGAAAATTTGTCTATTGGTTCGTCTTGATGTTTTACGAGCACGTCCATCGAGATTCACTTTTTCGGTTGTTCCAGTTGTTTTGTATTTCTTAATAAGCCGTGAAATAATGGGCTTGTTGACATTAAACTTTTTTGCTATTAATATCTGGGATTCGCCATTATTATAGCATTCAATAATTTTAGATTTAAACGTTTTTCCATACTGTGTACGCGCCATAATTAATTAATAGATCAATTGACAGAAAGGGTGTCAATTAGTACTTCCTACAAAAGAAATGCTCTCAGCTAACTAAATCAAAAAGGCGTTGCATGTAAAATTGCAGAGAATTCGCAAAAAATACCGTTAGGTACCGTTTGTCGCTGAACACTTGTGTTTGAGTATTTGAGTAAAAGTTGCTTAGGTTTCGAACAGCTTCATTTTGAGAGGAATTTGTATTTGATTTTTTATTTACTTTGAATGAATTGATTTTGGATTTTTGTTTTTATTATACCCATCTAAGCACTTAATGTAATAAATAAAAAATATCATATTTTTATTAAAAATAATAAATACTTAAATATTCGACTTTGAATAATTCAGAGGAAAAAGTTGCTTAGGTTTCGAACAATACTGTATGTGCTTCAAATATTGCTGTTAGGTAATCATTACCAATTTCTAAGAAAAAATTCTAATCACCATAGACCCTTTTTTTCTGCTTAATTTTATTGGAATTTGCAATTTGTCCCTAATTATCCGCGAAAAGTGGTTGAGACAGGGTATAAATACTTTGTGGATTCTATTTGCAGTGTGAGTTGTTAGTCAGTTTTAGTGGTTTGATAAAGAAAGTATTTAGACCCATCTTAGAAGTAGAAAAATTAAAAATGGGGTCTCGAAAGGTGTTACACCAAACGGAGATCCAAAACATTAAAAAAAGGCGCCAAGAGGGATATTCCGTCAGCAAAATTACAAAATTTTTGAGCCACAGTCGTACAATTGTTTCGAATTATTTGAAAGATTAAACAAGTTTGACCCTAGCGGATCGGCGGTCCCTACTAATAGAAGAGTCAAATTCTACAGCAACAACAAGGGAAATTGCGGTGTCAGCAGGGATTTCGAATGTGGACATCTTCAAAGCGTTTGAAAATAAAATTCGCTCTACTACAGCGTCATCGAAACGCTCGTTTGACCTTTGCCAGAAATCATTTAAGATGAAATAAACGTTAGAGAACTGTCATCTTCACCGATGAGAAACGCTTTTGCCTTGATGGACCTGGTCATTATCTTCATGATTTGAGGAAGGTCGAGCTGTTTTTATGACGACAACAAGGCGGGGGTGGAGTCATGATTTTGGCAGGAATATCATACCAATGCACGGCAGAATGAAAAGTGACGACTACCTTAAGATCTTAGAAGAAGAGATCGTGCATTATAACCAAGAAAAATTCGGCGAAAATTTCATTGTGCAACAAGGCCTGGAAGGTAAAAAGTATTTCGAGGGTAACAACGTTTCTGTTCTTGACCGGCCAGCATTGTCTCCAGACTTCAACATAATCAGAATGTATGGGAACAGAGACGTCAATTCAATAACGTAGACATTAAAGACGCCATTGAAACTGAATGGGACAAAATCCCATTGTTAGAGGTTGTAAGAAATAAATTTTTGCTTTTTTCCATTCCGTAGGAAAAACAGAGGTAGTGAGAATAGTGTTGAAAATATGCAAGATATACGGTAGGATGATCGGAAGTGATAATTTAATGAATTTAGCATTTAGTCCATCGAGTCCAGTTGCATTCGATTTTACCCCCAACAACGCCTCAGCGACATCTGAGTCCGAAAATCTGCGAATGTATAATCTACTCCCCTCCCCGCAGGAGGGTGATATGAGGATGGAAATAAAGTGAAGATAGCGTTGAGTGAATCACAGTCAATATCCTCCGGGGGCTTAAGCTGTTGCTTGCCAATACCTATTTGTCGCAAAGATTTTTGCCTGAAGTTGACAGATTAAATTTACTTCCATAGAATCGTTTTTTTGCAGCTCTTATTTCACGGACCACACTATTCCGAAGTTTACGATAAATTTCATGAAGCTGTTCGAGTTTGTATCGTTTCCAGCGATGGTACGCAACGTCTCTATCCATCATTATCTTTAGTATGTTACCGCTCATCCAGGAAGGTGAGGTATTTTTAACGAGTTTAGTTTTAATCCTGGCATACTTCTCGAAGAGCAAGTTCATTTCCTGTTGAAAGAAAGCAACTTGCTCATCCACACATGACATATTAAAAAGTCTGTTCCAATCAGAGTTTTGCAAATCAAATAGTAGTTGCTCACGATTAATATTATTAAAGTCTCTATACTGGAAAATAGTTGCACCTAAGTGGTTTGCGAAATCAAGAGTGAGGTATAGTAAGTCATGTTTTGAAAAACCAGGGGCTGAGAGCTGGTTGTAGAGGAGAACTTTATTAAGATCGCTAATGAAGAATAGATCCAGGAGCGTACTTGTATCATTAGAGGGATGTGTAGGTATAGAAGTATTGCAATTTAGATCACCGCTTAGGATAATATGGGGCGTATAGCAAGACAACTGCTCAATTATATTAATGAGTGGAGCTATGTTTATACTGTAGCGTGGTCTGTAAGCTGTACCTAATAATATATTTTCAGTGCCACACAAAACATTTACAAAAAGAAAATCTATTGCAGAGTCAGCATCCGATTTGCAGATCAGTTTACAATTGAGCTCGTTTCGTACATACATAGCGACTCCACCACCCTCGCGATCAGATCTGTCGGCGCGGTAGATCCTAAAGCCTTCCAAAAAAATTTATCGCAGATATCAGTAGAGAACCAAGTTTCTGACACACGAACAACGTCGACTTTGGAACCCACGAACAGATAACGAAACTCATCAATTTTAGGCTTTAAGCTTTGTGCGTTGGTGTGAACAATGTGTAAACCATTGTGTTGCGCATTCAATACACGAATCATTTCATGCAATGAACCGTTCCTACCACTGCCATAGGACCTCCCGCCACTATCAGATCCACAAGTGTGCATCATTTGCGATAAAACTCCAAATTTAGTTTTTATTTCAAAAAAGCCAAACCTGTCAACCACTTGTCGCGGGTCAAATTGTAAATTCTAAGAAAATTAAGGTATAAAAAGATTTATGGTGATTAGAGTCTTCTTAGAAATAAGTAATGATTACCTAACAGCAATATTTGCAGTACATACAGAACAAAATTATCGGAAAACGCCGAAATCAGGGTGTGTCTCAACAAGTTGTCGAGGAGTGTACATGATAATATTAAATTAACGCCAACTACACTCTGGGGACAAGGTGATAAGACACTCACATAATTTCTTTAAAAAAAACTGATTGAATGATTAAGTAACAGGATGGACTAGTACACTGCCTTAAAATAATTTCTGGAAAAAGCCTATTTGGGGAAAAACCGAAAATTGTGTGGGACTGATAGGACATGTTGATCATTTTGTGTCGATACTTCCTTCAGTAAGGATGTATTTAAGTAAACATTGACGAAAATAGTTGTGCTATTATTTTATTATCATTTGCTGTTAAAATTGAAAAACTTTTTGTTTTTAAAGAGGATCATATGGGACGGGGGAAAATGTTAAATTCAGCTGAAATACAGAGAATTTTGAAATTTAGGAGTGACGGCTGGAGTATTGCAAAATATCTAAGTCAGTAAAGGGAAGTCGAACACTAGTGACAAATTTAATAAACGATCCCGAAAATTATGGCAAAAGAAAGTCTCCTCGAATACCACCAGCATTAACTCCAAAAGAAAACATGCGATTTTGCGGGAAGTTTCCAATGCTTCTTTAAAGACTCAAATCGTAGTTAAAACCAACATAATAAATGTGAGGATAGTTTTACAATAATGCGAACATTTCCAAAGGCGGAAACTGCTACGAAAGCCACCTTTAACCGAAGCTACCTAGGAGTGCCGTTTAGAGTTAGCTGGCAGCCATTGGAAGAAAAGGTGGCGAAAAGTCATATTCACAGATGAAAAAAAAGTCAAATTTAGATGAGCCTGATGGTTGGGATTACCATTTTCATGCTGTACGAAAGGAGCAACGAATTTTAAGTCACCGTCAAATGAGAAGAAATTTTGTAATGGTATGGTCTGAAATTTGCTAAAACGGGACGACTGAAATAAAATTTGTTAGTAGCTGAATTAACAACACCAGATACATACATATAATGAACTTATTAACCAACAAATTGAGATGTTTGTTTCAATTATTCCCGAGGATAACTTTATTTTTCAACAGGATAATGAGGCAATCAATACTTCCCGCCAAGTCAAGGAGTAATGGGTAGTAAAGGGTAGCATAAAACTCCAGATTTCTGGAGGCGACAAACTCTACGAAGGCGTTATGAATATCAACTTGATTGTTAAAGGTCTTCGCCAGAAAGAAGTGGTAATCGATTGACGAAAGTTTCGTTGAGTATGGTGGGTGCAGAAGTGATTCGTAACCCAGTTTGTTTAACATATGCAGCGCAGTTGTGCGTGCAGTCGAGCATTGGCGTGTGATTGGACTTTCCCTGTTGATCAATCTCGATGTAGGCGTGACAGTTCCTATTGCATTATGTGAATTTACTAACAGTACTTCTCTGTCGTGATGGTTTCGCCTGAATTCAGAAAACTGAAGTGAATTATTGCGGCTGTTGACCACCAAACAGTCAACATTGTCTTCTTTCGTGGAACTTCGGCTTAGGGTGATGCTTTGGCATTTCATTTCGACCCAACCGCTGCGCCGAACGGTATCATTCATTGTACCATCCATTTCAACCCACGTCACAATTCGATCGAGAAATGGTTCGTTTCTGTTATGCAAAAGGTGCATAGAAGCCGTTTCGTACTGACGATTTTTCTGAAAATCATTCAACTCATGTGACAGCCATTTGTCGAGCATTTTTATTTTTCAAATCATTTCAGGCGATCAGAAACAGCTGATTTGCTTACACCAAGATCTTTTGCATCTCTCGAACCGTTGTGCGTGAATCTACTTCAAGTGGTCGTCGTTAATGATCGTAGGTCGTCCTTGGCGCTCTTCATCTTCGAGGCTCTCATCTTCACCACGAAATTTGCAAAACCACCATTGCACTGTGCGCTGTTTAGCTGAATGCACTATTTATATTCCGAGCTACCTCAGATGCCTTACGACCCATTTTGAACTCGTACAATAAAATTACCCGAATTTGCTATTTGTCCGTCATTAATTCGATGTCTAATAAAAAAAAAAAAAATATTTAAAACACAATTTTTTTCACAATCACAATGTGGAGCCCAACGTGAACTTCAAGACCGTATACAACATTAACTTACAGACACAACCACTTCATTTGGAAACAACACGTCAAATGTCAATGAACAAAAAACGCCGTAACTTTCTGTACAACCGATATAATAGAGAACATGTGGGGAGAACATGTCGGAGCAATTTATGCAGGTGGAAAGAAGTACAGCAATATTGCGGAATTAAAAGAATTCATTAGTAAAGAATCGAGACAAGATTGATCAAAAATATGTTAAAAAGTTGTTTTAAAGTATGCCTAAACGAACGTTAGAAGTTGTAGAAAATAAAGGAGCTAGCACAAATTACTAATAAATTGAAATTTTCATGTTATTTAATTTTAAAATAGACCTTTCCTATCTTTTTGTCGCACCCAGTTTTCGGTTCTTCCCACAAAACAAGAAAATTAAGGGTTTTTTCCGGAAATTATTTTATGACAGTGCATCCTGGTACCTAATGATTCAATAAGATTTGGGAAATGTTACGCACATTTTTTTTATCATAAGAATATGTGGGGTTATCTTATTAATTTGTCCCAAAGTGTAGCTGCAGAGGCTCTAGCCTCAATGATAAATTAAGTATTATACACAAATAATTGACTTTATTCGAAGTTTATTAATTCTATTGATGTTAACTTTATTGGGGTTTTGAAGTATTTTATAGATTGATATTTCTCCGAATATGTTGTTCTTCAAAGGCTTTATGTAGCCGATGTATGACCTAGATGGAATCGTACGAAGTTGGTAATCTGGGTTTTCGAAACACACAGGGTGTATTCTTGCGAAGTTTATTTTTTTTTACAGTAGTGGTTGTATTGACTCCTATTTGTTAGCTACTTGTGTAATGTGGTGAATCATTAACAAAACTATTTTAGTGAACACATTGAATAAGTGAACTGGTACTTTGGCAAAGTTAGCAGTTTCGTCGGCGAGTTCATTTCCTTAGATTCCAGAGCAACCGGGGGTCCGCAATAATTTCGTTTTGTGTGCAGTCTTAATGAGTGTACTTCTTATATCTTAGCAATGAGTCCTGTGCTTTTGTTGGGGTTTCTTAAAATGCTCAGTACAGTGAGACTGTCAGTGTATTTAACATGTTTCCCTCGCATTTGAGGCTTTTTTTGTGACTACTAGGATAGCAAAAGCTTCTGCGGTAAAAATGGAACAAAAATCAGGAAGAATTCCAAGACTCAGATGGGCGATTATGACGACCATAATCTGTCCTCAAATCGTGATATACAAATATTTATTTTTGTAGTAAGATGCAACAACTTTAACGCATTGAGCGATGATTAAACGATCCATACTGTAAAATGGCAAGGCAAGAATTAACTAACTGTCAGTATGGATGACAGATGAATTAAACGAAGTTTATGGCTAAGAACGTCCAGGTCGTCTAAATGAGGTCACCACACCAGGACTGATTGAAAAATCCACGACATCGTACGGAATGACCGCAGAGTGAAAGTGCGTGAGATAGTAGGCATCTCAGATTAACGTGTGCGCGATATCTTACATGAATATTTGCACACGAGTAAGCTATACGCGTGATGGGTGCTTTCACAAAAAAACGCACCCTTGTGACAACTGCGGAGACATGTTTGGCGACGTTTAAGCGTGATTCAAAATCATTTCTGCGTCGATTCATCACTGAACGAAACATGGATTCATCACTACGAGTACACACCAGAGATGAAGGAACAGTTGAAACAATGGACTTCTCTTAGCGAATCGGCGCTGAAGAAGGCAAAAGTCATTCCATCACCTGAAAGAGTATGATTACAGCTTTTTGCAATGCGAGAGGCATAATCTACATCGATTACCTTGAAAATGGAAAAACAATAATTGGCGAAAAATCGAGCATATTTGACAAAGAAAAAAGTTTTCTTCCATCAAGACAATATACTCGTACCAGCTCACTAATCCATAAAAGTGATGGTAAAAATTAATGAATTGGGCTACGAATTACTTCCTCATCCATTCTGTTTATTCTGGTCCGAATTTGAAAAAAATTCCTTGGTGGAAAGTGATTTCAAAAACGTCAAAAAAAAAAACAACAGGCTTTGTGTTGCTGTTGCCCTAAGCAATTTATTTTGACATTTATGAACAGTTGTGTTGCAATGCTATACACAATAGAATTAAAATAAAATAGTAAGATTGTTATAAGCTACCTTTCATCCAATTTCTACACAAAGTGTAGTGTACAATAAATAATAATAGCTAACAAATTGTAGACCAAAGCTTAAACAAACGAAAGCAACAGCAAAACTACTGTTGCGCAGGTTGCTCTGTTTTGGCGTTTGGCTGCAAAAAAAGATACATTTGATTTGGACAGTACTGCCAAATTTATGTTTTTTTTTTAACTTGTTTTTACATTGCCTCAACACTGCGTTTTTGAATTGGGCCATATTTGGCTCTAATGAGGTGTCATCATTGAGATAAACGCATATTTTGATGGGTTGGAGAAATCGTACTATTCAGAAGGAATTCAAAAATTATAAAAAGGGTTTCGAGCTAAAAGGACTCATGTTGGAAAATAAAATTAATTTTGCCCACAAATATTTTTTTATTCTTATCAAGACTTGTGTTGTTGTGTTATTACATGAAACCGCACTTTATATCTCAGATCAACCATTTTCGAGGTATCTACGTGATGCGGAGGCTACTTGAGTACAAATTTTCAATCGGTCACCTTCATGTCTCGGTCGACCTTCTTCAGCTACTTCATGCGAAAGACCTACATGTGTCGTACGTAACACAAGTGGCGTCACTTCGACGACCCTCGATAGCGGAACAAATTCTGTGACCCACATGTGTTGTGCATAACAGTATGTTGATGTCAAATTACTCTGTGGTAATATCTTTAGACACGCGGACTCGCATTGGGTCAGTGTTTTTTCGGAACATAAACAGTAAAAGAATGCAAATAAATGACAGTAAATTTACAGCACAACAGTTGGTTTTATGTTCAACTATGACCCAAAAAAAAAAATGTCCGGAGAATCACACATGTCTGAGGCATCACCAAATCGGTGCTGCCAAGTTTCCATAAGTTCATATATTCCTAGTTCATTACAAGAAAGATTTTTCTATTTTTAAACACTCCCTGGAACACATCGCTTATAAGATTTAAGAAATACGAGACAATGAATTCAAACTAATTGTTTCATATTTCTCCACTGAAATCAAATATTGTGATTATTATGTTTAAATACATATCATAATATTGCTAAATGGAACATAAATAAAAAACATTTTTAACAAATGTGCAGCACACACTAAGTTGGTAACTAATATTGTGGGAAGATGTTTAACAACATACTGCATTCGTTAGTGTCAAATCAAATTTGAATCGAAAAACACTTTCGACTACGAAAATAAATTCGAAACGGAACACATAGTAGGGCCCCTGATCTTCGTTTTCATCGACATAAACTGGCCACTTCTCATGGCATAAGACTTATACCGGAGGTTTTCAAAACCACACCCCGAATTAATCGCTCAGACACTTGAAGGTCCCTCGCAATTAACCTCACCGACGTTCTGGGTACTGGTGGGCTTTTCTTGCTGTCGGAGAGTGTTGAATGCTTTTTACATTTCGAAACAGGAGGAACTTCGCCGCCAAAAGCCTCGCGGACATGGGCCTTGTGAACGAACGATCGTGCGACTTTCAAAAAGCGATATATGTACTTTGAGATTACTGTGGTCTGCACATGAGTGCCTTTTAATTTCTTGTGTTAGGTATTTATCTCACATTGTACCCGGGGAAAACTTAAACTTCCACTATCAACGCGACCTATACTACGACTGAACAAAGACTGATCCGACATATTTCCAACATGGCGGGCTTCGCACTCATCGGACCGGTCAAGGAATATAACTACAATAATTCTATGAAAAAAAGCTAAAAAGCTAATTTTGTCGCCGATGGGTGCTGGGTTATACTAGGTGGGGTGAAAAGTAACCTCCTTGGGAATGAAAAAAATTTTTTTTTTAAAATGTTTTTTTATTTTATTCAATATAGTCCCCTTTTAACTTGATACACTTATTCCAGCGATTTTCCAACTTCTTGATCCCGTCCGAAAAGTTATTTTCCAGAAGGTCTGCAAAATACTCCTCCGTGGCGTCGATGATTTTCTCGCGTGAGCTGAATTTTTTATTGATGAGCCATCTTTTGCGGTTTGGGAAGAGATAATAGTCCGAGGGAGCCAAATCGGGCGAATACGGTGGACGCGACAGCAATTGGAGTCGTAAGTCATTGATTTTAGCTTTGGTTGCGATGCTCTTGTGCGCCGGCGCATTGTCTTGCAAAAACAAAATTTTTTTTCGCTTCATGTGAGGCCGTTTTGCAGCGATTTCGGCCTTCAATCGCTCCAATAATGCACAGTAATACTCGCTGTTGATGGTTTTTCCTTTTTCGATGTAGTCCACGAATTGAGCCTCCCTCGGCCGCTTCGGAGCACTCGTGCCGGCCTCAGTCCATTGCCGGGCACTCATTCTGTTCTCTGGTGTGTAATAGTGGATCCAGGTTTCATCAACAGTTACCAATCGACGCCAAAAGTCCGCCCGATTCCGCATCAGCAAGTCCAAACACTCTTTCGAAGTGCTCTCGCGTTCGTGTTTTTGGTCAGGAGTGAGCATGCGCGGCACCCAGCGGCAGGATAACTTTTTCATATGCAGAATATTGCCCAAAATATGGCGTGTGCGCTCAGTACTAATCTTTGTGGTATCTGCTAGCTCGCGCACCTTCACTTTCCGGTCAGCCAACACCATGTCATGTATTTTTTTGACATTGTCCTCTGTAACCGCATCGGAGGGCCTGCTGCTGCGGACTTGATCGGTAGTGGAGTTGCGGCCACCACGAAACTCTCGAAACCAATATTTGACGGTGTAATCTGACGGAGCATTAGCCCCATAATATTTATCCAACTTTTCTTTTGTTTCCTTCGCCGTTTTGCCTCTCAAAAAATAATGTTTTATGAGAGAACGAAAATCGTTTTTGTCCATACTCAACATGATGCCAAACACGTCAACAACAATCAGCTGTCAAAACAAAACTAAAGACAGTATCGCACTGAAATTTGGCATGTCTGCCTAAATATGAATGGACTTCAAGGCACCATAACCTTTTTTGCAGTAGCAGCGCATTCTGGCGGTCAAGGAGGTTACTTTTCACCCCACCTAGTAATAATGAAACACACAATGTCCGGCAGTCATTAATATTTATTTGATACTTTAGGTCAGCACTAAGTCGTTACCAAGTATTATTATTTTAAAATAGTTAAATAGTAATTGAGTAATGGAATTAATATTTCTTTTGAAAGAAAACAGCATCACGTTAATATATCGTATCTTATTTTATAGTTTAAGAATATCGCATATTGCCATAATTCACGCCGCTGGGGCGTCGCATTCGACGCGCCCTTTGAGCCCGTTGGTTTTGGAACCCACGAGATGGACTACCTGGCTCCTGATTTCTTATATTCGGTGATGCGTTACGTGGGCTTCCTGACTGATCTAAAACGGCAATAAAAATTCTGTTCCAGTCACTGGTAAAATAGATATATTTGAATTAACCTTGCCAAACAATTGGTGTTGGTCTACCTCCTCTTTGATATCCTCTAGAAGGCCGCCTTGCAGCAACGTTGCCTCTTGTGGTTTTTGATCTGGTGTTTATAGATGGCGATGTTGAGGCTTCTGCTTCACGTCCCTCCTCCTAAACAAAAATAAAATCATTTTGAGTAAAAATAAAAACCAATCGATTTAAGTTACCTCTAAATCTTCCTCAACATTTGCTTTTTCACCTTCAGAAGAGACTGCGTCAACACCCTCGCTATCTTCTGCGGCTGTTCCTTCAATTTGATTCTGTTGTATTTCTGATCCTGACTGTGTTGCTCCTCGGCCTATTACGATAAACATTACTCATTTACAATAAAAACCATAGTTTTAGTCAATATACTTTCAGAGTCTACGTTATGGGAGTTTTCTCGTGATGCAGATGCAGCAGATGCTATTTGCCCGGGTTCGGACTCTCGTACTTCAGCTGTACTCATACTTGAGCTACCTGTTTTTTTCGCGTCCTCCGAGACATCAGGGGTTTCATCCGCTTTCTTCTCGGCATAATTATCTACTAGGAATTCATCTGCTCCAGCTTCTTCTGCAAGGTCATTTTTACCATCTCCTTCTTCTTCTAGGTGGGCTGATTCAGACACAAATTTCGATCCGTGTGGGGAGCTAACACTTTCACTACAACTAGAACGAGCAAATTAGTCTGAAACCTGAATATAAAGTTAGTAAACTAAAAACCTGTCGGATCTGTGGCCACTGAACTGAGGTGTGTTGATGTCCTCAACTGCTTCACCTTCAATTCCCTGTTGCAACATCATAAGGGTGGCTTTCTGTTGGCGGGATAATGTTGTCGTTTGCTTCCAGGATGAAGTTTGTGCTACGTTAGCGGGCTCGCAACTGCCACTGCTTATGGCCTGGCTTTGCTGATTATTGTCTTGATTGACGCTTGTACTTGCATCGGGGTCAACTTGATTATCAGAGGTACACTGAACAGGAGCATCCATACACTCATCAATTTCTACTTCATTGTTGTCACCCTGAATATTACTCTCATCCACTTCGGGACATTCGTTTTCATCCATATCCTGATCTTGCTCATAGGAATCTTCATACCCCTCGTTTTCGCCGTCTTCAGCGGGGCCATCATCTGCTTCAGCATTTCCTTCATCAACCATTCCATCATCTTCCTCGGAATCGACTATGACAATGTCGTCTTCCTGGTCTCTTTGTGAAGATGTAGGTACTTGGTATTCTACATCAATTCCAGATTCGGAAACGCCAACTTGAGAACCCATAGCCTCCCCAGTGTGTGTACGTGTCCTTTTGTTCAAAGGTTTTAACTTTTCACTGCAATCTTCAGCGGCACTAGTGGAACTGTCGCCTTCAACATCTCTTGGTCTTTTATGACCGCTGGCTTGGGTGGTGGTTACGTTGCTGCTTGAAGAAGCATGACGGTGGCTGCTTATGGAAACGTGCGATGAGCTTGTTGTTCCCGAAGTACTCGGTTGATTGTTTGGCTCTTGCTGGCTCTGCACTGTCGCCGGAGCATTCTGGGATCCTTCAACTCGAGGAGATACCAATGCAACTACTTGCTGTTGTCCTCCACTCACAATAATCTGCGATTCATTGTTCTGTATTGGTACGCTTTCAGCTTCTTGAGAGCATTCGGCAGTAGATGCTCCCATTGGGGGTATAGCAGCTACAGCCACAGCTGCCGAACTTGTAGACGGCATGTAATCGGTGTGCGAACTGGTTGGCGAAGATGACATTGATTCAACATTGCTTCCGGTTGTATGAACTTGTTGTTGTGGTGGCACTAATGCAGTGTTACTTCCTGAACCGGATCCTTGTCCCACGCTAATACTGCTGTTTTGGCTTGTGGGCAAAATGGCCGCTGTTCTGCTGTTTTGTACTGAAATCGGTCGAATGCTAGCTAATGGGGTGTCACCTCCTCTCCATGGGGTAACCGTCGCCGACTGTTGACTACTGGACCCAGACATGGGTTTCACGTTAGCTGTACGTGGCGAAGATTCGGATATGCAACCTTTGTCAGAAATTGCGCTCGAACTTGTGGACGGTTTAGCTGATTGCTGCAAACCAAGTTGTCGGTTAAGCTGATTGATGCGCATTAGTAGCGACTCATTTTCACGAGTTAGTCTTGCGATGGCTTCTTTATTGCCAGCACTTTGCTCCAGCAAGTCCTTCTCTAGTCGGGAAAGTTTTTCATCGTACTGAGTTTTAATACCGGTAATAACGGAATCATGATCTTCAGTTGACTGCTTCAGATTTTGAAGTTTAGTTTTGGTTTGTGCCAACTCCTGGGCTACTAGATTCTTCGATTCGGTGAGGCTCATTATTCTGGACTTGGCTTCTCTTAAAAGTAGTTTACCCCGCTCGTCCTTCTCTATGGCTACTCGCAACTCTTCATTTTCTTTGCGCATCTTGTCGTTTTCTTCCTGGGTAGTTTTTATTACTGCGTTCAGTTGATCTATGTTTTCCTTTAACTCCTTCTCACTGTCAGCCTTGTTTGCAGTTGATGGTCCGCTTTCGCCCTGGTTTCCTACTATTGCATTCAAACTTTCTGCACTCACATTGCTGTCGGTGGTAGTGGCCACTTTGTTTGAAAGATCAATGAAAGAGTCCTTATAACGCTTAGCGATTTTTCTTATCTGAATTTCCTTGTTTTTAGAATCAATAAGTTGAGCATCTTTAGATTCAAGATCTTCTGTAATCTTCTGAAGATTTTCTTCTTTTTGCAAAAGTTGGTTCTTTAATTCCATGACTTCTTGTGTCAATCGAGAATTCTGCTGCTTCAGCAAGTTAAAATCATCTGTCAGCTTCTTTTTCTCTTCATTCAAGCCTTGTAGTTGGCGGCCAAAGTTGTTTATTTCAAGTTCCATCTTACTCTTTTCGGTTTTAATCAGGTTTAGTTCTTCGTTGGCCTGTCTTAGTAGATCCTTTTCGGATGTCAACATCTTGGCGAGATTTTCCCTTTCTCCCTGTAGCCTTTTGAATTCCTCTGGATTCTTGTTGCTCTTTTCTATAAGAAGGTTTGCTCTCTGCCTCCATTTAATTGCTTCAGTACGTAGAGAATTATTTTCAGTCGACAACTCTTCGATTTTCGAGGATAATTCACGGTTTTGCTTTTGCAATGGGAACAGTTCGTCCTCGATCTTACTAGTGCGATCGTTGAGTTCTTTAACACGAGCAGACAGTGTGTCGCGTTCTTCACGGAGAATTCTGTTGCTATCGGTGATCGCATTAAGTGTTTCAATTTTGCGCAATATTTCTTCATGACGCGAAGCCGTAACGATTACAGTTTCGGACTTAGTACGCTCCTGGTTTAGGAATCCATTCAATTCATCGATTTTCTTTTGTGAAATTTTGTGCTCGGAGATAAGTCGAACATTCTCAGATCTAAGAATATCAACCTTGGCCACAGCAATGTCCTTTTCTTTACGTAAATATTTAATAATTTGCAACAACTGGTCGTTGTTCTTTATATCTTCTTCGGCAATGGATTTATTAATTTCAGATGTTGATGACTCATTAAGGGACTCGTTTGCAGTCGAATGAATACTTGAATTACTTAGAACAGCAAGTTTTGAAGTTAAAGCTTGTATTTGATTGTGTAACGAGGCGTTTTGTAAATCTAAGTCGATCAGCCTAGCTTCAAGTTCTTCTTTTTCTTTTTGTAATAAGTGTTCGGTCTCGTCCAACGACTTTTTATTATCTTTCAGCTCATTGATCGCCTTGTCCCGTCCTTCTTGTAAAGCGGAAATCTGTTCACGAATCTAAAAAATGAATTGGGAGAAACAAGAGAAGATTAAAACAAGAACTTTGTTGGTTTATAGCTAGCTATACGGTCAATAAAAATGCAGTAAAGTGACTTTATTTTTGCCGATTTAACTTGAAATCAAGTTAGTACGTGGCGTGTGGGCTTGTTGTGCCGAAGGTTGTACGGTCAATACTTAGAGAGATAAGAATAAAAGTTAAAACTTTTCGGAGAACCATAGTGACGCTTCATTTGTTATTGCTAAGAACATTCTCCAAATAGCTTTGGCAGGGGTAAAACTGTTCCTACTGTTACCAATGCATGATTTTCGTTTTGAATACCACCAACACCGAGCTAAATAGAAACGCGAATGATACAGAAGGAAGGAGAAACTTATTGATACGTGCAACTAAGCATCTACAACGGCAGCACCGACGGCGACCCTGAATGACACTACACATTTATTGGGCCTCAAGGATGTTCCGCTGAGGTTATAGCACAAATCTTCTCTGATCACCTTCCACTCCAGGTTTAATAGCTACGCCAAGGAGGGCCAAAGGTAAATCATAAACTCTACTTAGGGAAGGTGGTTCGACAAAGACTGTCTCGAAGCACCGAGGATATCATTTACTTGGCCGAGAATAGTAAGTGGCAACCCACGAAATGATATTTTAAGGCGGCAGTCTCTTTCGGCGAAGAGAGTATAAAACAGTATGAAGGGATAAACGGCAAAGATACTTGGTAAGCAGAACCATAACAGACCAAAACAGAAACTCAAATTCATCTCGAAACAAAATAAAAATATAGGTCTTCAGTGGATACCGTCCCATGCAGGACTGAGCGGAAACGAAAGGAAAAACCTTTCGCCAGAATAAAAACCAACATAACAAAAATATTAAACACAATATACATAGAAGAACACAAACAAATAGCTGGAAGAACATTAAAGAGCTAGGCAGGGCTAACTCTGACGCCCCAAGAAGAGAAGCAGTGGCGCAGTTGAGAATGGCTAATAAACATTATTATCTACCCCACCACCTATTTAGAATTGGGATAAAACTGAATGCCAACTGCTCACTCTGTAACGACACTAATGCGGACCAACAACACCTCCTCACCTGCCCGAACCTCAACCAGCAACACCAACAAGAAAACAGCTTAACAGCGCTATACTGGGAAGCCCAAAGGAAAATGGAGTAAAACCCAACCCTTCCATTAGAAACAAACAAACAAACTTGTTCAAAATCTCGCAGGAAGTAGGAACGCCGCTGAATTTTGGAGAGTTGTACGAGAATTTAACAAAAAAACAAATTTTAATAGAAAGCTCCTGTGAAACTCAAAGATTTGGTAGACCATTTCAGAGGCATAACAAACGATAACTACCAGCAGAGGTCAATCAACAAAAGATAAAGCACCCGATTCTAACAGGGTTCCGATAGACTTTCTCAATTCATTCCAGAGCTAAAGTGTAAGCAAATTTGAAATATTTTTATAAAGAAACAATTGTTATGTCAGTCTTTGGGTACGCCTACGCGTAAGTCTTGGCCGCGCAATGGGTGCAACAAATGCAATAACAGTATTTTTATCTCTACTAGGTATGTACATACGAGGGCAAAGTGAAAAGTTCTCGGCCTGACAATGAAAGACTGCAATTTTCAGTTAAAAAATGATTTTATTTTTCTATATAATCTCCCTTGACTTCAACACACTTGGTCCAGCCTTTCTCCCACATCAGTATTCCTTCTCGGGAGTGAGAGTCTGGAAGGCTGTGAAAATATTCATCTACGGCCCTCTCAACTTCTGCATTGGATGCAAAGCGCTTCCCAGAAACAAATTTCTTCAAGTTTGGGAACAGATGAAGTCTGAGGGTGCCAAATCAGTTGAATAGGGGGGATGGCCGAGCAAATCGTACACCAAATCCCGCAGTTTTACCATCGCCAACGCACACTTGTGTACAGGTTCATTGTCCTGGTGAAAAATGATTTTTTTCTTCTTCAATTTTGGCATCCAGCTGGTCAAGAAGGTTGGAGTAATATTCGCCTGTAATTGTGCTGCCTTTCTCAAGGTAATCAATTAACAGGATCCCTTTCGCATCCCAAAACAAACTGGCGATGACCTTTCCGGCAGATGCGATCGACTTCGCTTTCTTTGGCGCTGAACCACGGCTGCTGTTTTGTTTCTGGTGTGTAGTGGTGGACCCATGTCTCATCCTTGGAGACAAATCGCCGCACAAAATCGGTCGGATCCCTATTGAATCGGTCCAAAGATTGCCGCGAAAATGTGTTGCGCATTTGCTTTTGATCGGCATTCAGCAAATGCGGCACCCATATTGCGCAAAGCTTTCGCGTCCCTAAGTTTTTGTGCAAGATGTTTCGCACCCTATCTTCTGATATACAAACAGCCTCAGCCGTCCTTCACGTGGGTCATCTTCGAGGGACGTGCGACCACGTTTAAATTCCGCTGCCCACTTTTTAACGGTTGACATGGAAGGAGCAGAGTCAACTTTGGATGAATTTCCTTAGGGGTTAACCCATCAAAAACGAAGAATTTTATCACCGCACGATATTCAGGTTTATCCATTTTTACGAAAAACACGCAAGACGTCTACTGCACAAATTCGTGTAAAGAAACTACTTGAGAGAACAAGTTGAAACTTGTCATACGAAGGCAGGAAACATAAATTTTTGTTGATTGGAATGCCATCTCTGCGTCAGGCCGATAACTTTTCACCTAGCCCTCGTATATCCACCGTAACTCAAATACCTAAAATGATCGAAATCGTAAGAGCTGTTTTCGAAAAAATCGGCAACTAGTAAGCACAGTTCTTCTTGGGGTTAGAATGAAAATTCCGCCTCGAACTGTGTTGGAATAAACCCCAGATATGAAGTTTGAAGAAAATCTGTCGAACCCCTTAGGCTGCATTTCGGCTCTACATACACACAGACGGACAGACCGAAAGTATTGAGAAAACCACTTTTTTGAGTTTCTCTATTATACGAGTAGTAATGTCAAATTTGATAAAAGATTCGAGATAGAACATTTTCAGGAAACCAATTACTATTGGAGATGCAAGTAAAAACTGTACCTCTACAGTGCCTTGCAAAAGTATAACCGCACCCTAGAAAAGCTCTTTTATAGGAAACTCAAGACGGATACAGTACGCTAATTATTTTATGATATCAATATACTAGCAAAAATGTCGCGTGGTACTCATTTAACGGAGGTAGAAAGGGACAAATTCTGACTTTCCGCGAGACTGGTATGGGTTTTGAGCAATCGCGAAGAAATTATCAATATCTGAAAGTGCAATTAGATATTTTTTACAAGATCCGGAGTTTTATAGCAAAACAATTCGACCGACACGTCTGCAGAAACTTACAAGACGCGATCAAGGGCGGATAATAATAAACGCTTCGTTCAATTCGGTCCGTACCCTGACAGAAATTTGGAATGAGTTAGAGCTAGATGTTTCACGTACAATAAAACACAGCGAAATAATCGTCCGAAGCAAAATGGTTCCTGCTCCATGTCTAACAGCAGCCAATAAGGAAAAGAGAGTGGAATTCGCACGTAATAGCATGGATCGTGATTGGAAAACCGTAAGTAACATTGTGTTACTTTTTTTGTCAATTTGCTTTAATGGGTTCCAACGGGATGGAGCCACAGCGCAGACTGCAAGAGACACAATGATTTTGTTACGGGACATCTTCGACGAACGCATTATTTCGCGCCGTAGCGACTTCAATTTGCCGCCGCGTTCAGAGGGTTGTTTTTCTTGGGCCTAAAAGTTTCAGAAATGGCTACCGTGTGACGCTTTCACCCACCTGCTTCGAGATTGACATTTGTAGAACCTACGCTGTCGAGAGTACTCGTACATCTGCCGCCGTGTGTTTTCGATTTTAAAAATGGAATCAAATTTGCAACAACGAGTTTGCATCGAATTTTGTGTTAAAAACGGATTCAACGATGCGAAGACTTTGGAAATGTTGGAGAAGTGTTTCGGCAACGATACTCTATCGAAAACAAACGTTTATGCGTTAAAAGTGGTCGTGAGTCCATCGAGGATGACGGACGCAGTGGTAGGCCGTCGACATCGAAAATCGACGAAAACATCAATAAAATCAAAGAAATGTTGACCGAAAACTGCAAATTGACCATCAGAAAACTGGCAGATGACTTGAACATTGCTTATGATTAAAGATTTGGGCTTCAGACGAGTCGCTGCAAAGCTGATGCCGAATGACCCGAATTTCATGCAAAAAAGGGACCGCATTGACATCGCGAAAGACATGATTTTAGAGGTTGAATCCGACCCAACATTCATCAAACGCATAATTACTGGAGAGGAGACGTGGGTTTATGAGTACGAAACGCAATTCAGGCATCAGGCGAGTGAATGGCGTACACCGAATGAGCCAAGACCGAAAAAGCCACGTCGTTTTCAGTCGAAAAAGAAAGCGATGCTCACGGTTTTCATGGATTACAACGGTGTTGTGCATCATGAATACTTGCCACAAGATCAGACAGTCAACAAGGTTTATTATGAGACGTTTGCGTGAAGCAACTCATCAAAAAAGACCGGATTTGTGGGCAAACAACTTGTGGGTTTTGCACCACGATAACGCACCGTCGCACAATGCCATCCTTATTCGTGAGTTTTTGACCAAGAACAGTACGAATACCGCCCAACAGCCACCGAATTCGCCTGATTTGGCTCCCTACGATTTCTTACTGATCGATCGACTTAAGACACCACTCTGGGGAACGCGAGGAGATAATAGAAAAATCAGAGACGGCTGTGATGGCTATACCAAAATACGATTATAAAAAATGTTTCGAGGATTGGATCAAGCGCTGGCATAAGTGCGTTTCAGTCAATGGAGAGTACTTTGAAGGGGTCAATATCGATTATCAAAAATAAACTTGTATTTTCATTTTTCTGAATAAATTCCTCAAACTTTTTGATCAAGGTTGTATGTCAATAAGCCAGCGACCATCTCCCAACTGAAAATCAATATTCGCAATGAAATCCGTGTCATAACATCTAAAATTTTGCGAAAATTTTGTGTTGGAAAGAGCACGAATGTGCGAAGCAGAAAATGGCCATCATTTGTGAGATGTAATCTTTCACGTTTAGGTCAATAATATTTCTCATTTGTATAGTATACTCAAAAAAGAAAAAATTTACTCTGCAATAAAAAAGTTATAACGAATTATAACCGTAAAGGTCTTTTGCGCCACCCTGTACTACGGCAGAAGTTCCGAAGACCTCAATGGAATGATACCTAGAAATGCAACATTTGAGCGCTCTACTAGACAAATAGCCCATCACCTCTATGTCCACCTGGCAACGTCACGAACATCTTTATACTAAAATACCTTCTGCCACAGGAGATGTAAACTTTGGAATTCACTCCCAGGGGATATATTTGCAGGTTTTGTTCTCCAACATGTATCTCGGGGAGTTGTGCCAGCGTTATACGTTTGCACTTCCTGATGGAAGCGAATAACAGACTGAAGTTAAGTGTTGTAACTTCATCCTTAAGCTGAGTTTCTAATATTTCTTATCGGTACGATAAGCTTTATTATAACTACAACTGTCATTGTATTATAACTATTTTAAGTGAATAAAACCTCATTGTAAATTTGGAAGTCAGATGGTTAACCCCATTATTTCAACTGGCGACGAGGATTATTTGTAATTAGAACCCAAAGCACAAGGCAATAATAACTCAACAGAACGCATTAGCAATGGACAAAGACACGTTGGAAGGTATTCTCAAATCACAGTGTGATTGAATGGCAGGAGTTTTGGCGGATCAGAAAAAGTGGATGGAGGCAAACATGCGGAGTTCAACGAGCTCAAAGACTTCAGTCATTCAGCCATTTCCTGCATACAAAAGAGAAAACAACTGGAAGGCTTACTTGAAGCAAATGGAGCAGCATTTCGAAGCATGTGGCGTTGCGGACGAAAAACAAAAGCGCGCATTTTTTCTGTCCTGGATCGGCGCAGAAAATTTCGACTCTTCAGAAGCTCTACGGCGTAGATGACTTGGCTTCCAAGACCTGAAGGGAAAGCTAAAATTCATGTGCTTGTAGCCAGGTACCAGTTGCACAAAACGGCGATGAAGCCGGGTCAATCGTATGCAGCATGGGTCGCTGATCTGAGAAGAGTGGCATGCAACTGTCTGTTCACGTGTCCCGAGGCGAAGTGTTCGAAGTCATACGTTGATAGCATTGTGTTATACACGCCGCATGACAGTGTTCGATCGCAAGCGCTGCAGAAGACTGATCCTTCTTTGCAAGATATTCTGGACATCGCAAGTACTTACGAGACAACGCAAATGACATTCTCTACAATCAAAGAGAATGAAAACGAGTTAGAGGTAAACCATCTGCCGGTATCCAGCGGGCACCTTGTTTGTCATTCACAATCTCAAACGATACGGAAATCTTGCCCAAGCTGTTTTGTACACCAGAACCGAACCGATTATCGTCATTACAAAACAGTTTGTAATATACCTAGTCCTGCCATAAGTTCTGTTATACAATTTCTAGCGCTTATCGTCCAAAACTTCTTGCGGGAATAGAACTGTTAACTTTTTTTGAAGAAGAATACTAGTCAGTTTGGTTTCAGTTTGCAAACTATTAACATGGAGTGGGGCGTTAAAGAGAATCAAGTCACGGTAATAGCGTTGCATAAGTGCGGAAAGAGTGCTGGCTAAATTTTCGAGTTGCTAAAACCACTCGGAATATCGAAAATATTCGTTTATCGGGCTATTGCTCGCTTCGGCGAATTGTCTGGAGTAGAGGCAGTGCGTGAACGAATTCGGAGAAATCCCCTTAAGAAGCAGAAGATCAGGTCCAAGGAATTAGATATATAAACCAGATCCATGTCTAGGCTGATTCGGGATGTTTTGCATATGAAAGCCTATCGTCGATCCACGGGTCATCTTCTAACTCCTCTACAAAAAAAAAAATTAGGTTGGAAAGATGCAAGCGACTTTTGCAGTGGCACGCGGACAATGGCCATGAAAACGTTCTGTTTACAGATGAGAACATTTTTACCGTGGAAGAAGTTTTCACCAAACAAAATGACAAAATTTATGCCACTTCATCTAGGGAAGCGAAAAAAGTTGTTCCAAGGGTTCAACGGGGCCATCATCCCGCTTCCGTAATGGTTTGGTGGGGGGTCTCTCACCATGGTGTCACTTCCCTCCATTTCTGTGAAAAAGGCGTAAAAACTGGTGCAAAGGTTTACCAAGAAGATGTGCTAGAGTGTGTTGTGAAGGGTTTGACTAATACCCTTTTCAATGGATACAGATGGATCTTCCAACAGGACTCTGCTCCAGCGCACAAAGCTAAAACCACACAGGAGTGGCTCAGAGTCAATATTCCTGGCTTTATAGCAGCAGGAGATTGGCCGTCGGGGAGTACAGATCTAAATCCACTGGATTATGGTTTGTGGTCAGAATTGGAGAACATGGCCTGCAAGACTCCCCATAGAAAGCCTTAGAACAGCATTAACCAGAGCAGCGTCCACGATCTCCATGGAAACCGTACGTGCCGCTATAGCCTAATGGCCACACCGTTTGGAAGCTTGTGTTACAAGCAAAAGGCAGTAATTTCGAGTAAATCCAATTTTCTAATAGAAGAAACAATTTTGAATACAATATGTTTACTGTTTTTTTTATAGCGTTTTATATTTGTAACAGAACTTATGGCAGGACTAGGTATGCAAAAAAGTTAGTCACGTAGCAACTGTTTGCATGTCGAATACAGATGATCGGACTCCCAGCAACTCACCACGAGGGAATAGACGCCGACCCAATAAATTTGCAACTAATTTCGCAGAAAAACGTAATTTTAGTGTGGTGGTCCAATCGCACGCATGTTCGTTTGTTAAAGCGGGGTATAAACCGTGGATAATGCTGGACGTTGCTGTGAATGGGTGCCCAATGCGGTTTCAAGTCGACACTGAAGCATCTTGTTCTTTAGTTGGTTTAGAAGGATTCCGCCAACTGCGGGAACCAAAATGTGTTACAACAACTAAATATCTGCAAGCGTATGGAGGAACACCACTAGGGTTAAGAGGCGAATTGAAAGTTAAGGTTACCTTGAAAAGAAGGTGCGGTTTCAAAAGTGATGTCGAATTACTTACGTACTTTTGTAATAGGGGTGGAGGAAATGTTGTAAACCTCACCCTTAAGTTGAAGTTGGTACGATAAGCTTTATTATGACTGTACAACTGTCATTGTAGTATAACTATTTTAAGTGAATAAAATCCCATTGTGAATTTGGAAGTCAGATGGTTAACCCCATTAATTCAGTTAAGTGACTAAACAAATCTGTAGTCGGTGAGATCAAAGTATGTAGAAAACAACGAGTCTGATACGGGAATTACATATCATAGTATAATGCAAAGTTACGCCGCAGACTAAGAACTAATCGAAAAATATTAGAAAAATTGCCTCCCAGCTAATTTAACAAATAACCAAACATTATATAACTTACCTTGGATAATTCAGACTTGACCTTAGAAAGTTCTTGAATATCTGCTGAATGTAAAACCATTTCATTTGCATACTTCTGCTCAACCGAATTGAGTGATTCTGAAAGGTTGTTGTATTCTGATCGAACATTTCTCAGTTCCCGATTGCATTCGCTTAGTTTCTGAAGAGTCTCCTTAAGCTCCTCTTGGATTTTCTGCAATTGTGCTGGGTTATTGGTTCCGCTGATTTGTGCTTCGGTTACTACTTGTAATTGAACTTCTGTTTCGAGCTCTTCGATGCGAGATCTAAGTGTTGACTCAGTTTGTTTTAAGACCTTCATTTCATTTTCAGCTTTTGTAATATAATTGGTGTGGAGTTCATGTATCTTCTTTATTTCACATTCAGCGCTTTGTGACATTTTGAAGTATTGTTCTGAATGTTCTCGTAATTTTGTTAACTCATTATTAAGAGACTGGATTTCCAGTTGATCTTCATCGTGCTTAATTTCCAGTTCACGAACTTTTTTATTCGCTAGAGCTATTGGATTATCGTTTTTAGTTGGTGCTAAACTTTCTTGAAGTTTTTTGCTGAGATCATCTATTTGCTTTGCCTTAGCATTTAATTCATTGCGCAGGGATAGCATTTCTGTCCTTAACTGATCGGCGACACGTTTCTCTTCTTCCATCCTCTCCTTTGCGGTTTCAGTTTGCCTTTTTAAATCAGCAGCAAGTTCTCTGAAATGATCCTGTTCTTCCTGGTATCGGCGTCGTTGGGCGGACAACTCTCTTGACGTCTCGTCCAATCTGGTCTCAAGGCGAGCACGACCTTCCATTTCTGATCGTTCAAAACTGGCTTTTATCATTTCCAAATTATTTAACAGAAGATTTTGATTCTGCCTTTCCCGATGGTATCCTTCTTTTTCTGATTGCAAACGTGCAGCAGAATCCTTTAGAAGTCGCGTTTCTTGTCGCAAGTGATTGAGCTCGGACTCTGCTGCTGACAGACCCTTCTGAGCTTTCAAAATCTCGTCTTTCAAGTACAAAGTCGTTTGCTCATGCTTTATAATTGTATTTTCATAATTTTTATTCCTGTCTTCTAATGCGGAAATTTGTTGCTTGTACGTACTGATGTTTTTCTGTTGTATCTTCAACTGCTCCTTATTGTATTCGACAGTCGACATAAGTTTACAATTAGTTGCTGTTAATTCACGTACTTCGGTACGCATAGAGTCGAACTGTTCATTCATGATTTTCTCGTTGTTTTTCTTCTCCTTCGTGTAGTATTCGTATTGTTCCTTGAATGACTTTGAATGCTCCTTGACTTCTATTAGTTGTTTTTCCAGTTCAGCAATGCGTTTGTCTTTCTCAGACGCTTCCTTGTTACTCGCGTTAAGAGCAGCAGAGTTGTCATTTTCTATTTCCATATTTTCATCATCGACGTCATCAGATCTAATGCGTGATACGTTGCCTGCATTCTTGGTAAACGCTTCGAAATACATTCGTTTATAGCGCTCGCATTTGGCCAAACACGTATTTAGCATTTTAGATTGATTTTGCAAGGAATCCTGCATTGTTCGGATCTTTTTTGTGTAGCTTTCGATTTTCTCCTGGTAAGAGGCTTCATTAATTTGCTGCTTTATATTCTCAATCTCTTCCAGCTTGTCACTTAGATCACGTACCAATAAGAGCAATTTCTGATTGTTCTCATGTAGCTCTGTTATGTTGGCAAACGTTACCAGCTTCTTGGATATCACTTCATCTGTAGACAAATTGTTGCTGAGTGGTTGATGACCTTCCGAAGTGTAGCCACAACGATTCTGAAAGACCAACAAATTAAATTAATTATTTTATGTATGCTTGCATGACACTTACCTGTTCGATTTCCTTTAACAAATAACAAACTTGGCGACTTAAATCGCTCTGAGAATGTTTAAGTTTCTTATTTTCACGTTCTAGATGATTGATCTTGGTCTGGGCCTCATCAAAGTCCTGTTGATTATCGGTTTTCTTAATTAACATATCTTCAAGTTGTTGTGCCAATATGTTATTGGTCTCGACAAGTTTCTCATATTCTAACTCATGTTTCTTCATGATGGGTGCTCGTTCTTCAAGTTCATGAAGGATTGTCTTCATTTGAAGATTGAGTCGGCTATTCTCTCTCTTTTGATGTTCACACTCTTCAGTAGCTTTCACGTACAATGAATACAACTCGGTCAGGGTCATGTCTGATTTTATTAAACGACTTGCGACGGCTGCAGAGGGTGCCAATTTTCCAATTGCATTTTCCATATTCTCGCTCTGTACTTCTTTGAGCAAATCGTTAGCATGTGTTATCTCCGCTCTTAAAGATTCTATCAATTTATTTTTCTCTTTCATTTCCTCTTCATGCTTCATAGAAATCGACTTGGAATTGGTTTCCAACTCACCGTACTGTTCGCTTGCTTCCGACAACATGCGTTTCAAATCAGTAATAGCTGCTCCTATTTCGTTACTTTCCATAGCTCGTTCCTCGGAATTCGTTTTGTAGAGTTCTGCTAATTTGGTCTTGGCTTGTAATTCCTTCTTATAGAAGTCCATCATCTTATTGGCTTCCTCACTTTGTGCAAGCATCTTAGCAGACAACTCCTGAGAGCTGGCAGTCAGGTTTTCTATTGTTTCCTTATATTGAGCGCATTGAGTGTGGGCAATCTTAAGTTCTTCAACCTTTTCGTCTAATTTTGTCTCTAATTGTAGATTTCTTACTGTATTTTCCCTGCGAATATTTTGCAATTCAGAAATATTACGATTCAGGTCTTCAGAAAGTGTTTGCACTTGACTTGTAAGAATCGAGCGTTCTTGTTCCATGCGCTTCTCCTTAAAGTCGAGAGCAGCTTCCTTACTTTCGATTTCGTCAACGCGAGCCAGAGCCTCACACTTGCTGTTAATAGCCGATTTCAGTTGTCCTTGACATGATTTCACCTCTTGTTGTAGACGTTCAAGTTCAGAGTTTTGCCGCTCGATTGCCTTTAAAAGGGAATCGCGCTCATCAATGATGCTGTTTTTATCACGACGAAGTGCTGATAATTCCGTTTCATATTTGTTGGTCAGTTCCATCAAGTGAGTTCTTTCTGCAGAGTAGGTGTCCAGTTGTTTTCGCAGTTCAGCGACATTCCGTTCGGAATTTTCTAATTTGAGCTCATAATCCTGCAGCTGAGAGGCCAGTTCTTCGACTTTTTTTTCACAGCTACTCCGAATTTCATCTAAAAAGAAATTTTATATATTTTGGAATTATTAAGCATTTGTATAATAGGTCAAAGAATAATATGATAATAGTTATGTACACATTATGCTGGAAAGCACTAACATTCAATTTTACAATAGTAAAGCTACATATGAGCGCTATGTGCCATTTCGTTATAAAGCGCGACAAGTTGAATTTAACGAGAGTTTTTTTTTACAATTTGTTGGACCACCTCATACTATTTTTGTACAAAATTTCAGCACTCAATCTCAAACTGTTCAAAAGTTACATACGTGTAATATACACACCAACCTCGAAATCAACTGTCAAGACTATTCTGATGACATAATACTGATTGCCAGAGGAAAGTTTGAAGGAACCCTTTGAGACATCATACAAAGAAGTCTAAAAGCAACTCAGGACTGATGCTGCACGGCTGGGCTCAACATAAACCCGGCAAAAACTACAATAGTACCATTTACGAGGAAAGGGAAGCTTGAACTGAAGCCAATTTGGCTGTCGGACACGGAACTGACACCATTAAAAGAAGTGGAATACACCTACTCGTAGATAGTAAATTCATGTGGAAAAAGCACACAGAAGAGATATTCAAAAAGGCCACCCGTGCCGTCTCGCCATTGTGAGACCAATGATCATATACGGAGCGATAGCGTGGGCCAAACGCACTAGTCTAGTCACAACACTCACTTGCTAGCCTCTGTATTACTGGGGCCATGAGAACATGTCCAACTGCTGCCTTGGAAGTATTCCTGGAACTAACTCCGCTTCATATTGTAAAGGGTTACCAGATAGCAATGATAGTTTTTCCAATTGTTATGTTTCAGCAGCTGTCAAAGTTACCAATGACATCCAGCTGTCAAAATATTCAGTAAGGTTTACCATTTCATCATGCATCGTTTGACACTTCCCGAATGTGTGGAAATTATTACGAAATATTATCGAGATTCCGGTTCAGTTGTACGAGGGTGGGTCAATAAGTCCCTGAAAAATTAAATACCAAATAATACGACTTCTCGAGCTCCTCAAAATAAGCGTTCAGCGATGACCTCTTCATTCGACCCAAAATCTTTTACCTCAGAGCCATTTCTTCATGTTTGGAAACAAGAAATAGTCGCAGGGGGCTAAATCTGGGGAATATGCTGGATGAGGAAGGAGTTCGTAGCCTAACTCATGCAATTTTGCTATTGCGACTGCGGACTTGTGCGCCGGTGCGTTGTCCTGGTGAAAAAGAACTTTTTTCTTCGACAAATGCGACCGTTTTTGCTTCAAATCGGTTTGGAATAGATCCAGCAGCTCTGCGTAATATGCGCCGGTGATCGTTTTACGATGTGAATAACACCGCGCGCATCCCAAAAAACTGTCGCCATGACCTTGTTTGCTGACAAACCCGCCTCGGCCTTCTTCGGCTTCGATTCACCAGAAGAAGTCCATTGTTTTGACTGTTCCTTGGTTTCTGGTGTGTTTTTGTGAATCCAGGTTTCATCCACGGTTACGAAACAGTGCAAAAACTCAGCCGAATTTTTCTGGAACATCGCCAAACACACCTTTGAAGTTGTCAAACGAATGCGTTTGTTGTCGATTGTGAGCAAACGCGGCACCCATCTTGCGGAAAGCTTTTTCATGTCCAAATATTTATGTAAAATCGAAATCACTGAGCCATGTGATAAGTCTGTGGCCTCCTCCAGCTCGCGTACTTTCACTCGCCGATCGTCCATTATCAAACCATGGATTTTGTCGACCATTTCTGGTGTGGTGTCCTCAATTGGGCGACCAGAACGTTTGGCGTCACTTGTGCTTGAACGACTGCACCGAAATTAAGTAAACCAGTGGTGAATGGTTCCAATCGATGGTGAAGAGTCCCCATAATATTTGTCAAGCTTTTGTTTGGTTTGCGTGATAGTTTTTTCTCGCAAAAAATTGTGTTTAATGAGCACTCGAAATTCACTTTTTTCCATTTTAACGAAAATGCTAGTAGGCGTCTATATAAAATGGCTGCCACAACAAAACTATTTGACAGATCTGTCTGAAAATTTGGGTGCGTTCTTTTGAAAGATGATTCTTGACAAAAAAAAAATAAATTTAAGGTGACGACACAATTTGTGTTAATTTTCAGGGACTTATTGACCCACCCTCGTATGCAGGCCTGGTCTCATGGCAGGCCGTCAATAAAGCCACCAACCATAAAGGACTGTTCACAGCTGGCGAACGGCAAACTGCGAACGATAGAATAGTCGCCAATTTTGACATGTCATTACAAACATTTTTGTTCATGGTACTCTGCCGTCCATAAGTTTCCGGAAAAAAAACATTTTTCCACAATTATACGTTTATCAATCTGTGCAGGATTCAAATGAACAAAATTCTTTCAAATCTTGTTAGGGGGTCGATAGTATACATTATTACATCTCAAAACAGGTAAAGGATTTTAAGAAAAGGGAGCAGATTTAAGGCATAAACCGATGTAGGGAGTAATAAAACAAAACTGTAAACGTCATTAACTTGTCATAAAACCCATTTATGAAACGAAAACAATTTGGTTTTTTGTACAAAATTTTCCCAAAAAAAACTGCAATTCAGGTATTTTTTGGGAAAACTAGGTTTGATTTTCTTGCATAAAGAAGTGCATACAGTGCGTGCTGTTGCATATAAGCTTAAAATATCGTAGTCGACAATGCACGATAGCATATGTCGCTTTAAAGAATCATCGACTCTTAAGACCCGCAAGAGAAGCGGAAGGCCCAAATTAACATCAAAACAAGAGGACCAGACTATAAAATTAATAAGCAAGAGGGATCGACGGCTTACAACCGTTCACACTCAAAGATAACAGTAACAACAAAAAGGCGTTTAGCTGCCAAATGCCCTCATGTGCAGCTAAACGAGTAGCAGAACGAACAACTTTGTTACGACCTCAAAACAAAGTCAAGCGGCTAGATCAGGGAAGAGAGCACCCGGATTGGACTGTCACCGACTCGTCTAAACGAACGAGTCCAAATTTGAAGGTTTTGAAAAAACCGGAGAGTTTACGTTCGGCGGACTGTGAAACAAAATAGGTTCCTAGCTGTGTGGTCTCAACAATCAAGCATGGCAGTAGCTCAATAATGGTCTGGGAATGTTACTCTTCCGCCGGTGTTGGAGACCTCATCCGTATCGATGGAATCATGAATAAGGAGAAGTACATACAAATATTAGAAGAACACTCCTTACCATGGGATTTGCGATTAATAGGCTCTGGATTCACATTAATGCAAGATAATGATCCGAAACATTCTTGCAAGCTTTGCCGAGGATTCATGGACCAAGCAGAAAAAGAAGCACTGAAAAATATGAAATGGCCTGCTCAATCACACGACCTCAACCCAATAGAGGCTACTTTGGGACGAACTTGACAGAGACCAACATCGAAAGACAGATTTTGTGAGATCCTTCAAGTAGCCCGGAGATCAATAACATTGGAAACTATTAAGAAGCTGATCGATAGAATGCCAAGATCGACGTCCAAAGCGGTGCAAGTACAAGATCGATTTTTTGACGAAAAAGAGGTGTAACTCTATTTTATTACCAAAGTCTTTTTATTTATTAGATAAATTAAGATAATATTGATGAAGCTATTTACAATAATTTTTGATTATTAACCCCATAACGACCGCTGTACTTAATTGAGTACACACACTTGATGCCCCATTACGCGAACAATAATTGACATAACTGAGGAAAATTAACATCTCTCAAAAACTAAGTGTGTCCCGACGAGGTATCAGTCTTAAATTAACGGATTTTTCCAGTCGTGTGTGGCATTGTGCATTATTTATAGTGCGGTTCTAAGGTTACGAATTTTTTAATCGTGTAAGTTCAATTATTATAATACTGATATGTGTTTTTAGTGTTATTTAATTGTTTTGTTGAGATTTTAAGTAAACCTAAGATCAAAAAGTACCCGGAATTCGTCAATAAAACGAAAATGGTTCAATTACTAGGTGGGGTGAGTGAACAGCAACCTCCTTGGGAATGGAAACAAATTTTTTTTAAATGTTTTTTTATTTTATTCAACATTGTCCCCTTTTAGCTTGATACACTTATTCCAGCGATTTTCCAACTTCTTGATCCCGTCCGAAAAGTAATTTTGCGGACGGGATCAAGCAAACCGTGGCGTCGATGATTTCCTCGCGTGAGCTGAATTTTTTATTGATGAGCCATCTTTTGAGGTTTGGGAAGAGATAATACTCTGAGGGAGCCAAATCGGGCGAATACGGTGGATGCGACAGCAATTGGAGCTGTAAGTCATTGATTTTAGCCTTGGTTGCGATGCTCTTGTGCGCCGGCGCATTATCTTGCAAAAACAAAATTTTTTTTCGCTTCATGTGAGGCCGTTTTGCAGCGATTTCGGCCTTCAATCGCTCCAATAATGCACAGTAATACTCGCTGTTGATGGTTTTTCCTTTTTCGATGTAGTCCACGAATTGAGCCTCCCTCGGCCGCTTCGGAGCACTCGTGCCGGCCTCAGTCCATTGCCGGGCACTCATTCTGTTCTCTGGTGTGTAATAGTGGATCCAGGTTTCATCAACAGTTACCAATCGACGCCAAAAGTCCGCCCGATTCCGCATCAGCAAGTCCAAACACTCTTTCGAAGTGCTCTCGCGTTCGTGTTTTTGGTCAGGAGTGAGCATGCGCGGCACCCAGCGGCAGGATAACTTTTTCATATGCAGAATATTGCCCAAAATATGGCGTGTGCGCTCAGTACTAATCTTTGTGGTATCTGCTAGCTCGCGCACCTTCACTTTCCGGTCAGCCAACACCATGTCATGTATTTTTTTGACATTGTCCTCTGTAACCGCATCGGAGGGCCTGCTGCTGCGGACTTGATCGGTAGTGGAGTTGCGGCCACCACGAAACTCTCGAAACCAATATTTGACGGTGTAATCTGACGGAGCATTAGCCCCATAATATTTATCCAACTTTTCTTTTGTTTCCTTCGCCGTTTTGCCTCTCAAAAAATAATGTTTTATGAGAGAACGAAAACCGTTTTTGTCCATACTCAACATGATGCCAAACACGTCAACAACAATCAGCTGTCAAAACAAAACTAAAGACAGTATCGCACTGAAATTTGGCATGTCTGCCTAAATATGGATGGACTTCAAGGCACCATAACCTTTTTTGCAGTAGCAGCGCATTCTGGCGGTCAAGCAGGTTACTTTTCACCCCACCTAGTATTCATCGATATTCATTTTATTCCCTTCAAAGACAAAAACATTTTCCATCAAACTCTTTAATTACTGTTTGGCGTGGCGGAAGAAATTCGGAGTGGACCACACCACGGCAATCAAAGCCTTGATTTTGGATCGATTCTGTCGTGATTTTTGGATGGCTCGTCTGAGAAGCGCCTTTCCGATGATTGTTGGTTAGTTTCGATGTCATATTCATAGACCCATGTCTCGTAACCGGTAATGATGCCATCATGAACTAGTTTTCAAGTTCTCAAAAAACTACAATGAACTGGAAGAAGCTGTGCTTCCATTTCAGAGGATGAACAAAAGGCACAGTATGATATGGTACTAATCCCGCCAGAGCCAAGTAATCTTACAGATGATGAAGAATGTGCCGATGATGATATCGAAACAGCAAACCTGCCTCACGATGTTCCAGGTACAGTAGAAGTTTTTAAACATACGCGAGCCTCCGGAGTAAGCGATTGGGAAAGCAGTGATGAAGAGTCACTCTCCTCTTAAAGACGTAAGATAGCGGGAAGTAGTCAAGGCCATTTAAGTTGGAAAAAGTGTTCCCCATCATACAAAGCTTGTTTTTCAACCTCAGAAGCAGATCAGTCAAGAAGGGATCAATTGGCAAATGAGCTTAAAAACTTGAATCCCGTAGCAATTTTTGAAAAACTGTTTGATGAAGAGGTTGTAGACCTTATAATTAGCAATACAAAGCTTTATGCTAGTCAAAACAACAGACACACATTCGATATAAATCTATCTCAATTGAAAGATTTCATTGGAATACTAATTCTGACTGGATGTGACAAATTGCCACCGGAGAGACTATATTGGACTTTAGATGAAGATTTGGGATCTCCATTGCTGCAGCGTACCATGTCTAGAAATAAGTTCATGGAAACATCCACTTTGTAGACAACAGTGAAGCAAACACTTCCAATGATAAAATGTTCAAAGTTAGGCTCTTGGCTGATTTTCTTATCAAACAATTTTCCCAGTGGAATGTTTTTCATACCGATTTGTCGATAGATAAGTCAATGACAAAATACTTTGGCTACCACCCATCTAAGCAATTCATAAAGGGTAAACCTGTACGCTTTGTATACAAGAATTGGCCGCTAAGAAGTTCCACGCGATACTGCTACAATTTTGATGTTTACTGTGGCAAAGTGATTGTATCGAACATAAAAGAGATCAAGAGTAGTAAAGTCTCTTAAAGGAAAGATCCCAGCAAATCCAGCCGAACATGTTGTTTATTTTGACAATTTTCTCACCAGTCACTAACTGTTAAAGGATTTGCGTGATTTAGGATATCGAGCTACGGGTATTGTTCATGAAAACCGGACAAAAAAGTGTCCTTTACCAACAGTCAAGGATATTATTTTATTTAATTTGTTATATATTGCAACTAAGGACCTTATCAAGCAATTTTCTATCATGAAAAAAACTCGTTTGACAAGTTACTTTCCACTGAAAGATCCTGCATGTTCCGCAATTTAGGAGCGGTTGATTCCTATCTCGTCAAGTCGAAAGGTTTTGTCCTTTGTAGTCGGCGCAATAAACTGCTTTCATCCAGAATTTGTAGGATTGTATTGTTGACATGTCCGATTAGTCGGTTTCTATGCTTTCTCGCGAAGTTTCTAATTTCCGAGATCCCTGTAGATATCATCGTTTCTAGTATACCACGGTGCGTGGACAATTTCTCTTAGCACTTTATTTTGAAAAGTTTGTAAAATATTGGCGTTTGTTTTTTTGGTACAGCCCCAAAGTTGTATACCGTAAGACCACACCGGCTTTAGCACTTGATTGTATAAAAGCAGTTTGTTCTCAGTACTGAGCTGAGAGTGTTTTCCGAGCAACCAGTTCATTTCTCTATACTTGATTTCGAGTTCTTTACGTTTAATTTTCACGTGCGAATTCCATTTCAGTTTTGCGTCGAGTGTCATTCCAAGGTATTTGGACTCGTTTGCAAAAGGTATTCGGGCTAAGTTTAGGACATTAGTTTTCTTATAAGTGAAATTCACGTGAACAGATTTAGATTCGTTGAGGGCGATCCGCCTGTCCCTCGTCCATTCATTTACTTTATTCAGTGCGTTTTGCAGTTTTGCAGTCGTTTCTTCGATTGTTTTACCTACGGCTAGGATAGCGGTGTCATCGGCAAACGTAGCCAGGATAGTGCCATCTTCTTTCGGTATATCTCGAGTATATAACAGATAGAGAAGTGGCCCAAGAACGCTTCCTTGCGGTACACCGGCAGAAATTTCTTTAAGCTCCGCGTATTCATTTCCATGTCTAGAATGTCGTATAGGCATACAGGGAGAACTTGTCGTAATTTACAATTCAAGCCATCTTGCCACACCTTATCAAAGGCTTGCGAGACGTCAAGAAATACGCTTGAGCAAATCTTTTTCTCTTCAAGTGCTTTCTCGATTACATCAGTAATTCTATGCACCTGATCAATCGTCGAATGCTTACTTCTGAACCCAAACTGGTGGTCAGGAATAAGATTATTTCCTTCTATAACCGGTTGGAGGCGCCTTAGCAATATCCTCTCGAAAATTTTGGATATGACTGGTAGTAGCGAAATTGGTCTATAAGATTTTACCTCATTTGGCGGCTTTCCTGGTTTTAAAATCATTATAACTTCCGCAACTTTCCATTGGTTAGGCATGTGTTTTAATCCGAGCGCAGCATTTACAATATGAAGAAGCTTAATCAATGCTTTTCTAGGTAAAGCTTTGAGAATTTCTCCGGTGATCATGTCATAACCAGGAGCTTTCTTAGGTTCTAGATTTTCGATGTCATGTTTGAGTTCCCTTAGCGTTGCACTTGTAAGTGCTAAATCGTCAGATGGTAAATCCGGCCTATTGATATTGTCGTAAGACACTTGACCATCGTACGGTTTAAAGGTGTCTTCCAGGTGGGCCGCAAAAAGGTCCGCTTTTTCTTTATCTTCCCTTGCCCATTCATTGTGATTTAATTTAATTGGCGGCGCGGGGATCTTGGGCCTTTTACAGCTTTCCAAAGTGAATAATTGGAATCTTTTTTCGCTGTTGAACTTTCAAGATAAGAGCCTATCGCACGATTCTTAAAATCCTTTATAGTCTTCTTCAACGAATTGCACAGGTGATTCAAGTGAGCTTTATGTTGCGGAGCACGACTCTGTTGCCATTTCTTACGCGCTTTTCTTTTTTCCTTGACCAATTCTTTTATTTCCGTAGGATATCGTAGACTGTATTCGTCCGGAGTTTTCCTTGGATTGGGAGTATTATTCTAAGAGGCGAGCTGTACGATCTCAACGAAGCGATCAACTTCAACCTCAAGTTCATAGGGTGTCGTAGGTGTCAAGGATATAAAAAAGTAAAACAGAGCAGAGTTTGACTATCGATCTGACAGTGGCAACGAAGTTCTTTTCGTTCGATGGAAAGACAAGTGTTTGCACAATGGGAACAAATTTCGACAGTGTTGAAACACTCGGTAAGATAAAGCGATGGTCTAACAAAATAATAATGTCTCGTCGAAGTGATAGAAACAAGGCTTGTGATAAGTCAAAAAAAAAAAAAAAATAAATCTATCTGCCTTGAATGACGAAGAAATTACAATATTGATGGATTCATATGAATCCGATGATGATTACGAAGTCTTCGATGATGACATTGGAGATCCGGATTACTGTTGTGATGAAATCCAACCTGAAGACAGCGCAATAATTCGTGACTGCTTGCAGCTCATGGATACTTCATCATTTGTCAATGCTGTTAATCTGTCTTTGAATGTGAGCGATCCGAGCTTGAATTTGACTGACCGATTACCGCAAGTGTCAAGAGAAGTTGTAAACGAAGAAGTGGCAAACCATGAAGCTCTAATAGAGCTTCCCTCATCAGCAGGAACGCAACAAGAGCAACAACCAGAAGTGACAACGCCGTTTAAGCCAAAGAAAAGGGCTCGGTCGCCGTTACATACCGAACAAGCTTCAGGCCCTTCAATTATGCCATTAGCTGGTGGCTTTAATGGAGGTGGTTAGTATTTAAAAAAAAAACATTATCCCAAAATAAATAACTCGTCTTTGTTTCATAATATATCGCTTAGATCTAGTAAATATCAGAAAGGACTCATCGGAATTCAAAGACATTTTATGGCGAAAAATATGCATGCAGCTACATGTGAATGAAGGGAAAACTGATTTGCCACCTGAAATAAAAAAACTTCAAACACCTTTTGAGTTTGTCTCATATTTCTTCACCGACCATCTTATCGATATGATATACCTGGATACAAATCGGGCTGCTATCATAGAAAATGTCAACACCCAATTCAAGATTGACAAACATGGACTTCGAAGGTATATTGGAGTTCTGATTTTTCGTTACCCAAACATCAAAGCTCACTGGAACGAATACGGGTTTCGACACATACCTGATTGTATGTTAAAAAACAAATTTGAGCAAATTAAAAAATATTTATCGTTCAACGACGAGTCTAAACGAGTAAAGAAAGGTGGTGTTGGGTACGATCCCATTTTTCGTATAAGAAAAGTTGCGACTTATTTGATTGAGCGGTTTGATTCAATTCCAAAGAATGCTCGTTTGTGTGTTGACGAACAAATGTGCTCGACTAAAATGGCGCATCACTTGAGGCAGTATTTGCCAGACAAACCGCATCCATGGGGTGTTAAATTCTTTGTCTTATGCGGCAGCAACGGCTACTCGTACAGATTCGAAATTTATACAGGAGCAAAAAATGACGACACAATTTTGCCTGGCACTCCAGACATTGGGACAACAGGGAATGTTGTCATTAGATTGTCACAAAGTATTACAAATTTTGTTAACCATATAATATATTTCGACAATTTTTATACGTCTTTGCCGCTTTTGGTGTACCTAAGGGCTCGTGGCATATATAGTTTAGGTACAGTTAAAGTAAATCGAATACCGAAATGCAAGCTTCCGACCGATAAGAGTGAAGAGCTGAAAAAAGCAGCAAGAGGTTATTCGACAGAATACGTCGGATCCGCTTACGGTATCGATATTACCACAATTCTTTGGAAGGACACGAAAAATGTGAAACTATGCTCAACGTATGTTGGTACAAAGCCTTTTTTGAAAACTAATTTGGTTAGCCAGGCATCGAAAATTGCTCGCTACAATAGGAAAGAGAAAACCTATCATGAAATCGAGTGTCCACAAATTATACGTGAGTATAACGCCCACATGGGTGGTGTCGATTTGATGGATGCCTACATGGGTCGAAATGGACTTCAAATCAAAACACAGGACATGGCTACAAGAATTTTCTATCACCTTTTGGATATGGTTACAACAAATGCGTTTATTTTATATAGACGACGAAACGCTGAAAAAAATCGAAACGAAGAAGAAGAACAAATAAAAGATATGACGATGTGTGAATTTCGCTTGAGCATTGCCAAAGAACTCTGTGCTGCTGCTGCTGAAAAAAGATGTGTTGGTCGTCCATCATCTGCTGCACAGGCAACTTCCAGCAACCATGTTGGGTAAAAAGCTGTACATCCGGTGGCAAGTGTGAGATTTGATGGAACCAATCATTTTCCAGAATGAGGAACGAAAAAATCTTGCAAATTGTGTAAAAAATCCTATACACACACATTTTGTACCAAATGCAATATTCATTTGTTTTTCGAAAGTAAAAAACTGTTTTAAAACTTATCACACAGAACAATAATTTGTAATTTTGTAATGAATAAAAAATTTATTTTTAAGTTTAATCATATGCATAGTATTTGTAATATTTTTTTTGCAGCTAACCACTAAGACCGTCTATAGACGGTCTTTCATTATTTTCACCTGGCACTTCCAGGTGATATGTTTTAGACAAACGGACTTCATATTCGTTTTTTTTAGCCTAAAATCATTTAAGAACCAAAATTCATATAAGAAAATATCTTGTATTTTGATGTCAGTGGTTTAAGGGTTAAGTGCCCATTGTACTCAATCGAGTACACTCTTAAGACTCATGAATTTATTTTATTTTTTTACTTGCATACGAGTAAAGGGTTCTAACAGAGTTTTATATCAATTTCTCTGACAGAATGTATTGTCCGGAAACTTATGGACGGTCGTGTGTACATATACAAACTACGTATCAAACTTAACCCTGGATAGGGTGTAAAAACAAAAACAATTGCGATGTGAACAAAAATAAGAGGGTAGAATAATTATTTTTGATCTTTCGAATTTATTCATTTCTATAAATTTCATTTCCAAATTAGCAACCCCAACAATACTACAACACATGTTCATCCACATTCAGCGAAACTAATCCCTCCACCAAATTTCACCGGACTGTCTTTTGCTTTTTTTTCTGTTCATTTGATTTGCAATGAATTCCTTTTTTCGCGCCGCATATGCAGCAAGAGACTAAATATTTTATGAGGTATGAAAACTACATAATTGTTTTATTGCACCTACATACATAGGTATGTATATACATCGAATCCAAATATTACAGAGGACTCCATTACTACTGTTGCAACTTTCCAGGCATGGCGGCTCTGATAGTCACCAATATGGGTTACGTGAAAATCCCTTACTTCTTAAGGAAAAGCGAATGCATTATAATGAGACAAGGGGCTTAGTTAAATGTGTACTTGTAAAAATATTTCGCCGGCATGCAAGCAACTTACCGACAACATTTTTTGAAGTTTCGCCGACTGCCTTTGTTGTGAGGAATTCGTCGAATATCTCCTCGAAGTACTTGTTAATCTTCTCTTGGACATCTTTGGGTGTTTTACCCAACTCATCAGTTGTTAAAATCTTCGATAACAATTCTGGACCAATTCGATCCATTTCAGAATATTAATTTTCAGTGGATTATAGGAAAATTTTGTCGCGGAGAATTCGGTGTACTTTTATGCAGAAAAATTTTCGCGTTTGCGGTTTTTCACGAAGAAAACAGTGCTGCCAGAACTTGGGAATTGAGAGTTCAGTTCGTTTACTTCGTAATGGCGAAGTTTACTTTCTGCAAATGACTGCATTCAGGTAGTTCGTAATGAAACATTTAAAAAATTTCCCATATGGATACAGTTGAACTTATCTAATACACGTGACAAACTAATATTGATCGCGATTAGCTCCCGATTTCACTTAATCTTAATCATATTCAGCAATTTAATCTTTACAGAACCTGAAATATACTCATACCAATGCTACCACTTTAAATGTCATAGGAGTAGATTCACTCCGTATTACATGAAGTCTATTGCTTTTTTTTTTAATTCCATTGAACAAACATACGCTTTGAATTTCAACAGCAAATATGCATAATCACCACACTTATTGGTAGGTAATAGGCGAATTTCATTATTTTAATTAAATATTAAAAAATGTTAGGTTAAGACTGAAAATGAAAGAAAAAAACGAGGGTATTTTGGTATATATATTTTTTTTTACAGTTGTTCTTGCATATATTCATATAAATTACTACTTAAGTTACTATAACTAAATTGCGGAGAAAGATATTTAGTTATTATTAACTTTTCAATTCAAATATGAAAAAGGAGGTATAGATTTCCTTGATTTGTTTTAGTAAAAATGAAACGGATGAACCTTCATGTCCCCGCTCAGTAATGTCACACGCGAGAAAATTTCAGTTCGTTCAACTTCATCAGCAGACAAAAGAATAACTTCGACGATAAAGCAACACTAAGTTCCAAATTTGCTTTCACTCTTGTCCTATTAAGAAGTGTACTATTTTGATGGTCAATTGGGCGTCCAGCATATCAGCCATTTTAGTCTTCAATTCTAAGTTGTACTTTATTCTCAAACTGTTGATTTCCATAAAACTTTTACTGGTGGTTGTGGCAGAATTAAATTATGCCTGCAGAAAATACAATTTATTTGCACGTCTGATTATAATGTGCTAAGATAAACAGCAAACATTGTAGATTCAAGTTTTTTTTTTTTTTTCTTTTGCTGAAACAAGATCAAAGCTTTGGAGATTAGTTTAATTATTTATTTCTATTTGAATTGTGAATTTCATTAGTTTCTGTTTAAGCCCAGTGCAGTATTTTATGACACAACTAAAATCTCTACAAACATTTTTCCAGCATATTATTGACAATTATTTGTAGCCAAGTTTCAATTCGCAATCATTAATCATTTTGAGAATAGCAAAATGGGATTTTTTTTTGTTTAAGGAATTTTTAAAGGCAGGGATTTTTAATACATAAAGATGTATGCATTACAGACAAGCATCTATAAATTAGTGGAGACTGGAATTTTGAGTAATGAAAGTTGAATGGCGAAACGTCAAAATCCGAGTCGGATCGAAAGCATTGTGTGCGATATTTTTCCCAGAACCAACGGATCGGATGGGGTTGGATCTGAAAGGTTCTGTTTGCCGCTTTAGTCGTTCATTATAGGGATTAGTGAAATGTATTCGTGGATTTTTTTTTTTAAAAAAAATTAAAATTTATAGTCAAAGTTTTGCTCAGATGATGATTATATGCGGCCTTTTTGAGTTGAAGTATGGGGAGATAAGAGGGAACACTCACGAGAAAAAGATAAATATCAAGTTGAGCTATCCCGTTGCATTTCCAAAATGGCTAAACAACAGATGTCTCGAATATAAGTGAATGTAAGCAAAAGAAATAAGTGCAAAAACTTAGTTATGTTAATGAGCTGCGTTTTATTATTGAACTAATTTGGTTTAGCTCAGTAATTAGCTGGTTCAAGTAATATGAACCCAATGAAATTCTAAGCCTAATAGATGTAGAATGCATCGCAAAGTTTGGTAGTATTGAGTAATTGGCAGATATCATTCATATTTTTATTTGAAAATCAAAAGATGAGATTGAATTTTCTTTCAATTTTATGTAAAAAAGTAGAGTTGATGTGAAAAATAAATGAAAATGTTTTTCTCGCTTAAACACACTTCTCCCTGTCTGTTTTCCCCTAAATTTCTGGTGTCATACATTGCAAAAACAATGCTGCCATATTTCATTCTAAGCGTTGCTTTTAACTTTCTGTAATCTGAACCAGTTCAGCTCAATAACAAAACGCAGCTTTTACTATTTATTGGTAAATTAATCCATAAACTTTTCAAAGCTAAAATGATTTTTTTTTTTAAATTTACTCTACCCTCACCACAAACCAGTTACGCTAATTATTAAAGTGTATAATCACAACAGCCCTGTTTAGTATGCTTTGAGAAAAGTGCATGTAATCACGGTTTAATGAATTATACAGCGAATTTAATATTTAAATACAAAGCAAATGTATGTATATAGAAAGTTTTTCGTGCATTTAGGAAACATTTGTAGGAAGGTTTTGCAAAATACCCTGTCCACATCAAAGAATATTCGCTCCAAACCACGTGGCATGCACATAAATTTGCTTCAAAACGAATTTCTTTAATAGCGGCTATATTGACATTGTATTTATTTGATTATGATTTTTTTGAATTTGTTTTATCACCAAACAACCTGAAGGATTTGGTAGCACCAGATTCCTCCGTCGTTCATCAGAAGATGTCGCAAGTTTTGTTTTTGTTCAGTTTGACATTTGTTTGAATTAACGGTCCTTCTGCGGCGTCATTTTGTACGGCTTTCCCTAACGTTCCAAATTTGATTCGGTAGTGAATGTATGTAAATCAAATTCGGAACGTTCCCTCTCGACAAGTCCTACAAAATAAAGCCGCTGGTGAGCAGCTTCATTCATTGATGTTGTATGGCATTTCGACTTGTCGAGAAGGAACGTTTCGAATCGGATTTGGTGGTAAATGTATGAAATAAAATTCCTACCTTTCCCTCCCTCTCAAATAAAGAGTTTAAGAGAGAAAATTTTGATATGCCGATTGGAAGTTGACTTGGGCGTATACTCCAGAGATTGATTTCGGCATCGATTTGTCTTTCCTGAAAAATAGTAACGATTTAATTTCGTACCGACGTAGTGAAATAGATGGATAACCAAGAAAGTGTAATGAATCACTACGATAGTAGTGAAAGTGGCAACGCTGGTGATAATGAATATGCAATATGGGTATGGAAGGGGCGTAGAAAGAAGAAAATATTTTGTTTGTCTTAAAAGTGGCAGGTGGACGGAAGTAAGGCGAGCACGGGTCAGCTAGTCTTCTATAATTTTGGCAACACATTATATTGATTATGTTTGCTGATCGACGATATAATTTCATCGAGCAATAAGTTATGAGATGTTGAAAACCGTGTCAAAATCAGTTCAGTATTTCCTGAGACTAACGTGTTTATACAGACAGACTGACAGTCATAGCTGTACTTTATTTTAACTTAGGTAGTGATGATGTATGTATGTACATACCTCGAAAAGCAATATGTTGTTAGACGAAAGTGGTATAATTTCGCAAGAAGTGGTAATTGTTTGCTCATTGTATTGCTGTCTGCTGTTCCTTCTTCAGTTTTGATGTACTAGTACATCACGCTGTCTTCGATACAAGGAACCTTCTTCCTCCTACCACTGAAGTTTGGGTTGTTGTATCATGAAGTTGTTATTTCCTTCTGTTTCGATTACTTTCAGTCGGGATGTTACAATTGTTGGGAAGTGATCGAAAAACAGTTGCTTCACTTCAAAGTAAGTTAAGTATGCGTTACATTCACTTTCAATCAGACTATACCTATAATTGATGATCCCCCTGCCTCCCGACAAACGTAAGTCTGATACACTTGTTCCATTTTGAATTCGCGGCCTAAAAGAATTACTTTAGACTACCGAGCAATATCTGCTTAGTATTTTAGGGAAGGTTACTAGTACACATCATAACTTTTTCTAACCTTGCAAAATTGTTCTCCCAATGATTGTAATTTGGTAGTATTTAGTCGAAATTTGGTATTATTGTACTGCAAAATTCTAAAATTGCAAGTGACAGCTTTAAGTTATTTTTAATCCATACAAATGCATTCCGCTGGCTTTTCCCCTAGTATAAGTTCTTTTCGATGTTATCCGATGTTATCGAATTATTTTTTTTTAAATTCCTCTCCTACTACATGCTAACATGCTTTAATGACTTCTTCAATTTAAGCGAGATCGAATTTCTGTCGCCTCCGTAATAGTACATCAACCTTTCAAGGAACCTTTCTCGTGAGGTACACCTAATATGTGGAAACAGGCACGTAGCAAATTCCTGTACCTTATTATTTGTGGTGAGGGAGGAACTTGCTACGTACGATTTTAAATACTACGTTCTATACATATTACAAATAAATAAAGCTTAAGTAGTAGTATACCTACTTTACTTCATGATTCGCTTTAAAACCGGGTTGACTATTGGTCAGAAAACTGCTAACTGCTGAAATCAGTGTTTATTTAAGTCAGTGACAAGACTACCAATTTCGAACCAGTTGCTTACATTCCTTAGTGCTTAGTTCATTATTTGTCCATTTACCTAAACCAGATGAACAAAAATACTAAAATCTTATAAGTTTTTACTTGAGTCGAGGAGGCTGTAAAAAAAGGCTAAATGTTCAATATTTTAGCAATGTTTAGTTCACGATGTTTTATTCGATTCCTGATTGGTCAGTGACCCGTAATCATTGCCACAATCCAGGCGATATGCACACGGACCTTTTTCAAGACCTAGGCAAAACGATCACTTTTGGCTTCATTAGTGGCCTGACTATCAACGAATATAGCAAGTTTTCGCTGGGGCGTTGTGAATTACTCGAATGCCTCACGAGCTCTGCGGATTAGCAGTAGTTCCGGTTAGAAGACAGTGACAGAGTCCTGCAAGAAAAAGAATATTTTCACACGAAATACTGTAGTTCAGTCTAGATCTGAGGTAGTCAGTAGGAGACTTAGCCAGTTCTCGTGGTAATACTCGTTAGTCCGGAATGTGACTGTGACTGAAGTAGTCCAGCAGCCAAGTCCATTGAGCCTGTATGCACTGCACTATTCGATGCTCTTAATCAGCCTTGTTCTCATAGTCATGTTATATGGAATATAAAGTGATACACAAAAGTGAGGCAGCAAGAGTTTTGTTTCCGCATTGGAAACGTATAATGTTGCAAGTACGGAGACAGACCTAAAATAAAATTTGATGGCAATATATCATTTCGACTATGAGAGGAAGGGTGAATATATGGTACAAACTCGTATATGTAAACCAGAGTGGCCGTGGTGTAGTGGTAACATCATCGCTTGTCACGCTGTTGATTCACGGTTCGAATCCTGATGTCAAGAATCATCTAATTATTTCGCATGACGTAAATAAAAAAGTCGATCAATTGCGAAAGCTAAGTCAACTCTACTACGAAGGCATAACACTGGCAGTTGAGTGGTCATATGGCTGAAAATGCAACTTGATCGGGATGATGACATCAGGAGGACGGAAAAAAATACTGTGAATCATGAGTTATCTGGACGCTACCCTTACGGTTTACAGAAACTTAATCCCATCTGAGTTTCAAACCACTACACTAAATCTTTCTTTTTCTCTCTCTCTCTTCTTCACAACGCCAGTGTCCTGTAATATTATAAGAGTATTCATATCCTCTTTGGCGCGCGCAAATTATTAACACAAAAAAATTAGGTATAAGGTGTAAGAGCACACTTAGCACGTCTATCGAAAATGACAACAGGACGCCTGTCATTCTTTAAGCTCTTTTTAATTAATTAATGTTGCAATCGCCAAGGTCTGTAGTTTGTTCATATAGCCCCGTGAGTTCAAAAAAACCCAAAGAAAGAAGTCTGGAACGGTCAAATCGGGCGATCGCAAGATCGCAGTGTAAATCGCCGAAACAAGAGATTAAGCGGCCGGGAGGAGGGCGAAGGGCTTAGCTGTAACTTAATGCGGTTGGCAGTCTGCAGGCAATAGCTGATACACTTTGTATGGGTAAGTGTTTCACCAAAATTCGCTGTAAAGGCCGTCTATTGATGCGCAATTTCGTGGTTCGTCGTCTGGTTGATGTTTTTTGATGTTTCTTGGTCATCTGCAGCCACAGCAGTGATATTCTCGATCGAACGGCTGCTCTGGGGCCGGCAACGTCTGCTACTGTCCCGTGTTAAGACAGTCTCCTCTGGACGAGTGGCTAAACGCCGCAGTGTTTACCCAGTTAGTGTCGCACGACCATAGAATCGACGACGAAATTCACGTCGGGCCAACATTTTTGGTGTGGTAAGTTCAAGTTCAAAGCCTGTGATGTACCTATTTAATTGTCATATCATCGGCTGAAAATTTAATTTAAAGTTAAAAGTTGAATTAAAAACATACACGAAAGTTACAATCCGTCCAGAACGGATCGCATAATGGCAAAATGAGCATGGCGTTGCGACATTTTTAAAAGAGTTGCAATGTTATCTTTCTATACATACCTAACCTATATATGTATTTCCGCAATTTTGGAGAAATTTTATAACAAAACTGTTATTACAACTTTTTCTTAGCAGAACGTGGGCGTGGCTCCCACAATTTGTAACAGACGTTCACGGATTCATAATAAGACTTAACCATCACCGTAAATGGCTTTAAAAGATCAATATATGATTTTCGTTTAAGAACAGGCCCCGAAACAGTGGGCGTGGTCACGCATAATGTATGGACAAAATGTAGAGAAAGCCAACGTCTTCATATTCTACTCGTACTTGGACAAAACTTTTCAGTTTCTAGCAAAAATATAGAGAAAAACGAAATTTTTTTAAAAATGAGCGTGTCTGTGGGAGTATTTTAACAATTTTTACACCTGTACTGCTTCAGATTCGAGAAACCTTATATACCAAAGTTCATGTAAAAAACTTAAAGCTTAAGGCCTGAAAAGTGGTGACATACGGACGGACGGACGGACATGGCTACTTCTACATACATATATTCTTCTGAAGCCAATTCTAATTTACTTTGTAATAACTCTAGCTACTTGTCTGTTTTATGCACTTGTACCCACATTCAAACCTTCACCTTCATTATGTACTATTATTTTGAAGCTACATTCATGCCATTATGTATGGTATGTACGGTCTAATATGTGCGGCATTATTCCGGCAATAGCGTCTCCAATGTTGGACTCAAGCTCGTCCAAAGTGGTTGGCTTGTTAGTGTAGACTAAGGTCAGAGAAGAAAGGCCCCAGAGAAAATAATCGAGGGGTGTCAAGTCGCATGATCGCGGCGGCCAATTGATGAACGCTCGCCGTGAGATGACCCAGTGGCCAAATTTCTCCTTCACCACTTCGAGCGTTGCGTCGCTTGTATGGCATGTAGCGAAGTCTTCTCGGAACCACTGCTCGAATATATTGATGCTGTCGAGCTTTGGTCACAGAAAGTCGGTCCTATATCGAGGACCATTGACGGTAACGGTGTCTCCTTCCTCATTTCGAAAGAAATAAGGTCCGATGATGCCACCGTGCCATAAAGTGCACCAAACAGTCAATTTTTGTGGATGCATTGATGCTTGGTCAAACACTTGTGGATTGTGATCGCTCCAATTACGGCAATTTTGCTTGTTGACATAGACGCTGAGCCAAAAATGGGCCTCGTCTGAGAAGATGATTTTTTGTCCAAAAGAGTGTACTTACGGTCAAACTATTCCATGATGCGACGAATTGCCTGCGCACTGAAGCCATGATGATGACCTACCTCACGACGAAATTCATGTTGGGTATTTACAATTGAGCCGGAATTTCGATAATATTGTTTAATAATTTTTGCGCATTTGGGAAGCGTCAAATTATGCATGATGAAATGGCAAACCTTACTGAATATTTTGACAGCTGGATGTCATTGGTGCCTTTGACAGCTGCTGAAACATAACAATTGGAAAAACTATCATTGCTATCTGGTCACCCTTTATTTGATGCCATGTTATTTTCATTTATAATCACGATCAGATTCGCACTACGAGCTTCGGGAGGAGGAAACGAACAATTTCCCACTACGTGCATTCAGTTACTGTAACAGAATCTTAATTTATTTCCAAATGAGGAAGATATGCATCTTGGGTTTTATTTGAAGTCAAAAGTGAGTTATTTCTCATTTTGAGTTACAGAGCCGGACTCGGGGTTAAATTCATCTGGCAGTTTCTTAACTGCTTATAGAATCTCCGAATTTAATTTCGATTGCGAGACTCTTCTTGGACTGAGTGTCCGACGCTGTACATACTTTGTTTTGACGAATACAATAAAGAGCAGTTGTGGAATTGTAATCAGTGGAAAACTTAGGCAAAAAGTCTTGAGTCATTAAAGCCGTATTCATCATTATGCTTTGTAATTATGCTTTCTTTGGAATCTGGTGGTCAAGGAACTACTCATATTGATAATCCTGGTGGCCGGGGGTTGTGATGTCATTGCCTATGCGGACGACGTTGCTATAGCAGTCTCCGGAAAACACTTCACTACCTTAAAAGAGCTCCTACAAAACGCTTTGAATAAGCTATCTAGATGGACAGCTCGGTGTGGTCTAGGAGTGAATCCCCACAAAACTGAACTAGTCTTCTTCTCAAGGAAATATAAAATTCCACCTATAGACCTTCCATCCCTTAATGGAACAAGCTTAACTTTCTCCAACGAAGTAAAATATCTGCGTCTTATTTTGGATAGAAAACGAAGCTAGAAACCTAATATACATGATATGGCAGACAAATGGCAGCTAACTCAGCTATTCGCCTTAAAGCTACTTCACAGTGGTCTAACAAAATGTATGGCCACGCCTTCATCTTAAATAAATTTAACATCTTCCCTGAACACATGGTGTAGTCACCATCCCCAAGTTAAATTTTGACAAAAACTTCCAAGTTACGAGTACCATCCCTTCCAGAGCATTCTGGGAAGCAGGTGATTTTACGGAAGATAAGCCGTAACATTTCTATACCGATGGTTCAAAAACTAATGACGAGATGGGTGGTGGTGTCTTCTCTGATAGGCTTAATTTAAACCTCTCTTTTCGTCTTCCAAACCACTGTAGCGTGTTCTAGGCGGACATAATGGCAATAAGAGGGTGACCGTGGTGTAGTGGTAACATCATCGCTTGTCATGCTGTTCAAATCCTGATGTCAAGAATCATTTATTTATTTTGCATGAAATAAATAAAAAAGTCGATCAATTGCGAAAGCTAAGTCAACTCTACTGCGAAGGGTGGTCATATGGCTGAAAATTCAACTTGATCGTGATGATAACATCAGATGGACTAACAAAAATACTGTGAATCATAAGCAACGACAATAAAAGCAAAACAAAAATGCTCCCCAGTTACCCTTAGAGCTTACAAAAACTTAATACCATCTGAGATTCAAACCACCACACCAAATCTTTCCTTCTCTCTCTCTCTCTCTTCTTCACAATGCCCGTGTCCTGTAATAGTATAAGAGTAATTATATCCTCTTTGGAGCGCGCAAATTATAAAAAAAGAGAACTCGTGTCTTGGCTAAGGAAAAACCTGATATAGACCGTTGATATCTGCATCTTTTCAGACAGCCAAGCAGCAACGAAATCATTGGAATCATCCTCAATAAATACTATAACAGCTCTAGACTGCCGATCGTCTCTTATAGAGGTGGCGGAGCAGTTTAATATTTACCTAATTTGGGTGCCGGGGCGTAGGGATATTCTAGGAAATTGTAAGGCTGACGAACTTGCCAGGCATGGAAACAACAATACCCATACTTCCAGACAAAAGTTCACTGGGTATGCCTATCGCTTCATGTAAACTTAAATTAAAGCTGGATGCTATTGAAAAGACAAATTCTAGGTGGACAAGTGGTACAACTTTTCTAGCGACAAAACAGAATTGGCCTAAGCTGGATCTAAAACGCTTTAAGAATTTGATTTCTCTCAATAGAATGTATATCAGCGCTATTATAGGTGTCATTACTGGACACTGTCTAAAGGCAAGCATGTAACAAGGCTTGGCGTCTTCTCAAATGATTTCTTCAGAAGCTGCATGGACGAGGAGGAGGAGGAGACCATTCTTCACCTTCTTTGCACCTGCCCAGCTCTGTTTCAACGACCTAAATGATGTGAATAAAAAAGACGTTAAGGACCTTCTGCGCTTCATTAGAAGCTCCAAATGTTTCAACGAGTAGGCTAGAGGCCGCTTCACAAACCCATGTGGTATCACAATAGACCTATTACTGGTCCTCAACCTAACCTAACCTATGTGCTCACGCCCTCGCAGATGAGAAAGATGACGTAACCAAAGAATGCTTCTACAGGCTCCTAGAGAGGACGTATGAAGAATGTCAAAATAGTGTTTGGTGTTTTAACACCAAAGCAGGTCATCTTTGGTAGTACATCGATTGGGACCACTACGAGTATTTGCTTGTAGAAAAAAGACAAGTGCGGTTATACAGTACGCTACTACATCAAAAGAATACTGCGACAAACTTTCACGTTGAACGGCTTCTATCGTAAGAGACTGCCAAAACCGACGGGAGATGATTTGGTAAGGAGCATGCACCAACTCATTTGTAAAATCTGATCAGATGAAAGTATGCCCGCTGAATGGAATCTGAGCATCGTACTCGTATGTCCGATCCACAACAAATTATATACTCTGAACTGCGTAAATTACAGGAGCATCAGTCTCTTAAACATCTCCTATAAGATCGTCTAACACCTGAATGGTCCGTCAACAATCAGAATGGTCCTTATCAGTGCGGTTTCAGGTCAGGAAAGTCAACCGAACTGCGGCAGATCTTGGAGAAAACTCAAGACTTTCAGATCGGCATGTCTTTATCGATTTTAAAGTCCCCTATGATAGAGTATATGGAGACGAGCCATACAGAGCCATGTCTAGTTTATGAATCCCTGCTGAACTTGTCCGTCTAAGTTAGATGACAATGGAGAATGCACATACAAATCTGTTCGAACCGTTTGATGTCAGAAACGGTCTAAGGCCAAATCGATCGAAGTGACCACGCTGTTGGCAATTATTTTAAGGACCCAAAATTGTACGGAAAAAATACATAGGAAATGTTTCCACGGGCCTTACTGTAAGGGAAAATGAAAAATTGTCCTACTATACTCCAATTCAGCTGTTTTGACAGTTAAACTCAGAGATGCAGCTGGTGTTAGTGGTGTTGTTGACAGCGCTTACAATTCTCGAAAGATTACATGACCAGGGATGTGCAACAAGTTCGAATGACTGAAATATGTAAGTAGACTTTTGTGACGAAGAAGAGAAAGTTAATTTAGATGGATCGGATGGCTATTGTTGGAGCAGAAAAGAAATCTTGCCATCAATTTTCAAATCTGGCGCCTTTCTTTAGACCAGTCGCCATAATTTTTTGAAACACATATTTGTAATGTTAAACATAAAGCTTAAATTAAAAGAAAATTGTTCAGAAAATCATATGTTACAAACCTATAAAAACCCCTACAAATAAAGAGGAAAAAAGCTTTTCGTACAACCACATCGGTGGTAAGACCTAGTCGTTTTATTCGCTCGTTATATAATAGTCTTTTCGCTTACCAGAAATCTCGGCCTTTATCCGGCCGAAAAGTAAGTACCAACCCGGATCAAACTACGACCTAGGAAGTAGAGATTCGCGGTTGACGGTTGAAAAAAAGCTTTAATCGTTCAGCTATAACTATTACTCCACGATTTAAGAAAAGAGGAGCTATTTTAAAACCGCCATCATAGCAGAAAAGGGGGCGTAATGGTCTGGGCTGCAACATCTTAGTTGGTCGTCTGAAGCTCAAAAATGATAGGAAATAGCTACAAGGCGCTTTTAGAATCAAAAAATCCACGATCTCTACGATCCACTTTCATGCATATTTCAATACGACAACGCTCATACACGCCACTCGAGTTTTTAAATTGTTTCTTGTCAAAATGTTGAACTACCACCAGAGCTTAATATTATAGAAAATGTTTAGGGCTGGCCTATACGGAAAGTATACGAAGGCGGAAAGCAATATGATGATAAGGAAGTGCTGATCGATGCCGTTAAACTAGCCTGGAATGAGATTTCACTCGATTACTTGGCCTCTTTGTACAACTCCTTTAAAGGTCGAAATTTTGATGTTATTTTGAAGAAAGGCGGTTCTACTCATTATTAAAAATGATACCGGGGTTATGAATTCGAAATAAAAATTAGATTTTCATAAAAAAAAAAAAACATTATTTTTCTCATTCACTTGCAAGGTGCTTCTAATCTTATGAACCGATTTAAATGCATGCCATCCTGACTCATTTAGCAATAAGGTCTCCAAGGTATCCCTAACTTGTTCTGAATATTTTTAAAATTTTTTTTTTGTATTAAACACAAAATTTGCTCCATCAAGGTCGGTAAAGACCTCACCGAGACCTTTGATGTCAAAAAAAAGATTCAGACAAAGCGACGCTCTGTCATGCGATTTCTTTAACATCGTTCTTGAAAGAATAGTGCAAAACTCAAGCGCCAATACCAGAGGCTCAATCTTTCAAAAGTCCGTCCAATTACTCGCATACGCCGACAATATTGACATAATCGGAAGAACGCAGCCTGATGTCAGTGACACATTCGTGTGTATTGAAGCGGAAACGGCGAAGATGGGTTTAACGGTCAATAAGGTCAAGAGCAAGTATTTGCTGTCAACAAGAAAGGACAACCAACATCGACTTCTCGGGAAGAACGTCACAGATATAACTTTGAGGTAGTTAGGGACTTTATCTACCTAGGCTCAGCTATAAATTCAGACAATGATACAAGCGCTAAGATCAAATGAAGAATAACTCTAGCCAACCGCTGCTTCTTTGGGTTAAGAAGGCAATTGAATAACAAAGCCCTCTCTCGAACCACTGAAGTGACCCTTTATAAAACCCTAATCATCCCAGTCCTACTCTATGGCGCAAAGGCATGGACTTTATCAAAAGTGGATGAGGTTGCTCTTGGCTGTTTTTAGAGAAAAATTCTTCGGGTGATTTTTGGTCCCGTCTGCATAGATGGTGAGTGGATGAGTGCATGGGCTTTTCAGCGACATCGACAGGAGAGTGAAGGTCCAGCGACTGATGTGGCTGGGCTATGCAGAGCGCATGGACATCAATGCTCGAAAAATCAAGCCCGAAAAATCTTCGAATCCATTTCCGAGGGACGCAGCAGTAAAGGAGACAGCGACACAGTTGGCGCGCGCAAGTGGGAGGGGACCTCAACCACCTTAGCGTGCGAAACTGGAGGTAGCTAGCTAAAGATAGAGCTGGTTGGAGACGCTGGTTGGAGACGCTTGTTGGTTGAGGCCCATGTCTACCCCGGACTGTGGCGTCACCTTAAGTAATTAAGTATTAAACACTAATTTCTCTAACTTTCATCATCATTTTTTTTTTCTGGCATGTAACTGGAGAAATATCTATTTTATCTCCCAAAGTTGTTTGCTTCTAATCTAAATAAACCGCAGTGCATTTGTTTTCTGAGAAAAATAATGTTAAAGTTCGACGAAAATGTGTCGTAGATTTTTTTTTTATTTAAGAAATGTAGATGGTCCTGATTTGTGAAAAGTAAATAAATGTTATATATGTTTTATTAAGAGGATCCGGAAAATAAATTTAAATAAAAATACACAACATTGCTTTTATTTGAAAGATAATTCTTTATCTTTTAACATTTAAAGATGATTTCAGGCATATAAGCACCGCAATTGGCATTATATTATATCTTATATTGTCTTCCAAAGCTTCTGGTTTATCCACGTAAACAATCGATTTTACGTACCCCCACAAAAAATATAATAGCGGCGTTAGGTCACAAGATCTTCATGGCCAATTTACAGATCCCACTCTCTCACCCAAACTTTGATTTTAATAAATCAATGGTATTGGTCGCAGTATGACAAGTAGCCCCATCCTGCTTGAAGCACATATCGTCCACATCGATTAGGCCAAGATCCTTTCCTAACATTTTCCAAGTTGTGGGCGGACAAAACTCAAGCTCCTGTGCACGCCTGCGACCTGACAAATTCGGATCTTCATTAACAATGGCCTTAACTGCGGCGTTGTTGGTCTAATGTCATCCACAACACGACGAATAAAATAAAATTGACGAAGTGATCGATAAGTTTGTTTCCCAAATAATATTCCACGATTTGGTAACGTTGTTGCGGTGTATGATGAATTGTTAATGCCGAACTATAATAGAAGCATCGTTTCGTACGACCACTTCCGAAACAGTGCAAATGCAAAAGGTTTTGTATTGTGTGGCTATAATAGCTTTTTGCTTCGAATCGTTAAGTTTTCGTTCACTTTTGCTCAGTTATGAAGAGCGAATGGATTCGCTCTTTCGTACAAAAATTTAACAGTTGCTTCCGAACACATACGTCTATTATGGGCTACTTCGGCAATTGACAGTACTGAAGGAAACTTAACCTAGAATTATGACATTAGATTCCGATTTCTTCCGACTATTATAGTTCAGCATTTAAACTAAAAATGACAGCTAGTTTGACAGTTATCCCTATCGGAAATCCGGCGCCTCTTAAAAAAACACCCTTTATTAACGAAAGTTCCACAATTTTTTATTAGAGGACTCATTCTTCTCATTTTTTCCACGTAATAGTTTTTGAACATAGAAATTTCCATAAAATGGGACAAATCCGACTATATAAGAACACTGCTTGTTTGTATTTCTCATCTGCCACTCCTTTCCGCTGTGAGCACTCCTCAGCATACCACGGGATATTTTCTGGTGGTGGCCGGTAGCCAAATATGGCTTCTTCGGGAACGAGTCCTTCATGTTTGAGCCTTTGCACAAAACGACTTTTACGATTATTTTTATCTCTAATAAAATGTAAATAATATTTAGTTTGTACTCTTATAATAAATAGTCATACCAGTGTCAGTAGTAAATTTGAATGCCTGTCAATAATTCTAAATAAAAAAATATTCTATGAAACTATTATGATACAACTGTAATAATAATTATCCATCAACTTTCACGTGCATTCTATATCCTCGAGATAAAAGAGCCTCACCTAAATGAATACGTACGAGTACCTACATCTATATGCACGTATGTATCTATGTACGTTCTGGCATTTATTAACTTGAAATTAAAGCAAATATTAGCTGACTCTGAGATTTGCACGTTTCCTCAACAACTTAGTACTTCCATAGGCTGAATTATCGCGATTTGCAAGGCACACATCCACAACTGAAATTTTTCCTGAGGCCGATCTTTGATAAGATTTCTACTGCACCTTAAGGGAAGTTTCTTATCAAGTAAAAGATTAATAAATGATAGGAGCAGCTAATGTTACACGCCCATGTTTTTTATGACCGAGTTTATTATTACAACAGGTCCATCCTACATTGGTGCAGCTAACACATAACCCTTCTACGGAGATGCTGCAGTGGTTTCCTCTTTGTTGTGTACGTACCTACGTCTCGCTGCACAAAAGTAATATTCTTCGTGGTGCGTATCCTAAAGAAGGTGGAGGGTCTACGTAAAAAAAACTAAAAAAAAGGAAAGAAAAAAAGCTGGTAGGTAATAATAAGAGAAGATCATCGTATCTGACCTTTAGTTATTTTTTTATACGCGAATTTTTGTTTTAATCGGATAAAGGCATAATATCGATGTATAGCACTCGTGATCGTTCGCTTTGCTAAAAGGCAATGCGCTGCCAACGTGTGGCTTAGTTATGGAAATAAGCGCCAGGTCATTGGATACTATGAAGGTATGCATTATGCTAGCTTAATGAGTGTTAAATTGACAAATTGTGATTGAATGGTCGTGTTCTTTCTTTTTTAAATATTTTGAAATCAAATTGTGTTGTGCTTTCAATGGGACTGTCATTATTGCACTAGTTTTATGCACTTAGTAGGGGTCGCAGGGTGTAAACCAAAAAGGGTAAGCACTTAATTTACACTGAAACAGGGGCCAGTAAAAACAGGCTAAATTTTAAAATTTGACCAAATTTCATCAGTGCCATACCAATAACATTGTGTGTTTCTTCAATAAACAAAATTTTTGTTTTTCAAACCTTATTTACGATGAGGATGGAGCCTTATTTGCAAGATCTTATCAGAATCAATGAAGTCGTAATTCGAATGTAGTAAACCCGCGTTAGGTAGAGTGAACATCGATACTTTGAACAATCCAATAGAGCGAATACACAAAATTTTACTCTAAGGAGGGAACAAATATATAATCTCATTAGTGTGGACATGAAGTTTTGGAATAATGCGGTTGGCAACTAAGTAATTGCCGATTTTTTCATATAAATTAAACACATTTTTTTAAATACAGCGAATAAACTTTAATCAATGACATATTTTCCATTTTGTTCGATGACCTTTTCCATCTTTCTGGCAACTTCATAATTCCACATTCGTAGAACTTGTGATCTTTATCGGCAAAAAACTGAATCAAGTGCGATTTCACAGTGTCATCATCATTGAAAGTTTTACCATTCAAAGGGTTTTGCAAAGATCGAAATAATTGGTAATCTGATGGAGCAACGTCAGAGCTATATGGTGGATGCAACATCAATTCCCAACCAAGCTCCAATAATTTTTGGCGAGTGATCAAAGATGTATGTGGCCTAGCGTTGTCCTGGTGAAAAATGACACCTTTTCGATGGACCAACTCTGGTCGTTTTTCGTTGATCACTGTCCAGTTGTTGACAGTACACATCCGATTTGATCGTTTGATTCCTTGGAAGCAGCTCAAAATGCACCACACCTTTCCAATCCCACCAAATTGAGAGCAAAATCTTCTTTTGGTGGATATAACCTTTCGAGGTGGATTGTGCTTGCTTATCAAGTCTGGACCAAGATCGTTTTCGATTGACGTTACTGTAAACAACCCATTTTTCAACGTCAGTGATGATTCGTTTCAAAAAAGGGTCATGTGGATGCCAAATATCAAGCTTCTTAACAAGTTTCATACGTTTTAAATGTTTCTCAATCGCTATATGTGACACATTTAACTTTTTTGCTATCTCTCGTACAGTTACATAACGATCCGACTCGATTATGGCTTTAATTTGATCATCATCAAGCTCGACCTGATCGTTGCTCACCTTTCAGTGAAAAATCTCCGGAACGAAATTTGTCAAACCAATTCCGGCACTGTCTTTCTTTTAAGGCTTCTTCACCAAACACATCACGTTACTTTTTAGCAACTTGCGCTGCGTTCTTTCCTTTACAGAAATAAAAAAGTAAAATATGACGAAAATGCTCGTTTTTGCATTCCATATTAAAACTGATGCCAAACTAATACCTTTTCACAAAAATACACGCAATTTGCTTCTAAAGCAAAGTAAGACTGACAGCTAACAAATGTCGAAAGGAAAAAAAATATGTCATTGACAGAAGCCATTAAAAAATATGGCCAAAGCCATCTATGTGTGAAATCGGCAATAACTTAGTTGCCAACCTGCGAAATTGACAATTTAATACCGGGACGCTGCCCATTCTCTAATCCACACCGGCCTATTCCAGACATTTACTTGAATGGAAAAGTTCTTCCAACGAGAAAGTGCGAAAAGTTCAAATATCTGGGATCTATGATCAATATCGAAGCAACTTGTGATGATGACATCAATCATCGCGTAAGCGTAGGGTGTATGAAGTGGCGGGAAAACTTCACAATTTTCCGTGACCGAAAAATGTCCCCCAAGCTGAAAGGAAGGCTCTACACCGCAATTGTACGTCCGCCGCTCACATATGGTTCACAAAGCTGGACAATATACAAAAAGTATGAGGGCAAATTAACGGCAGCTGAGATGAAGATACTTCGCATGATAGCAGGAGTAACAAAGCTTCATAGAATACAAAGTTCGAAGATTCGAGGAAGCCTTCATGTAAACGAACCCATCACAAGCAAGATAGAGCACGACCGGCTCAGTTGGTATTGTCATATTCAAAGGAGAGATCCTTCAAACCCCGTCAAAAAGGCAATATCAATCAACGTTCCTACACAATCCTGCAAAAAATGCGGACCCAAAAGCAACTGGATCACACAAATGCAAAAAACCAGTATTTGATTGGCCTCAGTGAAAAAGTGATCAGAAACCGGGAAGGCTGTCGGTACTTCCAGAGGCCAAACCGACAAACCCCACAGGAGGATCAGTAGGGATGCAGTAAAGTGGGAGGGTTGTGATCCTTCTACGATCATAATAATAAAAGACGTATTGTAGATTAAACTGGACCATTCGCATTCTAATTTTAAAGTTCCAAATATTGAAGAATTTTCTAGGCTGTTTAAGTATACTCTACAAATAATTTGTTTGCTCCTTGGCAACTGGGCAAAACCGTGAACGACTCAACTTGACCGCCAATTGAAACTAGTCAAAGGCTAATTTTCTAATATTTTACTGTATAATTTCAACTTAATTGGGATAACTCTTTACCAAAAATCAGTACACCTGGTCACTTCAGGGTCAAGTTAGACCATCCACAACTGAAACCAGATCTACAGCAGACCAATATTTATAGGTAATTTTCGTCTCTCAAAAAGCATAATTTCAACTTAATTGGAGTACTCCTTCACCCAAATTAGAATACCCCTTTATAGAAAATAATGACATTGACTCCCTGGGCCTCGAATTTTGAAATTTTGGCAAGAGGGTGAAACTGTGAACAACCTGTCAAGCTTCACTATCCACAGCCGGATAAGGAGTCAGATGGACTATCTCCTACAACTGAACTGACTACACCTTTTACCTTCAACAACCAAAAACCCCAAATCAAATAAAAGTGAAGATATTAATATGCCGGAGGGTTAACTGCGATAATCAGGAGCGGAGAGAAGTACTGGTACTTCCCGGACAATAGAAAATTTCAGACAAAAGAATGTGTATTTCTTTGTTTAATCCTCCGATGAGCGGTGGCATATTACTCGGTAAATGGAACGTAAAGGGTCTGCCCAGATCCATACATATTAAATGCGTATATTTCAAAACCGGTTTGGTCTGGCCAGACCCATACGCTCATCGGAGGGTTAAAAACATGTACATTTCTTGTAATATGTATGTTCACAAGACTTCACAATAGGTCGTGAAACCTCCCAGGAGGTCCTGTACCTCTCAAGGTGATCGTAGAACTTAATAGGGATCCGATGAATTTAATAGGATGTCGCAGAATGTGCTACGAGGAGAACATCCTGAGAGGAGGTAGAACATCCTAGGGGTCGTACTGGCCGAGGTCATGATGTGCATTGTTAACTGCCTTATGAGTTATCTTGAAAGAAACCATCATTTTAATGACCGCCAGTGTGGCCTTAGGCAAAAGAGTAGGGAACTTAGTGATGATTGTGGCAAAGTGCTATCATAAATATGGTTGGAGCTCTTGGTGTCGGTGACATTTTCGTGAAGAAGATTGCGAATTTTTTAAGTAGTCGATGATTGGAGGTTGTATTAGATGGATGTATTCATATTCCATTTTCGATTAATTCTGGTGTTCTCCAGGGCTCAGTATTCCTTCCAACCCTTTTTTGATTTACATCAATGACTGCCTTTCTGTTACTGGTAGTCCGATTCATTCAGCACTAAAATTTAGTATAAGTCTTTTCAGTTCACACCGAATAGGAGAGAAAAACCTTATCTAACATAGATCAAAGGATCAGTATTTTGGTGAACAAAAATCGTAGACGGTCCTAGTTCAAAGAATTTGAAAAATTCGTTCGGTAGTTCTTGAAAAATTAGGAAAGGACTTATTTGACAATCACAATTTTTGAGGACTTTTAGCTCTCTACCCCTTGAACTCGTGGACCACTAACTATTTCTTTATTTTCCAAATACTGAGAAAGCAGAACAAAAATACATACTTCTCTATAGCTTTCTTAAAAAATGCAGTTTTTATAAAACTAAGTAACAATCCACTCAATATTATGTACTCTATAGAATGTCAATAATATTGCTCGATAATATGAATCCCTTAGAGGGCGCTATTACATATTTAACTTCAGCGTTGAGGGCCAGATTTAAGGCTAAGTAAACTTGAAAGGGCCTTCGCGAACAAATTCGCGAACAATTCTTCTTTTTGCCAAAATTAAAAAGTATGAGGTGTCTCCTGGAGTTTTCTCCCATTCATTTTGAAGACTTTCCCAAAAAGAGGGTAAGTTGACGCTTATCCAATGGAATCCTTTCATCCAAAGTGGACCAAAGGTGCTCAATTGGGTTAAGGTTTGGGTATTGAGGTGGTCACTCCAATATATCAATATTATTTTGTGTTAAAAACTGCTTAGCTACTTTGTTCGTATGCTTTGGGTCGTTATCTTGTTGAAAGATATAACTTTCCAAAGACATTCTGCAAGCAGAAGAAGCTAAATTTTCCCTAATAATGTTAACGTAAGTTGGACCCGTCATTCTGATATCGATTTTGATCAGATTTCTAACGCCGCTAAAGGAGAAACACCCTCAGACCATTACTGACCCTCCTCTGTGTTTTACAGTTTTCTGTATCCACCTTTGGCTCAGTCTTTCAGAGGGTCTGCACCAAACTCGCTTTCTGGTTTTGGGATTTTTAGCTAAAATTTGGACTCATCGGACCAAATTATAATTTGCCAGAATGTATGCGGCTTTAATAAATACTCGTACTTTTTTTGCGAAGGCTAGGCGTTTTCGGATGTTGACTGTACGAAGCATAGGCTTTTTCTTCGCAAAAAAAGTTGTTTAATCCGCTTTCTTTGAGTCGCCTTTGCACTGTTCTTGGTGTTATACTTAATTATAAATCTTCTTTAATACTTCTTGCCGGAGAAAATGACTTTTTCCCGGCCTCAATTTTGATTCGTTAGTCTTCCGCTTCCTTCCGCAAGAACTCTTGAAACTGGCAACTACCCATCGTTTTACCCAATTTTTCCAATTGTGATTTAAAGCCTCTACCTCTTATTTTTTTTTATCAATAGTCAATATCTGTTCTGAAAAATTGTAAAATTATTTACAATATTCCAGCGCGTCGCTCACAAAATAGAAAATGCACTTTATTTTGTCGGCGTCTAAAGCACAACTGTGCAGAATTACCTCAACTAAAGAGCCGAACAGAAGGTGTATATGCGTCTGGGTCTGAGTCTGAGTCGCAAGCTGTCAAAATATTAAATGTATGGAAAGCCGTAAGTTGCAACACAATGTGTGTCTGCTTCTGTGTCGTGAATGGCGAAGTTGGATTTTGTTCAACTTCAAGCAGCGATGCAAATTTGACGTTTATGAATTTGTACACAAAAGCTGTTGTTGTTTTGGAAATGGAGTTCGAGAAATTTATAGAAATTGTGCGCGCGCACGAAATTCTTTGGAATTTGTCGAATCCCAATTATAAAAATTTAAAAAAATTATGCAAAAATAGAGATATCCGACGAATTTGGAATATCAAGTAAGTAAAAAAAAAAGTATTTTTAAATTTTGTTTACATTTGTTTTGTTTCCATTGTTTACAGTTGATGAGTGGAAAAAAAAAATGGAAGTGTTTGCGAGACAGCTACAACCGGGAGTTGTCGAAGCTACAATTGGCTTACGTATAGATGTTTTTTTCAATTTTTCTTTTACCAGGCCTAGCAATAAATTATACTGCTGCTTTCTCCTTGTTGCTTTAGAAAAAGGTCCTCGTCATGCTCTTTGAGGTGTTTGAAAGTTGTTTCAAAAAATCCTCTTTCTTTTATTTCCTTATAAAGAGGACGAACCCATCATCTGCGCTTCCTCTTTTTCATTTATTTTATTGCTAAATAGCACATGTGTTGAATGCACATAATAAAAGCAATTTCTTCTTTATATATCATATCCATTACCCACAACTAATAACAAACTCCTTTAAGCACTAATAAAATTAAGAAGTAAAAACACAAGATGCAGATTTGACAGTCGCTTTCATTGTGTTTACTTTAACCGCAAGCAGCGCGGCAGATGTTTGACAGCGCTGCAAGACTCAGACACAGACACACATTCTGTTCAGCCCTTAATAGTAAATAGGCAAAAGTAATTAACGGTTAATTTTTACAAAGCGGTGAACATATGTATAGCTGACGTCATCCCAAAAGAACTGAGCCATAAATGCTTTTTGCTTTTAACTAATAGGGCATTGAAAATGAACCAACTGCTTTTGCACTTTATTTTGTCGTTTCAGTTTTGACCATTTAAAATTCATTCAATTAAATTCGTGCGGGATTGCCTTAGTTTTCAGTATTTGGGGCAAGGTGAAAAGTTCTCTGCCTGACAATGAAAGACTGTGATTTTCAGTTAACAAATGATTTTATTTTTCTACATAATCTCCCTTGACTTCAACACACTTGGTCCAGCGTTTCTCCAATATCAGTATTCCTTCTCGGAAGTGTGCTTTTAACTAATAGGCCATTGAAAATGAATCAACTGCTTTTGCACTTTATTTTGTCCGACAGTGTACGAGTATATAGTACGTTTCAGTTTTGACCATTTAAAATTCATTCAATTATTGTTACAAAATGAAATATGTCTTCTTTCTCCCTATGATAGCAAATACTCGTAGTGCATTCTGTATTCCCATCAGGGAATAGTTTAGATGAATTAGCTCTCCTCTTACTTTGAAAATAGTTGAAATTAAGTTCAAGCTTTGTGATTCTCGATTCACTTTGTTGAGCTTTCTCACTAAATTTGTTGAAGATAGAGTTTTAAATTCTTTGCAGCAAAGTTTGTGAAGCACTGTGCCAGGATGTCGAACATTGTATTCGTTACTTACACGTAACAATTCACTGAAAAATTGCCGTTTTTGACTTAGCAGGTGATTAAAAACAATATTAGGGATCCTATTACTTGGAAACGTCATTATATATATTCAATTCAATTCAATTCAATTAAATTTATTCTTATTCTCCTTAATACAATATTTTTAATAACTACAACTATTTATTAACATTGTTTAGAGAATAATTTGTGACATTTTATATTAAACAAATAGAGACAAGCTACATATTAAATTTGTATTACATTGTGGGGTGATCAATAAAAAAAAAATATATATTAGGAAATATAATAAAAAAAAGAAGAAATTCAATAAAAACGAACAAGTAAATTTAAAGTGATATGAAAATAAGAAGAATTTGTATATAAAAAAAAAAAAAAAAAATCATCAAACAAAGTAGCGCAGCAATAATTCTTTTTCATAAATATTAAAACCTAGAAGCCATAACTTTACACGTTTTAAGAATGCTAACAATGTTCTAATATTTCGTATATCTACTGGGAGCTTGTTAAACAATTTACGAGACACGATAGTGTAAGTGTTTCTAAAAAATGTAGTCCGAAAAGTAGGCCAACCAACAGCAGCGGAAGTATTGCTGCGTAAGCTGTATGAGTCAAAGATAGGACTTTGCATATAACCACCTCTCATAAAAAATATTTTAAGGAGGTTAAAGTAAAACAAGTGCCTTACTGGAAGAATGTTCATCTGTCGAAAAAGATCCATAGAGTGGGCTAACCGAATTGCATTACAGTCTTTCCTTACGGCACACTTTTGCAATAGAGTAAGCGGTTGCAATTTATTAATTGGAATGAAAAATTGCAAAATAAATGGTTCTAAGAGTAGTATCAGAGACAAACTTGCGCAGACGGTAAAAACATCGAATAGTTGATAGAAAATATTGTTTTAAATTAAAGATGTGTTCAGTCCAGCTTAATTGATTATCTATTGTTAACCCCAAATAGAGCTAAGTCCTGGACAGCTGGCATTAAATAATAAGTGTTTAGTACAATCCGGAGCATGAAATATAACACTTATATCTGCAAGCTCTTTAAATGCAAGGCTAAACAGCATTAATTTTGTTTTTTCACTGACCATAAGCTTATGTTCAGCGAACCAAGTTCTAAACAAGTGAACATCATGGTTAATGTCAGCAACTAGATTCAAGGGATTAGATGAGTCATAAGCGATAACGAGATCATCTGCAAAAGCTTTTACTTTTCCTACAAATAGAAGCTCAAAAACTGAATTTATATATATGAGGAAAAGAATCGGAACGAGAAAGGAACCTTGCGGAAGACCCAGATTAATTGTTTTGGCTTCACTAAAAATGTTACAAACTTTGACTTTTTGAGTCCTATTTTTTAAATAAGACAAAAACCACTTGAAAGCAAAACCACGTTTAAAAGAATATTGTGGTCGACCATGTCAAATGCTTTGGTTATACTATATCTACGAAAAGTGCAGCACAAGTTTTTTTGTCATCCAAACCTTTTTGAATGAAGGAGGTGAAGTCCAAAAGCGCATTTTGGTAGAAAAACCTGCCCTAAATCCAAACTGCAAAGGACTTAGAAAATGTATCCTTGTTAGGTACTGCAAAACTCAATGTTTAACGGACTTTTCAAATAGCTTTGAAATTACAGGCAACAATGAAATTGGTCGGTAGTTGGATTTGTCCTTTCTATTACCCTTTTTAAAAACAGGTATGACATTTGCACATTTAAATTTTTCAGGAAATATACCAAGACTAAAACTCAAGTTAAAAATATGTGCTCAAATGTCAACAACATTATATATATATAAATATAGTTGAAATTAATCTACAATACAGTGGTGGTAAGCCCGTTTCTAAGTGTATCATATATATCGGTGTATTTTCAGGTAACCTGAAGATTATTTTGAGAAAATATCTCGGCATTTTGGAGAATTCTCTAAAGCTACGCCGCATAGCACATGATGCACTGCATGACAGTCTCAAACATTTTATACTTTGCACTTAAAGAGATTTTTTTTTTTTTTTTTTTAGCAGTTTTCGCTTCTGTAAACTTCTCCTAAAAGTGTTTCTTAAAGCATGTGTTTGGTCTGATGATGCTCGAAGATATTTGTATTGCTTAATCTTTTTTCTTCTCGCCTTACCAGATCAATTTGTCTGCTCTTCAATACCTTCCTCGTCAGTTACGAAACACTATTATCTTCGATTTGCTGATATTTACTTTTAACTTTAAGAAACCGCAATATTGATGCAAATTGTTTCATGACACTTGTTTATGACTCCTGACGTCAAAAGGGTTCTCAAATCCCAAAATTTGTTGATCTGAATTGCAAGGGTTTAACATAAACGTCACCTTTTGAAGTCATAAGAATTTAATTGAGATTCTTCACGCCTTGAGTAAACAACTCGTTAAAAATGGGAAAAGTGACGGAAACCACAATCGAGAAACGATATGCAACATCGAGCGGAAAGTTACTTGGCAGTTAAAGGTATTTAGGTGCTGCGTTCAACGTACCATTGAACGACACGCTAAAACAGGGAGTCTTAAGGATGAACCACGGTCAGGACAGCCTAGAGCTACAACTAAACACGAGGATCGGCTAATAGTCACAACAAGGAAACGAGGTAAACGAAAAACAGCACCCGAAATACGCGCCGAAATAAATGAAACACGGAATAAACCACTGTCCTTGAGAACGGTCAAACGAAGATTAAGACATGTTGGACTATTTGGGCCAGTTGCTGTTCGAAAATCACTGCACTGCTGCGACTACAAAAAAAGCAGGAAAGGTTAGAATGGGCTAAAAAGCATAAAGACTGGACGGAAGGAGATTTCAACAGAATTTTATGGAGTAATGAATTCAAGTTCAAGGTATTTGGCACAAAATGCACAGCGATGAACAAAAGATCCTACCAGACAGTTGCTACATTTAAGCATGGAGGCGGTTCTGTTATGGTCTGCGGATGTTTTTCTTCAAGTGAAGTGGGAGACCTGGCTCGAGTGTTTGGAAAAGTGTAAAGGAGGGATAGAAAACAATATTGGAAGAAAACGCTGTGATCTCTAAATTAAGATTAATTGGCAAAGGATTCATATTTCAACAGGACAATGACCCTAAATACACGTCAAGACTTTGTCAAAAAATAGAGGGAAGATGAAGAAATCTTACAAATCATTATATGAACGCCGCAATTACCAGATTTAAACCCTATAGAGCTGTTGTGGGAGGAACTGGGTAGAAGAGTCCGGGATCAATGCCCATCATCAGAATTTGCATTTTGGATTGCTGGAGCAATATACGACAGGAAACAATTCAAAAACTGATAGCTGGGATGCCGGGAATTGTAAAAAAAAAATGTAATCGAATATAGAAGTGGCTTTTTCGACGAAGAATCGGTTTAAGTAATTTTTTCTTCTTTTTAATAAATTCCTTTATGTTAAGAACAAAATGAAAATATTTACTATTTTGGTTTCGTATATGTTCCCCATTCATTTGACATGATTATTATTCTACTAAAGAGTTTTTTTCGATGTTAGATTTTGTTTTTCCTTCGAGTACTGAGTGCGGTCTCAAACTTTTGGCCTGCAGAGTATATGCTCCTGTAAGCTATTCCTGGAATTGTTCAGTTGCATACTCGTATCTAAAAAGATATAGTAGAGAACCCTATCTTCGCCTGGAGTTTGAAACTCAGGTGGTATTAAGTTTCTGTAAACTCCAAGGGTGGCTGTCCAGATAACTGGGGAGTATTTTGTTTTGTTTTCGCTATTATTGTCGTTGCTTATTGTGATGTATTTGGCATTACCTGTCCTCGTGTAGATTTGACTTTTGACGTAAGACGGCCATGAAGGGCGACCATTGACGTCGTGAGGTTCGGTCGTAGTAGTTTAAAACTAATTTAAGCAATATAAAACATTATAACTAAGTCTAATAAAGATTGAAGTGAAAACCCCGGAGTTATCTTTTGCAATACACGACATAACACTTATGATTCACAGTATTTTTTTCCGTCCTCCTGATGTCATCATCACGATCAAGTTGCATTTTAGTCATATGACCACCCTACTGCCAGTGTTATGCCTTCACAGTAGAGTGATCGACTTTTTTTTATTTATTTTATGCGAAATAAATAGATGATTCTTGACATCAGGATTCGAGCCGTGAATCGTGAAGCGATGATGTTACCACTACACGACGGCTTTTCTTTACACAAGTTTTTGAAAACTTTTTTTTGTATGTCTAACTCGTCTCAAATATGCAAATGACCTTTTGCGCATTCCACAACATATCATACGTTTTTCCTTAGGGGAAAAACAATTTAGATGCACTGAGAGAACTACGAATAATAAGAAAATTGGTACTTGGATAACTTTCATAAAGACAATTTTTATTGAAGAACGAAATATTTCCCATTACCATAAAAAAAAATACTTCAGACTTGTTGCACTCACACTATTATTTTTCTTTGCAGTGCAATATTTCTTTTCTTGTATTTTCTATTAGATTCATTCAATGAGACTGCTTCAAACAGAATGAACTGAAACAGAAAGTATTTCAGAACTTAGTACCTTAAGCTACAGTTCAGTGAACCAAAATATCACAACTTTAGTATTTTTACCTTATTCATGTAGTCGCTTCATATTTTTAAATGTGTTTTTAGGTCATTTTCCCCCATTTATTTTCAGCACCCAACGTGGTTTTCTCTCCGTGGGAAGTCTACCTATGTGAGACCTGCACGATTTTGATGAACCCTTCTCCAATTTACGCTTGAACAACCTTATATTATGTCACTATGCGGACCCCTCTTTGTTGTATCTTGTGCTCTCAGTTTAATTTCTCAGTTAAAATGCAAATTCTTACAAATCGATTAGATGTACTCGTATTCGTATTCTACGTAAATTGGACGGTATTTTAAACAATTGCAATATGTTGTTTATTTACTTTTTTTTTTGCACTCCTATTTACTGTGTCTTAATAGATCTTTGCGTGCTAACCCGTCACCTTAAGTATCTCAATGCCGATGCGGCAGTAGGTGCCAGCGCCAGCGAAACTTATTCCGACACTTTTCACGCAATGGCGAGCAGGGAAATCGCTTTGGGCGGCAAACTACTGGGTGAAGTTAAAATCTTGTAGGTATTTTACAAAAATAAAGTAGGTTGTAAGAGTTTTTCTTAAAAGGTATAAAATATCGGCTACCTATGTCAGTAGTAAAGGCACGATATTATATGATAATTTAAGCATTTTCTATATTGTTGATCAAGAAGATCGCTCCTCCTTATCACTGGATTATGAAAATTTGTTGACTTATTAGCCAAGATTTTGGTGCTACGAAAAACTTTAATTTAAGGAAAATATTTGAGCACAACATATGCATTTACAACAAAATGAAGACCAAGGGTATTTTTATTTTCAATTAGATAACAAATCAGTGCGAAAAGTTTCAGTTGCACCCTATAACATTAATTAGTTTGAGAAACGATCGTACCAACACTGTCTTAAGCCGAACGCGTTCGCTGCCTCTTTTTTCTGTAATCCGTTTCTTATACAACACAACCAATTGGGAGTCTGAATATGGTTTCCCCTACCAGACATAAAACTTTTATCTGTTCACTCTGACTGTGTACCAGTCATTGGTATTAACTCTCTCAGTCAGATGGAATGGAAAATCTGGAAAGATACTGTTCAATGTATCTGTCTTTTTCTCGATGCACCTCCTATGCGACTGAGTAGCGATTAGTCGGTACATACAGTTTGCATCTGTATTCGGCCATGTGAACTTATCTTAACGTAGTCGTCCCCAAAGCAAGTGTACTGCCTGCTGCTTTCCCTTCCACCTACGTTGACCAAAGGCTGTTCTTTCTTAGTATGCAGGTATTTGTTACTTTTCCAGGTAGATAAATAGATGGTATGTAAATTCTAATAGCCCTTGATTTCGTCCATTGGAAAAAAAATTTAGTCTTGGGAAGACGTTCCGCGATCATTCACGCGTATTTGAAACGCGGTAGTCTAATTTAAATATTTGTTTTTATTTTCATTGCTTCCTTTGTGTGTTTTATTTCTAAGCCGCTGTTATAAAATTAAAATACGCTTATGTTGTGCAAAAGATTTAAATCTGGGTGGATCTAGTGCGAGCGAAAACAAAGAAATTGCGTGTGGATACCAACGAATCGAGAGTTAGTGATTAAATGAAGTGCAAACATCTAGATACAACAGTTAGTGTATATCTGCCTACCTAGTGTGTGAATCATTTCACTGTACAATTTAGGTTTATTCTCAAGGTTCATTGAGAATGTGCATTGGCATATCGTTGATTTTTTGCGCAACTATTAGCAAATAAAATCCAAAACAACCTTTGGTACCTACTGGATAAGGAAAATGGTCTATTTTAGCCGCAACCAAAGATGGAACCCTCATATGATCACGAAAATCTTCTGACAAATTACAAGTAATATTTTTCTCACACATTTTAATTATATTCCTCCAAGTCGAGATATATTTGCTAAGATAAAGATACTGCTGTATTTGTTTAGATTGTATAGTAGGAGAATATGTGTTAACGTTTTGCTAGTGTGGGTGCCTATATAGTTAGTAGATGCATGTAATTAATTCCTAACTGTATTACTACCTACTATATACAATCATTAGCTATGTGAATTAGGTCTAAAGTGCTTTCAAGAGGTATTTTAGGTCAGCAGAATGGCGAAAAATCAAACTGAAATCTGTCGTATGTATGTGTGTTACATTTTCTATGTTTAATAGATGAGGAAAAAAATTAATAAAATCTTGCTGTTCCACTGGAGATGTCAAAGATTAATTTGGTGCTTTACCTATGTTCTTATTGGTCAAATATAACACAGATATTGTATATATCGCAAGGGATGTTACCAAACGCTGACACATTTTAGACACACCCACTTATCCGCGCAGGTACACTAACACCATTTATTATTGAGTGAGATCATTATATTAGCATAAAATTAACTAAGAGAAAGTGTTATGTTGATCTTTTAATGGATAGGCATATGTAGTTTTTTTTTTGATACCTAATCTTAGTGTAGTAGCCATTTTGCTTGAGTCTATGAGGGTGCTGTATTTTGAGAATATAAGACATACCTAGTCGATCTAATTTTGATCCAATCACTTGCCCTCAACACGATTGCTATCAGATAGCAGTGCGTGCTCGATGGGGCTGTAACACTCAATATTCCTTTTCGGTGGTTCCAATAGAATCTAATCACATACGGAGGGGATTTAGTTCGTAGAATAGGGGTGAAGTTAGACACGGTTGGGGTTAGAGTCATTGTCAGGTAATCCATTTTAGGTGTAAATGTGAATATTGATTTACCAATTAGTTCGCCTGCGGTAGTCAATAGAATAAATTAAAGTTTATGATAATTTTAAAAATGTGAAGAATTCAGATCCGCACAGTAATTAAATTCCTCACAAAAAAAAGGAAAAAGTTTAGAAAGTGTACTAACTGAAATGCAAACAGTTTACGGAACTCTTTGTCCTGGTAAAACCAGGGTTTGCAAGTGGTCGGGCTTACATAAACAAGGTAGAGAGTCATTAGGAGATGATGACCGCATTGGAGGACTATGTGACGTCACACCACATGAAATGGTTTTAAAAGTCGATTATGCCCTCACGAAAGACAATCAACTAAAAGTAAAAAAATTTGCAGAAAGTTTCAAAATATCCGAATCAACAAGTTTCAAAATTCTACACGATCTTGGGATGTCAAAAATCAGTCCACAATGTTTGCACCTCATCAAAAAAAAAAAAAAAAAAAATACATTGCAAGCAGTTTTCGGAGCTGTGTGGCAATAATTCAGCAGAAGTTACCAACAAAATAATTATTGCAGGTGAAACTTGGATTCATTATTATTACTCTGACTCAAAGCAGGAGTCCATGCAGTGGCGTAACTTGACTTACTTAGATCATGTGTCCCCTTATGGGTCTTAGGGCAACAACCACGCCAACGCGCCATCGTGTTCGATTCCTGGCGATGTGTTTCAACTCGAACCAGCTCTTTCCCAGTTTCCGAGATTAATTTTCTATTGTTCTGCTTCATACGAGGACCTCCCTGTATACGCCCTTGTTGTGTTAGCGGGTTCCATTGCATGGCTTGTCGGGCAATATAATTTTCGTCCTTACAACTAATCCATTGCAATTTTCGGTTTTGTATAATTACATCTATACCTTGTTCATTTGAGATACGATTTGACCAGAACACTCGAAATATGTTTCTTAGATAGCAATTAACAAAAGTTTGCAGCTCTTTTGTGACATTGACGGTCACTTTCCAGGTATTGCAGCCACGTAACAGCACCGATTCCACGTTAGAGCGGAACAGTCTCAGCTTTTTGTTTAAGCTGATTGCATTACTTCTCCATATTTTAGACAACATACCGAATGCAGCCCTAGATTTAGATTTGCGGCAGCTAACGTCTAATTCGGTACCACAGTCCGATGAGAATATACTTGTCGACCTGTTGTCCTGCAATGCCGATATGAACTATTGATGAATTGGAAGGAAGACTTTCAATTTAAGTTTTGTCAGAGTTAATCCTCAATCCTACCATGTTTGCCTCTGCTACCAAATCAGTGGTCATTCGGTGCAGATCCATAATTCTGTGCGATAATAAGCAATCATCGTCCTTCATTGGATTCCGCCACTCTTTATTGACAGAGCGCTCCTCAAAACATCACTGATCACCATCAAAAAGAGTAGTGGTGATAGTATGCAACCTTGTCGAACGTCGTTTCGGATCTCAAATTCTTCCGACAACCTACCACTGTGCAGCACGTGACATTTCGCACCTTCATAAATTGCTTTTATAATAACTACCATTTATTAGGTAGAACATCTACAAAGTATGAGTACTCTCGACAGTGAACAAGCAGGTGTCCTTTCTGGATCCTCCTGCGTTGACCACATTAACACCATACGGATCATCGTCGAACAATGTATTGAGTATAGGTCTCCCACCCGCTGTTCATTGATTTTGAAAAAGCGTTCGACAGCGTAAATAGAAAGTTTATATAGCGTGCCTTATGTAGGAGAGGTAGTCCAAATAAATTGGTAGTGGCGTAAGAGGGGTGATCCAGCCCCCAAGAAGTTTAAGGTCATGGCAACAGTTTTTTGGGACTCACAAGGAATCATGTTAATAGATTATGAACCAAAAGGCACCAGCATTATAATGGAATTCTACGCTAATGTTCTAAAATCCTTAAGATTAACCAAAGGCGTGTTCTTCTACTTCATGGCAATGCACCGATTCACAAGGCACAAATTGCCATGGCTGCTATGAAGTCATGTGCCTTCCAGGAATTAGCTCGTCCGTCTAACAGCCCTGACCTTGCACCTAGTGATTAAAGGGTGACCGGATAGCAAAGATAGTTTTTCTAATTGTTATGTTTCAGCAGCTGTCAAAGGCACTAATGATATCCAGCTGTCAAAATATTCAGTAAGGTTTGCCATTTGCATCGTTCCCCGAAAGTGTGGGCGTAAATACGTGTGGTTGTTGTAAATACGCAACGTGAATTTCGTCGTGGGTCGGTCGTCATCATGGCTTCAGTGCGCAGGTAATTCGTCGCACCGTGGTAAAGTTTGAGCGTGAGTACAAACTTTTGGACCTTAAGCCACCAACCAGACAGAGATCGGTGGAAACATAGCCGCCGTAGCGGCCAGTTTCGAAGAAGACCCAGAAATATCGATTCGGCACCAAAGAGAGTCAACCAGGTTTATCTTGCAGTTGGTTTTTGGGCCTACATCCATATAACATTGTGCTGACGCAAGAATTGAAGCCGGACAACCATAGACAACGCCGTGAGTTCGCTAATTGGGCGCTGAAATGTTGGCCGAAGATCCGGATTTTGGCCAAAAATCATTTTCTCGGCCGAGACCCATTTTTGCCTCAGCGCCTATGCCAACAAGCAAAATTGCCATTATTGGAGCGGCATCATCGGACCTTATTTCTTTCGAAATGAGGAAGCAGACACCGTTACCTTCAATGGTCCTCGGTATAGAGCGATGTTGTGGTTCCAACAAGATGGCGCTACATGCCATACAAGCTACGCAACGCTCGAAGTGGTGAAGGAGAAATTTGGCGATTGGGTCATTTCATGGCGGGCGTTCATCAATTGGCCGCTGCGATCATGCGACTTGACACCCCTCGATTATTTTTTCTGAGACTACGTCAAGTCTTTAGTCTACGCTAACAAGCCAACCACTTTGGACGAGCTCGAGGCCAACATTCGAGACGCTATTGCTGGAATAAGGCCGCACATATTGGACCGAGTCATCAAAAATTGGATCGTATGTACGAGTACCTCTGATATCATGCCTATTGTGTTTGCCCAAATGACACATAACCATGGACTTGCATCCAATGTTCTCTAGTTTGGCGAAGGAAGAAACCTATCTAACAATCCTTGAACCACATAAGAAAACATTGCTAGACTGTAGGTGGAGAGAGTAAAGAGCTTTAATGGTATGGCTTCTGAACTGTTGGAAATTGTAGCGAATTGAAGATGCATTTAATATGTTGTTCAAAGTTTGGAGAAACGGTTTTTAAAAACCTAGTTACGATTGTTCCGCTCAAATGTGGAGTAGGGTTTGTCAAACGCGCACAACTCATAATCCCGCTAAAAAAAAACTTTTGCGCATATGTCAAATATTTGAATGTCATGTTCTTAAATATGTCAGAACAACTTAGATTTCATATCTTTTGAATAAAATCATCTTAGCCAAGTCCAATAATAATAAGTAAGCACCGTTATTGGAATCTTCATCGCAAAACTTAGTAAACAGTCTTGTAATAAACGTCCATTTTACTCTAGATATGCATTTTTATCAAAATTGTTGGAACCGTTTTCGAGAAAATTCGATTTTTTTTTATAATTGGTTCTAATTTAAATACCTTCATCACTGGGCATTATCCCACAGACCCCAGATATGAAATTTGAAGGAAATCCGTCCAGCCGTTTAGGCTGCAGCCCGAGGTACAGACAGACAGACAGACAGGCAGACAGAATTGCAAGACCTCTTTTTTTGAGTTCCTTTATTATAGTAATGTCAAGATTGATCAAAATCTCGGGATCGAAAATTTTCACGAAAACAATAAATAATAGGAGCAAATAGGTTAGGTAAGGTAAATGTTGTTGTTGGCAGGATTGTCAACGGTTCACTTAGAGCACATAGAGTCCATTGTACCTAATTTATTGTAAACTTTGGGAACCCAACATTTTTAAATTAACTGCTAGTTAAAACCACCCAGATAAACGAATGAATCTCAGGACTTTGTTAAGGTCGATAATTTGTAGTACCTATAATCCTGAGAAGAAGTTGCTGCCAAGAGCTGTGCTTCTTTTGAGGGCTAGTGGCGGATAGTCACACAGTAGATTGCGAATAAACTTTTTTCTTCGTTCCTACAGCTTCTACAGTAATCGTCGTATGGAAGACCCAACCGTGTTGCATGGTTACCTATCGAGCAATGTGCAGCAAGAATGCCAGCGACTGTTCTAAGCTTTGCTAGACTAATAGATCTCTTTTTATCGAAGACTGGCTGTATAGTGTGAAAAATTCGTTCGTGATAAAAAAAAAATCTATCGATACTCGTGTTGAAAAGCATTCGCCACTATTTTCCATAAAAGCCGTGGTAGACAAACACTTAAAGTAATTTCCGAAAACTTTTTTCTAGCTATCTCAATGTCCGTCAGATTTATTATCTGCTGGATACTTGCGGGTGATGAATTCGCTCGACAAGGTTCACTAGGTACAAACAACAGGCATATAGTTGTAATGTCAAGTACCTTATCTCACGCTGATATAGTGGAAAAAGTGAGTCATGAGTGGACACACCTTATTAACTGCAACACTGCTATTTTAAAGGTCAAATGTACCGGTAAGACACAGGAGATATGAGTATAATATCTCTAAATTCATAAACGTAACCAACGGACACTGCATCATTGGCAAACATACTCAGTGACTGTTGCATGCAATGATTTCGGCAGAAGCTGCAGAGAAGAGGGGGAGAAGGGGACTATAGTTAACTTCCTCTACCTGTCTCATATTAGAAGGGCTACTCTAGGAGAATATTTCTAAGATCTGAACAAAACCTGCACTGCTAAAATCAATGACATCATGAAAAGGAGAAGATGGGGATCGTATTCCATGTTCCATAGTGGTACCACAATGGAGCTAAGTTGGTCTAAGTGCATCTCATCGAGCACTACTTTCTATCTATCTATCTGCGTAACATTTACACTTTTGTTGGAAACGAAATCAAGATCAACAAATAATGTAGCCAACACAATTTTTAACAGCGACGTTAGGATTCGATTTCTTTTAAATTGTTACTACAGTTTTATACGAGTTTTATACGCTTTAAATTACTTGCGCTGCTACCGCACTAAAGTTTTTTATTCGACTAACTCAGTCACCGCCAATTTCTCAAGTTGAAAGCTAGGAACATATTAAAATTTTGTATTCATAGGTTCTGTTATAAAGCGGCATTGCTAGCAACATTGCGTGATTTAATACAGGGTGATTCAAATTCAAAGTTGATAATACATGAAATGTAAATGTAAAAAATTGCTGTTAAGAAATGATTTACAAATGGTTAAAACTATTACGGTGGTAACAACCTTTTCTCCCGGTTCCCGGGACTGATCTGATTTTTTCTTAGAATCACGAGAATGAGAAACCCTAACGTGGAGTGAGTGCTGTTATATGCCTGCAGCACTTCCAACTGACTATCACTATCACTATAACAAAATCGTAAACTTTATTTTATAAATATCTCCTAAAACATATACAACAAATGTTCTGTTGTAACCAGACATCTAACATGTGGTTATATTCTTCAAGAGTCATGTGAAAGAATATGCCAGGAACGCACAGTTTTCTTAAATACGGACATCGTTTATGTGAAGATGCTTTTACAAAGTTCTTTTACAATTAATTATTAGGAAATATATCCTCCTTTAACTTTGATGACAGCCTGAACTCGTCTTGGTATGAAATTAATAAAATTGTTTTGAGTTTCTCTTGATGTTTTTATCCAGGAACCACACCTGAATTATAGCTTCGACAATATTTGATTTTGTCGTACATTTCTTTTTATGTAATCTTGTACATGGTCCACAGATTCTCTATAGGATTAAGTCTTGGTGAGTTTCCAGGCCAGCCCGGAAGTGTAACCCCCTTACCCTTGAAATATTTTATTATTACCTTATAGTCGTGACACGGAGCTGAATCTTGTCACTGAATCGAAAGCTTAAACTTTTTCCAGTTCTGAGACCAAATGTTCTTCAAACCTTGCTCTGTACTTCTCACTGTTCATCATTCCCTGAATTTGCACAAGTTGTCCAGATCACATAAAGGGTGTCCCAAAATTCATGCAAGATTTGAATTTTGAGCCATTTGTGCGGTAAAGTGTTGCCAACGAAAAAAAAAAAAAAAAAAAAAAGACAGCGTGACAGCTGAGAGTTTAGGGGAAGAGATTAATTCAAAAATTCAGGGAGAATGTAGTGATCTTAGACATTCTGGCCGTCCTTCAACAAGTCGTTCAACACAAAACATCGAAGCAGTTCGCGACAGTGTTGTTGAAAGTCCAGGAACATCAATTCTGCACAGCGTATTTTCACGAAAGATTTGCATCTTCATGCATACAAAGTGCAATTGACTCAAGCCTACTAACCAAGCACAGCAAAGAGAGTTCGTTGAATGGATTATGAAACAACAACAAGTGGATGCTGTTTTTTCAAAGAAAATCATCTTCAGCGATGAGGTTCATTTTCATCTTGATGGCTTTGTTAATCGTCAAAATTGTCGAATTTGGGGTTCAGAAAATCCACGAGTGATTGTTGAGAAACAAATGCATCCACAACGTGTAACTTTTCGGTGCGGATTTTGGGCTGGAGGCATCATCCGACCATTCTTCTTTGAAAATGTAGCTGGTCAGGCAATAACAGTTAATGGTGCTCGCTATCGCGACATGATAGTCCAGTTTTTTGTACCTAAATTGGAAGATATGGACGTGGACGACATGTTGTTTAAACAACACGGTGCCACATGCCATACAGCCCGAGAAACAATTCAATTACTGCATGAGTCATTTCCTGGTGGTGGTGTAATTTCAAATTTTGGTGATCAGAATTGGCCGCTCATATAACGCCGTTGGACTTTTTTCTTTGGGTTTTCTTTTGAAGTCTTTGTTTATGCCAACAAGGCCACGACCACGCACGCCTTTAAGGAGCAAATTGAGCACTGTATCAATGGAATTCAGCAACATTTATGCAAAATGGTCATGGACAATTTGAACAAAAGAGTGCGTATGTGCCAGCAAAGCTGTGGAGGCCATTTACCCGATATGCTAATCCATACATAACACTATACTTTATGTACCCTGTATACTTTAGATTTAAAATTTTTAATTAAAAACCTGTATTTTCTATCAAAATTACATCTTGCGTGGATTTTGAGACAACTTTTACAACAACCACAAGTGCACATTATGGGTCTTGTGCTTAGGGTCGTTGTCTTGATAATATTGCCATCCGCTTTCAGGTTCCAATTTTTTCACACTTTAAGTCAAATTTGCTTTTAAATTATCCAGGTACATTCTCTGGTCCATTTTTCCTTCGAAGAAATATTAGACTGTTGGCCTCAAATGTTTCCAAACGAGCTCTTCATTTGCAATTCTCTATACTATTGGTTTACCATCAGATTACTTTATGAATCAATAAAAGATTTACAGTTTTTTTTATTAAAAACCTGTGTTTACTATCAAAATTACTTCGAACGAGAATTTTGAGACACCCTTTATTTTAAACACAGCCCCAGAACATCTGTTTTACCGGATGTTTCACCGACTGCATGATGTGAGCTGCAGTTGTCGCTTCGTCTGCTCTCTTTCGTATGAGCTTCGATCGGTCCGCTGCCACTAGAGAGTGCGTCTCATCTGAGAACAAAACTTCCAGAACTCCAGTCTTCTTCAGTCTATTTGTCCTACATTTTGGACCAAGTCAACCTTTTTGCCATCTTCGGAGCCATGAGGAGTTGCTTCTGTTGGGGTTTTACGGCTTTTATTCCAGGGTCGTCTACGAACTGTCAATTCATGGATTTTTACTCCAGTTTTTTCTTAATCTTTCTGAGGATCGAAGCTTGTTTTTCAGGGGTTCCGTTTGCTATATCGTAAGATAAAGTTGTCTTCCTTTTTCTTCCATATTTTTCTTTTCATTTAACTTCTACAGGACCGGTCTCCTTTTTTTGTTTTATAATTTTGTTTACAGTCCCCAGACTTACAGAACTCCTTTAAATGCCTATCGAAGTGTGTTCAATAAGTGTGATGATCCTTTCCCTTTTCCTCTGCATGATGTCCATGACGTCGGATACCCACGAAAAACTAATCTACATTAAAATTTATTATTCAAAACGGTAAAAACGCATCCAAATTACTCGAAATAACCTGCAGAATAAGAGATATTAGTCCTGATAGAGAAAAGTTTCTGATTACAATTTTACTCTCGGATGTTTGTCAGACGTTCGTGAGAGATGGGACAGTGTAAAAACTTTTTGGTGTTTGTCGGGACCCGAACCTTAAGTCCTCCGCTCAGTGGTCACGCACTTAACCACATCATCTCATACTGTTAGGAAAAAAACAGTTAAAAGTAAAATTTAGATTGCTTATCGTGGCTTAGTGGTTGCATATTAAGTCTCAGGATCTCGCGGCCCAGGTTCGAATCCGACAAGCGCCACCCTAATTTTCATTAAGTATTTTCTCAAAATATGTACCATTCCAATTAGTAAGTCCTATCAGTGAGAGCTCTGCTAATCATAGAACACCGATAGGTGGATGTAACATAGATGTTAAACGGGTGTAATTATATACGTAATTCGCTCGTACATTATATGTCTGGTTAGTTAATCCGAGTCCAACAATAAAATTGTAGAGTAAAAAGAGCCAAAAGTTGGAAAAATACAGCATAAGAGGCATAGAACTTAATTGGTTTAAATCGTACCTTCTAAATAAAGAACAAAAAACAAAAATAAACAATACCGTTTCAAATGCAGTTGATGTAAATTTTGGAGTACCCCAGGGAAGTTTACTTGGAGTCTTATTATTTTTAGTTTATGTAAATGATATTGAAAAAATCAATGATGAAAAGATTGAAATTGTCAATGAAGTTAAATATTTAGGAATCTTGATTAATAATAGGTTGAGCTTTAATCCCCATGTTGATTATATACGAGTATTCCGAAGAAAATACACTTTTTTGCTAGAATTAGGAATTAGAGTGCTATAAGAATATAATCGTATAATATAATTATAAAACAAACACTTTGAATTGAATATTGTTTTAGTGTTTTATTTATGTGCAATAATGATATGTTAGATCGTCTACAAAAATTACAGAATAAAGGCATGATGATATATTAAGACAACTGTCATGGATGAGCATCAACCAAAGAATTATTCTACATGTATTAGTTTTAATATATAAAATAAAATTTAATTTATTACCTAGTTATTTAAGCGAAAATATAACAAAATATGTTAACGAAGTTCAACCGTATCCCTTGAGAAATGCTAGTTATTTTAGATTGTTGAATTATAGAAATCAAAGAACTCGAATGCATAAGGGATTACTACTCAACACTAAAAAAATATCTGATTTGGCTCATATTGTTTCATATCGAGGTTGACTAATAATAAATATATATTGGCATTTTATTTTGATATCACGTCTAGAAACTGAGAAATATGAATTTTAACTTTTTGACGTAAGTCAAACAAAACTTACTTTATACGTTAGTTTGATTGGTAAACTTGAAAATGTCATGCGTGTGTGTTAACAGTCCTAACTTATTTTGTTACATTTGTGGCGAATTTACGCCAAAATCGAAAAAAAAACCTCTTTCTGACCTAATTAAACAGTGTTACTTAGCCTATTTTGACCGTGATGTGAAAAACCAATGTAAGAAGTGGGTTCCTAAAGTGTGCTGTCTAAGGTGTTATACGAATTTGAACGGTTGGTACAATGGAAGAGTTAAAATAATGCCATTTGCTACGCCGATGGTATGAACTGAACCAACAAATCATGCCGTGGATTGTTACTTCTGTTTAACACAATTAAAAGGGGTTTTCTGAAAAATCTAAACGAAGTATTAAGTATGCCGATGTGTCATCGGTAAAGAAACCTCAGCCACATTCTGACGAGTTACTTGTACCCAAGGCCCCGGTTTCTTTAATGAAAACAGAAACTTTAGAAAGCTATACTTCGACAGACAGTGAACAAAGTGACAAACAGGATTTTATACTCGAGGATGAAGACGTATCGAAGCCACTTTTTGTGAACCAAAAAAGGCTTAGTGACCTGGTAAGAGATTTGAATTTACCCATTGACAAAGCAAAATTATTGACTTCAAGATTACAACAATGGAATTTGTGTGAACCTGACGTAAAAGTAACTTTTTATCGAAAAAGACACAGTTCACTAGTTCCGTACTTTTCTAAAGAAGATGGTTTAGTTTTCTGCATTGATGTGTATGGATTGCTGTCTCAACTTGGTCATGATTATCTACCCACAGAATGGAGATTGTTTATAGATTCTTCAAAAACTAGCTTAAAAGCAGTTTTACTGCATAATGGAAATAAGTTACCATCTTTGCCGCTCGCCTATAGCGCTAATTTGAAAGAAACATATGATGTTATGAAACTTGTATTAGAAAAAATAAAAAAAAATAAAAAATTGTGCAGATCTTAAAGTAGTTGCTTTGTTAACTGGCTTGCAGTTAGGCTATACCAAATACTGCTGCTTTCTTTGAGAGTGGGACAGCCGAGCGCGATCACAACATTTTATAAAAGAAAACTGGCCATCACGTGACTCTCTCGTACCGGGACAGAAAAATGTTAAATTTCATCCTTTGGTTGAGCCCGCTAAAATTATTTTTCCGCCGTTACACATTAAATTGGGCCTCATAAAAAATTTCGTAAAACGCTTAAACAAAGATGGTCCTGCATTACAATTTCTCAAGCAAAAGCTTCCAAAGCTTAGTGAGGCAAAAATCAAAGAGGGCGTATTCGTAGGTCCGGACATAAAAAAATTGATTGAAGATTCGTCTTTTACATCTACTCTTAACCATACTGAAAAACAAGCATGGGATGCTTTTATTGACGTGACAAAGAATTTTCTTGGTAACAACAAATCCGCTGATTTTCGCCAAAAAATTAAACTGATGATGGGATGTAATATGTCATTAAAACTGCATTTCCTTCATTCGCACTTGGACTTTTTCCCCGAAAGTATGGGATCAGTTAGTGATGAACATGGGGAACGCTTTCATCAAGATGTGGCTGCAATCGAAAAACGTTTCCAAGGAAGATGGGAGCCTGCTATGCTCGCAGATTACTGTTGGAGCCTTGTTAGAGAAACTCCAGGATCTCACTACAAGAGGAAAGCCAGCTGCACCAAGAAAACTTCGCCTTTTCAATCAAAGCATCAATAAAACCTAACGGGTGAGCTTGATTTTGCAAGAAAATCATATTTTTGACTAATTTAATTTATCTTGAAAATGAGATGTGATGTAAAAATCTTATTTACATATTTGTATAAGGAATTATAATCACATATGTAGTAGGAACTCAGATAAAATAAAAAGTTTGTTATTTGTTGAGTAGTGATATCTATTTTCAATGACTTGCCAAAAGAAATAAAAGAATGAGTCGAATTTATTAAGATTTAAAAAATTTGCTATTAATTATTGTACATAAAAAAATAGATTTAGTTGATAAGAATTTTGTAAAAATATTGTATTTATTAATAGCATTTTCTTGCTAAATAAACTAAACTCAACTAAATATATTTTACTATAAAATATCAGGTAATCGAATTTTCCGTCATAATTCCGATACGGCCAGTTTCGTCGAAATGGAAAAGCGGTCGGGTGATGGCAGTTTTCGACACAGCAATCGTCATCGATAGTTCAAAGATGGCCAGCGGGTTAATTGATACTTGAATACATCCATGTCTGGTTGGCTGCCGGACTCAACTAGTGTCTTCCAGGTGGAAAAGATGACATTTTCAAGGCTTGCGGGGTAGTCTGCAGAAGGAGTTAACATTACGCTGGTTGCTATTAGGGAAAAATATTTTCTTCATATTTATCAAAGACTAATTTCAGGTGAAGTAAATTATTTAGCTGCAGCATGTCTAGAAAGATATGACCCAGTACGGGTCACTGGCTAGTTTTGAAATCATTTAGCTAAGTATGGTATCCCCTTAAATACAAATTTCCGCAGTTCCAGTCATGGGAACGAGAAGGAAACTCTTAGTCACTTCCTCCAGATCTCCAGTGTAAGCTAGAGCAATTCACTAAGCACTAGGTATTGCTAAAATATACAACGTTTCTTTCCATCATTGCAAAATATTATGAAAGATAAAACGTTGAACAATGTGCTTTGTTTTCCAAATAATGATCGACCTAGGATTCAAAGAGCTTTATAAATAATCCCAGAAACAAAGCAAAATTTAATTTTGCAATAAGTCAGTTCGTTACATTTTAGTCCTTAATCTTGTCACTTAAATGCGTGATCTGAATTAAATTTTCTGGTTGTACTACTCGTAATAAACAACATTATTTGGCACTTCATATCCCTTAACTGGTATGGTGATTTTGTGTTAAAACAACAGGCTTGAACCTTTTCTATACTGCGTATGTACCCATTGCGATCACCTCTCAATTTTTACTGAAGAGCTCCGGGTTGAGGTGTTGGATAAGAGGTGCTGCCACCACTGATAAAAACTAGGGCATACATATAACAAATCAGGAGATAGTATAGTGCTGTACAAATTGATTGAGACAAGCTGATTTTCAGACATACGAGCATTTTGTTTTATTTTCAAAAATTCACAAAAATAGTTGAACTTAATATTTTATATAGAATATAGAATATAGATGGTGAATGATCCAAATACGCACTATGTGAGCAGTATGCTTGGAATCATTATCCTGTTGGAAGTAGAAACTGTTCCCAAGATTTAGTTTCTGCACACTCTGGTGGAGGTTCTCTCTTTTAAAATATTGAGGTAGTCGTACTTAGATACCAAGTTGCTTACACCACCTGCCGCCATCCAGCCCCATACCATAACCCCCCCACCTCCGTGCTTGACCGTGCTGACGACATTTTTTTTTTTTTTTCAAGTTTGTTATTCGGCTTTCTCCATACTCTTATTCTCCCATTTGATTAGAATATAGTATATTAAACTTGCTTCGTCCAGAAATCTGTAGTTTTATCTTTAAATTTTCGGTTTTAGTGGGTGTCCCAAGATTCACGCAGGGTTTGAATCTTGCGCCATTTGTGCGGTAAAATGTTGCCAACAAAAAAAAAAAAAAAACAGCGGGGAAGCTGACAGTTCAGGGTTATTAAAAATGGAGTCCTACAAGAAATAACAACAAGTTTGCATTGTTGAGCAATATTTTAAAATAATGAAGGTTTGCAACTACAGTTCTCACTTTTCCTGCAAAATATAGTCGGAATATTTTCATCTTGAAGACATTGTTAATAGTCAAAATTGTCGAATTTGGGGTTCAGAAAATTCACGAGTGATTGTTGAGAAACAATTGCATCCACAACGTGTCATTGTTTGGTGCGGATTTTAGGCTGGAGGCATCATCGGACCATTCTTCTTTGAAAATGCGGCTGGTCAGGCAATAACAGTTAATGGTGCTCGCTATCGCGACATAATACTCCAGTTTTTTGTACCTAAATTGCAAGATATGGACGTGGACGACATATTGTTTAAGCAACACGGTGCCACATGCAATACAGCCCGAGAAACAATTCAATTACTGCATGAGTCATTTCCTGGTGGTGGAGTAATTTCCCGTTTTGGTGATCAGAATTCCCGGCCCAGATCATGCGATTTAAAGCCGTTGGACTTTTTTCAATCACCTTATTGGACCACCCACGCCTGAAAGGAGCAAATTGAGTGCTGTACCAATGAAATTCAGTAAAAATTTCATGGAAAAAGGTCATGGAAAATTTCGACAAAAGAGTGCGTATGTGCCAGCAAAGCCATGGAGGCCATTATCCAGGTACATTCTCTGGTCCATTTTTCCTTCGAAGAAATATTAGACTGTTGGCCTCAAATTTTTCAAAAGAAACTCTTCGTTTGCAATTCTCCATATCAGATCAAAAAATAATAAATTTATTCTCATCGGTAATCAAAACAGTTTTCTAAATTGAGAAATTTTTATTTTTATGCTCTATGGCACTGACTGCAGTTTTTATTTTGCTTTCTTATAAATAGTTTTTGTCTACCTCTTCGACCATTTAAATGGGTTCTTTGGAGAACATTTCTGATGGTTGACGACCATGTTTTTTTCCTAGTTTTATTTCCGCATTTCGGCTAGCTAGCTTTGGGGCTCTAAAAAATGGATTAGTCTTCATTTTTCTTACCAAAATATGTTCTCCTGCTTTGGTGAATATTTTATTGTCGAAAGATAAAATTTGTGATGCAAGAAGTAAGAAGTTGCTGGATTTCTGTAATTCATTTGGATTGCGATTGCTGAATGGAACAACCAAAAACGATGAATGTGGTGACTTCCCGTTTTTGGGAAGGCAAGGGACATCAGTCATTGACTACTGTCTTATAGGAGAGGAGTGGAGCGCCTACATAACGGATGTGGAAATAAAGCAAGTTCCATACTCTGATCGCCTCCCAATTTGAGCATAGGGTATCCGCTGATTCGAAAGCCAGGGAAATGACTGCCCTCCCTAAGCTAATGTGGAGCAACTCTAAAGCTGTTTTGTTTAGAAGGCAGTTGACTTCAGTATAATTGAAGGAATAATCAAAGATATGAATCCAACCAACAACTGCAGGAGGGCTATAGGAAACGAGTGTAGAAAGACGAGACAGCTATCCTTCACTTGGTTAAGATTATTTCGACTCTTCAACGATGGGGCTATAAAAAGTATGTATCTTATAGCTAATAGGGAGTTCAAAGCCCTTTGCAGAGATAAAAGGAAAAGCAAACTTGAACTAGAAGCTCGAAGATTGGTACAATGTAGTAATTTTTCAGAATTTTGGAAACTATCCAGGAAACGTGGAACAAGATACATTATGTACAGTGAGCTGCTTCCGAACATCCTCCAAGCGCATTTTTATATGTTGTGGAATCCATCGGTTTAGCTTTCAATACACTGCACCTGGCTTCGAGAACGATATCTCGAACAGACGCATAACTCTTCAGGATGTCGTTGATGCACTTAATGGACTGAAAGATGGCAAAGCAGCAGGATCAGATGGGATCCCCTCAAAATTTTAAAAGTATGGCACCAACGAGCTTAACAACAAAATGATCTACCTGTTCAACATACTAGAAAGGAATGGTTTCAATGTGACATATGCCGATGATGTTGCCATCTTGGTATATGGAAAGTTCCTTCCAGTACTCAGCGAGCGACTCAATTATGCATTAAAACTAAGTAATAACTGAGTCACAGGCAGAGGTCTGGAAGTAAATCCGGCGAAAACCGAGTTAGTGCTATTTACGAGGAGAAGATCGATACCAGAATACAATTACCCTCGTATGAATGGTATCGAGCTGATACCTCAAGTAACTGCAAAATATCTCGGCGTAATATTGGATTTCAAATTAAACTGGATGCTATCTCAGCCGTCAACACGGTAACCCTGTGCTGGGTACCGGGCCACATGGATATCTCTGGTAACGAAAAAGCGGACGAACTAGCCAGATAACGTTCACTTATAATCCATTCGCGGGCCCTTTCCGAGGCTAGTATACCGCTTAGTACCCTATACAGGGAGATAGACATCGAGTCTAATGAGGAAGCTAATAAACTCTGGTTTCAATTAGATACATACATGCGCTACAGCCAAATCATTATGACCAGTCTACGACAAAAAGAGATCTATCATTCTTATAGAACTAAGTCGAAGGGATATCCGTATAGTTGTTGGTGTCGTGGCAGGGCACTGTATGATAGGTAATCACGCAATACGGCTAGGGTTACCTCATAGCGACTACTGTAGAAGCTGCAGGGTCGTAGAGGAAATAGAATCGGTTCATCATCTCCTATATGATTGTCTAACTCTGGCCACCAAAAGAAGCCGTGCTTTTGGCAGATACTTCTTTTCACAGGTGGATGAGCTAGGTAGCATTGAGCTAGGAAAACTCCTGAGATTCATATATTTATCTGGGTAGTTTAGCCTAGCGATCGAAGATTGAAATTTTTAGGGTTCTAAATATTGGGTACAATGGACTCTTAGCGGTCTAAGTGAGCTGTTGACAACCCAGTCAACAAGGGCACCCAGTTACCTAACCTAACCTACCTGTTCAACAACATCATTCATAATGGAATAGTTCCACAGCGCCGATCTTCCCAATTTGCAAAAATGGTTATAGGACGGATCCAGCAAACTATCGAGGTATTTCATTTCTAAATGCACTGTACAAAATCTTTACGGCTGTATTACACAGTCGACCTACAGCATGGATAGACGCAAATAAGCTACTGAAGGAATACCAAGCTGGTTTTAGGTCGAGTTATTCCACTGTTGACCATGTGTTTGTACTAAAGAGTGTTGTGGAGTCATTTCTACTGAGGATAAGGAAACTATATGCGTTCTTTGTGGATTTTAAGGCCGCCTTTGATGCAGTGGACCGGAACGCGTTGTTCTAGGTAGTTAGTTAGGTTGGACTATCCAAAGTTTAGTCGGACTATCCAAAACCTATATTTACAAAAGCTTATGTATGAAATGGGGAGGTCTTATCGGGATGGTTCCAGTCGTGGTCTGGAGTAAGGCAAGGATGTGCTTTGAGCCCGAGTTTATTTGTTATTTTCATTGAAAATATAGTAGATTTTCTGCCTGGAGGTGTAGAGTATGCGGGTTTGATGATTAAAGCCCTCATGTTTGCGGACGATATAGTGCTGTTGGCTTACTCACCTGAATCTATGCAGTTTATGATCAATCGGCAAAGTGTGGAATCTGGTGGTTAATTTGAATAAGTCGCAAATTGATGATATTCAACGGCGGGGGAGGCAGAAACTGTTCAAACGAGAAATGGGACTTTAATGGAGAAACAATTGCAGTTGTAAAGGAAAAACTGTTTTAAGGAAAAACTAGCGAAGTTAAAAACGGCCATCAATGCAGCCTGTAGCAAGTATAAAGTGTTTGAAGCCGTATCAGAATCTATTCTTTTATACGCGGCATAAGTTTAGGGAGACAAGCTTTATGAGACAGTGGAAAAGCTACTTCGATACTATCTCAAGAGACCATTTAATCTTCCGCCTAACACACCAAATTATATGCTCATGCTGGAAACAGGCCTATCGCTACTTTTCGTGAAAACGTTAAAACTTCAGGTTCATTACGTGCTCAAAGTTCTAAACATGCCAGATTATCGACTACCAAAAAAAGCAGCAGATAGAGCTATCTACTGGATGTGGGATAGAGCTAAATCTCAGAAATACAATGGACTGGTAGCCCAAATTCTACGGTGAATGAACAGGCCAGAGGAAGTTTTGTAGAAGAAGCATCAGGGTCGCAACAATAGAATCATTTATAGCCGACTCTGTCACAATTTGCAACAAAATAACTATTTTCGTGATGCGCACAGTATTGATGAAATATCGACGGTGCTGAAGCTACGTGGAGAGCTCTTAATGTTGAATTATACACACTCTATAAATATGACAACACCTTATGCTAATAATGTGATGACACTGCACTAATCCATTTTCCTATGGAAATGCAGTGCAGATGTCAAATATTCAAATTATGTCTGCGCCTGCAGCTCGAAAATACTTAAGTGAACAAAAGTGGCGTATAGCGAATTATACTCGTATTGTCTCTGCATGGAATTGGCTTATAGGGAGAGGGAATGGGGGAAGCCAGTTTTACCGAATTAAGTTCAATGTACGATGTAACTCCATACTACGCACAGACTAATCAACAAACGTTCAACATTACACTAGATAATAATTCCACGTTCGTAGAACTTCTGATCCTTATCGGCAAAAAACTGAATCAAGTGCGATTTCACAGCGTCATCATCATTGAAAGTTTTACCATCCAAAGAGTTTTGCAAAGATCAAAATAAATGGTAATCTGATGGAGCAAGGTCAGGGCTATATGGTGGATGTAACATCAATTGCCAACCAAGCTCCAATAATTTTTGGCGAGTGATCAAAGATGTATGTGGCCTAGTCCTGGTGAAAAATGACACCTTTTCGATGGACCAATTCTGGTCGTTTTCCGTTGATCACCGTATTTAATCTGTCCAGTTGTTGATCCGAATCGATCGTTTGATTCCTTGGAAGCAGTTCAAAATGCACCACACCTTTCCAATCCCACCAAATTGAGAGCAAAATCTTCTTTTGGTAGATATCAGCTTTCGAGGTGGATTGTGCTGGCTCATCAAGCATGGACCAAGATCGTTTTCGATTGACGTTACTGTAAACAACCCATTTTTCGTCGTCAGTAATCAATGTTTCAAAAAAGAGTCGGATTCATTGCGTCTAAGATGCAAATCTCAAGAGTTGATGCGCTTCGTTAAATGAATTTCTTGCAAATCATGTGGAACCTAAATATTAAGCTTTTTAACGAGTTTCATACGTTTTAAATGTTTCTCAATCGCTGTATGTGGCACATTTAACTTTTTTGCTATCTTTCGTAAAGTTACATGACGCTCCGACTCGATTATGGCTTTAAGTTGCATCATCAAGCTCATCTGGTCGACCTGATCGTTGTTCATCTTTCAGTGAAAAATCTCCGGAACCAAATTTGTCAAACCAATTCCGGCACTGTTTTTCTTTTAACGCTTCTTCACCATACACATCACGTAACTTTTTAGCAGCTTCCGCTGCGTTCTTTTCTTTACGGAAATAAAGAAGTAAAATATTACGAAAATGCTCGTGTTTGCATTCCATACGACGCCAAACTAATAATAAAAAGCTAAGTAAGACAGACAGCTAACAAATGTCAAAAGGAAAAATATGTCATTGTCAGAAGCCATTAAAAAATATGGCCAAAGCCATCTATGTGTGAAATCGGCAATTACTTAGTTGCCAACCGATGGAAGTATTTTCTTTTATTTCGGCGTTTTTAAACATTTATCGTTGAGTGTTAGATAGAGAGGCGAGAATACCTAACAAGGACTAATTTGTCCTTGCGTTCCAACTTTTGGGTTCAAATTTTGGTTAAATTAACTAAAATAGGGCTTAATCTAGCCCCAAAACGACTAAATTGGCATCCCTGGTTTCGAGTTAATAATGTCGCTTTCTTCCGAAACTAAATAACTCTTCTGAAAGCGTTCCGTTGGCACTTCAGAATCCTCTTCTGAACGTTTTTCACTATTAACTAAAATGTAAACATTCTGATTTATGAAAAATGTTCCACACTTGTGGAATTGGGTTGAAGCAATTTTCATGTTTCATTGGATACTGGGCGGCATTCACATATAGGTAGCTAGTCCTGCCATAAGTTCTGTTACAAGTACAAAACGTTATAAAAGTTAAACAACAAATCATTTTGGATTAGTATTTATAATTCTTTTTTGCTTAAATAGTAAGCATTTTAATAGCTTTAACGCAGGTCTTCAAATGGTGTAGCCAGTAGGCTACAGCGGCATGCACTATTTCCAGGGGTATGGACAACGCTGTTGTGGTTAAAGCACTTTTGAGGCTTTCCAAATTTCGATGACCCAACAAACACTGACCACAAACAATAATCCAATAAATTGAAATCTGGGCTTCCTGAAGGCCAATCCTCGGATGCAATAAAAGCAGTAATGCTTATTCTGAGCTGTATGTGCTGGACACCTTCTTGGTATACCTTTGCGCAGTTTTGATTCCTTTTTCACAAAAATGCAGCTAGCTAGAGCAGCTAGCATGATAGACCCCTCCAAATCATTACCGGAGCAGGATGATGTCCACGCTGAACCCCAGGAACTGTGTTTTTTGATTCTTTCGATGTCCTTGCATACATTTTATCGTTTTGTTTATTAAAAACTTCCTCGACGGTAAAAATCATTTCGTATGTAAAAAGGATATTTTCGTTTTCCGCATGCAAGAGTCGCTTGCATTTTTCAGGCGTCAATATGTAATGACGTCCAGTTGACCGACGCAATATTTTCATTTTGAGATAATTCTGAATGAGCCTTGACATAGATCTGGTGGATATATTCAGCTCACATAACATAATTTTCTGATTCCAAAGAAGATTTCTTCAAATTCACTCGCGTACAGCTTTTAAAACCGCGCTTGGACGGGTATCGCGCGGACGACCACTCCTTTGTCTATCTTCTAATTGAGACGATTCAATAAATCGATTTATAGCACGGTACACAAATATTTTTGATATCCCGAGCGGTTCTATAAATAAATAAATATTTCAGCGCTAACAGCCCAATACAGGGCTTGTCCCAGCTTTTCCCAATTACTCATGCTTTGCGCTGCATGAATGGTTGGGATCTACAGTTTTATGCCATTCCGAAAGTTTGTCACTTCTCACAACAATTTTACTCAGACGTTCGCGAAAGGTCAGTGAGAAAAAAATTTTGTTTCTTGGATTCGAATCTTGAACCTCCCGCTCAGTTATCGCGCACTTAACCACTGAGCCATGGCTCCCTAGCTGTTTTGTAATTCAAACATTTAGCATTTTTACTAAACTTATGCACTTCATGACAAGCAATCAGCACCTGAAACCAAACTGGGTGATATTTATTGCGTTTTGTAGTGTGTGTTCCGAAAAAAAGTTAATGGTACTAATGTTATCTTCATACAGTTTGCGCTGGAAGTTATGCAACAGAATTTATGGCAGGACTAGGTACATATATGAAGAGTTTTTTTTTTTTTTTAATGTTACCTCATTTTGCTCGAAAACCGTTAGAGATAGGAGGGAAACACTTACATATGATCAAAGTTGTAGAGCTGCTTGGTAAACATAAATGCCTTATCCTAAATATCTAACTTTAAGGGTGGTCCGTGTGGTCCGTGTGTAGTAGAAAAATAATTATCTTTCGTTTACAAGATAAAAAATAAGAATCGGGATACAATTCAAAATTGGTTTAAACTAAAAAATGTTCAAAACAGGAGCTTATTTATGAAAACAACATACATAAAGTACCTATTTCCAAATTGCGAACTGTTTAATTCTTTCCACCTGTGAATTGAGTTAGTTTTCGAAAGCTGTCCTTATTCAAAAGTTGATGAATTTTCTGTGAATAATTTTTGTTTCATTATACCTATTTCAAATACCTATTCCCATTTACCCTAAATCCAAGGATTAAGATTGATAAATAGTCTGTAACACAGAGAAATAATAATGATAGGCCTCAAAAGTATATATGTATGTATTGTAATATGCGAGCTACGACTCGAGTAGATAAAACAATATTCTGTGAAATTATTTCTTTATTTTCTAGTCTATAGAACAATTCAGGTTCACACTATACTATTCTTCGCACTTCTTTTCTTACAAGGTCTCTGTCCTCTCAAATCACTTTATTTCCTTTCAATTACTTAATTCACAAATCCAAACTAATTACTTCTTCTTGTTAACTCTCAACTTTCAATTTATCACAAAATTACAACTTGGCTCATTATCACTTTTCTAATACCTTCGCCACGGTTTTAAAACTACTGCCTCTTCTCGATCGCCATCTGTCCTTATATAGCAGAAGTTTCTGATAGCCAGAAACTTCTAGCAAATTCTTCGACCACTGGAACAAGAAAAATTCTGATGTAATAATTCCAAGATGATAATCATTTCTTGCAGTTACAATTCCCTCTAATCTGTGATATTATCCGTCTCTTTCGTAGACATGAACTGTGGAGACTTAACCGCAGACACGAACCTCGAATGAAAGGACACTTCGGACCAAAATTCTGCCAGAGTGAAAAGACACTTCGGAATGGGTTGCATAGTCGTAGGAGCGTAGTTATTATTATGCTACAGTATATTTGTGATCATCATCAAAGGTTATGTCGATCTAGCCATGTCCGTCCGTCCGTCCGTATGTCACCACTTTCTGGGCCTTCAGTTTTAAACCAGGAACATGCAATTTGATATATAAACTTTCTGGAATCTGAAGCAGTACAAATATAATAAATTTTGAACTAAACTTCATACCTCACCAACCCGAACTACCAATTTTGTCCAGTCTCTGGAATCAGAGAGTGAGAGAGGACGTATTTCACTTCCTAGAGAAATGTCTAATTATAAAGGAGTTCCGCATAAGATACTTCAGATCAGAGTTCCTGGTTGTAGACGAAGCAGTTAATATCTTGAACGGACAACAAGGGTGGGATCGTTTATACTCCTACACCGTAAATGCTTTTCGCTACAGAAGGCGTATCATCGAGGAAGGTTTTTAAACTTTGTGTCCATTTAATTCACTTACCTTAAATTAGTATAAAGTCAAACAGTTATTAATCTGGTAGACGGCATTATGCCAAACCAAAGTAGACTAAGAAACTTTTTTTATGTGTAAATCTTTTAAACGGAATAAAAGTCATTAAACTAAATTAATAATTTTTTAGATCCGCCCACAGACATGCCCACTTTTAAAAAAATATCGTTTTTCTCAATATTTTTGCTAGAAACTGAAAAATATTGTCTATTTAAAATATGGAGACATTGACTTTCTCTACAATTTTTGGAATGTTTACTTAAAAAAAATACCTTCATATATTGCTTTTTCAAAGCTATTTCCGTCGAGGGTTTTTTTATTTATTGTGAATATCTTACCAGAATCCGTGAACTTCGGTTACAAATATTGCGAGCCACGCCCACTTTCTGCTAAGAAAAATTGTAACAACAGTTTTGTAATAAAACTTCTTAACAATCGTTGAAATATTTCGTAACGCCACATTCATTTTATTATTGATAAGTTAAAAGATAGGCAATAGGGTAGCGTTTTAAACGGATTGTAACTTTCTTGTACATTTTTCTCTTACGCATGTTAAGACGTTACTATGTGACCTATAGACATGAAACTCGTAAGTAATTGGTATATCGAATTTAGAAATACAGGGTGATACCAAAAATATTTTTACTTTTCACTTCCTATGGTGCGTGCGTCTTTCTACTACTTCCTGAAGCTCTTATTTTCCCCTTTTTTAATGAGGGAAAGCGGTATGATAGTCAGGTGCACAATATAATTTCATTTATTTATTTTTATCAGAATTGTGCAAACAAAATCTTTTAACACAAGGTTGGCTAAATATGTAGGTATTTAGAATTTCATTACATCAAGGCAAATGGAAAAGTCTGGTAAACATAGAGGAGAATTGAAGATTAGAGAGGAAAGGATCGATTTTGGGGAGATTAAGAACGCTGCGCTAGTCCTGCGTGTTGGCGAGTTTGCGATTTCAGTCGCTCCTAACCTAGAGAAATACTCTGATTTGCTATTGTCATCAATCGGACGAGATAGACATTAGAGATACGTAAACAACGCTCGGAGTTCGCAACATAGAATATGCTACTCTCAACTTAGATATGATCTACAAGATGAAACATACTTTTTAAACAGCAACTCAACCGACAAAATAAGCTTTCTATTGGAAGTAAGAGGTGAGCTGATTGCACTTAATTTTATTCCGCATCATCCAGAGCTGCAAATCCTTTGCAATCTGTGTAACAACAGTGCGACAGAGGACGTTTTCCACTTTATAGCGATATGTCCTATCTTAAAAGAATATCGCCTGAAATACTTTGGGGCGACTGTGCTGGATGAGGAGAGAACGCTAAGCATTTTAAATGGAAACTTTGGGTGGAACGCGTTATATAATTACACTATGTAGGCGCTAATGTATAGAAAATGTATTATGGAGGAAAGTTTTTAAAATGGATACAGATAGTTTTCGTCATGAAATTGTTAAATTGTTTATGCGCATGTTTAAAGCTTATAATGTACTATGTAAGTAAATTTATATTTTATGTAGGGAGCCTTAATGTCAATCTGGTAGACGGTCAATAACGACCAAACCTAAATAGACTTGAAAATATGTATGATAATGTAACAACCTACCTTTTTATGAAATAAAAGCCTTAACTAACTAACTAACTACTCTGATTTGCATATTTAGGTTTCCATAGGAAATTGTAGAGCCTCGACACCTATACAATATACGCTGCTTGTTCGGGACTGTTTATATGTATATAAAGGGTTTTTCAATAAGGACATAACAATTTTGTATTTGAATAAAATACAGAATAATTGAGATATCGAGTTGAAATTTATTTCAGATGTAGTACACAGCCTGTGGGATGATTATTACGACCGAAAATTGGAGTAAGCACTCTTAAAGTTGCTACCGCCGATTCTGAATTTCGGTAGTATTATAATTTTTAATAATTTTCAAACGTTGCTCGTTCGTGAACTTCATCATAATAAAAACGTAAACCTTGGCTGAAGTTTTGACATTGGCAGATCATAAAAAAAGTTAAATGGTGCGTTTGTATTAAAATACAAAATTGTTATGTCCCTATTAAGAAATCCTGTACATACATATTTTAGATGCAATACTATGCCCCTTAAAATGTTTTATTAAATAACAACTGTACTCTCCCCTCTCTCTACACCCTGTCCCAAGGCGTTGTGACTTTACTTCAGTAGTAATAAGTACAGGCCTTCTTGGAGCCTCACAGACGACAAGAACTTGATCTGCTAATGGCAGGGTATCGTGAACCTCTTTCTGCTTCATCTGAATCATGGGTGGTGTATTGCTTCACCTATGCCCGGCACATGCAATCATGTGGGAGTAGTTTACTTGTAGTTCAGTCATTAAGGGTGAAACGTTAACAAAATTGCGAAAAATACCCACCTGCCTGAATTTGTGTGTACACCGTAATATATTTGTTTTAAATAAAATGTCGAAAGTCCCCAGAGTTGCCATGTACGTAGACATGTTTACAGCGCTTAAAAGTGTTAAAATTTTGTTTTGCACAAATATCTCCTTATCCATAGATAACTCTATGAATGGCTATAATCAAATTATAGATAAACAAATGCTCTACGAAAATGGTTCTAATTATTTTCTGTATAATTTGTACGCATATTATCGATTAATAGGTCCCAACCTCTTCATTTTTTAGTACCAAATTCCATACAGGGCCTGGGTTAACTTCTCGCAGCCACTTATTGGATCCTACAGTTTTATGCCATTTCCAAAGGTCAATTCTTTTCGATTGAGAGAAGTTTTTCATGACAATTTTCCTCTCGGATGTTTGTCCGACGTCCGCGATAGGTGTGACCGTGGAAAAAATGTTTGGGGTCTTACGATCCTCGAAGACAGATCACGCAATTATAATTTTGATTATAAAATAAAATTTAAACAAAAAAAAAACTCATATTATGGCAAGAGTATGTAATAGATTTGGGATCCTCACTCCTTTGCTCGCTTCAAGGAAGGTGTGGTACTTTAAGGACACACATTCTCGTCTGTTATAGCGCTCAATAATGACAAGCAACATTTCACGCCTTGACCGTAAGAAAGGAACATTATTATCATGATCTATGAATTTCTAAAATAAGCTACAATCTCTAAACAGAAGGCAATAGGAAACTGTCTGATAGCTTTTTGGCAGGAAACCGGTAGGGTCGCGGTCAAAAACAACCCTGAGATATGGTATGTCTGCCGTGCAAAGCGAATAAAATCCATTTTGGTGAAGTAACCATAATTATGCTATGAGGAATTCTGTCCGGGACCCAGATCGCTGGCTGGGCCTCCTTCAATAAGGTCCTATTTAATAGGCGAAAATGACGGTAAAATCCAGGTTCGTCGGTCACATAATGTGCGGCTGTCTGGTCAGTGTCTGACCGCAGAGGGGTGACTGCTACACACATAGATGGTAGACAGGGACCCACCTCCTTGCCGCCCGGTGAAATACCAACAAATTCGTCAAGTAGTCGTGATTACGTTTCGAAGCTTGGCAGATGATCCGGTACAACAGGCATCTCGGGCGCTACCACGGCGTTATGGTTCGCACGAAACTTTCTCATTATTTGCGAGTCACACTAATTTGAATTTATTTCTTCAAATTTTCCCATAGTGATGATCTCTTTTAGGTTTCTAGGTCATGTTTAATAAAATCATAAATGTAGAGGAATTCAATAAAATCTAACGATAACGAATAACATCTACATAAACCATTTTACACTAAAAGCATCTACATAATCTATTCATTTAACCATTGAGTAATAGGGTGGATTGAAAGAATAACTTTTTTCGAAATTACGTTATTACTCGTACCTTGCTTTTGTTTTAGTTTTATTCTTCAGTTCACTTTGCATGTAAGCGGTTGTTTTGCTGTTCTATTCTCAATTTTGGACTTGAAATAGAGTATGTTTATATAGATGTATAAAATGTTCATCTTATTTTTCTTTATGTGAGAATTCATTTAAATATCTGACACAAAAATTGAAAGTTACTCTCTTTTGCTTTCCAGGTGACTGAATATCGTTCTCAATTTCCGACTTGAGATAGAAACTGTACATAGCACTTTTCTGACATTAATTTAGTTTCCCGCTTCATTATTAGTATTACACATCAGAATGGAATAAACGGAAAAATAGTAGATTCAACACGGTGTCTGTCTGTGCGTCTGTCCGGGTGTCTGTCACAGGCTTCTAACTTTTGAAACCTAAAGAAATTAAATTCCGAACAAAATATATTTATAATATATTTATATGAATAATATACCCCAAGAAAAAAAAATGTTACACCCTATCATGCGGCACATCAAAATTTAGCTGAACATCTAGTCCAAAAATATATAAACAAAAAAAAGAAACTCAAAAACCATTCATAGGTGATGTCTATCTCTGAAACTATTAAGGCAAAAAATTAAAAAAAAACAAATTGAGAGCTTATACATTTTCAAGTGGTAAGGGCAAAATTAAGACAAATTTTCTGGCGCGAACAGTTGTTGAAAAGTATTGGAATACGTGGGGCAAAACTCTTTTTAACTGTTAACAACGGGTTTTGAGTTAGAACTTGGTTTGGTTGGTTTTTTTTTTTTTATAATTTGCAAGTGTGAAAGGGGTTATGAATACCCTTATACCCTTATAGTTGACGTAAGCTTTCGCAATTGATTGACTTTTTATTTATTTCATGCGAAATAAATAGATGATTATTGACATCAGGATTCGAACCGTGAACCTGTAGCGTGACAAGCGATGATGTTACCACTACACCACGGCCACCCTGGTTGGTTTTATATGGTGAGCTTATGCTCTTCACTTAGGCCTCCATTGGGCCCGTTGTGTTCCCCTCGTCTGTCGAACTGTAAGGAATAGTACTGTGCTGTGGAAATTATGCATTGAGGGGATGTAGGTATTGGGATCAAAAGGAAACTATGTCGTAGTGATTAGGGAATCGTCTTGTTCGTCTAGCGAACTCGAATATATCACCGATTCCTTTCTTATTGAGGTGTGTTAGATCCAGTATTCTTGGAGATCTCTTGCAGGGCAGTGACAGAGAATGTGATCTATATCTTCCTCCTCCTCGTCACAGTTGGCACAGATTATTGTATCAGCTAGAACGAGTCTGGACGAATGTTTGTTGAGATTGATATGGCATGTTAAAAGTCCCACCATCAATCTCAACTGTGTTCTGCTTGAGTTGAAAGCTCATTTTGCTATGTTGTTACTCGGTTCTGGCCACTTTACACGAGTCTAGATTTGTCCAGTAGTTATTGAACTCCTGTCGTATCTTCTCAATGATTATCGTTTTAATAGTTGTCAGAGGAACCCCTATTGTCTTTTAAGGATTCAGTTCGACAATATGTTACTTGCTCCTTTCCTTGCCAGTTCATCTGCCTTTTCATTTCCCGGTACACCCATGTAAGACGAACTCTATTGCGCCTGGCAAGTAAGTTCAATTTAATGTTGCACTCCGTTACTAGTCGTGATTTCGACATGGGGTTTGTGATCGCGCTAATTGCTGGTTTGCTGTCCGAGCAGATGTCGATTTGCCTCTCTTCATTGGTGTCTTCTGCGAGTATTTCAGTTGCTTTTATAATTGCAAGGACTTCTGCTTGGAACACCGTTACAAATGGTTCTGGTTAGCACAAAAGATGCCAGCCCCTGCTTCCCCTGATATGTTAGAGCCGTCTACGAGTATACTTATATACCGATAACGCATTAGAGTTTCTTGCCTTTCTTTCATACGTCCAAGATTCTCTTGTGGGAAAAATCGATGAGTGGTGTCATTTCTCTTATCATTTCGGTGATTTTTCGATGTCCCGAAGTGGCCGATAGTTCTAAGCCTTAAGGCTGGACGACCGACAATCTCTTCGCTTCGAGGTGCCCTGGTAAAATGTTTAAGGTCGCTCCCATGGCCGCGGTTGGTTTTGAGGATTGTGCTCCTGTGATACCCAAGCAGACCATACGTTGCACCTTTGTTAGCAAGACTCTTGCATACTTTTTGTTTGTCACTGACCACCATACAACTACGACGTAGCTTTGGTAAATATTTCTTCCAGGTTCTTTCCCCAGGTCAATTTCCTGTCCAATATTATGTCCAGGTACTTTACGCTGTCACGGAGTTGCAATGATACTCCTCCAAGTTGTGGAATGTGAAAGTCACTAGTTTTGGTTTTCTTTGTAAAGAGAACTAGTTCCGCTTTATTTGGATTTTGCATAAGCTCCCCTATGATATTAAGGTGCTTTCTTCTTATCAATATGGCTAGATCAACTGCGCACGCTACGCATTTTGCACAGGTTCCATCCAGTGCTTTTAAAAGGTTGTCCATTCTGAGCACCCACAGGAAAGGAGATATTATCCCCCCTGTGGTGTTCCCGTACGAACTGTTCCCCTTCTAGTTTCATCTCCTAGTGAAGCTGTGATAAAGCGGTTTGAAAGCATGTGTTCCAGCTAATTGTTTATTATTTGGTTTAGTACATACTTATTTGTAAATAGAATTTGTATATCATGTATAAAAATTCTTAAAAACGCTGTTTTTGAAGAATTGCATATGTGATAAAAAATATCGATACATGAGACAATAACGCCTAATTGCCGATGTAGGCGAAGCAATTCAACTGGTTTTTCACACACATTCCACAATACTTATGGGCGCGTTCGGATTGTTTAAGATGACGTATGTAGGTAACCGGAGAATTAAAGGAACATAGCTAGCATCTAATAATTCGTACACGCCCTATAATTTTGGGCTCTCGACATTGGCAAGACTAATAAAATTGCAAACAAAATTGCATAAAACTCATTATGGGCGATTAAAAAATTATTCTGCAAGCTATGATTGAATTCTTTATTTATAAAAAGTTTTTATTTGTATCGTTGAATGCAATAGGCCAATACAATTTTAGGCCAAAATTTAAGCGCGAACTTTCGCAATATTATCGTCTGAGCGCACAGAACTAACACGAGAATAACTTGTGTTATCAATTAGCCTGCCAATCTCATGAACTTTCTTCACAAACTTGCGTATAGCGGACACGGTTGGTGCATTATTTCGACCGAAATTTCTTTTCAAAATTCGTACTTTTTCGACAACCAGCACTCACTTTGGAAGTGGGTTTTCAATATTTCCCAAAGTTGTTCGCGGAGATATGATACTGTGTTTTTGAGAGCGAAAGAACTGTCAGTGTCAAAATAAACCAGCAGATGGCCACCACCCTACAAAGCAAATCAATTATTAAAACTGGATATGTGTCTTATATCACATTGATGTCTTCTCATTTAATCGAGATAGGACAGCAATCGAAAGATCTTGTTTTTCAGGGTTCCATATAAAGGCTACGGAACCCTATTGCTCTTGCTAGCGCTCCGTCCATCTGTCAACACTTAGCTCCTAAACTATAAAAATCGCTAAAAAGAGCTCTTTGAGTAGAATAAAAAAAGACAAAATAAACCGAAGCAAACATTTTAAATTCCAAACTAAGTAACCCAAAGACTTAAACAAAATTATGGTTCCAGTTCTATATCGCTCTGCTTTCGATATTTTTATTAATTTTCGAGATATCACACTTCTTCCCCACCCGGCCTGAAGGAGCGTCCAAAAAGAAGGTTCTATCTCGAGGCTTCCCAAGGAAATTCCCTAACCAACAAAAAATCCAATAAAATCGATGCTTGACGAATTTTTGATTTGCATCTACAGTGTCTCACTATGAAAATCGTCCACCTCTTTAGTTAAAAAGCAGTCAATGACCTCCACTATACTTTCAAGCGAAATAAATTATTTTGCTACATTTTCAATAGAATACTCCTATAACTAACTTTATCTCACATAGACAAAAAATTCAACTCGAGGGCCTATTTTAGAGAATTTAAAGTAAGAATCAATCAAATGTCACAATATTTACCTCACAATGAAAATTGTCCATTCTTACCTACGAGCCGTTAACGGTAAAACTTGAATTGTGTTGGGAAATTCTGTATGAATCATCCTTAAATTACTTCATTCGGAGTAAATGAATGAAAAGCATGCCTTGAGGTCAGAAAGTTAATAATAAAACAGTACGAAGATGGTAAATCTCAGAGAGAAATTGCGAGAATTTGTAAAAAGAGAAGAACACTCAAGTATATTATCAAATGGTATAAGGATTCAAAATAAACAAAAACAACAGCAAAAGAAAAGTCTTTTCGGAGAAAGGCGAATTGTTTTTCGTGCGAGATACACAGAAAAACCCTAACCCTAATACTTCAAAATTAACGAAAATAGTCAAAGAGCACTTGAACAAGGAAGTCAACCCAGAAACAGTGAGGCGAGTCTTGCGAAAAAAAGACGACAACGGGCCGAATAGCTAGAAATCATCAGTCCCAAGAACCGCAAGAAACGTTTGGAATTTCCCAACAAATATATTATTATAATAAGGACCCTAGGTTTTGGCGAATGATAAGTTGTTAATGTGCAAGGAAGAAACGTGTACCAAATTTTTTTTTTTTTTTTGTAATGTGTTATTTACTGATGAAAGTAAATTAATTTTCGGCTCAGACGGCAAGCAAATGGTTTGGCGGAAGAAAAATACGGAGCTTGATATCAAAAACATTCGAGCGACCGTAAAACGCGGCGGGTTTGGTGAGGCTGGCACAGAAATTATAATATTTTATAAGAAAATGTGAACGAGAGCGCTTAAAAACTGGATATTGCTGATGGATTTGGGTTCTATCAGGACAACGATTCAAAACACACCTCCGATGTAGCTCGCTGATGGTTCATTTACAATACAACTATCGACTTTAGGTATAACTATTCAAAACCACAGGATTTCGTCGAAAGCTGACTTGGAACGGACATTAAAGAAAGAGTGGCTAAAAATCGAATCCTCCCATAGCACGAAATTAACAAATTTAATGCCTAGCAGACTGGAAGCCGCAAAAGGTGCATTTTAAGAATCCTTAACTTGATTTTTGTTTGGACGATTTCCATTGTGAGGTATTAATATGACTTTTGCTATTTTATATTTTTTGGAAAATTCGTTTAGAATAGGCCACCAGGTTACCAGGTTACGATTGAGCTATGGTTGTCGTGTTTTGAAAAAAACCGCTTCTGGTCTAAGGGCGGACGATTTTCATTGTGAGACACTGTATATTGCAAGTACTGGGGTCAAATTACCGCATCAGTTATCGAGCAACACATGACTGATAAATGTTGATTTGACATGACCGCTTAAGAGATCGAGTATCGAAATTTGGCATTCTGCCATCAGTGATCGTGTATTTATTTATTCGATATGGTTTCTGCTGACGAGCTGAGGTGCATTTGGGAGAAAATATGTGGGAATATCTTTGTTTATTGTTATTTTTGCGTTTGTTTAAATTTATTGTTTGAAATTTATTGCAGGTTGAGTCTAAATAAAATTAACCCTCTGCAAAAGGAGATTTTGGTAAATATTATGAGCTGGGGCAGCGGTTTAGATGTATCCTTTAAAATTTATATTCTCTATTATAAATAAGAAAGCACTCTTATTTGCCTGACTGTTTTGATAGAACTGCAATCGAAGTGTATGTTGTGAAAGATATTTTCAGAAAATTATAGTTTTGTATACGTAAAGAGAAGGGATCGCTTTTATCTTTTTTTTATTCTCTGAACCAGAAGATGAAAAATAAAGTAAATATTAAATTTTTAATTGAAGACGATTGTACTAGTACAATTTTCTGAGTGTACTCGAGACGTCACCATTTTTATGTGGTCATCCCAATGTAATTACTCGATCACTCGATAGCGTATGGATTTCATTTACTCGTTAACTGATGTCGTAATTTGAACCTTGGTTTCCTGAAAATATTCAAACCCCAGATTTTGATCAAACTTGACATTTCTATGATAGAGAAACTCAATAAAGTGGGTCTCTCAATACTGTCTGTCTGTCTTACTGTCTGTACGCACGACTAATGCCTAAACTGCTGGACGAAATTTCTTCCTCTTTATATCTGGGGTCTATGAGGTCACAATTCGGGACGAAATTGGAATTTTCATTCTAACCCCAGAATTGCCGGTACTTTACTAATGGTCGATTTTGAGAAGAAAATCGATTTTCTCGAAAACGGCTCTACCGATTTTGATCAAGTTCGATACGCTGTTTACATTTGCTTGGAGTTATGGTGAACATATGCTATCCAGATGCCGTATCAGGTTCTCACCAAAAAATAAGTATAACGATTGTTTACTTATTAATTGGTTCTTAAAAATTGGCTATTTCACGGCTATGGTTCAATCGATTTGGTTCGAAATTAATATTTAAAAAGTTTTTGAAAATTGTGATTTTTTTTTTAATTTTAACGGATTTTGAAAAAAAAAGATTTCCGATCTGAATTTTTGTAGATAAACAACTTATACATAGATGCAATTACGTGCGACCCAGTCGTGCACTTTATTTAAGTAATTTGGCATTACTAACTCGAAACCGTTTAAAATGCAGATGTATCACTTAAATACTGGGGTGACAATATGTAGATCATTTTTCCACCACTAACGTGAGAAGACACTTAATTTTAATTTAACACACTGATAAGCAGGTCAGAGAAAAATGTTCTTTAGTTAGTAACAATGTATGAAAATGTCAATTGATTTTCATAAATATGCAGTGGCACCTATCCCACTACCGGCATGTTATTCAAATATTCACTTTATTATAAAAAGGTAGCGACACAGAGCCGTCAAATTCTATAACGATTTGGGACGTTATGTGTTGCAAAAAAAAAAAAAAGACAACAACAACGCTAGGTACCTATTTTATAATCAAAAGTAAAGCGATTGTGTAGCCAGCTCAGAAGAATTTTTATCTGCAAAAGGGCCATTTAACGTAGTAAAGGGAAAACAAAATGTCATATAGGTCCCCCAATAAATTATCAAGTTCTCGGCTCTTCTCAATGCAGCTCCGATTCAAGAACAAGGTAAGGTCCATCGTTTGCCGGTTGCGACAAACTTCAAAAAATGAAAAAGATACACTTTGAGATCCGCAGTAGGGATGTGAGAACACATTTAAGTCGTTATTACCATATGCCTCAGGTGTGAGGGCTATGCCAAGCAAATCCTTGCCAAAGTATATTTAATTTATTAAAAGCATGTTTTCTTGTCCTGGTGTATTACTATTTTTATTTCGCTACCTTTCATCTACTTAAAAGAATTTGAATATTGCGAATTATTTCACATTCCATCCATCTATATCGCTTGGCGTCCTCGTCGGATCTCTTTTGGACTTTTTTTGCTCGCGCATACGAGGTAGCACATTGCTTTGAAATGTGGTGGCATAAGCATAAACTTGTGCATGCCGTATCCTTGAATGCGGTGCGCTTTGATATCGCAATAGCTGCACGCGCCCAATTTACATTTATGTCTACCGATATTCGCAAACTCCTTACTTCACATATGCTACTTTATGTGAATAGCCGTTGCCTGAAAATTTCAAAGGGAATAAGTAGGAACTGTCAATATGTCCGTTCTGAATAAAATGTGCAGACTTATAAATCGATAAATGTTCGGTCGCGAAACCAATGGCGGTAGTCACTGTATCAAAACTGTTGTTTAACAACTAAAAAGAGCGTCCGAACCTATATTGTGCTATGCACCGCGCACCAGTTTCACGGAGGGAAATATATGTATAAAAAATTGTCTTTTTAAGCGAAAGAGTGTTTCGTGGAATAGTCTTTTAAATCCGCAGCATAATATATCCGTAGTTTTGTGCAAAGTCATTGCTCGGAATCGGAGGAGATTCACCTTTCCAAATATAAGACATTTATGCGACATTAGAAAATACGCCTGAGGTCTGTCCCCTACAGGATGTTTTGATTGTGTACATATAGTACTTACTGGTGTTACTTTTTATTTGTTGCTAGAAGTTAAATTCACAAAATGTTCACAACTACTATATACATACATATATGCCCTCTATGCATTTTAAAGCATTACACTGCATTTTAAGGAGCAAACCTGCCCAACGTGCATGCATTCAAAAAATTTACTCTGAAAAACTTGAATTTCTCTTCACGATATATCGTCGAATTATATTTTATCCGTAAAAAGTATTTTCTCCGTATTAAGAAAATTAAAGAGCTAATAACAAATTCGCTTTCAGGTTGGAATGTTGTTTACATTGCTATTCGTGATGCAATAGCTCTATTTACGTATCTTTTGTGCAAACAACTTTAAAACTGTCAAATACACAAAATTCAAAAACTGTCAGAGAGCGGAAAATTGCCTAAATTAATTATCGAAAGTGTCAACGTCTTGACAGACCAACATTTATACGAATTTATTCCCGACCCCGCTTAGCCTTAATCACGCTCAGTAATTTAACCATGACACACCGGAACGGGATGAGCCTGAAACGCACTCATAAAAAACGTACCACTTTGACTGCAATAGTAGTAGATTCACTTCGTATTAAATGAAGTCAATTGTTTTTTTAGAATTCTTTTGAACCACACGCTTTGGATTTCATCAGCAAATATCCACATTCAACGCACTTATTAATAGGTAATAGGTGAATTTCTTTATTTTAATTAAATATTCCAAATTTCTAGGTGAACAATGAAAATGAAAGAAAAAACGAGGGTCTTTTTGTAAAATTTTTTACAGTTGTTCTTTCATATATTCATAGAAAAGTATTCAACAAAATTGCGAGGATATTTAGTTATTATTAACTTTTCAATTTAAATATGGAAATAGGAGGTTGGCGTATAGATTTCCTTAATTTGTTTCAATAAATATGAAACGGATGATCCTTCTTGTCCCCGCACAGTAATGTCACACGCGTTAGAATTTCTGTTCGTTCAACATCATCAGCAATCAAAAGATTAATTTCGGCGATAACGCAACAATAAGTTCCAAATTTGTTTTCACTTTTGTCCTATCAGCAAGTGTACTACTTTGATGGTCAATTGGACGTCCAACATTTCAGCCATTTTATTATTTATTTTTAAGTTGTACTTTATTGTTTGTTTATTTCCATAAAACTGTCTCTGGCAGTGTTAAAAGCTGTCTGGATTTAGTCCACATTGTGTGGACAGAAGTCAAAGTTGTATTTATACCTATAGCGGGAAAAAGCTATCACGTCTGTCCCAAAGACCTCAGATCCATAAGGGTCCTTCTTAAAACCTTGGAGAGATTGGTCGATAGTCATCTCCGTTGCAATATTACTTCTAACCCTTTGCCTCTCTCGCTAGTATGAACCATTGAAAAATCATTAGAGTGCAAGGAGTATTCATGCTGTTATTGATATTAAGGGATCTTTAAACACGTCCTACGAGGGTCGCTTGCAAGTGCATTGACAAACTCTAAGATAGAGGCTTCGTTTGGCGTACTGATAAACCAATTGTTAAGCAATCGAATTATCAGTACAAAACTGGGCCAGCCTCCGCTCGAAGGTTTGTCTGTAGAGGAACACCGCAAGGCGGTGTCTTATCCCCACTTCTCTGGAATCTTATGGTGAATGAGCTACTACTACAGGGAGGGCTGCATTGTGATTGCTTATGCAGACGACGTTGCTATAGCTGTCTCTGGGAGGCACCTGACTACTCTAAGGGAGTTGCTGCAGAACGCCCTTCACCAGAAAATATAAAATTCCTTACTTAGCCCCTCCTAAACTGAACCAGGGTGATTGCTTATGCAGACGACGTTGCTATAGCTGTCTCTGGGAGGCACCTGACTACTCTAAGGGAGTTGCTGCAGAACGCCCTTCACCAGAAAATATAAAATTCCTTACTTAGCCCCTCCTAAACTGAACCAGCCTCGTTTTTAAAGATAAACTTAGCTGGAACCCCAACATCCAGGAATGAGTTAAGAAGGCCATTGGTAAGAAGTGGGGAATGCAACCTCGCATAACTTACTGGCTGTACGAGTATGTATCCGTTATCATGCCCATACGTATGTACGGCGTGATCTTTTGGTGGCCCGCTCTCTCCAAAGCTATACACCGCAACCAGCGAGTGAAAATACATAGATCAACTTGTCTGTGCATTACTGGTGTACTTAGAACCACTCCTATGGATGTACTAGTCATTCTGTTCCATCTGATACATCTAGACCTCTTTGGCAAGCAAATGACAGCCAGTGCAGACATTCGACTTAATGCCACCTCATAAAGTGAAATTATGGTGGGTACGGGGCCATGTAGGTGTTGAAGGCAATGAAACTGCAGATCTGCTAAACAGAAAAGGTTCCTCTGAGTTGTTCATTGGACCTGAACCCTTTTGCGGAATATCTGATTCTGCATTCCAACTAACCCGAAACAATTGCGAACGCAACATGTGCATTTCCCATTGGAATAACTCCCAAGGCTTCAGACAAGCTAAAAGAGCTAACCAACCCTTCAAAAAAAAATTTACACTTAAAAAAATGACAGCTAGTTTGACGGAAACCTGGCGCCCCTTAAAAAGACACCCTTTACCTTAATATGTAATCCTAAATGTTACTTACAATTTTTTTCTTTATCAAGTTCACAGAAACAACATATTCATCAAAGGCAGCATATGAATGCAGACGATTACAATTCTATAGACATTCAATCATATGCGGTTGCATCTTTGAACAACGATGTACATCAAACAAGTAGTACAATTTCACACTTGCGACAAGAGAACGATATTTTGACATCCAGAATCCATTCACCAATAATGCACACCACATGCTACGATAGTGAGTCAATGCGATGCGGTGGCGGTCAGATCCTTTCACATAACTCAATGCTGGGAAATCCTTTTTTAACGTCGCACTCTTCCCTGCTCAATTCCAATCTGCCTCTGTTGGCAAGCAAGTTTTTATCACATAGCAACATGCTGCCAATGTCAATGTCTCCCGATGTGGAGGATTCATCACATCTGGACGCTTCTCTTTGGGGATACGAGTATCAAAATGATGTCTGTGCCGCAAACTGCGCGTTCTTGGAGCGACACGTCATTGGTAATGACGTAAAGTTCCGTCCGCTGACAAACTCTGCCAAATGTGCCAAAGAGACAAGAATTCGTCGACCAATGAATGCTTTCATGGTTTGGGCTAAGATTGAGAGAAAGAAGCTAGCAGATGAAAATCCAGATCTACACAATGCGGATCTAAGCAAAATGCTTGGTAAGTTTTGTTTTTATTAAAATAATGCTACAAAAATTAACAATAAAATTACTACAATTATAATAACAGGTAATGTGTATAAATTGCGCATATGAACCTACATTTGGTTTGTGAATAAACACGACTGAAGTGTTTTGAATCCATATTCACGTTTTTTTACTATCATTATACACTTTTTTGCATAAAATTGCATATTTTTTTTACGAGTATATTTACAATCTAGTGTGTGAAGTAGAATGTAATTTTTTGAGAATGCACCCATTTGTGTACATATTTTGCTTATTTGTATTTTAGATTTTTAGTTACTCGTACATAAATATTACCTATAAGTTTTAACGCGCGATTCTGTACCCTGTCTAGAATGTGCAGAACGGTCTTGGGTGCACCAGACCAGATATGGGAGTTATATTCCAGCTTTGGGCAGATGAATGCCTTATAAATTGAGGACAGATCAGATGGGGCAAAATATTTCTTGCACCGTTTAAGAAATCCTAGACATTTTGCAGCATTTTTGGCGACTTCTTATATGTGATCAACCCATCGAAGATGGTTATTAATACACATAGCAAGTCTTTCGATTTCAGCGATGCAAGTACCATTCATGGAAAATGGTTGAGGATTATGATTTCGCTTGAGAGACAGAAGACAGCACTGTGTTTTGGAAGCATTAAATCCCACTCTGTTGGTTGAACCCCATTTGATTATACTGTCCAGGTTGGGATTTAATTGTGTTTGACATACGTTATACGTTGCCGTTCCTCTTCTACGGCTGAAGAGCAAGGACGTGAGTTAGGGAACGAATATGAAAAACTGAGGGTACTGTCATCAACGAAGGCAAGGATTGGATTATAAGTTGCAAACAAGAGATTATTTATAAAAATAAGAAAGAGAGTCGAAGGCAAAACAGAGCCTTGGGGAACACCAGCATTTATTTAGTGAATTGCAGACTTGAAGCCGTCCAAAAAACTTGTATTTAACGCTCCGAAAGGCAAATTCTAACCCATTGAAGAAGAAACTCATCGACGCCATATGCACACATTTTCGGCAAAAGAGCCTGATGTGAAACTCTGTCAAATGCTCGAAATGTCTCGTGTCTTCCCTATTTTATCGATTTTTTTTATAAAAAATGCTCCAATGATATAGTCAGTTACATTCCTCCCCTTCAAAATTTCACCCGCAATACGCGTCATGCGTCGAATGCACATCAGTTCACCCTTAAGGCCAACTTCGGACGTACTGTCAAATATAGGGATTCGTTTATAAGCCGAACGACACGAATATGGAATGATCTACCAGGCTCTGTATTTCCCTATCACTACAACCTTCAAACATTTAAAGCCAAGGTACACAGGTTTCTCCTCTGTTGCTCTTCCCCATTTTCCTAAACGCTCGTGCCCTGAAACAATTTAAGGGTATTCATATTCCATTTGACGCGCGCAAATTAAACAGAAAAAAAAAGTTACATAAATAGTACACAAATTATTAAAGCATGACTATGTAGCACATGATTTATTTTAAAATTTAAATAGCTGCAATAAATAATTTTTGATAATTCTAGCAATTTATCTCTAAAGACTGGCGTACACCGAAGCGATAGCGATGTGTCACTATACATGTGGGCCATATGTTAGTTTCTTTTTTTAAAATTGTTATAAATAAAATTCATTGAATATATTCCAAAGTTTATTACTTTATTGAAGAGAGTAAACATTCCGATTATTTACGGAAAATAATTTCATTTAAATGACTTGCCAATAAGACATCCTGTCAACCCAATTTTGCAGTATATTTTTCATAATTCGGGACTCTATTTCACTAATAGATCGATGAACATTGTGCTTAAGTGTCTGAATCGATTACACGATTATTGAACTTAGTGTGCAAAAGATCGATTGTTGGACTTGTACAGCACGTAGCGCAATTTTGCTGTAATCGGAGATCGTCCAAGTTCATTTCCAGAGTTTCTGATGAACACGAGAATAACTTGTGTTAACAATTAACTTTTTTCACAAACTTGGGTATAGCAGGCACGGTTAGTGCATTATTTTGACTGAAATTTCTTTTCAAAATTCGCACTGTTTCGGCAACACAGCACTTACTTTGGAAATAAATTTTCAATATTTCCCAAAGCTGTTCAAACGTAAATCGATTCATTTCGTACCGCGGAGATATGATACTGTATTTCTGTCAATTTAAGAGCGAAAGAGCTGTCAGTGTCAAAATAACATGTAATTTAGAAAGAAATCAGCACATGGCCACCCTAACACGTATCTGTCTTCACAAACGGTTCAAAAATGGTACATAAATTGTTATTCATTTTGTGCTTTAGGATTTTAATTTAAATAAAAAAAAAAGTATTAAAGATTTCAAAAGTATGCCATTAATCCATTATTATATATTAAACAGTCTTTCGCCGACAACTCTTTAAAACCAGGCCCCTCTTACTTCAGTCACCTTCTTAAATTCTCCGTTGGCCCCTTTCTGTCCCTGCCTTTTGATCCTACTGTAATTGAAAATAAACTACAAAATCTTAATGATGAATTCTCACCCGGCCCAGATGGTCTCCCTGTCATTTTTCTTAGAAAGTGCTCCTCCATTCTCTCGCTCCCCCTATCTCATCTCTTCCGTTTGTCTGTATCACTAGGAGAATTCGCTCAGATTTGGAAGACCTCCTTGATAACGCTCATACACAAAAAGGGGTCAAAGAACGAAGTAACAAACTATCGCCCCATTGCTAAACTATTTCATCTACCCAAACCTTTCGAAAGCATTTTATACGAAGCTTTAAGCTTTCAGTGCAAGTCTCTTATCTCTCCCGCCCAACACGGCTTTCTGAAAGGTAGAGAATGACGCAGAAGTCGACGTCATTGCAACTGATTTCAGTAAGGCTTTTGATAAGATATCTCATAACTTAATCTTCTTACCTGGAAGCCGTTCTTACAGAGTTCGCTTCAGATCCTTCCTATCGACTCCTTTCTTGGCCACCTCTGGTGTTCCACAATGCAGTCATCTGGTCCCCTTCTCTTCATTCTAACCATAAACGATGTCGAGAGGGTTATTAAACACTCTTCCCTCTCTCTGTATGCTGATGATACCAACATTTTCAAAGCCATTTTTCACCATATGACTACTGTCTCCTTCAACAAGACCTTGATACTTTTTTGAACTGGTACCTAGAAAATAGCTTAGAGCTCAATATCGCCAAATACCAATTCATTGCCTTATCACGTAATCACCACGTGTCCTCCATCCGCCTTTACCTTCTTCATGGTCAACCTATATCCATCGTTCAATCTTTGCGCGATCTTGGAATATTGTACGATAGGGAACTAAATTTCCGTTCACATATTGATGAGATAATTCGTAAAGCTAACTCATCACTTGGCTTTGTCAAACGATGGTTCAAAGAATTCTCCGACCCTTACGTGACCAGATCCCTCTAAATTACCTTTGTTCGCCCCCTCCTTGAAACGCCAGTCAAGCGTCACCCTTTCAGCAAGTTCATGTGACCAGAATCGATAATATTCAACGTCGATTTCTTCAATTTGCCCTTCGAGGTCTTCCTTGCAATGATCCATTTATCTTGCCTCCCTATCAAGACCGCCTCAACCTCATCAACCTGAGTACTCTAGAAAAACACAGAGATGTTGCAGACATTGTTTTCATTCATCGACTTCTTTCAGGATTTCTTTATAACTCAATTTTCTTCAATACTAACCCACGAAATTTACGATGCCCTCGTCTTTTCTATCTACCGTCCCACCGCACTTCATATGGATATGGATCATTAGATTTAACGCACACCTCACTCATTTTGATTTTAACCTCAGCACTCCCTGCCTTAAAGCCGAACTCCTTCACCATTCTCCTTAACTTTAAGTCTTAGTTTTAAGTTTTAGTTTTAAGTTTTAGCCTTAAGTTAGTTGTAGCTTATAATAAGCCAAATAAAAGGGGCTTTCGCCCCACCAAAATTATGTATCTATAGAATACAACATCGGCAAAATGGCCACCACAGGTGTTTTTGCTAATTTATGTTCTTGTGAGGTAATTTTCGATTACTTTTCGGCACATTTCTGGTTGTATTGCGGCCATAACTTCAAGTATGCTGGCTTTTAAGTTTGAGGATTATCTGCATAGGCATGATCTTTAGCAGAGTCCCAGAAAAAAAAATCCAACGGGGTCAGATCACACGATCTTTGTGGCCAGTTGATGTCGCAAATCTCAATATTAAAGGACTGGGAAACTTTTCGTACAATAGAGCCAAATTTGTCTGTGTAGTGTGGCAGTTAGCCCCGTCCTGTTGGAACCACATATCGCTCACATCAATGTCTTCAATCTCAGGACATCATTTGATCATAGCACAGAGAATTCACCGTACCAGTGCCCTCCGCCCTTTTTTCAAAAACACACCGCCGGTCTACAGCGCGCAGCAAATGCAATAGCTTCTCAACGATCACATTTGGATTCTCAGAACCGCAAATGCTGCAATTTTGTTTGTTTGTCATCGCTGGAGAAGATTTTGTTCGAAAAATCGGCGTGTATTAGTTGGTTTTCCAGCACCCAATGGTCGTCTGTTCTGCTGATTCTATGGTAAGCAAGTTTTAGTTTTTGTGTAAGCTGGTCCTTATTAGGGGTGAAGTTACAAATCCAAGCGCAAAATACGCCAAACGGGGCTGTAGGAATTAAGCGCGCCGTGAAATTAAGAATTGCGGGTTTTCACCCACTAAGGCAATAACAGCGGTATGTTTCCAGTTGATCGAGCATTACGATGATACACAATCCTTACGACATCACAAATACTACAGATTTGTTCGAATTTGGTGATTGTGTTTCGAACTGTTTGCTCAGTTACGCGATTACATCGATCATAATCTGTAATAAATCGCGATATATAGATATTGCAGAACTGTTATTTTTGTATTGTATAATATTAAGATGCAACAATTTTAATGCGTGGTTAAACGGTATATATTGTAAAATGGCAAGGCAAGAAGTAACTACCTGTCACTACATATATGTAGATGACAGATGCCATATGGCATCTGAAACCTGGAAATGAATAATCCTTTATGTAGGTTATCGGCTTCGTAATTTATTGAATGAACTCGTCATTCCCCATCAATAAAACTTCCAAACCACGGCAGCGGAAGTTTAATATACAAAACATAAAAAACTGTACTTGCTACCACTTCCGCGAAGAGATAAATATGCATACACGCATACATACATACTTAGACAGTCGGGACGGGAGGTTATCAAGGCCACCTCACCCACAGTAACAAAATCAAAAATAGTAAAAGCTGTTGCAATGAGATACATACGTATTTTCAGCTGACAACAAGAACTTCGCACTCTGCAGAGTTGTCTCCCACAAATGGATGATAAGAGAATGTGAATGGTAACGGGGACCAACATAAGGTGTATGTTCTAGAATCTTTTGCACTAAGTTGACTGAACAACATGGTCAGCATGGTATTCCACTCGCGAGTCTTTGGTGGCAGACTTTTATAGGACAATTTTATTCGATATCGAGTATTTTCCCTTCGATATCGAATAAGTATCGGTGAAAAGTATCGATGCCAAGAGTACTTTGTATCGAAGCAAAAGTATCAATACTTTACTTTTATTTACTTGGCCGTGGCGTTGCCGTTCATTCGCTCTATATGTTCTAGCGATTTTAGGCAATGAATTCGAACTCATCTGACTAATTCTATGTCATTGTGTTGTACATACAACCAGTGTCACTTCCTTTTTGTCACAATTTGAAGCAGAATCGGAATTTTCATTCTCCCCCCAAACAATCGATCTTCATTCGATTTTGATCAAATTTGGTATTTGAGTTATGATGAATATTTACTTTCAGATGACGTACTAGGTTTTCGCCAACAAATATGTATAAAGGTAATTTATTGATTAAATGGTTCTCAACAATTGGCTATTTCTTGGGTATGGATCAATCGATTTTCTTTGAAATTAATGTTCAGACATACTTCATATATGCAAGGTCATAGCATACCAAATTCATCCTACTCGTAACTATCAAGATATAACCGCCCTTTCCTGGGGGACGCAGAATTCCTACTTTCCCCCAGGCGCCGCTACGGCACTTGCACCACCTGTTTTGACAACACTTTTTATCTATTTATTGGTAGTCACTCGATTAAGCCAAGAACACGTTGCTCCATTAAAATTTTCTAGTTATCTAGGAATGAATTGATAAAATATTTATCGAATAAAAATAGTTTAATATATCCGAAAAAAAAAAACATATCTTGTAGCCGAAAGATACACCAATAAATTCGAAAAGCTTCTAGAAATACTGTAAAAATGCAGATTTCTTAATGATAGGCTTGAAGTTGCGCAATATGCTCGCATATATGCAAACAAAAATATTTATTCGCTCTGTGAATGGTTTTTTTTTTTTTTAATTTTTGCATTGTACTACCACCAAGCAGAAACCCCTTTTTGGTGTAGCGGTTGGAGAAACTTAGATTTTGTTCGTTTCTCTTTTATTCGTGGTGGCTATTGCTGTTCCCGTTCGGGTTTGAAGCTGCACAACTCGGGTCATAAGCAAATACTAAACTACCCACTACAGAATGGCCACCATCCATGGATATTTATTTATCATTTTATTTAATTATCTGATAGTGGGGTGTAGAATGCTTTAATGTTCCCGGTAATGTAGTAAAAGTTTGCTCATGACGTTGTCTAGAAAAGGCAGCACTAGTTCGGACTTGACCTTTAAATTGATAATACATCTGCATATCATACAATGCAAGTGATTGAAGTCATGATTAATTATTTATTATTTTCTTTTTTCTCAATAAATTTATTTGTCTATAGGTCGGCGAAAATAAATAAATAATTACGCAAAATGTTGAGGATTGTAGAAAATGATAAGAATTGGTGTTCCGTACCAGAATGGTATAATCGAAACCTGGGGTCGAATTACGACATCAGTTAATGAGTGAATGAAATCCATACGCTATCGAGTGATCGAGTAACTGTAATTACATTGGGATGATCACATAAGATTGGTCACGTATCGAGTGCATTTTGAAAATTGTACTAGTACAATTCTACTACATTGAATTGAAATGGCTGACAAATGTCAAAACTATTTATTTTTGTGTAAGGAAAAGTTTTGTATTTATCGTCTTCAATTAAAAATTTAATATTTGCTTTATTTTTCAACTTTTCATAAAATAATAGCTATGAGTGTATTAAACGAAGCCTTTTAAGAGATTTTTTTTTTTTTTTTTTTGGTTGCGCCTGGAGGTGCAGGAATCTTCAAAAGATACCAATGGCCCGTACCATTGGTTATGCCCGATTCATATATCTGACCTGATGATTCATAAGTGTCGGCCAGTATATGCCTACGGGCTAAACCTCACCCCCCAGAGAGGCACTATGAGAACCGGCCGCTAGTGCTCATAGTAGTAGGAAATTCGTTCCTCTCATTTTTTCGTTTTGTGGTGACTACGACTAAGTTGCCTTAACAAGTAGTTTATGCTTCTGTAGTGTTAATCGCGTTAGGTAGGTAGCTTTCCAGCGAAGGCACCTACTAATATAATTATATGCGGTTTTCCCTCACTGCGCCAGATCGTACGGTCTTGTTCTTTGTAGTCGGCGCTCGAGGTTTGTCACGTCCAGAGTACGGATTATTTCATTATTGCAATGATCATGAAGGCGAGTACGAAGTTTGTGAGCAAAGTTTGTTACTTCATCCCTCACGATAGCAATTTCTAGATCTCTGTGAATATCACTATTCCTTATATACCATGGAGCATTCACAATTGCTCTTAGTGTTTTGTTTTGGAATGTTTGCAGAACAGTCATATTGCTTGGCTTGGTACAAGCCCAAAGTTGTATACCGTATATCCAAGATGGTTTTAGCACTTGCTTGTACAGAAGCAGTTTGTTGTATACGCTTAACTTCGAGTATCTCCCGAGTAGCCAGTACATTTCTCTAAGTCTGATTTCGAGCTCGTCGCGCTTCTTTTAACATGTGGTTTTTGCGTCTAGTGTCATTCCTAGATATTTTGCCTCGTTTGCGTACGGTATTTGTACCGAGTTAATGGAAATAGGTAAGTTGTTTATCTTTTTGTACGTAAAATTGACATGCGTTGACTTGGTCTCGTTAAGGACGATTCTCCAGGTCTTTGTCCAATCGCATACTTTGTTTAAAGCTCGTTGGAGTTTTCCAGTTGATGATTCGACTGACTCATCTATTGCGAGGATAGCCGTATCGTCTGCGAACGTTGCTACGACAGTCCCTTCATCTTGTGGTATATCTCTTGTGTAGAGGAGGAACAGGATTGGGCCGAGAACGCTTCCTTGCGGAACACCGACATAAAGCGATCCCTTCTCTTTACAAGACTCTGCGTACGTATACAAATCTATAATTTTCTGAAAATATCTTTCACAACATACACTTTTGATTGCAGTTCTAAACAGTCAGGGCAAATAAGAATGCATTCTTATTTATAATTGAGAAGATAAATTTTAGAGGATGCACCTAAACCGCTGTCCCAGCTCATAAAATTTGCCAAAATTTCCTTTTGCAGACTCAACCTGAAATAAATTTCAAACAATCAATTTAAACAAACGCAAACATAATAAACAAAGATATTCTCACATATTTTCTCCCAAATGCACCTCAGCTCGTCAGCAGAAACCATATCGAATAAATAAATACACGATCACTGATGACAGAATGCAAAATTTCGATACTCGATACTCGATCTCTTAAGCGGTCATGTCAAATCAACATTTATCAGTCACGTGTTGCTCGATAACTGATGCGGTAATTCGACTCCTGTCTCCCTGTCCGTCTGACCGTGTGTCTGTCACCCGCTTGTAACTTTTTAACCGTTTAACCTAGACAGCTGAAAATTTGCACCAAAATAATACCTGATGTAACAAAAATAGGCAGGAACAATTTTTAAACAAATTCATTTCCACACCTCACCATTCAACATATCAAATTAAAGCTGAACTTCCAAGGAGTCCAAAATTGTAAAAACAAATTTTTTGGATACATTTTCTTGAACAAACACATTTAAAAGCCATAGCATGAGCGATGACGCTTCTCTATGCCAAAAACTATTGATGCGAGAAATTTCAGAGCATGTAAATTTATGAGGAGGAAGGGGAAAAATAAATCTTGGCACAAACAGTTATTGAAAAATATTGAAATATGTGGGGTAATAAGTCACCCCACCATATCTTACCTCGTCTTCATTAAATTTTGACATTTTACAGGCGGACACATTTGCATGTTCGATATAATTTAAAAGTTAAATTTCATCACAATCCTTTTGGTAATTCTTGAGCTAGGCATACTCGTATGAGAAAGTTGATTCGAAAATGTTTTAAACCCCCCCTTCATATCTTACTTCCACTAAATTAGATTTTGATCAATTCTAAATAAAACTACTAGGACTAGTGTATAGTTCTAAGAAGCCTACATGCCAAATTTCATCAAAATCCGTTTAGCAGTTCTTGAGTTAGGCGGCTAACAAACATGATTTAAAGATTTTTGAAACCTCGCCCCCACATTCCACCTACACTTGGGTCGATTTTGACAGATTTTAGACGAAATGACCTACGTATCAAGATGTACATACGAGTGCATATAATTCAAATTTCGTCTAAATATCTTTAGTGTGTCAAAATGTCACAAGTGCGCCGTGTGTAGAATACTAACCGCGCGAGGCCCGACTTGCTTGATTAACGATTTTTTTTATTATACCGTCTTCCGTATTGTATATTTTATCGGTGGCAGTATAGAGGTATCAGCCTCACTACATATATGTTGCAATGTTCCAGTACCGTCTTATTTTGTAGTGGCTGTTGGAATTTAGTGCATTGTGACATTTCATAACTGTCTTTGATTTCAGAGCAGTTTGACTGTTCACGTAGATGGCTATCTTCGATGTTGACTTTCTTGACCTTGCCTCTATTGCAAGGATTTCTGCCCGAAAGACACTGCATGCGTTCAGTAGTCTGAAAGACTCTTGTTTTGTCAGTATTTCTGAGTTTTGGCAGTTTCTTGATCACTTATCACATTATTTGACAACCAGTCTTTCCTGGTGAGAAATCAGGTAGGATCAGTAATTTTTTTTTTTTTTTGTAATTTGCACGTGTTAAAGGGGATATGAATACCCTTATACTAATTTTTTTTAAAACACGTGCGTTTTGTGGACAGGGGGAGAGACAGAGAGAAAGACAGAGTGGTGTAGTTTGAAACTCAGGTGGTATTAAGTTTCTGTAAACTCCAAGGTTGGCTGTCCAGATAACTGGGGAGTATTTTGTTTGTTTTTCGCTATTATTGTCGTTGCTTATGATTCACAGTATTTTTTTTTTCGTTCTCCTGTTGTCATCATCACGATCAAGTTGCATTTTAGCTATATGACCACCCTACTGCCAGTGTTATGCCTTCACAGTAGAGTTGACTTAGCTTTCGCAAATGATCGACTTTTTTATTTATTTCATGCGAAATAAATAGATGATTCTTGACATCAGGATTCGAACCGTGAATCAACAGCATGACAAGCGATGATGTTACCACTACACCACGGCCACCCTTTATATTCATATTGAAATCATAATAAGAGAGCTTGGAATCTGAAATTGAAAAGATTGATCAAGCCTCGTAAAGGGATCTTCTTCCTTATGATGATCAGTACAAACTCGGTCTTCGAGAGATTTACTGTCAGACCATTTTGCTTTGCCCATACCTATAGCACTTTCAAGGCAGATTCCAATAGTTCACTGATAGTTAGCATGAACCTGCTTAACATCAGAATGATTAAGTCGATACCATTTCATTTATTACCATACTATGTATTCAAAGATACAAAGTTTTTGATGATTCTCTCAACGACGTGGAGTCAAAGCAGGGTAAGAGTAGTCCTCCCTGGGGTGTACCGCTAATGGTTTTTTTCCTCACATAAACGGGTCTTTTTGCTGAATTGATGATTCTGCTCTTTTTATTATTCCGTTCCAGAATGGTATGAAACGAACCACTAATATATTCAACACGGTGCCTGTCTGACCGTCAATATGTCACAAGTTTGCAACTTTTGAAACGTTAGACCCAGGGAGCTGAAACTTCGCATTAAAATAGAACCAAAAATAATTAAGACGACTAATTGTAAAATGTATTTTCTTGAGAGGGCTTTTTGTTGCTAAGGAAAAAAAAAACTTTTTTCCAACCTAACACGCGGTATGTTAAATTAAAACCAGACAAATATATAAGAAACCTCAATAATAGGCAAAAGTGATGTACCCCCAAATCTTCTGTCTGTATGTATGTGCGCTAGACTGCAGCCCAAATGGCTGCATACATACAGAAAATCGTTAACAAATTAGAAATAAATCAGATTTTTCTTTTTTATAGACATTTATTTATCCATTACAATCTTGTTCAGTTATTGATAATAAAAAAACTTAAATTGTTTAGGTTAGTCAAAGGAAATAAACAAAAATGTGGGTAACAGCCTTTTTTAATCAACTTTTAATGTTAACGTTAAACTTTCCTGTATGGCAACATCAGATTGCTTGGAATATGGAAGAGTGCTGTTATAAGTTTAGTATTGTGTTCGTTTATGTAAGTGAAACGCGCAAAAGCACTCTTAAATTTACGCGATGGGTCGAAAACAACAAAAAAAAAAAACCACTGAACCTGAGAGGAAAATTATTTTGGAGCTGCGTAAACAAAAAAAAAAAAAAGAAAAACCTACATCGAAATTGGCACAGTCGTAAAAAGAAGCCGATTCACGATTTGCAGCATCATAAAACGTTTCAAAGACTCGTCCAACCTAAGAAACCGCTCACATTATGGACGTCCACGAAAACTGACCGCAAATGAAGAAAGACTTGTGGTTAGAAAAATTAAGAAGAATCCAAACATTACGAGGGTGTGTCAATAAGTCCCTGAAAATTAACACAAATTGTGTCGTCACCTTAAATTTATTTTTTTTTTGTCAAGAATCATATTTCAAAAGAACGTACCCAAATTTTCAGACAGATCTGTCAAATAGTTTTGTTGTGGCAGCCATTTTATATAGACGCCTACTAGCATTTTCGTTAAAATGGAAAAAAGTGAATTTCGAGTGCTCATTAAACACTATTTTTTGCGAGAAAAAACTATCACGCAAACCAAACAAAAGCTTGACAAATATTATGGGGACTCTTCACCATCGATTGGAACCATTCACCACTGGTTTACTCGATTTCGGTGCGGTAAGCACAAGTGACGCCGAACGTTTTGGTCGCCCAATTGAGGTCACCACACCAGAAATGGTCGACAAAATCCATGGTTTGATAATGGGCGATAGGCGAGTGAAAGTGCGCGAGCTTGAAGAGGACACAGGCTTATCACATGGCTCAGTGATTTCGATTTTACATAAATATTTGGACATGAAAAAACTTTCCGCAAGATGGGTGTCACGTTTGCTCACAATCGACAACAAACGCATTCATTTGATAACTTAAAGGGTGTGTTTGGCGATGTTCCAGAAAAATTCGGCAGAGTTTTTGCGCCGTTTCGTAACGGTGGATGAAATTTGGATTCATCACAACACACCAGAAACCAAGGAACAGTCAAAACAATGGACTTCTCCTGGTGAACTGAAACCGAAGAAGGCCAAGGCGGGTTTGTCAGTAAACAAGGTCATGGCGACAGTTTTTTGGGATGCGCGCGGTGTTATTCACGTCGATTACCTTGAAAAGGGTAAAACGATCACCGCCGCATATTACGCAGAGCTGCTGGATCGATTCCAAGTCGATTTGAAGCAAAAACGGCCGCATTTGGGGGAAAAAAAAGTTCTTTTTCACCATTACAACGCCCCGGCGCACAAGTCCGCAGTCGCAATGGCAAAATTGCATGAGTTAGGCTTTGAACTCCTTCCTCATCCATCATATTCCCCAGATTTAGCCCCTGCGACTATTTCTTGTTTCCAAACATGAAGAAATGGCTCGGAGGTAAGTGATTTGGGTCGAATGCAGAGGTCATAGCTGAAATAAACGCTTATTTTGAGGGGCTCGATAAATCGTATTATTTGGAGGGCATAAAGAAATTGGAGAATCGTTGGATGAAGTGTATAGAGCTAAAAGGAGACTATGTTGAAATATAAAATGTTTTTATACCGAAAAGAGTGTTCCTTATTTAATTTTTCAGGGACTTATTGACCCACCCTCGTACCTCATCGCAAGTATCGGCGGAATTAAAGGAAAATATCGGTAAGGAAATTCATCCTAAAACAGTGCGTAGAACTCTGCATCGTGCTGGTTACAAGTCCAGAGCGGAAAGGAAGAAACCTCTGATAAGCAAGTCAAATTAAAAGAAGAGGTTCGAATTCGTAACAAGTTGCAGAGATAAGTCTATAGTTTTCTGGGCCAATGTACTCTTCTCAGATGAAAGCAAGTTTAACATACTATATTTCAATCAGATGGGAAAATAAGAGTATGGAGAAAGCCGAATACCAAGTTTGGAAAAAACGGTGCTTTATGTAGTGAGCACCTGCATGTACAGGGGTGAGGGGAGGTTTAAGGTATGGGGCTGTATGGTGGCAAGGGGTGTAGGTAACTTGGTGTTCATTGACGGGACATTAAAAGTTATACCTAAACATTTTAAAGGAGAACCTCCACCAGACTGCAGAAATTAAATTTTGGTAACAGTTTCTTTTTCCAACAGGAAACACACTGCTCACATACTCGTAGTGTGTATGTGGATCATTTACCATCTGCCCCACATTCTTCCAACTGTGGGTGGGATGATCTTGGTAAAAGGATGGAAAAGCATAACATTTCGGGGAAAGACAAACTCAAGCAACTTCTGCAGCAAGACTGACAATACGATGTACTCGTATCGGAGCTGAAATTACAACAAAAAAATGGTCTATTCAATGCCAAAAAGATTGGATGAAGTTTTAAAAATAAACGGCTAGACCACAAAGTATTAAGGAATTTATTTTGTAAACATATTAGTAGCTGTGTGAATAATTTTGTTCATGATAAACAAAAGGCAGTTACCAACATTTTTCTTTATTTCTTTTGACTAAGCTAAAAAATTTAAGTTTTTTTATTATCAATAACAGAACAAAATAGTAATGGATAAATAAATGTCAATAAAAAAGAAAAATCTGATTTACTTTTAATATGTTAACGATTTTACTAGAGAATTTGGCTATGTGTGAATAATTATGTCCGTCTCTGTATGTATCTGGGGTCACAATTCGAGGCGAAATCCGAATTTTCATTCTAACAACAAAATTAACGGTACGGTATTTGGATTGAGTTAGGCATATGTCACTAGATAGCTTACCAAGTTTTTGGAAAAATCTTGTATAACGGTGCTTTATTTATTACCTATTTTTGAAAATGTGTTATTCCTTCCATATGACTTGAACAGTTTTGATGAAAATCGACATGTAGGTAATATTTGAAATATATGTGGCGGGGGGGTTAAGGCTCGATAATCAGCAACGTTTTGGCAACGCCGTACACCACGTCAACGAGACAGCAAATGATAGAAGCCGCCTGCAACCGACCAATCAGGAGGTCCCGAAATAAAAAGTATAGTCAACGTTAGAAGTTTGCATAGTAAAAATTTCGCTTAGATTTAAAATCTGATTGATTAATATTACATTCATTACAAATTACTTGGTTAGCATCACGAATGGATTCGAATGTAGACTCAACTCTTTTATTGGTGTCCTTGCTTCCTCATTTGTCCTCGTGGTGTGGCATGTCTGATCAACACCTGTTCTTCATATTATACGAGTATGTATGTTTGCGGACGATGGGGCCCTGTCCCGTTGTTGACTTGATACTACAGTTAGATCTCCAGAGCTGTATGGAACTAAAAGAAAAAAGGATTAATCGTTTTTGCACGTTTTACATCCTGTTTTTATTAATAATGCTCGAAGGACCAAATGTTCGGCTATGAACGTTTACTTTCGGTATAAAAATGGACTGTAATGTACTGTAAATAAAAACTGGAATGTATTTCTTCATAAAACGATCTTTTTTATATACACCATTTATATATAATTTTGACATCATTTGCTTAACATTTGCGGGGGCGTTGTTGACATCATGGTGTGTCCCATGTGGGGACCTTGTGCCTGATGATATCACAGTGACTGGAAAAATATCAATCCTTGAATTTTCTCTCTAAGGGGTTCTCGGATTACGGCTATATCCAGGTTTTCCTCTTACGTGACAGTTTTTAGTTCGTTACTCTTCCGTAGAGTATCAGACGGGGAACACCCGACAGTAGTCCAATTCCAGTACACTAATTACAATTTAAGCCTTCGCACCAGAGAGAGGCTACCTGCCGCGCGAAGGAAAGTATGTATATGTGTCAAAGTCATGTCTTACACGCGGATTCACGGCCATGCAATTATTTTAATTCTCTTTTGGTGTTGCAACTAAAGAAATAAACGCATCGAATATTTTTGCTTCGGACATCTGTGTTTATCGGGGAGCCCTCCCATCCTTTGCTTTGTTCATACTTTGGAGAAATTAGGAGACGCTCTTTTTTGTTCTGATGAGTCTGAGCTGAAAAGAAATACCTTCTTGCTTGCACCTAACTTATAAGGGCGAGATTTGACATTACTATAAAGGGAATCTAAAATTTGTGTCTCTCAGTTCTGTCTGTTTGTATGTATGTATATGCGCTGTACCTAGATGACTGGTCGGATTTCCTTTAAACTTCATATCTGTGGTCTGTGGGGTCACGATGCGAGGCAATATCTGAATTTTCATTCTAACCCCAAAGTTAGCGATACTTTACAAATTTTTTCAAAAACAATTCGAACGATTTTGATTAAATTTAATATTTGGATTGAATTGGATATATGTCTCTAGATGAGGTCCAAAGTTTATGGAAAAAATGTCATATAACGTCATATGTCATATAAATGTCCCAAACGATTTTGTTGAAATTTGACATCTAAGCAATATTTAATATATTCAAGGATTTGGCATATAATTTAGCTCTAATTTCAAACATGAGTGTTTTGCAAATGAACAGCATACTTATTATAGTTTTTCTTTAAAACACAAGCACTGCTGCGAACTAAAAAAAAAAAAGATCATTGATGGTGTCAATCGTATCAGCGATTTTGAAAATACAGTTAGTTTTGAGTCATATAATCAGACACTATTTTGGCTCACGATAACTTCTGCAAAAATGCACCGACTGACTGATTTTTTTAAACCCGAACATTAGTGATTTTGGAAAAAAAATCTCCTATATCATAAAAGCTTGTATTTTCATGTATTTGTATGTGTGCGCGCTTTTATAACACAAACAAATTATTGCTCTTATATGATTTAATCAAATAGTTTGAGAAAAAAAATGTGCCCTAAAATTTGAAACAATTTCCGATACACATCTTCAAATTTCCTTTCAATCTTTTCTTCTAAATAGATACGATAGATAGACAAAGTTTCAGTTTGAATATCAAACGCACACAAATGAATGCAGTGTTCACATCACATTTAAGATTTTGTTCAGTTACGCAGTTGTGCAATTATTTTGAAGAAAAAGATTGATCTTGCAAGCCATGCTTCATGCATGCACGCATTAATAAGGATTCATAACACTGGTCTTAAACAACTAAAGGCAAAGATAAGTTACAGATCGATGGGTTTATGTACCATTTGGGGAGGAAGACAAAGAAATAAACTTATAATTGGGCTTGTATTCGTACTAAACGGAAAAGTTGTCAGTGCACTAGCCCTGTACTGGCTGCATTGAGGTGTCTCAATTTAAAAAAACTAACCCTGCATACGAATATTCCCCACTTTTTGAATTCGATAGTTAAAACACTAACTATCGATAGTCAAATTCATGTTATCGGCAGAAACAGTTTTCAATTCAAGATTTGTTGTGAATACAGTGAACTGTGTAGAAGTTAAAGTAAAGGAAAAATAAAAAAATATTACTAAGTAAAAGATTGGCTAGTCCACCAAGAAGAACTTGTTTCACATCATGCTTCTAGGCATTCCTGGTAAATTTGAATTATATTGTTACGATTTTCTGATCCTATTCAGTACTTTGTATTTAGTATTTAGTATTTAGTATTTATTATTAATTAAGTAAAATTTATATTAGACTTTACACCATCTTTAAGCTATAAATGAGATATGTATACATATGTAGGTAATACTAATATTCAAAAATTCATACAATTCAGTGCTAAATGAAAATGAAAGATGTATAAGTAGAAAATTATTATAGTATACAATATATAGAAACAAAAAGTTAGCGTAATTGCGAAAATGCAAATAAACTAAAATGTGCTTGTTTTACCCTGCCAAGTGCCGAAAGAGAGGGTGGCCGTGGTGTAGTGGTAACATCATCGCTTGTCCGCTGTTGATTCACGGTTCGAATCCTAATGTCAAGAATCATCTATTTATTTCGCATGAAATAAATAAAAAAGTCGATCACTTGCGATAGCTAAGTCAACTCTACTGTGAAGGCATAACACTGGCAGTAGGGTGATCATATGGCTAAAATGCAACTTGATCGTGATGATGACATCAGGAAGACGAAAAAAAAAATACTGTGAATCATAAGCAACGACAATAATAGCGAAAACAAACGAAGTACTCTCCAGTTATCTGGACAGCCACCCTTGGAGTTTACAGGAACTTAATACCACCTGAGTTTCAAACTACACCAGTCTGTCTTTCTCTCTGTCTCTTCCTCTTTCCGCTAAAACGCACGAGTTCTAAAAATTAGTATAAGGGTATTCTTATTACCTTTAACACGTGCAAATTTAAAAAAAAAAAAAAAAAATTCCAAAGATGAATAGCATGAACGAAAAATTGACGCTCTGAGTTTTGATAGTGAACACGCGGTTGGATTAAACTTAAAGATCGGCTCGACCGTGAAAGTTTAAGTTTTTCGAATAAATATGGAGGCTGTTTGCTAGTAAAATTTTTTGTAGGTACTCGAGATATTTATCAAGAGTGCATCCTAATATGTTCTTAGCATATTGTGAAATATAGTCAAAACGTCTCAATCCGTAAACATAGCGAGTTATATTGTTAAACGCAACGTTGAGCTTACGTCGAATGAGAGCACTGCTGCAACAAAAAAAATTCACATCCGTATGTAATTATTGGAATTAGCAAAGCCCTTACTAGCATTAACCTTGTTTGCATAGGAGTGAAACACTGCGACATAGATAGATTCCTAAGAGAACCATAGATTTTGCCTATAATAGTGGAGATATGATCATCCCAACTTAACGTTTTGTTAAACCATACCCCAAGATTTTTAGCTTTGTCAACGAACTCAATTGGTTCATTTTGGAGGAATATATTAGGAAGATCACAGCCATTTACGCCATTTCTGCTAATAACGAGACATTTAGATTTGGCTGGGTTAAGCTTCAACGAATTATCTTCAGACCAATCTAGAACTTTTCGTAGATCCTCATTAAGTTTACAAGCTGCATCCTTAATAAGGTCTAATTTGCAACTTATGTAGAGCTGTACATCGTCTGCGTACATGTGTAGCAATGAATTTTTGATTATGGTCGGAAGATCATTGATAAATATTGTGAATAACAAAGATCCCAATATGGACCCTTGAGGTACACCCGCTGAGGTTGCAATAAAATCAGACATCACATTATTAACAGCAACGGCTTGTTTTCTTCTACCAAGATATGTTTTGATGAGCTTGATAGCAGATGGTGAAAAGCCAAACAACCTCTTGAGTTTTAAGAGAAGCTGCATATGATCCACTGTGTCAAAGGCCTTGGAAAAGTCCAGCAGAGTCACAAAAGTTATTAGATCTTTATCCATCGCCACTCGGATATCATCAGCTACTTTAAGTAGAGCAGACGTACAGCTATGATACGGCCTGAAGCCAGATTGATTTGCGCAAAGTAGTTTATTGCGCTGGATAAAGACAGACATTTGCTTATGCATTATCTTTTCCATGACCTTGGACAAGAATGGAAGGATGGCAATGGGTCTATACTCAGCCGGCGAGTTGGACGACGCTTTCTTTTTCAGAGCTGGAACAATTTTTGCAGTTTTCCACTCAGTCGGAAAAGTAGATGTAATTATTATATTGTTGAAAATATGGGTTAGGGCTGGAAGAATGTAAGGTAGTATGATTTTAATAAAAATCGGATGAGTTCCGTCGATACCAACAGCTTTAAATTGCTTTTCCACCGTCCTTTACCATCAATCATTTAACTATGTTAGGGGCTTCCTTTCTATCAGACAAACGTCAGCAGTTAATATGTAGTCTCTACTAATCATAGAAGTCGATGGAACCCTAATCACAAAATTGTGAATGTAAGGATGGAAACAAATAAATGTTTATTTTAATAACTGTTCAATTAGCAACGGCTAACAGGTTAATATCCGGTTATTCTCCCCCAAACTCTCCTCTAGCCTACGGCCATATTGAGTCGTACAGTACTTGGTTTAGAATTTTCAAATATCTAAAATTATATCTATGAATAAACTGTTACAGAACAAATGTTATGTTTTTTTCAGGCAAAAAATGGAGATCTTTAACGCCACTAGATAGAAGACCTTTTGTTGAAGAGGCTGAACGTTTAAGAGTTATCCATATGACAGAGCATCCCAATTATAAATATCGTCCCAGACGTCGGAAGCACTCGAAACCGAGAGCAATTCAAACAAGTGCCAAGGATCAAGTCTCAATTCAGATTAGCAGTAAGTCATTGTCCAAAGCGAAGTCGCCACAAGTTGCAAACTATATGCCACAAGTTGAAATTTCAAGTCAATGTCAATCGAAGTCCCAAAACTTTTATCGATCACCGAAGATCTGCTTCTCTCCGAATTCGAACACAACTCGCAGTTCGGATGATGGAAATTTTCACACCACGGACGGTGGCGTTGCAAATTATGAGAAAAAGCATTCAACATTCGACCAACAACTACGATCCAATGTTAATAATAATCATTGCGAAAAACAGAAGCCAACGAAGCAAATCATATATAAGTCTAGAACTAGATCTCGAGTGTGCAACAATCTCGATGACGATAATAGTGTGAGTGGTAAAAAGTCTCCATTCCAGCCGCATGCACTAGCACTGACTTCATCGGCTTTAATAGCTGGAAAAGGAATGTACGTGACATGTAGCAACCGTGGAATTCTAGACCAAGGGCATACGGTTAAGGGTACATACTTCCCACCTATGTCAACTTTGGAAGAAAACCAAAGAACAGATCCAACGGACCTCTCCCAAACATGCAACATCAATGCCAGTGTACACTGTTCGACGCCAACTGCTTCGTCCCCGCATTACAGTTCGCCAAATACTCCGACACAAACCAAAAATAATATTAATGAAATGTTATCAAGTCCATTCTCTGTAAATACAAATCCCATGCTCGATGGATCCTCTGGATTCCATGCGCCGATCACACAACAACAAAAGGATTATTCTCGGTACGCAAGTTCTCAGGCTCAATGCAGGTCCGACGAGACGACGGAACACATTTCCGAAAATAAGTTTTCAAAATATCCAGATACAAATCATAATTATGATAACTACGAAGTGTACTCCACGAGTAGCAACTATTACCCCCAAGTCGCATACATTCCATCCAGCAGCGCTTCACCATTGCATCAAACGCCGCCATCCTACCAAAATCACAACGTGGAGTGCAACTACTTGCCGTATCATCAAGCAGATCAAATCTGCCTTAGTGGGATGCCATCCAACTATTTTATGGGAACTGGTGCGGAACCGCCCCAAATAAATAACGCTCCGCAAACAGTGGGGTCTCTTGTGTACCCCAGTGCGCCTACAGGGGAAACATTTGAAGTAAGAAAAGACGACGAAATAAGCAATATTTTAGCGGGTGTTAGAAAAACCTGCTACAGTAACTAAGTATGTAAATGTATCATATTTTTAGACAATGTAAAAAATAAATTGTACAGAATTAATAAAAGAAAACAACTCTTTAATTAACTGATTTTTTTTAAGAAGTCCGGCAACTAATGATGCACATATGTATGCCTTCTTAACATTTTGCAAGTGAATAGAGAAGTCACTATTATAAGGTAATGTGACCAGATATATGGATGTGGACATCCCTAAAAGGTAATCTAATCTACATATGTACATAAATCGTTTACATTAATGCTATTAAATAATACCTATTATTACCTAACATGTCTTTTATTGCGGTTAAGGTCCATTCACAGCTCAGCGACCGGGCGAATGGGTGAACTGCGAACATTCACATTTAAAGGTACACAATTGACAACTTTACTATTCCAAAAGAACAGAGCTTAATTTATCTATCGATTAATCGGAAAAAAGTAAAATTTTAATTAGTTTCTGCGAAGAAATTAACAATTCGCTGATTTTTCCGCGAATAGGCTGATATTTTTTGCGAACTGTCAAATTTTATTCACATTCCACAGATGTGGAACGCAATTCACATTCGCGCGACCAAAACATTCTCGCGAGTTTAACCTCACAATTCTTTTGTTTTGTTCTTGGCGGTCGGTCAAAGCACAACCAGTGACAAGTGAAATTCGTAGATTGCTGCGACTAGAAAAAAGTAGCTGTGAATGAAATGTCAAAATTTGCGAATATTTGCTCGTTCATATTCGCAGGTCGCTTAGCTGTGAATGGGCCTTTAGAAGAAAATAAATTTTTTGCGATCAATTTAATTCAATCAAATAAGTTTAACATTAAATAATTATTTTAGCGCTAGCAGCACATACAGGATATGGAGCAGCGTTCCCACTTTCACTAATACCGTAGTAGAGTAGCATCTCGTTTATATGAACTTTTTAATGGAAAGCAAACAGCAAGTTCATATAATTCAAAAGTCCATATTTTAGAGTTATTTTAGCATTCGTTCTTGTATTTGCAAAGTTAAATACATTCTGATTAGCGAAAACCTCTATAGACTAACGCTGACACTATATTTTAACACATACTTTACTTTTACCTTAGATGGCGCTACAGTCCAAGGTGGATCTGGGGATCAATCAATAACCTTCAGCCAGCCGCCTCCAGTTTTGCACATGAAGTTGGGTGAGGCCCCTTTCGCTACGATTTGGAGCTCCTGGGTTTTCTTTTCAAGATCTGCCGTAGTGTGAATATCTGCGGCGTGATTTTGTACAGCTTTCTCGACTCTGATTTCATGCATTCACCACCAAATCGAATTCGGAACGTACCTTCTTGACAAGTCGAAAAAGCCGTGAACTTTTCTAGCCTAAAACCGTAATGATATGAACCAATAAGATTGTTGACGAAAGGCTTAAGGCGTTCACACAGGTAACACGGCAGATAGGATATTATACGCTATGTTGAGGAGACTAAGGGAATATGCACAGCTGGCGAACTGCGAACGATCGAATACAATTTTAACATGTCATTCACAACCATGTTTCGTTCGTGGTAGCAGCAATCTGCGAATTTCAGTTGTCATTCGTTTTGTGTTTGTAAAAACATGCCATTAAATATTTTTTTTTTTTATGGGCGAATGTTTTATTTGCGAGAATGTGGAATACGTTCTACATTTGTAGATTGTGAATAAAAGTTGACAGTGCCAAAGCATTGGCTTGTTTGCAGAAAAATATGCGAAATGTTAAATTCTACGAAGAAACTTTTTTAAAATTACTTTCTTTTGTATTGAAAAATAAATAAATTGTAGTTCATTTTCAAATGTAGAATTTGCAATTTTATGTGTATAAAAGTATTAAAAATGGTTTAGTCGTAGTTTGCTGAGCTATGAATTGTCCTTTATACACCTGTAGTTGGCACAGTTTAGAAGGTTTCCTTGCTTAATGATCGGGCACACTATGCTGAGGTTTCACTCGTCGGGCATACTTTCATCCGGCCAAATTTTACAAATGAGTTGGTGTATGCTCAGTACCAGATCATTCTCAGTTGTTTTAAATAACTGGACAGTTAGACCATCAAACTTGTTGGATTTAAGCTGAGATATTGCTATCTTCACTTCACTTTGATCGGGTGAACGGAATTGTCGATCGTCCGGATTGGATGGAGCATTATGCCTTACAGCGAAGTTTTGGTCGTCACCGCAGTTTAACAGAAATGATCTTTCCAAATTCTCAGCCCTGTGACAGTGACCTTTTATCAGTCTCATGCGATTGTAGCCGTTGGATGTTAAATTTTCTTACAGTACTTCTTTGGTATTGTGGTGTTTGGGATATCCGTAAACGTATGTACCTTGGTAGCACCTTGGTATTATTCCGACTCAATTTTGTATGCGCAAATAAAATCATCCTTAGCTGTTTTGAAAGAAAACTTCTTCGAGTGATTTTTGGTTCCAAAGACGAAGATACAACAACGAACTATTTCAGTTATACAACGATATCGAATTAGTGATCGTTAGGACGTGTAGAGCGAATGGACATCAATGCTCCGGCCCGGAAACACTTCGAAACCATTCAGGAGGAACGATGCTGTAAAGAAAGGCCTCACGTAGGTGGCACACACAAGGTGGCGCACACAAATGGTAAGAGACCTCAACGAACTTCGTGTGCAAAACTGGGGGGTTCTAGGTCAAGATCGACCTTGCTGGAGAGGTTTGTTGGTTGAGACTCAGGTCCACCCCAGACTGTAGCACCATCTAAAGTAAGTAAATACCCCATGCACAAATATCTATCTTAAACAAAACTGTTTTTTTTTTCTATAAAACTCCATGCCTTGTTTTTTTTTTTAAATTTAGCAACCTTGAAGAACTACCAACTTTAGGTGGATTCATATTGGATCCAGTGTACGTATTAGTATTTCTAGAACGCTAGTTTTTATATTCTAATACTTTTATATACATATGTATGTATGAATAGGACTGATTTGTAATCATCTATACTGACTAAAAGCATTTTTATTAAGAAAATTATAGTTAAATTTAATTTCAATAAAATACAAAAGTATACGTAATTGCATACAGATATCTACATATTTCTACTGATTTTAGTACATAGTTTGTAACATAAGGAAATAATAAAGGCACACCCTGTAATATTAATTAGTATCAATAGCGAAATTGTATGTAACAGGCTATATAGCCTTACATTTTGTACTAAACAAATCGAATTTGATACACATTTTCCTAGGCTTTAAGAAAATGATAATTATTGAAAAATAAGAAAAGTTAATTTAACCAAAATACGAGTATACAGGCAAAACACTACTACTTCACAGAGAGATCCTCCTTCTTTTTGAAAATGTTGTTCCCAATTCTTCTTTTAATTATCTTCCATAAGTTTTCGATTGGATTCAGATCCGGTGAATGCGGCGGCCATTGTAAGATGCTGATATTTTGCTCCGCAAGCCAAGCTTTTATCAGCTTAGACGTGTGGTTGGGGTCATTGTCACCACAAAACAAGCGGCATCTGTCATTCTGCATAAGGAAGCATGGTGTTTTTTAAAATTTGTTTGTAGTCTTCGGGCACCATTATTTGCTCCACTCGCCGAATCGGAATCGGACCGATACCTTGTCCTGAGAAACACCTCCAGATCATAACGCTACCACCACCGTGTTTTACTGTCCCTTTAGTGTATTTTAGATTTAGTCGCTCGCCTTTGGGTCTCCTTACGTGTTATCTCCCATCAGAACCATGCAGATTGAACTTAGACTCATCAGAAAATAAGACTGTTTTCCATTGCTGTAGACTCTAGTCCAAATGAGTCCGAGCTAAATTCAAGCGGCCTTTGAGGTTCTTTTTATAAATGAATGTTTTTTCGCTGATGTATAACTTCGCAGTCCGGCCTGTAAAGTCCTTCGTCTCATTTTTGATGAGTCAACATCCAATTGCAGTTGCAGTTTTACTTCTTTAGAGGAGGCTTGAGGATTATTCGGTACAAAATTTAATATTTGTTGGTCATCTGTGTACTCGTAAGTTGTTTTACGCGGTCTTCCTCTTTTATGGCACAAGCGGACACATCCACTGAATAATTCGATAAACTGTTGACTTGTGAATTGCATATTTTGACGAAATTTGTTTTTAAATAATTCCGTTATTGTAATCACACAAAATTCTTAATCTTATTTAAGAACAATATTTATTACCACCCATTTTGGTATAAAAGATACTAATCTGGCTTAAACTGACTGTGTGGCTACTTAGCTCTATCGCTCGAAATACTACAATGAGCTGCAACCGAAATAAAACAAGAACAGAAATTCAAGCCAAAAATATAGTTTACCGTTATGAAAACACATCAAGAGGTAGACTTAAAGGGAGTAATGTTGGCAGTTGCAAATGTTTCGCACAGGCCAAATTCGCTACTACCGTTGGAGTCAGACACAAAGTTTTAAAAAAAACTGGAGTATATGTTTTTTTTTTTTTTTTGATAATTAACTACAATATATAAAGATTGTAAAGTGATATGAACCATTTTAATATTTCAGATTTTACTAAGTAAAAATCCTTATTCCGTTGCCTTGTGATCCTAGTTGCAAATGTTTTGCACAGCACGTACGAGTATGTATTTTATTTGAATTTTTGAATTTGACGCATACTTGGCCTTTCCTACTTTTTTTATCAAACCAATATATTTTTGTTTAAATTGTTTCTTGGATTGTTTTGATCACATTATTAGTGGTGCTTTGATAACAAAGAAGGATAGGGTATCACATATCCGTTACGGACGGATTAAAACCTAACCTTATGCTTTTTTTTTTATTATTTTATTGTTGTATGCTGTTTTTTTTAAACTTTTATTTAAACTGTTAACAATTAAAATTATTTATTTTCCACAAAATATTGATTTCAAATATTCAACACGTTTTTACACATAAATATTGGGTAAAAGTTTTCATAATCAATTTGTATTTTTCTACTGATATCATCGTAAAAATAGTCATCCTAGTTCATTGAAATAGATAATTCTACTGCAAAGGATACATTTTTGATAATTTAAAAAAAAAAAAAAAAATGCAAATCTTTTCTTCTATATTCTACACAATTTCTGAACACGCTTCTTGTCATATACATACATATATAAGTTTTGAAGTTTATGTACATAAAATGTGATGTCCTTTACAACAGGACATTGCCATGCGCCGCGAAAATCCTATTACACTTTTCATTTCTTTTCGACATTTCAACATTTGTTACATTTTTCGGCTGTGTAGTGAAACATTATTCAATTTTTTATTTTAAGTAAGAATATGTTAGAGTAATAAAATAAAAAGTTTTAATTAAATTAATTCCAAATATTTCGTACGCTTTGCGAACATTTTTAGTTAGAATGTAGTTAAAAAAAAAAAAAAAAAAAAAACATCATTCATTACGTATCCCAAGCTTAAGTGCAATATTTTTTCGTTTATTTTATATTAATTTAAGATTGAAAAAGTGATTTTGTTAACAAAAAAATTAGTAAATTCTAATTAAACATTTAAATACATGTATCCAAAACGAAAAATTGAGTAACAGTTTTCCATTATAGTTTCGGAATTTAGTAGATATACATAAAATCGATAATCACTAGTGCAGCCATCATGTCTTCTTTTATTGCAAAATTAAAATCAACACCATTGCCACCCTTAAAAAATGTTCTCAATGTAGCTCTGCAGACAGCCAGGCAACAAATGCCTGACAAACGAGAATATGAACAACCAGGACAACAAGATTCGCAACATTCTCAGGCACCAAGCACATTTCCGGAAGAAAGTTGCAATGGTAAACTACATTTAGACATTCAATATTTCTTAAACTATTAATCTACAACCCTTATGTAAATGCATTTAGACAATATTGAAACGAATACGCTTAACCCATTTCGCAACCCCAATGGATACTTTAGTGCTGAGAATGAATATAAAAATGAGGAAATTCAACAGACTTCATTTATTAACAATGAATATGATGGGCGATATCAACAATCTGATGGATACAGGTACATATTTCTAAAAAAAAAAAAACTAATTTTAAAGTCAGAGGTTATCAAATATTATAATTATGACATGCACATTACTTTTCCAATAAGGTACTGCTTTTATTGATTTTAGTCCGCTATTAGTCATGCAACTATAAGCGTTTGTAATAAGAACATGCTCCTTAAAGAATATGTTTTTAAAGAATTTTCAAAGTAATTCATAAACTTATCATTTTTGCTCCCTGTATTGATTGCGAACTCTATTTGAGTATTTATTGATGCGCCGCACCTAGAATTGCACTAAGGATTCCATTTTGCACGGACGATTATTGCACTTGTGCCCTCGTGGTCTTATTGTTAGAATTTAATTAGTTGCTAGAAACACTTCAACTTGCACCGAATTTTAATGAATTGCATATGAAAAAGAAAAAAAAAAATACATTATATACTCGTAGTAAGGATGAATGTATCTCCTTTTGATTACTTACTAACAGGTGAACGCATTGAAACTCTGGAAGTGAAATGTCCTTATAAAGGTAAATTAAGTGAAATCAAAATAATTTTTAAATGGGTGTAATCTATATTTGCAAGTTAGAACAAAGGAATAAATATGTATGCACCTATATGTACAACAAATCTCTTAATAAACATAATTGATGATACTATACGTCAAACGTGACAATAAAAAGATACGGATACTAACTATTTTCAAAAAAAAGTACCAAAGTACCTTTGAATGAAAGGGAGTAGCCACTAGCCAGCACCGAAATGTAAAAAAAAAAAATCTACAGTGCCTTCGTAATATCAATCTGTCAAAATCAAAGAGAACCACGTGGCACTTGACAATTAGTTCAACGAACTGACCCTCGTCTCTATTGCATCCAGTTTATTGGGCTTAATTGTTGAGCTATAAGTGGCTAGTATAAGCGTAAACGTTTTTCACATTTCCCCCACAACGATGCCCAGTTTGTTAAAAATTACATATTTTCAATATTTTTACCAGCAATCAAAACATATGTACGAGTATTGTACTGAGAAAATATGCACCGTGGCAATAAAATAAATAGCACAGTTATATGGTTTCTATTAGTTATGCTCCAAATTATATGTTTATTCGATTAAGCATAATGTAGTTTTAGGTCTTACGATGTGTGACCTCCCTGTAAAGTAACGGTACATGTTTCTGTTTAAAGCATCCCTGAATTTTAAAACTTAGCATAATTTTGTGATGGCTGGTAGATTTAGTGTTCTTTTGTACGAAATGACGAATACTTAATAAATTTGGTACATATATCAACGACGGTATAGGACGAGGAAATCATTTTACGGTTGACTTCAGGCGGTGTGTTTTTGCCTATAAGAATAAAGGGCACTCAATTGGAGTACTCGAGAAAAAATAAATAAATAATGCAATCAACATTGCGAAGAAATGGGGTCGGTCCAAAACAAAGTGCGAAAAGATCGAACGTGAAAGACCACCTCTAGAAGCGACTCGACCATTGTTTGTTGGAGCAAACTCAATCCAATTTTGACAGCTCCTAAAATAAAGCACAAAATTGAAGAAGAGCTAAATGTGAACGTTTCCGTGAGCACAATTAAAAAACTTGTTCGGACACCATTGGTGTCAAAATGTAATTTATCACTCCGTTCAGAGTTTGTACGCGATCACGTTAATAAGGATCCCAACTGGTGGCAAAATATTATGTAAACCGATGAATCGAAATTTAATCCGTTCGGATCAGATGGGAAACAAAGGCGCGCGATCAACCAGGAATTCAATCAATGAAGCATGATGGAGGCAATGTCCTTGTATGGGGTTGCTTTTCTTCGCGTGGTATTGGCCCAATTTATGGGATTGAGGGCATTATGGACCAATGGAAATTTCAGCAGGACAATGACCCCAAAACATACAGCTAAATCTGTGAAGCAGTGGTTTTCAAAATGTACGTTTTCAGTTGGTCTGCCCAGTCCTCTAATCTCAATCTGATTGAGAACTTGTGGAGCGATGTAGACAAAACAATCGACAGATCTGGGGCCAAAAATTTGGATCAACTTTGGGTAGGAATTCAGCGCGATTGCAGTCATCAAAAGTAAAGGATACCCGACTAAATATTGATGACACAAATCAATATCTGTATACGAGTACTTATTTTTTTTTATTTTCTTTATTATTCTCCTAAATTCAAAGAATTTTCGTTAAGAGTGCTATTTATTTTGTCTACCGAAAATTGAACTCAAGAATACTTTTTATAAATTTTTTTAATAAATATTAATGAAATGCTTATAGTCTATGTTTTCTTAAGTTAACTATCCTATATTGAATTTAATTGCATAAGTAAAATTTTTGTTTACGATATATAAATGAAAAATTCCAGGGTGTGCTATTTATTTTGTCACCACTGTACGTAGACATCAATCTGTTATATATTTTACATAGCTCTAGGATACAATTTTGCAATTTACGGTAATAAATAAGCTTAATTTTGAAGATATTATTATAATCCATGAATTTGATTAAATCGATGACAGCCACGTCTACTTTTCTTATCAAACAAAATCTTGAAAATAAGTTTTTTTATAAAACCTCTTACAAATCGACAAAACAGTACCTAGGCAGCAATCATGTTATTTGAATCAAACATTGTATAAACTACGCCCACTTTTTTGGGGTTATGTTAAAATAAGAGGGACAGATTGAGACGTTTCGATATAATTCTTTTATAGTTCCAACATTTTGAATCTGCTTACTCGTAACTGAAACAGGATGATCGTTCAGTGGTGATTTACTTTAAGCGCTACAAGCAATACAATACTTTAAGCGCTACAAGCAATACAAGCAATAAAAAAAAAAAAATAAAAAAAAAAAAATCATTAACAAACAAACAATTTTTGATACTGACAAATTCTTAAGAAAGAGAAGTTCGACCCAGTTTGTACTTCTATATTTGACCACATCAAAGAAATTGTAAATACTGTAGCATAATAATAACTACGCTCCCTAAAAGTATGATGCAACAAATTCCGAAGTGTCTTTTCATTCTGGCAGAATTTTGGTTCGAAGTGTCCTTTCATTCGAGGTTCGTATCTGCGGTTTCCACAGTTCATGTCTACGAAAGAGACGGATAATATCATGGATGAGAGGGAATTATAACTGCAAGAATGATTGTCATCTTGGAATTTTTCTTGTTCCAGTGGTCGAAGAATTTGCTAGAAGTTTCTGGCTATCAGAAGTTTCTAAACTGTGGCGAAGAGATTAGAAAAGTAATAATGGGCGAAGTTGTAATTTTGTGATAAATTGAAAGTTGAGATTTAACAAGAAGAAGTAATTAGTTTGGATTTGTGAATTAAGTAATCGAAAGGAGATAAAGTGATTTGAGAGGACAGAGACCTTGTAAGAAAAGAATTGCGAAGAATAGTATAGTGTGAACCTGAATTGTTCTATAGACTAGAAAATAAAGAAATAAATTTCACAGAATATTGTTGTATCTACTCGAGCCGTAGCTTGCATATTACAATACTATCAATGCTTTTTTTTTTTTTATGTTACAAATTGTTTGTGTTTCTATAAAAACACAATTGTTTTTACTGCTCTCCATTTTTACTACTTACTTAAATTCTGATTTCTTCTACCTTTGATTAGAGTAATCTCATTACGTGTCTTTTTTTAAAAAAAAAAAAAACCGAGCTATAAATTTGTTCATTAAATCGATTCCTAGCCAGCCGAATTTTCATTATTTTTTTTTTTGTATTTGAAGATTGGTACTTCTGCCTGCAGTCTTAATGACCTTAGCTGTCAACTGTCAAAGCGTTTGTCACAAGAAGCGGCTATATTTGTGAAGTATTGTGCCCGTAAAAGTAGTTTTCGGTATTTAAAGTACTTATGAATAAAGAGATTGAGTGCAATTATAGATTATAAACATTTAACTCATGCAACGAATATTCTGAAGACGGATGTGGTTCAATAGTTCAGAACAGTAGTCTATAAGACATATTTATGATGAAGAATTTCTCAATCAAAAAAGTAGTCATTACTAATTTTATTTGAGAATTTTTGTTTCGCATAAACAGATTACTATGCTTTTTACTAGCGTCAATTACCAACAAGTAATTAATCAAAAAGAAAAGACAAATTAAAGGAAAAGGTAGCGATGATTGAATGTTTGTAGAATTTAATTTTGAAAACTTAGTTTTTCTCAGAAATGAGCCGAACGATCTTGCTCAAATTTAATATGCGAGTTTATTTTTATTATTTTTTTAAGTTTTCAAATCTGAGTTAGACATATCTTATCGTACCAAGGTTTTCAATTATGGATTCATACAAATGATTTCTTTTAATTTTCTTTTTCTCAAACCTTAGTTTTTGTATAAAATTATTATAAGAAAATAAAAATACTTACGGTACGGGTAATATTAGTACATTAATTAACATTTTATTTTCCGGCAAATCCAAGGCATACCACTAGATTCATGGAAAATGGTTTCACTGTACGAAGAAGTTCCTACAAAACCGAAAATTCGACAGGCGTACCAACGTCTATAAATAAAATAATGAATAGTACTTGTGAGGAGTCATGACAATTTTCAGCCAGTTAGTTGTAGCTGGGGAGACAGTCAAAAGTTCTAACCGGCTAGTCGTTGTACTTGTTATTTGTTTTATGCATAAAATTTTACGATTCTGGCAGCCACTGAGTGGACAGCACAAATGACAGCCTCATGGAGATGAAATCGATGCAACTTCGGTTTGAAAAAATTACTAGATACAAAACTCTTAACTCGTACTGATGTTCTACGGCCGAGTTGTGGACTTTGAATATAAAAATTAGCATTGGATCAGTCACATTCACTGATATTGTCGCTTTTTCTGTATCTGTTAGTCTATATGAACGAAGTCTCTTGCGCTGGTAGCTAATCGACGTTGAATGTTCCCGCAATATTCTGTTGATATTGTGGCGTGTAAGTAGTGGTCCGGAATACAATATGACAAATTTGATTGACTATTTATTGATCCGGGGACTACCAAGTCCCTTTGTGAATGTTACGGTGTGGGAAACAAATGCTGGCTATGATGATGTTTCGTCCCGCCGGAAAGTTTCCGAAGGTGTTGTCGTGTAGGCTGTGCTTTCCGACTGTACTCCTTTCTTACTTTGGCGTTAAAATCGCCAATCACGTTTTTGACATTGTATTTTGGACATTGATCATATGCCCTGAAGCTCTTATAGGAGCTCGCAGAAACTCGGCAACACGTGGTCGGTTAAGGGTTCGAATATTTCATGTGCAGATCCAAAGGTCATTGTTCTTATTTAGTTTGCTAGGGTCGTAAACAGTGAAATCATACATATCCGAGGCTGTGGCTGCTACAGTTACCCTAACGCCCAACCCCGAACCTGCAGGGACAGATCCTTAGTTACAACCCCTAAAACAAGGGGCCGGGTACATCAATGCCAGTAACTCACTTTTGGGATGTGAGCGCTTTCCATTAAGACTTTATCCACCACAATATCTTTTCCAAATCCTGACAAAATCCTTCTAGACCTGAAAACCAAATATGTCGAATTAGTCGGTATAGAGAATTCTTCCGATGCTGGATCCAAAAAAGTACCTTAGTGGAGACATTTTTCTCCTCTCTCTCTTTAGCTGCCTCCAACCACCTCCCAAAGGGGTTGGCACCCAATCTTGAAACAAGGTATTAAACACCCGGGATTAACCGTAAGGAGGTAGAAGTTGGTAGACAGAGCTCGGTTAGGGGATACCTGTAGACGCTTGTGTCTTCTCGGATGAAAGTATCTACCATTTGAACATTTCTGGGCTACTTTAACATAAAGTTAGTATTGCGACCTACAGTAGTGTTTAAAACGTGAGCTCTTTTTGGCTCTTAACTTCTGCGGGTGGTAACGTTTCTAGAATGTACCATTTAATTAATCAGTGCGTAAGGGTTTTCGGACCAGCAAATTTAATCACTTTATTATTTGAAAAACTATTCAATTATTTTTCTGATTGTCAGGTAATATTTTTTTGATCAGCCAAAAATAAAACGCAAAATGAGAAGAAAAAATTAATGCTTAACAAAAAAATATAAATGAGCTGAATAAAATATTTGCTTAATAAAAATGATCAGCAAAATATAATTTCTTGATACTTTATCGTCTGAAAAATTGTTTTCTCAGCAAAACAAAGAAAATTGTTATCAGCAAAACTTTTTTTTTTTTTGACTAGCAGGAAATATAATTTCAGCAGCAAATACACTTTTTTTTAAAGATTCATATGAATATACGTACATCAGATGTAATTGGATATTTGGCGATCGGTAGAGAATATCTCGTTAGTGTTTAAGTGACGATGGAGTGGATATGATATTTGGTAAGATATTCAGGCTATGTGGTTTTTCCATCAGCAGAAAGTAATTTTTTGATCTGCAGAAAGTTTAAAAAAAAAAAACAGTAGAAAAAGTAAATGATTAGGAAAAAATAATTTTTTTTTTATTTTTTTTTATTCCAGAGATGATGCTTTAAAACATATAAATTAGACAAAAGTTTAGGAATAAAATAATATGGTGACATTCTATAGCCTTATAAAGACTAGAGGCGAATGGCCCATTCAATAAATAAATATACAATAGCTGTGGTCTTTTTTTTCAAATCAATCAAACAAAAACAAAACTATATTAATTTAAGACCAAATGATAAATGTAAGATACATATTTACGGAAATTAAACATAAAAAGAAAACAAGTTAAACAGTGCTCATAAACAAATTTCTGATTTGAGAAACATCCATATTAAATAGCCATATTTTGACTTTTTCTTTTAAAAAAAATACGTCGTATATTAATTATTCTAATTTCGTATGGTAATTGATTAAATAATGTAGGTTCAGATACAGTATAAAAGTTGGAAAAAATTGTCTTGTTTGCCACTGGTACCTTTACTATTTGCTGACAGTTTACTCTTAACCTGTATATATTTGAATATCTTAGTATTGAGCTGTATCCGCTACGCATAAAAAACACTTTAAGAACTTTGTAAACATATAGATGTTTTATTGGTAAAATTTGAAGGAGACGAAATAAAGGCATACTACTTGTTAATTTACTTTTTTTACAAATAATTCTGACAATATGCTTTTGTGCTATTTGTAGTGGTTCAATTGTATTATTGTAAGCTCCACCCCAACTCGTTAAACCATACTGTAGTTTTGAGTTAACAAGACCATAGTAAATTACTGTGAGAAGTTTTTTAGAACAATAAGGTTGTAACAGGAACATTTTACGCGTCGCACACATCATATACTTTTTTAAGTCAGCTGCATGGATTTTCCAACTCAAATGCTTATCTATTGATACTCCCAGATACTTAAAACATTCAACAGATTCTATTTTAAAACAATTAGAACAACAGGATACATCCATACGGAAATTGACTTTACCACAGTTATGAGCGGACATTGAAAGTTTTGGACACATAGCGGAGTGAAAAACAACATTACTTTCAAGCAGACTTTAATTTTTCAAATTGAAAAACATAAGTTTAGTTTTTTCGCTTACAATTAGTTCGTGTTTTGCAACCTTAACAGTTGCACGTCAGTCTCTAATTTTACCACCGACTCGAATATTGAAATGTTTACGTATGTAAATGCCATATCGTCAGCAAAAGCTGTTATATTACTACTCAAATTTTGTTTGAATATGGGGATTATATAAATAAGAAATAGAATAGGGCCTAAAACCGAACCTTGAGGCACACCAATCCGTAAATGCAACATATTACTAAAAACTCCGTTAATTTTAACTCGTTGAGATCTTTCTGATAAATAGGACTTAAACCAATTTAACATTGAATCCCTGAATCCAGCTTTGTAGAGTTTGTCCAGAAGAATCGTATGATTAACCGTATCGAAGGCTTTTGTCATGTCAATAAATAAAGCGATAGGACTACTATTGCTATTAATTATCACTACATAATTTTAAAATAGCATCTTCTGTCGATTTACCCTCGCGAAATCCAAACTGTTGATGGCATAAGTAATTATTCTTGTTTAAAAATGACAAAATACGATCTTTCATTGCTTTTTCAAATACTTTAGGGAACGTTGGAAGTAATGAGATTGGTCTATAATGGCTCACTGATTTTCGACAACCTTTTTTTTGAAGAGGAATAACTTCAGCAGCTTTTAACGCAGACGGGAAAATACCACAATTAACATATATAACATAGAACATCAACAATGAAGAAGGCAATACGTTTAACGAGAAAACTATTTATTCTATCCGAGGTACACGAATTTTTATTGTTAAGATTCATTATAGGTTTATAAAGTTCTAGTGATGAAAAAGGTTGAAAAACAAAGCTATTTATCTGAAAAGCATCATCAACTAGGTCCGAATATAAGTCACAACTGCAGTCGTTTTGAAAAGGATTAGGTTTGGAGTTTGATGCAATAGATGCAAAATAGCTATTGAAAATGTTTGCAATATTCATAGGGTTATCTACTAAAGTATTGTAATATGCGAGCTACGGCTCGAGTAGATAAAACAATATTCTGTGAAATTATTTCTTTATTTTCTAGAGTATAGAAAAATTCAGGTTCACACTATACTATTCTTCGCAATTCTTTTCTTACAAGGTCTCTGTCCTCTCAAATCACTTTATCTCCTTTCAATTACTTAATCCACAAATCCAAACTAATTACTTCTTCTTGTTAAATCTCAACTTTCAATTTATCACAAAATTACAACTTCGCCCATTATCACTTTTCTAATCTCTTCGCCACAGTTTAGAAACTACTGCCCCCTTTTTGATCGCCATCTGTCCTTATATAGCAGAAGTTTCTGATAGTCAGAAACTTCTAGCAAATTTTTCGACCACTGGAACAAGAGAAATTCCAAGATGACAATCATTCTTGCAGTTATAATTCCCTCTCATCCGTGATATTATCCGTCTCTTTCGTAGACATGAACTGTGGAAACCGCAGACACGAACCTCGAATGAAAGGACACTTCGAACCAAAATTCTGCCAGAATGAAAAGACACTTCGGAATTTTTTGCATCATACTTTTAGGGAGCGTAGTTATTATTATGCTACAGTATTATCAACCTGAATTTCACTAATGCTTTCTCGTTTTTTACCATTACTTAAAATGTTATTAACAACTCTCCATTCCTCTTTTACATTACCTCTGCAGTTCTCGAATTTCTTTTCTTTTTACTAACAGGCTGAGTTTATGATAGTGTCGCTTTAGATTGGTGTTTCGGGGGTTATTTTTACATTTTTTACGAAGGCAATTTTTTTCGTTTATCATTTTAAGCAAAACCTCATTTATCCAAGGCTTCATTCGTTTGAACTTATTATTGGTACCCAACTGAATATTGGTAGAATTAGCAATATGTCCTTTTAATATTTTCAAAAAAGCATCATAAGCTTGTGAAGGATTATTTTCTATATAAACCTGCTCCCAAAACTCAAACTTAAGGGCATTTACTAGTTTTAAAAAGCCTATTTCCTGTTTGTCTGGAAAGGGAATGTATCTATTTGTTTTATTATCTGTAACATTATCTATATCGAGCCTTAGCATACAGTGGTCAGTAATTCTCAAATCAAGTACCTCACTTGAAATCTTGTGCGACCAACTTTTTTGAAATCTTACAAAAATGTGATCAATGCAGGTTTGCGTTACGTTTGTTATGCGAGTTGGTTCGTTCTCAAGCGATTTTAAACCATATGAGGACATTAACAGCATAAATTTGTCAGAATCATTGCTATCACTTAAAACGTCAATATTTATATCTCAACAATTAAATTCTTTGATTTTACGTTCTCCAAAAGCTCATCCATATGTTCAATAAATACATTTTTGTTCAAGCCATTTTCATGCTTGAAAATTGTAACAAGTTCATCATTTTCTTTGTAGGTAATTTTAATGATATCTGCACTGCTAAGATTATATTTTACTACTTCTTCACAATTGACCGGTTCTTTTATGAACACTGCTACACCACCTGCACTATACGAATTATTACAATTACCATATAATTCATGAAACTTTGCAACTGTGCACGATTCAAGTAAAAAATAGTCAGCGTACTCTTAAAATCTCATCTATCTACTGCCCACCGCGTTCCGTGCTTGAAAAAAGTGATTTTACTAACTTGTTTAAATTGCTGAAACCTAATTTCATTATTGGCGGCGATTTTAATGCGAAACATATATTCTGGGGCTCAAGACACAGCTCGCAAAAAGGCAGGATGCTCTATGAGGCAGGTATGGAGTACAGTTGTGATTTCCATTTGACGGGGAAACCGACCTACTGGCCAACTGATACTTCGAAAATACCTGACCTGATCGACTTTTTCGTCGTGAAAGGAATTTCTACCAACCACATTAAAGTTGAAGAGAGTTTTGATCTGTCGTCTGACCATTCCCCAGTTGTTTTGACATTGAGCGAAAAACTAGTCTATACTCTAGAGCCAGCGAGATTAACCGGTAGAACAACTAACTGGGAAGGCTTTAGGAACGAAATTGAAGATAATGTTGAACTGAGCGTTCCACTTACGACACCCTATGAACTTGAGGTTGAAGTTGATCGCTTCGTTGAGATCGTACAGCTCGCCTCTTGGAATAATACTCCCAATCCAAGGAAAACTCCGGACAAATACGGTCTACGATATCCTACGGAAATAAAAGAATTGGTCAAGGAAAAAAGAAAAGCGCGTAAGAAATGGCAACAGAGTCGTGCTCGCAACATAAAGCTCACTTGAATCACCTGTGCAATTCGTTGAAGAAGACTATAAAGGATTTTAAGAATCGTGCGATAGGCTCTTACCTTGAAAGTTTAACAGCGAAAAAAGATTCCAATTATTCACTTTGGAAAGCTGTAAAAGGCACCAAAAGGCCCAAGGTCCCAGCGCCGCCTATTAAATTAAATCACAATGAATGGGCAAGGGAAGATAAAGAAAAAGCGGACGTTTTTGCGGCCCACCTGGAAGATACCTTTAAACCGTACGATGGTCAAGTATCTTACGACAATATCAATAGGCCGGATTTACCATCTGACGATTTAGCACTTACAAGTGCAACGCTAAGGGAACTCAAACATGACATCGAAAATCTAGAAACTCAGAAAGTTCCTGGTTATGACATGATCACCGGAGCTTTGCCTAGAAAAGCATTGATTAAGCTTCTTCATATTGTAAATGCTGCGCTCAGATTAAAACACATGCCTAACCAATGGAAAGTTGCGGAAGTTATAATGATTTTAAAACCAGTTATATCCAAAATTTTCGGGAGGATATTACTAAGGCGTCTCCAACCGGTTATAGAAGGAAATAATCTTATCCCTGACCACCAGATTGGGTTCAGAAGTAAGCATTCGACGATTGACCAGGTGCATAGAATTACTGATGTAATCGAGAAAGCACTTGAAGATAAAAAGATATGTTCAAGCGTATTTTTTGACGTCTCGCAAGCCTTTGATAAGGTGTGGCAAGATGGCTTGAATTGTAAATTACGACAAGTTCTCCCTGCATGCCTATACGACATTCTAGAATCATATCTCGGGAATAGACTCTTCCGTGTTAGACATGGAAATGAATACTCGGAGCTAAAAGAAATTTCGGCCGGTGTACCGCAAGGAAGTGTTCTTGGGCCACTTCTCTATCTGTTATATACTCGAGATATACCGAAAGAAGATTGCACTATCCTGGCTACGTTTGCCGATGACACCGCTATCCTAGCCGTAGGTAAAACAATCGAAGAAACGACTGCAAAACTGCAAAACGCACTGAATAAAGTAAATGAATGGACGAGGGACAGGCGGATCGCCCTCAACGAATCTAAATCTGTTCACGTGAATTTCACTTATAAGAAAACTAATGTCTTGCCAATTTTCCTAAACTTGGCCCGAATACCTTTTGCAAACGAGGCCAAATACCTTGGAATGACACTCGACGCAAAACTGAAATGGTATTCTCACGTGAAAAGAAAACGTAAAGAACTCGAAATCAAATATAGAGAAATGAACTGGTTGCTCGGAAAACACTCCCAGCTCAGTATTGAGAACAAACTGCTTTTATACAAGCAAGGGCTAAAGCCGTTGTGGACTGACGGTGTACTACTTTGGGGCTGTACCAAGAAAACAAACGCCAATATTTTACAAACTTTTCAAAATAAAGTGCTAAGAGAAATTGTCCACGCACCGTGGTATACTAGAAACGATGATATCCACAGCGATGTCGGAATTCCGACAATCGAAGCTGAAATTAGAAGCTTCGCGAGAAAGCATAGAAACCGACTAATCGGACATGTCAACAATACAATCCTTCAAATTCTGGATGAAAGCAATTTATTGCGCCGACTACAAAGGACGAAACCTTTCGACTTGGCGAGATAGGAATCAACCGCGCCTAGATTGCGGAACATGCAGGATCTTTCAGTGGAAAGTAACCTGCCAAACGTGTTATTTTTTCATGATAGAAAAATTGCTTGATAAGGTTGCAATATATAACAAATTAAATCGCGGGGTGTTTTTTTTAGTCAGTAAGAATCTGACACTACTATGAGCACGCGCTTGCTATCCTCATAGTGTCTATGGAAGATTTTTTCACCAATCCTCGGGAAAAAAAAAAAATATATATATAATTCATAGCCCGGAATATTGTAATTGGATAGTTCGCACTCGTATAACCGGATTTCAGACAAAATAATAAATTCAGCTAACAAATTCAACGTATCAATATAAGCAACAAAAGAATTAAAGTTTTTTCTCATACTACGAATATTTTCATGTATTAATAAGGTATTATTCGGACAGCAGAATATAATTTCATATTTGCTAATTAAATTATTAAATAATTTATTTTAGCTGAAAAGAAATTTAATTATTTCAGGTAATATATTAACATTTTTGTTGATTCTCTACTTTTTTCGCTAATCAAAATGCAGGCGTTTTTATTTTACAATATTTTTTTTTTTAAATTCGCAATCGTTCAAGTATTTTCTTGAATAACTGTTTCTTTCTTTTCGTATTATTTTTCTTGAAGCATTATTTATTTCTGCTGATCAAATAATTTTTTTTTTTATTTTGCTAATTATTTGCTATTATTTATTGAAATTCGTAATCACTCAAGTTTTTCTTAAATAACTGATTCTGTTTCTTCATTTTCTTTTACTTAATGCATTATTTTTTTCTGCTGATCTCTAATTTTCCTTTCTAATGGTTTGCGTTTCTGCTGATTTGTTTTTTATACTTTCTGCAGATACGAGTAAACAACAAATCACTTTTTTCTTGGTTAATTATTTTTTCTGCTAGCATATTTTGCTGGTCGTTTAATTTTTTAGCAGGTCACAAATAAAGGATGATAAATGTTTATCAGTTTTTAACCGAGTTTATATGAGTAATTTGGAAGGATTTGCTGCAAAATATTTGCTCTAATAACCCTAAACCCTAAAACGTTCGCAGGCCCTATTCATTGTGCCTACTTAGTCTATTGGATAATTAAGAATTGGCTGATTGTACGCTGAATATTATTAATACAACCTTTAGGCCAATATTGTAACAAGTCAGTTGGTAAACCAGTTATGTATATCGTGCATTAAATGTTGGAAAATTGAGTTAGAACAAGATAGAATTCAGGTGATAATATTGTAACATAATGTAGCATAATAACTACGTCCCAAAAAGATGCAACACATTCCGAAGTGTCTTTTCATTCGAGGTTCGTGTCCACAGTAAGAGATGAATTATGTCTAAGACGACGTCGCGGAATTAAGAGAGAATTATAACCGCAAGAGAATTATAACCGCAGGAGATTATTGGCTGCAGCTGTCATCTTGGAATTATTACATCAGAATTTTCTTGTTCCAGTGGTCGAAGAATTTGGAAGTTTAGAATTTAGAAGTTTCTGGCTATCAGAAATGCGACTATATAAGGACAGATGGCGATCGAGGCAGGGCAGTTGGTTTTCGAACCACACGAAGAGATTGGAAAAGTGATAATGGGCGAAGTTGTAGTTTTGTGATAGATTGAAAGTTAAGAGTTAACAAGAAGAAGTAATTAGTTTGGATTTGTGAATTAAGTAATTGAAATGAGATAAAGTGATTTGAGAAGAAAGAGATCTTGTAAGAAAAGAATTTGCGAAGAATAGTATAGTGTGAACTTGAATTGTTCTATAGACTAGAAAATAAAGAAATAATCTCACAGAATAACGTTTTATCTACTCGAGCCGTAGCTCGCATATTACAATATATACCCATATGTACTATACAATGTTCATTACTTCGTTCCTTATATTTAATCTCAACGCAACACTTGTAAGATATTATAATTTTGTTTATTTTCAGACAAGGCAGCATCGCTTCCGGTGATAGTTCATTTGTTTGCGAAGGCGAGGGAGGATCTAGTGCCAAAATAAATGAATTTCAAGCAGCGTGGAATGTTACAAATGCCATCCAGGGTATGTTCATCGTGTCATTACCTTTTGCAGTTTTACATGGAGGCTACTGGGCAATTATCGCAATGGTGGGCATTGCTCACATATGCTGCTACACCGGAAAAGTTCTTGTTCAATGTTTGTACGAACCGGATCCGAATACAGGTCAACCCGTTCGAGTCCGTGACAGTTACGTATCTATCGCAAAAGTATGCTTTGGCCCAAAATATGGTGCTAAGGCTGTATGCGTTGCTCAAATTATCGAACTACTAATGACCTGCATCTTATATGTTGTTGTGTGTGGTGATCTGTTGGCTGGTACATATCCGCAAGGATCATTAGATTCCAGATCATGGATGATGTTGACTGGTATTTTTTTACTGCCATTGGGTTTTCTGAAATCACTGAAGATGGTATCACTTCTGTCGTTCTGGTGCACAATGTCGCATTTAGTAATTAATGCGGTAATTCTTGGATATTGCTTACTGCAGATTGGAGATTGGGGCTGGTCTAAGGTCAGGTGGAGCATCGATATGGAGAACTTTCCGATATCATTAGGTGTCATTGTATTCTCGTATACTTCGCAGATTTTTCTGCCGACTTTAGAGGGTAACATGGTTGACCGATCGAAATTCAATTGGATGTTAGATTGGTCTCACATCGCAGCAGCAATATTTAAGGCGTCTTTCGGCTACATATGCTTTTTGACCTTCCAAAACGACACTCAGCAGGTGATAACAAATAACTTACACTCCCAAGGTTTCAAGGGAATGGTTAATTTTTTCTTAGTAATCAAAGCTCTCTTAAGTTACCCTTTGCCATACTATGCAGCTTGCGAACTGCTGGAGAGGTCATTCTTCCGAGGGCCTCCAAAAACGAAATTCCCCACTATATGGCACTTAGATGGTGAGCTGAAAGTATGGGGTCTCGGATTTAGAGTTGGCGTAATAGTTACTACTATTATGATGGCCATCTTTATTCCACATTTCTCAATCTTAATGGGTTTCATTGGAAGTTTCACTGGAACCATGCTGAGTTTTATTTGGCCATGCTATTTTCACCTGAAAATTAAGGGTCATTTGTTAGATCAAAAAGCCGTAGCATATGATTACCTCATTATCTTTTTGGGAGTGCTATTCGGTGTTATTGGAGTTTATGATTCGGGAAATGCTCTTATTGAAGCTTTTGAAATCGGCTTACCATTTTAATCAGATAACCTTGCCAAGATGTAACAAATTGTAAACTGAATGTTGATTTTTTTTTTTTTTTTTTAATTGTTAAACAAATCAATCTGTATAGATCACGTTTTTTGCGTTATATATATATGTATATGAAATTATTGTAAATACTGAAGAAAACAGATTTATTTTTCAGTATCGCAAACTGAACAAACATGTTTAAATTGTTTCGTATTTATTGTTCGGCATATACATAAATATACATATAGTTACTACAAGTTCAAATTATTATACATAGAATATATTGTATTTATTTATGTTCTTTTTTGCTAGTCAACTTTTACTCTTTCTTTTTAAATACGTTTGTAGAAAGAGAAAGTAAAAAAAAAAAAAAATATATTAATAAACAAATAATACAAATGTAGGGTAAAAATCAAAATTTTTTTGGAAATTATATAATTTATAAGTTTGATTATGATATTAAGGCCTAATGCCCAATAAATACCGCTAAGTAAATATAATTATCGATGTTAAAATCTATATAATGTAAGTGACATATGTCTTCCAAAAAAAAGAAACAAGTCTTCCAATGTTTTACTGCATACATATTATATATATATACATATGTGTAATAATAACACACAATAAATAAAATGTCTTCCAAAAAGTATTTAGAAGTAATTTAACTAAAGTAAGATATACAACTTAAATAGATAGAATTACTATGTAAATCGTAATATGTTTTATTTGAAAATAAAAATTTTAAACTAATATTCAATATTTTGATACATTACCAGATTGCTAAATTACGTACCTGAATTGTATTAGATATTGTTGAACATTTTTAGGGGGGAAGCTACTGCCTTTAGGGTCCGCTGACACTTTTCCCAACAAGTATGTTTTGTAGATCTACACATACTACCTTGATCAAAAAATTTCAGGAATGACTACCGTGTGACGCTTTCAGTCATCTGATTCGAGTGTTTTTTTTTTTAGATTGACACATCTGTCATTAACATTCCCTCCAATGACATTTGTAAAATCTACGCTATCGAGAGTACATCTGCCTCTGTGTGTGTTTTCGATTTTTTACGATTTTACAAATTTTGTGTTAAAAACGGGTTCAACGGTGCGAAAACTTTGGAAATGTTGGAAAAGTGTTTCGGCAATGATACTCTATCGAAAACAAACATTTATGCGTGGCACAATCGGTTCAAAAGTGGTCGTGAGTCCGTTGAGGATGACGAACGCAGTGGTAGGCCGTCGACATCGAAAACCGATGAAAGCATTAATGAAATCAAAGAAATGTTGGCCGAAAACCGCAAATTGACCATCAGAGAACTGGCAGAGGACTTGAACATTGCTTATGGATCCGTTCAAGATATTTTCGTTAGATTTGTACTTCAAACGTGTCGATGCAAAGCTGGTGCCTAAAGACCTGAATTTCATGTAAAAAAGGGACCGCATTAACATCGCGAAAGACATGATTTTAGCGGCTGAATCCAACCCAACATTCATCAAACGCATAATTACTGGAGACGAGACGTGAGTTTATGGGTACGTAACACAATCCAGGCATCAGGCGAGTGAATGGCGTACACCGAATGAGCCAAGACTGAAAAAAACAATCGTCGTTTTCAGTCGAAAAAGAAGGCGATGCTCACGGTTTTCATGGATTACAATGGTGTTGTGCTTCATGAATTCTTGCAACAAGATTAGATAGTCAACAAGGTTTATTATTGGGGCATTATGAGACGTTTGCGTGAAGCAATTCACCAAAAAAAGAATGGGTTTGTGGGCAAACAACTTGTGGGTTTTGCACCATTATAACGCACCGTCGCACAATGCCATCCTTACTTGTGAGTTTTTGACCAAGAACAGTACGCATACCGCCCCACAGTCACCGAATTCGCCTGATTTCGCTCCCTGCGATTTCTTTCTGTTCGATCGACTCTAGAAACCGCTCCGTGGAACGTGTTATAGCAGCCGCGAGGAGATAATAGAAAAATCGAAGACGACTGTGATGGCTATTCCAAAATCCGATTATAAAAAATGTTTCCAGGATTGGATCAAGCGCTGGCATTAGTGCGTTTTAGTAAATGGAGAGCACTTTGAAGGGGACAATATCGATTATCAAGAATAAACTTTCCATTTTCTGAATAAATTCCTTAAACTTTTTGATCAATGAGTATTGAGCTACTTTTAAAGAAGTAAATTACACCTACTTCATCCACCAAGATCAGTCAAACTAAGTACAACTACCACTACTCGTCGAGTTCTCTTGGGAGAGGCCAACCTATAAACTGGGGCAACTATCCGAGATGCTTGAAAATGCTTGTTTATTCTACTTTTGAACAGCTGGAGATTAAGAGCTTCTGGAAATACATCTATCTATACACTATAACTATTTTGCAGCACATCTTTTGTCCCTTTAGATGCCAAGATGTTTTCTAGATTCTTGTCTTGCTCAGTGCTACCGTTAAAGAATTCTGAAATGTCGAAGGTAAAAAAGAGTCCCACCACCTATTAACTTGAAACAACTTAAGCCAAGTTTACTATCGGGAGGATGCGGATCTGAATGCAGGAATTTCAATTGAAGAGGTAAAGAATGTACCAGCGAAAACAAAGGTAAATAAAGTCGCGGGTGAAAACAGGATTCCATATGAATTCCTCTAGAATAAGTTTCTAGTGGAATTAACATGGGCATATACGAGTAATCAAATATTCCAATGAGGCAGAGTTGGTGAAACTTTTGCATTAAGTATAATTTTTCCAATATTCAAGAAAGGGGATAGTAATGTGCCAAGTAATTATAGTGGGATATCTTTTATGAACTGCATTGCGAAAGTCATGATGGGTATCCTAAATGAACGGCTACACAATTAGGTTGAAAAACATAATATTTTAACGGAATACCAGGCTGACTTCAGGAGAAAATACTCGACGGTGAACAATATTTGCAACCTAGCCTCGATTGTGCATTTAAAGTTCCGTGCAAAACAGAAGGTTTACGCATTCTTCGTAGCCCTTAAAGTGGCGTTCAACAAAGTATCTCGAAAACTATTAATGTACAAACTACAAGCAATGGGGGTATCAACCAAAGTTGTCAGACTACTTAACATGTACAAACATATACGAAAGCACTAAAAAAAAAAAAAGTATGGACAAGAGAAGAGTTGTCTATAAACTTCGACACAATTTCTGGTGTTAAACAAGGATGTCTCTTGTCTCCGCTATTGTTCTCTGTTTAGAAGATGGCCTGTACATAGATGAGCTAAACATAAGACTACTTTTTTATGCAGATGACATTGTCATTTTGGCCGACAGTGTACACGTCCTGCAAAGGATGATAACTAATTTAGAAGAGTACTGCGGTAAGTGGAACTTAGAAGTAAACGTCAATAAGTCCCAAATAATGGTTTTTAAAAGCGGAGGCAGGAAAGCTAATCAAGAAAAGTGGTACTTCAAAAGTGAAGTGATACAAATCTCGGCAAATTATTGCTGATATTTGCAAAACATATGGAGAAAAGGAACTATGCGGCAAAAAACAGTATAAACGCGACACGGAACAAATGCTTTAATAAAAGAAATGTCTCTGTGGCATTTATTCCAAGCAGTGTGCAGATCTGTGCAAAAGTATAAAGCGCAAGTCTGGAGTCATACGCTCTTTGATGAAGTGGACAAATTGCAGAGGTACTTTGTACTGTGTTGCCCAGCTTCACCCCTAATTATTCACTCATATTAGAAAGTGGAATGGAGGACGTACATCTATATATGCTGGACTTGCATATGAGATGTATAGGACGTACATTATTTGAGTATGGGAGTAACCGGTTGCCACATCAGCTTACCCTAAAGTTAATTAAAGATTTGTTTTGGGCCGAAAATTTGAATAAGCTTGGCCACGAATTTAATCTTAGTTGGAGAATCGAAAATATAACACAAACTGAGTGAATCAATAAAAGAATGCAATTATTGAGCAAGCTTAAGCTGAGTTATCACTAGAAACGGATTCAAAGAGCAAGAAAAACTAGCAGATTCTATAAAAATCTTGACTTCGCGGAGGGGAATCTGTACTTCATTGATGACAATGACCAAAATAAAATAATGTGGATTTTCAAGGCTCGCTGCGATTTAATTGAACTAAATGGAACTACGTTTAATGCAAACCGATCAAAAAATTGCTCACTATGCAATCTCAAAGAAATCGAAAACATATTACACTTCATAGGTAGATGCCCTATTCTTAGAGAATTAAGGCACAAATATTTTGGGAAAACATATTTATTAGAAGGGGAAATAATAGAATTGCTAAACGGATCACTCAGTAATTGGGAAAATCTAAAAAGTTATGTTATCAGTGCTTTAGCGTATAGAAAATCCCTAGTAGATGAGTTTAATAATTAAATATTTAAAATTGTCACTATATCTCATTAGAAATAATGAAGTATGTATAATCTAATCTCCGACAGACAACATTTACGTCACAGTAGTATGTTCTTAAATCATAAACTACATATTAATTTATTACATTCGCTATACAATGTTGAATTTTTATTATGAAATAAAGAACCTACTACGACTACTACTACTATTATTATTATTATTAATATTATTAATATTACCAAATAGTATTTTGTGACTTAATATCTAAATTACATTGTATAAGGTTGGCAATTAAGTAATTGTCGATTTCAGACATAGATGTCTTTGACCATATTTATTAATGGCTTCTCTCAATGACATATTTTTTTCCTTCTGACATTTGTTAGCTGTCAGTCTTACTTTGCTTTAGTAGCAAATTGCGCGTATTTAATAAGATTCATGATTTCATTTTAATAATTCGTAAATTTACTCGTACCTCAGTTAGAGATTCTTAATTTTTCTAAAACCAATTTCATGTAAATTTGTATAATTGGATGTAAGCTTCCCCCAATGTTTTCCATGTTTTTTGTTGTTGGCTGTTCTTTCCCATGTAGAGCTACTTTTTTTTTAGATATCGTCTCTCTAACGTTTCAGTTGTCCTCCTGATCTTCTTGTTCCATCTCTAGGAATCCATTGTGTTGCCCTCAGCGTGCATCGATTGTCTCTCAGTCTAGCTACATGACCCGCCCAGTTGCATTTTTGTTGTTTTGTCTTGTCACATTTCGAATTGATTCATTTAAAACTCGGTGCATCCTGAATATACGAGTATTTGAAACTATTGTTTCCATTGCCCTCTGTGTTATAGCCAGGTTCTGTACAGATTTGGCTGAGACGGTCCAAGTTTGTGAGTCACATATCATGACGGGCAGTATCGTTGTATCGAAAAGATATTTCCTTGTGTCTAGCTAAGTTTCGAATCAAAAATATTTGTATGTTTCCAAAACTCCTTCCAGCTGTTTGAAATTCTTCGGTTTATATATTTTTCTTCATTATTTCCCAGCGAAATTTGTTGGCATAGATAAATGTAATCATCGACCTATTCTATAGACTTATTATTTACGTTAATTTCTTCCTTTTCGCCTAGACTCGTTAATTTGGTTTTGTCGGTGTTCATTCTAAGACCTGTGGTGTAAATTGTTCGTTTCCATTTATCTGTTATCAAGAAACCGATCCCGTATAGTCCCTTTGTTTTTCCTTTAAAACCGAACAATGTAACATTGTTCAACAGAGATGCCAACATAAAATTCCAAAAGTCTATAGATAGAAGTTACAAATTTTGCAGAATTCTGTATTTTTTTTTAACGTATAAAAAGTGCTTAAAATGTTAATTTGGATACTATAGGTATAAAACATTTTTTTTTTCCATTAAACTTATACATCGTTTATCAACAATTTGAACCGCTGGAATCCATAATACTCGTAGTGTTGGCTTGGTTTTTAAAATCATACATATTAGTGTTAAATAGCTTTCTGTATTCTTCAGAAAGTTGTACCTCATAGAACGGAGTTAAAAACACACTTATTGTGAATAATAACACCGTTAAAGTTTTCGTTGTAAGCTTGTTTCTTAATTTAGTCTTCATTAGATTTATTGACGGAAACAGGTGCTCCACATTTGCACTGATATGAAGCAAACACAATAGAGTTCTTTGAAATTCCTAGAGCAATGGGAACTAATGGTTTTAGACACCAACGGTCTACCAACTGAGCTATCCCTGGATGTTTAGATAGAGCGAAGGTAGCTAAAACCATATCTATCGCAGCATTGTTCCCTGCCCTTGGATCAAACGTATGGACTCTCGGCGCAGGTTTGAATAGTTAACACAAGCGTTAGCCAACTCTGCTACGTCGGTGTTGTCCATGGCATGGTCAAAAGAAATACTAGTTATTCAAACACTAGTTGCACTTTATAAGTAAATAATCATAATGAAATTAATTTACTCTTAGTTTTATTTATACGTTAAGACTTACATATGCATGTGGGCGTATGTCCATATATATATGTATACATATATTTTTACTGGAAAAATATTTTTTTCTTCAAAAACTGTTAATTATCACGATAAATGTTAACTGTAACGTAAAAAACGATACCATTAAATAAATTAGTAAAAAAATAATAATTATAAACGTTAACGTAAATAAATGAAACGGCAAAAATAATTCGTAAAAAAAAATATAAATTAAAATAAATTAAGAAAAAAAATGTTTGCACATTTTCGCGTATCGTTCTTTTCCACAGAAAAACTTGTAAAAAATCTTTGCTCGTTGGCTGTTCACTCGACGAAGTTTACGACGCCACTGTCAAGCAGAGATTTTATGCCGGCAAAAAAATCTGTAAAATCTTCTTCATTTCACCATTAGAATTGTTTTCAAATTTTTCTTTTTCATATAAAGGTTGAATTCATAATCTGAATGCATATATCGTAACTGGGGTCCAATAAAAAAAATTCAATGTTGCGGCAACATAGAAGCAACAAGTTCAAAAAGCCATATTTGGCAGCACTGCTGAGCGCAACCAAATGTCAAAACATAGCAACCTGCGCAACAGTTGTTTTGCTGTTGCTTTCGTTTGTTTTAGATAAGCTTTTGTTCGTTACAGTTCGTTAGCTATTCATTTTATTTTGAAATTTGAATGTTTTATTTTATTCTATTGTGTATAATATTGCAATATAACTGTTCATAAATGTTAAAATAATTTGCACAGGATAACAGCAACAGCGCAGTATCAGGACAACAGCAACACAAACCCTGTTGTGTTGTCGTAACACTGTACAGTTTGTTGACGTTTTTGAATTCACCCTCGTACTTCCGGTCGTACTGCTCTCGAGTGATTTTCTTGGTGTTGTGAAATGTAATTTATATAATTACAATTGAAATAATATCATCGTGTATTTAGATACTTAGCAGAATTAACAATTATCAGAATTTAACAATTTTTAAATGACCAATAATCGACAAAGGACTGGTTGTTGGTTTTTTCTGGGTTGACAATTTGCCAGATCCAAATAATACAAACTAATTTGATTAGCTTAGTCGGAGAAGTTCTCAAAGCTTTACCTAGAAAAGCATTGATTAAGCTTCTTCATATTGTAAATGCTGCGCTCAGATTAAAACACGTGCCTAACCAATGGAAAGTTGCGGAAGTTATAATGGTTTTAAAACCAGGAAAGCCGCCAAATGAGGTAAAATCTTATAGACCAATTTCGCTACTTCCAGTTATATCCAAAATTTTCGGGAGGATATTACTAAGGCGTCTCCAACCGGTTATAGAAGGAAATAATCTTATCCCTGACCACCAGATTGGGTTCAGAAGTAAGCATTCGACGATTGACCAGGTGCATAGAATTACTGACGTAATCGAGAAAGCACTTGAAGATAAAAAGATATGTTCAAGCGTATTTTTTGACGTCTCGCAAGCCTTTGATAAGGTGTGCCATGATGGCTTGAATTGCAAATTACGACTAGTTCTCCCTGTATGCGTATACGACATTCTAGAATCATATCTCGGGAATAGACTCTTTCGTGTTAGACATGGAAATGAATACGCGGAGCTTAAAGAAATTTCTGCCGGTGTACCGCAAGGAAGCGTTCTTGGGCCACTTCTCTATCTGTTATATACTCGAGATATACCAAAATAAGATGACACTATCCTGGCTACGTTTGCCGATGACACCGCTATCCTAGCCGTAGGTAAAACAATCGAAGAAACGACTGCAAAACTGCAAAACGCACTGAATAAAGTAAATGAATGGACGAGGGACAGGCGGATCGCCCTCAACGAATCTAAATCTGTTCACGTGAATTTCACTTATAAGAAAACTAATGTCTTGCCAATTTTCCTAAACTTAGCCCGAATACCTTTTGCAAACGAGGCCAAATACCTTGGAATGACACTCGACGCAAAACTAAAATGGAATTCGCACGTGAAAATGAAACGTAAAGAACTCGAAATCAAGTATAGAGAAATGAACTGGTTGCTCGGAAAACACTCCCAGCTCAGTATTGAGAACAAACTGCTTTTATACAAGTAAGTGCTAAAGCCGGTGTGGACTTACGGTATACAACTTTGGGGCTGTACCAAGAAAACAAACGCCAATATTTTACAAACTTTTTAAAATAAAGTGCTAAGAGAAATTGTCCACGCACCGTGGTATACTAGAAACGATGATATCCACAGCGATGTCGGAATTCCGACAATCGAAGCTGAAATTAGAAGCTTCGCGAGAAAGCATAGAAACCGACTAATCGGACATGTCAACAATACAATCCTTCAAATTCTGGATGAAAGCAATTTATTGCGCCGACTACAAAGGACGAAACCTTTCGACTTGGCGAGATAGGAATCAACCGCGCCTAGATTGCGGAACATGCAGGATCTTTCAGTGGAAAGTAACCTGCCAAACGTGTTATTTTTTCATGATAGAAAAATTGCTTGATAAGGTCCTTCTTAGTTGCAATATATAACAAATTAAATCGCAGAGTGGTGTTTTTTTTTAGTCAGTAAGAATCTGACACTACTATGAGCACGCGCTTGCTATTCTCATAGTGTCTATGGAAGATTTTTCACCAACCCTCGGGGGGAAAAAAAAAAATCTTAGTCGAAGAATAGACAAAATACTTGCTTTTTGACGAGTTTATTCCGAATTTACTATTTTATTCACTAAGGGGCGACTGTCACACATTCGGTCGAGCTCCTCAAAAAAGGCAGGCATCTCGCTTATTGCCACTTCTGTTATTAAATTTGTTGCTTTGTATATAATTTGTTTTCAAATTCTTCCACCTCGTCTATTAAATCCTCGACCTTCGATAAGAATCCATTTTCATTTCCAATTCATTTTGTTTCTTTTATGTTTCGCATTTCGAAATACTTTCCACCACCGGGAATAACACCGTGGTGTATAGTGAAGACTTTGATTGGGAAATTTTAGGATGGACATACTTCCCCTGTACGTGCAAGTTGCAATAGAAATTTACAAATTAGCTTCGTGCGCAGAATACAGGGTAGTTGGAAACCAATTTGGTGCACATAAAACCACGGTACAAAAGAGTTCTTATAATTTTTGAAAAAATAAAACTTCCTGACGAACAGTCAGCTCACTCCATCATACGTGGATTCAAAGAAAAAAGTGGAGCTCCGCAGATACTAGGAGCGATTAATTGCACACATATTCCTGTCAGACCACCCACGGATGGTAGTGCACACTATATACATATAGGGGAGATGATGATCTGTTGTTTTGCTAGCAGTTGTGGACTGCAATTACTTGTAAGCTTAATAGTATTTATTGAACTATAACTGTTACTAAAAAAAAATATTTTTTATACTAGATTTATAGATATCACGTGCAAGCATCCTGGTTACGCTCATGCCGCTATTTAAAAAGATTATTTTCTGTGCAGGACTATAGAAGACGCTGTGTTGGTGCAATTTAGTTTTAAAACGTTTATTTTTTTTTTAAGCCAAAGGCAGTTAAAGTAAAGAAATTAACGCTTTTTTATAGAATATCCAGCGTACCTGCTCTTGCCGTGGTTGATAAAGGGATATACTGGCGCATTGCCTACAGAACAAGATTCATTCAACGCGTATCTAAATAAGGCCTGAATAGTAGTGAAAAATGTATTCATCTGCCTTAAAAGAAGATGGAGGATTCTCCAGAAACGAATTGATGTGGATGTGCACTTTGTACCGAATATAGTTGCTACTTGCTTCATTCTGCATAATATTCGGGAATTCAAAGTATCAAACGAAATAACTGCAATTAATTTTTTTTTTTTATAAAATTTGTTATTATAGCTTTTTCATTATAGCTCACATAGCTCTTGCAAAAAAATCGCACCTGGTGTGGTCAAAAAAATATCAACATATCACTGAGGAAGATTGGTCTAATATATTGTGGTCAGATGAATCAAACTTTGAGGTAAGTGTCATGTTTGGAGCCTTTCAACTGTAAACACCACAGTTTATCCAATTACGAAGTCGTGCATTTTTTTAGTTTTTTAAAAAATTTCAATTTTTTGAAAATTAGGTGTTTTGCTTAAAATCGTTTTGGAGCAAGAATGAAACGAAATTACTTCATACGAGTGAAGCAGGCTAGTAAGCTCAATGCCGAAAGGAATAGCAGCAGTAATTACTTTCCCACGTTGATGCACCTTGATACGAAACAAGCCAGTGAACCTAAAGAAGTTGCGGACATGTTTGCTGAGTACTTTCAAAGTATTTACCAGTCAACAAATGTGGTCCATACTGATGAAAATTATTTCAAGTCCCTTCCATCCATTGCTGACTGCTCTCATGTTTCCTTTAATGTTGATGAAGTGCAATTGCACCTAGATCAGTTGGAACCTAAACGTAAGCCTGATTTATTGGGAATTTATCCAATCATTCTTCATCATTGTTCCAGATCTCTTAGTTGTCCGCTAACGCTATTGTTTAATCAATCCTTATCCAGCGGCATCTTCTTAGAGGAATGGAAAGTAAGTTGTATCACTCCCATATATAAATCTGGAAGAAAGGACAACGTATCAAACTATAGACCCATAACGAAGATGTCAGTCATACCTAAGATCCTGGATTGCCTAGTAAAGGATAAGTTTAACATTTTAATAAGGACATGCATAAGCGATTTTCAAAATGGTTTTTGGAAAGGCAGGTCTACTACCACAAATCTTTTAGAATTTACGAATTTCTGTATTACTGCCCTAGAAAAGCACCAACAGGTCCATGTCATTTATACCGATTTTGTTAAGGCCTTCAGTACAGTTAACTTGCTTATTCTTGTCAGAAAACTTGAAGCTTATGGCGTATATGGATCATTGCTCAGCTGGTTTAGATCCTATTTAAATTTTTTTTTTTTTTATAATTTGCGCGCACCAAATGGGATATGAATACCATTAAATTATTTCAGGGCACGGGCGTTTGTGGAAATTGTGAGAGAGAGAGAGAAAGAAAGATTGGTGTAGTGGGTTTGAAACTTAGGTGGTATTTAGTTTCAGTAAACTCCAAGGGTGGCTGTCCAGGTAACTGGGGAGTATTTTGTTTGTTTTCGCTATTATTGTCGTTGCTTATGATTCACAGTATTTTTGTCCGTCCTCCTGATGTCATCATCACGATCAAGTTGCATTTAAGCCATATGACCACCCTACTGCCAGTGTTATGCCTTCGCAGTAGAGTTGACTAAGCTTTCGCAATTGATCGACTTTTTTATTTATTTCAGGCGAAATAAATAGATGATTGTTGAGATCAGGATTTGAACCGTAAACCAAGAGCGTGACAAGCGTTGATGTTACCACTACACTAAATCCTATTTAAATGGACGAAAGCAATTTGTCGTTATTGGTGATCAGTTTTCAAAACTGATTAATGTGACTTCGGGAGTACCCGAGGGCAGTCATCTAGGACCGTCTCTTTTCTTACTGTATTGCATATTCCATAACCCCAACAGTTCGTGATAGGCTTTTGATGCAAAAAGACATGGATAGTTTCATAGTTTGGTGTAAATTGAATGACTTACAATTAAATATAAATAAGTGTGCTTCCATGTGCTATAATAGAACACTGCACCATGTTTTTCCTTTATACTGCTTAGATAATATACCTCTTAAAGTGGTGAATGATTTAAGGATCTTGGCGTAATTTTTGATAGCAAAGTAACATTTGATCTGCACATAAATTCTATGATTTCTAAAGCCAACTCAATCCTGGGATTTCTTAAGAGAAATTCTTCTGATTTTAAGGATCCTTACGCACTGTTTTGTAGTATTGTTCGTCCCATCTTGGAATATGCTTGTGTTGTTTGGAATCCTATTGCCCAAAACGATATTGATAGAATTGAAAGGGTACAAAAGAATTTTTTACGTTTTGCTTTGCGTCACTTTTTTCGCGATAATGCTCCCAATGTTCATCACTCCTATCGAACTAAATGCCTTTTATTGAGAATGCAATCTCTTCAAACGAGAAGAAAAGCATTCAGTTGTATGTTTATTCGTGATTTGTTACGGTCGATAGTTCAAATTTGCTTAATTGTATAAATTTATATGCTCCTTCTAGAGCTCCTCGACAGAGGCCATTTTTATTTGAAGTATCACATTCTACCGTTTATGGTCTACGTGGACCTATTTCCCAGTGTTGTAAGCTCTTTAACTTTGTATATACCAACTTAGATATTTCTGTGACCAGATCTCAATTTAAGTCATCACTATTGTTAGTCTTAAGTTAAGTCATTAATGTAAATTAATTACTGAATTTGTTATGAATTTTCCGAACCTGTTGATTGTTAAAGTCGTAGGTAAATAAATAAATAAATAAATTAAAGCCAATGGTGGCCGCGCTAAATATTAGTTTTTAATTAATAAAAGTATATTTATAACATAACTGCCTACTCTTATTTTGTCTAATTTGACTCTTTTTCAAAGGGTTGCTAATACTTTTGGCCAAGGTTGTATTCTATCAGATAACGTACCAGTGAATGCTTTCTTTTGTTTTTTTTTTTAATTTTGTTATTTCTCGGCTATTGCTCTATCAATATTGTTCTAAATTAATATGTAAACTATTGACATATGCAAGGTCATGACATACCAATTTTTGGAAAATTATCGAAATGAGTTGTTTGCTCCTTAAAGGATTAAACAAACATTTTATCTGAATTGTTGAAATTTCAAATCCATAAACGCCATACTACTTTGATCAAAAAGTTTCATGAATGACTACCGTGTGGCGCTTTCAGTCATCTGATTCGAGTTGAATTTTAGGTTGGTACATCTCTCATAAACATTCCCTCCAAATTTCAGCGTCGTAGCTTGACATTTGTAAAAGCTATGCTGTCGAGAGTACATCTGCTTCCGTGTGTGTTTTCGATTTTGTAAGATTTTAAAAACGGGATCAACTTTGAAACAACGAGTTTGATCAAATTTTGTTTTAAAAACGGATTCAACGGCTGAATCCGACCCAACATCCATCAAACGCATAATTACTGAAGACGAGACGTGGGTTTATGAGTACGAAGCGCAATCGAATGGCGTACACCGAATGAGCCAAGATCGAAAAAACCAATTGTCGTTTTCAGTCGAAGAAGAAGGCGATGTTAACGGTTTTCATGGATTACAACGGTGTTGTGCTTCATGATTTCTTGTCACAAGATCAGACAGTCAACAAGGTTTATTATTTGGGCATTATGAGACGTTTGAGTGAAGCAATTCGCCAAAGAGGACAGATTTGTAGACAAACAACTTGTGGGTTTTGAACCACGATAACGTACCGTTGCACAATGTCATCCTTATTAGAGAATTGTTGACCAAGAACAGTACGAATACCGTCCAACAGCCACCGTGTTGCTGGAAACACGTTGATGAAAGGCAATAATGTATTCTATTTCGAAGCACACCTATCTTCACTTCTATTGGTATTGTGTCAAAAGGAAAAGAAAATTGTGTGAAAATTGAAGGAAAATGTTTGAAAATAGTAAATATTCTTTCACAAAATTATAAATGAAATATTGCATTATGTTGAATTTCGCAGGGCAACTCTACCAGGCATACAATTTTATTTAGTTGTCTTCTTTTTTTGTTACTTGTTTTTATTTTTCATACAGAAAAACAATCCTCATTCTATCTCAAACGACATGTGAGGAGGTGTGGTACTGCAAAAACCATTCTCGTTGCCATAACCATATAAGCGACCGACATCGCAACGCATAATCACAACTTTGTATTTACGGTAGATAGGTAACGGGAATCGTCAAACGTAATAAGACCCCAGTGTTATGCCTTTGCAATAAAAACGACATAAGATCACAACCAACAGCTGCTAGTGCAAGTCATTCAACAAGCGAACAGACGACTGCAACTAACTACGACCGGAAAGTGTGCAAGGGGGGTGGATTCACTGAGCTTACTTACGGTTGTGGTTGGTGAAGATGACGAATGGGTCAGTAATCACCAGGGCTGTCGAAATGAGTACTAAGGGAGTATTCGTACTCCCCTCTTCAATTTTGTACTTCCTACATAATATTCCAACATGTTCCTTAAATTTACATAAATAAAATGGGTTCGCTTCAATTAATTTTATTTCGGTAACAAATAATCTGCAGTCAGACCGGAATCAGTCGCTGTTATTTCTTAAATACGAATAATTGGAAGGAACGATTGAGCGTTCACTGTGATGGCATTACTTTCCTTGGTAGGGTTGGTCTTCAACTAATAAGCATCTCCAGTCAGTGCAATCGCTTGCCAGCGCGTACAATAAGTTGGTAGTCGTTAGTGTTCAGTGTATTAGTGGCGTGGCGTCCATACAAGCCGATTCCTTCCGGCTTTCCTTTTCAAATATCAAAAAATTTTATTTTGCCACTTGCCAACAATCACATTCAATTATTTGTTCATCAAACCATTTCTCATTCATAAAACATAACTTTATATACGCTCAAAGATGAAATGCTGCGACCACTTCGGTTGTTTATTCATTTTTACTCATAAACAAACTCGCACACATAGCCGAGACAAGTATGAACTCCGCTAGCGAGAGACAACTTATTTCTCCAAAAGAAAAGCGTGCAATGAATTTTTTTTTGAAAAGCCGTTCATTTTCCGGCTTATGCATTCATTTTTTCACAGTACGAACTTTCAACTGTATTCCTTAAGTTTATTTGCGATTTCTTTGTCTAACAAACATTCGCTTATGACGAAAATAACCCGGGATTTCTCGGCTTTTGTGGATGAACATTGGTGGAGGAGAAAGGTTTTAGTTCGAGGGAGTTTTTTTTTTTTATTATAGGCAACAAAATAAGCCGACGAAAATCGGGTTATTGGGTGATGTAGTGGTTCGAACGGAGTTTGAGGTTTTTCTTAAACTTGTTGGGAATAATTTTTTTGCAAATTTGAAATGACAGTTGCAAATCGGTTGTGTAATTGTGCATGATTTATTGAAAATTCGGATGCAAATTTTTGTGATTTTTGTGACTGCTAATTATTAGAAAATTTTAAAAATTTAGCAATTACATATTGGTAGTTAAGTTAGTGTTTTAAATTATTAAATTATTATAAAATAGTGAGTGAGCTAAGCGAATAGTTATTAGCTATATACCAAGTAAGTAATTATAAATCTACTCAAGAGGTGCCCCATTGAACATTCTTATTATTCTTAGACAAGATGTCTCTATTTAATTTTGAGTGTTGTTTAACTGATTTTCTTCTAAAAGAAACCCACGAGTTCAGTAAGCTTTCTTTTTTGCAAAAAAACAGTTATAGAACTAGGTCGCTCGACAGACTTATTTAGGGAATTCTTACGAGCATGATAATAGAAAAGTTGATCACAATCGCGATTTAATGAAGCGTTTCATAGACACTGTAGTTCTTATAGGAAAACAAGAGCTGGCATTCCGTGGTCACGATGAAAAATCTGGATCAGATAATCGCGGTAATTATATTGAAACCCTTTCATACTTGGCTAAGTACGACCATTTAATTTAGAACAAAGTTCAGGTTCCCAAAACTCCATTTTTTCCGGCCTCTCCAAAGATATTCAAAATGACTTGATACATACTTGTAGTATCGCTGCAGTCATCAAATCCGAAATTAAGGATCAAATCAGTTCAATAAAATTTGTATCTGTGATGGTCGATGAAACACCAGATGTGAGCCACAGAGAACAGCTTAGTGCGTTATTTAATAGAAAATAGAATACAAGAAAGATTTCTAGGTTTCTTTGACGTGAGTGTCGGTCGAAACGCGGTTATTTTGTGCATTAAAATTATAAATGTCTTAGATAGTTTTGACTGTAAAGAAAAGTTAATAGGTCAGTCCTACGATGGTGCGGCCGTAATGTCCTGTGGCCATGGTGGAGTCCAAATAAGAATCCGGAATATAGGCTCAATGGCTATTTTTATTCCCTGTTATGCCCATGTTCTGAATCTAGTGTTATCTAAATCGTTAGAAAGCATTCCTGAGTTGAAATTATTTTTTGGCTTTGTTAGTTGTATTGTTATGTTTTTTAATAATCATCCAAAAGAACAAATCTGCTAAAGACAATTGCTGATCGACGAATGCTGGGGTATCACAGACTCGATGGCAATATTATTCGCGTATAGAGAACGTCTTATTCAATTGCAGAGAAGATATTATAAAAACTTTTGAACAGATTTTATGTGAACCAGGAGAATGAGATAACGATACTCTGGTTATGTCCGAAAGTTTGTTGTACAAACTGCAGGACAAAGAATTCTGTTTTTTATTGCATGTTACTTCGGTCATATTTACAAAAACAGATATTCTTTTTAGTTTAGTTCAAAATAAACAAACTGACATAGTGCTTGCGAAGCAAGAGATCAAGGGTTCTGAGTCATGGATTCATTCTGAATTTTTAAACTCATTTGACTCAATCTATGAGAGCGTAAGTGACTGTTCAGAACTTCCACGCAAACTCCGACTATATTGATTCAAAAACATAGCCGAATTTTTGTAGCAATTATAGATTATGTTACAAGTCAGATTAAGAATAGGTATAGTTCATTTAGTACATATTGTAACATAATGTAGCATAATAACTACGCCCCAAAAGTAAGCAACAGATTCCGAAGTGTCTTTTCAGAACACATTCGAGGTTCGTGTCCACGGATAGAGAAGGATTATGTCTAAGACGACGTTGCGGAATTAAGAGAGAATTATAACTACAAGAGGTTATTGGCTGCAGCTGTCATCTTGGAATTATTACATCAGAATTTTCTCGTTCCAGTGGTCGAAGAATTTGCTAGAAGTTTCTGGCTATCAGAAATGCGACTATATAAGGACGATGGCGATCGAGGCAAGGCAGTTGGGTTTTGAACCACACGAAGAGATTGGAAAAGTGATAATAGGCGAAGTGGTAATTTTGTGATAAATAAAAGTTAAGATAAAAGTTGAGAGTTACCAAGAAGAAGTAATTAGTTTGGATTTGTGAATTAAGTAATTGGAATGAGATAAAGTGATTTGAGAAGAAAGAGACCTTGTAAGGAAAGTATTTGCGAAGAATAGTATAGTGTGAACTTGAATTGTTCTATAGACTAGAAAATAAATAAATAATATCACAGAATAACGTTTTATCTACTCGAGCCGTAGCTCGCATATTACAATATATTTTCTTTGATTTATTAATCAAATCAAAATATGCATATTTTTCTAATTCAATGCCGGATGACAAATATCTTCTTTAATTACCCTATTTCCTGGCATTTTTAATTTTACTACTTTAAAAAATGAACTCAAAGTTTTATACACTACCCCTTCAGTTAAAAAGCTTGAGGTTTTTCATTTTTACAAGCATTTTAATGCGGAAATGCTTAGAGATACGTTTTCTGAAATCTTTTTAACTCTGCCTTTGACTGTGGCCTCTGTCGAAAGATCTTTTTCGACTTTAAAAAGAGTCCACACTTACTTAAGAAATTCCCAAAAAGACGAAAGACTCTCAGACCTGGCACTTTTATCTATCGAAAAGCACCTTCTTTTTGAAATTAAAAATAACTCAAATTCATACCTCGCTATTCGGCCGCTCGTTATACGGCCTTTCGCTATAACGGCCTTTTTTTTATTACTTTGTTTCCGTTTTACGGCCAATATTTTTCGTTACAACAGCCAACAAAAAAAAACATCATTCCCTCAAATGTTCTTGCAATGCAAGAATATACATTATGTAACTTGCCTACTGTGTTTATTTTACGCTGCGAATTTTGTCTTCCTTGTTGTTTTCTTGACTTTCGATCTTTGTGCACCCCATTCCAAAAAAGTATGTACATACATATCTCCAATTTACATAACGCATAATGCACAACAATGTCGACATCAGCATCGCTAAGTTTGAATTTCTTAGACACGGGTTTTCCCCTTTTTGGTTTGAGACATAGTTTTTAAGTCAGAAGATGTGTTGATTCTCTTACATGTGTATGTATATATGGGCGTGTATGTTACAGTTTTATTTTCAGCTTTCATCTTGCAATTATTTTTGGTATGTACATTTTAAATTATGTTACACCACGGCCACCCTAAACATTTATTTCAAAGGACGAAAAATCTGCATCAGGATATAAGGTGTCAAAAGAACGTTTGACTCTTCTTCTTGGTGCTAATGCTGAGTTGGATTTCAAGCTTAAGCCGCTATTAGTGTACCTGTCTGAAAATCCAAGAGCTTTCAAGAGATTGGACAAGAAAGAATTGCCAGTCACTTGGAAATCCAACTAAAAGGCTTAGATGACAAAAGTTCTTTTTGAAGATTGGTTTAAGAATTACTTCTGTTCTGAAGTCAAAACCTACCTGGAAGAGAAGAATTTAAGCAATAAAGTCGTGTTTATTTTGGATAATGCTCCAGGGCATCCGGTTAATTTAGCTGAGCTGTCTGAAAATGTAAGAGTTGAGTATCTTCCCAAAAACACAACGGCCCTCATTCAGCCTATGGGTCAGGGTGCAATAGCCACTTTTAAGGCGTATTATTTGCGCAAAAGCTTATTAATGAAATGGATGGAAGATTTTCTATTAAACAATTTTGGAAGAACTACAATGTCAAAGATGCCGTTTACAACATAAGTGAGTCTCGGAATGAATTAAAATCAACAACGATGAATCATGTTTGGAAGAAACTATGGCCGGAATGCATTACCAACGGCCAATCTGATGCTGATCCTGTTATCTCAGAAATTGAACGCAACTTTTTAAATCTGGCAAAGGAAATCGGATTTGAGGATTTAGAAGAGCACGATGTCACCAGTCTTTTTAACGCTGGCAGAGCTCCGCTTTCAAATGAAGAGTTGATGCAGTTGGGATCAGATCAAGAGTCAGATGAAGAGCCTGAGCCTTCCACGGGTCGCCAGTTGACATCAAGAAATTTGTGTGAAGCCCTGCACCATTTCGAAGAGGGGTTGGACATTTTAAACCAAAACGATCCCGACGAAAAACGCAGTGCTAAAGTTTCAAGAGCTGTTAACGTAGCCATTAACAGCTATAAGGAAATAGAAAAAGAATTAAGGAATAAAGCAAAACAACCAACGCTGGAACGGTTTTTTAAGCCCGCAGCCGCTCGTGTATATGACAGTGATTCTTCTTCCACTTCAACATCTTAATTTTTCTCTATTTATTCTTACATAATTATGTTCTTTTTCGTTACGTTATGTATGTAGATTTTATTTTGGCTCCTGTCAATATTAAATTGAAACGTAACTATGCTCTGAAGTCAACACATTAAATGAATTTTTTTATAACGTTTTATCAATTTTTTGGTTAATTTTTGAAGATTTGGAACCAATCTAATGGATTTTGTATGGGTTTGTATGAAAAAAAAAAATTACTCGTTATACGGCATTTCGCTTTACGGCCTGATTTTGCGGAACGTATCTAGGCCGCTAACCGAGGTATGAGTGTATTTAACAACGCTCGGAGTTACCAATAACTTATATAGAATACTTTGCCAGAACGGCTTCTTTCGAAGCCACTTTTTTTATGCGATGAGCTCATTGTCTACGTAAATTCCAATGACTTAAAGTATAACAAAGGTGGCTTAGATTGCATATCTTAAGTCTGTGTTTCGAATAAGCACCAAAATGGTAAGTCTTGAATAAAACATTTTACTTAAAATTTTTTCGGCTTCTATCTCTTGAAATTTCACCCCACGCCACTGCAGTGTATTTAGTCCTTTGTGGTCTCTTCAGACTCTCATATGCGTACAAAAAATTTTGTCTGGAAGACTTTAAGTATGCTTTTTAGCAATTTTTGATAAAGTCCGCACTTCTGACGACGAGGATTTGATACAGAGTTACTTATCGCTTTTCGATATGCATTTCCCACTGCAATTGCGAATTGCTTTTAAAAATGCACATTTTCAAAAATTTCTTAAATATCACTATAAAATACTCATACTCACCTTTAAGTCAGAATGCTCCCTTCCAAACCACAAATATACTCCCCTTTGGATTTTCAAAACAACAGCCCTGATCGTCACTCTCATGAAACAACAAATATTCAAATAGGTATATATGCACTTTATTTAAAATATATTGTATAAAATACAGTGAAAAATAAAAATAAAAAAAAATGTTGTTAGATGTGTTATGTATTATGTTTTCGAAGCAGTGTTGCCGTGTCAGTTCAATGAAGTTTTAAAAAACTTGTGGTCTTTTGTATCCCTTGTGTGCTGGAAAGCACCTCGCTTTATTTGATGAACAGCACACGATGTGTTCGGCAATACAGAATATTCAGATTTATACTGGCTGGTTGAAACTGAATTTTCGCTTCCCAATGTAAATGAAGATTGATTGCCAGTTCTTTTATTTACCAGTCGATCTTGGCTATATGAAGGGAACGCTATTCCATTGTATTCGACAATTTTTTGATGGCTGTGAGATGCTGTCGACTTATTATCGTGTTCTCTGTTTTGTCTGTGTATAGAACTATAGCTTTGCCTTTCGCCGCCCAAGCTGCTAAACACAGAAGATTGCTCATGGATATTGTTTATGCTTCGCCTTTGAATCTTCCCACTAGAACTCAACCCACCAAACTGATTATTTTCGGTTGAGGTGCCCTTTCTATGAAATATCGAATTTGCAACATTTTCCTCAGACGTGAATGCACTCTTTTTATGATGGAACTGTTTTACATCGACGGCTTGATTACTCGTGGTCTCCTGAATTGATTGAGTCTTCACCTGAGATCTGGAAGATTGATTTATAACGTGAGAGCTGGATGAAGACTTGTTCAGTGAGCACGTTGATTGGTTTGTCGCTAAAGAGGATGATGAAATGCCTAAATTTCCGTTTTCTATTTTCTGAATTTGGGAATGTGAAGTCGATTGAGCTGGTTGGCTCATTCTGTTTATAGTTACTGTTTCGGAAGCCTCCTTAGTATCGCTAGAATTTAGAACATTTGTTTCTTGCTTGGCTCTTGAAGTTTTCTCTATAACATTGACTTTCTCCTGCCTCTTAACGTATTCCGTTTCAGGAGCCTTTCGATTTTTATTGCTTACGACAGTTGTTACCTTCTTTGTAGAAACAACGACCAGTCCATCAGTTGGCTTTTGAGTGTTCATATCATTTGCACTAACTGCTGTTTTAGCGTTCACAAAACTAATTTGATTAGTGGTTTTCAAAATAGATTCATCGGTACCCAGTGAAATGGAGGATTTGTTGTGAGAATGTTTAGTCTTCGTAACAACGGATTTGTTATACGAAGTTGAGTCAGACTTAGTCACTTTTGTTTTCGAGATTGTATCCGACTTATTGGGGAACTCAAGTTTGCCCTCCGGCCTAAGATTATCTGTGGGTCGAGTTGCAACCGTTCTTGAAATGGTTTGCTTTTCCTCATATCTTTTACTAGTGAGATCAGTTTTCGTGTAACCCTTCTGGGGTATAGGAAGATCACCCTCTAGCTTTAAATTATCCACCGGCTTTTTAACCAGTGGCTTTTCGGCAGGTAGATATTTTGGTCTTTCTGGCGTAACGAGCTCACCTTCTGGACGTAAGTTATCAATGGGCTTTACTTGTTGTGGTCTGGTAGTGGGCTTGTATTCATCCTTTCGCTGGAATGTCATTGAACCTTCACAGTGCAGATTGTCGCTGTGAATAACTTTCTCGACCTTTTCAAATTTGCTGGTACGCTGGACTTGATCCCTTTTGAAAACTGTTATTTCCCCTTCAAGTTTGAGATTATCTTTCGGCTTTACAGGTGTAACTCGTCCAGGACTCTTTACTGTCTGGGAAGTTTGTCTTTCAGAGACAGTTCCATCAACGCTATCGATATTATGTTCCAGTTTCAAGTTATCAGTCTGTCGAATGATAGAGCGTTTATCTGAAGACTTGAAAGTTGTTTTTGTTGGTGAATAAAACTCGCCCTCAGGCTTAAGATTGTCTTTTGGCCTCACTTGTTCTGGTCTCGTAACGTAGTGGTACTCGCGACTATCTTTAAACAAAATATCACCCTCGGTCTTTAAATTGTCTTCATGAATAATTTGAACAGTCTTTTCAGCGGGTGTGAATGGCTTAACTTCACGAAGAGAAAAAGTTCCTTCAGGGCGAAGGTTATCCTCCGGTTTTTTCTGCTTAGGAATCTCAGCCGGTTGATATTTTCCTTTTTCGGGAGTGTAAAAGTCTCCCTCTGGTTTCAAATTGTCTAGAGGCTTAACCTGTTCTGGCCTTGTAATAAATTGATATTCTCGTTTTTCCTCAAATGTCATTTCACCTTCTGTCTTCAAGTTATCTTCTCGGATAATTCGAACTGCCTTTTCAGCGGGTTGGAATTTGTCCTTTTTAGGCACAGAGAACTCGCCTTCGGGTTTAAGGTTATCTTCTGGTCGTTTCTGCACCGGCCTTTCAGCAGGTCTAAAGCCCGGCTTCTCAGGTGTGTAAAATTCACCTTCTGGACGAAGATTATCATCGTGTTTTTTCTGCTTCGGTCTTTCAGCAGGTTGGAATTTAGCTTTATCTGGAGTATAGAATTCGCCTTCTGGATGTAGATTGTCCTCAGGCTTCTTCTGTTTCGGCCTTTCTGCTGGCTGGAATTTGGCCTTGTCCGGGGTATAGAAATCGCCCTCTGGTTTCAGATTGTCTAAAGGTTTAACTTGTTCTGGCCTTGTAACATACTTATATTCTCGTTTTTCCTCAAATGTCATTTCACCTTCTGTCTTCAAATTATCTTCTCGGATAATTCGAACTGCCTTTTCAGCGGGTTGGAATTTGTCCTTTTTAGGCACAGAGAACTCGCCTTCGGGTTTAAGGTTATCTTCTGGTCGTTTCTGCACCGGCCTTTCAGCAGGTCTAAAGCCCGGCTTCTCAGGTGTGTAAAATTCACCTTCTGGACGAAGATTATCATCGTGTTTTTTCTGCTTCGGCCTTTCAGCAGGTTGGAATTTAGCTTTATCTGGAGCATAGAATTCGCCTTCTGGATGTAGATTGTCCTCAGGCTTCTTCTGTTTCGGCCTTTCTGCTGGCTGGAATTTGGCCTTGTCCGGGGTATAGAAATCGCCCTCTGGTTTCAGATTGTCTAAAGGTTTAACTTGTTCTGGCCTTGTAACAAACTTATATTCTCGTTTTTCCTCAAATGTCATTTCACCTTCTGTCTTCAAATTATCTTCTCGGATAATTCGAACTGCCTTTTCAGCGGGTTGGAATTTGTCCTTTTTAGGCACAGAGAACTCGCCTTCGGGTTTAAGGTTATCTTCTGGTCGTTTCTGCACCGGCCTTTCAGCAGGTCTAAAGCCCGGCTTCTCAGGTGTGTAAAATTCACCTTCTGGACGAAGATTATCATCGTGTTTTTTCTGCTTCGGTCTTTCAGCAGGTTGGAATTTAGCTTTATCTGGAGTATAGAATTCGCCTTCTGGATGTAGATTGTCCTCAGGCTTCTTCTGTTTCGGCCTTTCTGCTGGCTGGAATTTGGCCTTGTCCGGGGTATAGAAATCGCCCTCTGGTTTCAGATTGTCTAAAGGTTTAACTTGTTCTGGCCTTGTAACAAACTTATATTCTCGTTTTTCCTCAAATGTCATTTCACCTTCTGTCTTCAAATTATCTTCTCGGATAATTCGAACTGCCTTTTCAGCGGGTTGGAATTTGTCCTTTTTAGGCACAGAGAAGTCGCCTTCGGGTTTAAGGTTATCTTCTGGTCGTTTCTGCACGGGCCTTTCAGCCGGTCTAAAACCTTGTTTTTCTGGAGTGTAAAATTCACCTTCAGGATGAAGATTATCCTCGGGTTTCTTCTGCTTCGGCCTCTCAGCTGGTCGGTACTTCTCCTTTTCTGGAGAATAAAAGTCACCCTCTGGATGCAAATTGTCTTCAGGGCGCTTTTGGACTGGCCTCTCCGCTGGCCTAAAAGTGGGCTTATCAGGTGCGTAGAAGTCTCCCTCAGGGTGTAAATTGTCTTCTGGTTTTTTCTGCTTCGGCCTCTCAGCTGGCTGGAATTTAGCTTTATCCGGAGTATAGAAATCGCCTTCTGGTCTAAGATTGTCTAAAGGTTTAACTTGTTCTGGCCTTGTAACAAATTGATATTCTCGTTTTTCCTCAAATGTCATTTCACCTTCTGTCTTCAAATTATCTTCTCGAATAATTCGAACTGTTTTTTCAGCAGGTCGGAATTTTTCCTTTTCAGGCACAGAGAAATCGCCTTCGGGTTTAAGGTTATCTTCTGGTCGTTTCTGCACCGGCCTTTCAGCAGGTCTAAAGCCCGGCTTCTCAGGTGTGTAAAATTCACCTTCTGGACGAAGATTATCATCGTGTTTTTTCTGCTTCGGTCTTTCAGCAGGTTGGAATTTAGCTTTATCTGGAGTATAGAATTCGCCTTCTGGATGTAGATTGTCCACAGGCTTCTTCTGTTTCGGCCTTTCTGCTGGCTGGAATTTGGCCTTGTCCGGGGTATAGAAATCGCCCTCTGGTTTCAGATTGTCTAAAGGTTTAACTTGTTCTGGCCTTGTAACAAACTTATATTCTCGTTTTTCCTCAAATGTCATTTCACCTTCTGTCTTCAAATTATCTTCTCGGATAATTCGAACTGCCTTTTCAGCGGGTTGGAATTTGTCCTTTTTAGGCACAGAGAAGTCGCCTTCGGGTTTAAGGTTATCTTCTGGTCGTTTCTGCACGGGCCTTTCAGCCGGTCTAAAACCTTGTTTTTCTGGAGTGTAAAATTCACCTTCAGGATGAAGATTATCCTCGGGTTTCTTCTGCTTCGGCCTCTCAGCTGGTTGGTACTTCTCCTTTTCTGGAGAATAAAAGTCACCCTCTGGATGCAAATTGTCTTCGGGGCGCTTTTGGACTGGCCTTTCCGCTGGCCTAAAAGTGGGCTTATCAGGTGCGTAGAAGTCTCCCTCAGGGTGTAAATTGTCTTCTGGTTTTTTCTGCTTCGGCCTCTCAGCTGGCTGGAATTTAGCTTTATCCGGAGTATAGAAATCGCCTTCTGGTCTCAGATTGTCTAAAGGTTTAACTTGTTCTGGCCTTGTAACAAATTGATATTCTCGTTTTTCCTCAAATGTCATTTCACCTTCTGTCTTCAAATTATCTTCTCGAATAATTCGAACTGTTTTTTCAGCAGGTCGGAATTTTTCCTTTTCAGGCACAGAGAAATCGCCTTCGGGTTTAAGGTTATCTTCTGGTCGTTTCTGTACGGGCCTTTCAGCCGGTCTGAAACCTTGTTTTTCTGGAGTGTAAAATTCACCTTCAGGATGAAGATTATCCTCGGGTTTCTTCTGCTTCGGCCTCTCAGCTGATTGGTACTTCTCCTTTTCTGGAGAATAAAAGTCACCCTCTGGATGCAAATTGTCTTCGGGGCGCTTTTGGACTGGCCTTTCCGCTGGCCTAAAAGTGGGCTTATCAGGTGCGTAGAAGTCTCCCTCAGGGTGTAAATTGTCTTCTGGTTTTTTCTGCTTCGGCCTCTCAGCTGGCAGGAATTTAGCTTTATCCGGAGTATAGAAATCGCCTTCTGGTCTAAGATTGTCTAAAGGTTTAACTTGTTCTGGCCTTGTAACAAATTGATATTCTCGTTTTTCCTCAAATGTCATTTCACCTTCTGTCTTCAAATTATCTTCTCGAATAATTCGAACTGTTTTTTCAGCAGGTCGGAATTTTTCCTTTTTGGGCACAGAGAATTCGCCTTCGGGTCTAAGATTATCTTCTGGCCGTTTCTGAACGGGTCTGTCAGCGGGTGTGAACTCTTGTTTGTCTGGGGTGTAAAACTCACCTTCAGGACGAAGATTATCCTCGGGTTTCTTTTGCTTCGGCCTCTCAGCTGGTTGGTATTTCTCTTTTTCTGGGGAGTAAAATTCCCCCTCTGGATGCAGATTGTCTTCGGGGCGTTTTTGGACTGGCCTCTCCGCTGGTCTAAATGTGGGTTTATCGGGTGCATAAAATTCACCCTCGGGTTGCAAATTGTCTTGTGGCTTCTTCTGCTTCGGCCTCTCAGCTGGCTGAAATATGGCTTTATCCGGAGTATAGAATTCGCCTTCTGGCCTGAGGTTATCTAGGGGCTTGACTTGTTCTGGTCTTGCAACAAATTTGTATTCTCGTTTTTCTTCAAATATCATTTCACCTTCCGTCTTCAAATTATCTTCTCGAATAACTCGAACTGTTTTTTCAGCAGGTCGGAATTGTTCCCTTTTAGGCACCGAGAATTCGCCTTCTGGTCTAAGATTGTCTTCTGGACGTTTTTGAACGGGTCTCTCAGCCGGTCTGAATCCTTGTTTATCTGGAGTATAAAATTCACCTTCAGGACGAAGATTATCCTCGGGTTTCTTCTGCTTCGGTCTCTCAGCTGGTTGGAATTTAGCTTTATCCGGAGTATAGAATTCGCCCTCCGGGTATAAGTTGTCTTCCGGCTTCTTCTGTTTTGGCCTCTCAGCTGGCTGGAATTCAGCTTTATCCGGAGTATAGAAATCGCCTTCTGGGTGCAAGTTGTCTTCCGGCCTCTTCTGTTTCGGCCTTTCGGCTGGCTGGAATTTTGCTTTATCCGGAGTATAGAATTCGCCCTCTGGATATAAATTATCTTCTGGCCTCTTTTGTTTTGGTCTTTCCGCTGGCTGAAATTTGACTTTCTCTGGAGTGTAGAATTGACCTTCTGACTTAAGATTGTCTAGTGGTCTAACTTGTTCTGGCCTTGTAACAAATTCATATTCTCGTTTTTCTTCAAATATCATTTCACCCTCCGTCTTTAAATTGTCTTCTCGGATAATTCGAACTGTCTTCTCAGCCGGTCGGAATTGCTCCTTTTTAGGCACCGAGAATTCGCCTTCTGGTCTAAGATTGTCTTCTGGACGTTTTTGAACGGGTCTCTCAGCCGGTCTGAATCCTTGTTTATCTGGAGTATAAAATTCACCTTCAGGACGAAGATTATCCTCGGGTTTCTTCTGCTTCGGTCTCTCAGCTGGTTGGAATTTAGCTTTATCCGGAGTATAGAATTCGCCTTCTGGGTGTAAGTTGTCTTCCGGCCTCTTCTGTTTCGGCCTCTCAGCTGGCTGGAATTTCTCTTTATCCGGAGTATAGAATTCGCCCTCTGGATACAAATTGTCTTCTGGCCTCTTTTGTTTCGGCCTTTCAGCTGGTTGGAATTTAACTTTATCCGGAGTATAGAATTCGCCCTCCGGGTATAAGTTGTCTTCTGGCCTCTTCTGTTTTGGCCTCTCAGCCGGCTGGAATTCAGCTTTATCCGGAGTATAGAATTCGCCTTCTGGGTGTAAGTTGTCTTCCGGCCTCTTCTGTTTCGGCCTCTCAGCTGGCTGGAATTTCCCTTTATCCGGAGTATAGAATTCGCCTTCTGGGTATAAGTTGTCTTCTGGCCTCTTCTGTTTCGGCCTTTCGGCTGGCTGAAATTTTGCTTTATCCGGAGTATAGAATTCGCCCTCTGGATATAAATTGTCTTCTGGCCTCTTTTGTTTTGGTCTTTCCGCTGGTTGAAATTTGACTTTCTCTGGAGTGTAGAATTGACCTTCTGACTTAAGATTGTCTAGTGGTCTAACTTGTTCTGGCCTTGTAACAAATTCATATTCTCGTTTTTCTTCAAATATCATTTCACCCTCCGTCTTTAAATTGTCTTCTCGGATAATTCGAACTGTCTTCTCAGCCGGTCGGAATTGCTCCTTTTTAGGCACCGAGAATTCGCCTTCTGGTCTAAGATTGTCTTCTGGACGTTTTTGAACGGGTCTCTCAGCCGGTCTGAATCCTTGTTTATCTGGAGTATAAAATTCACCTTCAGGACGAAGATTATCCTCGGGTTTCTTCTGCTTCGGTCTCTCAGCTGGTTGGAATTTAGCTTTATCCGGAGTATAGAATTCGCCTTCTGGGTGTAAGTTGTCTTCCGGCCTCTTCTGTTTCGGCCTCTCAGCTGGCTGGAATTTCTCTTTATCCGGAGTATAGAATTCGCCCTCTGGATACAAATTGTCTTCTGGCCTCTTTTGTTTCGGCCTTTCAGCTGGTTGGAATTTTGCTTTATCCGGAGTATAGAATTCGCCCTCCGGGTATAAGTTGTCTTCTGGCCTCTTCTGTTTTGGCCTCTCAGCCGGCTGGAATTCAGCTTTATCCGGAGTATAGAATTCGCCTTCTGGGTGTAAGTTGTCTTCCGGCCTCTTCTGTTTCGGCCTCTCAGCTGGCTGGAATTTCTCTTTATCCGGAGTATAGAATTCGCCCTCTGGATACAAATTGTCTTCTGGCCTCTTTTGTTTCGGCCTTTCAGCTGGCTGGAATTTAGCTTTATCTGGAGTATAGAATTCTCCCTCTGGGTGTAGGTTGTCTTGTGGCTTCTTCTGTTTCGGCCTCTCAGCTGGCTGGAATTCAGCCTTATCCGGCGTATAGAATTGGCCTTCTGACTTAAGATTGTCTAGTGGTCTAACTTGTTCTGGCCTTGTAACAAATTCATATTCTCGTTTTTCCTCAAATATCATTTCACCTTCCGTCTTCAAATTATCTTCTCGGATAATTCGAACTGTCTTCTCAGCAGGTCGGAATTGCTCCTTTTTAGGGACCGAAAATTCGCCTTCGGGTTTCAGATTGTCTTCTGGTCGTTTCTGCACGGGTCTCTCAGCGGGTCTGAAGCCTTGTTTATCTGGAGTATAAAATTCGCCTTCAGGATGAAGATTATCCTCAGGTTTCTTCTGTTTCGGTCTCTCAGCTGGTTGGAATTTTGCTTTATCCGGAGTATAGAATTCGCCCTCCGGGTATAAGTTGTCTTCTGGCCTCTTCTGTTTTGGCCTCTCAGCCGGCTGGAATTTCTCTTTATCCGGAGTATAGAATTCGCCCTCTGGATACAAATTGTCTTCTGGCCTCTTTTGTTTCGGCCTTTCAGCTGGCTGGAATTTAGCTTTATCTGGAGTATAGAATTCTCCCTCTGGGTGTAGGTTATCTTGTGGCTTCTTCTGTTTCGGCCTCTCAGCTGGCTGGAATTCAGCCTTATCCGGCGTATAGAATTGGCCTTCTGACTTAAGATTGTCTAGTGGTCTAACTTGTTCTGGCCTTGTAACAAATTCATATTCTCGTTTTTCCTCAAATATCATTTCACCTTCCGTCTTCAAATTATCTTCTCGGATAATTCGAACTGTCTTCTCAGCAGGTCGGAATTGCTCCTTTTTAGGGACCGAAAATTCGCCTTCGGGTTTCAGATTGTCTTCTGGTCGTTTCTGCACGGGTCTCTCAGCGGGTCTGAAGCCTTGTTTATCTGGAGTATAAAATTCGCCTTCAGGACGAAGATTATCCTCAGGTTTCTTCTGTTTCGGTCTCTCAGCTGGTTGGAATTTTGCTTTATCCGGAGTATAGAATTCGCCCTCCGGGTATAAGTTGTCTTCTGGCCTCTTCTGTTTTGGCCTCTCAGCCGGCTGGAATTCAGCTTTATCCGGAGTATAGAATTCGCCTTCTGGGTGTAAGTTGTCTTCCGGCCTCTTCTGTTTCGGCCTCTCAGCTGGCTGGAATTTCTCTTTATCCGGAGTATAGAATTCGCCCTCTGGATACAAATTGTCTTCTGGCCTCTTTTGTTTCGGCCTTTCAGCTGGTTGGAATTTTGCTTTATCCGGAGTATAGAATTCGCCCTCCGGGTATAAGTTGTCTTCTGGCCTCTTCTGTTTTGGCCTCTCAGCCGGCTGGAATTCAGCTTTATCCGGAGTATAGAATTCGCCTTCTGGGTGTAAGTTGTCTTCCGGCCTCTTCTGTTTCGGCCTCTCAGCTGGCTGGAATTTCTCTTTATCCGGAGTATAGAATTCGCCCTCTGGATACAAATTGTCTTCTGGCCTCTTTTGTTTCGGCCTTTCAGCTGGCTGGAATTTAGCTTTATCTGGAGTATAGAATTCTCCCTCTGGGTGTAGGTTGTCTTGTGGCTTCTTCTGTTTCGGCCTCTCAGCTGGCTGGAATTCAGCCTTATCCGGCGTATAGAATTGGCCTTCTGACTTAAGATTGTCTAGTGGTCTAACTTGTTCTGGCCTTGTAACAAATTCATATTCTCGTTTTTCCTCAAATATCATTTCACCTTCCGTCTTCAAATTATCTTCTCGGATAATTCGAACTGTCTTCTCAGCAGGTCGGAATTGCTCCTTTCTAGGGACCGAAAATTCGCCTTCGGGTTTCAGATTGTCTTCTGGTCGTTTCTGCACGGGTCTCTCAGCGGGTCTGAAGCCTTGTTTATCTGGAGTATAAAATTCGCCTTCAGGACGAAGATTATCCTCGGGTTTCTTCTGTTTCGGTCTCTCAGCTGGTTGGAATTTTGCTTTATCCGGAGTATAGAATTCGCCCTCCGGGTATAAGTTATCTTCTGGCCTCTTCTGTTTTGGTCTCTCAGCTGGCTGGAATTCAGCTATATCCGGAGTATAGAATTCGCCTTCTGGGTGTAGGTTGTCTTCTGGTCGCTTTTGTTTTGGCCTCTCAGCTGGTTGGAATTTGGTTTTGTCTGGAGTATAAAATTCGCCTTCTGACTTTAGATTATCTAAAGGCTTAACTTGTTCTGGTCTTGTGACAAACTGATATTCCCGTTTTTCCTCGAATATCATTTCGCCTTCCGTCTTCAAATTGTCTTCTCTGATAATTCGAACCGTTTTTTCTGCAGGTCGGTATTGGCCCTTTATAGGTACCGAGAATTCGCCTTCTGGTCTCAGATTGTCTTCTGGTCGTTTCTGAACGGGTCTCTCAGCGGGTCTAAATCCTTGCTTTTCTGGAGTATAAAAATCACCTTCAGGGCGAAGATTATCTTCGGGTTTCTTCTGTGTTGGTCTTTCTTCTGGTTGTTGGTATTTTCCTTTCTCAGGTGTATAAAACTCTCCCTCGGGATGCAAGTTATCTTCTGGCCTCTTTTGTTTCGGTCTCTCAGCTGGCTGAAATTTAGACTTTTCTGGTGTATAAAACTCTCCTTCTGGTCTAAGATTATCGAAAGGCTTGACCTGCTCTGGTCTAGTAACATACTTATACTCTTGCCTATCTTCAAACGTCATTTCGCCTTCTGTTTTCAAATTATCTTCTCGGATAACTCGAACTATCCTTTCTGCGGGTCTAAATTGTTCTCTTTGGGGCACTGTAAATTCGCCTTCTGGTTTAAGGTTATCCTCTGGTCGCTTTTGCACTGGCCTATCAGCGGGTCTGAAGCCCTGCTTTTCTGGAGTGTAAAATTCCCCTTCTGGACGCAGGTTGTCGCTAGGTCGTTTTATAGTTGGGCTATCAACCGGTTCTGTCACTTGGTAGGCACTTTCATTGGACATGTAAAATTCTCCTTCTAAAAACAGATTATTTTTCGGGCGAAACTGCTCGGGTCGTTTTATAAATCTATATTCGTCTGTCTGGTCAAAAGTCATTTCTCCTTCAGATCGCAAATTGTCAGTTCTAATTATCTGAACTGCTCTTTCCGATGGACGATATGGTTCTTGCTCGGGGATGATGAATTCACCTTCTAATTTCAGGTTATCCGTAGGCTTAATAACAGTGGGAAGATCAATCGAGTTTATTACTTTTGTAAAATTGTTCGTTTCATTTTGAGATTCTGTGTATGTGTTTGAGAACTGACTGTCATAAAAATCGTTCTTATCTGACTGCAAATATTTTGTTTTATTATCATGCGCCTCACGCCTAGCATTTTCAAGATCAGATTTCGTCCACGTATTCCTTCGAATTGTCAGTTGTTCTTCTGATGTATCTGCAAATTGGAATATATGTACTTGTTAGTTTGACTTTTTGCGCAACGATCGGTAATATTCTAAGGACGAGATTGATAGTCGCAACAACGTTTGGGTTTAAAGTATTACTTTCGAAAGTAATACTTTCAGTAGCCATCTTAAAAAATAGAGAGAACTGATATCTCAGCTAAGTTCTGTCAAATCGAATAAATTGTTTGAATATGTTTTTTTTTATTTTAGACACTTGAAAGTCATGAAAATCGCGACTAAGTCCAAACTAAGTCTAAAGGCATAACTACATTCGGCAAAAGGTACAGAAATTGCAAAAGTGAAACTCTCTATTTAATGCTCTAAACATTCCTTATCATGTTTCAGTTTCGAAAAGTGAGAAAATTTAAAGCTCGAGGGGGTCTGAGCTTTCAGGCTGTAAAAACTAACATACTCGTACTCTGAAGAATAAGCTTTCCAGAAACCGAAGCAGTACAAGTATAAACATTTTTAAAAACCGACCACAGATACGTCCACTTTTTTTTAAAAAATTTCGTCTTCCTCAATATTTTTATTGGAAACTGAAAAATATTGGCTAACTAAGATATGTAGACGTTGACTTCCTCTATATGGCCACGCCCACTTTTTGGGGGCGTTTTCTTAAAAAAAAAACATATTGATTTTCCATTTACGGCCATTTACGGTGATGTCTTATTGTCTTATTGTGAATATCTCATCAGAATCTACAGGAACTTCAGTTGCAAATTTTGGGATCCACGCCCACTCTCTGCTAAGAAAACGTATACAAAAATATTATTTGTCAAAATTTTGCAACGCCACAGCATCATACGATCAGCTTTTCACTTGAAAGAAAACGTCTTAATTTGGCAGAGGAAAAAAAGCAAAATGGAATAACACTTGAAAGGTCTGTTTTTATTAGAAAAGTATGTATTTTTCATCAAAAATAATAATTTTCATTGTCTAGATAATAGTGACAAAAACCTCATCACCATAATTGAGGAGAATCCCACTCTTTGGGACACCAGGAAGAGTGACTACGGTTGGGGAATCTTTTGTTTATTTGATTTTTTTTCGTTGAAGCTTTTAAGGAAAATTCTTCACAAAAGAGGTTGCCTACATGTGGATGTGTATTTTCACACTTTTTGTACTTTTTGTACTTTTTTGCGGAATGGAATGTAGTGGGATAGTTTCATTCATTTCACAGAAAATCTATGCTTAGACAGCAAAGCCTACTTAGATCGGTCTAAGTTACGACTATTAATCTCGCCCTAAGTTTTCGAAGGATTCTAAGAATAGTTTTGAAATGACACAATTGGAAATAACTTCCCTTATCGCTGGATAGCTATTCATGATTTTTTTTTATGCTTATCTAGTATTTGGTGTAAGTAGGTCTAAAAAGTTTTGCATGTATAATATAGAAAGTGACTTACCATGCTGTTCACTATGTGTAATATTTATTTCTCCACTTGAAATATTCGTATTTGTATCCAGAGTTTTCGCACTCGTCTGGCTGTTTACGCAGTGGTGACGACTGAAAAGAAAAAAATGTTTAGTTAATGTGACGTATGCAGCGGTGATGAAATATGAGAAAAAATTCTTATTCCGCAGAAGATGATGGAAAACCCGCCCACCAAACGATTATCATCACATATGTACCTACATTAGTATGAGCGTGATTAGAGACACATAACCCCGAATATTGAGATAGCATTCTCCCCTTATGCTCAATTGCTTTTTGCAGGAGTAGAGAGCTTACTTGCCGCGTTCTTAAATCGTAGGTTTTCAATTTTGCCAGGTATAACATACCCTTTTGTGAGTGTTATTATCGTAACATAATTTGTCACTGGTAACATAATCTCAAAACCAGGTTATGCTGACGTAAAGAGTGACATATTTTGGGCTAATTTAATTTTGTTGGTATTTTATCGTTAGATGAAGGAAGAAAAGTGTAAGACAGGGGCAAAGTTTTACTTCGAGTTTTGTAAAGGATTATGTCATGTAGCATAATTTGCGAACAAGGTGACATAATTTTTTACCCACTTCAATTCATAACTTTTGCTACATTTTAGTCGTTCCTCGGTTAGAAATATATAATTTTACGTTACTTGTCGCCCAATTATTACGAGTATATAGACATTTCCATTATTATTATTATTATCAGCGAAGATTGAGAAGATTTATTTTGCCTCCTTCTGCTTCAGATATTAACCGGGGCTGTTCTCTAAATCAAATCATTCATTCCGGTTTCCCTTAGGAATTTGATGAGAGGAATCTCTTGTCTTTCTGGTAGGCTCTCAGGCAGGCAAGCGGAGTATGAGTCTTTGCCTCATAGTTTTGTAAGTATTTGTAGCTTATTCCTACTTAAGCTGGTGAAGGATTTTGATATTCGGTTGAAATTCGCTACGAATACTTTTTAATGTTTTAGTTTAAGGGAGTTCCGTACAAGTTTGGCCCTTTTAGTTTCTTCCTCCCATCATAGCTCTTCTCGAATGGTGTATCCGCCCATCCCACAGAAGGGTTCCGACCCTACGAACGGAGCTGAGCTAGCCTGTCGGCCTTCTTGTTATCATACAGAGGCCTAGAGCCCTAGAGTATGAGCTCAATGCCTTCTAGGAATTAATTAACTGATTTTATATTAACTCAATGCTTGGCTGCCTTATACGATCGCAATGTCTTTCTTGCAATAGTTTCTGTAAGGTTAAATTGGGGACATTTTCTAATCGTGTCAATTTCCGCATGGAAGATGCTGAAGAATTGGCCCACTAGTTCCGAGTGTTTGATTTTTAGCTCAAACACACCCCCACCCGTCCACTCAACTGTTCACCGTTTTATGTATCTTTGATATGCATATCATCGGTCCATTCTTTCTTAGTGCTAAGTTTCGCGGTGAAGTTTTTGGCAAACCTATATTTCTTGATCATGTCATCTCTTGGAATTTTCCATTAAATCTGCAACCCCATGTTGGCCTGTGCGTAGCGCGCTTGAAACTTTTCGTTTACTTGATAAGAAGAAGATGTCTATATTTATATATTTTTTTTTTTTTTTTTATAATTTGCACGTGTGAAAGGGGTTATGAATACCCTTATACTAATTTTAGGACACGGGCGTTTTTGTGGAAAGGGGAAGAGACAGAGACAAAGACAGATTGGTGTAGTTGGTTTGAAACTCAGCTGGTATTAAGTTTCAGTGAACTCCAAGGGTGGCTGTCCAGATAACTGGGGAGCTTGTTTGTTTTTGCTTTTGTCGTTGCTCATGATTCACAGTATTTTTTTCCGTCCTCCTGATGTCATCATCACGATCAAGTTGCATTTTAGTCATATGACCGCCCTACTGCCAGTGTTATGCCTTCGCAGTAGAGTTGACATTAGCTTTCGCAATTGATATGTAGATAGCCTAACATTTTCGAAATACTCGTATGTGAATAAATATATTTTTATAAAGATTTTGACTTCTAATACGCTGTTCGCCGTTTCCATACGGAAAATTTATTCTTAATGGCAGCACTGGCTGTCACCATAAAACTCTCAGAAGGGATGAACTATAATTTATTTGTATTGGTGTATTTGTATGAAGCGAAATTCTTTACTCACTGAAGATCCTTCCCTAAACGTAAAGATACGGTGACTAAATAGGTACCCTACTGTCAGTTCGCTTTGTGTGCACCACCATAAAAACAATGGACTTGGAGGGAGGTAGTGACAAAACAGTTGCGGGCCCAAAAGTCAATTGTCCGCCGATACGCTTAGAGACGAAAGCATAGATTTTGCCAAATTCGAAACGCGGTGCTACCCCTGTTTCTCTATACTCGTACTTAAACCACAGATAATAAACTACCCAGATGTCGCACGCCCAAATAAAAAAATGAAGCATATTTTTGACGTGGCAGGCAACGCCGTGGCAGACAAAGAGCTTTCAGAATAAGTACAACAAATAAAGCTTTTTCTTTTTCCTCACTCCGTTCGCTCGTGTGGGAAAGTTATTTTCTCATCGTGTGTTGTGACATGGAAACGAACGAGGTGATGAAGTGTAAAGGGGTATGCGGGAAGGGGCATGAAGATGCATGACGGTGTGATTTCCATACCACCGCAGCAAAAGAATAAATTTTCATCACTGGAAGTTTTGTAAACGGGTGTGCGTTGTATATGAAAAGGTGTAACTGAAGGGCGGGAAAAAAGTCAATCATTTCGTTGCACTTTGTGATGAAAAGTAGACAAAAGATACAAAATATAAAAGTCCGTGATTTGTGCATCCAGATTTTCAACTCGATCTTCTGCAATAAAACAAGTGTCCAGGTGTTGGCCCTTTAGAGGCATTTCATACATATATATTATATTCATATATTTAGATTTTCAGGTTAATACTAACATACATATATATTACATACATATACCAAAAAATTAAAAGGCATAAGAAAATTGTCTCCAAGGAAAAAATGTCCTGGAGAAGAACGAAGTACACTGTTCTATAACCAAAAATGAATTGCCTGATGGAAAATTATTTAAATTTCCTAAAAAAGGAACAGTTAAATACGATGAATGGCTAGCTTTAGCAGAGGAGCCTCGGGAACACATAAAAAGCCTTAAAACGCCCTATATATGCAGCAAACATTTTAAGAATGCCTTTATTGGAAAGAAATATTTAAAAAAAAAATACTTTTTTTTTTTTTTTTTTTTTTTTTTTATAATTTGCGCGTGCCAAATGGGATATGAATACCATTAAATTATTTCAGGGCACGGGCGTTTGAAGAAATTGAGAGAGAGAGAGAGAAGGAAAGATTGGTGTAGTGGGTTTGAAACTTAGGTGGTATTAAGTTTCAGGAAACTCCAAGGGTGGCGTCCAGATAACTGGGGAGCTTGTTTGTTTTGCTCTTTGTCGTTGCTCATGATTCACAGTATTTTTTTCTCTCCCCCTGATGTCATCATCACGATCAAGTTGCATTTAAGCCATATGACCGCCCTACTGCCAGTGTTATACCTTCGCAGTAGAGTTGACTAAGCTTTCGCAATTGATCGACTTTTTTATTTATTTCAGACGAAATAGATGATTGTTGAGATCAGGATTTGAACCGTGAACCAAGAGCGTGACAAGCGTTGATGTTACCACTACACCACGGCCACCCTTACTTACCATTCTTTCTTGTTAAAACTAAGTGTTGCTATATCTGACGACGAGTTCATTTGTTTTCATCCAACGAGAGCTAAGGTTACATATGAAAACTGCAATAAATTAGTACTGGATTCGAATTATGTTACAGTAGAAGAACTAAACTTGTCTTCAAAAAGGTTATCAAGAAAAAGATTCAATGATAACGTTGAATTTACTTGCGCCAACTGTGAGACTCATATAAAAAGGCAATCTATTTATATTAAACGACTTGAGAGGCTTAAGAAATTGAACAATAGCTTAAAGATAACAATAAAAGGAAATCGCAAATCGAAAATAAATTTGCTGCAGAGAATTCATCGTTTAAAAGAGGACAAAAAAAGGCTGCAAAAGAGAAAATTGATTTATTGCTTCAAAATCAAAATACGAAGACATTTTCGAAGCTCATTCCATCTGAGAGTACAAAAAAAAATACACCGAAGAGGAGAAGTGGATTTCGAAATGTATTTTTTTCCGTTCGTCTTCCGGATACAACTTTTTACGGGATCAGCTTGGACTACACTTGCCGCACCCGTCTTCATTACATAGGTGGTTTAAGATTAAAAGTCTGTCACCTGGAATAAATAGAAATGTTCTAGAGGAAATAAAGAAAACAACTTCGACATTATCACCAAAAGAAAAAGAAGTCGTGATTATATTTGATGAGATGAGCCTTCAAACGAATCTAAACTACAATAAATTCAAAGATGAAATTGAAGGTTTTGTTGATTACGGAAGGAATCAAAAATAAGATCGCGGAATATTAATAAAAGTAATCCAAGTGTTTCCGAATTTAACTCCCTGCTAGCCAAAGTTATATCGATAAAATTATAAAAGATACAAATTAAGAAGAAAAAGGTGTGCCGATGTAAGTTTTGGACATATTTTGGTAGTATTACTTTTTTCTGTGTTATAAAGGTATTCAAATACCAAATTGTATTTAAGTAATTTGTTCCGAATACTCTTTATAAGATGAGGAATATCATACATTCCATATATGGATTTATTTTTGTAAGTGAAGTTAAAGTTTTTTTCATTTAGATTAAGTTTACTATATAAACTGCGATTTGTGGGTCCTTGATCACAGCAAATAGCTCTAACGGTTTAGTTTCAGCTCCGCGCATTTATCAAGACAATTATATACCTCAATCTCTCTCAATTTCATTGGAGACAATTTTCTTATGCCTTTTAATTTTTTGGTATATGTATATAATATATATGTTAGTATTAACCTGAAAATCTAAATATATGAATATAATATATATGTATGAAATGCCTCTAAAGGGCCAACACCTGGACACTTGTTTTATTGCAGAAGAAAGAGTTGAAAATCTGGATGCACAAATCACGCACTTTTATATTTTGTAACTTTTGTCTACTTTTCATCACAAAGTGCAACGAAATGATTGACTTTTCCCGCCCTTCAGTTACACCTTTTCATATACAACGCATACGCGTTTGCAAAACTTCCAGTGATGAAAATTTATTCTTTTGCTGCGGTGGTATGGAAATCACACCGTCATGTATCTTCATGCCCCTTCCCGCATACCACTTTGCACTTTCTCACCTCGTTCGTTTCCATGTCACAACACACGATGAGAAAAATAACTTCTCCCACACGAGCGAACGGAGTGAGGAAAAAGAAAAAGCTTTATTTGTTGCACTTATTCTGAAAGCTCTTTGTCTGCCACGACGTTGTCTGCCACGACAAAAATATGCTTAATTTTTTTATATGGGCGTGCGACATTTGGGTAGTTTATTATCTGCTTTTTTAACTTTTTTTAGTGAATTTCGTTTTCATACTCGTATATCACTTCTTCCCATATGAATGAGACATCTGGGTATATTTATTATCTGTGCTTATACGCTATATCTGTTTTTTTTAGAATCTGCGCGCGCCGAAGGGGATATGAATACCCTTTAACTCTTTCAGGGTACGGGCGTTAGGAAAATGGGTAAGAGGAACAGAGGAGGAGCCTGTGCACGTTGGCTTTGAATGTTTGAAGGTTGTAGTGATGGGGAAATACAGATCCTGGTAGATCATTCCACATTCGTGCCGTTCGGCTTATAAACGAATCTCTATACTTGACAGTACGACCGAAATTGGGCTTAAGGGTGAACTGATGTGCATTCGAAGCATGACGCGTACTGACTGGCTATTTCACTGGAGCATTTTTTATAAAAAAAAAACGATAAAACAGAGAAAAACAGGAGACATTTCTCCGATGTTTTAGTGAATGAATGGAATTCACCATGTCTCTATCGCCTATAAGTTTTAACGCGCGATTCTGTACCCTGTCTAGAATGTGCAGAACGGTCTTGGGTGTACCAGACCAGATATGGGCGTTATATTCCAGCTTAGGGCAGATGAGGCCAGATCAAATGGGGTAAAATAATTCTTTCACCGTTTAAGAAATCCTAGACATTTTGCAGCATTTTTGGCTACCTCGAATATCGTTCCATCGAAAATGGTTATTAATACACATAACGAGAATGGCAAGTCTTTCGGTTTCAATGATGCAAGTACTATCCATGGATAATGGTTGAGGGTTTTGACTTCGCTTGAGAGACAGAAGACAGCATTGTGTTTTGGAAGCATTAAATTCCACTCTGTTGGTTGAACCCCATTTAATTATGCTGTCCAGGTCGGAATTTAATGTGTTTAACATACGTTGCCGTTCCCCTTTTACGACTTGAGTAAGGGAACGAATATGAAAAACTGCGGATACTGTCATGAGCGAAGGAATGGATTGGATTAGAAGTTGCAGACAAGAGATCATTTATAAAAATAAGAAAGAGAGTCGGAGACAAAACAGAGCCTTGCGGGACACCAGCATTTATTTGGTGGATTGCAGTCTTGAAGCTGTCCTTGTATTAAACGCCCCGAAAGGTAATTTCTAATCCATTGAAGAAGAGATTCATCGATGCCATATGCACGCATTTTCGACAAAAGAGCCTGATGCCAAACTCTGTCAAATGCCTTTGAAATATCAATATACCACTGAAATATCTTATACCCCCTTTCCACCCTATTGTGAATATTTTTCTACTTACATATACGCCATGCCAGATCAAACTTATTGAAATGAAATTCTGTCCAAATCTATTCAGTCGTTTGTGCTTTTGACGTTCGGATTGACGAGGAAGCAAATTTGCCCTATTCAAACTTATTTTAGTTCTTTTCACCTTTTATGAAAATTTTCGAGAACAAATACCACCAATTCCACAATAATGAATAAGAAACCATAGCATTTAAATTTCTAGTTCATTTGCATAGTTTCCTGAGTATAAACAGCAGAAATACCAAATGTCCCTTTCCTATGTCAAAGTATATTTTTTTTAGATGTTCACGGTATAGAATATAACATTTTGAAATTTTTACTGGTTTTTGTTTTGTATTTTCCGTCAAATAAATGAATGAATTTAAATGAAGCTCAAATTATTAAATAAATCGGATAAAAGGAGGTTGATGGTATTGTAGCATAATAATAACTACGCTCCCTAAAAGTATGATGCAACAAATTCCGAAGTGACTTTTCATTCTGGCAGAATTTTGGTTCGAACTGTCCTTTCATTCGAGGTTCGTGTCTGCGGTTTCCACAGTTCATGTCAACGAAAGAGACGGATAATATCACGGATGAGAGGGAATTATAACTGCAAGAATGATTGTCATCTTGGAATTTCTCTTGTTCCAGTGGTCGAAGAATTTGCTAGAAGTTTCTGGCTATCAGAAACTTCTGCTATATAAGGACAGATGGCGATCAAAAAGGGGGCAGTAGTTTCTAAACTGTGGCGAAGAGATTAGAAAAGTGATAATGGGCGAAGTTGTAATTTTGTGATAAATTGAAAGTTGAGATTTAACAAGAAGAAGTAATTAGTTTGGATTTGTGAATTAAGTAATTGAAAGGAGATAAAGTGATTTGAGAGGACAGAGACCTTGTAAGAAAAGAATTGCGAAGAATAGTATAGTGTGAACCTGAATTGTTCTAGAGACTAGAAAATAACGAAATAATTTCACAGAATATTGTTTTATCTACTCGAGCCGTAGCTCGCATATTACAGTATTAAATAATTAGCACAGGGGGGATGTTAACGAATTTTAGTCTCTTTAAGTAAATTGTTTTCTAGTAGCTTTCGAGACCTAGCTACTCTCGAATATTTCTTGTTGATTGAAATTACATACATATCGGAATTATTCATAACAGCCTGCGACCAAAGAATAAATCTAGTTTGATACATCATAATTGGGGGAAATATTTGTACTGAATTGGCAAGAGAGTGCACAATGCCTATACAATAAAAAGGATGTCATTTACTCATAAAAATGGTAACAAAAATTTTAAGTAGATTATCATCATCTTGATTTTTCTACGTAATTCAAAAAAAAAAAAAAACTTTGTTGAAGTCATCGCTGCATACATGTTTTCTTTCATATTTTAACAAAATTCTTCTATTATAATGTAAAAATGCGCTAAAAAGTAACTTTAAAATATTTTTTATTTTATTTTTCAATATTTAGAAAAAAAAGAAAAGAAAGATTTTCGCTAACTTTTTCCTACTACGTGAACCCTAGACCCTGAATTAAGTTCGTTCAGCTTTTTTGAAGTCTTGTGAACACACACGAAATAATTGTACTCAAATAAGATTTAAAACAATCCATCTAGAACGAATCGTGCGATATCCTATCTCTCCATTTTTTAACTCACTCCTAAAAAAGTGAGCGTGGCGTTGCGAAATTTTTAAAACAAATATGGGAACCTCAAGATGTTATCTATCTCAAATTATGTTTATAGTTTCTATACGAATAAGTGAACCACCTTATTTTTACCATATAGGCATTTTGTATTTCTGGTCATGTTTTTCCTAAACATTTCTTTCCTCAGTGTGTGGCGACTGGCAACTGTCAGTAATTTCGGTTTAATTGTATGACTTCGTGCTTGTTTTGTGTTTATTATCAGGCATTTTTCGCGAAGAAAGTATATTTTGGCACTTTAGATTGAATTTAAATACCGAACTACTTCTTAATTTCGAGAACACATTTGTGGAACTTTGTAGTTTATTTCTACAACTTTAGAGATAGATTTAACTTTTAGTTTTAGTTTAGTTTTTAGTTGACTAAGGGACATAGTGCTTCGAAATTCACAAATCTGGCTTCGCTAAATTATTTTCTAAGATACAAGCTATTAGTGTGTAAAGTTTCATGTTTTAAAATCATCCAGGAGCTTCCGCAGTTTTGCTGGTCAGAAGAAAAGTGTCCAGTGTATTACCCTGTACATATTTTCACAATCAAAATTTTGGGTATATTTGCTAATATTGTGTGGTGTGTAGCAAACATCCTCCCGCAAAAACATTTTTATAGATATTGTATAATGATGTATGCTGTGTACTTCATATAGACTGTATGAGATCGATTTAGCTAGGTGTAGTATACGCTAGGTAAAAGTCTGTAAAGCATCAGATTTCGACGTCATTCGTAACCTTCTTGAAGAGCTCGGGAAGAAGTGCACACATATGGATTTGAATGTAAATGGTCAACATGGAGTCCAGATAAGAATGATAAATGTGATTCCAAAAACGAGCAAGAGGAAGCCTGTATCATCTCTATATGAAGAGTTTTTTTAATTGTGAAATCTTTGGTCATGAAATCTTAACGACGAGTAAATGAGATGTTTTATATTTATTTATTTTTTTTTGTATTTTAATTTAAGATTTAAGAAGTGTTAGTAATTGCACGATTTCAATAGAATTGAAATAATATTAAGTATTAAAATATGGTATTTTTATCTGCATGTTAAGTTTTTTTTAGCTTTATACAATAACTGCGACTTACCACCGAGTTATGAAAATTAGAAGCATACAGAGAAATTTTCAATCCGTCTGGAGCGGATCTTATGACACTCTATCCCTAATTTTCTAACTCATCCCTAATAACGCTACCCGTTGTGAACCTTGCGGTAGAAATAAAATGAAATCTTTCTACTCACGGGATATTCTCTCGAGAGATTTTAACACACAATTTGTGGCTAAGGCTTTTTCTTAAAAGAAAGTGGGCGTGGCCGCCATCTGTGAGATCAAGAAATATTAACAATACGACTTAATCATCACCGTGAATAGCTTTGAGAAAGCAAAATACTTTTTTTTGGCAGGAAACGCCCCCTAAAAATGGAGGTGGGATTATATAATGTATGGAAGAATTGTAGAGAACTTTTATATATACGTATTTCGTCAGCGCGATGTTTTTAGTGTCTGTGGACGGACGGACAGACGGACATGGCTGATCACAAATATACATATACTCGTATACTTTTGAGGGTCTACGGTTATTATTTCCCTATATTACAGATTATGTATCAACATTTATATGCCCTGTGGGATAGGATATAAAAAGGTGAATAGGTACAACGAACTATTAAGATCTCTCTAGTTCTCCTATATTCAAATCTTACTTGGCAGTGTTTCCATCCTAAAAAGTATATTTTATATACACATACATCATACAAAATCAAATACAATACCCTTAAATACACGGCCAACTTTTGTATAAACAAAGGACCAACGCAGCGATTTAATAAAATATCATAGAAAGTTTAAAGTACATGGGGAAATCCATTTCTACGTCTGGACCCCACAGAGCGGAAGTAATCAATTTCTATAATTAAACATATACAGGAAAGCTGCAATCCATCTGGAATGGATCATATGATACACTATCCCTCATTTTCCAACTAAGTGGGCGTGGCTTTCTGCAATTTTTAATTCAAATTAAATGATATGCGAATCTTTCTATTCACAGTTTACTTTTGCAACTCTCAAGAGAGGGCGTGACTGTGAGTATATTTATTACCGCAGTTCATGGTATAAATATTACGAGTACATATTATATATTCGACAATAATGTTTAACCTTTTACATATTGGTTCGTCCTAACCCAGTTCTTTAGGTTATATATATTTATATATTTGAGTTTTGAGGTTTTTAGAGATTCTTGAAGCAAAAGATTTATTAAGCTCGAGATTAAACAAAATTTCGAATTAACCGCCATTTTGAGTACCTCAATGAAATGAGTCTCTCAATTCTGTCTATCTGTTTCTACGCACGACTGCAGCTTAAAAACACCTGAGCGGACTTTCTTCAAGCTTCATATCGGGGGTCTGTGGGGTCACAATTCGAGGCGAAATCATGATTTTCATTCAAACCCGAAAATTAACGGTACTTTACTAAGGCCCAATCGATTTTTTTCGAAATCAGCTCCAACGATTTTGATCAAGTTCGATATTTGAGTCATGGTGGACATATGATATTAGATGGCGTACCACGTTTTTGTCAAAAATAATAAATCGAAAATCTGAGTTGTTGCAGACAAACAACATCCTATAGTGGCAAACACGTGCGACGAAGTCATGCACTTTATTTTTTTTTTTTTTTTTTCATTGTTCTAGAAGTATACCGATACGTGGATATATGTAGGGCCTGCTCTAGCTTCTCGCAGCCACTCGTGCTGTGCGCCTCACGAATGGTTGCGATTTACAGTTTTATGCCGTCTCCGAAGGGCAATTTTTTTTGATTGAAAGAGACTTTTTATGACAATTTTACTTTCGGATGTTTGCGAGAGGTGGTGCCGTGAGGAAACTTTTTATTTTTTTTATTTTTGTGTTTTCTTGGATTCGAACCTTAAACCTCTCGCTCAATGATAGCGCACTTAACCAATGAGCCGCGTCTCCCACTATGCATGTTGATACGAATAATAAAAAAGTAATAGATTTCATTCAATGCGGAGTAAACCTGCATTTGCAGACAAATATCAAAGAATTTAAAATTTTAGTAAACACCTTTTATTTGTGCTCCTAATTTATCAGATGAGTAGCAAATTCAAGTTTTTTTTTTATAATTTGCACGTGTAAAAGGGGTTATGAATACCCTTATACTAATTTTAGGACTATACTAATTTAGGCGTTTTTTGAGGAAAGGGGAAGAGACGGAGAAAAAGACAGATTGGTGTAATTGGTTTGAAACTCAGCTGGTATTAAGTTTCAGTGAACTCCAAGCAAGGGTGACTGTCCAGATAACTGGGGAGCTTGTTTGTTTTTGCTTTTGTCGTTGCTCATGATTCACAGTATTTTTTTCCGTCCTCCTGATGTCATCATCACGATCAAGTTGCATTTTTAGCCATATGACGTACTGGTTGCAATCTGTATATTTTCAAGTTTCAAGCTTAATCTCTCTACAACTAAATATTTTCTTACATTATTTAATTAACACAGTGGAACATGATTTGTGTTCTTTCAATCTTGGTGCTATAGATTTTGAAGTGCTGAATCTAAACACGAATCTGGTATAATAATATTTCGTTCACGTGAAATTTTTCGGATATTGATATTTAAAGCTTTGATATAGTACTTTGCATACTTCTAAATTATCTTAAACTTTAGCTTGAACTTTCTTAAATAATTGACTATAAGGTAAGCCGATTTTGAAGGCCATGTTCATGAGACCGCTCAATTGCGATTGTATCGAACATGTACTCGTTAAATCTTTTTTCAGAGAGTAGTGCGCATTAACAAGTCGGACTTTTTAGAAAACGACGGCTTCACCTTTACTTCTATAATATGACCCTTATAAAGAAAAATACAGTGCCCAGAAAATCTTTAGCATTTTTAATAAGCTTTCGTACAGTGGAGTTAGCGAATTCACAATTCGTTATGTTTGTCTTAAAATGATGTTAAAGCGAAAAAAATTAATAAAAATACATCAAATCACATTTATTTCCAAGTTGCAAAGAAACTGAAAGCCCAATGTCTTCATATTGCTCTTTGATTTGATATTTATGATCGGCACCAAAAGTTATGTCGATTTAGTCATATTCGTCCGTCCGTCCATATGTCACCACTTTTGAGCTTTAAGTTTTAAGCTAGGAACATAAAATTTGGTATATAAGCTTTTTAGTGTCCGAAAGAGTACAAGTTTAAACATTTTTGGAATCCGCCCACAGATACGCCCACTTTTCAAAAAATTTTGCTTTTCTCATTAATTTTGCTAGAAACTGCAAAATATTGTCTAGTTAAAGTACATAGACTTTAGGTCACTTTATTTCAAAATCTGTCTGTTGTCAGGAACCATTAATCTGTTTAGTGGGGTTGGTAAAATTTGTTATAAAAGTTTGGTCTAGCTTATACATAGGTATTTTCATTGAAATATATCAAACTCTTTAGCTATGGTTACTGAATATTAAATACCGTATTTGAATAATTTTATAGGAACGAAATATTGTTCAATTTTATAGTTAATTTATTACAAATTCTATCGCAGGTTCGGTTCCTGCCTGTGTATCATTCGAGCAAAAACCCAATTGAAAGAGCTTCAGAGCTTGTACGGTTAGTTTGTCAATATAATAATCGTTAATTGAAATAAAACTAATAAATTCCTTTTCCCCGACGGGACTCGAGCGCAGATCAAGCGATCAAAAAATGTGTTCGGATCATTGGCGCAGCCCACTAGGCATCTCGGAAATGGAGGTATTATCGTTGGGGAGGTCAAAAGCAATACTCGTTCTTCGCATACGTATACATTAATTCGTTATATGATTAGTGCATTAATTAACGAACATTTGAAGCCATAAATCATTACTGTAATTTATTCTTAAGCTATTTTATAAGCTACGTATGTAGGCTCCGTGAAGTAGTCGTGATACGTTTCAGATTTTGGCAGATAGCACGGTATTCCCTAAGAGAAGGTTATAGAAAACAAATGGGAAACGACAATTTTCGGTGAAGATTTTTAAAGAAATTTTTTGTTATTGGTATTGGGATTATTTGAGTACTTAGGGAAGCGGTATGAAGAGAGTGATGCATTCCTTTAGAAGTGCATGCCGTCAAAAATAAATTGATGATCAAAAATGTCTATAGTATTGCCTTAGGTATAAATTGTTTATAAATCAAAAGTTATTTCCCGACACCCTGTTGATTTATGCTCACTGGTTAGACCCCAAGGTTTAGGCTATAATTTGCTCAAAACCTTATATACTTAGAGCTTAAATTAACAGACTTCTCCTTATTTTTAATTTTATTGAATGTACTCAACGCTTCACTACACGATCTTAACATAAATAATTTTAATCCTATTTTTCAAGTACTCATTTTTTATGTTTTTGCACAACGATCAAACGTTGTTGGCGCAATTAGACGGGAAAAGGATTTCAGCTAGACTCATTTAAACGAAAATTTGTTTATGTTTGATCAATTTCTAGCTCAATTAAGCGGGAAACGCAATTGCTTGACCTGTCAGTTATTTCAGAACAAAACAGCCTTAGAAACGTCCACGAAAAACCGATCTATTACAATTTCATTAATTTTAAGGTTAGAATACAAAGGCCGGTTATCCACAGTTTAAAGCAAATGTTTTGAACAAATTGTTTTCGACAATTGCCTCGAATAGATGCTCAATGTTATGGGATATTATAAATCAAAAAAGAAATTTAGAAAAAAAATAGTTTGTTCAGCCTGAATTCGATGAACAGATGGTCGATATTCGTGAACTAAAAATCTTGTTTCAAAACAAAGTGTTGCTCTGATTTAAAAATAATGTTAATTTCTTCGTCGAACAGTTTTTCATGCATATATGTAATGTTGGTTAAGACATTTTTCCAATTTAAAATTAACTCAACGAAATTAAATTGATATTATAGAGAATTTTCTAGGTTTCTTTTTAGACACTTACCCACAAGTGCAAATTTCACAAATGCACTTCTCATCTTTCTGATGTGTTATTTTCTTTTTACTGCTAGCGACTCCAAGCTGCAATTAAAAAATAAAATAGTTAGTTAGATACTAATTTTATTTCAAATTAAGTTTTTAAATTATCTTAAACCTGTGTCATGATACTTACGTTTCGTGAATCGAGAATAGTAGTGTCACTATCGACGCGGGCAACATGATCCACTTCATCGTAAATATTTTTCGTAATATGTTTATGTTTTGCGTATTTGTTAGATATGTCAGTAACATTTTTTATATTTTCCAGATATTGAGTATCTTTTTCAATATTCGTGAATTCGTCAACAAAGACTATTTTCTTGGGCGGATCGACAATTTTTTCAATGACATCCGTGTGAGTACGTTCATCAACAACACGCCAATCGTTAATACTAGCATCGAAGATCTGAAATACACAAAATAAAAAATATTTAAAAAATATTGTTCAGGAATATTTATTATGTAAATATAGGTATAATTTTAAGATTCTTTGCCCTAGACCTCATAGAGATGGTGTACTGCACACTTGGGGTATGTGTGACATTTTTAGTGAAATTGAGCTAAACAGCACTGCGTTGCCCATGTTATAAATTCGCTATCCAAATACATAACTGTAATGAAAAAATGATTTCTACTCGTACAAGGTGACGAAAAAGTAATGACCCTATATGAATTGTCTATGATTTTTGCAAATGGTGTCTCCCGTCATAGTGATATTGACAGTTGTATACTCGTAGTAAACATATGCGAAAAATACGACGACGAACAATGGAATGCTATACTTCTCATGAACGAAAATTAATTATCTCGATTTTCTTGCTGATAAGAACACTTCGTGAACATGAGATAGGGCAAGAACTGGCAGACCAAGAACAGGCCATTCGGCCGAGAATGTTGATGCTGTGCGCGAGGATGTAGAAGTGTGTCCAGAAACATCAATAAGACGACCCGACGGGCACGCAATTCGTATTTCAAGGCGGATTCCGCAGCGTATTTTGGTGAAAGACTTAAAAATGTTTCCATATAAAACTCAAAAAGTACATCAGTTGCTGCCTATAAGGCTCAAATTTGCATAAACGCTGGAGGCCAACATTAAACGATATCATCTTCAGTACTTAATGGAACAAAATTTAAGGTCCGAATAAAAATAATAAAAAATACAGTCATCGTTTTTGCATTAAAAAAAAAGAATATATGTATTTTTAAATGCAGGATTCTCTATTGTGATTAAAATAAAAATCTTTTTATAAGTATGTATAATAAAACTGTATTTTTTCGGTTTCTAGGCCCCACATGTATATAGCCAGAGATTGATTTGGCTACTACTAGTAGTCTGTAATTTATTTATTTGAAAAAAAAGTATCAGGATATAGATATTATGTCAGCGTTAACCCCGTATTTTATGAAATACCATAACTGTTTGTGTAAAATAAAGAATGCAATATTTTTATTTTTCATACTTTAACTACACACTCGTAGTTATTTCATAGAATAACGAGTAACGAGTCCTACGCATCACGTTAAAAGAAAAATTTCTTTCAGGCAGGGAATTGCGGTATGTATTCATTGTTTAACAATCTGGATATTGTGTTCAGACGTTTTATGGACAAAAAAAAATATAAAATGAAAATCAATTGAAGCAGCGGGAAACGACAGTCGTAGAATAGAACACTGACAATTTAAAGTTCCTGGCGCGAATGAAGCGGTTCACCGATCCCAACTAGCTCGCATCAAAGAACACCATCATCTGTTTCTTCACTCGCTACTTTAACAGCGCCTCATCGTTAATATAAAAAAATAACTCGTTATTCCATATAATAACTAGTGTATAACAACGAATTCAAGACCAGGCCTAGTTTCCCGCAGCCGTTTGTTTTGTGTATGTTATTATATTATATTTTCCACGCAAAAGGAGAGGACCTATTGCCGCATCCGTAAGGAGCGACGTAACTAAAAAGCTAATTTCGACAGTTTTACTCTCAGATGTTTGTCAGACGAGGAAAAACTTGTTGGTATTTATTTTTTTTCTGGGATTCGAACCTCAACCTCTCGTTCAACAGCCCAACGCACTAACTTCTGAGGACAAAATAATTAATCCAAGCTTCAGATATCTAGTCGCTCGGATCGAAAAAGAAAATTATTGTCATATTACCCGTCGAGACGTGCTGCCAACTTCCAGCAGCGACTATAGTTGTTTTTTGTCGTCTAAAATTCTGTTACATACAAATACATGTGTTATGTATCTTCTATACCGAAAAAGGTATGGAAACCGATTCAGAAACCATCCGACGAATAAAACGACAGTCGTGGATAAACGAAATACGACAATGAAAATTAGGTTGATTATTAAATTTTGATCACTGATTCCAAATACTCGTAATACAACTTATGATCTGATTTTCTTGATTCTTTAAACGTAGAAATCATACCTTGACTTTTACTTTTTAGATTTTTTTAAAAGTCATGATTGATTTCTGCTATTAATTTTTAAAGTGAAAACCATGATTTGCCATGTCGCCTGCCTACATGACCGTATATAACTCAAGAACCACTTAACCGATTTGTATGCGATTTTCTTCAGTAGATTAACCACTTACAAGGATATATGCTTAATTCATTCAGCATAAAAACGTTGTGCCCTAAATCTGTATGTGCACCGAAGAAAGAGAACAAATGAAAGAATACCCATTCCAATCGGCGATAGAGCTGGGTGACGACGAATTGGTGTCATCTCCTCGGTCTTCCACCTCTGGCCTGGAGAAGGGGAGTTGGAGAATGTGTTAGTGGCGAACTATGGTGAGGAGACAGAAGGAACCCTCACCAACTTTAGCAAAGGGAGTAGTGAGTTGGCTGGAACTCTCATTACAGCAGACAAAGCAGCTGCTTTTGCAGAATGCAAAGAACAAGGTAAACAATTTAAGGGACATGACATCGATCAGCTTAGTGCATGGGAGAAGGTGCAGTATGATGTATAGATGAAACAATTGAAAATCCGATGGCAGCAAATAAGAGGAAAGGAAATCGCTACGAAAACATCAACGAGTATGAAGCTTCGCACTCCCCTAGAAAGACAGAAGCAAGTGACGAAAGGTCCTAGACCGGGGGAATCGCTGCGGAAAGAAAGGATGCATTCCAGAACAAGAACACACACAAGATGTGAGTGTATTTTTTATTTAATTTTATCATTCAACCTCAGCATTTGCAATAAAGGAACTGCACCAACTTGTGTAGTAAGAAATAGGTTAGAGCTGAAACAATAGCTTTAACACCGATAGCGTTGCTGAGTTTTATATCCAGGCGATGTAGTAGTGAATACTAAGTATTGACATTTGAAATTATGGAGCGGTGTACGAGAGAACAACACATTTTAATTATTAAAACTCAGCTCAGAAATGGGTAAAATCTAACCAAAACGATTCGCGCATTGTAAAATAATGTCGTTATACATAACCGTCCATCTCCTGCCACAGTTAAGAAATTGATGAAAAAAATCGATAGAACCGGGTCAGTGTTGCACGCGCAAAGATCAGTGCGTCCTCGTAGTGGCTAGTCTCGCGAAAATATCGCCGTCAAAAGTCATTCGCTATTGTTCGAAGCAATTAAAGCTTTCCTACAGCTCCACACAGAGCATTTTAACAAAAGATCTGCTCCACAGGATCCAATTAACTCACTAATTGAAGCCCGCAAACCATCGTGACCACCAAGTTGATGGCGATTTTTCGAACAAAATCATCTTCAGCGATGGGGCTCACTTTCAACTAAATATCTACGTAAACAAACAAAACTGTAGCATTTGGAGTCATCAAAATCCACAGGCCATTCACGAACAGCCAATGCATCCACAAAGTTGATTGGGTGTTAGAGAACCACCAAGTTGATGGCGATTTTTCGAACAAAATCATCTTCAGCGATGGGGCTCACTTTCAACTAAATATCTACGTAAACAAACAAAACTGTAGCATTTGGAGTCATCAAAATCCACAGGCCATTCACGAACAGCCAATGCATCCACAAAAAGTCACTGTTTGGTGCGGATTTTGAACCATACTTCTTCGAAAATTCTAGTGGAGCTTCTATAACAGTCAATGGTGAACGTTATCGGGATATGATAACAAATTATTTTTTGGCACCAATTGAACGATGTTGATGTGGAAGAATGAGCTTTAAACAAGACGGTGTTACCTGACACATAGCGCGAGAAACAATGCAGTTATTGCACACAAAGTGTTGGTGATCAAAATTGGCCACCAAGATCGTGCGATATCACGCCAATGTGTTTTAATTTAAATTTAAATTGTTACCTCCAATGGAATCACTCTTTATATTGAAAAAATAATCGTTTTGCATAGACATTCAATTGAAAAACACCTTAATTGACATTTATTAAGATTTCATGATAAAATCATGCTCTTTTTTTGACATTTTCTTTCAGAAAAGTGCCCACACACTCCTATTATGTGAATAATAGGTTGAAAGCAAACAAATAATAACAATGATTGCTCCAAAATACAATATTTATAGTTGAGCATCTACATATATGGTTATTATACTGAACCTACAATGAATGTACCATCGTGACATCACTGAAAATTATTGATGAAGTTTTTTATCGTCCCACTCAGAAAATGTTTTCTATAACAACAACCATAACTTCTTGAAGTTTTAAGAGAAATTACACTGACTCACAATCGCGATGCTAAATCCATTTGGTTGGATATATCAACATACTTATTTTAGTCATGTTGCCGTTTGCTGATGATTCAGATGCGAATTAATAAATTCTGTTGAGGAATCTGTTTATATTCCACAAAGTTTTGAATAAAAGTTTTGAAATTTTGAAATACCCGGCATTTTACAGATAATAATGCAAGCTACTTTATGAAATGGAAAACTAACAGACAAACTAATGAACAAATTTATTGTACAGTGGACGTCCAGTTCACTACATAGAAAATGTTTATTATGTGGAATAGTTTGTGCTAGGCTCGGTCTTCGTGTTCCTAAATGCAAGCTAAAATCGGCGACAAAATGGGGCTAAATGGGAAAATTGTGGAATAAATTTTAAATTCGAATAAAGTCATTCTGATAATTTCCCAATTTTCACCAAACACAACGTCGCAAGGTGATGAATAGCATCTACGTCATGAATGCACACGATGCGAAATTTTACGACTGACTTAGGTAATGATTGGGAAGCACTTCTAGGGGCTATCTTTCGCAAACCTTAGCCAAAGAGATAGCGATTGGTGGTGTCACAAGACACGCAGGGTGGGCAGGCCAGCTTTTGCCACTTCCACCAGGCATACTTCGGGTACTTGATGAACCCATTTGGCGTGGAGAGACAAAGGGGAAGGACGATTTGCGTGGTAGGGAGTAGAGATAGGCTAGGATATGATAGTTAGGTTTAGATTAATATTTAGCTTAAGTCGTTAGGTTAGTTTAGGTTTAGTTTAGGATAGTTAGGGTAAGTTCCAAGTAGTTCTTCCCGATCTTTCTCCTGGCCATGGGCACAAGTCCTTGGAGTTTCCTTTTTTTTCTTTTCCATTTTTTTTTTTTTTTTAAGTCCGTCGGCCGTCAACATAGATTAACTTTCTTCTCTCTTTTGTATTTTTTGAGCAATAAGGCACGAGATTTCGTGTGTTGAGCAGGTGGTGCAAAGTATGGTAGACAAGAACCACGCGCGTTCCGCCGTCCTCCTTACTCGCACCAAAGACGCCTCCATTGCCAACCCTAGCTCATACCCCATTCTTCATAACCTCATTCTTATAGCCCCATTCTTCTAAAGTGCACGACTGGAAATTTGTCACAAATGGAAGAAAAAAATTAACAATTTTCCAAAACTTGATATACCATAACCTTGCATATGTCAATATCTAATATTGATTTTGAACAAAATCGCTGAGTAATATCCGAGAATGAGCCATTTTCAAAAACCGGTCAATAAGTAAACTACCATTATACCACCCACTTTTTTGAGAATCTCTGTTATAGTAATATCAAAATTGATCAAAATTTCGAAATCGAAAATTGGTAAGAAAATAATGCTTGCAAAGAAAAACACGCATGCAAGAAATGAATAATAGTCACCAATTTATTAGAAACTTTTGTGTTTCATGGCGTTCATTATTAATAGTAAAATCGTATGGAAACATTGGCCAGAAAACTTCAAGGAAGTATTCAGCACTACCTCCAAAGACATCACTTTTTACCAACCTAAAACCGAAAACAGAAAAGGATAGCTGCATGGACGTTGTCTACAACCCAAGGCACTGCCAACGAAGTTTGCAAACTCTGCTAAGTTAACAAAACATCACTCGCTAGCCACATCATTCAATCCGACCACAAACCAATTTTTGATGGCGTTAAAATATTTCAAGCTGATGTATACCTCTAGTAGATACACTGATTTCGGCAGACATGGCCCAACTTTGCAGATTTTACCCGAAAAAGGACATCTTGGAATGACTCTCGCTACATGCAAGCAATTACCTAAGCTGAATATATTTGCGGAGATCACTAGACTTGATTGAGGACTCAGCTTACGGATCTTACGGTCAGGGTTCGAATCCGTTTTTACAAAATAAGTTTAATTCCACTGAGCAAACTCTCTCAGGAAAAATGAAATCTTGGAATGCATTCTACATGCAAGCAATTACCCAAGCTGAATGCATTTATGGAACACACAAATCTGTCCTTGACGGGATCAGGAAAACTCTAGCAGTTTAGTCTCGCTGAGAAGAACACATCAGCGCAACGATAGGTGTCGTTTTTGGGCACTGTTTCATTGGAAAGCACTCAAAAAGGCTTGGCAACTTCTCGAACGACATCTGCAGGAGATGTAGGGACGAAGAGGAAAAAGAGACAACTTTCATCTCCCCTGCACTTGTAGAAGCTCTAATTGTTTCTAAGGTATAACGGAGGAATACCTGCGAATTATGCTACTCTTGAAAAACGACAATACTGATTTAGAGCACATGAATGCTTTACAGCGCAACAACTCTTCTGTTTGTACAAAGCACAAGTTAGACAGGGGCTTGAGTGTTGTTCTTGCCCCCAAAACATTATTTTCGCTTAATAAAAGCGTAAGTTTTTAGATAGATTTGTTTTTGTAACTTTCTAAGGATAGTCGAACCTATCCTAATTCTTATAAATAAACGAATTCTAGAAGTTGTATGTTGTTTTAGTCCCATCTGTCAGGGGTTTGCGTGGTTCAGTGGTTGAGGACTCAGCTTAAGGATCTCACGGTCAGGGTTTGAATCCTTTTTTACAAAATAAGTATAATTCCAATGAGCAAACTCTATCAGTGAGAGTTTCGTTGATCACAGAACACTCACATAAGTCGGTAGGCGGATGCAAACATTGACGTTGAATAGGTGTTATATTCGGTCATAATGTGCAGAACTTTATTCGACGGGTTGGTCGGTATAACACTAACAATCAAATAGTAGAGCGGAGTTGCATATTAGATTTCGGTACTAATCCAAGCAAACTTAGACTTATATTTTAGTGAAATCTGTTAACTATTTCTCGAGTTAGACATTTGACAATGATTTTAGAAAACCCACCCTTACACATATCTTATCCATACTACTCGTACATCCAATTTGTATGATTTTATATGAAACTGTCCACACTATCCCGAACTTTAATTAGCGCTACAGTCAAGGTAGAACTAGCAAACTAAATTTTATCAAAATCCGTGTAATGGTTCTTAAGCAAGCCAACCGGGAACGATTGGCTCCGAAGGCCATCCGATGTATGAGTCGAAAAGACGTCCCATAGTGTGTAATCCTCTTAACTTTCGAATGTACTATTGGCTTGGCCATAAATGAAAACCAGGTAGGTGAATATTATTGACTTTGATTTATTCCCGCGATTTTTAACTCTGGATTTTTTTATCATTATCATTTCATCATATCATTTCGAAAATGATTAATGAAATGAGAATTTCAGATGATATCACCAGCCGCCTCTCCCTAGAAGAGGACGAAACCGCAGAACACATACTATGTGAGTGTGTAGCTCTGTGTAGAAGTAGGAGAAGCTTCTTCCTTAAGGAGATCATATCTCCATTAGACTTAAGGAACTTCTCCGCAGCCGTAACTATAGCTTTCATAAGGAAAGTTGAAATACTCGTACTGCTGCCCTAAAAAGTGGCTTATGGCACAATAAATCTCCCTAGTCGCAGTGCCTACATGTCATTTGAGCGTTACCAGATACCTGTTAAAAAAAAAATCATTTCGAAAATATGATAGTTGTGAAAATGTGCACATCAGTTTTTTGCGAATATATTAGGTGCGCAACTAAGTTCTGTTTGTCAATAGATGGCTCCAGCAGTAAGTGCTGTTCGATTTTGACATATCCAAAACGTCATTAACCGAGCTTAGGCATATGGTAAACAAACTGTTTTGACACATTAGTGATTTTGATTTGGCGTCATATACTTTTGGTTGTGTGAAAATGTCTGGTTTTGTGCCAAATAATCGTCATTTGCGGGAAGTGTTGATTTCCTTCTTTTATTCGAAGAAAACGGCGGCTGAAGCGCCGTCATGGCCAACGTGCCGTGATTGGTGCCGTCGCTTCAAAGAAAGACGGTGATTTCGATGTTGCCGACCGTCCGCGTGAAGGAAGTCCAAAATCCTTCGACGACGTTGAATTGGAGGCATTGCTCGATGAGTCCCCGTGCCAATCGCAAGAACAGCTTGCTTCAGCATTAGGAGTTACCTGTCAAGCCATTTCCAAGCGATTGCATGCGTTTGGAATGATTCAAAAACAAGGAACTTGGGTTCCATATGATTTGAAGCGTCGGAATTACAACGTTGAGCGTCGTTTTTTCGACTGTGAACAACTGCTCCAGCGGTAAAAAAGGAAGGGTTTTCTTCATCGCATCGTGACGGGTGATGAGAAATGGATTCATTACAGCAACCCAAAGAAAAGAAAGTCATGGGAACTGCCCGGTCATGCTTCTACGTCATCGGCTCGGCCGAATATTCATGCTGCGAAGATTATGCTGTGTATTTGGTGGGACCAGATCGGTGTCATTTATTATGAACTGTTGAAATCCAACGAAACCATCACTGGGGAATGGTATCGACTTCAATTGACGCGATTGAGCCGAGCACTGCGCGAAAAATGGCCAGAATACGAGCAGAGGCACGAAAAAGTGATTCTACAGCATGACAACGCTCGGCCTCACGTTGCCAAACTCGTTAAAACCTCCTGGAAACGCTCAAATGGGAAGTCCTACCCCACCCGCCATATTCCACAGATATTGCGCCATCCGATTATTACTTATTCCGTTCGATGGCACATGGTCTGGCTGATCAGCAGTTCCGCTCATATGAAGACATCAAAAAATGGATAGCCTCAAAAGATGAACACTTTTACCGTAACGGTATTCGAGCTCTGCCAGAAAGATGGGACAAAGTTGTAGCTAGCGATGGGCAATACTTTGAATGGTTTATTTGTTACCATTTTCCACAATAAAGTTGCATTTTTATTAAAAAGAACTTAGTATAGAACCTAATATATTTTGGAGAAAAAGCCGCAATATTTTTGGGCGTATTATCCTTTTAAAGAAAAAAAAAGACAGAAATACATTTGGGGTAAAAATGCCCAAAATGTTGGAAAAAATCTCCTTTTTTTCATTGGAAAAAATTACCAAATTTTGTATGAACAAAATTGGTCTTTTTTCCAAAAGATAATGTGGTCGTAATTTCCGGTAGCCGAACGATTTATGAAGATTTTTGCAACGACTGCATATATCTTAAAAACTCTATATATATATTTTTATGATTTTCAAATGGAACGCATCAGATCAAACCAACGTACTAAATTGCATAAAAATCGGTTAAGTTGTTTTTGAGCTATCGGAATTACAAAATTATAATTTTTGAAGATTTTTAAAATAAAGTCGATAAGCTAATTCTTTTTATTAATTCCATAAAGTGGTTATTGAGTTGAACGTGTAAAAAAAAAATGTATTTTACCCTGACTCAGTTCTATGATGGTTCCTGAATTAGGAGTGCGAAAAAGACGATAAGAAGAGATAGATACGGGGTGGAAAATGTTTGCTTTGACCTGAAATAGAAAGATCAATTGGAAATTTTTAAATCGGAGACCAAGAATTTTTTATCTTTCAAAAATGATCACATACATAGAGCTTCCCTTATTCTCCGAATAGCAAGGTAGCAGTATGAACCACCAATAACAGGGCCAATACAAACGAACTCTTTAATAAGACTAGTACTGATAATGCTCGTATTTTCGCCAGTAGCGAATCACGCAACCACGAATAAGTGCGGTATCCCCTACAATACGCATTGCCGCAGTTCCAAGTAAATATTGCAATGAAAGGAAAGCTCTTAATAATCCCACAACAGCCAAATTTCATTTAGGAGTGAGTCAATCGGTTGTCTTTTACTCCGGATTACTTACAGCGTGGTCTGAAAGGTGTGGTAATAAACTTTGGAAATATTATTTCGCTCTTCACATAAATGTGTGATAAATACAAAAAGTACAGACCAGATTTATTTGTGTCGGACACCAACAAAATTCCTGAATACATGCCTGACTATGACAGATGTTTCGAAGATCTCAATGGAATTATCCCTAGAAATGAGTCATTTGAGTGCTTCTACTACACAAAGCGCTACGGCTCATCACCTTTATGTCCATCTACTCGTAATAACCGCGCGAAATTCCACCCTACTCTAACAGGAATGGAATAGTATACATTTATTTCTTAAACCATTTCATTTATATTAATTACCTAATGTGTGATTTATCACAATCATTTTGTTTTTCTTAATAATTTAATAGTAAGTGAGAATAATGACATATAATACGTACTTTAGAACCGACTTTCAGTACCGGAATATGCAAGTATAGTATTGCATATTTTTTTCTGAATAGGTAGGGTAATGGCAGTAGTAACCTGGCACCTTACACATTTCCATTGACTTTTATATTTTCTAAAATATTCTACGTATTGAATAAATGAGAATAACTCCTTAAGGTGGGTTTCCACATGTCAATCAATTGACAAATTTTGACACCTCTCAATTTATGTCATTAAATGACACCACTGCCAGTTCATTTCCACTTTTGTCAATTATTGGCAAAAAATCGTTTGTCAGTTCATTGACAATGAAATTTTGACAAATATCTTTGTCAGTTCGCTAAAAGCTATTTCCACTTGCACTGCCAATTTGGAATAGTCATCTCATTGTCAATCGTGAATTGACGTGAGGAAAAAAAAATATTCTCCGCAATAAGTTTTTTCTTACTTGGTAGTTACCACGAAGCGCATTCCACCTGAACATAACTTAATTTTTTGGAATGCCGAGGGTGTCAGCTATGGTATTCCATGAATTGTTACTCATTTCCCGGTTTTTGTAGTATTTGGAGTTGGAGCGCCAAATGTTTTCATATTGTTCCACTTTATGGATGAGAACAACTGACGATTTTGAAAACAGTGAAAAAGTTCTAATAGTGAACTTGTATACGGAATAAGTCAGTTATTACAGAATTTATGAAATAATTCATATTGCCGGCCATAAATTTCAGTTACGAACTATCTAAATTCTAGTAACCGAGCATTTAATGACAATGTTTTAACATTTATTTAAGAAAAAAAATAAATTCATTTACTGAAATATGTAGGTACCCTAGGGTGCCCCATCTATATTTTTATTTAATTTGGTTCTTTATAATTTATTTGGACTAGTTTTTGAATTCAACATCAATCAAGGCAAAATGTGCCCTTTTTGGTGCGTTTTCCATCACTTTTTCGAACATCTCGGGCGGTATAGCGATGATTTCGGCACGCATGTTTGCCTTGAGCTCGTCAATGATCTGAGGCTTGCTGGCGTACACTTTGCTTTACAAATAACCCCACAAAAAGAAGTCCGGATGGGTCAAATCTGGAGATCTGTGTGGCCAGTCAATGTCTCCATTTTTTGACATCACACGTCCAAGGAATTTTCATTGCAGAAACTGCATTGTTTGATTTACAGTGTGGCATGGCGCACCGTCTTGTTGAAACCAGTAACCGTCCAGACCTTTTTCACACATTTGTGGGCAGACATAATAAGCCAACATCCACCAATATCGAGTCCCATGGACTGTTTCGGTTTGGCGTAAACGCCGGTCCAAACAGTCACTTTTTGGTCATGCAATGGTATTTCATGGATCTCGTGTGGATTCTCCGTTCCTCCAATTTTGCTCATTAACGGCGCCAGAGAGTGCGAAATGGTTTGCTTCCAAAAATCAGGATCAGTGTCAACCATTCGAGCGACTGTTTGGCCGTATTCCAAGCCACGTGGACCGCCTATCGGCAATATTCTTTGAGTCAATTGCACTTTATATGGAAACAAATGCAACTCATCTTTCAAAATGCGCCGCAAGGTGGTTCCACTGACGCCAAAATGCTAAGCGCGGTGACAATACGACACATGCAGGTTCTCGGCAACACTCTCTCTTACCGCTTCAACCAGTTAATTGGAACGTCTTGGGCGTTGATGAACTGCATGTCGACGATCTCCCACTGTTCCGTGCTCAAAAAAATTCGACACCAAACGACGAATAGTGTTGCCAGGCGGTGCTTGTTGGCCACGATATTTTCGACGATATGCACATTGAGTAAGCACAACTGAACGACTATTTTCAATGTACAGCGTCACTATTTTGGCGCGTCGTTTCGGTGTGAAGCGATTCATGGTTAAAATTGTACTAAATTGACGTTTCAAAAACATGTCTACTCAAGTCAATCGGTTGATAAATGTCAAAGTTATTCAATGCTTACATACCGACATAAAAGATGGTACACCCTGTACATAGATAGTGAATTTAACGGTTATAAGAAATGGGGGATTGAGTGTCAAATTTAGCTCAGAACCCCATTAGAAACTATGAAACTTAACGAAATTTGTTGTGCTGATATTACTTTATGCCCAAAAATTCTCAACATTTCATGAAGTGGTGATCAAATTTTCATCACATCCAAACGATCCACGAAACTCGTCTAACTCAAGAACCGCGAACTGATTTTGATTAAATTTAATTTGGTAGTTTGGGTGGTCATATTAAAAAATTATCAAAATCGGTTAAAGGGGGGGGGGTAAGATAAAGGAAATGACAATTCAAAAACCTTTACAAATTATAACAGCTAACAGATTTTTTTAAAATTTGCTTTGTTGGCTTAGTGTTTAGGTGGTTTCTTTCGAAAATCATCGAAATCGGATATAGTGATGCTAAGATTTTTGGTTGAGTAAATGTATTTTATGGAATTTGGTTTCTAAATTTATCCTAGATTCTACCAAGTTGACAGAAATTTTGATTTTGGTATGTGCTTCCAAAATGTTTTCTAAAATAGTCAACATACATTTTATAAGTTATTTGTTGACAAATTTATAGTCCAGTTGTGAGATTCTGCTTCCTCGAAATAGAACTCTTCCTGGGCTTCTAACTTTCCAAATTATTTCTTCAGCAATGACATGAATGAAGCTGGGTTTTCCATAGATTTTGGCGGGTTATCTAACGTCTAAAGTTGTGTTTCAAATATCAGGTCATAGTATTTTTACTTGTACCTATAAGAGTAAGTATTGGTTCCTTGAAAATGTTCGATTTCGAAATTTTGATCAAACTTGACATTACTACAATAAAGAAACTCAAAAAGTGGTTCTCACAAATTTTTCTGTCTGTCTATCTATATGTATGTACGACCACATGGTGGCCACGATGTTGTGAGTAGTGTATTTGCTTGTGACTCACAGCCACCAGAGCATAAAATAGAAACGAATAAAATCTAAGTTTCTCCAACGACTGAAGCAAAAGGAGTTCTTTTTATAAAAAAAATATATATATATTATATTATATATACACGACTACAACGCATTTCCTTCAAACTTCATACCTGGGGTCTGGGAGGTCACAATTCGAGGGTAAATCAAAATTTTCGTTCTAACCCCAAAATTAACGGTACTTTACTAATGGCCATGTTTTGATTGAAAAATTGTTGGCATTTAATGTTTGAATAAAATTTCGAGCATATGGCCAGCTCAACTACGTTTTACAAAGTTCAGTCAGTCGAATTTTTGACCACTTTTTCCAGTAAATCGGCCACCAACCACAATATTGGCTTCAAAGTGGTAATAGCTGCTGGGTTGAACCAATGTCTTCCGGTGGCCCCAAAGAAAATAGTCGAGAAGTGTCAAAGGACCCCACCAGCTTATAAACCGCACCAAACTGTGCATTTTTTTTTGGATGTAATGGCGTTTCAAGAACGTTTTCAGGATTTTGCTTATTTGAAATGCAACAATTATGTTTATTAAGATACGAATAGCTTGCTCAGATGGACGATTATGCGAATTAAAAAATAGTCAAAGCGCTCTATAAGTTTGTCAAACAGAACACAAATTTTTGCAAAAAAAAATTTCCATGACACGTAAGCGTTGTTGAGGCGTGAGTTTTTCCATGATGATTTGCCAAAGAATACGGAAGAAAAATGTCATGTACATCTGCCAAATTTGACAGTTGTTTTAACAGGTATCCCTACTGAAAGTTCTATCACTCAAAAAAAGAACACCCTTTATAATATACTATTTTAACTTATCGTAAAAAATTATATTTTTTAATTTTAACCGATTTTAGTACGTGCGACCCAATCATGCACTTTACTTTATCTTTATCTGGTGACTTTTTCGATCTACTAACTGCTCATATCTGGGGTCTGTGGGATAATGCCCAAAGCCGAAAATCGAATTTTCATTTTAGCCTCAAAATTAACTTTACTTTAATTAGGGCCAATTTTTAAAAGAACTGCGATTTTCTCGAAAACGTGTCTAACGATTTTGATGAAAATTCATGTCTAGAGTAAAATGCACGAGTTTTGCGATAAAAATTGAACGGTACTTTACTTATTAGCGGACTTGCGAAAAATGGCTACTTCTCGGATACGGCTGAGATCTACCTATATAAGTTATTTCTGATATATATAAGGGTATGGCATTCAAATTGTTGACATATGCCCAATAAAGTCTTCTAGCTTTTTAATGCATTTTACGAAAAAGTCAATTCAGTTGCTTCTTACCGATTTTTCTAAATTTGCAATCTGAACAATTTACAAACGAATAGCACATAAGGAGCAAGTACGTGCGACGCAGTCGTGCACTTTATCTTAAATTTATATATAGCAAAAAACCCTTGCAAATAATATTGAAGATTCAAAGTATGCAAATTGGTACCCTAAAGGGTGTCCCAAAATTCACCCACCATTTGAATTTCCCGCCATTTGTGCGGTAAAGTGTTGCCAACGAAAAAAAAAAAGACTGCGTGACAGTTGACAGTTCACGGTTATTAAAAATGGATTGCTACGCGAAAGAACAACGTGATTTCATTGTTGAGCAATATTTTAAAAATATTGAAGGTTTGGCAGCTACAGTTCTCAATTTTCGTCCGAAATATGGTCGGCATAATGATTTAACTTCATCAACTCTGAAGAGATTAATTCAAAAATTCAGGAAGACTGGATCAATTAGAGATCTTATACACTCTGGCCGTCCTTAAACAAGTCGTTCAACACAAAACATGGTAGCAGTTCGTAAGAATTTTGTTGGGAGTCCAGCATCCGTGGTCAAGAATTGGATATTTCGAGAAGCTCTCTACAGGCTATTCGCACGAAAGATTTGCATCTTCATGCATTCAAAGTGCAATTGACTCAAGAACTGAAGCCTACTAACCACGCACAGGGAAGAGAGTTCGTTGAACGGATTATGGAACAACAAGCGGATGCTGATTTTCAAACGATGACGCTCATTTTTATCTTGATAACTTTGTTAATCGTTAAAATTGTCGCATTTGGGGTTCAGAAAATACACACGTGATTGTTGAGAAACAAATTTAATTTCCCGTTTTGGTGATCAGAATTGGCCGCCAAGATCATGCGATCTAACGCCGTTGGACTTTTTTCTTTGGGTTTTTTTTTTTTGAAGTCTAAGGTTAATGCCAAGAAGCCCATGACCACCCACTCCTTGAAGGAGCAAATTTAGCGCTGCCACATTTATGCAAAACGGTCATTTTTAATAAAAGAGTGCGTTTGTGCCAGCAAAGCTATCAAAATTACTTGTGTGAATTTTGAGACACCCTTTACAACACTATCCACTAAACGAAAAATGAAAATTGAACACTTTTCATACCTCCAGAAGAAGCTACTGTTTTGACATTATTGATCCAATTTGTTCGCAAATATGATCTTCTTTAAATTTGCATTGTTTTCAGCAGAAAAGTGTACAAATGGCAGGTTAATAAAGGGTGGCCGGGAACTAGTACCTTTACGCTCTACTGTGACATACTGTAACTATTTAAATTTACCCAAATTAAAATATTCTCACATAAACACATACACATTCGTTTTAGAAGAATATTTTTTATTTCCAATTAATTTTACTAGAAGTCGTTTCTCTTTTATTTCATGATTAATGACCACAAGCTGCTAGATTTTTAAAAAAAAAAAATACGTTGCGTGTTCTCCCTACAATTATGTATTCTATTTTCGAAAAAAAAAAAATCTAAAAATCTCTGTTTGAATTCGAGATTTCGAAATTATTGTGTATTATTACCAATTCGTTAGGAATGTCTCTAACAATATTCACTGCATTCATGGATGAATAAAGCTTCCGGTTCCATGAAAAATTGTGACAAATTGTTGAATAACAGCTTTGTGCAAAGTGCATTTTATATATTGTTTATGTATTTTAAGTACTATGACCCCGAATAATAATAAAAAATTATCTTATCTTAGCGTCTTTAATAAAAATTATATCAATCAGCTGTAGAAATACCACGGAAAACACTTCATCACATTCCTCGGTGTTTATTTTCTCATTTCTCTTAAGACATGACGTCACCCTATTAAAAAGAACTACTGCACAAACATATGTGTATCTTTATAATAAAGGTAAATAAATTCATTTTCATCATCATGAGAGTTTGATGGGCAGAGAGAGAGAATACAAAAGCTTACCTTTGTCACTTCAGTTGTTGTTGTTATGTTAGCTACGTCGGTATTATCTTTCTCTATCTCGCGGGCAATGTCAGTTGGCACGAAAGCTTTTGCGTCCACAAACGATTTTTCGTCGACAATTTTCCACTTGCCAAGTTTCGTGTCATAAACTTTCGTCGTGTACGTTGTCGTAGTGCTGTTGATGACATCATCGACTATTTCGGGGTAGCCTACATCATGTGCACTGTCTACAACCTTCTCTTCGACCACTTTCCACTTGTTATTCCTACGGTCGAATATTTTTTTCTTATAGGTTACTTTGTAGGAGCCATCCGACTCCTGGCTGACGTAACGCAGTAGGGATGGTTGATTCTTGACTACAGTCTTCTCATTAAATTCGGTCCATGTTTTTGTTTTCACGTCGAAAACTTGTTCCTTCGATACGGACTCTAGAGAATTGACTTTTTGCTTACTAACTAGGTTCTCAGAGTGTTCGAGCGATTGATTGTTGGCTTCTTTCTTAGACTTGCGCGGAACAATATTTTGCTGTTGTACATCCGATGCCAATGTTGAGGATTTTTTCGAAATAGTAGTGCTCGAATTTGAGGAAGTTATTTTATTCGATGATGATGTTGATTGTTCAACAGTGGATGATGATGCATTGGCCTTTAAAGTCGAGGAGCTGGAATCCATGGTTATTGTAGCAAGGTGGTCAGTTAGTTCATTTAGGCTGTGAGAAGATTGTTCAGTGCTAATGAAATTGGCAGATTGTGAGCTTTCTTGTGTCAAACTTGAAAGGACACTGCTGGAATGATCGGTTATTGAGGTACCACCCTCGGTGAGCAAAATCTTTTCACTTCTTATTAGATCAGAACTCTGGGATTTTTGTTCCTCCGATTTTGAGGAAATTGTTGTTAGTCCTTTGCTTTCTGTAATACTTGAAGTTGAAGCGGACTGTAAGGCTGTGCTTGTTTTGCCCATTGTTTCAACACCAACTAATGTGTCTCCTGAAATGATTTTTTCCTCTGAAAAATCCGAAGAGATTTGTTTCGTTTCCTGTGAAGATAGTGAAGATATTTCGGTCGATGATTTTCGTTGCTGCATAGATTTACTAGTACTGCTGCTGCTACTGCTTTTTGATATGGTTGAAACGTTAATATCGGAATGTTTTGTTTTATCGATTGAAGATTTTAAGGATTCGCTTGCGGATTTTTCCGCCGTTTTTGATATTTGGCCGGTTTGGTCACCAGCCTTAATACCGGTCTTTTTCTTGCTGTTTTTAGACACCATTTTAATTATTTGTTAATACTTTATTATATTTAAATTTATTTGTATATATTTTAAAACTTTTCACACCGATATACATACATATGTATATTACTTAAATATTTATAAAAATTAAAAAAAAAATAATAAAAAGAATTCGTAATATAACCACAGTTAATTATTGTGCACATAGGCATGTATTATTCACTAAAGCAAGTTGCACAACGTCACCCAACAATTCACCGCCGTATTAAATTGGAAGCATAAAATTTAACAATTAGCTTTAATTGGGAAAAAAAAACAAAAATTGAAAATGTATCTATGTATATAGCGTGTTAAATGCGAACTAAATATAACCAACACTCAACGCAAGTGAAAACGTACTGATCGTCTGTGGCACTGGAGAATCTGAATCAAGTCGCTACGAATCATACAACACAAGCGTAGCTGGAGGCGACCTGCGTAGGCTAAGTGCACCTACCTGCCTTCCTACACATCCAAGATCAGCGCTTTTGCTGTATTCATATGGTGCTAAAGCAAAGACAAAAAGCTTAAAAAGCACAACTCAACAGTAATTACTAAACAATACATTATATTCGGATGACTTTTTCGACAAATGTTTATATATTTTCGAGATGAGATACATATACTTTGTGAATTTAGGATGAAAAGAAACAAAACCTGTCTAACATCTTTTCGCAGTTTATGTACGAAATTCTAACGTTTGAATCATATAGCCGATAGCTGTATTAACTCTACAAAACAACCTCAACTGGTTGTCTATTGCGGCTGAGATACACATGTATACATTGATAAGAATCAAATTGAAGACTATGTAGTATTTTGCTTTACACTTAAGATGATAATGTAATGAATACTACCTCGAATTCTCTCAGTTAGCCACACAAATATTGGTATACAACAATCGTATAAGCTGTATTTAATCAAAGTTAAAATGACTTAAGTAATACGACCTTGCATGTATTTAGAGTGCAAGAACGTTTTTTTTTTTTGAGTAGTATGTATAAACACTAATTTGGTGAGCGTAATGAAATTAAAAATGATGTCAGTTATTTGAGAAAATATATTTCTTTTCATTGTATCTGAACAGTTCCTGCATGTAGGCTGCTCTTTTTACATCGATCAAAAAAAAAAGAGTCAAAATCTTCCTACGCAATTGCAATGTTACAGTGTATTCGATGAAGGATAGGATAAACTGTATATATTTTTGAGTAGGCCTTCCAGCAATACATACTCAGTCAGACGTCTGCAAAAAGACCACTTCCTTTAAAAGGCATGGAAATGTAAAGCTAGTATATTCGAATGGGTTGTAACAAACTGATGTGAATAATAACTTGCTAAAATGGAGTTTTATTAGATTTTGTTCAGTTTCGGACTTGAGTGCGTCACACGGAGGGCAATCGTCTCCTTAGAAATATTATTGCAATAAGTCTTATAATTCGCTCTGATTTAAATTTTTGAATCATCTGGTGAACCGGCAATGACACCGAGAGACTTATACTACTCATTTCTTTTTTACAAATACCCCACGCATAGACACTTGGCGTGAGCTGGGGCTTACTTATGAACACTGAAGCTTGCAGTCGATGCCATACGGGTCATTTAATTGTAAATACATACATAAATGGGTTAAACGTAGTGAATTGAACTTTCGTTTTCTTAGAAACTAAACTCATGACGTGGGAAAGTCAGCTTGTGGTGAATCCACAAAGTTAACCAAAATTACATACATATATGTATGTTGATTATGATCCCTTCTATTACTCATAGATGCTTTTATATTTTGGTCATAACTTTAGGTATATTGACCGGTGTATGATGTTTATTGAAAGTGTTTGGTTTTTTTTTTTTGTACTTATGTACTCGTATACACTTCAATTAATAGCTCTATTGCGTAAAAACCTGTACAGAGCGTCGAATACTCAATGGTTTATGTAAATTAAGATCTAATTTATGATTCGCGATACGTCTGTCAGCTGTCGGCAGACATCTTTGCAATTTGTACGTCGGAATGTTGGGTACGTGAGTGGCGCTCCTAAAACAAAAAAAAAAAAAATAAGTAGCATCGAAAGTTTTTCTGATCGAAAATGCAGACAAGTACATGTTAATAAGATAAATCTGATAAATTGTACATTCATAAAAGAAAAAAAGTCACGTTTGGATAGTAAGCGATGACTTCATACTTCACAATACGTACATATGTATCTATTTTGCGCTGCATTACGAACCGGTGCAGTTGTATAGTAGATGTTGTTATTTAGATACTAGTTGAAAGTAGAATCAGACAGATTACTTATGTAGGGGAGTTAGGGGCTAAAACTTACAGGGTGAATATTTACACGCAATTTATGATATGACCTTAAGTCTTAAACATTTAATTGTAGACTCTATTTCTTTCTCATCATTCACTGCATTTGTCTGAGAATATGTATTGTTAGTTCATTTCCGCCATTTCGCAAAATACTGCCGCCATATTGAATATTTTTTAAATGCTTATTGTCCGTTAACAAAACACACTAGAGTGGTCTGCAATAGCTCAAATTATTGCTGTCAATACCTACATTCTACTATTCTCACTTTTTGAATGCAATTCTTCACAGAAACTTGAAAATATTGCATGCTCACTTGAGAGCATTTTTATGTTTTTGTGAATTAAAAAATAAATAAGAAAAAAATCCATGAGGCAAAGTCTTAAGAGCAGTTCGATACCTATCGAGATATGTGGAAGATGCACACACGCACACACATTAGGAAATTGTACTTATTTAGCAGAAACATTTTCTTCGAAACACCTTGTGTTTTGACAATCGATAAATTGGCTACATGGCTTTATTTCCTGTGTGGATCATACTACAAACTTGCAAAGCATCACATCAGTCACCGGCATCACATCAGTCACCTCTTAATTATTGTAGGTGTTTTTTTTTCGTATCTTATATAATTTTACTGAAAATATGTTAAATACAACGACATCGATAATTAATATCGGCTAAAGATATCCGAGATATAAAAGTGCGCTCATACTGTATTTTCAACGTGTTATCGATAACTTGGAAAATGTCACCAAGACTTTATTCGCCATTTTTAAAGACACCATTATTAATCAAGAAGGGGGCATAAAATAATGGTTGAACAAAAAAAAAAAAAAACACTTAATACCTCCAGCAGTATATGTTTTCTTTCATTGAAATTATATGATTATGCTTGCTTTGAGCTTTCCATCTTATTATTATTTTTCCAAATTAGTTTTCATAAACAGCTGATTGCTAAAGTTTCATTGAGATAAAAGTGCTGCCAAGTTTTTTTGATGATATTCTTTAAGCGGGGATGTGTGTTTTTCCGGATTAGTTCTTACCTTATATAGGATTTAAAAAAAAACACACCTAATGTACAATTCGATAATATGTGTGTATGTCTTCCAGAAGGGGGGTATAATCTAGAAAGCTGACGCCTTGCAAAGCCTATATGGACGTACGGTAACTCTGGGGTTGTACCAAAGCAAGCAATAGAGAATTTATACAATCTTTCCAAAATAAAGTGATAAGAGCAATCGTGAATACGGCTCACAACCGTAGACGACGAAATAACAAACTTCGCTTGTAAGCTCCATATTCGCCTTAATGGTCATTGCAACCACACCATACTCCAAACATTGGACGTGAGAAACTTCGTCAACCGACTACAAAGAACGAAACCCTTTGATTCAGCGCAGTAAGAAGTAACCACATTTAATGATGGTATCAGCAGGTGCTTTTGCCGAAAATCTACCTGCATCACGCGAATATTCCTCGAAGCATGATAAGGAAACTTAGTTGTAGGAAATACGAAAAAGGGACGGGTGAGTTTAGTCAGTAAAAATCTGACACTACTATGAGTACACGAAAAAAAAAACATTTTGCGAAAAATTACATTCAAAACATGATAATAGTGCAATGTATATTTGAACAAATGCTCATGTTAACAGCAATATTTTGAACTTATGCGAACCACTCTAGTGTGCTTCGTTAGCGGGCAATAAGCATTTAAAAAGTAATTAATATGGCGGCAAACACGCACCCGGATTATTGGATATTTATTCATTTCCAAAACGTTCCATTTTGTTATTTTAAATTTCTAAGTTTTACTAGAAATTGAGCTAAATTTACCAGGCCATAAGTTATTTTAAATACAGTGCCCTTCAAAAAAAGAGCAAAAAACAGTTTGAAAATGTGAATCTGCGAAAAGATGAAAGAATTATTTTCACCATTACTTACTTACTTTAGATGGCGCTACAGTCTGGAACGCAATCGGGCCTTAACCAACAAGCGTCTCCAGCAAACTCGATCTTGCGCTAGCCGCCCCCGATTTGCAAACGAAGTTGCAAAATAAAGCCAGAATCAATTTGATACCTCACACCGTTGTTGTTTTATTTAAATTTTTTATCTGGTCACCCTATACTTAACTGCTAAACCAATTTTCGCCGCTTCTGTGTCAATACTCACGAAAGCACCACTGACTTGCTTTCTTCCAGTTATTTCAATGTCGTCGGCGTACGCGAGTGGTTGTACAGACTATCATGAGCATTTTCTACAACCCTTCCAAGTATGGTGTTACTGAAATCACATGACAGCGCGTCATCTTGATGGATCAGCGTGCTTTCTCCATCGTCTTCCTGCATAGACGGACGAGATTGGCAGGAATGCCAAAACTAGAGATGGCTTTATATAACTCGTCTCTATAGAGGCTATCATAGAAGACTTTAAAATTGATGGTTTTTTTCAAGACATGCCGAAATGTGAATATCTGATCTATGGTGGACTTTCCTGGCCTGATATAGGCAAATCAGATTGTTGATAAAAGGTTTAAAGCATTAATACAATTTGACAGACGCGATGTTGACGACACTAATGCGTCTGTAGTTGGCATAGTTCAGAGAGTCTTCTTTCTTTAGGATCGCAATCGATACTGAGGTTCCATTCGTCGGGCATACTTTCATCCAACTATATCTTACAGATGAATTGATGTATGCTCCGTACCAAATCATCTCCAGCTCCTTTAAATAGTTCAGCAGACTGTTTTTGCGAGAATTAAGTTGCGCATATTGGTCCTCGATGTAATCGGAATGTGTAGGTACACAGTCCATTCTTTAACCCTGGCCGATATTCTGCATTTCAATAAGAGTACAAAGAAATTTGACTAGAAATTTTCTTCAGGGGATTTAAGTACACTCTAGTTAATTTATTCATTCATTCAATCAGATTAAGTATACTGATGAGTGAGCATGTTCAATCAATGTAGTAGCCAAGCCAACTGTCTCTCTTTAAATTTTAATGGGTTTGAACTTTGAAAAACTACTCTCCCCAATTGCCACTGATATTTGAAGTGTAAGAAAAATCCAGAGAAGGAAACATTAGGCACATTCAGATGCGTATGACGGTATTGATGGGGCCTTCAATTTTGGAGCCACCTTAAGAATTTTCTTTAGAGTATCAAAAAAAAAACTGTGTCGCACGTACTTGCATCTATGTATATGTTGTTTATATGTAAAAGCTCATATTTGAAATATTTTTTTTTTAAATCCGTTAAAAATAGAAATTCATTTTCCCGACAATTCGTGGAAATTAAAAAATTTCTTGACAATTATGCAAAACTCGGTATACCATGACCTTGCATATATCAAATATTGTTTAGATGTTATTTCCGAACAAAGACGATTGAGCCATAGCACATAGAGAAATAGCACATTTTTAAGAACCAGTTAATAAGTAAATTACCTTTGTACGTATTTTGTGGAGAAAACTTAGTACGCCATCTGTTGGCATTTATTCGCCGTAACTCAAATATTGAATTTTAACAAAATGGTACGAGCCGTTTTCGAGAAAATCATTTTTCTTTTTCAAAATGGCTAAATTCTAGTATTCCTTAAAACGTGTAATCGGTTTATCAATCCTGTGAACTTGGCCACAATATAAAGCTTATGTTGATACGAAACTTGAATATAACTCGCATCTTAGGGCGGGTGCTCCCATCACATGCTTGAGTTTACTTGATCGTATTCAGTGTCAAGCTTCTAGACTGACCGATGATTAATCTATATGCAGCCAAATATCTTCGGTTGAATACCCCCGTATATTAAATGCTTAGCGTTCCTGTAGTTGCGTCCCATCTGTCTGTCTGTTTAGTATTAATAGTAGTAATAATTTTTATCTTTACCTACATATATATACATATATAAAGTATATAACTCGTCTGAACATCATCGGATTTGCGTGGGGATTTTTTTGTTGGGTTCGTATTGAGCCAGGTAAACACACTACGGAGCCGAAAATTGGAAATTTTGACCGGAAATTCCGAAATTGCATACTTTCAGGGGTGGATGGTGGCGATATCGGAAAATTCCATTTTGTATAGGAAGGAGAAAATATTGATGCTAAGGTATGACAAACACTACGGAATTGACAATCGGCTAATTTTGTCCCTCAAAAAAATGGGATCGCCAACAGATGGAGTTACACTCTTAGACTCACGTTTAACAGCTGAGTAGTATATTTGATCTTTCCACATTGACGATTGATACGAAGCGGTTGTGTCTCGATATAGTTCACAAATTATTGCTGTTTTTTCACTTTTAAATCGACGAAAGTATTTTGTTCTGTGATCAACGAAGTGAATAAAGGTATTTACTCAGTGACCAAGTGAAATTCAATGGATTGGATCGATAAGACGATCAAACATTGAAGCTCGCAATACAAATACGAGGAGGGTGGCTAATCTACGTACGAATGAAACGGATGAACAGCGTGCACATCACAATGAACAACCCGGTTTACGAATGGCTAGCATGCGTGGCGCGTTTTCTCAAGAAGAAAGAGCCGATCGTATGGAAGCAGATCGTGTAGTAAGAGCCACCCCTCGTGCAAATGAAGATCAAGATCAACGTAACCTCAATCGACGTGAAGAGCGAAGGACACGTGTGCCACCTTTCAATTAAAATCGAGCTGCTTTTCGCTATGATTCCACAGTCGCATACAATGATCTTCCGTGCGTTAATATTGGACCATTGTATGTCGTCTGTTAGCATTGCAATGCACTGAAGTTCTCAACGCAAATGCGCAAATGGGTTGTACTGTGCAGGAGGAAAAGTCAAATTACCCATTTTGGTACCGCCACCGCAGCCATTGCGGTCACTTCTGTATGAAGATACACCGCAATCACGCCATTTCCTTGCATACACCCAACAATACAACAGCTGCTCCCAAATGGCGTCACTGTTATCCAAGAACGCGGTTACAATCCCACATTTAAGGTGTCAGACGAACTTTTCCATATATCGAATGTGGATCAATTGTCCCATTCCTCTTCCACTATTCAGATCCAAGGACAAATCCATCATCGTGCAGGAGCTCTGTTGCCGCAATTCAATAAATATCATAAGTTCCTTCAGATATATTTCCCTGGAAATTCAAATGATAAACTCAATCAGCGTTATGCGATTTTTCGTGCGATGAAACGTGAGATCATCGAACAACTGCAAGAACTCCTACACGAACGCAATGCGTTGGTTAAAGTGTTCAAAACTGCATTGGAAGCGATCCCTTCTGATCATTACAAAATTATTATCAGCGCAGACAAAAAACCAAGTGGTGCCCATGCACGACAATTCAATGTTCCCATTGACGAAGTTGCAGTACCATTTTCATATTAATAGCTGGCCGGCGATTTCCGTCAAACTTTACCGGTCATCCGGCGATCAACGCCTGCAGATGAAGTCAACGCTTTCTGGCGATACGTAAGGAAGCTGCAGTTGACGACGAACATGCGAGTTGCGTTGCAGAACGATCCACCAGCCGATGATTTCTCAAAACAACTGTTGGCAATTGCAAATGGCTGAATTCCGATTGATGCTGCAACTGGCCTGATTTCGTTCCCGCCGAATTTTTATGAATTCACATCATCGAACATCGGTCGCAATTATTTGAACCACGATTGGCTGAGTGAACGCGCGACATTAGCTGCGAAGAATAAGGACTTCGATGATTTGAATTTCATTATTCAAAATCAAATCGCAACCACACTGCATACGTTCAAATCGGTTAATCGCGTAGCAAATGATGACGAAGCAACAAACTATCCAACTGAATTTTTGAATTCGTTGGTTGTGCCCGGTCTACCACCGCACAATTTGCAACTCAAAGTCGTCTCTGTCATCATAATGCTGCGCAATCTGAATCACCCGAAACTGTGCAATGGAACCAGGTTGACGGTGAAGAAACTCATGAACAACGTCATCCAAGCCACCATAATCAAAGGCAAGTCCAAAGGCGAGGATGTTCTCACTCCAAGAATCCCGATGATACCGACCGACTTGACGTTCGAGTTTAAGCGCATTTAGTTTCCCATTCGACTCGCATTCGCCATGACAATCAACAAATCGCAAGGCCAATCGTTGCAAGTGTGTGGCCTTAATCTCGAATTTCCTTGCTTTTCGCACGGACAATTGTACTTGGCGTGTTCGCGTGTCGGACAGCCGTCTGCATTGTCTGTTTACGCACCGGGTAACAAAACAAACAACGTTGTTTATCACAAAACGTTGCAGTGACCTGAAATGTGTGAAATCCATTTTCCGTGTAAATAAAAATTCAATTTAATTCCAAAAGAGTTTCATTCTTTCAATAGAGAGGCTCGACTTTCGAAAGGGACATTTATAATTTAATCAATTTTAGGCGTAACGAAGTTCGCCGGGTCAGCTAGTAGAAAATAGTAATTAATTGCACTATTCGTCTTGCTATTGCAACAAAATCGTTTAAAATCTTTCATCTAAAATTTTAATGTTAAAACCACATTATAATTCATATAAAATATTCCAGTTCGATCCGTTTAAAATTTCTATAATTTCGTTCCTAGTGAGTGTGTTTTATTGAAAAAAAGCTCTTATATGCTCCTTAAGAATTGGGCATGTTTCCACGAAGTGCAATATATCTTCTCCCTGTGAAAGACCGGTAGATCATCCCTATGGGGGAGGGGATGTAATTTAATTGTAGCAGCTCCCCTCTTGATTTGAATGTGGTTGATATTTGTTCTGTGCTATAATCGCTTCTGAAGTAGTTTCTTTGTATGTTAGTCTGTGGGTTGATGACTTCGCGTCTTCCATGTAGTCCTGCCGGATGCGTTCCTCCATTTTCCACAGTAGGCCGTACAATTGTGGTTTCCAACTTTGCACGTTATTCGCTGAGATATTGACTGTTATTCGTACATATTCTGCTAGCTCGCACAAACCACATGATCTTCTTCTGAAGAGCGTATAAAGCTATGCGCTTTGGGATTCGAGTATTTTGCCATTACCTTTAGTATGTAGTCTACATGCATCTTCAGCGTGGTGATAAATAATGGTGGTAGTCCTGTCGCTAAGAGGCACATGTAGTTTGGAGTGTTATGTGGTAGCCGAAAGAGTTTTTTTTTTTAAGTAAAGGGTGGTTAAGTTTTAAGGGCCGATGTTGATTTTGAGTAAATCACAAATTATTTAGGAAATTACTGTCATTTCTTTTTATTATGATAATATTGGTATGGTTCAATTATGTATGGAACAAAATATCGGCCAAATGGCCGCCGCGACCTCGATGACGCTGAGGCATAATTGAGGTTCTATGCCATTAATGTGCCGAATTATCTCATCCTTTAGCTCTTGAATTGTTGCTGGCTTATCGACGTACACCTTTTCTTTCAAATAACCCCAAAGAAAGAAGTCCAACGGTGTCAAATCACATGATCTTGGCGGCCAATTGACATCGCTACCACGTGAGATAACACGGCCATTGAATTTGTCGCGCAAAAGAGCCATTGTTTCGTTAGCTGTGTGGCAAGTGGCACCATCCTGTTGAAACCATATATCGTCCACATCCATATCTTCCAATTCGGGCCATAAAAGTTCGTTATCATCTCACGATAGCGAACACCATTCACAGTAACTGCCTGACCGGCCTCATTTTGGAAAAAATTCGGCCCGATGATGCCGCCAGCCCATAAACCGCACCAAACAGTCACTCTTTGTGGGTGCATTGGTTTTTCGACAATCACTCTTGGATTATCATTCGCCCAAATGCGGCAATTCTGCTTATTGACAAATCCACTGAGGTGAAAATGTGCCTCATCACTGAAGATGATTTTCTTCGAAAATTGATCATCCACTGTTGCCATTTCTTGCCACCATTGTGACCATTGACGACGCTTGAAATGGTCAAGAGGCTTCAGTTCTTAAGTCAATTGCACCTTGGAAGCGCGTAAATGCAAGTCTTTATGCATAATGTTCATCAACGACGAGCGTGAGAGGTGCAATTGTTGGGCACGACGACGAGTTGAGGTGGACGGCTCTTCAGCCACACTATCGCGAACAGCAGCAATATTTTCTGCAGTACGAGCTGTACGAGCATGCACTGGTGTTTTAACATCTCCTACAGACCCGGTTTGCACAAATTTTTGCACGATTTTTCCGACTGTACGCACATTTGGACGATTAAATTGACCGAAAGAATCACGAAATGCAATATGCATTTTGATTTGAACGCCCATTTTCATAATAAGCCTGAATAACTTTAACGCGTTGCTCGATTGTGTATTTTTCCATGGTTCAAATTGAGTTAGTCTGAAATTGAGAAATGTCAAATGAAATGCAGAAAAAAACTTGACGTTTAGGTGTGGTTCACATTCAACATCGGCCCTTAAAATTTAACCAACCTTTAGAACCGTAGCAGTATTTCCACAGTGTCGCACCATCTCCATCCCCACACCTGCGCCGCGTCGCACATTATATTTTGCGGTGTTTGCTTGAAATACTTTATTACTACGTTTATATGAATACTTGAATCCAGCTTCAACCCGGGTTGAAATTCATATAAGCGCAGATCGAGTTGAAATAGGATTGACTCAAGGCTGAACTATAATAGTCGGAAGCAATCGGAAGCTAATGTCATAATTCTACGTTAAGTTTCCTTCAGTACTGTCAATTGCTCAAGTAGCCCATAATAGGCGTATGTGTTCGGAAGCAAAGCTTCTCGTCCGATCACCGAAATCAAGCACCATCGGGCGCTGTTAGTACTTAGATGGGGGACCGCTTGTCAAGTTTTCATACGTACACTTACGAAAGAGCGAATCCATTCGCTCTTTCGTAAGTGAGCAAAAGTGAACGAAACTTAACGAATCGAAGCAAAAAGCTATTATGGTCACAGAATACAAATCCTGTGTATTCGCTCTGTTTCGGAAGTGGTCATACGAAAGCATTCTACTATTATAGTTTAGCCTTCAGCTAACAGAGCTGGATGGAGTTAGAAAAATGCCTGGGTTGAGGGGTTGAACTGACATGTTGTCTCTGTGTGTGTGTGATTTCAGATAACGAATCTAACATAACAGAGCACTAACACAATCAAAAGCAGAATGTCTGCTATACTTGTCAGTTCATCCACGTCTGAATTTTTCAATCTTTCGACTCGGTGTGTAGAAAGACTCATATCGAAATCTCAACTCGATCCCAACTCGATCCCTCGATTCTGCATATAAACGTGGTATATGCTTCACATACGAGTACACTGCTATATACGCGTAGTAATAAGATAGCCCAGATACTTATATTCTTTTACAATCTCGATAGCTTCTCCTCTGTATCGGGCGTAACTTCCATCACTTGTTCTGAATATCATTATTTTAGATTTTTTGGTGTTGACTGTCAAGTTTCAGGTAGAACAGTAGTCGCTTAATCTACGAGTATTTATCATGAGCTGTAATGTTTGTGGTGGTTCGGCTAGTACTATCAAATCGTCAGCGTATATCAAAACCTTGGCATCTATTCCAGCAATTGTTATTCCGTCCATAAGGTGTTCGGTTATATCATCTAAGAAGATTGTAAAGATGGATGGGCTCAAATTATAGCCCTGTTTCAACCCTATCTCTGTTGCGAACCAATCCGACAATTGTTTTCCATCCCACTCTGTAGCTTTTGTATCTTTGTATAGATCCTCCAATATTTGCCCGAATAATAGTATCAAAATATAATTTGGTCGAAATCCGGCTTGATATTCAATTATTAGATTCCGTGATTGAGTCCAGAATTCCAAGCATTTTTGAAGAATGCTTATAAATAGTTTAATGGAGGTGTTTAGGAACGGAATAGCGCGATAGTTTCCTGGGTCAAAAATACTTTTACCTTTTATATACCTTTTTTGTGAATTGGAAAATAATTGCCTCTGTCCGGTACCTTTCCACCTTCGTAAATGCGGTTAAATTCTTCCACCAAAAGTGCTACAAACTCCGAAGTGCAATTTTTATAAAACTCGAAAGGTATCCTGTCCATTCCTGCTGCTTTCTTATTTTTCGAGTGTGTAATAGCCTTCTCTACTTCAGATGAGGACATTGGTCGATCTAGAGTGGCATTTGCAGCATGTGGTCTGGCATATTGTATGGTTCCTGATACTATCTGTAGATTGAGAAAGCTTTGGAAATGTTCTTGCCAAATGGCTACTGAGATACGAGTAGTTGTGCTGATCTGGTACTCTCTTCCTTTAAGTTTGCGGATTCCTTTCCAGAAATTGGCTGATGTTCTGCAACTTGCTATTTCTATTGCGACTCCTTCACCGTAGCTTTTCTTTCTCATTTCGCATAGTGTTTTATAATGCCTGTTATGTTGTTTACTAAGTACAATTCCTTAGAAGCCGTATCATTTTCCTTTCTGTACCTATTCCATTGCGCGCTTTTGCGCAATCTCTGTCAAACCATTTGTTCTGCCCTATTCGTGTTGTACCTTCAAATCTCCTCGCCACAGCTGAGCTTTTTATGATTTCCTCTGTTCTGTTCCTGTTTATTTTTAATACTCGTACGTACATGTACGTAAAGTAAGCATTTTTATGTTTTACACAGATTCCCTCCAACCACTTTTTAATGACTGCTTTGATTTGAATGCAATTTATTCAGTCATTTAGAATATTAATTAGAGAGAATTTTAAATATTATAAATGAATACGAATATTTGCAAATATTTACTTTTTCATCTTAAAAAAAAACTATCTTCATTCGAATCAGGTGCCATGCCAACTGCGTGATGGGTTTGTGCACATACATACTCGTATGTACATACCTTCTGATCAAAAAGTACCCGGAATTCTTCAATAAAACGAAAACGGTTCAATTATTCATCGATATTCATTTTATTCACTTCAAAGTAATCTCCATTGGAAGCAATACACATATTCCAACGCTACCTCCAATCGCCTTCAGCTCCTTCTGCGAATTCTCCTTTATCGCCTCAATCGTCTCAAAACGCTTTCCGCGAAGTGGTAACTTGAATCGTGGGAATAGGAAAAAGTCACAAGGCGCCTTGTCAGGTGAATACGGAGCTTGCGGAACGGTATGAACGTTGTTTTTGATCAAATAATCGCTTACAAGATGAGATGCGTTGTCGTGGTGAAGAAACCAGGAGTTGTTTCTCCACAATTCTGGCCTCTTGCGACGAACATTTTCCCTCAAACACTTTAATACGCTCACGTAATACTCCTTATTTACTGTCTGGCCTGGCGGAAGAAATCCGGAGTGGACCACACCACGGCTATCAAAGAAAACGGTCAACAAAGCTTTGATTTTGGATTGACTCTGTCGTGGTTTTTTGGGTTTTGGCTCGTCTGAGAAGCGCCATTCCGATGATTGATGGTTAGTTTCGTTATCATATTCATAGACCCATGGCTCGTCACCGGTAATGATGCCATCGACAACATTTTGGCCCAAGGATAGCATTTCTTTAGCGACATCAATGCGATGCTGTTTCTACAACAAATTCAGCAAATTCGCAGAACACAACAAACACTGACTTGTTTACAAAGCTATCACGCACAAACTCCCGACAAATGGCGCTCAAACAGATATTTGAGCGCCATTGACAGATGTACCAACCTAAAAAAAAAATCATACTATTGGAGTAAAAACAGAATCAACCAATAGAAAATCGAAATCGTGGGTAAAAATATAACCCGGGGCGAATTATTATTATTTCTGCTCTCTTCGACAACAGTTCGAATCATTTTGCTGTGAAAACTTCTTTTTTTAAATACGGGCATAGATAAGTAATTATCTCTCGTATATAATAGATAATTTTTTCCATCCATTTATTAGATATCGACGAAACAATGTCTCTGAGTACAATTCGAAATTGTTTTTATCTAGTAATCCAGGCGCATTAGATTTGCTTTATGCTGGGACCCTACTCTATATTACGTTTCTAATATCGAAACTATTCGAAAGTGCTTTTTGATTCTAATTTGATTTGACAATCTCTAACCATTTCAAAACGAATGGAAACACTGCTGAACATCTTCCCACAATTTCCGGATCTTGCATTCTGAAATGTCAGTGACCAATGTCAATGTAGATGACATACTTGTTAAAAATGTTCTTGATTTAAGTTGCCTTTAGCAATTGATTAATTAAATATTTGGACATAATAATCACAATAGTTGATTTCAGTGGAAAAACATGAAAAGATTAGTTTGAATTTATTGTGTTATACGAATATTTCTTAACTTAGGCATGGGTCACGAAAAAAACTTAATTTACTACCAAAACTCAAGTGGAGAGAATCCAACAAAGAGTTATATAGCCAAAACCTATGCCACAATATAAGGGAATTTAAACATGAAAAAGACACTCTAGAAGTGAAAGAGCTAACAGAAATAATAAAGCTCTCGACTATTGCGTTGCGTGAGCCGCGCAGTTTCACTTAATACCCCAACAAACAAGTGATTCGATACAAAGTGTGCTCTAGCGAAAAGAAAATCATTTAACGCTCTAAAGATACTTAAGAAAACCTCAAGTCAAAAGAAATAGTAAATAGGATATATAGAAGGATCTGTGAAGAGGCTAGGGTTAAGAACTACACACATCTGAAAGAAAAAATAAATCTGGTCAAAGATGGCAAGGAATGGTGGAAGATTGCCAAGGATTGTCCAGAGATACCGGCAACAGAGTTTAGAAACTACTTTGAGCAGCTCTTAAACCCACTGCAAACATCGAAAGGCATTCACTACGCAGTATTGCTTCGGGAGGATGAGGATCTGCCCCGGGTGAAGACAGGATTCCATATGAGTTCCTCAAGAACGCTCCCAATGAGTTTCTAGTGGAATTGACAGGGGCATATAATCATATATTCCAAAGAGGCAGAGTTGATGAAACTTTTGCATTAAGTATCATTTTTCCAATATTCAAGAAAGAAGATACAAGTAGTAATGTGGCAAATGGGAACTGCATTGCGAAAGTCATGATGGGTATCCTAAATGAACGGCAATACAATTGGGTCGAAAAACATAATATTTTAAGGGAATACCAGGCTGATTTCGGGAGAAATACTCGACGGTGGACAATATTTACAACCTAGCCTCAATTGTGCATTTAAAGTTAAAGGTTTACGCATTCTTCGTAGACTTTAAAGCGGCGTTCGACAAAGTATCTCGAAAACTATTAATATACAAACTACAAGCAATGGGGGTATCAACCAAAGTTGTCAGACTGCTGGAGTACATATACGAACGCACTAAGTCATCAGTATGAACAGGAGAAGAGTTGTCTACAAACTTCGATACAATTTCTGGTGTTAATCAAGGATGTCTCCGCTATTGTTCTCTCTATATATAAATCATTTACATGAGTGTTGATGGTCTATATATAGATGAGCTAAACATAAGACTATTTCTTTATGCAGATGACATTGTCATTTTGGCCGACAGTGTACACGTCCTGCAAAGGATGATAACTAATTTAGAAGAGTACTGCGGTAAGTGCAACTTAGAGGTAAACGTCAGTAAGTCCCAAATAATGGTTTTTAAAAATGGAGACAGGAAAGCTAACCAAGTGGTACTTCAAAGGTGAAATGATACAAATCTCGGCAAATTATTGCTACTTAGGGATTACATTGACGCCTAAAATTATCTTTGTAAAACATGTTGACAAAAGGAACTCAACGGAACTAAACGTGACATGGAACAACTTCCGTAATAAAAGAAATGTCTCTCTGCGATCAAAGTGGCACTTATTCCAAGCAGTGTGCAGACTTTGCAAAAGTATAAAGCGCAAGTCTGGAGTCATACGCTCTTTGATGAAGTGGACAAATTGCAGAGGTACTTTGTACTGTTTGCCCAGCTTCACTCCTAATTATTCACTCCTATTAGAAAGTGGAATGGAGCATCTATATATGCTGGACTTGCATATGAGATATATAGGACGTACTTAATTTGAGTATGGGAGTAACCGGTTGCCACATCAACTTACCCTAAAGGTAATCCAAAAAGATTTGTTTTGGGCCAGAAATTTAAATAACCTAGGCCACGATTTTAATCTTAGTAGGGAAAATGAAAATATAATACAAACGGAGTATATCAATAAAAGGATACAATTATTGAGCAAGCTTAAGCTGAGTTATCATCAGAAACGGATTCAAAGAGCAAGAGAAACTAGCAGATTCTATAAAATCTTGACTTCGCGGAGGGGAATCTGTACTTCATTACTGGCAATGACCGAAATAAAATAAAATGGAACTACGTTTAAAGCAAACCGGTCAAAAAATTGCTCACTATGCAATCTCAAAGAAATCGAAAACATATTACACTTCATAGGTAGATGCCCTATTCTTAGAGAATTAAGGCACAAATATTTTGGGATATCATTCTTATTAGAAGGGGAAATAATAGAATTGCTAAACGGATCACCCAGTGATTGGGAAAATTTAAAAAGTTATGCTGTAAGTGCTTTAGCGTATAGAAAATCCCTAGTAGATGAATTTAATAATTAAATATTTAAAATTGTCACTATAACTTATTAGAAATGAAGTACGTATAGTCTAATCTCCCACAGACGACATTTACGTCACAGTCGTATGTTTTAAACTATTAATTTAATACATTTTTTAAATAATGTTTTTGTTATTATGAAATAAAGAACCCTCTACTACTACTACTATTCCTTAACTCCTCTTTTAAGCGATGTGTTCTTGTGAATGATTAACAATTTAATAAAATATCTAGCAGCACCTTGGCAGTCCACGTGAATTTCCATCATCTACTCGTATTGAAGGTCCTTCAAAATACAAATTTAACATAATTTCAAATTATTTATGGCTCTTGAATCCATAGAAATAAAGCACTTTCTGGGGGAAAATATCGCCATTAACAAAAGCAACAAATTTACAAAAAAAAATTTACACATGACATCTCTTAAGCAAATTATGTTTCGATTTCCACAGAAAAATGGTTCACTTTAAAAGAAAATAAAATTAATAGAAATTATATACCGCATGATGATATGCCGCAAGGATTAACATAGAGCCACGTCCCTACCCATTTTTAGGAAAAGTACAATCTTCGGTTTTGTCCTTTGCCTACACCCTAAATACTACATCTGTAGCAATTTCAGGATTCTATGTCGACTGAATATACCCCATACGTTTTGATGACCTAAGAGCATACTGATACACCCTCCCCCGACCATTTCTTGGAAACGACATTTTATCTTTTGTGTATACCCCAAGCCCGTACCAATTTTCAAGATTCTATATTGACTAGAAGTACCGGTCAGGTTTTATTAGCTTCACCTACCTCGTAAATTTTTTGGAAGCTTTGTTGAAAAGTCCAACTTTCTCATTTTACCAAATACTATCCCCGTATTAAAAAGTCGGAAACGGCTATGTTGCGATGGACAGTTTCCATACCGGCTTACTAGTGGGAACATGCATAAAAGTATACAAACAAAAACCAATACTAAAAGTAAGATAGATGAGACCGGTCCTCCTTTGAAACCGGACGGTAGCACGATGATTAAGCTGTTTACCGGTAATACCAACATTAATACACAAAGTATTCAAGATGAGACCGGTACTCCTTTAAAACCGGACGGTAGCACGGTGATCAAGCTGTTTACCGGTAATACCAACATTAATACACAAAGTATTCAAGTTGAGACCGGTCTTCCTTTAAAACCGGACTGTAGCACGGCAATCAAGCTATTTACCGGTAAAACTCCAAAGGCACTGGACAGAAAAAGGATTGTGGATTTCCATGGTCCTACTGCTGCCAAAAGCCGCACGGAGCCTAGCAAAAGTACTTTGCAAACTAACAAAGACTCTTCGGGAGCGGGTTGTAGCTCCGGCTCACGACAAGTCGCTCCTTCAAAACAAACGTACAAAGATCATCGCTCAGCTGGCCGTATTCTCCAAAAATTCGGCAAAATTCCGGAGAATAAAATGAATGATAGGGTGAAAACCCTAGTCGATTGGGCCAAAAAGATCGTCAGTACTCAACCTCATAAGACCAGCAGAGACTTCACGTCTAAAAGACAGAGATCGTTGGAAGAATCCGAGTCGGATTCAAAAAGACCTAAAGGGCACAACACCAGCACCACCTCCAGACCATCCAACGTCACATCGAAGTCGTACAGTGAAGCACTCAAGGACAGGTTTATACTGGCTGTCATCGATAAGAACGATGTATAGATGGTACAATTATTCCAGATAAATAGAGGATGATCCCAGCCAAACTGGTGACTTGCTTCCTTGATATCATGAAGGAAAATCCCAGCCCTTCTCCCAACTGTCGTGACGGCAGTTGGCATCAAGGCCATGTCAAGCTGATCGCTTGTGCTGACAAGAGATCCTGTGATCTGTATAAGCTAGCGATTAGCAAACAAGGGGAGGTTTGGCCTGGTGCTAAGCTTGAGGTCGTAGCTAGGGAGGGTATCCCATGCAGACCAAGAACTCGCACATGGATCCCAGCCGAACCCTCTAACTCGGAGGACATTATCCGGATCCTCCAAATCAGCAATCCGTCGCTTCCTACTCACAACTGAAAGGTCGCCAAGCTAGAGGGAGAAGACTTTACAGATGCAGATGCGCGTTAATTGTGATCAATAAGGAATCCCTTGCTCCTTTGGCGAAGACTGAAGGTGTAATTGAAAGTCTACAAAAAGGACGAGGTGGATGTTGAAAAACTTCCCCCTCATCCTTCAGACCCTACTGTAGGTATTGTAGACACTGAGAAATCAATCTCCTTCTCTTCTATGGAGGATGATGACTCTCAGTCTACCATACAACCATTTCTAGTCGATGAAGGTTCGCTATCAGACTTGGAGATGGTTGATATCTCAGACAAAGCACCTTTGAGTGAGGATGAACTTCTTAGCTCATTCTCAGACTCAGAGGGCTTGAATACCACTGTGGTGGAGGTTTCTCTGCCTGATTGTAGCACAATGCTGCAGTTAGTTAAGATTAACCTCCATCACTCCAAAACGGCTTCGGCCCGCCTTCTTCTCCGTCTCTCTAAGGATAGGGAAGATATTGTCTTGATCCAAGAACCTTGGGTTGTCAACAACCTGGTTTGTGGACTTAGGACTCCTGGATACTATTCCATGTATGTCAAGGATAAGGGTAAACCTAGATCGTGCATATTGGTAAAAAGTAGCATTGAAGTAATTTTACTTCCTAATTACAGTGATCGGGATATAATGGTACCGTTGCTAGAAACAAGCAAACGCTCCTATTATCTAGCATCAGCTTATCTCGCCCACGACATTATAGCCCCTCCTGGACCCAATATTTCACGCCTGGTCGCACACGCTGAAAAAAGTAAAACGGGAGTCATAGTTGGCTGTGATGCGAATGCTCACCACTTGGCGTGGGGTAGCTCTGACATTAACGAAAGAGGTGAGTTGCTTTTTGACTATATTTTAAAAACTAAACTCATTTTTTGCAACATCGGTAACGAACCTACATTTATAATTAGAAACCGTCAGGAGGTTCAAGAACTGGAAGATATCTGGTGAACAGTCTTTTTCTGACCACCGATACCTTAAATTTAGTCTTGACGATGATCCTCCAGGCCCATTGGTTTACAGAAATATCCGTAATACTAACTGGCCCAAATATAGGGAAGCTCTAAAGTCTCCGAATATTACTCAAGAGTTTGATTGCATGGTCAAGGACCTTACCTTGACCCTCAATAAAGCGTTGTCTTCCTCTTGTCCTTCGGTTAGGGTTAGGGGCAAGAAAAAACCACACTGGTGGATCCCTGATGGACCACTCAGGAATACCCGCAGAAAACTTTTCAACAAAGGCAAAAGTACAAGAGATGCATCTGACTGGGATTCGTACAAAGAATCCCTAAAAACATATAAAAAAGAATTGAGGAATGCCAAACGTAATTCTTGGAGACTCTTTTGTTGTAAAATAGAAGAATCTCCTGAGGCATCTTAGGCTGAGAAAAATCCTCTCGACAAATCCTTCAGTGCCCAGCTGTTTACTAAAAACAGATGGGTCTTGGACAACTTCTAGTGTAGATACGTTAAATTTACTTATTGATACACACTTCCCAAGTACTTCCCTGACTGCTAACAATATTGACTCTATTAAGTCAAATGCTCAAGAAACCAACCTTTCAAGTCTGATTGCGCAGGACAAACTCCTTTGGGCGCTATATAGCTTCAAACCGTATAAATCCGCTAGACCAGACGGCATAACACCTGCTGAAATACAAATGTCATCTGACATTACCCTTCCAGTTCTAAAAAATATTTTTCAGAGCTGTCTGAATCTGTTCCATATTCCGCATATATGGAGAGAAGTCAATGTGGTATTCATACCCAAAGCTGGTAAATATTCACAAGCCAGTCCAAAAGACCTCAGACCTATTAGTCTATCATCTTTCCTTCTGAAAACACTAGTAGTAGAGTATCACTTACGTGATAATATTGACACACGACTACTGTCCACGGCTCAACATGCATACTGTAAGGGCAAATCAGTCAAAACAGCATTGCATACATTAGTCAATAAAATCGAATACTCCATAAGGAGTACACTATGGTAGCTTTTCTAGATATTGAAGGCGCTTTTAACAAAGTCTACTCATATGTGATAATCAAAGCACTGACAAATCTGGAGATAGATAGTTCACTTGGCGAGCTGATTTACTGCTTAATGGCCGGATTATCAACTCAAAGTTAAGTGGGTCATCTGTCAGAAGATATGTCAGTAGGCGTACCCCTCAAGGGGGCGTCCTATCCGCACTTCTTTAGAATCTGGTGGTCAGTGAACTACTGTTAATCCTGGAAGCTGGGGGTTGCGAAGTTATCGCTTATGCGGATGATGTTGCTATAACAGTCTCCGGTAAACACCTCACTACCTTAAAAGAGCTCCTACAAAACACTTTGAATAAGCTATCTAGATGGACAGCACGGTGTGGTCTAGGAGTGAACCCCCACAAAACCGAAGTAGTCCTCTTCTCAAGGAAATATAAAATCCCACTTATAAACCCTCCAGCCTTTAATGGAACAAGCTTAATTTTCTCCAACAAAGCAAAATACCTGGGTCTTATTTTGGATAGGAAACTAAGCTGGAAATCTAATATACAGGAAAGCGTTAAGAAAGCCACTGTCGCACTCTTCTCTTGCAAAAAAGCCATCGGGTGCAAATGTGGCTTACAACCCAGACTAACTCACTGGCTCTATATATCGGTCATTAGACCGATTAGACCGGGGTAGTTGTCTGGTGGATTGCCTTGGATAAGGCAATAAACCAGAAGTTATTAAGCAAAGTCCAACGTTCAGCTTGTCCGTGCATTAGTGGAGCACTGCGGACGACACCTTTCGCAGCTATGAACATTCTTTTTCATTTAACACCCCTTGATATTTATGGCAGGCAAATGGCAGCTAACTCGGCTATTCGCCTTAAAGCTACTTCACAGTGGTCTAAAAAAATGTATGGCCACGCCTCCATCTTAAATAAATTTAACAACTTCCCTGAAGACATTGACTACACCATCCCCAAGTTACATTTTGACAAAAACTTCCAAGTTACGAGTACCATCCCTTCCAGAGCATTCTGGGAAGAAGGTGGCTTCACGGAAGATAAGTCGGTACATTTTTACACCGTCGGTTCAAAAACTAACGACGGGTGGGTGATGGTGTCTTCTCTGATAGTCTTAATTTAAATATCTCTTTTCATCTCCCAAACCATTGTAGCTTGTTCCAGGCGGAGATAATGGCAATAAGGGAAGTCTTGTCTTGGCTAAAGAAAAACGTGATATTGGCCATTGATATCTGCATCTTTTCAGACAGCCAAGCCGCAATCAAATCCCTGGAATCTTCCTCAACATATTCTTTAACAGCTCTAGACTGCCGATCGTCTCTTATAGAGATAGCGGAGCAGTTTAATATTCACCTAATTTGGGTGCCGGGGCATAGGGATATTCCAGGGAATTGTTAGGCTGATGAACTTGCCAGGCATGGAACAACAATACCCATCCTTCCGGGGAAAAGTTTACTGGGTATGCCTATCGCTACATGCAAACTTAAATTAAAGATGGATGCTACCGTAAAGACAAATTCTAGGTGGACAAGGGGTACAACTTGTCTAGCGACAAAACAGATATAGCCCATGCTGAATCTGAAACGCTCTAGGAATTTGATTTCTCTAAATAGGAAGCATATTAGTGCTGTTATAGATGTCATTACTGGACACTGTCTAATAGGCAAGCATGCAACAAGGCTTGGCGTATTCTCTAACGATTTCTGCAGAAGCTGCATGGACGAGGATGAGGAAGAGACTATTCTTCACCTTCTTTGCACCTGCCCAGCTCCCTCCCAAAGAAGGAAACTATCTGAATAATATTGACGTTAAGTACATTCTACGCTTCATCAGAAGCTCTAAATGGTTCAACGAGTAGACTAGAGGCCGCGTCTCAAACACATGTGGTATCACAATGGACCTATTATTGGTCTAAGTGTGTTGGCTTCTTTTGCTAACAGCCACTTCAACCTAACCTAACCTATCCCCGTACCAAATTTTAAGATTTTATGTTCACGGGAAGTACCCTATAAATTTTGATGACCAGTGAGTCAGTCAGTCCCAAAATAAACGATTTTTTAAGCCTTGTATCTTCTTCAACTTCAAATTTGGTAGGGCGGCTAATATGGCTCATCTCAATGCGGTGTATTTGTCTGTTCCTACCACTATTGGTAGCCGAGTTAGAAAGCATGATGAGCCATGATGTTTATTAAAACGTCACTTCATTAATGATATCTCTATTTTTCACTTATCCAGTCAATACGAGTATACAACATTGTAAAAGTATGGGGGTAGCTGACTAACGATCTGTATTTTTCGTACAGGTTGCCTCTATTTATGTATACATACTATATTGTTCATTTTCTGTGAATGACTCGCATGTCAATAAAAAGTCGGAAACGTAATATATTACCAATCTCCCTATTAGACGTGGCTACCCATCTGGAAAGACTAGTTTTCATTAAAAATTTAATGACACAGTGAGTGTCATGCAAAATCGTACTCTTATAAAACTCATAAAATGATCTAATCTTTTCGCGCATACTCGTAGTATCGACTGTTAGTAGGCTGTTTTTAAAATTGGCTTATGGTGGGTTTATGACTTTTGATCCTTGAATCCACATTGTGTCTGAACGGTCTGAGCTAAATACAAGCTATTCAAAGTACCCAAACAAAAGGAAACGTTATCACTCTTGCCATCCATCAACGCATGCAAGGAAAATATTATGTAGAAATCGGACAGGTAGGCATTAAACTCGATAAAGATTAACAATTTAAAAAGGGAACCAATTGTCATAAAGGTCGGATAAGAAGATGAAGATGACACATTTTGTTTGCTCAAAAAAGGTGCTTGTAATAGAATGCACTCTTATTACTACTTTTTCTTAAAATAAAATGGGCGTGACTGTCACCATTTGCAACCGAAGTTCACGGATTCTGACCACAGTAAGACTTAACCATCACCGAAAATAGGTTTGAGAAAGCAAAATATGTTTTCATCAAGAAAGCTCCTCCAAAAAAGGGCACCTGGCCATATTCACGCAAGAAGTAATTTTGATAGAAAACACAGGTTTTTAATTAAAAATTGTAAATGTTTTATTGATTCATAAAGTATACAGTATAGGGTTATGTATGGAATAGATACAGCTTTGACACAGCGCTCAATTTGCTCCTTCAAGGCATGGGTGGTCGTGGGCTTGTTGGCATAAATCTTAGATTTCAAAAACCAATTTTGATCACCAAAACGGGAAATTACACTACCAGGAAATGACTCATGCAGTGATTGAATTGTTTCTCAGGCTGTATGACATGTGCCATCGTCTTGTTGAAACCACATGTCGTCCACATCCATATCTTGCCATTTAGGCACTAAAAACTGAAGTATCATGTCGCGATAGCGAGCACCATTAACTGTTATTGCCTGACCAGCCACATTTTCAAAGAAGAATGGTCCGATGATGCCTCCAGCGCAAAATCCGCACCAAACAGTGACACGTTGTGGATGCATTTATTTCTCAACAATCACTCGTGGATTTTTTAAACCCCAAATTTGATAATTTTGACGATTAACAAAGCCATCAAGATGAAAATGAGCCTCATCCCTGAAGATGATTTTGTTTGAAAAATCACCATCCACCTTCATTATTTTTAAAAATTACTCAACAATGAAAACGCGTTGTTCTTTCGTGTAGCACTCCATTTTTAATAGCCCTGAACTGTCAAGTCAGCTGTCAACAGTTCACCGCACAAATGGCGCAAAATTCAAATCTTGCGTGAATTTTGGGATATCGTTTACAATGCACAACGAATTCAAATTCAATCCTCAATAGGAGAATCTGATTGCAATCTAGATGCAATGGTAACTCTACTGTAGGGGTCTTATCACGTGTTACAAAACGAGAGACATTACAAACGATCTTCAGATAACGATACCCACAACTTGTAGTGATTAAGTGACGAGAATGGTAAACAAAAAAATTTTGTTGAAAATACGTTGATGAAAGGCAAAAATGTATGGTATTTCGAAGCGCACCTGTCTTCACTTCTATTGGTATTGTGTCAAAAAGGAAAGAAAGTTGTGTGAAAATTGCAGGAAAATGTTTAAAACTAGTAAATATTCTTTCACACAAATATAAATGAAACATTGCATTATGTTGAATTTCATGGGACAACTCTACCAGGCATACAATTTTATTTGGTTGTCAATTCCTTGAAAAGAAACTTAACGTGTTTTTATTTTCCATACAAAAAAATCAATCCTCATGCTATCTCAAACGACATCTAAGGAGGTGTGGTACTACAAAACCCATTCTCGTTGCCATAACCATATAAGCGACCGACATCGCAACGCATAATCACAACTTTGTATTTACGATAGATAGGTAACGAGAATCGTCAAACGTAATAAGGCCCAGTGTTATGCCTTTGGAGTAAAGACGACATAAGATCACAACCAACAGCTGCTAGTGCAAATCATTCAACACGCGAACAAACGACTGCAACGAACTACAAAAGGAAACTCTGCATGGGGGATGGATTCACTGAGCTTACCTACGGTAATGATTGGTGTGGATGACAAATGGGTCAGTAGTCACCAGGGCTGTCGAAATGAGTACTAAGGAAGTATTCGTACTCCCCTCTTCAATTTTGTACTTCTTACATAATATTCCAACATTTTCCTTAAATTTACATAAATTAAATGTTAAGGTTTAGAATAGGTTCGCTTCAATTAATTTTATTTCGGTAACAAATAATCTGTAGTCAGACCGGAATGGTCGATGGCCACTACCGTATTTTTTATTTATTGTGCCGATGCCCTGATATCGTCTTATGATCCGGTAGACAAAGAACGATTTACGTATACTATCGCCAAAGTCGTTATTTTTTTTTTTCCTAAATAAAGCGCGCTCACTTAATCGTGTTTCGTTTGCAAATCCATAGCGCCGGTTGGTTTTGTTTATTTCTGAAAAGATTATTTGTGTTTGACAGACTATTGATTGAGAAAAAAACTCTGAAGCGTTTGACATTTCGATTTGACGTTCCAAAGATACATCAGTCTGAAGTTAGTTACACTTCAATTGAAATACCCTGTAATTAATTATATATAAATCTATTATTTATTTCTTTTACAAATAATTATGCTCCCCAAACTCATTCAGACTCGGGCTAGCTGAAACAACATTCTGTGCCAACTGTGAGGAGGAGGAGGAAGATATAGAACACTTCTTCTGCCACTGCCCTATAACAGCGAAGTTAAGACTGAAGATACTCGGATCTCCAAGGATACCGGATCTAACAGACCTCACTAAGAAAGGAATCGGTGATATATTGGAGTTCGCTAGACGAACAAGACGATTTCCCGATCACTATATAACATAATCTTCTTTTTGATACTCCCCATGATTCCAATATCTACATCCTCTCTCATCACTTAATTCCCATATTACATTACTTTTCCTACAGCTCAACAGACGAGGGGAACACAACGGGTCCAGTGCAGGCCTAAGTGAAGAGCATAAGCTCACCCTCTTAAACCAACCAACCAACCATGCTCCCCAAAGGGCACTCCTAGTGACAATCTAATTTTTTCGGAAATAGACATAGAACCAATTATGGTAGTAACGAGCCTATTACAAGTTGCATACGAACGTTTAATCAGGGGTCGAATTACCGCATCAGTTATCGAGCAACACGTGACTGATAAATGTTGATTTGACATGACCGCTTAAGAGATCGAGTATCGAGTATCGAAATTTGGTATTCTGTCATCAGTGATCGTGTATTTATTTGTTCGATATGGTTTCTGCTAACGAGCTGAGGTGTATTTGGAAGAAAATATGTGAGAATATCTTTGTTTATTTTTATTTCAGGTTGAGTCTAAATAAAATTAACCCTCTGCAAAAGTAGATTTTGGCAAATTTTGTGACCTGGGACAGCGGTTTAGGCGCATTCTCTAAAATGTATCTTCTCCATTATATATAAGAATGAATTCTTATTTGCGCAGACTTTTTTTTATAGAACTGCAATCAAAAGTGTATGTTGTTAAAGATATTTTCAGAAAATTATAGTTTTGTACATGTACGCAGAGTCTTATAAAGAGAAGGGATCGCTTTTATCTCTTAAACGTCTTTGTTCAATACACTCATAGCGATCATCCTCTTAATCAGAAGATGACAAATAAAATATATATTCAACTTGTAATTGAAGACGATAAATACAAAACTTTTCCTCACACAAAAATAAATAGTTTTGACATTTGTCAGCCATCTCAATTCAATGTAGTAGAATTGTACTAGTACAATTTTCAAAGTGCACTCGATACGTGACCATTCTTATATGATCATCCCAATGTAGTTACTCGATCACTCTATAGCGTATGAATTTCATTCACTCGTTAACTGATGTCGTAATTCGACCCCTGATTTGCAACGAAATTGATTTTCTTCATCTCGAGAAGAATTTAAAAACAGCGTATATTCTTCGGTTTTTTGATTAAAACATTATTGTTTGTTTCACGTAGTCTAAAAGATTGAAGATCCTTAGTCGCGCAACAAAAAATAGTTGTGTAAAGCGATACTTACGAGTATAAACTAAGAGAGCGTAGTGTTCTGTGTGCAAACATGCATGTTATCGTTACAGCCCTTTTCGACGAAATTGGCTTCAAGTAGTACCGTTCAATTCCGAGGTACAGACAGACAGAATTGCGAAACCTACTTTTTTGAGTTTCAAAATCAAAAGTTTTGATCAAAATCTCGATATCGAACAACACTCCCACTTTATACGTTGGGACTAACAAAAGTTCGTTTAGTTGATTAATAATAAAACACAAAAATAATTTTAACTTTAGATGTTTAATCTTCATCATTTTTTTTAATTTCTCAACATGATTCCTATTTATTTCAATACATTTCTTCAGCCGATAGATCCATCTTCCAAAATCCTCTTTTTGGAGCTTTTCCATTTCGACATTGACTGCATTAATAATCTCCTCATTAGATGTGAAGATTTTTCCCCTCAAATCTTTTTTTATTTTCGGAAACAGCCAAAAGTCACACGGCACTAGATCCAGAGAATAAGGTGCTGGGCGAATTTCATTGATGCCCAAGAGCGTAAAAAAGTTGTTGGTTTTTTCAGCAGTGTGCGCAGGCGCATTGTCGTGGTGCAAAAAGTAGCGGCGCAGCTCCTCTTTTTGTCGGTGTCCTAGTAAATTTTGGAAAACTTGTGGTAAGCAAGTTTCAGTATACCAATTAGCAATGACTGTCTGACCACTTTGAAGCGGGATGACGGCGACCATTTTCCCCCTGGTGAAGTACATCGACATCATAACTTTTGTCTTTTGGCTTTACTGGAGAATTTGCACCTTCTGGGCTCCATACCATGGACTGCTGTTTGGTTTCCGGGTCGTACTTATAAAACCAAGATACATCACCTATAACGATCTTATTGAAGTAGCTTGACTCTCCATTTTCAAACTTATCCAGGAAATATTGAGCAAAATGAACACGAGCCTTCTTCTTCGAATATTTCAGGTGATAATTTTAAATTCGTGACACAGCCATGGCATTCAAGCCCAGTTCATCCACCATCATTTCCTGTATCATCCTGGCATCTTCGTCAATTTCAGCCTTCACCTGGGGCCCTACTCTCTATTTCGTTCCGAAAGTCAATCCTATTCGAAATTGCTTTTGAATTGGTACTCTGTAACACTTTCGAAATGTAAAAAATAGTACTAGACTCTTTTTCCACTTAAGGATTTTTCTATGTCGAGTCTCGAATTATTTCTTTCGAGATCTGTCAAATAAACAAACCAAAACAAATACAAATATAGGTAGATGAAAGTCGAAAAAGGAAAAATTGCGATTTTTAAAAAAAGAATTTAATATTGCAAAAGAAAATGGATTCTGTTGCCTTTTGGATGGACGATGAAACTAGTGAAGAACGGATTGAGTGGAAAATTATACGGAATAATAAAATTTATGGAAATAAGTGATAAAAGGTAAAACTCGATTGGTAGCAAGGATTCATATCACCGTTAACTATTATTTATTATTTTAGTTTTGTTCAGAACTTTCGCCTGTCGAAGGATGCTTTTTTGTATGTTTTAAATTACATACGAGATGAACTTGCTGCTCCTTTGAGATCAACTGTAGTTCCTGTAATTTTACAAGTAGCTGTTACTCTAAAGTTTATAGCACAAGGAGGCTATCAGCACCAAATATTACAAGATTACTACATTGGCATGACACAACAAACAGCATCAAGTAACAACTGGATCCCGCATTGGTGGTCCCTCTACATTCAAATCGGACGCAAGCCTTTTCCACAAATTATGTGATGTTTGCTTCGCATCAGCGGTTTTTATTTGTCCTTTGGCCAAATCTGGATGTGCACACGTGAACTCCACCAAAATCTCGAATTGTTCTTGTTTCGTATGCAAACTTTTGTTTGAAAATTTAATGTAAATTAAAATTTGTTTGCTTAAATTGTTATTATCACTAAGATTTTCTTAAAAAAACTTTCATTTTAAGATACTTTCAAATCGTTCCGTTATCGCATTTGTTGTAGAAACAAATTTTCCGTATTTCAATGCTTTTGACATTAGGAAACGAGTTGCCAAGTACCAAAATTCCACTTTCGGAATTGTAAATCCGAAAGTAGTAGATTTCATTCCGTTTTCGAAATAGAGAGTACAAAATGTTCGTTTTCGGAAAATTTCACTTCGAAACGAAATACAGAGTAGGGCCCCAGGGCCACATTTTTATTCTCGGTCGAGGATTTGGGCCAACCTTCACGAGATTCGTCCTCCACAGAAAAATGGCCAGTCTGGAATCTTCGAAACCACTTTGAAATAGTAACAAGAGATGGTCATTTATTCCGTATGCATTTTGGCATTCGTGCAAAATTTTGACTGGCATGAGTTGACGTCGAAATCCGAAGAGAATGGCAAAATGGTTGGAGGTGGAACTTCAGCCGAGCTTACGTCACTAATTTTTCTCTTGCTTGGGCAGTCTGGAATCTGCGAAACCAATTTGAAATAGTAACAAAAGATGGTGCATTTATTCCGTATGCATTTTGGCAGTCGTGCAAAATTTTGACTGGCATGAGTTGACGTCGAAATCCGAAGAGAATGGCAAAATGGTTGGAGGTGGAACTTCAGCCGAGCTTACGTCACTAATTTTTCTCTTTCTTGGGCAGTCTGGAATCTTCGAAACCAATTTGAAATAGTAACAAGAGATAGTGCATTTATTCCGTGTGCATTTTGGCATTCGTGCAAAATTTTGACTGGCATGAGTTGACGTCGAAATCCGAAGAGAATGGCAAAATGGTTGAAGGTGGAACTTCAAACGAGCTTACGTCACTAATTTTCCTCTTTCTCGTCTCCATTTTTACCTATTATTCTGAAATTTGGAAATAAATATTGTTAGATTATAAGCTACAGAAATGCATATATTTTATCAAAAACTACTAAAAGAACTTTTGTTAGTCCCTACGTAGGAGCAGATAAAAAAAAAAAAAAAAAACCTACCATTTCGAATTTCCGGTAATCCTAACAAAAAAAAAAAAAAAAATTCAATTGAATTTGTTTTTGCAAAATCAACAGCTTTATTCTAAATCGCCAGATCGACTTTTCAATAATTATTTCAACTTAATTTTGGTAAATAAAAATATAATTGTGACCAACCAAAAATAGCGCAATCGTTCGTTTTGGTCAGTTGTTTCTGATTAAATCTACTTTATATCAAATGTTAAATGTTGGCTTATATATATATATATATATACGTATATATGTGTGTGTATATAGTTGAACATGTGTACTTTTTACATATATATATAAATATGTTCCTATATACATACAAATATATATATATTTTTTTATTTTTTTTTTGTGTGTGTGTGTAAGTTTTAAAACTCGTAGTTTCTTAATTCTAAAATCGTTACAATTTACTAAAATAAAATTTTAATTATTAAAATAAGTATATTTTATTACAATATTTTCTTTTGTTTTGTTTGCCTTTTTATCAGCATCACCTGCAAGATTTACTGAAATAAAAATAATTCGGTTGTGTCTTAAAATATTAAAACAAACATTTTCATACAAAAGAGAGATAAAATGAAACAAATAAAACAAATATTAAATATATCCATAGAGAAGGAAAAAAAAAAAAATAAAAAGTTGGCGGTTATACTCACGCAAACATGCATCTCCAAAAGAATGATTTTTTTTTTTTTTTTGTTTTACTTAATTGAAAGGTCTTGTTTAAGATGCGACCAACGGCACATCGCAAAATATGAACCTAATTATAAATTTATATTCTTATTTCTTTTGTTGTTCCGATTTTTTTTTTTTTTTTTTTTTTATGTGATATTGAATTTTGTTTTAGTACTAAATTTTCACCGTATATTTACATCCGTCCAAGTACAATATATTGTTCAAAATAATATATAATCGTATAATACATCTTACTTATCCTTAATATTTTCGTTTTGTCGCAATAAATGATCTTACTTCGTTTGTTGGTAACATAAAATTGAATCATAAGTAGTTAACCAACTAACTATTAACTTGATTGGCGAAGATTTATAATCTTCTTCTTTTCTTTTTTTTTCTCATTCTTCGTCTCAGATGTTCTATTTTTCATAAATTTGTATAATTTGTGTGTTAATAGTAGATTGTTACTATGCATTTATACTTCTCCCCTTTACTTAATTTAGTACGATACCTAATAACCCCGATGGCCCACATACATTTAGAATGTTAATTACTATCTGAATATTACTCGATCGTTTGACCCTCCTGTGGTATGTTTATTTCGTATTTAATCACTTGGGCAGTGTTTGAACCCTGCAAGACCTGCACATGAAGTGCCTGATTGCCGATCAGGACTTCTCTTGTCGTCATCGTTTGGTGTTGCTGGTTTTGCTGCTGTTGGGACTGTTGTTGGGATATTTGCTGTTGCTGTACTACCTGATTCTGTTGCTGTTGAATAACATCCTGTTGAGTGTTTTCATTTGTTTTGAACTGATATTGGCATTTGAAAATGAGGATAATACGAAAAAGAAAAAAAAAAAATAAAAGAATCACAATCAAAACATTAATTTTGATCTGAACTTTTAGTTTTTTTTAAATTGTATTTAGTATCAAACCTGCTGCTGCTGTTGTGAAATGTTCGGCTTGGTTTCTAAATGCTGACGCTGATGGAGCATAAGGTGATTCTTTTGAAAGAACGCCTTGCCGCACTCACAAACATGCGTACGAACGGTACAACCACCGTTGGGATGTCGTCTATTGTGCTGCAACAAACCGTGTTTGGCGGCAAATCCTTTCCCACAACTGTTACAAAAATGGCTTTTCGGTTTTGTAGCGTTCTGTTGTTGGGGAGCAGCCGCCTGCACTGCTGTGACTATAGTTTGTGGTTGGGGCGCACTTTGTACCATAGTTGTCTGACTTACAACTTGACCGGTCGAAGATATTATTTGCACTGGTACAGCGTTTTGCGAAACTATGTTGGGATTCGCTGCCACAACGGTTGCTATAAACGAGATTATTGTAAATATTTAAAATTCACCTTCACGAAGAAGAACTCGGTATTTACCTTGATTAAGATTTGTGGTATTCAAGTAGTGACCAGGTATTGCTGCTGTCAACGCACACAAATCTGTCATAAGGTTCTTGTCACCTGTGTGCAATCGCAAATGTAGTGCTAACGCTTCTTTACTATTAAAGGCACATCCGCATTCTCTGTAAATAAAAATACATTATAACATATTAGTTCGCAATTAGAAATACCCGTTGACCCGTTGAAGAATAAGGAAACAAGTTGAATAATGTTAGAACTTCGGCAAAATGTATTGAGCTGAAGGCATTTAACCGAATACTCAACAGTCTACAGACTTGTGGCACTATGAATTTAAATTTCTATTTTGTCGGTCACAATAATTTGATTTAATTAAAATAGATAACATGACTGAGAGTAGTTGCTTCCTTATTTTGTCGTTTTTTAATGTTCATCACACCACTGTAAACTTTGATGCAAAGAAACCCAGTGATGGAGTGACGGGAAGAGGTATAGGAAAGAGTTAAGGAGTGGATAGATATGGAGAGAGAATGCGCGTTAATTTGAAATTTTTTGCAATTAAAGATTTCTGAAAGGCAGGTTATTCCACATTCATGTTGAATGGCTGAAAAACGGTCTCCTATGGTGCTCAGATTTCAAGTTTATGTGAAATCAATATAAAGCGAGCATTATTTTTCGTAAAATGTGTTAAGATGGAAAATTGTTTGATCATACATACGTACATACACTGCCGTCCATAAGTTTCTGGACAATACGCACTGTCGGAGAAATTGATATGAAACTCTTTGTCAATTTAATTTTAATAATGAAAATTTATTGTAAATAGCTTCATCAATGTCACACTTATCTGGTAAAATGATTAAATTAATTGAACCTAATAAATAAAAAGACTTGGGTAATATAGGGTGACCAAATAAGAACGATAGGAAAATAAATTTAAATAAAACAACAACGGTGTGAGATATAAAATTGATTCTGGCTTTATTTTGAAGCCACATTCATGCCATTATGTATAGAATAGCATGGCTTGTTAGCGTAGACTAAAGACTTGACGTAGCCCCAGAGTAAATAATCGAGGGGTGTCAAGTCGCATGATCGCGGCGGCCAATTGATGAACGCTCGTTAGATGACCCAGTCGCCAAATTTCTCGTTCACTACTTCGAGCGTTGCGTCGCTTGTATGGCATGTAGCGCCGTCTTGTTGGAACCACAGCTCGGACATATCAATGTTGTCGAGCTCTGGGCACAAAAAGTCGGTTAACATCGCTCTATACCGAGAAACATTGACGGTAATGGTGTCTCCTTCCTCATTTCGAAAGAAATAAGGAATCCAACCACAAAATAAGCCTGGTTGACTCTCTGGCGATGCCTAATTCGATGCCTAAGCTGATCGGCGCCGAATCGACATTTCTGGGTCTTCTTCGATACTGGCAAGGAACATATCACCGGAGGAAACGCAAAAATAGGTTAAAAATATAAAAAGAGGCTCATTGGAGAAACAGATAAGATCGAGCAGTAAGAGGAGAAAAGAAAAGACCCCATGAGGGAATATCGAAATCATCACCGACAACAATAAGATAAGTAAACACACATGAATAGAATAATGGCTCTGGAAAAGGTAATGAATCGCATACTCGAAAACTAACGTAAGTTTAGCATAAGATAAGCGTATACCTCAGTACAGACAAGACAAGATGGGACAAGACAGAATAAATATGAAAATAAACTCATATTCACTTGATAATAGGCAATACTAGGGTGGGTCAATAAGTCCCTGAAAATTAACACAAATTGTGTAGGCACCTTAAATTTATTTTTTTTTTTTTGTCAAGAATCATCTTTCAAAAGAATGCACCCAAATTTTCAGACAGATCTGTCAAACAGTTTTGTTGTGGCAGCCATTTTATATAGACGCCTACTAGCATTTCCGTTGAAATGGAAAAAAGTGAATTTCGAGTGCTCATTAAACACTATTTTTTTCGAGAAAAAACTATCACGCAAACCAAACAAAAGCTTGACAAATATTATGGGGACTCTTCACCATCGATTGGAACCATTGATAATAGACGATCGGCGAGTGAAAGTGCGCGAGCTTGAAGAGGCCACAGACTTATCACATGGCTCAGTGATTTCGATTTTTCATAAATATTTGCACACGAAAAAGCTTTCCGCAAGATGGGTGGCACAACAAACGCATTCGTTTTACAAATTCAATGGTGTGTTTGGCGATGTTCCAGAAAAATTTGGCTGAGTTTTTGCGCCGTTTCGTAACCGTGGATGAAACCTGGATTCACAACAACACACCAGAAACCAAGGAACAGTCAAAACAATGGACTTCTCCTGGTGAATCGAAGCCGAAGAAGGCCAAGGCGGGTTTGTCAGCAAACAAGGTCATGGCGACAGTTTTTTGGGATGCGCGCGATGTTATTCACATCGATTACCTTGAAAAGGGTAAAACGATCACTGGCGCATATTACGCAGAGTTGCTGGATCGATTCCAAGCCAAATTGAAGCAAAAACGGCCGCATTTGGCGTAGAAGAAAAGTTCTTTTTCACCAGGACAATGCACCGGCGCACAATTCCGCAGTCGCAATGGCAAAATTGCATGAGTTAGGCTACGAACTCCTCCCAGATTTAGCCCCCTGCGACTATTTCTTGCTTCCAAACATGAAGAAATGGCTCGGAGGTAAGAGATTTGGGTCGAATGAAGAGGTCATCGCTGAAACAAGCGCTTATTTTGAGGGGCTCGAGAAATCGTATTATTTGGAGGGCATCAAAAAATTGGAGAAACGTTGGATGAAGTGTATAGAGCTAAAAGGAGACTATGTTGAAATATTTTCAGGGACTTATTGACCCACCCTCGTAGTACCAGGATGTGGTGCGTTTTCATACAAAAGTTTTTTTTTTCATACAAAGCACTCCAAGAAATGATCACATATCTGAAGGCACTATCTTTTATTTTAAGTTTGGCGCCGGCTCTACCGGTATTTATTTAGCTTAATACAAGCATAACTTAATCTAAACTTAAAACTAGAAAGGACAAAGACTTTAAAGCTAAGGAGAGAAGGGAGAGAGTATGGCTATGGTATGGTTTTACTCTTATTATTATTTTTATTTGATTTACACAGCATTCTTGATAATGGTTCGTTGTAACCATAGTTACAGCGATGAGGAGGTATACGGAAAAGAGGAACAGACCTGAGTTTGCAAGGATTGGTATTTAGAGAAATCGTTTGAAGTAGTGTGGGGCAATCAATATTACCAGATAACACCTGATGAATAAAAAGTATGTCGGCAACACTATGACATTTTCCCAATGACTGGAGATTAATCAGTCTAAGGCTCGTTTGCTGATACGAGTCTTGAATAGTTAAGTATCACTTATACACCTAAGTAATATATAACGAGCTGCACAAAATACAAAGTAAGTCTTAAAAATCAGTAAAACTTCTAAGTGCTAAGATGCACTTAAATATTTTCCAGCAACTGGAAATAAGCTATGGTGATCTTTAGGTTTAAGTTCAACATAGCACTACATAGCACACAACACGGTCCCTTACTGTTGATCTGAAACGAACTTTGCATTGACGGTCCACTAGGTACGAAATCCAAGGGCTTTTAACTTGAAAAGAATAAATTGATTTAATGGTGAGGAATTTTGTCAAAAGCCTTACTAAAATCTGTGGCTACGAGATCAACTTCATTGCCATCTTCCAAAGCGTTCACTGTATTAGACACGAATACGGTTTAGTTAGTCGTTGTTGACCTCCCTTTAAGGAATCCATGTTGCTTTGTGGAGAAGATTGGTTTGCAGTGGAAAGACATTACATCATACACGATGCTCTCGAAGAGCTTAGGTATGCATGAAAGCTTAGCAATTGGCCGATAATTAGAAACTTCGCTCTTGCATCCTATTTTATGGATAGGGGTAATGTAAGTGTCCTTCCATAATTGTGGAAAATTTCCTTGTGATATTGAAAGTTGAAAAAGGATAGTGGGCTGTGTTAGATGATTCGCACATTGCATACGAGGGCAAGATGAAAAGTTCTCGGCCTGACGCAGAGATGGTGTTCCAATCAGCAAAAATTTATGTTTCCTGCCTGGGTGCACTTCTCATTAGTTCGTATGACAAGTTTCAACTTGTTCTCTCAAGTAGTTTCTTTACACGAATTTTTGTAGTAGACGTCTTGTATGTTTGACCGATTCAATAGGGATCCGACCGATTTGTCACCATGGATGAGACATGGGTCCACCACTACACGCCAGAAACGAAACAACAGTCGAAGCAGCGGGTGGAAGCCGGTGGTTCAGCGCCAAAGAAAGCGAAGTCGATCGCATCTGCCGGAAAGGTCATGGCCAGTGTGTTTTGGGATGCGAAAGGGATCCTGTTAATTGATTACCTTGAGAAAGGCAGAACAATTACAGGCGAATATTACTCCAATCTTCTTTACCAGCTAGATGCCAAAATTCACGAGAAGAGGCCTGGCTTGAAGAAGAAAAAAATCATCTTTTACCAGGACAATGCACCTGTACACAAGTGTGCGTCGGCGATGGGAAAACTGCGCGATTTTGGGTACGATTTGATCGGCCACCCCCCCTATTCACCTGATTTGGCACCATCAGACTTCCATCTGTTCCCAAACTAGAAGAAATTTGTTTCTGGGAAGCGCTTAGCATCCAATGCAGAAGTCGAGAGGGCCGTAGATGAATATTTTCACAGCCTTTCAGACTCTCACTTCCGAGAAGGAATACTGATGTTGGAAAAATGCTGGACCAAGTGTGTTGAAGTCAAGGGAGATTAGAAAAATTAAATCATTTTTTAACTGAAAATCGCAGTCTTTCATTGTCAGGCCGAGAACTTTTCGAATTTCCATAATTTATAAAATTCACTACCAGGAGGAGAGAGGAGTCATTATTTCAATGAACCATTTCTACCAACAGTCATATCTGTTGCTTTAGGGTTTGTACACGTTTGAAGTGGCTGCCAGTTAATAACGCCAACACACATAGACCAGTGATAGGTCCGTTATGATCGACAGTGTTTGTACAACGTAACATAACATTTCTATATAAAGTTAGTCGTATTTAGTTAAAGTTAGTAGTCAAAAGTCATACATTAAAATTATTAAAATTATATTATTTGGGACACTTAAGCGACACACTTAAAGTACAAGTAAATCGACACAACCCAATAATTTATCATACGGAAAATGTCCAACGCCTAAGATCTCAAGCAAATTTAATTTTGAAAATAAAAATTGTTCTCTTTCTGACGAAATAAATCGTAGAAACGTAATAAAGTTACCCCAAGTCTCTCATATGTAGACCAATAAACAACAGCTGTACGTTGGATTCTTTATTCTGGCTCGATTGAAGCTCTTAATTTAAAGTTAAAAATAAAATTTTGTGGTCTCTGCCGGTGGAGATTTTAAATTTTGTCATCCTAAAGAATTTGAACTTTTGAGGATTACGTACCTTTCCCCAATAAATTTGCTAATGTTTCTACATCATGTACACCATGCGTATCAAGAAAGAGATCTTTGCTTTGATAATGCGCACAAGTTGTTTACTAACTAACTTTCCCTTATTAAAAATTGGACACGGAAATCACTGAACTGATCTAAACTACGATACTTACCGACATGCAAATTGTGGTCTATTTCCCGAGTTATTGTCATTCGATGTAACTGTTAATAAAGCCGAATTGTTTGGGTTACTAACTACTGTTATCGTTTGAGGTTGTGCTTGTTGTTGTTGTTGCTGCTGCTGCTGCTGTTGTTGTTGTTGTTGCTGCTGTTGCTGCTGGTGCTGTTGTTGCTGCTGCTGCTGCTGCTGTTGATGATGCTGCTGCTGCGGTTGATGTATCTAAAAATGTGTTTTCGTTAATTATTTATTATAAACTTTCAATTTTGATTAAAAAAAAATTATAAAAAATAGCCCTGCATATGTATACTCGTATATTGTATTAATTTTATCGTTGTGTAAATTATTATTCAATGTATTTACATATTTGTTTATTCATTCCGTGAAAAGAATAAAAAGAACAAAATCTATTTACGCTTACATCCAAATAGACTTTGAACTTGAGACACTTTTACTCCCATTTTTGGCTGAATAATCACAGGATTTTTGTAATAGAGACTTGGCCCATGGCACACGGTAATCAGCATGAAGAAATTGTTCGAAAATCTAATTTTTTGTTTCTATTATTCATTCAAATACCGTTCACTTGAAATAAAACATCTATTCTATTAGTGAGCTAACGCATTCGCAGCGAAAATGCCAAAATTTTCATAGAAAATAGTGTGAGTTCCACCCGAAAGGAATTCGTTGCCGATTTGACAATTTGTCTCAAATCTTTAGCTTTAGTTTTGTAATAGAAAATGTAGGTAAAGCGTACTTTATATACAGTGCTGTGAACAATTATAGACTCAAACCCAAATTTCCATTCTTCTCGGAATGAATAATACACATTTAGGATTGATGTTGTTCCAAAATATTGCCAACCGATACCAACTCAGGGAAAACCCTTTAACCCATATACGCCCGCCGTGCCTAAACGAGGACACCTAAAGAAATACCGTAAACTTCTTAATATTTCTGTTTTTTCTTCTTTCTTTTGTTGACATTTGATGGTCAAGAAGCTATTGACGTGTTATTAGACAAAAGAGTAATCAGAAATAGTTAAAAGTAATTTTGCCGCGCATCTTGTGGAGTTGTTTCAGTGATCAGTAATTTTTACACTCATACCTCGCTTTATGGCCTCTCTTTATACGGCCTTTCACTATAACGGCCTTTTTTTTTTCGTTACAATAACAAAAAAAAATTACTCGTTATACGGCATTTCGCTTTACGGCCTGATTTTGTGGAACGTATCTAGGCCGCTAACAGAGGTATGAGTGTATGTGTAAGTTTTTCCACTAAGTCTGTTAGTTTTCTTACAAAAATTACATAAATATATTGTGCACTATAAAATAAAATTTTATTATCCGAGGAAAGTTGAACATCGTTTATAGAAGGTAAAGTTTTATAACGGTATCCCCCGTGTAAAAATTATTCTTATTTTTTTCAAAGGTAATTGTTGTATAAACAATGGCTAAACGAACATTCAGCAGTCATAACGACTACCTCGGGCTTCAAGAAGCAGTTGATGCTGTATGCTTGAGGAAGACGATGTTACAGAGATAGATTTAGTTGCACTTCCCCCAGAACAAAGTGTGCTTACCGATGAAGAAGAAGGTGATGAGGACCATATTCAGAGCAAATACTATTCCGCGAGACATACCAGGTAGAGTCGAAGTATTCACGAATCGAGGTGAAGACGAATGGGACAGTAGCGATGACGGACCGCTCGCTGAAATCAAGACACGTAGAAATAATTTTGAGGAACCTCGCTGGCGTAAAACAGAGCCTATCTATGAGCCTATAGTTTCCACTGAAGGTAATGTGCAAGCGCATCTCGATAAATTGTTGGATGAAATGAAAAATCAAAATCCATTGCAAATTTTTGAAAAAGTATTTGCCGAGGAAGTTTTCGCCATGATTGTTCAATACTCGCAGACCTACGCGACTCAGAAAAACAAGCATGACTTCAAAGTATCTGTCGATGAACTCAAAACATTTTTCGGTATTCTTTTATTGACTGGTTACCATTCATTGCCTCGAGAACGTTTATATTGGTGCCTGGACGAAGACTGTAATGTGTCTATTGTGTCAAGAGCTATGCCAAGAAATCAATTTGAGGAAATAAAAAAATATCTTCATTTCTGTGACAATCTTGTCGCAGTCAAATCATCCGACAAAATGTGTAAGGTGCGACCGCTTGCAGATATACTTATGAAGAAATTTGTGCAGTGGGGTGTCTTTCACCAAAATTTGTCCATAGACGAGTCAATGGTGAAGTACTTTGGGCGGCATCCGGCGAAACAATTCATACGGGGCAAGCCAGTGCAATTCGGCTACAAAAATTGGATGGTCACAAGTTCGGACGGATACTGTTACGCCTTCAACTTGTATTGCGGATAATCTCCAGGAGCCAATCCTAAAGAACCATTGGGTACAAGAGTGGTAAAACTATTACTCGACAAACTAGGCACAAGTGCTAGAGACCATGTGGTGTACTTTGACAACTTCTACACTAGTTTCGAATTGCTCCGAGATTTACGAAAAGCTGGTTTTCGTGTAACAGGTACAGTTCGCGAAGGTAGAACCAAGAAGTGCCCTCTAGTTGGAGTGAAGGAAATGAAAAAGAAAAACCGTGCTGATTTTGACTATCGTTTCGGCCAAGTCAACCAAATTTTATTCGTCCGTTGGCTGGACAACAGTGTCTGCACCATGGGGACGAACGCGTCCTCCCTCTGGAGAAAGTAAAGAGATGGAGCGCAGTGGAGACGTTGGCATTCCGCATGTTTTCCAAAGCTACAACAAGGGTATGGGTGGTGTAGATCAAGCTGATCAATCAATTTCATTGTACCGCACTGCTATACGTGGCAAAAAATTGTGGTGGGTTTTGTTCACGTACATGCTGGATCTAGCCGTGGCAAACGCATGGCGCCTTCACATTCTAACGAATGATGACAAGTTAGATCAGTTTCAATTTCGTCGCTACATTACTCGTCACTATTTGAGACGCACAAGTAGTGAAAATTTGCATCCAACAGCTTCTGTGGTGCCAAGTTTGCAGTATGATGGGGTCAGTCACTATCCAAAAAAAACTTTCCCAGCAACTAAGATGTACCGTGTGTCATAAAAAAGCACGTTGGCAATGCAAAGTGTGTGCAAACTTTATGCATTGAAAGAGAATGCTGTGAAATTTTTCATACTGCTTAAGCCCAGTGTCCCCATTTGAGGACGGCTTTTTTTTCTAATGAAGAATATATATATTTTTTTTTTTTTTTGTTTCTTTATTATTTTCTTATAACAATAATAGTTTTTACCAATTAATAAAGAAATTTTGTTATTTCCACCGCGAAGTTTTATTTGGGCCCAAATGTGTTAGTGACTTGATTTCTTTTTTACCAGGAATGGTAAGACTTTTATAAGAAAGGCATTCGACGGTACGCTTCGCTATAAAGCGCAGCTTAGTGTGATCACTATTCTTAAAAACTAGTGAAAACGTGCTCTAGTGATAAAAACCTTTTTCTACTATGATTTTTTTTTTTAAGTTTCAAATATGCGACGAGGTAAACAATTAGCTAACATTGAAAAACAGAGAATAGTCGATTTAAAAAATAGTGGAATGACGCAGAGACAAATGGCACTCAAGGAGTAGTAAAGAATTTTCTACAAACCGGGATTGAAAATTACGGAACAAATAAGTGACCTGGGAACCCAACAAAAATTACGCCGACGGTAAAACGAGCCGTTCCGCGCGAAATATCAAAAACAAGAGCTTCTTCATCCCTCGACATTTTAATTAGGACTGCGATTCTAGTCTCGTCAGAAAATGAGCAACAGCTTCCGACAACTTGAAAGTGCTCGAGTAAACCACCACTCAAACTAGAACATAAGGAAACACGTCTTGAATTCGCTGAAACACACGTCCAACACAGTGTAATGTGATCTCATGTGATCTTCAGTAATGAGAAAAAATTCAATCTGGACAATACAGACGTCTTCAAATACTATTGGTATGATCTCAGGAAAGAGATGAAAATTATATCACGCAGGGCTTTAGGAAGAGGAGGAGTTTTGGTGTGGACGGCTTTCATCGGAAATCTGAAAACAGAAATTGTCTCTATTTCTAGAATGTGACTTTTAACAGGGCACATCACTCTCAACAACCATTCGTTTAGACTCGGGCTAGCTGATACAACAATACGAGCCAATTGTGAGGAGGAGGAGAAAGATATAGAACACTTCCTCTGCCACTACCCTGTAACAGCGAGGTTAAGACTGAAGATTCTGAGATCCCCAAGGATACCGGATCTAACAGACCTCACTAAGAAAGGAATCGGTGATATATTGGAGTTCGCTAGACGAACAAGACGATTCCCCGATCACTATACGACATAGTTTCCTTTTGATTCTCCCCATAATCCCAGTACGTACATCCCCTCTCAACGCATAATTCCCACAGCACAATACTATTCCTTACAGTTCGACAGACGAGAGGAACACAACGGGGCCAATGGAGGCCTTAGTGAACAGCATAAACTCACCCTCTAAAACCAACTAACCAACCCAGTAAAAGATGACGTTGTAATGTCCAGTTTGATTTTGGACCCATCCGTAAAAATTTACAGTAATTCGCTGTGGAGAATTCCACTTCATGTTCACTCTGATAGCCCAAGTTAAAATTTAATTCGGCGACTAGATAGTCCGTGAATCTTTGGAGATGACGGTACATTAATACGATACTGGCATGGGCAATGTGTTATTCTCTTCATTGCTGAGTATCTCTGTCTTATTGGCAGCAAGTTACTTGCCGACTATGTCAATTAAGGTGCAGCATGGTTTGGAGCGCCGCTGTTGGAGAGGTTCTCAGTACACTGGAGATACTGAGTGGCTTGTCCACTCGTTGAGTTTTTTTTCCAATAACTTCAGATATACCGAAATATGAAATATGCCTTTCCATCTGAAGAACTCTATCGTCATCGAAATTTGGTTGGTGGCCGAATTCTATGGCTAGCGAGTACTGTTTTGGACCTGATATCAACCTCTCTCTTAAAAACTGCTTGGTTGTGCCAATATAACTGATGTTGCAGGATTCGTTGGCACTGCCTGGGTAGTTAATACTTTAACTAAAAAGTATTAACGCGAAAACTATGAAAATTTGTAGTCATGAGAAGGTTACGCAAAAAATGTAGTCTGCTGGCATAATACGATTTGGAAAAAAGTTGCAAGATGTGGGGTTAAAAATCACCCCACCATATCTTACCCTGATTCAACCGATTTTGATAATTTCGAGGCAAACACATCTACCTATACATGTCCAATTTTGCACGAAGCCTAAGTGGTTCTTTAGGTGGATATTTGCGAAAGGATGATAGGAAGATTTTTAAAAGTACACCCCATACCTTACCCCCACTTTCATCCGCAGAAGATCATTTTAAGATGAAACAACTCCATGTTAGTCTTAGCTTACGAGCTGAATAATGGTGAGCAATAAATATGATTTATATGGCGTCCGAATTTAAATCCCTGACGCCTGGCTTAAAATTGAAAATTGTTCGGCAAAGCTTCCCGTATTCTCCGAATAGCGATGAAATAAACTAAATTATCAACAGAGCTGCATTTGCAGCACAAGCTACTTCTATATTACTGCCAAACGTATGTATGTAGAAGCTGAGATGACCATAAATGAACTGCTTTCCTCTCTTTAGTAGGGGCTCAGTAGTTTTTATAATATTTATACTTATGACAAAATTAAGACGTTAAGTTAAAACATATGGAGAGCTTTTTTCTAAATGTATATAGAAAAAAGTAATTATTACATAAGATACCTGAATTTGATTCGGGTTATGAGTTGTTGTCGTCACTATTGTGTTAGTTGGAACAATTGTTGTATGAGAGGAGTTTGGATTCACTCCACCATGAGCTACACGTATATGCTGATTAAGTTCCGCCTTCGATTGAAAACCATCTCCGCATCCAGTACACGGATAGGGCTGATCACCGGTGTGTATTCTACAGAAAGAAATTTTATCAGTTATCGTACATTTTATACCCCGCAATAAATACTTTACCTCATATGTGAAACCAATGTGCGCTTTTGTAGAAATTCTTTGCCGCAGACAGTGCAAGCATGCGGCACTTTTCCGTGAATTCTACCATGGTTGACGAGTTGAAATTTCCTGGGAAAGGTTACTCCACAATCGGGACAAACGAAAGGATTCACTGATCCATGAAAACTGTGAATGCAAGTAAATCATATACACTCATACAACAAATTAATTTTAGTGTTATTACCGTGAATGCATTATTAAATGGTTCTCTTGGGCAAAACTTTCACCACATTCTTCACATACATACGGCCGTTCTCCGGCATGAAATTTACTATGGGTAACTAAATGTCGCTTCAGAGGAAAGGCTCTACCACATTCTTGGCAAACAAACGGCCTGTCTCGACTATGGACCCTCGAATGTGTGAGAAGATGATGCTTTAATGTAAAACTTTTTTTACATTCGCAACACTGATAAGGACGCTCGGTCGAATGTAACAGCAAGTGCGTATTTAAACAGTGTTTGTGGGCAAAACTTTTCCCACAATGAACACATACATGAGGTCGCTCTCCTGATGAATAAAGAAATAAATCAGTTAGACTGTTCTTCAGTTGGTTCCATTATTTTTTTACCTGTGTGCACTCTAGCATGAGTGGTCAAGTGATGTTTCAGTAGAAATGATTTTCCACATTCTTCGCAGCTATAAGGTCTTTCTTTGACGGTTTGGATAGTCTGGTCGTTCTATAATTAAAAATAGTTATTCATATTATTTAAAGCTGTTACACATGTATAGGTATATTACAGAGTCTTGAAGTTCTGCTTTCGGAGATATTTCCATAGCAGGCTCCAATTTACAATTGGGAGAATTGTCTTGCGAGTCCTCTGTATCTTCCAATCCCTGGATGACCTTCTGTACATGCACAGACATGCCAGGTATAATGTCTCCTGTATTAAAGAAAAAACAAAATTGTAATGATGAGCAAATGTTTTTTTTTTCCATTTTTTTTTCAATGTTATAATGTGTGTTAATGTTTTTACCCGTCTGACCATCAGATGTAGATATAGTTGTGTGGTTTTGAGATGCTGCTATCGCACGCTTCATTAAAATCTCATTACATTCTTCGGCAGTCAGATGCAGCGGTCCTATTGGGCTGTAATGTGTTTTACCAGCCGTTGTAGTTGTCAGAATTGTTTGAGTTTTTGTATCGACGATCCCATTTCCAATGGAGTGAGATTGATCCGACTGGTCTACGAGAAGATCTGAAAGAAGAAAATCTCGAATAATCGAAACTAGAAGCTGCATGCGTACACATTGAATTTATTCAGGCAATTATTAATTTTAAAAGAAATTCTCGAAACTCTACGAAAGACAAAGCGTAGTGAACAAAATCTAATAACGGCAATGAATTATTATTAATTTGTTAAGAGTCTGTTTCAAATCACTATGCAATTGGAAAGCTGAGCAGAGAGAGCTGCCTAGAAAATGACATTTCACACCAAATCGCCCAATCAAAAAACTGATTAGTGTGCGGTGACAAACGGCGCAGATAATATCAGAGGAAGGGTATATGCGATTTTTCTTCTATTTTGTATGTACACAAGAGAGGATCACTGGAAAAGAGAAAACATGCGCCGACTTACTGCATAGTGATTTGAAACCACCATTAACCGAATCACCAAATTAGAGATCCGAATCTTAGATCCGAAAATCAGCAAGCCTCAAGAAACCTGATTATAAATGACTCGAAATAATTTTCTGTCAATAAATAGCTAGAGGTCGAACTTTAGCTTCGTTTTTGATACATTCTTCCACTTGGCCGACTTGGTCATCTAAATACAAATTATTTCATGGTTTTTCGTTCGTCGTAATATAAAATTGAAAATGTTTCCCTGCATGTCTGTGAGCGGGGAAAATTATTTGTCTGCGCCATTTAATTTGTCAAAAAAAAAAATAAGAGTGTGCCACCTAACTCTCTAGAGTTCAAGAGCATGAGTAAATGGTCACAGTCGTTGCGCTGCTTTTTTTTTTTTTTTTCTTTTAGAACCGCCTTACAGCTTCTTGGCATTGGTTCGAGAAGTCTTCGGCATACCATGCTTCTTGAATTTCTTTCCACAATGCCTGCTTATTAGCTGTCTTCTTACATGAAACCCTATTCTTCAAATCTGCCCATAGATTTTTGATAGGGTTTAGGTCTGGTGATTGTAAGGGCTCAGAACCAATACATTATGCTTCTTAAACAATCTAGTCACCACCTTAGCAGTGTGTTTGGGGTCGTTATCTTCCTGGAAGGTCCATATTAAAGACATATTATCCTCTGCATAAGGAAGCATTACACTCTCTAAAATTTCGATCTACCGTTCTTCTTTGTTCATGTTAGGCTTTATCCAGCATATGAAAAACAACCCCAAATTTTGATGTTACCGCTTAACTGTCTTCGTGGTGTTCCTAGGAATCAGCTCTTCGTTTTTGCTTCTCCTTACATGCATTTTACCATCAAATCCAAATAAATTTATCTTAGTTTCACCGCTGTATAAAACATTTTTCCAATTTTATGTGTTCGTTGATGCTTGGTTTGAGGCGGCAAACTCAATCCGCTGCTTTACGTTCTTAGCGCAATGGAACCTTTCTTGTGATTATTCCATGCAAATTTCTTTTTTGCAAACGTCTTCGAATCGTTCGACAGCTGATATCCAAAGATAAATTCATTTTAATCGAGGTAGATGTTGTAAATGAATGTTTAAGCGCCTCTTTAATAATTCGATTATCTCGAAAAGCTGTTGTTGCTTTTGTTTGGACGTTCTCTTGTTTCGACTATAAAGAGCACCTGCGACCAATTTGTAAGTATTGCTTTGATCTCTAAGTTGGAGGATTAACCGCCGGTCTTCCTTGGAACAATGCTTTCCGTTTCCCATAACTAAAGGGTGTTCCAAAATTCACGCAAGATTTGAAACTTGCGCCATTTGTACGGTTCAGTTTTGCCAACGAAACAAAAAAAAAAACAGCGTGACAGCTGACATTCAGGGTTATTAAAAATGGAGTGCTACACGAAAGAATAACGCGTTTGCATTGTTGAGCAATATTTTAAAAATAATGAAGGTTTTGCAGCTTTTCCTACAAAATATGGTTGGAATAGTTATTAAACTTCATCAACTGAGAATGGATCAATTAGTAATCTTAGACACTCTGGCCGTCCTTCAACAAGCCGTTCAACAAAAAAACATCGAAGCAGTTCGTGAGAGTGTTGTTAAGAGTCCACAAACATCAATTCCGCACCGTGGTCAAGAATTGGACATTTCGAGAAGCTATCTACAGCGTATTCACAAGAAAGATTCGCATCTTCATGCATACAAAGTGCAATTGACTCAAGAACTGAAGCCTACTGACCACGCACAGTGAAGACAGTTCATTGAATGAATTATGGAACAACAAGCTTTGTTAATCGTCAAAATTGTCGAATTTGGGGTTAAGTTCAGAAAATCCACGAGTGATTGTTGAGAAACAAATGCATTTACAACGTGTCACTGTTTGGTGCGGATTTTGGCCTGGAGGCATCATCGGACCATTCTTCTTTGAAGATGCGGCTGGTCAGGCAATAACAGTTAATGGTGCTCGCTATCGCGACATGATAATCCAGTTTTTTGTCCTGAAATTACAAGATATGGATGTGGACGACATGTGGTTTCAAGAAGACGGTGCCACATGCCATACAGCCTGAGAAATAATTCAATTACTGAATGAGTCATTTCCTGGTCGTGTAATTTACCGTTTTGGTGATCAGAATTGGCCGCCCAGATATGAGATTTAACGCGTTGGACTTTTTTCTTTGGGGTTTTTTGAAGTCCAAGGTTTATGCTAACAAGCCCATGACCAACCACACCAATGAGCAAATTGAGCGCTGTACCAACGAAATTCAGCCATATTTGCAAAACGGTCATGTAAAATTTCAACAAAAGAGTGCGTATGCGTCAGCAAAGCCATGCAGGCCACTTACCCGATATGCTATTTCATACATAACCCTATACTGTATACCTTATGAACCGATAAAGCATTTACAATTTTTAATTAAAAACCTGTGTGCTCTATCAAAATTATTTCTTGCGAGAATTTTGGGACACACTTTATGTAAAAAAAAAATCCACCTAATACACTTACGAGTAGATACAATTCCTGCAATAAATTCGTCCAAAGAATTGAAGAACGTGGAGATGTCCACGGCAAAACTGAGTTTCGTAAATGAAAGAACGGTGCTTTGACAAATGAAAACTCAGAGTAAGCATTTTTATATTTTGAAAAGATTCACACCCAGATACGAGTATCAGTAACAACGACAAAAAGGCGATTAGCTGCCGCAGGCCTTCACGATCGAGTAGCAGTTCGAAAACCTTTGCTACGACCTCAAAACAAAGTCAAGCGTCTAGATTGGGAAAAAGAGTAGCAGGATTGTACATCAACCAATTGGTCGAAACTTTTCTGGACGAGTCCAAATTTTAAGTTTTTGGACAAATAATGAGAATTTACGTTCGGCGGTCTACTGAAAAACAGATGCTCCATAGCTGTGTGGTCCCAACAATCAAGCATGGCGGTGGTTCAATAATAGTCTGGGGATGTTTCTCTTCCGGAGAAGTACAGGCTAATGTTAGCAGAACACACCTACCACCGATTAATAGTCTCTGAATTCACATTAATGCAAGATAATGATCCGGAACATTCTTGCAAGCTTTGTCGAGGAAAAGTAGACCAAGAAGAACAATAAGTAATACTGAAAAATATGAAATGGCCTGCTCAATCACCTGACCTAAACCCAATAGACCTGCTTTGGAACGAACTTGACAGGAAGGTTCGAAGACGGTGTCCGACATCTAAATACAGACTTTGTGAGATCCTTCAAGTAGCCTGGAAATCAATAACATTGGTAAAGAAGCTGACCTAGATTGACAGCCAAAGTGATGCAACTACGAAGTGGATTTTTCGACGAAAAAGAGGTCTAACTCTATTTTATTACCCAAGTCTTTTTATTTATTAGGTTCAATTAATTTGTTCAGTTGACTAGATAAGTATAATATTAATGAAGCTATTTACAATAAATTTTGATTATTAAAATGAAATACACAATGAGTTTCTAATCAATTTCTCCGACAGAATGTATTGTGCGGAAACTCTCCACTTGAAAATAGTCCACTACACGGATAAGTGCGCTTCAAGGACTCAATATTTGGGTGTCGACTCGAACAAGCCATCGCCTCTAAAATAAATCACAGCTTACAATCCAAAGGATTAAGGTCTGGACTGCCTGACAGCCAATCGTCTGCCGAGCATAGACTCTGTCATTTTGCATATTGAACGATTCTTCAATAATATAAATTTGTTCATCGGTGAACAAAATGTTCCTGTGATTATTTTGCGCGTACCAGCGGCGTAGATCTTTCGATCTTTCATTCCGTTTTTGCTTTAATTGTCCTGTGAGTGAGACATGGCTTTCTGCAATATCTTCATTTCTCGTGGCAAGATTTTTTGCTTTCGCAGCGGTTTCCGATTAAATCTGACTTTACCAGCTTTGATCGTCTGTGAAGTTCTGACAGTGCGAAGGGCTTCGGATCTTTGACGGTCAATTACGCCACAAAATTTCGGGTGATTCTAAACAGTCACAAGGTCCGGAAAATATCGCTTCTTTCCATATTACACTTGTGAAGGCCAATTACCACAAGACCGTTTTCAATATCGCCCACTCCTTAAATACCTGTCAATATAGAATGAATGTGTTCAATACCAGTTTCACAATTAGTGCGTTTAAAAGTGTACCAATATTTATGACATGACTAGGTACCTATACGTTTATGTGCAAGTAGGTGCGACCAAGTCGTTCACTTTATATTGCCGGTTTCAATATTTGCCAGAAGTGATATCTTTATACCAATATTACGTAACTGTGATTACAATAAGCGACGACGTTCGCTGTATAATAATCGATAAGACAAGACCTTTGTGCTGACAGCTAGTTTCTAGGTAATGAAGTATTAACCCCCGTTAAAACGTACATAAATCCACAAATGACACTGACGGAGTTCGTGCCTCGGAAACTCACCTGCGTAATTAAGGCTTTTCAAATAGATCACCTAACTGTAAGTTCTTTTTATACTGTGCTGGTGCTGTATGATAATTATGGAAGCAGTACAGATATTTAACTCATTTTAATTTAAATACGTACGAGAAAGATTAATTTACGCAAAGATAAGATCACGAAATTTATGAATTGTACCAAGATGCGGATTTAATCTAAACAGCTAAAACCAGCACTCAGGTTTAAGACGACAAGAGCAGCTTAAATTAAAAACTAGAAGCAACGTGTACGGCATTGGCGGCGATAAAATGCTGCGGTTGCTCAAACTCAAAGGCTAGCGAATACATAATTACAATTAACCGAAGGACTCTCGAAGAATTAAGTTCGCAGCCTACCTAGAAATATTGTAGTTTTAATTCTAAATTCCCCCTTTTATTTACTAACATTCTAAGAGTGACTATGAACTTTCATTCCTGTGTAGCATTTAGTTCAGTCCATACACGTGCTTAAGTAAAGTAACTTGTTTAAAAAAATGTTTACTCCGAAGCAGATCCATGACGATATGGTGGCAACTTAAGGGGAATCTGTACCATCGAAAACAACAGTTAAAAAGTGACTAGCTTAATTCAAACGTGGACGGAAGAGCGTTGAAGACGACCCACGCTGTAGAAGACCATCAACCTAAACTACATAGAAAGAAAGGGAGATAGATTAGATCGTCAGACCCAAAACATAATTCAAAACGAGCTTGGGTTCTCCAAACTTTCTACAAGATGGGTTCCGAAACTGGTTTCAGTTGAACAAAAATGCAGTTGAACTGACGATGTGTCGCGGGTGTTTTGAGCTGTTGCAAACCGATGAACCAACCAGTGGTTCACCACTATACCCCTGAGACCAAACAGCAATCAAAAGAATGGAGAAGATCTGGATCACCCGCCCCAGAGAAAGCTAAAGCTAAATTATCGATGGATAAGGTCATGGAATCGGATTGTACGACTCAAAGTGGATCATCATGGTTGAGAGAGAAAATAAAGAAAAAGCGTCCAGTGATGCTGGAAAAAAATTGTGTTTCCTCAGGACGACTACACTCGTCGCACCAAACCATGGCTGAAATCCATAACAGTGGGTTTAAAATACCGCCGCATACGAGTACACCCTATTCGCCTTATCTAGCTACATGTACACCGCTCGTTTAGACTTAAGGATTTGTTGCAGTGTTTTCCAAGCCGAAATTGCTGCAATAAAACAAGCTGTGGCTATGATTATTGAGGAAGATATTTTAGGGCAAATAATCAGCATCTATGTTGATAGCCAAGCGGCCATTAAGGCGGTACAGTCAACATCACTAAGATCCAAGCTCGTAAAAATTTGTAAAAAGCGACTGGATGTTATCCCAGCCGCCAACACGATGACCCTATGCTGAGTATTGGGCCACATGGATATCTCCGGTAACGAAAAAGCGAACGAACTAGCCAGAGAAGGTTCACGTACGAGGGCAAGGTGAAAAGTTCTCGGCCTGACGCAGAGATAGCGTTCCAATCAACAAAAATTTATGTTTCCTGCCTGGGTGCACTTCTCATTAGTTAGTATGACAAGTTTCAACTTTTTCTCTCAAGTAGTTTCTTTACACGAATTTTTGCAGTAGACGTCTTGCGTGGTTTTCGTTAAAATGGATAAACTTGAATATCGTGCGGTGATGATGGATGGTTAAACCCTAAGGAAATTCATCCAAAGTTGACAAAAGTTTACGGGGACTCTACTCCTTCCATGTCAACTGTTAAAAAGTGGGCAGCTGAATTTAAACGTGGTCGCACGTCCCTCGAAGATGACCCACGTGAAGGACGGCCAAAAACCGCAACCACACCCGAAACCATCGAAAAAGTGCATGATATCGTGTTGGACGATAGGCGAGTGAAGGTGAGTGAGATAGCTGAGGCTGTGTGTATATCGGAAGAGAGGATGCGAAACACCTTGCACAAAATCTTAGGGATGCGAAAGCTCTGCGCAAGATGGGTGTCACATTTGCTGAATGCCGATCAAAAGCAAATGCGCAAACGATTTTCGCGTCAATCTTTGGACCGATTCAATAGGGGTCCGACCGATTTTGTGCGACGATTTGTCACCATGGATGAGACATGGGTTCACCACTACACGCCAGAAACGAAACAGCAGTCGAAGCAGTGGGTGGAAGGCGGTGGTTCAGCGCCAAAGAAAGCGAAGTCGATCGCATCTGCCGGATAGGTCATGGCCAGTGTGTTTTGGGATGAGAAAGGCAGAACAATTACAGGCGAATATTACTCCAATCTTCTTTACCAGCTAGATGCCAAAATTCACGAGAAGAGGCCTGGCTTGAAGAAGAAAAAAATCATCTTTCACCAGGACAATGCACCTGTGCACAAGTGTGCGATGGCGGTGGGAAAACTGCGGGATTTGGGCTACGATTTGCTCGGTCATCCCCCCTATTCACCTGATTTGGCACCCTCAGACTTCCATCTGTTCCCAAACTTGAAAAAATTTGTTTATGGGAAGCGCTTCGCATCCAATGCAGAAGTTGAGAGGTCCGTAGATTAATATTTTCACAGCCTTTCAGACTCTCACTTCCAAGAAGGAATACTGATGTTGGAGAATCGCTGGACCAAGTGTGTTGAAGTCAAGGGAGATTATGTAGAAAAATAAAATCATTTTTTAATTGAAAATCGCAGTCTTTCATTGTCAGGCCGATAACTTTTCACCTTGCCCTCGTATATGTATTTTATTTGAATTTAATATTTTTTTTAAATATTTGCTGGCAACCTTAAAAGAAATAATTTAAATAACAAATAACTAATTAATTTTTAACAGTCAGCTGAGTAGTGACTGCAGCACAGGTAAGTGACTCAGGAAGTGAATGCACCTAAGCTTGAGTCATTACAACAAATTTCGCTTTCCAGTCAATCCATTGTTTGCTTCTTATTTTAAAATTAATTAACTAATTAATTTAATTAATTTCTGAAATTAGCTTTATTAATATTATAATCAATACATTTTTGCATTCGATGAAACCAATCGTTGAAGCATTTTGTCCATCTTTCCAGAGGCAGGGGACTATAAACTCAGTTGTTTGCTTTGTGTTGTGTGACATTTTTCAACACAGTCGACAGGAAAAGTACTGTGTATCACTCTCCATTAACCGTACGACTAAGCAATAAACACAACATGACCCGTTTTCTTGAAGAACGATGTAGTCACTTATTTGGCAATACTTTAACCACTTTTGTTGGATATGATTCATTGGGTTGCGGTTTGCTTTCTAAATCATTTACGTATAGTAAAATCGTATGGAAAAGTTTGTTATTTAGAGATGTCAATGTAATTAAAATCTGCATTCGTAATGCTGTGCTTTCACTGTAAATAAATATTTTGGCGCTGATAGCTCATACAGAGCCTGACCTATCTCCGTGGTGTGTTGCATACGAATGGTAGAACAATTTTTTCGATTAAGAGAAGTTTTTCATGACAATTTTACTCTTGGTTGTTTGTCAGACTCTCGCGAGAATTGAGACCGTGAAAAAGTTCTTGGCGTTTAAAGCCATTCTCGGTATGTGTATTAATAAACATCTTCGATGGAACGATCACATATTCGAGGTCGCCAAAAATGCTGCAAAATGTCTACGATTCCTTAAACGGTGCAATATTTTACCCCGTCTGATCTGGCCTCAATTTATAAGGCATTCATCTGCCCTAAGCTGGAATATAACGCCCATATCTGGTCTGGTGCACCCAAGACCGTTCTGCACATTCTAGACAGGGTACAGAATCGCGCGTTAAAACTTATAGGTGATACGAGACATTGTGAATTCCATACATTCACTTGAACATCGGAGAAATATCTCGTCTCTCCCTATTTTATCGCTTTTTTCATAAAAAATGCTCCAGCGAAATAGCCAGTTGCATTCCTCCCCTTCAAAATCCACCCGCAATACGCGACATGCTTTGAATGCACATCAGTTCACCCTAAAGCCAAACTCCGGTCGTACTGTCAAATATAAGGATACGTTTATAAGCCGAACGACACGAATGTGGAAATGATCTACCAGACTTTGTATTTCCCCATTTAGGACTTATGTTCTTTAAAATGTATTAACCCAGTGCAAAGCAAAGCATTTAATTTAGATCTCTTCTCCACAGTGATACGTATGACTAGAATCAAATTTGTTTTTAACGCAGTTCATACAATCAGATGTCGAAGAAAACCATACAAATCTCACAAAAATCGTATCGATATGATCAGCAAAAAAGTATGTACCAGCCAAACTTTTTATAAAGTGAGGTCGATATGATTTTATCTTCTATAATTTATCTGTGTTATTGTCTTCCAGAGGAATTTCGCCTCTCGAAAAAATAAAAACTGCCAAATGAGTAAAACACTGATAAGTTTGATACAAAAATAAACGAAATTTGTGGAATACATTTTGAACAGTCTTAATAAAGTTAATTTGATTTGTACAACCTGTGATTTCCTTGTTTGTAAAAACAAATGTTTTTCTTCGAGTTTTGAAAACCACCTCTTAAGATTTCATATAGAAAGCGTACGGGTAATTTTCTAGAATTTGAGAGAATCGTTTTCATTTTTCTTTTAGAAAATGCCCGAACTGACCTATAATTTGTCCCAATTAATTTACACAGCACTATAGGAAGCGATGAAGCTGATTAACAATCAAATCGCTGTGCAGACTTGTTTTTAGAGTGGGAAATTTATGTTATTTACGAGTAGGTAGGTTATTGATTTTTAAAGATTTTTGTATAGCAAAACAAACACGTTCTTTCAATCTTGATCGAAGATCCTGCGAAGACTTGTCGAAACTATAATACGATGGTGGGTCAATAAGTCCCTGCGCCGGTGCGTTGTCCTGGTGAAAAAAAACTTTTTTCTTCGCCAAATGCGGCCGTTTTTGCTTCAATTCGGCTTGGAATCGATCCATCATCTCTGCGTAATATGTGCCGGTGATCGTTTTACCCTTTTCTAGGTAATCGATGTGAATAACACCGCGCGCATCCCAAAAACTGTCGCCATGACCTTGTTTGCTAACAAACCCGCCTTGGTCTTTTTCGGCTTCGATTCCCCAGGAGAAGTCCATTGTTTTGACTGTTCCTTGGTTTCTGGTGTGTTGTGGTGAATCCACGGTTACGAAACGGCACAAAATCTCAGCCGAATTTTTCTGGAACATCGCCAAACACATTTTGAAGTTGTCAAACAAATGCGTTTGTTGTCGATTGTGACCAAACGCAGCACCCATCTTACGGAAAGCTTTTTCATGTCCAAATATTTATGTAAAATCGAAATCACTGAGCCAAGTGATAAGCCTGTGGCCTCTTCAAGCTCACGCACTTTCACTCGCCGATCGTCCATTATCAAATCATGGATTTTATTGACCATTTCTGGTGCGGTGACCTTAATTTGCCGACCAGAACGTTCGGCGTCACTTGTACTTGAACGATCGCACCGAAATTGAGTAAACCAGTGGTGAATGGTTCCAATCGATGGTGAAGAGTCTCCATAGTATTTGTCAAGCTTTAGTTTAGTTTGCGTGATAGTTTTTTTCTCGTAAGAAATAGTGTTTAATGAGCACTCGAAATTAACTTTTTTCCATTTTAACGAAAATACTAGTAGGCGTCTATATAAAATGGCTGCCACAACAAAACTATTTGACAGATCTGTCTGAAAATTTGGGTGCGCTCTTTTGCAAGATGATTCTTGACAAAAAAAAAAAAAATTAAATTTAAGGTGACGAAACCACTTGTGTTAATTTTCAGGGACTTATTGACCCTCGTAAGACCCTCGTAAGACCCTCGTAAGATACAAACTCCAATTGTATGAAGTTCCTTCCAAGTCGATTTTAACTCCCCCAATTCTCTTCGAATATGTCCAGATCATTTGCTTTATTACTCATAGAATGGGTAATTGCGTGCGTATGATCACATGGTAGTGTTACGTAGCTACTAGTGATGAGAACTATCGGCTTATTTTTTTATATAATTTACGCGAACCAAAATGGATATGAATACCCTTATACTATTTCAGGACACGGGCGTTTTTTGTGTAAAGGGGGGAAGAGACGGAGAAAAAGAAAGATTGTAGTAGGTTTGAAACTCAGGTGGTATCAAGTTTCAGTAAACTCCAAGGGTGGCGTCCAGATAACTGGGGAGCATTTTCGTTTTGCTGTTATTGTCGTTGCTTATATTATTATAGTATACAGTATTTTTTCCTGTCCTGATATCAGCACGATCAAGTTGCAATTTCAGCCATATAACTACCCTACGGCGAGTTTGCCTTCACAGTAAAGTTAGCATAAGCTTTCGCAATTAATCGACTTTTCTATTTATTTCATGTGAAATAAATAGATGATTCTTGACGTCGATGATGTTACCACAATATCATGGCCACCCTCAATTTGTTAAATAAGGGTGTGTTTTACTTTGACGGGCAATCAAAGTAGTCTATAGGTTCTAGTGTGATCTTTACAGCTGTTCCATTTTTCTTAAAATATATGGCTGCATAAAATACCGTTTTTTTTAGAACACTTTAGTATTTTTGCTATTTCGCCGTATGACTTCCCATCTTTTATGATGGCCGACAATAAGGTTGGGAGTTTTTGCATCGCAAGAATTATGTTCCCATTGTGCAAAACTTAAAAAATAACATCAATTCAATATTTTTGTATAATAGCGCTTACTTACGAATGAATAAAACATTTTGAATTGTTTTAAAACTCGAAATAAAATATAATATATAGTCCGTTCCAATTAAGCTCACTTTACTCAATTTATGTTGCTGTAAGAGAGTAACGATACTGAATGTCAATACCATATATTTTGGTCTTAAGGTTGGTAGTACTGAGCACCAAAAACAAACATTTGGAAAAGAATTAGGGAAAAAACACAGGAACATTGAAAGTAAGAAATGCAGCATAGAAATCGTTTCAAATTACGTGCACGCAACTGTATAAGGGCAAGTATTGGTTTTCTGAAAAGTTTCAATCGCGAGGTGTTGATCAAACTTGACATTACTATCGTAAACGGCTGGACGGATTTTCTTCAAACTTCATAACTAGGATCTGTAAGGTCTCAATTCGAGGCGAAATCGAAAATTTCATTCAAACCAAAAAATTGACTTCACTTTACTAAAGGGCTCTTTTGAGAGAAGAAAAATAAAAAAAACAATTTTCTCGAAAACAGATCTAACGATTTGGATCAAATTTCATATTCTCTGCAACATGTTGTTTTTTTTTTTTTTTTTGATTTTTGAACTTGTATCGTTTTTGAGTCCGAATATTTCGAAAACGAAAGAAAATATGGCGATCGAAAATTTACGTTTTCAAATTCTCTAGTCTAGATGACTACCAAAATTGTATATACCGAACCCTGCAAAATGCCCGACTTTACCGAAGTTAGTGGGAATCTAAATATATAAATAAACATGTCCTGACTTATTCATCATCGCTGAGCCGAAACAACCGAAGCTAGAGCTCGTCGGTTATAAACGACGAATTCACAAGCCGCGGACATCAGTTAGTCTATAATGTGATATTTTTCTTGAGTGTGAATATCCCGAAAAGATTCAACGTGCTACCGGTTGTGCGACTAAAGTCCGCAATTTTTGACTTGTTTTTTTACTCTCCTGCCACTATGAGATCATTTTTCGAAAATTCTTACTTTACTTTAGATTGCGTTACAGTCCAGGGTGGACCTGGGCCTCAACCAATAAGCTCTCCAGCCAACTCAATCTTGTGCTAGCCGCATCCAGTTTTACACACGAAGTTGGTTGAGGTCCCTTTCCACTTGTGTGCGTCACCTTAGATGAGGACTTCCTTTACCACAAAGTCACCTTAGTTGTGCGTGAGAGTGCTATGCTACTCCATCGCCTTCTTAGTCCAAAGAAACACCGGTTGGCAAGTGATTCTTCGCTTGATCTCTGCGCTGGTGTCATTGTTTAAATTTACAGCGGAACCTAGGTGACAAAGTCCTTAACTATCTCAAAATTGTAGCTGTCTACGAGGGCTGTTCGATAAGTCAGTAACTTTGAAATGAAATGCTTGTTTTTTTTTTCTTAGTCTCCTTTAAGCGCGATAAACTTTCGCAACAATATTCAAACTTTTTTAAACCCTTCCAAAAAATATTATTTCTCAAACTCTGCAAAATAGGCATTTGTTGCATCGATAATTTCTTCATATTAGGAAATAAGAAATAATCACACGGAGCCAAATCTGGAGAATAGAGTGGATGAGGAAGCAGTTCATATCGCAATTCAGCTAATTTTGCTATTGCTACTGCGGACGAATGGTGCATTATCAAATGGGGCCGTTTTTCCAACAATTCTGCATTAAATTTATGTAATAAATTCGCATAGTACTGTCCGGTGATCGTTTTCCCCTTTTCCAAATAGTCAATGATTCCGTGGGGATCCCAGAAAACCCTTTGCTAAGACATTTTTTTTGCCTTTTTTGGAGCACGTTCGCCTGCAGATGTCCACTGTTCTGATTGTTTCTTCATTTCTGGCGTGTAGTAGTGTATCCAGGATTCATCAACTGTTACGAAACGCCATAAAAATTCACTTGAATTGCGCTTGAAGAGTACCAAATTCTGTTTTGAAATCTTCACCCGAATCCGTTTTTGGTCCACCGTCAGCAAACGCGGCACCCATCTTGCCGATATCTAGTTTTTTCATGCCGAATGACGGTATCATTTGAAATTGGTACAATCTCAGCTATGTCACGAACGTACGACCGCTACGAAATTCAGTGAACCACTTGTGTACCATTCCATGCGAGGGAGCGGTCTCCTATTTTATAAGTCTGTCTCCAGTCTCTTTAATGATTTTACCGCGCAAAAAGTAGTGCTTTATTAAAACACGAAACTCACTTTTTCCATTTTGGCCAAATCTCATAAACCAAACTTCTTTCGATCACTGTAAAAAGCTAAGTGTTTGACAGATCTATTTGATGCGAGCGCCATCTTGCTTCAAAGTCACTGACTTATCGAACAGCCCTCGTATTGTGATGTTCTGTCCAAGTCGCCGATGTTGACTGTCCTTTTTCTAAACCCGTTTTCGACGCTTCTCTTTCAATAAAAAACAAATAATATTTGGCGCAACAGCTCTTTAAGTGCCAGGACCTAGCTTCTCGCAACCACTCGTGTTGTGTGCGTTATATTTTTCACACGAATGGAAATGGACCTACAGTTTAGTGCCGTATCCGAACGGCAATATATTTTGAGAAGCTTTCTCGTGACAACAATACTCTCTGATGTTTGTCAGACGTTCGCGAGAGGTGGGATCGTGAAAAAACTTGTTGGTGTTTTCTGGGATTCGAACTTGGAACCTCTTGCGTAGTGATCCGACACACTAACCACCACGCCACGACGCCCACCTTCTGTTTCAATACTCACGAAAAAAAGCGAGTTGCATCACCTTGTCGTTGTCCTTTTCTGACATCAAAAGCCTCGGTGATGTTGTTACCGACCTTGATGGAGCAGCGTGCATTCTCCATCGTCATTCTGCACAGACGGACGAGTTTGGCAGGGATACCAAAACTAGTCATGGCTTTGTATAACTCTTCTCGTCTATAGAGACTTTAAAATCGATGAAAAGCTGCTGACTATCGATTTGGAGTTCCTGCGTTTTTTCCAAGATCTGCCGCAATGTGAATATCTGATTAATGGTGGACTTTCCTGGCCTAAAACCACACTGATACGGACTAATCAAATTGTTGACAAAAGGTTTAAAGCCTTCACATAACATGCCAGATAGGAGCTTATAAGTAACGGAGACTAATACCTCCGTAGTTGGCGTAATTCAGAGGGTCTCCTTTCTTGAAGATCGGGCAAACGATTCTGAGGTTCCATTCGTCGGTAAAACTTTCATCCGACCATATCTTACAGATGAGTTGATGTATGTTTCCTACCAAACCATCCCCAGTTGCTTCAAATAGCTCGGCAGTTAAGCCGTCACTTGAGGTACAAAAAATCGAGTTGAGTCCAAGACGGTAATATCTCCTGTCTCTGAAGAGTGATATTAACGCAGCCAAACCAAAAAAAGGAAATTTATGAGGTATCAATGCTTGTCATGTACGAGTATATTATCCCAGATCTTCCCTGGAATTAGCCAATTGCCAATGCTTCAAATTGTTTTTCTACATAGATGAATTGGATTTCCCATAAGACTTTGATGCTATGATCTTTCACCACTAAAGGACGGCGTGTTAGACTTTCGGGACACGAGCTAGTACTCTTTTTTTGCTTAACTTCACTTTGCTTTCAGGTAGCTAACAATAATTTGTAGAGGAAGTTGGCGACGACTTGTCATATAATTTACAATGTTCAATTTTAACTCATTGACTACAAACAACCCAAATATTGTGAAAATTCTGAAAAATGGTATATGGGGGCCTGGCCCTCTGAACTAGCATGTAGTCCCTGCCCAATCTTGTTGTAATTTTTCACTTTCATTCACTTCATCGCCATGCTCTACAAACTTTAAGTTAAAAGTGGCTCTAATCTATCTTTAAACTTGAATTGGAGTAGCTACAAGTCTGTAAACTGCGAGAGCCTAAGTAGCTGGTGTGTTATAAACATATGCTGTTTCGCATTAAATACTACTAAAGGACGTTCTCAAGACTTTAAACAAAAAAAAAAATTATTGCCCTCTTTTATCCTTTTTATGCACATCTATGTGTATCTTCACCGCTTTCTGAATAAATGAATTCATGAACGAAATCATTCTAAATCTGGTACATGCTCATTTTTAATGAATGAACTTTTCCACATTGCGCAGAGCTGCATTCTCCCCTATCACGTGGCTCAGCTACTTCACAAACTCTCACAGTCAACGTCTTTTAGATTTCATACGGTCACACGATTACTTGAGATCATTCGCATTTACTATTCATACTCAAAATAATGTTTTAAAGATTTTTACCACTTTTCTAAGAAATACTTACAATTCTTATCACAATTGATGCTCAGCACTTGTTGTTGTTCCTGCTTCTTGACTACGGTGGAAGCAGCGCCCGTCGCTATAACCCTGAAAATTCATTGAACATCATGAGCATACAGTAGCATAGTTAAATGTGAACAGATTTTACCTTTGAGTGCCGGCAGTGAATGGCTCATTCACTACAAACATACGACGGACGACACTCCCCTTGTTGGTTGTCAGAGTCCCCTTGATGTCCTTCTGAAGCGTCAAAGAGCCATCCGTAAAGAGATATGGCATCTGTGGAGAACATTATCACCAATCAGTTTCAATGATAGCAAGGAAGCTGCCTCAAACATAAATGCACAACAAATGCCATTCTCCCGTTTTCGCTCAGACTATTGTTTACATTTTGTGGAAAGGGGGGCGGCAATGTTTCGTATAAGAAAAATATTTTTCTTTCGCATACATTAAAAGGGATCAAGCATGCCAACACTGTCGACATGAAGCATGTTTTTGACGCAATAACCCAAACAGAAAAAAATAAAAACACGAATTCGTGCGAATACAAGTTTTCTATTTACAACGACAAGTGCCACAGATGAAGACAACTGCTATCACCTCTCATCGACTCTGTAGGACTCAAGGAAAATTTTGAAGCTCAATTAGAATTGCGCCAAAAAGATCGAGGAGAATGGCTGCGAGTTACGACTCTCAGCATACGTCGCATGACACCATGACAACAAGCAACGAGCTCTATTTTCCCACAGTCATCCAAGATGGTATGTCGTTCGTATGTATGTTACCAGCTTACTTGCATGCGCATGTGTGTGTGTGTGTGTGTGCTAATCGCGTATATTTACACTGCATGTACATGCTATGTACACGTATATCGTACTATTGTACATGCATACGTACACACGCTATGTACGTACATACGTGCGCTATTTTAATATTTTTTTGTGTGCTGTTCCGTGTTATCTTACCGACTCGCTGCTGACTGTGTAGTTTATGTTGGGCGATATTTCGACGACAGATTCAGCACGGGAACTGTCTGCGAAGTTCCAAGTGTATCCATAGCTGGACTGCGGGTTGCTCTGTGCTGCACACATCTCGGCTTTGGTCTCCTTCGTTTTTCCGATGAAATTCCGATGTTCACACGCGTTTTAAGTTTCTTTTTTTTCAACTTTTATACGAAATTCACTTTGTTTTTCAATTGAGTAATCACCAGCTATCAATTCACAGGCCACATATCGATTTTAAAATGGAATGACTTTTTTTAAGTTCGTTATCCCTGTCTCGCTCTTGTTCATTGGGGGTTTTTTTTTTTTTTTTTTTTTTTTATTTAAATTTCCTGTAATTTGCCAGCATTCTCACTACGAAACTGTGCGTGTTTGCCTGACTTGTCGATGCAATCTGCGATTTTGTTTTGATATTGTTTGTACTTTTTTTATTGGGGGATTAACACTTTCATTTTATTTATTTGTGATATGAAACAACACAGGAATTTTCACCTATCCGCGTTTACTACAATTAAAGATTTTCGAGCGGAAAATTACACATTGAAAAAATACTATGTTCCAACACTGACGCCATTTTTAATTCCTACCCAAGAGTCAACACAAAGAAGGTTTACGTAAAATCTAATCTGTCATTTCCCTCTTACCCACTTCAAACGACGACGAAAAGGAAGCAACTAACGAACGAATACAACGCGACACACGAATACCAGCAAGCCCAAGCGCAAACATTTCCCAACGAGCGACACAGAGATGATATTTGATTGTGTGAATTGACATTGTTATACTGATATAACATTTCTCGGCTAGATGGCGCGTGTGGAAATTCCACAGTGGAGGTCAGCACATTGAATTCATTTGTTAAATAAGATAACCCTTTGACATACGTTTTCTTCTCTCCTATAGGGAGCCTATTATTAAATTCATTCCGTATACGAATATTCGTAAGTGTGGAACTTACGTACTGGGTGTAGGGTATACGGACTCCTGTCAATACAAACGAACAGTTGTGCTTCTTTAATATTATCAGGGTAGTAGTGCACTTCTTTAATACCGTCTCATGAATAACTTTCGGATTTAATATCGCTATTTGAAAAATGTGCACGCTTTTGAAGCATATAAACCATATACAATGTTACAAAGCACATTGGGGCCATTTGTGTACCAAAAATAATTGTAAAACATCTTCAACAATTTTCAAAAAGTTATAAATATTTTGGCGGTAACAGCCCGCAAGGTTAGGCTTAGCTTGTCGCAGCTACATCTACTGTGGTTTGGACCTACAGTTTTACGCTGTTTCCGAAGGGCATTTTTTTGATTTTCATGATAAATTTAATCTCAGATGATTAGTCAGACGTTCGCAGAAGGGGGACCGTGAAAATTTTTTTTTTTTTTTTTAAATTTTTTTAAAATTCGATCAAAATGACAGATGAAGTCATTTCATTTACCAAGTTTTTTAGTTTATCAAAATTCGTGAAATTTGATGTTTAGCAAGCTTTAATAGAAAAGCATATGAATGGACTAATGTACTTTCTTGCTATTTCCATTAATTAAACGGACACAAAAATAACATTTTTGTAAATTGCTAAATAATATCCATGTACTACATTGTTTTTTAAGAAGTTAGAACTATGAATTAAGTCATCTATTAATGCTTCATACTACGTATCTAAATTAACTCCCCAATCCAGTACAAAATTAATACCCAACTTCCGGAAAAAGGGGATCCGAGGATATGTTAAAATTGTAGAAAGTAGACATTTAAATAACGCAAGAATCTTTTTTATCACTGAAATAAACTTATAACTGTTCTTATATATCTTTCGGGTAATCAATCCGATGAATGAAGTGGCGAACAAAAGACTTATAGGACTAAAGCGAGGACTTACGACAATATCCGAAACAATAGGCTTGTTCCATTTACGGATCCCTCGGAGACTTTTGAAGTATCCGCTGTTCCATTTAATGCCCAAATCATGATATCGTTTTTGAGCTACCATTGACAGATGGCGAAAGTTGAAACAATGGAAAAAATAGGAAGCTATTAAAATAGTACTTAGTACTTACTTCATACTTCACAATTGACATACATAATGCGACGTAACAAACGCATTGCCTGGCGGAATAGTTATGATGTGCCGAATATTTGTGTGCGTTGTGACAGTTGGTTTGTAAGGGGTCAGTGCATGTCCATACTCTGTAGACAAGTTTTATTGCGCTCAAGGAATTTTTCGTTCAAATTACAATTTATTTGCGGAATTTTGTTAATGCCAATAGAAATAATGGATGAAGATGAAAATACAAATTTGTAAAACGATTTGGGGAAAGGCTTTGAATGCGCTTTGGAATTCGCATTTCTCGACAAACATTTATATTACTGGGCATACCTGATGGCAGCAGGTGTAAATACAAATGCATTGGCGAACTGCGACGTAATGGGATGACGCTAGCACTTATGCAGTACTGTGGTTTGGACATAATTTCCCTGCTATCATCATTTTAATAGATTTTTACTGTTCACTATCATAACATCGTATTTCTTAAGAACGAAAATAAATTGTTAATTTTTCAGAGATCGCAACGCAGAGTCCATTCTATGTTCAAGATAAAGCAATAAGCTGATTTATTTTCATTTTGTTATGTTATGTTTTCTCAACACTGGGTCGCAGACTATAAACTTTGTTCAATGACACTGTTCTGCACAGTCCGGAACAGAAAATTACATTGGTTAATGACTATTCCGTATAGTCTGGTATACGATTTTCTAAACCTACTAGATCTCACCTACAATTCAAGACGCGACATTTCAATAATATTCACATCAATTACAATGTTCATTAACTTTTACATGTCATTGAACAAAGTTTATAGAATAATAGTTTCATTTTAATGGGACTCTGCATGTGTGAACGGAGTCATTATTCGCGAATTTTTACATTTAGGCTGATAAAAAATGCGTTTCAGAAAATGCTCTGGCTCGTTGATCATGTGGTTATTCCTTATCATGCTGTTCTGTCCTGCCGTTGCCGTGTGCAACTGCTTGACAGTGAAGTTTTGGTCGCCACCACCGTTTAAAAGTCTGCAGAACTGACCTTTACATATTCCCATTACCGACTGCGACTCTACTACCAAATTTCCTTCTTCATCCCCATGGGCTTCTGTTCGGCCTTTGTATACTCTCTTTACCTTCAGGTAAAATCTTTGAACATCATTCCATTCCTGCCGTAACACCTCTCCATTCACTCGATCTCAAGCTTTTCATATTCTTTTTTCTTCCTTCAAAGAAGTTAGTGTTCCTTTCTTATTTTCTACTTGTAAATATCGCAAGTTCTTCTCATCACTCTATGCATCTTCGCTTTATAAGCCTCTTGTTTTGCTGCAAGTGTTTGGCGGCAATTTTCATCAAACCAAGAATTTTTTTGTGGTGGTTGTGAGAAATACAACACATCAGAGGCGGCATTCTTGATGACTTGCTGACAGTGATGCCATTGGTAATCTGCGTTTAACGTTGTAGACATTGGAATTCTTGAGACGTTCAGGGACATTCAATCGGCAAGGTTAGGTTAGGCTAAGTTGGAGGGAAGTGCACCTAAGTGCGTATTAAGGGGCCATACGGTCCATTTCCCTTTTGTTATGTGGAACCTATATTTAAAGCCTTTGTCTTACGGTCGGCTTTGTAGCAAACCAGCGTGCGTTCTTTATGAAGCCTATCATGCTCCTAAGTGGAACTTGTACGAGATCCCCTAGTTCGTCAAAAAGCCAGTTTCCCGTATGACGGAGGCGGCGGTTTTGAAGATTTGGGCAATCACATAACAAGTGTTTGATCGTTTCTGTCTCCTCTATATCTTGACAGCTTCTGCAGTGGTCGGGTGTGTTGATGGTTTAGTCTAGCAGCCATTTCCCCTATCGCGCAGTGTCCTGTTAACGCGCCTTCCAAGATACGAATTTCTTTTTTATTCATCGCCAATAGGCTTTTTGTTCTATTTTCATCCACTGTTGGCCATAAGTTGCGAGATATGACAAGGTCGCTTTTGGCAGACCATTGCGGAGTTAATCAGTTCTCTTGCTTTTAGGTCTATTTTCCTTTTTAGTTCACCTATTGGAGCTTCTACTGGTATTCGAGTATGTTGAAAATCCAATGCTGATCCTTTTTTAGCTAGTTCATCTGCTGTCTCGTTTCCTTTTATATTACGGCATCTGGAAATTGTTTTCGATCTGACTTCTTCGCTGTCCAGTGCTTTGATTGCCGCTTGACTATTCACGAAAATCAACATGAAGGATTTAGTTCTTTGATGGCTGCACAGGCTATAGTGCAGCCCTATTAATGGCGAAGACCTCAGCTTAAAAGATGCTATAGTCATCCGGGAGTTTGTATGAGTGGTTGATTTTAAGTCACTCGCAAAAACTCCGGAGCCAATTCCGATATCCATTTTAGACCCGTCAGTGTAGAGCTGAATGTCCTGTACATTAATTAATGTGTTGGAGTTCCACTCCTGTCTTTCGAGAATAAAAGTGGAGTAGTTCTTTGTCGAAATCTATGTTGGGTATGATATAATCTGTTGTTCTGTCAAGATCGGTTATACTCGTACTATACCTGTTGAGTATACATCCATGTCCATGGGAGCTTTGCCTGACAAATGCTTTGACAAATCGCACTTTTTTCGATCGGCAAAGGCACGGTATTTCTTTAGAGTTATGGTGTTTAGGATATCCGCATACGTAAGTTGACAGCAACAAGGTAGTGGTCTTACTCAATTTTAGTTGCTCGCAAGGTGCGAGCTTTATGTAAGTTTTAACAAAAATAGTATTTTACCCCAACGTGAATATTAACAAGTGCCTATCACTTATTTCGATATTACACAGATATGTGTTCATAATGCTATTTTGATATGAATTTATTTAGCATCATTTTTACTAGATTTTCAACGTGTTTTCTTATGTTTAAACTATTTTACATAAAGAAAAAAAAAAAAAAAAAAACACGGTAACCTTTTTTTTTTATAATATTGTAGCATAATAATAACTACGCGCCTATGACTATGCAGCAAATTCCGAAGTGACTTTCCATTCTGGCAGAATTTTGGTTCAAACTGTCCTTCATTCGAGGTTCGTGTCGGGGACGAAGTCTCCACAGCTCATGTCAACGAAAGAGACGAATAATATTAGGGATAAAAGGGAATTATAACTGCAAGAATTATTTCTCTTGTTCCAGTGGTCGAAGAATTTGCTAGAAGTTTCTGGCTATCAGAAACTTCTGCTATATAAGGACAGATGGCGATCAAAAAAAAAGACAGTTGGTTTAGAACCGTGGCGAAGAGATTGGAAAAGTGATAATGGGCGAAGTTGTAATTTGGTGATAAATTGAAAGTTGAGAGTGAACAAGAAAAAGTAATTAGTTTGGATTTGTGAATTAAGTAATTGAAAGGAGATAAAGTGATTTAAGAGGAAAGAGACATTGTAAGAAAAGAAAAACTAACTATAACTCAACTAAAGGCAGAACTCAGTAAGCGGAACCTCGACACAACTGGGGGAAAAGATGCCCTACTGATTCGTCTGGAAGAAGCAGTAACGCAGGAAGGTGAAAATCCGCATGACATAGAGTTTGACGTGGAAGAGGAACCAGCAAGTACAGTAGCCGACCCGGGTATAACAAGTCTGCTCCTGCAACTTAAGTTAGTCATGGACGAACAAAAGAAAGCAATAGAAGATCAAAGTCATAAGCTCGATGACCAAAAGAATTCTCTAGAACTTAAGCTGGATGAACAAAAGAAAGCGATGGACGAACAAAAGAAAGCAATGGGCGACCAAAGGAATTCTCTAGAACTTAAGCTGGACGAACAAAAGAAAGCAATGGACGAACAAAAGAATTCTCTAGAACTTAAGCTGGACGAACAAAAGAAAGCAATGGACGAACAAAAGAAAGCAATGGACGAACAAAAGAATTCTCTAGATGCTCTGGAAAGTAAACTTGATGAGCAAAACAAGAACTTGGAATCCAAATTCGAAGTGATCGAAGAGAAAATCGAGAAGGTCGAGACGCAACTCGAAAAAGTCGAAATTAGATTCGATGAAAATTTTGAGAAACATGAAACTCAGTTCGGGAAGATAGAGACTCAGTTTGAAAAAGTGGATACGCAATTCGAGATAGTAGGAAAGCAAGTCGAAAATCTTGCTAAGGAGCTCAGCAACGTGAAGAGACAGAAAGCACGGGAATATTCCACTGACGGTCTGAGAAGAAAGGAGATGCAGCCTCCTATCTTCGATGGTCAAACATCATGGCCAATTTATAAGAGGCAATTCGAAGCGGCCGCAATGACCAATAGCTGGGACGATGAAGAGAAGTCTATTGCACTCACGCTTGCACTGAGGGGTCCAGCTGCGGAGCTCTTGCAGACCATCCCGGAAGATAAACAGCAGAACTACGACTCTCTGGTTCAGGCTATCGAGATGCGGTTTGGGGATGAACACATGCAGCAGGTGTACAGGGTTCAGCTGCGTAGTCGAGTCCAGAAAAGGGGGGAAACGCTCCAACAGTTGCAAGCGGATATAGAGCGACTAGCCCATCTTTCATACCCTAAAGCCGGTGAGGAGCTTATCAACGAAATGGCGGTGGAAGCTTTTATTCAGGCCATAGAGGACAGACAACTGCAAATGGCTGTAAGGATGGCTGAAAAGCGAACACTCCCCGAGGCATTGGCATTCGCTTTGTCAATGAAGGCTGCGGACCAAGCATACCAGGGAATACACCGTGTCAGGGAAATGTCCGTCGTGGAATGCTCATGCCAGAGAACAGCCGTCAAAGCTCGCGGAAGTCAAATCCGTTGCTGGAATTGCAACCAAACCGGACACCTACAACGGCAGTGCAGAAGTGCACCTAGACGAGGAAATTGTCCACATTGCGGAAGTAGGAGAAGCAGAGAGGAAGCATCCTGTCGGTCAGACTTCCCAAAACCAGCAGTCGGGAGATGCGTAAGGACCAACTTCGCGGGGCAGAAGTTGGTTACTGGAATCGAGGCCCCCAGGACCACCATTCAAGTTTCGCAAACCAAACGGGGTAACAAGAGCCTGACAGTGGAGGCACTAATCAACGAGAAGAAGTGCGTAGCCACCATCGACACAGGTGCCACTGCCTCCATTGTAAGAAGAGATATCGTCAAAAGCTCCTGGCTGCACAACACCAACAGCTACTGCCTGAAGACTGCAACAGGGGAAATGGCGAAGGTATTTGGAGAAGTTCGTCTTACGATTACTCTGGCAGGACTGACGTTCTCCCATGCGTTTCTGGTGGCAGATATATGCGACGAGTGCATCATCGGAGTAGACTTCATGAAAGCAAATGAAGTAATCTTGGACATCGGGATGCAAGTACTGAGGTATCGAAATGTGGAGATTCCGATGGTGTACGGAAATGAGAATGCCGTAACTCTCAGGACAGTCATCAGCAAAGACGAAGTTTTGCCGCCGTCTTCAGAGACAATCATTTGGACGAAGCTGGAAGGTGATCTTGGGAGCCACCGATTCTACATAGTAGAACCAGACCCAGAGAAGAATTCTCAAGACTACATCGTGGGAAAGACGTTAGTCGAACCAAAGAACACCATGGTTCCAGTGAGGGTTTTGAACGCAAGACCACACACTGTCAAACTAAGGCGAGGGGAGGTGACTGGAAAATGCACGCCGATTACCGCCGTCGCAACAATATCTGAACGTGATGCTCCAAAACTTCTCCCATCACCTTGGACAGCGGAAGCGAGAGAGACGATTCTCCAGTCCAGTGAGCTGAATCAGGAGCAGCGAACTATGGCAGAGAATCTTATCAATGAGTACGCTGATGTATTTGCCTCACAGGACGGAGAATACGGCCGAACACACCTGGTACAACATCGAATAGACACTGGTGATACTAGACCAATTCGTCAGCCTGCTAGGCGCCTTCCATTGGCAAAGCAGACAGAAGTTGCAGAGATGGTGTCGGCAATGGAGAAAGAAGGTCTGATTGAAAGTTCCAAAAGTCCGTGGGCATCACCGGTTGTACTGGTTAAGAAGAAAGATGGCAGCACGCGGTTCTGCGTGGACTATCGGCAGCTCAATTACGTCACCAAGAAAGACAGCTACCCTCTGCCACGGATTGACGACACGCTAGACACACTATCAGGAGCCCGATGGTTTTCCACTCTCGACTTGAAGAGTGGCTACTGGCAGGTACAGATCCATCCAGAAGACCGGGAGAAAACCGCCTTCACCGCAGGAAATGGGCTATGGCAATTCACGGTAATGCCATTCGGGCTGTGCAATGCTCCGGCGACTTTCGAGCGATTGATGGAATGTGTCCTGCAATGGTTAACATGGAAAACCTGTTTGGTATACTTGGATGATGTCATCGTCGTAGGAAAAACGTTTGCGCAACACCGAGACAATCTAAGGGATGTATTTCAAAGGCTTCGAAGTGCCCACCTGAAGCTCAACCCCAAGAAGTGCGCCCTGTTTAGAGCGGAAGTCAAGTACCTGGGACACATAATTTCAGCGAAAGGAGTGAGAACCGATCCGGAGAAGGTAGAAGCGGTGAAAAACTGGCCAGTCCCCAAAGACAAACACCAACTAAGGAGCTTCCTGGGCCTAGCCACCTACTACAGACGGTTCGTGAAGGATTTTGCCGGGATCGCAAAGAACCTGCACCAGTTGACGGAAAAGGGAAAACAATTCAAATGGTCAATTGAGTGCGAGAAGAGCTTCAAGGCACTTAAACAACGGCTATGCGATGCCCCGATACTGGCTTACCCCACTCCCGGGGAAACGTTCGTTGTGGATGCAGATGCTAGTAATGTCGGGGTAGGAGCCGTACTCTCCCAGGTGCATGACGGCCAAGAGAAGGTGGTTGCGTACTTCAGCAAGGTGCTCTCTAAGCCGGAAAGGAACTACTGCGTGACAAGGCGGGAACTTCTAGCTTTGATCTTGGCTACGAAGCATTTTCACAAATACCTCTACGGGAGGAAGTTCGTTCTTCGCACAGACCATGCAGCCTTAAAATGGCTATTACAGTTCAAGAGTCCTGAGGGTCAGGTCGCAAGATGGATCGAAAGGCTGCAAATCTACGACTACGAAATACAGCATCGTAAAGGAAAACTCCACTCTAATGCGGATGCACTGTCCCGGAGACCATGCAGAACGGATTGTAAACATTGTGCGCGTCAGGAAGAACGGGAGCTGGTTTCCATCCAAAGAATGAGAGCCGAACCTATCGCCGGCTGGAGCGTAGATGAGATCCGGAACGCTCAGAAGGAAGACCCGGATATCGAGCCGATTCTGGCCTGGAAGGAGAACATGGAGAAACCGGATCATCAGGACATCTCTCACAGAAGCCCGACCTTAAAGGCATATTTTGCGCAGTGGGACTCCCTCCATGTCCAAGAAGGTGTTCTGAGAAGAAAATGGGAATCCTCCGACGGAAAGTCGTTTGTAATGCAGCTTGTCGTACCGCGGACGAGGGTCAAGGAGGTGTTACAGGAAATGCATGGCGGGGCGACCGGAGGCCACTTGGGAGTGAATAAGACGCTAGAAAAGGTACGAGAACGTTTTTATTGGTTAAAAGCGAAGGAAGATATCGAAGACTGGTGCAGAAAATGCGACGTGTGTGCAGCTAGCAAGGGTCCGAGAATCAAAACTCGAGGTAAGATGCACCAATACAACGTGGGAGCACCTTTCGAACGAATCGCCATTGACATCGCAGGGCCCTTTCCGGAAACCGACAATGGTAATCGGTATATACTCGTAGTGATGGACTACTTCAGTAAGTGGCCGGAAGCGTTTCCGATCCCTAACCAGGAAAGCAGAACCGTGGCGGAGCAGATCGTCTACAATTGGGTTAGCAGATTCGGTGTGCCCTTGGAATTGCATTCTGACCAAGGGCGGAACTTCGAGTCAAGAATCTTCCAAGAGATGTGTCAACTACTCGGAATCAAAAAGACAAGGACAACCCCGCTTCATCCACAGTCGGACGGTATGGTGGAGCGTTTCAATAGGACTTTGGACGAACATCTCTCGAAGGTCGTAGGTGACTACCAACGGGATTGGGACCGTCAGATTCCCTTGTTTTTGATGGCCTATAGAAGTGCCGTGCATAGCACTACTCGACATACGCCGTTCGAAATCTTATTTGGTGGAATAGCTCGTTTACCCAGTGAGGTGAAATTTGGATCTCCTACCAATGAGCCCAGAAATGAAGAAGAGTACGTGGCGGACCTTAGGGAAAGGCTTAGGGACATACACCAAAGGACCAGAAGCCAGATTAAGATGACGAGCGACCGCATGAAGACCAGGTATGATGCCAAGGCAACAACGTCAGGATTCCAGGAAGGAGATCTGGTGTGGCTGTATAATCCCCATCGCCAAAAGGGGAAATCACCTAAGTTACAGCGGAACTGGGAAGGTCCCTACAGAATAGTAACCCGCATCAACGATGTTGTCTACCGCATCCAGCGAGGACCAAGGGCCAAAATGAAAGTGGTTCATGTGGACCGACTGAGTCGATACAATGGCCGAAATGAGGATGCACTTGTTCGGGACGAACACGTCTAAGAGGGGGGCAGTGTAGCATAATAATAACTACGCGCCTATGACTATGCAGCAAATTCCGAAGTGACTTTCCATTCTGGCAGAATTTTGGTTCAAACTGTCCTTCATTCGAGGTTCGTGTCGGGGACGAAGTCTCCACAGCTCATGTCAACGAAAGAGACGAATAATATTAGGGATAAAAGGGAATTATAACTGCAAGAATTATTTCTCTTGTTCCAGTGGTCGAAGAATTTGCTAGAAGTTTCTGGCTATCAGAAACTTCTGCTATATAAGGACAGATGGCGATCAAAAAAAAAGACAGTTGGTTTAGAACCGTGGCGAAGAGATTGGAAAAGTGATAATGGGCGAAGTTGTAATTTGGTGATAAATTGAAAGTTGAGAGTGAACAAGAAAAAGTAATTAGTTTGGATTTGTGAATTAAGTAATTGAAAGGAGATAAAGTGATTTAAGAGGAAAGAGACATTGTAAGAAAAGAATTTGCGAAGAATAGTATAGTGTGAACTTGAATTGTTCTATAGAGTAGAAAATAAAGAAATAATTTCACAGAATAATTGTTTTATCTACTCGAGCCGTAGCTCGCATTTTACAATATTGTTAATAATAATTTCCTCACCAAATAACTTTTATTTCCGTGTTTTTTTTTTAGATAGATTCACATTAAAAAAAAAAAAAAAACTTCAATTGTCTTGGATGTTGGCATATTGGAAAGCCCAGTCCGAAAAACCCAGGGTTAAGTTAACACATTTTCACAAAATTTATAGCAAAATAATTAATTCTCCTTCATTCACTGTAATTTTCAGAAGGGAACACAGAAAATATTTGACGGCTTAAAGTATCAATACATTCTGCTCGATGTAGCTCGCTCCTAAAATTCATACGTAAATGCACATTCTGATCAGCCCCACAACTTGTCAATGAACTGTGCAATAAAAGTGTATAACTTTATTATAAGTTCACATTTCGAATAATGAATGCGTGTTTTAAATACATGTCCTCAATACCAAATAAGCAGATTGCAAGTCCTGCCGAATAAAGCAATGCGCATAATATTAAAAAGTGACAGATACACCCCTATATCATTTATGCTAAACACCCTCAACTAGTTAAGTATAAAATAAAGACTTTTCATGTGTGCAATGCTATTTGTGCATAAAATAAAGAACGAAATGTACCCAAACTACCTTCTCGAAAATGTGACGATATCCTATGGCTAGTCGTACAACTTGAGAAGTACAGGTGTTTTAAGAATACGAAGATGTCCTTCATGGGATTTCAAGCTTTCAAGAGTTTACCTACGTACTTGATAACAAAACCAATCTTTTATATTTTTTATTTATTTTATTATATTTTATATTATTGGTCATTAGTCAAAAATATTAAAAATTCTGCCTCGTCTGCCATCCCCATGCTCATTTACAATGACATTCCAGCTGTCAGCTCCTTAGACTAAGCTAATCTGCTTGCTGCTGACTTTGCAGCGAACTCCACGCTGCCAGATAATGCTTCGTCTCCACCTGTATTTGAGAGCATCAAATTTTCCATGGGACAAGTCCACTTTCGCACTCGTACAGTTGCAGGAGTACTCAAAGGTCTTAATATACACAAATCCGCTGGTCCAGATGGTATCCCCCCCATAGTTCTGAAGAGGTGTTCTTCTACGCTGGCAAAACTACTGCGTAAGCTTTTCTGTCTATCCTACTTTTCAGGGCACTTTCCGAGTAGATGGAAAACAGCATTTGTCCAGCCCGTCCCTAAAAAAGGCGAATCTTCCTCCCTGTCCAGACCCATTGCCAATTACCGACCCATTGCACTTACGTCCCTTCTTTTCAAGGTCATGGAAAACGCTGATCAGCTTTATGAAATATCTCGATTCACGAAAACTCCTTATTAACCGGCAGTATGGTTTTTTATAGCAACAGGTCCACTGGTGATTTAATGGCATATCTCACAGAGAAGTGGAACCAATCTCTTCATCACTTCAGCGAAACTAAGATGGTTGTGCTTGATATTCCAAAGACATTTGACTGAGTTTGACATCAGGCTCTTTTGTCGAAAATGCGAGCATATGACGTCGATGAGTCATTCAATACAAGTTGCCTTGGACGGCTTCAAGTCTTCAATTCACCAAATAAATGCTGGTGTTCCCCAAAAGGCTCTGTTTTGTCTCCGACTCTCTTTCTTATTTTTATAAATGATCTCTTGTCTGCAACTTCTAATCCAATCCATTCCTTCGCTAATAACAGTACCCTCAGTTTTTCATATTCGTTCCCTAACTCACGTCCTTGCTCTTCGGCCGTAGAAGGGGAACGGCAACGTATGTTAAACACATTAAATTCCGACCTAGACAGCATAATTAAATGGGGTTCAACCAACAGAGTGGAATTTAATGCTTCCAAAACACAATGCTGTCTTCTGTCTCTCAAGCGAAACCAAAACCCTCAACCATTATCCATGGATGGTACTTGCATCATTGAAACCGAAAGACTTGCCATTCTCGGTATGTGTATTAATAACCATCTTCGATGGAATGATCACATATTCGAGGTCGCCAAAAATGCTGCAAAATGTCTACGATTCCTTAAACGGTGCAAGAAATATTTTACCCCGTCTGATCTGGCCTCAATTTATAAGGCATTCATCCGCCCTAAGCTGGAATATAACGCCCATATCTGGTCTGGTGCACCCAAGACCGTTTTGCACATTCTTGATAGGGTACAAAATCGCGCGTTAAAACTTATAGGTGATAGAGACATTGTGAATTCCATTCATTCACTAGAACATCGGAGAAATGTCTCCTGTCTCTCCCTGTTTTATCGTTTTTTCCACCAAAAATGTTCCAGCGAAATAACCAGTTGCATTCCTCCCCTTCAAAATTTCACCCGCAATACGCGACATGCTTCGAGTGCACATCAGTTTACCCTAAAGCCAAACTTCGGTCGTACTGTCAAATATAGGGATTCATTTATAAGCCGAATAACACGAATGTGGAACGATCTACCAGGCTCTGTATTTCCCCATCACTACAACGTTCAAACATTCAAAGCCAACGTGCATAGGTACCTCCTCTGTTCCTCTTCCCCCTTTCCCTGACGCCCGTGCCCTGAAACAATTAAATGGTATTAATACTAACTTTGGCGCGCGCAGATTATAAAAAAAAAAAAAAAAATTGATCACACTAGGGCTAATATAAATTAAAACTTTGTTTTTTTTTTAACATTTAGAAAGTTGAAGTACCTCTAAAAATGAAACTACCAATTACGCATCCTATGAGTCCATATATATTTAAAAAAACAACGTAATGTAAAAAATATAAATAATGTTTTTAAATGGCTGTACTTAGCTAAATAAAGATAAACTAACTAACTAACCGTACTGCCTACTTATTCTCATCGTTTTTAATTATTAATACATTTTCTTTTATCATGCGGCAACACTAACTATAACTGACAGCTGTACAAATTTCGATAACTTTTTGTTATCGAATTAAATTTTCAACTTCGCATGTACATATTTATCGCATCTGAACGCATCCGTCAAACAAACACCAGCGCGAGTGTAATAGTTGCTTCATACAAGGCTTAAATCTGTCGTCAGTAGGCCTTGAGTGTTTTGGTTTCTCCCGTTCGATTCTGAGCGCTCCAATTAGAAAAAAAGAAACTAATAATGTCCCAAGTTGTCGTCGTCGCTGTCGTCGTCTATGAATCGCGCTAGTGACACAACCTTCCGCCCTCGCGTAAATCGTCGCCGCCGTGCAACCCAAATCGACGAGCATAATCCTAGTATTCCAATTCGAAGGTGACATGTGTACCTATCTATCTTCAGCATTTGTGTGTGGTTAACATTAGAAAAAAAAAATAAAAATTACCCAAATAGCAACTCTCAGGCAAAGTGCGAGTGCGAGTGCGATTGTGAAACCATCTCCAATGGTTGAGTGGCCTCCCGCTCTCCGAATCGCACACATCAAAGCGTTTGTAGTTTGTATCACATTTGCACAGCACCACAGCAGAGCACTGCAATCGGAGGAGGATGTCGAAATGCCCAACTCAAAGCAGCAATATTTTCAAGTTTGACGTTTAAAAAACTATACACAGGCCCGTTTCGCTGTTGACGACTGTTGGCTTTGGCTGGCTGGCTGGCTGGCTGGCTGACTGGCTGTTCGCTGCTCCAAACCTGTTGACCTAATTTCACACGCAGCCAACAGTCGAAAGTGATGTATGATTGTTTTATGTGCACACAGAACACACCACCACAGATGCGCGTGTGTTCACACACCCATTCGCAGGTATTGGCAAATGGCAACATAAGTCCGCCTGCTGACTGCTGCCCACTGCAATGAATTTGGATGTGATTTTCATTTCGAAGCACGAAATAATTGTGCCCTCCGTGCCGTTGTTGTCCTGAATTAATTAACGAGTGTCCCTAAAGTAGTGCACCACTGTGACAAGTGCAAGTGACAAGTGAATTCGTGAAAAATCGACGAAAGTGCTCAGCCAGAGCGAACATTCGCTCAGAAAACTGAAATTGGGTCACGATATTTATCTACAGTTCGCACCCACCAACTGCGAGCAGTTTTCACCTGTCAGGCGGAGGGTATACGGGGAAGGAGATTCCATTATATTTCTGGGTTAAGGGACGAGTGCGATTCCCGAGGGGTGCCCACAATTGAAACCAGCCAGCTCCATCTCGCTATCGATTGTGTCCAACTTTCTTCTGCTTCCAATGTGTGATTTCTAAACTACATATTTTAATAGATGACATTAATTCCCTGCCGCCACCGTCCGTCAAGAAAAATCGTACAAGCATGAGGTAAAGACACAATCGATTTAAATTAGACAAGAAGTATGTGGTGGGTATTGTACAATATTGGGAGAATGTGAGCAGGCAAAGGGGACACTGACTACAAAGCAAAGACACGGAGAACGGGAAAGTGTGTTAATAAGAACGGAATTTATTATATTTCTGATGTTCTTCCGATGTTTTGCTTCGGCCTATTTTGACTTTCGGCTGCTGGTGCTGGTGCTGCTGCTGCTGTTGCTGATTCGTTTGCTTTGGTTGCTTCACCGATTGCAATGTTGTGTAGTAGATGTGACCCAGTTTGGGTAAAAACTTGACCCAATGACTTAATTATGCTACTGCCTCCAATGCTACTGCTCTCGTGGTGGTATTGGATTTGCAGTAAAAGTATATTTTGTTTGGGTATGCTGCGCTAGTTTCATCAGGCATACATATGTGTGTTGTATGTTATTACTTAGCAGTAGCTATACTCATCCATGAATGATTTTTTTTTTTTCTGTTAAAAGAGAAAGACACTGCTATTCCCAAAATCTACTGATATGTAAATCTGTTGAGTTGGTTGTGTAAAATAATTGAATGTATTGTTTTGTTTTGTTTAGTTTTTTTTTTTTTTTTTTGTTGTTTAAATAAATATTTAATATTTTGAATGCATGTACTATTTACAGTCGAATGGCTGACTCGGGGACCGTGGATAGGGCTAATGTAGTGAAAACGGATGAAAACAGTGCTGATGGTCACGAGAAAGTGCTGTCATCCTCAAATGCAACGGAAGGAACAAGTGCCTCATCGAGTTTTCGATGTGACCGATGTGATAATTTTGAAACCAATTCGCGTCCATCACTTCTGCTGCATGTGGTGCAATGCCTGTCTAGCCCTTCTAGACTGGCAGTGCCTGAAGAGCAAGACCAGGATAGTTCAAATGGAATAACAGATGCTAGCCAACCGGGAACCGCGAAACAGCAGCAAAGCTCATCGCGAAAAGTGTTTGAGTGCGATGTCTGTAACATGAAATTTTCGAATGGCGCTAATATGCGAAGGCACAAAATGAGGCACACGGGCGTCAAACCTTATGAATGTCGAGTATGCCAAAAGAGGTCAGTTTGATCCCCCGTCATTTAGTCGCAGTCGATGGAATGCGTTTGTTTAAATTTTTGTTTTACAGGTTTTTTAGAAAAGATCACTTAGCTGAACATTTTACAACACACACTAAAACGTTGCCTTATCATTGCCCGATTTGCAATAGAGGATTTCAGCGACAAATTGCAATGAGGGCGCATTTTCAAAATGAACACGTCGGCCAGCACGATCTGGTGAAAACATGTCCGTTGTGTAGCTACCGAGCAGGGTCTATGAAGTCATTGCGAATTCATTTCTTTAATCGGTACTCCAATTGTATTTGAATCTACACATTATGACTCAACTGTGTTGTTTTTGTTTATCTAGGCATGGAATCGACTTAGACAATCCAGGTCCTGGTGGCCCATCTTCTTTGCTACTAGCATTGGAGACTCAAACGTCGGCGGCTTTTGTGCAGAATTTGAGCTCATCTCAAAATCCTGCGCCAACGCATAGTGATAGCGGCGAATCGTTGCGATCAACAGACAATGTTACACCGCCAATGCATTTTCTTACACCGCATGTGGAAATTTCAATGACAGAAAATGGGGAAATATTCAACGTATGCGTTGTTCCTTTTCTTTTTTATCTCTCAATTATTAATAGTTTGTTGTATTTTTTTTGTACGTTTAGAATAATCAAACTGAGCCTGGCGTAGAAGCGCTTAATAAGGGGAAGATCAGTAATGAGACGGCATCAAGCGCAACATCACCAGTGCCACAAGGGGAACACATGTTAAATGCGGAATGCATTGCGAAAACTCCGTCTAGCACAAGTATGGTGGCTTCGCCTAAGAGTAATAATCATCACGACAACCACATCACGCCTTCAATAAGCCTAATACCCATCAAACAAGTAAGTTTATTGAATAAACGTTCATGTATCTAACGATTTTTCGAATCTCAATCTAAAGGAGCCTTCGAGTGATGATGCAGCTGATATAAAAAATTTAATAACACAGAAGAATGGTTCAACGGACTCCATTAATGGGGAGAATGAATCTGAAATGACATCACCAAATAGTAGGCTTTCTTCGCTAATAAAGGTATAGAACACTTTAAAACTTACTTGTGTCACACTGGCGAGAAAAAGCTTCATACCAAATCAATTTGTCTTATGTGTTTTTGCTAGCCAGTCTGAGTCTTATAGGTTAAATCGAATTGGAAAGGACAAGGTTTACTGTCCATACTCTTGTTTACTTTAAGAATTTGTCTAAAGGAAAGTCCAAGGTTATTAGCATTGTCACTGATGACAAAATTAACCTCCATCCCTAAAAAAAAAAACACACTACTGTCCCTTTGGATATTTTTCGACCGAAGTGGGTTCGTTTAGTTAAAATAATAAGATAGGTGAAGTTTTTGGCTTATTTTTTTTCCTAGAATTGCAGAAAAAATATATGTTTTGCCATTTAAATGGCTTTACACGCGATTTGGGTGAACGATTTTTTTGGATTTTAAACACGCGGTATATGTACTTGGTATTTGGTTTGCACCAGGTTTTCCTCAAGTTAAATAAAATGCCGAGAAATAATGCAAAAGCATACATGTGCATATACACATACGAGGGTGGGTTAATAAGGCCCTGAAAAATGAAATAAGGAACACTCTTCGGTATAAAAACATTTTACTTTTCAACATAGTCTCCTTTTACCTCTAACGCTTCATCCAACGTTTCTCCAATTTGTTGATGTCCTCCAAATAATACGATTTCTCGAGCCCCTCAAAATAAGCGTTTGTTTCAGCGATGACCTCTTCATTCGACCCAAATCTCTTACCCCCGAGCCATTTCTTCATGTTTGGAAACAAGAAATAGTCGCAGGGGGCTAAATCTGGGGAATATGCTGGATGAGGGAGGAGCCTAACGTATGCAATTTTGGCATTTGCGACTGTGGACTTGTGCGCCGGTGCGTTGTCCTGGTGAAAAAGAACTTTTTTCTTCGCCAAATGCGGCCGTTTTTGCTTCAAATCGGCATGGAATCGATCAACCAGCTCTGCGTAATATGCGCCGGTGATCGTTTTACCCTTTTCAAGGTAATCGATGTGAATAACACCGCGCGCATCCCAAAAAACTGCCACCATGACCTTGTTTGCTGACAAACCCGCTTTAGCCTTCTTCGGCTTCGATTCACCAGGAGAAGTCCATTGTTTTGATTGTTCCTTGGTTTCTGGTGTGTTGTGGTGAATCCGGGTTTCATCCACGGTTACGAAACGGCACAAAAACTCAGCCGAAATTTTCTGGAACATCGCCAAACACACCTTTGAAGTTGTCAAACGAATGTGTTTGTTGTCGATTATGAGCAAACGCTACACCCATCTTGCGGAAAGCTTTTTCATGTCAAAATATTTATGTAAAATCGAAATCACTGGGCCATGTGATAAGCCTGTGGCCTCTTCAAGCTCGCGCACTTTCACTCGCCGATCGTCCATTATCAAACCATGGATTTTGTCGACCATTTCTGGTGTGGTGACCTCAATTGGCCGACCAGAACGTTCGGCGTTACTTGTGCTTGAGCGACCGCACCGAAATTGAGTAAACCAGTGGTGAATGGTTCCAATCGATGGTGAAGAGTCCCCACAATATTTGTCAAGCTTTTGTTTGGTTTGCGTGATAGTTTTTTCTCGCAAAAAATAGTGTTTAATGAGCACTCGAAATTCACTTTTTTCCATTTTAACGAAAATGCTAGTAGGCGTCTATATAAAATGGCTGCCACAACAAAACTATTTGACAGATAGACAGATCTGTTTGGGTGCGTTCTCTTGAAAGCTGATTCTTGACAAAAAAAAAATTAAATTTAAGGTGACGACACAATTTGTGTTAATTTTCAGGGACTTGTTGACCCACCCTCGTACAGAGCTTTGCAAAAGTATAACCGCACCATGTAAAAAACCTTTTCCAGGAAACTCTAAACGGTTACAGGACCTTTATTATTTTTTTATTTTATGGCATCAATTAACAAGTAATTAGAGCAACAAAAAAATCCCCGATATTTCCTTTTGGAATTTCCAGCAATAAAAAACTGTTTCGTCTAGTTTGCAAAAGTATAACCCCATTACATTTTTCTTAATTTTTTTTATTTTGGCTAATTGTTTTTACAGATATTAGTATGGGATTTTATTACCCCTTTTTTCAATGATACTAAAAATTCTATTGGGCATACTCTCAATTAGTTTTCTTAGTATGGAATCCTCCAAGGAGTTCCATGCATCTATAATTGATGCTCGGAGCTCAGCAACGTTCGTGAATTGCCGATTATGGGCATAAACTCGGCGTGAGTTCCCGAAAGAAAGTTTTTTATTGCTGGAAATCCCAAAAGAAAATACCGGGGATATATTTTTTTTGCTCTAATTACTTGATGCCATAAAATAAAAAAAATAAAAAGGGGCCTGTAACCGTTTAGAGTTTCCTGGAAAAGGCCTTTTACAGGGTGCGGTTATACTTTTGCAAAGCATTGTGTATTAAAAATGTAAATTAAAAATACCTATTTGGGTCATTTTAGACCCAATGGACGGTTGTGTTACTTTTTTTTACATAGACGAAACTACTGATGGGAATCATTTTTTAAATGGTTTTGTTTTACGGGTACATACATCACCGATGCGGCACTCATACATTAATATATACAGTAACGGACATAGAAATCCGGACATAGTGAAAAAACTAATTTTAGTAGAATAATTTTGGAGGTTTTAAAGATAATCAAGATCCATCTTTACCGAACGTTAATTTGTTGAAATACGTTTAAGATTCGGAAAACAATAAACCAATTTCCGAGAAAAGGGCTTTAATACAAACATTTTCAAATTGTTTTAAGTTTCATTGAAAAAATCAAGTGAGTGTAAGCATAATGATAGTGTTTATTGCTATTCGAGTTTATGATTTTTATTACAGGAAATAGGCTTCTCAAACTTCCGAGAACTGAAGATGTTAATACTTTGTAGTCCCTCCTTTTTTTTAATACGGTTTTTGTCCGGTCGGGCATTGATGTAATCAGGCTGTGTAAAGTCTCCAGTGCGATTTCCTCATACCACACTTTTCCAATGAATTTGTCAAACTCGTTTGTTTTCCGTGACTTCTTCTTCGCTACCTGAGCCTTAATTATGGGCCAAAGGTTCTCAATCGGCTTCAGGTCAGGGCTGTTACCAGGCCACTCCAATGTTGCAATACTATTCTCGGTTAGAAAATTTTTGACCTGGAATGAAAAAAATGCATTTACAATAATAAAGCTACAAACGTTTTGCTAATGCTTTGGGGAAGGTAAAAAAAATAACATTTACCAATTTCGCGCTGTGACAAGGCTCAGAAACGTCTTGGAAAATCAGCTTATCTGAGTATGATAAGTGTTCTTCTAAAAATGGTAGCAGATTGTCTTCCAATATTTTTTTATATTTTTCTGAGTTCACCGTTCCATTTATTAGAGCCAGCCGTCCAACGCCGTGAAAGGAAAAGCATCCCCAAATCATCCTTAAGCCTCCTTGTTTCACGGTTATTGTCACGCACTCATCATTGAATCTTTCTCCAGTTCTTCGCCTCACGTACTGTATTCCGTCAGAGCCGAATATGTTGAACTTGGACTCATCTGAGAAGATCACATTTTTCCATTCTATTATGGTGGTATGATCTTTGACCCACTGGAGACGTTTTAGGCGCATTCGTTTATTTAGAAATGGTTTTTTGGCAGGTCTTCTTGCGTTCAAGCTAGCTTCTTGAAGCTTTCGTCTTACAGTTCGTGAGCTTATCTCTAATCCTCCAGCCTCTACAAAGTCTGTCCTTAAATTTTCAGCAGTTTTAAATCGATCACGCAGATTTATTCGTTTTAAAAGCCGATCTTCAGCGCTGGTGGTCTTTCTTTTGCGACCAGTCCCCTTTTTTTTTGCAATGAGCCCGTTGCCTCGAATTTTTTGATGAATTCAGCCACTGACGACTTGCTGAATACCACTTTTTATCGCGAACACTTAATTTTTCATTTTTTAAAGTCATTATTTCGACTTCTGTTTTTTCACTCATTTTCTTTTCGTTTTCCATATTAATAAAATTATTTCCGCATTCACTCAAACTACTTTCTTTTTCAATGAACTATTACAAAGTGAACTAGAATCACGTCATCAAAGTCTTTTTATGAAAAATCCTAAAAAACTACCTGCTAGTTCTCAATATAATTGAAGTTAAAGAATTTTTTTTATCCTGTCCGGATTTCTATGTCCGTTACTGTATTTGAACTGAAAGATTGGTTTGGGTCGAAAAGGACCCAAGAGACGGATGGAAGTTAATAACCTACATATGTATGATACATATTTTCATAGGATTGCTATAGCTGACTTCTTCAACAGTTTTGACCGATTCGACTAGTAAATTGGCGAATCAGGGTTCGGTCATATTTTCTGTATTTCAGAAGCCTGTTTTACATTTGCCTGTCTTTGAAAAGCCTGTAACGTCTGTATTTTCATGAATATGTGCGCGTGCACATACAGTGATACAGTCATTTCTACGCGCACATTTTCATAAAAACACAAGTTTTTATAACACAAACAAATTATTACTCATAATATATGTACTTACAGACAATAGCGATACTGGTTTCTCTGGTTATCAGCACAACTTGGCATTCATTGACTTATCAACAACGGTTCAGACGGTTTAATCTTTTATGATCAAATATTTCGAGAAAAAGTGTGAAACAAACTCCGATAAACACCTTTAATTTTCCTTTAAATTTTTTCATCAAACATATACAGATTCATATAAATATGTAGGTGCGATGCATAGAAGCAATGTCAGTACGCCAAAGCTTGTGCTCAGTTATGAAGTTGTCAAATCATTTTAAAGAACAGATTGGTCGTGTATACTGTACTTCATGCACGTACATATTGAAAACAAAACAGATTTTCATGATGTGATATTTAAAGATACTGATTTTACTGAAGTAGACGTTAGCAGGAAAAATGACTGCTGAAATTGTTCGTCACTTCCGTTTGAGCTTTTGTAAAATGTGTTGGAAAAATAACTAAAAGCAAAGATAAGTTACTAATCGATGGGTTCAAGTACTATTTGGGGAGATAATGAAAGAAACTTATAATTGAGCTTGCACGAAACGAAAAGGTTATTATTGCAGAAGACTATCAAGAAATTGTCAAACTTTGTTTAATAGTAAAAACTAAATTTTGCATTATACGGACATTAGTCATACAGGCAAGCAGTAATACAGGCTTCTAATATACAGAATTTTTTATTTACAGGCTTAATTAAATATATAGGCCCTCGTTTATACAGGATTTCATGGCTATACCCTTGCCTTTGTTTTTAACAATTATCTCTAAAACCCGTGATCTTGCATAGAAAATCATTAAGACCAAATAGTAAAAGCAATTAATTTCCTACAAAAAGCAACTTTGGTGCTTCTTGGCATTTCCTTGTCTACGAAAAAAATATAACTTTTTCAAAAGCGAAAATAAATCAGGAGAATTAGCATCAATCGGCGACATAACTAATAAGCACTTTATTTTTTTTTATTTATACAAATATAGTAATTGCCCACCTTAGCAACATATTAAAAGCTCTGACCGATACAACTCGCGTCAAGTCTACCATTTTGAAATAAAAAAAAAACCGTAGATCAGGGGGCACCTTCCTCCGGTTTTTCTCAATTATTTCGGAAACTGTTAAGTTTAAGCATAAAAATTCCGCTAAAATAGTTGCTTTTGCTTTCCTTTGTGTCCTATTGGCAAGGAAAAACATATAAAATATAAAGTGCACGACTGGGTCGCATGTACTTGCGAGATTTGAAATTGAATTTATATTTTTTAAATCTGTTAAAATTGGAATTTTTTTTTTAAAACCCGTTAAAATTAAGAAATAAAATACAATTTTCCAAAACTTTGTATGTGATGACCTTCCATATGTACCTTCTGATCAAAAAGTACCCTGAATTTCCCATTCAAACAAACCGCGCTTGACATATTGTCAACATTTTTTTTTTTTAGATTGGTACATCTGTCATCTGGCGCTTTGAGCGCCATTTGTCGGGAGTTTGTGCGTGATAGCTTTGTAAATAAGTCAGTGTTTGTTGTGTTCTGCGAATTTGCTTAATTTATTACAGAAACAGCATAGCATTGATGTAGCTAAAGAAAGAGCCAACATGTTATCGATGGCATCATAACCGGTGACGAGACATGGGTCTATGAATATGACATCGAAACTAACCAACCATCAATCATCGGAATGGGGCTTCTCAGGCGAGCCAAAACCCTAAAAACCTCGACAGAGTCGATCCAAAATTAAGGCTTTGTTGACCGTTTTCTTTGATTGCCGTGGTGTGGTCCACTCCGAATTCCGCCAAACTAGGCCAGACAGTTTGAGGGAAAATGTTCGTCGCACGAGCCCAGAATTGTGGAGAAACAACTCGTGGTTTCTTCACCACGACAACGCACCGACTGACAATCTTATCTTGTATGCGACTATTTGATCAAAAACAATGTTCATACCGTTCCGCAAGCTCCGTATTCACCTGACATGGCTCCTTGTGACTTTTTCGGCATATGAAAAGTCTTTTGAAGATTGGAGAAAGCGTTAGAATATGTGTATTACTTGCAATAGAAATTACTTTGAAGGGAATAAAAGGAATATCAATGAATAATTGAACCGTTTTCGATTAATTGAAGAATTCCGGGTACTTTTTGATCAGAAGGTATATCAAATATTGTTTGGATACTAATTTCGAACGAAATCTATCGAGTCATAGCCGAGTAATAGTCAATTTCTAAAGCTAATAAGTTAAATACCGTTCTACGTAGTTTTTGACGAAAACCTGGTAAGCCAGGCATATGTCCACCATAAAATAAATATCGAATTTGATAAAAATCGTTACGAGCCATTTTCGAGAACATCGATTTTTTTACAAATTGGCCATTAGTAAAGTACCGTTAATTTTGGGGATAGAATGAAAATTTAATGAATGATTTAACCTCGAATTGTGACTCCACTGATCCCAGATATGAAGTTTAAAGAAAATCCGTCCAACCGTTTAGGCTTCACTCGTGCGTACAGACAGAATTGAGACACTCACTTCATTGATTTTCTCTATCATAGTAATGTCAAGTTTGATCAAAATCTCGAGATCGAAAATTTTCACGAAACCAATACGTGCAAGTAATTAAATAGGATAGTTAACATCCACCGACTGCATACACACTCGGTAGAAAAAGTCTGCGTACAGTAATAAAATCACATTACTTTTAGTAAAAAAAAATAGTTTTAAGACTCAGAAATAAAAAATGCATACTCCCCGCGCAACAAAAAAAGCCGCACATGGTAATTTTTAACAAAATGGAAGAAATCTAATAAATGATGACCAATCACTGCGTAGTCACTTTGTATTTTTGATGTTTAACATTTAAGTTAACACATTCCCCAATTTGACAATACATTTCGTAGCCTAATTGAAAAAAAGTAATGATCGTGAAGTTCAGACTACAAAATATCAGATATTACCCAAGTACTATCAATATACATAAATCAAAAAAAGAGCAACAATTTGAAAAGCAAATTTCTTTTTTCATATTTTTAATAACTAAAAAAACTTTTTAACTAAATTTAAGACTTTCATAATACTAAAAAATGATTCTAGTATTTCGTAGCACCACCCTTCGCCCTAACAACGTCATGAACCCTGTTTGGCATGGAGGCGTAGAGATTACCGACGTAATTGTTATTAATTTCATTGAACCATACTTCTTCAATGATGCTCTTTAGATGCTGCATGGTTTTTGGTTTTTTATCTTGGATCTTCTTTCCCATAAGAGCCCAGACATTTTCGATGGGGTTGAGATCTGGACTGTTTCCCGGCCAAATTAGGGATTCTATTCCTAATTCTTCTTTCAACGTTTTAATCTGTGGAAGAAATTTAAAAATTAAAATCATAAGATTTTCAAAACACCCATAAATATGAAAAAAAAAAAACCTCGAATTACTCACAGATTTTGCTCGGTGGCAAGGTGCTGAATCATCTTGAAAAATTGGTTTTGATGTTTCTGCTGTTATCATTTCCATACTCGGTACAACACCATCTAAGATAATTTGTTTGTACTGCATGGCGTTAACAGTGCCCTCGAGCATTATTAGAGATCCAACTCCGATTGCGGTGATGCATCCCCACACCATAACATAAGGAGAATGTTTTACGGTGTGAGCTATGCATTCGTCGCTGTAGCGTTCCCCTTTTCTACGACGAACTATCTGCTTTCCATCCGGTCCGATTAGGTTAAACTTGGACTCATCAGAGAACACCACATTTGACCAATCTTGAACACTCCAGTTTTGCTTTCCTTAGCCCAGCTAAGGCGCGTTTTCTTCATTTTGCTGGTCAGAAGTGGCTTTTTCGCTGGTCTCCTTGCTAGCAAACCCATCTCGTTGAGACGATTCTGGATAGTTCTGACGCTAACTTCAGCCCCAGTAGCTTCTCGCAGGTCAGCTCTTAACTCCGATGCATTTTTAAACCTATTTCTCAAGCTTAGCCTCTTCAGTTCCCGGTCCTCCCGAACAGTGGTACATCTCTTCAATCCTGTGCCAATTTGTCTGTCCAGATTGTGATCCCGACGATATTTGTTACAGAATCTTCTTACAGAACTCTCATTGCATCCAATTTGTCGAGCAATTTCACGAAATGTCTGATTCTGTTTGGATAAGGCGACGATAACTGCCTTATTTTCTTTACTCATTTGTACCCTTTTAGACATCGCGATATACTCTTTTCACTTTTATTTAAGAAATACAACTGCATGCACTGTTAAATACTGCCAGAATGAATTCCGACACATTCCAAAATGTGCATTACCTAACCCGGAAGCAATAAAATATAATTCGGCGAATCCCTTAAAGGTAATTAGCGCAAACAAATGGAAAACCTGTATGCAGCTTTCTTTGTTGCGCGGGGTATACTAATATATATGTATTGTATATATAGCTTAAACTTAATCAATTCCTCAATGGTATTAACATGAACAAAGGTATAAAAATAAGTCAGAAAAAAAGTACACAAAATAAAAAGTAACAAATATTATTCGAAAAAGTCTGCGTACACCTTAGAAAAAAAAAAAAATAGTAATATAGAGAAACAATTAATTTAATAACTGGTGGGATAACCCCTTTGTTTGATGACTTCCTTTAACCTATTTTGTATCGAATTGACCAGTTTTAAAGTTACCTCAGGAGTGATTTTTGCCAATTCCTCTTTTAAAGCCGTTTTGAGCATTTCTTTCGATGTTATCGTTCTGTGACGAATTCTCTTTTCGCGCAAATCCCACAAATGCTCGATTGGATTTAAGTCCGACGATTGAGGTGGTGAATGCAACTGTTTAGGGACGTTGTAGAGTAACCAGAGCTTAACAATTTGGGAAGTATATTTGGGACCATTATCATGCATGAATTAGTACTCATGATTAAGACCCAATTTTTCGGCACTTTGCTTGAGGTTACGTTTTAGATTGTCTAAATATCCATACTTATCCATATTGGATTCGACAAAGTCCAATCGTCCTACGCCAGTACCCCCTATACTCGTACACCTCCAAACCATTACTCCAAGGGTTTTCTGCGTGCGACACGACCCTTATACCCGGCTCTTTTCATAATTTTCCTCGTTGTGTCAGCACAAATTTGTTTATTAAATTGTTCTTTAATATTATTTACGATTTGTTACGCGGTTATTTGAGGGTTTTTCTTCACGAAATCAATTAGACAGCGGCTTTCTCTAAGAGATTATTTTGAAGGTCGACCAGAACGAGGTTTTGACAGCAAAATTTCACTAGATTGAAAATTATTTACTACTCTTTGAATAGACGAATGTGTCCTATTAACTGTTTTCCCAATTTCTCTATAGCTTTTGCCCTCTTTCCACAACTTAATTATGATCTTACGCTCGCTTAAACAAATTTCTTTTCCTTTCGCTTGCATTTAAAAAAAAAAAAACTCTATTTTCGACCACGAAACTCAACAAATAATAGATAATTGCGACTGCCCATCTACCAGGACAATTATCAACTTATTTTTGAGACGTAAGATCTGGCGCCATAGGTAGATGTACGCAGACTTTTTCTGCGATTTTTTTCGCACAAGTTTTCTATTTGTGTGTTACTTTTGTGTACCGGTTAAAATTTTTTTTAGTGGCGCCAGAGGAATCCCTAATATTAGTAAATGAATACGTGGAGTTATGATTTTACTTTGGAAGTGTTAGTAACTATTTTTTCCAGGAATAAAGTTCGTATTACTGTGCGCAGACTTTTTCTACTGAGTGTATGTACATACTCGTACTCTAATGTGCAAAAAAAAGCAGCACTCGAGTAAAGCAGAAAATTTCGACTTTGACCTGCTCTGTTCACTGTGGCAGGTAAGCCAATCTTAACTGATTTAACCAGAAAAACCAACACTACGGTCGTATTATTCCAGAAAAAAACCGTTAGTAATTTTAACCCTTTAAAAATTATTTTATGGTCTGTGTGTTTTATTGTTTCATAACTCAGAAACCGTTCTCCAGGTCGACGTCGAACTGTGGTCTGTCCGTCTAAAAATTCCAGGTTGAATTTGGACTCCTCTGAGAATATGAGCTTTTGCCAGTCATTTCGGGTCCAATACTGTCTTTCACGTGTTCATTCTAGACGATTTTTTTTATCCTAGGCGTAAGAAGTGTTTTTTTGCCGTCCAGTAAATAGGTAAACAAACCTGGGGTCGAATTACCGCGTCAGTGAACGAATGACTCGTCACGTTATTTGCATTGTGTTGTTGGTAGGTCAACCACCAATACAATAAAAATTACACGGTTCCTTAACGTTGTCTTGTTTTTATGGACAATGATCGCTTCCACTTTTTCACTCTAAAACTCCATTTTCTTAGTATTTTTTTTTATAAAATCTTATGGTTTAATCGTTGAATCGAGTTCGAAGAGAAATCATCTATTCACCTTCATCCTTAAATTTTAATTAATTAATTATGTCCTATATCCCCTTGTGAGTCCTAGGGCTTCGACTACGCCTACGCGCCATCGTGTACGGTTTCTGGCAATGCGTCTCAGTTCTCCCCAACTTTTCCCCAACTGTAGTGCTTCCTTCTCGACTGTTCTGCGCCATGTTCTCCTTGGACCACCAGGTCTTCTGCCGTCCTGAGTTAAGGGGTTCCATTGCATAGCATGGTTCGATATGGAGCTGTCATCCTTTCGGAGCGCGTGACCAATCCACTGCCACTTCCGTCGTTGGATGGTTGTGCCTATTGGTTTCTGACCCGTACTCTCGTAAAGGTGTTCGTTAGAGATACGATTGGGCCAGAAAATCCTTAAGATGTTGCGCAGGCACCTATTACCGAACGTTTGCAGCTTTCTGGTGATAGCAGTGGTCACTCTCCACGTGCTGCATCCATATAACAGCATGGATTCATCGTTGGAGCTTAGCTTGGTGTTCAAACTGATTGCATTGCTTCGCCATATTTTGGACAACATCCCTAACGCGGACTTTGCTTTGGCGATTCTGTTGGCTATATCCAGTTCGGTTCCACCATCGGTCGAGACAATACTCCCAAGATACTGGAAATCCTCTACTCTCTCTACCGGTTGTCCAGCAATGCATATTTGAGCCGATAAGTTCGTTCCAAGACTGATAATTTTAGTTTTTGCGGTATTAATTTTCAGCCCGACGACGCCAGCCTCCCTCTCCACATCTGCTGTCATTTGGTGGAGGTCCATAATTCTATGAGAGAGTAAGCGTACGTCATCAGCGTAGTCAAGATGTTTAAGTTGGGATGTAAGAGTCCATCGAATTCCTCCGTTTCCCGTCGACAAAGCTGCACGAAGCACATCACTGATCACCAATAGGAACAGTATTGGTGAAAGATGCAGCCTTGTCTTACCCCACTTTGGATCTCAAATTCCTCAGACAACCTTCTTCTGTGCAGAACGTGACATTTGGACCCTTCGTATGTAGCTTTGACAATACCAATTAATTTATCAGGAATACCTCTCCTGCGTAAGGCTCGCCAAATAAACTCCATGTTAACACTATCGAACTCTAGCTCATTACTTCCTTCTGCTGGAGCGGCTGCAATGCGAGCTTTCAGCTGTTTCCGTTCGTCAATCCGTCTCCAGGTATTCTCCGAAAGCCATTATACTACCAGGCAGAGAACCCCATTTTAATGTGTTTTTTCGTCTTTTGTAAAAAGACGAGTAGGCACTTCAGTGATGAAGAGCTTAGGCCATCAGCACTCACCACATCCGTCTCCTGATCCGAGAAAAGGCAGGACAATCACATAGGAAGTGTTCCGCGTGGCTCGTAAGACAGCCAGTAATTTGTCTGTAGTCTTTTCTGCTAAGAGCTAGCAAGAATGCCGCGGATATCTTACAGACGACGGAGGCCATTCGATTACTCTGCTCGCATCCTTGGGAGTCATACCACCTTCGATTGTGTACATTGAAAACCCAATCGCCAATGGAAACCCTAACCGAGGACGCTGGAACCCAAACAAGATTCAGTGAGATCAGCCATCAGACCGAATTCAATGGCGTTTTGCATTGTCAAACTATTTTGGAAGTGGTTAAGGGATTGAGCAAGACCTTAGGCGCAGCCTGACTGTCGCTACAGACGCAGATACTTCGCTCGTTCCGCCTGTTATCAATATAGCCCGCAGTCATTAGGATAGCATATATTTCTGCTTGGAAGACGGATGTATGTTTCACAAAAAAAAATGGCTCTTATTAATAAACGAATTTAAGTTCGAGTTTTTCTTTAATTCGCCTTTAACTTCAAATCGGTAGTAATAAACACGAATGTGACTCAAATAAATAGGAAACAGTCTAGTAGTAGTCCACCCTCCTCCTGTGGGATTATAAGGGCCAACAAAATTGTAAAATCATTGACGTCGTGTGTTTTCTCTGATATGTATATTTCCTAAGGCTAAATAAACCTTGCCGCGCGACCATTTGTCGTGCTGCCCGGGCCTAAGTCGATTAAATAGATCGGGTGAAATTTTTCATAAGTCTTCGTAGGACAAAACGAACAGTATCTGGAGCCCTCGATAGTATCGAATTAAAGGCGGATAATAACAGGGATTATAAACATGGCCAAGACTAATTCGATATATTCTTTCAACAAAGAGCGATTCCTAACACAGTAGCTATAGCTAAAACGTCTCGATGAACATGTACAAGGTCTCTGCGAATGCTTTTGCAATTTCAAAAATCGGGAGAGAATTCTCTTAAATTCAAGGAAAGTACCCTTACGTTTTTCGTATGAAATCTTGAGAAACGTCAATTTTAGGTGGTTCTCAAATAAATATTGTTTTTTTTTTTTTTTTAAACAAATAAATCGCGGTTACCACATATCATATCAAATCAATTTTATTAAGTCTTTTTTAGTTCGAAATTGATTCCACAAATTTGTTTCTTTTGATTTTAAATACTTTTTGTTGTCAAACCTATCAGCTGTAACCCGTTTGACAGTTTTAATTTTTTGTGAGGCAAAATTCTTCTGAAAGAAAATTACAGCAAAGTTAACGAAGAAAAAAACCACATCTCGCAATTTCGATAAGGCTCTTAGTATGCGTACGGTATGCTGATATTTTTAGATTTAGTATTATGGTACTTTTGCATATGAGTACCCGAACGAACCTTGTAGTGTAAATCTGCAAATGAAATACAATTTTCCTTAGTAAATAAACAAATAAATCAAAAACGGTAGTAATAAACTCGAATGTCACATCTAAAATAGGAAACAGTTTAGTTGTGACTCACCCGGATCTAAATCGATTTTCTTGGGACAGTCATTCTTATTAGCATTCATTATACTCATACAATGAATGATAAACACGGACAAATTATAAGAGAACGATTGAATGCTATAAGCCCATAACAGATATACAGAAATTCTGCATGTATATCAGAAAATGCACATATAGCTTGATTTATATAATCATGTACATCTACACATGTAAATGTTTTTGGGCTTTAGCATACTACTCTAAAGGCCCTGATCCATGGAATCCGTCGACGTCATTCCATTGAAGGTTGACGGTAACGTTCACGTATTGCCGGAAAGAACAGTCCCATATAATCCATCGCATACCTTTGTTGACAGGTTGAAATGTCAACCGATTGTCAACGACGAGGACAGTTTCTCTTCTTTCTGAATGCTTCCACCAATGAAAGTGCTCATTCTCAATTTGCCGACTGCCAACGGATCAACGGACTAAAAAAGTAAACATACTTTATCCATCGAAGTTCATACATGCGTCGGTTGTGGACCATATTTCATAAGAATACGAGGGTGGGTCAATAAGTCACTGAAAAATGAAATAAGGAACACTCTTTTCGATATAAAAACATTTTATTTTTCAACATAGTCTCCTTTTTAGCTCTATACACTTCATCCAACGTTTCTCCAATTTTTTGATGCCCTCCAAATAATACGATTTCCCGAGCCCCTCAAAATAAGCGTTTGTTTCAGCGATGACCTCTTCATTCGTCCCAAATCTCTTACCTCCGAGCCATTTCTTCATGTTTGGAAACAAGAAATAGTCGCAGGTGGCTAAATCTGGGGAATATGCTGGATAAGAGAGGAGTTCGTAGCCTAACTCATGCAATTTTGCCATTGCGACTACGGACTTGTGCGCCTGTGCGTTGTCCTGGTGAAGAAGAAATTTTTTCTTCGCCAAATGCGGTCGTTTTTGCTTCAAATCGGCTTGGAATCGATCCAGCAGCTCTGCGTAATATGCGCCGGTGATCGTTTTACTCTTTTCAAGATAATCCATGTGAATAACATCGCGCGCATCCTAAAAAACTGTCGCCATGACCTTGTTTGCTGACAAACCCGTCTTGGCCTTCTTCGGCTTCGATTCACCAGGAGAAGTCCATTGTTTTGACTGTTCCTTGGTTTCTGGTGTGTTGTGGTGAATCCAGGATTCATCCACGGTAACGAAACGGCGCAAAAACTCAGCCGAATTTTTCTGGAACATCGCCAAACACACCTTTGAAGTTGTCAAACGAATGTGTTTGTTGTCGATTGTGAGCAAACGCGGCACCCATCTTGCGGAAAGCTTTTTCATGTCCAAATATTTATGTAAAATCGAAATCACTGGGCCATGTGATAAGCCTGTGGCCTCTTCAAGCTCGCGCACTTTCACTCGCCGATCGTCCATTATCAAACCATGGATTTTGTCGACCATTTCTGGTGTAGTGACCTCAATTGGGCGACCAGAACGTTCGGCGTCACTTATGCTTGAACCACCGCACCGAAATTGAGTAAACCAGTGGTGAATGGTTCCAATCGATGGTGAAGAGTCCCCATAATATTTGTCAAGCTTTTGTTTGGTTTGCGTGATAGTATTTTCTCGCAAAAAATAGTGTTTAACTCGAAACTTTAGTAGGCGTCTATATAAAATGGCTGCCACAACAAAACTATTTGACAGATCTGTCTGAAAATTTGGGTGCGTTCTTTTGAAAGATGATTCTTGACAAAACAAAAAAAAAAAATAATAAATTTAAGGTGACGACACAATTTGTGTTAATTTTCAGATTTATTGACCCTCCCTCGTACGTGTATTCTATGTGTCAGGTCGGGCCTTAATGCATCATTTTCAGGTTGAAATATCAATTGAATTTCTTCGATGTGTGAAAAATCAGCTGTGCAAGTTTACAGTAGCGAAAATGTGAAATGGAATCACAATAACTATTTTTATTTTGACTTTTGCTAAATCTGTTCTATTGATACGAAATTTTAAAAATCAACTTAAAATCACTCAACTAAAAGCGACTTTAGGAGTTGCTTTTAATATTTCTATTTCTTAGGACGAACATTATTTTGAATAATCAGTGGTTAGTCCTGAACATATTGTAATTCTATAAAAACCATTGGTAATGCCTGCTCTATCTGACTTGTAATTCATTGATTGTGGTTCACTAATTAATGATTAATATTTCTAACTCTTCAACACAATCACTAAAATTAATTAATTAAATTATATGGTATGTAAGAAAAGTGACATATCAGCTTAACCTTAAATATTAGGCATTCTCTACAATTTGATGGAACGCCATTTTGTTCGATCTCGTCCGATTACTCGTATGTCGGCTTTTGGATGGAAAAGTTGCTAAACATCAGAGAACTTCATTTAGGTAGTTGTTGATTACACAGCCGTTGTAAGTCACAGTTTAATGAAAGTTTCGCTAAACATGTCAAGTAATATAATAGAATAAGGAAACAATTTTTTAAACAGGATCAGCAGTTTAAAAGCATTTCAAGAGCGGTCATCCTAACATACAAGGGTATTGGTAGGAGCAGGAGTATGCAATCACGTACCACACTATAGCTATACATGTCCCTTGCCAGGCCCATATTAATATATGGCGCGATAGTATGGTGGACGGCCCTTGTAAACCTCAATCTCTTAGCGAAAGATCTGCATGCATGTGCATCAGCGGTGTACTAAAAACCACTCTCTCTGCAGAATTAGGTGTAATCTTTCATCTGTTTCCCTTAGACATTTTCGACAAACAGATGGCCGCTCAATGTAGTCCAACATTCTAGCGGGCCATTTCTTGATACTTGATCTACATAATTTTACATATGAGGACAGCGAATCGAATCAAAACCGAAACTAAGATTTAATTGTAACTTCCTGGCATCAATTTCCATCCATAATGAGTGGGAAATGTTGCCGTTAACGATGGCAATTCAGTTCACTTATTCACTTATCACTCCAAAATTGGTAATGAGGTGATTGAAGTTGTTGTCTCCGAAAAGCTCAATTTGAACATCTCCTTCCGTGTTCCAGATCACTGTAGTGCATTTCAGGCGGAAATAATATCAATTAAGAAGTCCTGTCCTGGCTGGAATGTTATGTAATTCTGTTCAGGATATTATTATTTTCACGGACAGCTGAGCAACATCTGGCCTAGTCTAGATTAAAAACGCTCCAATAGATTGGATTTGCTAAAACAATCGCAAATCAGCACCGTCATTGGTGTCCCCACGGAGCATTGTTCTATAAGACTGCACGCTAAAAGGCTAGGCCTCTTTTCAAACGACTTCTACAATACAAGAGCTGCACGGACGAAGAGGATGAAGGAACGATACTCCATTTCTTTGTACCTGTTGAGCCCTATCCAATAGATAACTGCTTCATTTGAAGGCTCTTCTCTTCGACGACCTCGGCGACCTGGCGAATATTGACATCAGAAGCATCCTCTGCTTCAAAACTCCGGCTGGTTCAATTAGCCCTTTAGGTAGTTAGAATAGCGATAGATCCCCTGGTGGAGCATTGTGTGGCCCCTTTGGTCTAAGTGTGTCTGTACACAGATTTTGCTACCATCGGCTTCTCTCGGCTCTATACTTTTCAAATCTGTTCCGATTTTAAGGATTATATTTTTTATAGAACAGCAATTGTTCAGTCTTCAAATCCTAGAACTCTATATGTGTTCTTCATTCGTCGTAGTCCGGTAGGCAGGTAACCAATCAGAAAAACACATTCGCTGGCCCAAAAAACAGTCGCCATAAGCTTCGAAGCCGACTTTTCCATCTTGAATTTCTTCGGCGGCCTCTCCTCTTTTTCAATCCACTGCATAGGCTCTTGTTTGGAGTCCGGATCATATTGGCGAACCCAAGTCTCATCTACAGTTACGATTCGGTTGCAATCCCGGCTAACTCTAAAAAAATCTTTGCAGCACTCAAGTGGTCGTTGCTTGTCGGACGGCGTGAGCATTTTCAGTACCCAGCGCGCACAAATTTGTTTCTTGTTTAAATGCTCGTGGAAATTTTCTCCAATCCGTTCTTTGCAACTCGTCAAATTTATATTCTCGGTCGGCCAGAACTAATTTTTCAACTTTTCCGACATTTTCTTCAGTGACCACTGACACAGGACGCCCTGGGCGGGTGTCGTCTTCACAGCTCTCTCGCCCTTGTTGGAATAAGTGAGATCATTGTTGTCTTCTTATTGACATGTCTTCGAAAATTTCTTTAGACGATTTGCCTTTTTTTCAGTAAGTACTTTATCACAGCGCGGTACTCAATATTGCGAGAATTTTCGATTTCGGCACATGCTGGTGTTTATTCTGTGAAAAGTGAGAAGATGACCCGTTGTTAAGTACCTGAGGCTGCGAACTTATTACCTGACCCTCGTACGTTCATAAGTTAACCTACTCAGTATAATAATTGATGTCTTATTGTGCATACTTACTAACTTATCGAAATTACGAACCAGGCAGCCTTTTGTTCTCGTCGATGTCGAGCACGTTGCATTAACGTTGCAGGTCGTGTTGTTAAAAGATATCACCCATTAATATCCCAGACTTCTACCGGTCCTATCATAACTATTCCTTTTTCTGTTGGTAAATCAGTTAAGTCGGGGCATACGAGTAACCCTCAACATAGAGATCCAAACTTAATTATATACGAGTATATTATTTAATAAATTTGTTTGTATATAAAATTTTATAGAGAATATAAAAATGAAATCTTTTTGTAGGTTTCCCCACTTAAATCTTTGCTGCGTGAGGATCTTAAACGTCGTATTTGTGCTAGAGCCAACAACAGGATAACCCGAAGTGCACTTCTTGATAATAACAATGTAATACCAAATGGTGCGACACAAAATGCGACTTGCAATTCCTCGAGCATTTGCAACGGCACCATAACATCCAGTGGCCAGGACACAGATTCATCACTGAACAATCGAAAACAAATTCTACCATGCCTTTTCTGTGGAATCGAGTTCCCAGACGAAACTTTATATTTCTTACACAAAGGATGCCACAGCGAAAGTAATCCCTGGAAGTGCAATATCTGCGGCGAGCAATGCAATAACGTCTACGAGTTTAATTCACATTTGCTGAGCAAAAGCCATCAATAGTAGTAGAGAGAATTGTTTAGTAATCGTTTTAAAGGTGGCTTAGTGAATGGACTTGTCGATTCTCTTTTAGGAAAATGCAAATCACATGTGATAGTTAAGCTTTCCTTTACACAAATTCTAGGTTCGTCCTCTGTCCTTAAGTACACATTTCAAATCTACTGCTAGTGGATAACAGCGTGCAACATTACCCACTGCAATATCACCATTAAAATCCATTGTGAAGTACCATTACCAAACACAACGCCCATTGTTCCGGTGAGATCGGGTATATTTTAATGAATCGCACTAGAAATCTTAAAAAAAAAAAAACAAAAACAAAAACAAAATGTATATGATTATATACGTGCATATATATATGTATATAACATTATTTTGATAGTGAAATATAGGAGTAGGAAATCAAAATTTTCAAAATAAAATTGTTAAAGTTATTAGAGAGATATATATATATATATATATACATTTTATTACTTAGTAAGTTTTAGGCTGAATACTAAGATAGAACCCCATGGTGAAGGTTATAAAATATTTAGATATGTAAGGAACACCCTGCGATATATTCGTTTAGCTCTATAAAGGTAAAAACAAAAAAAAAAAAAAAATATTTATATTGTTTCAAACAATTTTATTTATTTTTGTCAAAAGAAAATCTTGATACTGTAGAAAAGTACCTTACAAATTGTTAAACAAAAAAAAAAAAAAAACAAAAAAAAACCTTAGAAAGGATATTATGTCTACAAAATGAACGAGAACAAAAAATACAATATAATAATATTTTTATATTTGGAGCTACGTAGATACCTACCTTCCTTGCATTGTTATTCAAACTGGCAATAATGATATATATACACTCAGATATAGACACGTATATGTATATCTGGTAGATTTTTAATAGTAAACAAGATAAAATGTTATTTAATAGAATATTTATCGTGTTATGAATTGTAATATAAGTACCGTTAAATGGCCTTAAGGGCATAAAACTGTTATGTTTTCAGAGTTTAACAAACAATTAAAATATACATATATGATATAGTAATGAATTTCCAAAATGAGAAAAGGTAAATTTTAAAAATCCGTCCAAAAGTTCACAATTTTTTGTGTGCAACAAAAAGAGAAAATTGAGATTTTTTTTTTTTTTTTTTTTTAAATTAAATATTGTTGATTGTTTTAGTTTATGTATTAATAAGATCTATTTAAATTGTATTTTGTTGTTTTTTTTTTTTTTTTAAACCTAGATAAATTTTTAATTGAAGATTAAATTATTTTTATTGTTATGATTTCGTTGAATTGTTTTAAATAAACTTGGTTTAGAAGAAAATATATATATATTTTTTTTATTAGAAATGTCATTGTACAAGTGCATATAAAATAAAAATTATTATTATTCTTTTGTTTGCCATTGAAAACAGAGAATAAAATGTTAAATTCTTAGAATAAATAAGAGCCGTTAGTTACAAAAGAAATCTGTTCATTTTAATGACTTATTTTTCAATAAAAAAAAACCATTTCACTATTTATAGGTATAAAATGCGGGGCCATAAATTGAGAAGGCTTTTTTTAAGTTTATTTGAAGGTGTGAAATTGATGACATAAAGTTGAAAAAATTATATCGGTCAAATGACCACCTCTTGAGGAGATGCACATTTGTGCTCGTTTTATGACATTTTGAATTGTTGCTCGCAAAACATCTGGCTCCAAATTGGTATTTTCTTCTTCAATGTTGGCTTTCAAGACTTGCAAAGTTTGTGGTTTGTTGTGGTAAACTCGAAATTTCAAAAAGCCCTAAAGGAAGAAGTCTGACGCCGTGAGATCTGGCGATCTGGCCGGCCAGTTCAAATCGCCAAAAAGGGAGATAACACGGCACGAAAATTGGTGATTCAAAATCGCCATCGTTGCCCGAGCTGTGTGAGCGGTTGCTCCGCCCTACTGGAACCAACAATGCTCGAGACCCTATTCAGCAAGTTGTGGCAACACGGTTACGGTGGTGCCGTCGGCGTCCTCCAAAAAATAAGGGCCAATTACTTTTTCACTGCAAATGCCGCACCAAACAGTCACTTTGAAGGGATGCAATGGCTCTTCGCGCATTTCATGTGCTTTCTCCATGCCCCTGAAACGCAAATTTTGTTTATTCACATAACCTGCTGCGTTAAAACAACAGACCGGAAATTGGTCAAATAAGCAGTAATAATAATTCCGCGTCAGGTGTGTATCGCTTCATTGCTTTTTGTCAACTAACTGCCCGAACACAATGGTGAAACTGGAGCGGAAGTACACAGCGCTGTCAAAGTTGAAATACACGTACTCCCTATAGCACGAACACAATGCTAAGCTGTAGCTGAAGTACGAAAAGTAGCTGCAGCACAAGTTGAGTCAACTTCAACTTCTGAACGAGCTGTACTACTTTTTGACAGTTAAAAACAAAAACAAAAAATCGAAAATGGCAGAGCCGTCTAAGGAGAAATTCATAGCAAACGATTTCTTCTTCCTCAGTCATTATTATAAAAATTATAATTATAAAATCCACCACAAAAAACATTTTCAAGAAACAAAGCGCGATCAGCTTTCCGCTTTGACAGCTTGAGCAATCGAGCTGCGCTTCACGTGCATTGCTACTTTAGTGAGCGACTTATTTGACAGTTTGTACTACAGCTACTTCATCTGCTGCAGCACTTCCGCATTGTGTTCGGGCAGTAATTCTCTATCTGTCTACAACATAAATGTCAAAGCACAATGACATTTAACACCATTTGCAAAAATTATGGCACATTCACATTATGATATTACTTTTGCCCCACTTGTATGTACATTCCGGGACAAAATGATAAGACACACCCAGAAATTCGTAAGAAGAAAGTGTGCGTAACATTTGTCAAATCCGATTGAATTATTAGGTAACAGGGTGCATTTAGACCGCACTGCCATAAAATAATTTCTAGAAAAACCCTTAATTTTCTTTTTTTTGGGGGAAAACCCGAAAACTGGGCGGGACATAAAGATAGAACATGTTGATCATTTTGTGTCGATACGTTGATCAGTAAATATGTATTTAAGTAAACATTGGTGAAATTAGTTGTGCTCTTTTTTTATTACCATTTGGTGTAAAATTTTATAAACTTTTTTTTTAAAAAAGGATAATAGGACACGAAGAAATTTTAAAATCAGCTGAAGTACGAACAATTTTGAAATAGGAGTGAAATGGGAACGAAGAAGCAGTGAAGAGAAGTTGAACAGTAATGATAAATTTAATAAAAAATCCCGAAAATTATGGCAAATGAAAGTCACCGCGATTTTGCGGGAAGCTTCAAATAATTCTTTAACGGCTCGTCAAATCGCTGCTAAAGCGGGAGTTAAAACAACAACAATGCGAACATCTCCAAAGGCAAAAACTGCTTCAGAAGTCACCTTTAACCGAAGTTCACAAAACGTGCCTTTTAGAGTTTGTTCGTAGCCATTACAATTGGAAGAAAAACTGGAGAAAAGTCGAAATCACAGATGAAACAAAGTTCAATTTAGATGGGCCTGACGGATGGAATTACTATTTTCACAATCTGCGGAAGAAGTAACGAATTTAAAGTCGCTGTTAAATGGGAAGAGGTTTTTTAACGGTATGGATTGGAATTGGCTACAACAGAAGGACCAAAATAAAATTTGTCAGTGGCAGAATTAATAGCACCAGATATATTAAACTTATTAACGAACAAATTGAGAGGTTTGTAGACAAAAACTTAATTTTTCAACAGGATAGTGCGGTAATTCATTCTTCCCCCCAAGTCAAGGAGCACTTTAACTCAAAAAAACATATCCCTTCTTAACTGACCAGCAAAATCACTTGACTTGAATATAATTCAGAGCATGTGGGGAGAGCCTGTCCGAGCAATTTATGCAGGTGGAAAGCAATATAACAATATTGCGGAATTAAAAGAATTCATTACTACAGAATGGGACAAAGATATTGTAGCATAATAATAACTACGCCCCCTAAAAATATGACGCAACAAATTCCGAAGTGACTTCATTCTGGCAGAATTTTGGTTCGTACTGTCCTTTCATTCGAGGTTCGTGTCTGGGACGAAGTCTCCACAGCTCATGTCAACGAAAGAGACAAATAATATCAGGGATAAAAGGGAATTATAACTGCAAGAATTATTTCTCTTATTCCAGTGGTCGAAGAATTTGCTAGAAGTTTCTGGCTATCAGAAACTTCTGCTATATAAGGACAGATGGCGGTCAAAAAAAAACACAGTTGGTTTAGAACCGTGGCGAAGAGATTGGAAAAGTGATAATGGGCGAAGTTGTAATTTGGTGATAAATTGAAAGTTGAGAGTGAACAAGAAAAAGTAATTAGTTTGGATTTGTGAATTAAGTAATTGAAAGGAGATAAAGTGATTTGAGAGGAAAGAGACCTTGTAAGAAAAGAATTTGCAAAGAATAGTATAGTGTGAACTTGAATTGTTCTATAGACTAGAAAATAAAGAAATAAATTTCACAGAATATCGTTTTATCTACTCGAGCCGTAGCTTGCATATTACATTGGTGTCAGAAGCGGGATAAAACTTATTCTGTGAATAACTATTTCCGTGGTGTGAAATTGCACAAAAAAAAAAAAAAAAACGATTTCTGTGTTGAGTTAATTAGTTGCGCAAAATGGGTCGCAAATTGGGAAAACTAACTATAACTCAACTAAAGGCAGAACTCAGTAAGCGGAACCTCGACACAACTGGGGGAAAAGATGCCCTGCTGATTCGTCTGGAAGAAGCAGTAACGCAGGAAGGTGAAAATCCGCACGACGTAGAGTTTGACGTGGAAGAGGAACCAGCAAGTACAGCAGCCGACCCGGGTATAACAAGTCTGCTCCTGCAACTTAAGTTAGTCATGGACGAACAAAAGAAAGCAATAGAAGATCAAAGGAATTCTCTAGAACTTAAGCTGGACGAACAAAAGAAAGCGATGGACGAACAAAAGAAAGCAATGGGCGACCAAAGGAATTCTCTAGAACTTAAGCTGGACGAACAAAAGAAAGCAATGGACGAACAAAAGAATTCTCTAGAACTTAAGATGGACGAACAAAAGAATTCTCTAGATGCTCTGGAAAGTAAACTTGATGAGCAAAACAAGAACTTGGAATCCAAATTCGAAGTGATCGAAGAGAAAATCGAGAAGGTCGAGACGCAACTCGAAAAAGTCGAAACTAGATTCGATGAAAATTTTGAGAAACATGAAACTCAGTTCGGGAAGATAGAGACTCAGTTTGAAAAAGTAGAAAAGCAAGTCGAAAATCTTGCTAAGGAGCTCAGCAACGTGAAGAGACAGAAAGCACGGGAATATTCCACTGACGGTCTGAGAAGAAAGGAGGTGCAGCCTCCTATCTTCGATGGTCAAACATCATGGCCAATTTATAAGAGGCAATTCGAAGCGGCCGCAATGACCAATAGCTGGGACGATGAAGAGAAGTCTATTGCACTCACGCTTGCACTGAGGGGTCCAGCTGCGGAGCTCTTGCAGACCATCCCGGAAGATAAACAGCAGAACTACGACTCTCTGGTTCAGGCTATCGAGATGCGGTTTGGGGATGAACACATGCAGCAGGTGTACAGGGTTCAGCTGCGTAGTCGAGTCCAGAAAAGGGGGGAAACGCTCCAACAGTTGCAAGCGGATATAGAGCGACTAGCCCATCTTTCATACCCTAAAGCCGGTGAGGAGCTTATCAACGAAATGGCGGTGGAAGCTTTTATTCAGGCCATAGAGGACAGACAACTGCAAATGGCTGTAAGGATGGCTGAAAAGCGAACACTCCCCGAGGCATTGGCATTCGCTTTGTCAATGAAGGCTGCGGACCAAGCATACCAGGGAATACACCGTGTCAGGGAAATGTCCGTCGTGGAATGCTCATGCCAGAGAACAGCCGTCATGGATGAAGACAGAGCTCGCGGAAGTCAAATCCGTTGCTGGAATTGCAACCAAACCGGACACCTACAACGGCAGTGCAGAAGTGCACCTAGACGAGGAAATTGTTCACATTGCGGAAGTAGGAGAAGCAGAGAGGAAGCATCTGGCTGTCAGTTAGACTTCCCAAAACCAGCAGTCGGGAAATGCGTAAGGACCAACTTCGCGGGGCAGAAGTTGGTTACTGGAATCGAGGCCCCCAGGACCACCATTCAAGTTTCGCAAACCAAACGGGGTAACAAGAGCCTGACAGTGGAGGCACTAATCAACGAGAAGAAGTGCGTAGCCACCATCGACACAGGTGCCACTGCCTCCATTGTAAGAAGAGATATCGTCAAAAGCTCCTGGCTGCACAACACCAACAGCTACTGCCTGAAGACTGCAACAGGGGAAATGGCGAAGGTATTTGGAGAAGTTCGTCTTACGATTACTCTGGCAGGACTGACGTTCTCCCATGCGTTTCTGGTGGCAGATATATGCGACGAGTGCATCATCGGAGTAGACTTCATGAAAGCAAATGAAGTAATCTTGGACATCGGGATGCAAGTACTGAGGTATCGAAATGTGGAGATTCCGATGGTGTACGGAAATGAGAATGCCGTAACTCTCAGGACAGTCATCAGCAAAGACGAAGTTTTGCCGCCGTCTTCAGAGACAATCATTTGGACGAAGCTGGAAGGTGATCTTGGGAGCCACCGATTCTACATAGTAGAACCAGACCCAGAGAAGAATTCTCAAGACTACATCGTGGGAAAGACGTTAGTCGAACCAAAGAACACCATGGTTCCAGTGAGGGTTTTGAACGCAAGACCACACACTGTAAAACTAAGGCGAGGGGATGTGACTGGAAAATGCACGCCGATTACCGCCGTCGCAACAATATCTGAACGTGATGCTCCAAAACCTCTCCCATCACCTTGGACAGCGGAAACGAGAGAGACGATTCTCCAGTCCAGTGAGCTGAATCAGGAGCAGCGAACTATGGCAGAGAATCTTATCAATGAGTACGCTGATGTATTTGCCTCACAGGACGGAGAATACGGCCGAACACACCTGGTACAACATCGAATAGACACTGGTGATACTAGACCAATTCGTCAGCCTGCTAGGCGCCTTCCATTGGCAAAGCAGACAGAAGTTGCAGAGATGGTGTCGGCAATGGAGAAAGAAGGTCTGATTGAAAGTTCCAAAAGTCCGTGGGCATCACCGGTTGTACTGGTTAAGAAGAAAGATGGCAGCACGCGGTTCTGCGTGGACTATCGGCAGCTCAATTACGTCACCAAGAAAGACAGCTACCCTCTGCCACGGATTGACGACACGCTAGACACACTATCAGGAGCCCGATGGTTTTCCACTCTCGACTTGAAGAGTGGCTACTGGCAGGTACAGATCCATCCAGAAGACCGGGAGAAAACCGCCTTCACCGCAGGAAATGGGCTATGGCAATTCACGGTAATGCCATTCGGGCTGTGCAATGCTCCGGCGACTTTCGAGCGATTGATGGAATGTGTCCTGCAAGGGTTAACATGGAAAACCTGTTTGGTATACTTGGATGATGTCATCGTCGTAGGAAAAACGTTTGCGCAACACCGAGACAATCTAAGGGATGTGTTTCAAAGGCTTCGAAGTGCCCACCTGAAGCTCAACCCCAAGAAGTGCGCCCTGTTTAGAGCGGAAGTCAAGTACCTGGGACACATAATTTCAGCGAAAGGAGTGAGAACCGATCCGGAGAAGGTCGAAGCGGTGAAAAACTGGCCAGTCCCCAAAGACAAACACCAACTAAGGAGCTTCCTGGGCCTAGCCACCTACTACAGACGGTTCGTGAAGGATTTTGCCGGGATCGCAAAGAACCTGCACCAGTTGACGGAAAAGGGAAAACAATTCAAATGGTCAATTGAGTGCGAGAAGAGCTTCAAGGCACTTAAACAACGGCTATGCGATGCCCCGATACTGGCTTACCCCACTCCCGGGGAAACGTTCGTTGTGGATGCAGATGCTAGTAATGTCGGGGTAGGAGCCGTACTCTCCCAGGTGCATGACGGCCAAGAGAAGGTGGTTGCGTACTTCAGCAAGGTGCTCTCTAAGCCAGAAAGGAACTACTGCGTGACAAGGCGGGAACTTCTAGCTTTGATCTTGGCTACGAAGCATTTTCACAAATACCTCTACGGGAGGAAGTTCGTTCTTCGCACAGACCATGCAGCCTTAAAATGGCTATTACAGTTCAAGAGTCCTGAGGGTCAGGTCGCAAGATGGATCGAAAGGCTGCAAATCTACGACTACGAAATACAGCATCGTAAAGGAAAACTCCACTCTAATGCGGATGCACTGTCCCGGAGACCATGCAGAACGGATTGTAAACATTGTGCGCGTCAGGAAGAACGGGAGCTGGTTTCAATCCAAAGAATGAGAGCCGAACCTATCGTCGGCTGGAGCGTAGATGAGATCCGGAACGCTCAGAAGGAAGACCCGGATATCGAGCCGATTCTGGCCTGGAAGGAGAACATGGAGAAACCGGATCATCAGGACATCTCTCACAGAAGCCCGACCTTAAAGGCATATTTTGCGCAGTGGGACTCCCTCCATGTCCAAGAAGGTGTTCTGAGAAGAAAATGGGAATCCTCCGACGGAAAGTCGTTTGTAATGCAGCTTGTCGTACCGCGGACGAGGGTCAAGGAGGTGTTACAGGAAATGCATGGCGGGGCGACCGGAGGCCACCTGGGAGTGAATAAGACGCTAGAAAAGGTACGAGAACGTTTTTATTGGTTAAAAGCGAAGGAAGATATAGAAGACTGGTGCAGAAAATGCGACGTGTGTGCAGCTAGCAAGGGTCCGAGAATCAAAACTCGAGGTAAGATGCACCAATACAACGTGGGAGCACCTTTTGAACGAATCGCCATTGACATCGCAGGACCCTTTCCGGAAACCGACAATGGTAATCGGTATATCCTCGTAGTGATGGACTACTTCAGTAAGTGGCCGGAAGCGTTTCCGATCCCTAACCAGGAAGCCAGAACCGTGGCGGAGCAGATCGTCTACAATTGGGTTAGCAGATTCGGTGTGCCCTTGGAATTGCATTCTGACCAAGGGCGGAACTTCGAGTCAAGAATCTTCCAAGAGATGTGTCAACTACTCGGAATCAAAAAGACAAGGACAACCCCGCTTCATCCACAGTCGGACGGTATGGTGGAGCGTTTCAATAGGACTTTGGACGAACATCTCTCGAAGGTCGTAGGTGACTACCAACGGGATTGGGACCGGCAGATTCCCTTGTTTTTGATGGCCTATAGAAGTGCCGTGCATAGCACTACTCGACATACGCCGTTCGAAATCTTATTTGGTGGAATAGCTCGTTTACCCAGTGAGGTGAAATTTGGATCTCCTACCAATGAGCCCAGAAATGAAGAAGAGTACGTGGCGGACCTTAGGGAAAGGCTTAGGGACATACACCAAAGGACCAGAAGCCAGATTAAGATGACGAGCGACCGCATGAAGACCAGGTATGATGCCAAGGCAACAACGTCAGGATTCCAGGAAGGAGATCTGGTGTGGCTGTATAATCCCCATCGCCAAAAGGGGAAATCACCTAAATTACAGCGGAACTGGGAAGGTCCCTACAGAATAATAACCCGCATCAACGATGTTGTCTACCGCATCCAGCGAGGACCGAGGGCCAAAATGAAAGTGGTTCATGTGGACCGACTGAGTCGATACAATGGCCGAAATGAGGATGCACTTGTTCGGGACGAACATGTCTAAGAGGGGGGCAGTGTAGCATAATAATAACTACGCCCCCTAAAAATATGACGCAACAAATTCCGAAGTGACTTCATTCTGGCAGAATTTTGGTTCGTACTGTCCTTTCATTCGAGGTTCGTGTCTGGGACGAAGTCTCCACAGCTCATGTCAACGAAAGAGACAAATAATATCAGGGATAAAAGGGAATTATAACTGCAAGAATTATTTCTCTTATTCCAGTGGTCGAAGAATTTGCTAGAAGTTTCTGGCTATCAGAAACTTCTGCTATATAAGGACAGATGGCGGTCAAAAAAAAACACAGTTGGTTTAGAACCGTGGCGAAGAGATTGGAAAAGTGATAATGGGCGAAGTTGTAATTTGGTGATAAATTGAAAGTTGAGAGTGAACAAGAAAAAGTAATTAGTTTGGATTTGTGAATTAAGTAATTGAAAGGAGATAAAGTGATTTGAGAGGAAAGAGACCTTGTAAGAAAAGAATTTGCGAAGAATAGTATAGTGTGAACTTGAATTGTTCTATAGACTAGAAAATAAAGAAATAAATTTCACAGAATATCGTTTTATCTACTCGAGCCGTAGCTTGCATATTACAATATTGTAATATGCGAGCTACGGCTCGAGTAGATAAAACAATTATTCTGTGAAATTATTTCTTTATTTTCTACTCTATAGAACAATTCAAGTTCACACTATACTATTCTTCGCAAATTCTTTTCTTACAATGTCTCTTTCCTCTCAAATCACTTTATCTCCTTTCAATTACTTAATTCACAAATTCAAACTAATTACTTTTTCTTGTTTACTCTCAACTTTCAATTTATCACCAAATTACAACTTCGCCCGTTATCACTTTTCCAATCTCTTCGCCACGGTTCTAAAACCAACTGTGTCTTTTTTGATCGCCATCTGTCCTTATATAGCAGAAGTTTCTGATAGCCAGAAACTTCTAGCAAATTCTTCGACCACTGGAACAAGAGAAATAATTCTTGCAGTTTCAATTCCCTTTTATCCCTGATATTATTCGTCTCTTTCGTTGACATGAGCTGTGGAGACTTCGTCCCAGACACGAACCTCGAATGAAAGGACAGTACGAACCAAAATTCTGCCAGAATGAAGTCACTTCGGAATTTGTTGCGTCATATTTTAGGGGGCGTAGTTATTATTATGTTACACTGCCCCCCTCTTAGACGTGTTCGTCCCGAACAAGTGCATCCTCATTTCGGCCATTGTATCGACTCAGTCGGTCCACATGAACCACTTTCATTTTGGCCCTTGGTCCTCGCTGGATGCGGTAGACAACATCGTTGATGCGGGTTACTATTCTGTAGGGACCTTCCCAGTTCCGCTGTAACTTAGGTGATTTCCCCTTTTGGCGATGGGGATTATACAGCCACACCAGATCTCCTTCCTGGAATCCTGACGTTGTTGCCTTGGCATCATACCTGGTCTTCATGCGGTCGCTCGTCATCTTAATCTGGCTTCTGGTCCTTTGGTGTATGTCCCTAAGCCTTTCCCTAAGGTCCGCCACGTACTCTTCTTCATTTCTGGGCTCATTGGTAGGAGATCCAAATTTCACCTCACTGGGTAAACGAGCTATTCCACCAAATAAGATTTCGAACGGCGTATGTCGAGTAGTGCTATGCACGGCACTTCTATAGGCCATCAAAAACAAGGGAATCTGCCGGTCCCAATCCCGTTGGTAGTCACCTACGACCTTCGAGAGATGTTCGTCCAAAGTCCTATTGAAACGCTCCACCATACCGTCCGACTGTGGATGAAGCGGGGTTGTCCTTGTCTTTTTGATTCCGAGTAGTTGACACATCTCTTGGAAGATTCTTGACTCGAAGTTCCGCCCTTGGTCAGAATGCAATTCCAAGGGCACACCGAATCTGCTAACCCAATTGTAGACGATCTGCTCCGCCACGGTTCTGGCTTCCTGGTTAGGGATCGGAAACGCTTCCGGCCACTTACTGAAGTAGTCCATCACTACGAGTATATACCGATTACCATTGTCGGTTTCCGGAAAGGGCCCTGCGATGTCAATGGCGATTCGTTCGAAAGGTGCTCCCACGTTGTATTGGTGCATCTTACCTCGAGTTTTGATTCTCGGACCCTTGCTAGCTGCACACACGTCGCATTTTCTGCACCAGTCTTCGATATCTTCCTTCGCTTTTAACCAATAAAAACGTTCTCGTACCCTTTCTAGCGTCTTATTCACTCCCAAGTGGCCTCCGGTCGCCCCGCCATGCATTTCCTGTAACACCTCCTTGACCCTCGTCCGCGGTACTACAAGCTGCATTACAAACGATTTTCCGTCGGAGGATTCCCATTTTCTTCTCAGAACACCTTCTTGGACATGGAGGGAGTCCCACTGCGCAAAATATGCCTTTAAGGTCGGGCTTCTGTGAGAGATGTCCTGATGATCCGGTTTCTCCATGTTCTCCTTCCAGGCCAGAATCGGCTCGATATCGGGGTCTTCCTTCTGAGCGTTCCGGATCTCATCTACGCTCCAGCCGGCGATAGGTTCGGCTCTCATTCTTTGGATGGAAACCAGCTCCCGTTCTTCCTGACGCGCACAATGTTTACAATCCGTTCTGCATGGTCTCCGGGACAGTGCATCCGCATTAGAGTGGAGTTTTCCTTTACGATGCTGTATTTCGTAGTCGTAGATTTGCAGCCTTTCGATCCATCTTGCGACCTGACCCTCAGGACTCTTGAACTGTAATAGCCATTTTAATGCTGCATGGTCTGTGCGAAGAACGAACTTCCTCCCGTAGAGGTATTTGTGAAAATGCTTCGTAGCCAAGATCAAAGCTAGAAGTTCCCGCCTTGTCACGCAGTAGTTCCTTTCTGGCTTAGAGAGCACCTTGCTGAAGTACGCAACCACCTTCTCTTGGCCGTCATGCACCTGGGAGAGTACGGCTCCTACCCCGACATTACTAGCATCTGCATCCACAACGAACGTTTCCCCGGGAGTGGGGTAAGCCAGTATCGGGGCATCGCATAGCCGTTGTTTAAGTGCCTTGAAGCTCTTCTCGCACTCAATTGACCATTTGAATTGTTTTCCCTTTTCCGTCAACTGGTGCAGGTTCTTTGCGATCCCGGCAAAATCCTTCACGAACCGTCTGTAGTAGGTGGCTAGGCCCAGGAAGCTCCTTAGCAAGATTTTCGACTTGCTTTCCTACTATCTCGAATTGCGTATCCACTTTTTCAAACTGAGTCTCTATCTTCCCGAACTGAGTTTCATGTTTCTCAAAATTTTCATCGAATCTAATTTCGACTTTTTCGAGTTGCGTCTCGACCTTCTCGATTTTTTTCTTCGATCACTTCGAATTTGGATTCCAAGTTCTTGTTTTGCTCATCAAGTTTACTTTCCAGAGCATCTAGAGAATTCTTTTGTTCGTCCATTGCTTTCTTTTGTTCGTCCAGCTTAAGTTCTAGAGAATTCCTTTGGTCGCCCATTGCTTTCTTTTGTTCGTCCATCGCTTTCTTTTGTTCATCCAGCTTAAGTTCTAGAGAATTCTTTTGTTCGTCCATTGCTTTCTTTTGTTCGTCCAGCTTAAGTTCTAGAGAATTCCTTTGGTCATCGAGCTTATGACTTTGATCTTCTATTGCTTTCTTTTGTTCGTCCATGACTAACTTAAGTTGCAGGAGCAGACTTGTTATACCCGGGTCGGCTACTGTACTTGCTGGTTCCTCTTCCACGTCAAACTCTATGTCATGCGGATTTTCACCTTCCTGCGTTACTGCTTCTTCCAGACGAATCAGTAGGGCATCTTTTCCCCCAGTTGTGTCGAGGTTCCGCTTACTGAGTTCTGCCTTTAGTTGAGTTATAGTTAGTTTTCCCAATTTGCGACCCATTTTGCGCAACTAATTAACTCAACACAGAAATCGTTTTTTTTTTTTTTTTTTGTGCAATTTCACACCACGGAAATAGTTATTCACAGAATAAGTTTTATCCCACTTCTGACACCAATGTAATATGCGAGCTACGGCTCGAGTAGATAAAACAATTATTCTGTGAAATTATTTCTTTATTTTCTACTCTATAGAACAATTCAAGTTCACACTATACTATTCTTCGCAAATTCTTTTCTTACAATGTCTCTTTCCTCTCAAATCACTTTATCTCCTTTCAATTACTTAATTCACAAATTCAAACTAATTACTTTTTCTTGTTTACTCTCAACTTTCAATTTATCACCAAATTACAACTTCGCCCGTTATCACTTTTCCAATCTCTTCGCCACGGTTCTAAAACCAACTGTGTCTTTTTTGATCGCCATCTGTCCTTATATAGCAGAAGTTTCTGATAGCCAGAAACTTCTAGCAAATTCTTCGACCACTGGAACAAGAGAAATAATTCTTGCAGTTTCAATTCCCTTTTATCCCTGATATTATTCGTCTCTTTCGTTGACATGAGCTGTGGAGACTTCGTCCCAGACACGAACCTCGAATGAAAGGACAGTACGAACCAAAATTCTGCCAGAATGAAGTCACTTCGGAATTTGTTGCGTCATATTTTAGGGGGCGTAGTTATTATTATGTTACAATATGTTAAAAAGTAGTTTAAAAGTATACCGAAGAGGATGTTAGAAGTGGTAGAAAATAAAAGAGCTAGCACACATTTAAAATTCACCTGTCCTATGATTTTGTCCCATCCAGTTTTCGGTTTTCCCCCCAAACCAAGCAAGTTAAGAGTTCTTCCAGACATTTTATGGCAGAGTGGTCTAAATACGCCCTGTTACCTACTGATTTAATCAGATTTGACAAATGTTATGCACACTGTTTTTTTCTTAAGCATTTGTGGGGGTGTCATCATTTTGTCCCGGGGTGTATTGTACATATGTACATATTGTAATATGCGAGCTACGGCTCGAGTAGATAAAACAATTATTCTGTGAAATTATTTCTTTATTTTCTACTCTATAGAACAATTCAAGTTCACACTATACTATTCTTCGCAAATTCTTTTCTTACAATGTCTCTTTCCTCTCAAATCACTTTATCTCCTTTCAATTACTTAATTCACAAATTCAAACTAATTACTTTTTCTTGTTTACTCTCAACTTTCAATTTATCACCAAATTACAACTTCGCCCGTTATCACTTTTCCAATCTCTTCGCCACGGTTCTAAAACCAACTGTGTCTTTTTTGATCGCCATCTGTCCTTATATAGCAGAAGTTTCTGATAGCCAGAAACTTCTAGCAAATTCTTCGACCACTGGAACAAGAGAAATAATTCTTGCAGTTTCAATTCCCTTTTATCCCTGATATTATTCGTCTCTTTCGTTGACATGAGCTGTGGAGACTTCGTCCCAGACACGAACCTCGAATGAAAGGACAGTACGAACCAAAATTCTGCCAGAATGAAGTCACTTCGGAATTTGTTGCGTCATATTTTAGGGGGCGTAGTTATTATTATGTTACACTGCCCCCCTCTTAGACGTGTTCGTCCCGAACAAGTGCATCCTCATTTCGGCCATTGTATCGACTCAGTCGGTCCACATGAACCACTTTCATTTTGGCCCTTGGTCCTCGCTGGATGCGGTAGACAACATCGTTGATGCGGGTTACTATTCTGTAGGGACCTTCCCAGTTCCGCTGTAACTTAGGTGATTTCCCCTTTTGGCGATGGGGATTATACAGCCACACCAGATCTCCTTCCTGGAATCCTGACGTTGTTGCCTTGGCATCATACCTGGTCTTCATGCGGTCGCTCGTCATCTTAATCTGGCTTCTGGTCCTTTGGTGTATGTCCCTAAGCCTTTCCCTAAGGTCCGCCACGTACTCTTCTTCATTTCTGGGCTCATTGGTAGGAGATCCAAATTTCACCTCACTGGGTAAACGAGCTATTCCACCAAATAAGATTTCGAACGGCGTATGTCGAGTAGTGCTATGCACGGCACTTCTATAGGCCATCAAAAACAAGGGAATCTGCCGGTCCCAATCCCGTTGGTAGTCACCTACGACCTTCGAGAGATGTTCGTCCAAAGTCCTATTGAAACGCTCCACCATACCGTCCGACTGTGGATGAAGCGGGGTTGTCCTTGTCTTTTTGATTCCGAGTAGTTGACACATCTCTTGGAAGATTCTTGACTCGAAGTTCCGCCCTTGGTCAGAATGCAATTCCAAGGGCACACCGAATCTGCTAACCCAATTGTAGACGATCTGCTCCTGATTCAGCTCACTGGACTGGAGAATCGTCTCTCTCGCTTCCGCTGTCCAAGGTGATGGGAGAAGTTTTGGAGCATCACGTTCAGATATTGTTGCGACGGCGGTAATCGGCGTGCATTTTCCAGTCACCTCCCCTCGCCTTAGTTTGACAGTGTGTGGTCTTGCGTTCAAAACCCTCACTGGAACCATGGTGTTCTTTGGTTCGACTAACGTCTTTCCCACGATGTAGTCTTGAGAATTCTTCTCTGGGTCTGGTTCTACTATGTAGAATCGGTGGCTCCCAAGATCACCTTCCAGCTTCGTCCAAATGATTGTCTCTGAAGACGGCGGCAAAACTTCGTCTTTGCTGATGACTGTCCTGAGAGTTACGGCATTCTCATTTCCGTACACCATCGGAATCTCCACATTTCGATACCTCAGTACTTGCATCCCGATGTCCAAGATTACTTCATTTGCTTTCATGAAGTCTACTCCGATGATGCACTCGTCGCATATATCTGCCACCAGAAACGCATGGGAGAACGTCAGTCCTGCCAGAGTAATCGTAAGACGAACTTCTCCAAATACCTTCGCCATTTCCCCTGTTGCAGTCTTCAGGCAGTAGCTGTTGGTGTTGTGCAGCCAGGAGCTTTTGACGATATCTCTTCTTACAATGGAGGCAGTGGCACCTGTGTCGATGGTGGCTACGCACTTCTTCTCGTTGATTAGTGCCTCCACTGTCAGGCTCTTGTTACCCCGTTTGGTTTGCGAAACTTGAATGGTGGTCCTGGGGGCCTCGATTCCAGTAACCAACTTCTGCCCCGCGAAGTTGGTCCTTACGCATTTCCCGACTGCTGGTTTTGCGAAGTCTGACTGACAGGATGGATGTTATCACCGCCAGATGCTTCCTCTCTGCTTCTCCTACTTCCGCAATGTGAACAATTTCCTCGTCTAGGTGCACTTCTGCACTGCCGTTGTAGGTGTCCCGTTTGGTTGCAATTCCAGCAACGGATTTGACTTCCGCGAGCTCTGTCTTCATCCATGACGGCTGTTCTCTGGCATGAGCATTCCACGACGGACATTTCCCTGACACGGTGTATTCCCTGGTATGCTTGGTCCGCAGCCTTCATTGACAAAGCGAATGCCAATGCCTCGGGGAGTGTTCGTTTTTCAGCCATCCTTACAGCCATTTGCAGTTGTCTGTCCTCTATGGCCTGAATAAAAGCTTCCACCGCCATTTCGTTGATAAGCTCCTCACCGGCTTTAGGGTATGAAAGATGGGCTAGTCGCTCTATATCCGCTTGCAACTGTTGGAGCGTTTCCCCCCTTTTCTGGACTCGACTACGCAGCTGAACCCTGTACACCTGCTGCATGTGTTCATCCCCAAACCGCATCTCGATAGCCTGAACCAGAGAGTCGTAGTTCTGCTGTTTATCTTCCGGGATGGTCTGCAAGAGCTCCGCAGCTGGACCCCTCAGTGCAAGTGTGAGTGCAATGGACTTCTCTTCATCGTCCCAGCTATTGGTCATTGCGGCCGCTTCGAATTGCCTTTTATAAATTGGCCATGATGTTTGACCATCGAAGATAGGAGGCTGCATCTCCTTTCTTCTCAGACCGTCAGTGGAATATTCCCGTGCTTTCTGTCTCTTCACGTTGCTGAGCTCCTTAGCAAGATTTTCGACTTGCTTTCCTACTATCTCGAATTGCGTATCCACTTTTTCAAACTGAGTCTCTATCTTCCCGAACTGAGTTTCATGTTTCTCAAAATTTTCATCGAATCTAATTTCGACTTTTTCGAGTTGCGTCTCGACCTTCTCGATTTTTTCTTCGATCACTTCGAATTTGGATTCCAAGTTCTTGTTTTGCTCATCAAGTTTACTTTCCAGAGCATCTAGAGAATTCTTTTGTTCGTCCATTGCTTTCTTTTGTTCGTCCAGCTTAAGTTCTAGAGAATTCCTTTGGTCGCCCATTGCTTTCTTTTGTTCGTCCATCGCTTTCTTTTGTTCATCCAGCTTAAGTTCTAGAGAATTCTTTTGTTCGTCCATTGCTTTCTTTTGTTCGTCCAGCTTAAGTTCTAGAGAATTCCTTTGGTCATCGAGCTTATGACTTTGATCTTCTATTGCTTTCTTTTGTTCGTCCATGACTAACTTAAGTTGCAGGAGCAGACTTGTTATACCCGGGTCGGCTACTGTACTTGCTGGTTCCTCTTCCACGTCAAACTCTATGTCATGCGGATTTTCACCTTCCTGCGTTACTGCTTCTTCCAGACGAATCAGTAGGGCATCTTTTCCCCCAGTTGTGTCGAGGTTCCGCTTACTGAGTTCTGCCTTTAGTTGAGTTATAGTTAGTTTTCCCAATTTGCGACCCATTTTGCGCAACTAATTAACTCAACACAGAAATCGTTTTTTTTTTTTTTTTTTTTTTTTTGTGCAATTTCACACCACGGAAATAGTTATTCACAGAATAAGTTTTATCCCGCTTCTGACACCAATGTAATATGCGAGCTACGGCTCGAGTAGATAAAACAATTATTCTGTGAAATTATTTCTTTATTTTCTACTCTATAGAACAATTCAAGTTCACACTATACTATTCTTCGCAAATTCTTTTCTTACAATGTCTCTTTCCTCTCAAATCACTTTATCTCCTTTCAATTACTTAATTCACAAATTCAAACTAATTACTTTTTCTTGTTTACTCTCAACTTTCAATTTATCACCAAATTACAACTTCGCCCGTTATCACTTTTCCAATCTCTTCGCCACGGTTCTAAAACCAACTGTGTCTTTTTTGATCGCCATCTGTCCTTATATAGCAGAAGTTTCTGATAGCCAGAAACTTCTAGCAAATTCTTCGACCACTGGAACAAGAGAAATAATTCTTGCAGTTTCAATTCCCTTTTATCCCTGATATTATTCGTCTCTTTCGTTGACATGAGCTGTGGAGACTTCGTCCCAGACACGAACCTCGAATGAAAGGACAGTACGAACCAAAATTCTGCCAGAATGAAGTCACTTCGGAATTTGTTGCGTCATATTTTAGGGGGCGTAGTTATTATTATGTTACAATATATTGAGATTACTTTTTTTTTTTGAGGCAAAACGCAATGTGGCGTTAGGTCGCTCTCGCTTTGACATATTGAGTAGAAACAACGCGTGCATATGGGTTGAAACGAAGTGTAACCTCAGGCGTTGCGATCACTTCAGATCGTATATATCGTAAACGCCATTACCACCCCCAAGTAGATCTACTCTCTACTATGTCGCGCGTTTGACAATTCATTCACAGCTGTTTATGAGTTTACATAAAAAAAGTTAATTGGTGCGCGACGATTGTTTGCATACGAGTAAACAATAAAAATCGAAAGAGTAATTTTTCACTCTTTTTTCTGCGACGAATTCGTGTATTGGAAATTTAAGCAAACGGAACATCTTCATACCTCGCAACGCTGAAGCGACATTTCGTTTGGAAAATTGTCGGTCGCGCTTTTTGGCAGATTTAAACGTAGTTTCTACAACGCCGCTCAAAGCCCATTAACGCGCGTACGCCACATTGTGTTTTGGGCATTAATGCTTTGGCAAACTGAACAAAAGGTTCATGTTCGAATCTCAGAACAAAAGAAGTACCAACAAGTTTTTCTTCCACTACACGTACAGCACACATGGCTAAGAGCTATGGCTAATAGCTCCAAATATTTATTTATTTGTCCCTTAGCGGTTCCCAAACTGTTTTCAGCACTTTGCAGTAATTTTTTTTTAATATTTATTCAAATTTGTATAACATTTTGTTTTATAAATTTTTGTTGTAATAATTTTGTTCGCAGGATGCACCGTTTTCGAGATATTCACAGATTAAACCGATTTTCATTAACTTCAATCCACAGGTACGTATTGTAATATGCGAGCTACGGCTCGAGTAGATAAAACAATTATTCTGTGAAATTATTTCTTTATTTTCTACTCTATAGAACAATTCAAGTTCACACTATACTATTCTTCGCAAATTCTTTTCTTACAATGTCTCTTTCCTCTCAAATCACTTTATCTCCCTTCAATTACTTAATTCACAAATCCAAACTAATTACTTTCTCTTGTTCACTCTCAACTTTCAATTTATCACCAAATTACAACTTCGCCCATTATCACTTTTCTAATCTCTTCGCCACGGTTCTAAACCAACTGAGTCTTTTTTGATCGCCATCTGTCCTTATATAGCAGAAGTTTCTGATAGCCAGAAACTTCTAGCAAATTCTTCGACCACTGGAACAAGAGAAATAATTCTTGCAGTTTCAATTCCCTTTTATCCCTGATATTATTCGTCTCTTTCGTTGACATGAGCTGTGGAGACTTCGTCCCAGACACGAACCTCGAATGAAAGGACAGTACGAACCAAAATTCTGCCAGAATGAAGTCACTTCGGAATTTGTTGCGTCATATTTTAGGGGGCGTAGTTATTATTATGTTACACTGCCCCCCTCTTAGACGTGTTCGTCCCGAACAAGTGCATCCTCATTTCGGCCATTGTATCGACTCAGTCGGTCCACATGAACCACTTTCATTTTGGCCCTTGGTCCTCGCTGGATGCGGTAGACAACATCGTTGATGCGGGTTACTATTCTGTAGGGACCTTCCCAGTTCCGCTGTAACTTAGGTGATTTCCCCTTTTGGCGATGGGGATTATACAGCCACACCAGATCTCCTTCCTGGAATCCTGACGTTGTTGCCTTGGCATCATACCTGGTCTTCATGCGGTCGCTCGTCATCTTAATCTGGCTTCTGGTCCTTTGGTGTATGTCCCTAAGCCTTTCCCTAAGGTCCGCCACGTACTCTTCTTCATTTCTGGGCTCATTGGTAGGAGATCCAAATTTCACCTCACTGGGTAAACGAGCTATTCCACCAAATAAGATTTCGAACGGCGTATGTCGAGTAGTGCTATGCACGGCACTTCTATAGGCCATCAAAAACAAGGGAATCTGCCGGTCCCAATCCCGTTGGTAGTCACCTACGACCTTCGAGAGATGTTCGTCCAAAGTCCTATTGAAACGCTCCACCATACCGTCCGACTGTGGATGAAGCGGGGTTGTCCTTGTCTTTTTGATTCCGAGTAGTTGACACATCTCTTGGAAGATTCTTGACTCGAAGTTCCGCCCTTGGTCAGAATGCAATTCCAAGGGCACACCGAATCTGCTAACCCAATTGTAGACGATCTGCTCCGCCACGGTTCTGGCTTCCTGGTTAGGGATCGGAAACGCTTCCGGCCACTTACTGAAGTAGTCCATCACTACGAGTATATACCGATTACCATTGTCGGTTTCCGGAAAGGGCCCTGCGATGTCAATGGCGATTCGTTCGAAAGGTGCTCCCACGTTGTATTGGTGCATCTTACCTCGAGTTTTGATTCTCGGACCCTTGCTAGCTGCACACACGTCGCATTTTCTGCACCAGTCTTCGATATCTTCCTTCGCTTTTAACCAATAAAAACGTTCTCGTACCTTTTCTAGCGTCTTATTCACTCCCAAGTGGCCTCCGGTCGCCCCGCCATGCATTTCCTGTAACACCTCCTTGACCCTCGTCCGCGGTACTACAAGCTGCATTACAAACGATTTTCCGTCGGAGGATTCCCATTTTCTTCTCAGAACACCTTCTTGGACATGGAGGGAGTCCCACTGCGCAAAATATGCCTTTAAGGTCGGGCTTCTGTGAGAGATGTCCTGATGATCCGGTTTCTCCATGTTCTCCTTCCAGGCCAGAATCGGCTCGATATCGGGGTCTTCCTTCTGAGCGTTCCGGATCTCATCTACGCTCCAGCCGGCGATAGGTTCGGCTCTCATTCTTTGGATGGAAACCAGCTCCCGTTCTTCCTGACGCGCACAATGTTTACAATCCGTTCTGCATGGTCTCCGGGACAGTGCATCCGCATTAGAGTGGAGTTTTCCTTTACGATGCTGTATTTCGTAGTCGTAGATTTGCAGCCTTTCGATCCATCTTGCGACCTGACCCTCAGGACTCTTGAACTGTAATAGCCATTTTAATGCTGCATGGTCTGTGCGAAGAACGAACTTCCTCCCGTAGAGGTATTTGTGAAAATGCTTCGTAGCCAAGATCAAAGCTAGAAGTTCCCGCCTTGTCACGCAGTAGTTCCTTTCTGGCTTAGAGAGCACCTTGCTGAAGTACGCAACCACCTTCTCTTGGCCGTCATGCACCTGGGAGAGTACGGCTCCTACCCCGACATTACTAGCATCTGCATCCACAACGAACGTTTCCCCGGGAGTGGGGTAAGCCAGTATCGGGGCATCGCATAGCCGTTGTTTAAGTGCCTTGAAGCTCTTCTCGCACTCAATTGACCATTTGAATTGTTTTCCCTTTTCCGTCAACTGGTGCAGGTTCTTTGCGATCCCGGCAAAATCCTTCACGAACCGTCTGTAGTAGGTGGCTAGGCCCAGGAAGCTCCTTAGTTGGTGTTTGTCTTTGGGGACTGGCCAGTTTTTCACCGCTTCGACCTTCTCCGGATCGGTTCTCACTCCTTTCGCTGAAATTATGTGTCCCAGGTACTTGACTTCCGCTCTAAACAGGGCGCACTTCTTGGGGTTGAGCTTCAGGTGGGCACTTCGAAGCCTTTGAAACACATCCCTTAGATTGTCTCGGTGTTGCGCAAACGTTTTTCCTACGACGATGACATCATCCAAGTATACCAAACAGGTTTTCCATGTTAACCCTTGCAGGACACATTCCATCAATCGCTCGAAAGTCGCCGGAGCATTGCACAGCCCGAATGGCATTACCGTGAATTGCCATAGCCCATTTCCTGCGGTGAAGGCGGTTTTCTCCCGGTCTTCTGGATGGATCTGTACCTGCCAGTAGCCACTCTTCAAGTCGAGAGTGGAAAACCATCGGGCTCCTGATAGTGTGTCTAGCGTGTCGTCAATCCGTGGCAGAGGGTAGCTGTCTTTCTTGGTGACGTAATTGAGCTGCCGATAGTCCACGCAGAACCGCGTGCTGCCATCTTTCTTCTTAACCAGTACAACCGGTGATGCCCACGGACTTTTGGAACTTTCAATCAGACCTTCTTTCTCCATTGCCGACACCATCTCTGCAACTTCTGTCTGCTTTGCCAATGGAAGGCGCCTAGCAGGCTGACGAATTGGTCTAGTATCACCAGTGTCTATTCGATGTTGTACCAGGTGTGTTCGGCCGTATTCTCCGTCCTGTGAGGCAAATACATCAGCGTACTCATTGATAAGATTCTCTGCCATAGTTCGTTGCTCCTGATTCAGCTCACTGGACTGGAGAATCGTCTCTCTCGCTTCCGCTGTCCAAGGTGATGGGAGAAGTTTTGGAGCATCACGTTCAGATATTGTTGCGACGGCGGTAATGGGCGTGCATTTTCCAGTCACCTCCCCTCGCCTTAGTTTGACAGTGTGTGGTCTTGCGTTCAAAACCCTCACTGGAACCATGGTGTTCTTTGGTTCGACTAACGTCTTTCCCACGATGTAGTCTTGAGAATTCTTCTCTGGGTCTGGTTCTACTATGTAGAATCGGTGGCTCCCAAGATCACCTTCCAGCTTCGTCCAAATGATTGTCTCTGAAGACGGCGGCAAAACTTCGTCTTTGCTGATGACTGTCCTGAGAGTTACGGCATTCTCATTTCCGTACACCATCGGAATCTCCACATTTCGATACCTCAGTACTTGCATCCCGATGTCCAAGATTACTTCATTTGCTTTCATGAAGTCTACTCCGATGATGCACTCGTCGCATATATCTGCCACCAGAAACGCATGGGAGAACGTCAGTCCTGCCAGAGTAATCGTAAGACGAACTTCTCCAAATACCTTCGCCATTTCCCCTGTTGCAGTCTTCAGGCAGTAGCTGTTGGTGTTGTGCAGCCAGGAGCTTTTGACGATATCTCTTCTTACAATGGAGGCAGTGGCACCTGTGTCGATGGTGGCTACGCACTTCTTCTCGTTGATTAGTGCCTCCACTGTCAGGCTCTTGTTACCCCGTTTGGTTTGCGAAACTTGAATGGTGGTCCTGGGGGCCTCGATTCCAGTAACCAACTTCTGCCCCGCGAAGTTGGTCCTTACGCATTTCCCGACTGCTGGTTTTGGGAAGTCTAACTGACAGCCAGATGCTTCCTCTCTGCTTCTCCTACTTCCGCAATGTGAACAATTTCCTCGTCTAGGTGCACTTCTGCACTGCCGTTGTAGGTGTCCGGTTTGGTTGCAATTCCAGCAACGGATTTGACTTCCGCGAGCTCTGTCTTCATCCATGACGGCTGTTCTCTGGCATGAGCATTCCACGACGGACATTTCCCTGACACGGTGTATTCCCTGGTATGCTTGGTCCGCAGCCTTCATTGACAAAGCGAATGCCAATGCCTCGGGGAGTGTTCGCTTTTCAGCCATCCTTACAGCCATTTGCAGTTGTCTGTCCTCTATGGCCTGAATAAAAGCTTCCACCGCCATTTCGTTGATAAGCTCCTCACCGGCTTTAGGGTATGAAAGATGGGCTAGTCGCTCTATATCCGCTTGCAACTGTTGGAGCGTTTCCCCCCTTTTTTGGACTCGACTACGCAGCTGAACCCTGTACACCTGCTGCATGTGTTCATCCCCAAACCGCATCTCGATAGCCTGAACCAGAGAGTCGTAGTTCTGCTGTTTATCTTCCGGGATGGTCTGCAAGAGCTCCGCAGCTGGACCCCTCAGTGCAAGCGTGAGTGCAATAGACTTCTCTTCATCGTCCCAGCTATTGGTCATTGCGGCCGCTTCGAATTGCCTCTTATAAATTGGCCATGATGTTTGACCATCGAAGATAGGAGGCTGCATCTCCTTTCTTCTCAGACCGTCAGTGGAATATTCCCGTGCTTTCTGTCTCTTCACGTTGCTGAGCTCCTTAGCAAGATTTTCGACTTGCTTTCCTACTATCTCGAATTGCGTATCCACTTTTTCAAACTGAGTCTCTATCTTCCCGAACTGAGTTTCATGTTTCTCAAAATTTTCATCGAATCTAATTTCGACTTTTTCGAGTTGCGTCTCGACCTTCTCGATTTTCTCTTCGATCACTTCGAATTTGGATTCCAAGTTCTTGTTTTGCTCATCAAGTTTACTTTCCAGAGCATCTAGAGAATTCTTTTGTTCGTCCATTGCTTTCTTTTGTTCGTCCAGCTTAAGTTCTAGAGAATTCCTTTGGTCGCCCATTGCTTTCTTTTGTTCGTCCATCGCTTTCTTTTGTTCATCCAGCTTAAGTTCTAGAGAATTCTTTTGTTCGTCCATTGCTTTCTTTTGTTCGTCCAGCTTAAGTTCTAGAGAATTCTTTTGGTCATCGAGCTTATGACTTTGATCTTCTATTGCTTTCTTTTGTTCGTCCATGACTAACTTAAGTTGCAGGAGCAGACTTGTTATACCCGGGTCGGCTACTGTACTTGCTGGTTCCTCTTCCACGTCAAACTCTATGTCATGCGGATTTTCACCTTCCTGCGTTACTGCTTCTTCCAGACGAATCAGTAGGGCATCTTTTCCCCCAGTTGTGTCGAGGTTCCGCTTACTGAGTTCTGCCTTTAGTTGAGTTATAGTTAGTTTTCCCAATTTGCGACCCATTTTGCGCAACTAATTAACTCAACACAGAAATGGTTTTTTTTTTTTTTTTTTTTTTTTTTTTGTGCAATTTCACACCACGGAAATAGTTATTCACAGAATAAGTTTTATCCCGCTTCTGACACCAATGTAATATGCGAGCTACGGCTCGAGTAGATAAAACAATTATTCTGTGAAATTATTTCTTTATTTTCTACTCTATAGAACAATTCAAGTTCACACTATACTATTCTTCGCAAATTCTTTTCTTACAATGTCTCTTTCCTCTCAAATCACTTTATCTCCCTTCAATTACTTAATTCACAAATCCAAACTAATTACTTTCTCTTGTTCACTCTCAACTTTCAATTTATCACCAAATTACAACTTCGCCCATTATCACTTTTCTAATCTCTTCGCCACGGTTCTAAACCAACTGAGTCTTTTTTGATCGCCATCTGTCCTTATATAGCAGAAGTTTCTGATAGCCAGAAACTTCTAGCAAATTCTTCGACCACTGGAACAAGAGAAATAATTCTTGCAGTTTCAATTCCCTTTTATCCCTGATATTATTCGTCTCTTTCGTTGACATGAGCTGTGGAGACTTCGTCCCAGACACGAACCTCGAATGAAAGGACAGTACGAACCAAAATTCTGCCAGAATGAAGTCACTTCGGAATTTGTTGCGTCATATTTTAGGGGGCGTAGTTATTATTATGTTACAGTATTTTAAATGTTCTTTATGTTAACGTCATTTCATATCATTCGCGAATTTCGCTACGACAGCGAAAACAGTGCAGTTTGAAATTGCTCAAGCGACGGATGTGTGGTAGGGATGGACGATTATTAAAAAATGATTAGCGGTTAACTGATTAATTTATAAAGCGGTTTAAATGGTCACTTTTGATTCGGACCAACAAAATAACCCGTTAGGACCGGACCACACGAGCGACATATCGTCGCGCGACACTGTGCCGTACGATCTGCGGCTCTAGGGATTGTATGAAAGACAATACGCATGACGACAACGACTTTTTTGCCAAGGGATCTACTGGACAACAATTTTTGTCTGCGAAGCCAGCAGTTCGGGCTACAAAACAGCTGTTGAAAGTTTAAATTTCACTTTAACAGCTATCACCCTCTTCTTCATTGGTGTAGAACTTTATCACTTAAAGTGGTTCATTTATTTTTTCTTCACCGCTTGCAACATATTAAGGCGATAACAAAGTACGTTTCATTGCACTGCTGCAGCTATGGTGGTCAACTGAACAAACCAATTGTCAATATTTTGTAAAAGGACAGACGACAATTAGTCGCTCGTGACCGCGCGACAATAAGTAGCTCGTGCGGCCCTGACCTTAACTGTTGCTAAATAACTGCTTATTTTTGCTTATCCAGATGTTACTATTTTCTCCGCAATTGCAAACAAAAACTTTATGACACATACAAAAACAATGGCTTATGAACTATGCAACATTGATTCGGTTGTGTGGTCAGGATTATGATGGAATTGAATGACTTAACACATTCAAATATTGTATATCCTGCTGGAAAAGCATTTTTACCAAAAGTATTGGATCGTGGCAATGTAGACCGATATATGTATGTGAACATAATTAACATTAGGATTAGATGATCTCTCAAACAGTTGAAATAACAGTAGTTTTATCTCAGCCCCTACGCAGTTCACTAGATTTAAAATAATAAGGATACAGCAATGTTTTGCCTTTAACAAGATATTTTTTCAAACGGATCAAATGATAAGTGTGTCCAAAATAACCTGTTATACTTCTCTTTCTTTGCGATGCGAATTTCGTATCATACTACATACATATACATACATATGGGGCATTTCCGATATACATAAATAACGGCGTCACACCCGCTCGCGAGTATTTCGATTAGCGTCATCTAGTAGAGATATTTTGCTTACAGAAAGATACTTTGCTAAACAAAGTATTGTAACATAATAATGTAGCATAATAATAACTACGCCCCCTAAAAATATGACGCAACAAATTCCGAAGTGACTTCATTCTGGCAGAATTTTGGTTCGAACTGTCCTTTCATTCGAGGTTCGTGTCTGGGACGAAGTCTCCACAGCTCATGTCAACGAAAGAGACGAATAATATCAGGGATAAAAGGGAATTATAACTGCAAGAATTATTTCTCTTGTTCCAGTGGTCGAAGAATTTGCTAGAAGTTTCTGGCTATCAGAAACTTCTGCTATATAAGGACAGATGGCGATCAAAAAAAGACAGTTGGTTTAGAACCGTGGCGAAGAGATTGGAAAAGTGATAATGGGCGAAGTTGTAATTTGGTGATAAATTGAAAGTTGAGAGTAAACAAGAAAAAGTAATTAGTTTGGATTTGTGAATTAAGTAATTGAAAGGAGATAAAGTGATTTGAGAGGAAAGAGACCTTGTAAGAAAAGAATTTGCAAAGAATAGTATAGTGTGAACTTGAATTGTTCTATAGACTAGAAAATAAAGAAATAAATTTCACAGAATATCGTTTTATCTACTCGAGCCGTAGCCAGCATATTACATTGGTGTCAGAAGCGGGATAAAACTTATTCTGTGAATAACTATTTCCTTGGTGTGAAATTGCACAAAAAAAAAAAAAAAAACGATTTCTGTGTTGAGTTAATTAGTTGCGCAAAATGGGTCGCAAATTGGGAAAACTAACTATAACTCAACTAAAGGCAGAACTCAGTAAGCGGAACCTCGACACAACTGGGGGAAAAGATGCCCTGCTGATTCGTCTGGAAGAAGCAGTAACGCAGGAAGGTGAAAATCCGCACGACGTAGAGTTTGACGTGGAAGAGGAACCAGCAAGTACAGCAGCCGACCCGGGTATAACAAGTCTGCTCCTGCAACTTAAGTTAGTCATGGACGAACAAAAGAAAGCAATAGAAGACCAAAGGAATTCTATAGAACTTAAGCTGGACGAACAAAAGAAAGCAATGGACGACCAAAAGAACTCTCTAGAACTTAAGATGGACGAACAAAAGAAAGCAATGGACGACCAGAGGAATTCTCTAGAACTTAAGCTGGACGAACAAAAGAAAGCAATGGACGAACAAAAGAAAGCTATAGACGAACAAAAGAATTCTCTAGATGCTCTGGAAAGTAAACTTGATGAGCAAAACAAGAACTTGGAATCCAAATTCGAAGTGATCGAAGAGAAAATCGAGAAGGTCGAGACGCAACTCGAAAAAGTCGAAACTAGATTCGATGAAAATTTTGAGAAACATGAAACTCAGTTCGGGAAGATAGAGACTCAGTTTGAAAAAGTAGAAAAGCAAGTCGAAAATCTTGCTAAGGAGCTCAGCAACGTGAAGAGACAGAAAGCACGGGAATATTCCACTGACGGTCTGAGAAGAAAGGAGATGCAGCCTCCTATCTTCGATGGTCAAACATCATGGCCAATTTATAAGAGGCAATTCGAAGCGGCCGCAATGACCAATAGCTGGGACGATGAAGAGAAGTCTATTGCACTCACGCTTGCACTGAGGGGTCCAGCTGCGGAGCTCTTGCAGACCATCCCGGAAGATAAACAGCAGAACTACGACTCTCTGGTTCAGGCTATCGAGATGCGGTTTGGGGATGAACACATGCAGCAGGTGTACAGGGTTCAGCTGCGTAGTCGAGTCCAGAAAAGGGGGGAAACGCTCCAACAGTTGCAAGCGGATATAGAGCGACTAGCCCATCTTTCATACCCTAAAGCCGGTGAGGAGCTTATCAACGAAATGGCGGTGGAAGCTTTTATTCAGGCCATAGAGGACAGACAACTGCAAATGGCTGTAAGGATGGCTGAAAAGCGAACACTCCCCGAGGCATTGGCATTCGCTTTGTCAATGAAGGCTGCGGACCAAGCATACCAGGGAATACACCGTGTCAGGGAAATGTCCGTCGTGGAATGCTCATGCCAGAGAACAGCCGTCATGGCATGCCAGAGCTCGCGGAAGTCAAATCCGTTGCTGGAATTGCAACCAAACCGGACACCTACAACGGCAGTGCAGGAGTGCACCTAGACGAGGAAATTGTTCACATTGCGGAAGTAGGAGAAGCAGAGAGGAAGCATCTGGCGGTGATAACATCCATCCTGTCAGTCAGACTTCCCAAAACCAGCAGTCGGGAAATGCGTAAGGACCAACTTCGCGGGGCAGAAGTTGGTTACTGGAATCGAGGCCCCCAGGACCACCATTCAAGTTTCGCAAACCAAACGGGGTAACAAGAGCCTGACAGTGGAGGCACTAATCAACGAGAAGAAGTGCGTAGCCACCATCGACACAGGTGCCACTGCCTCCATTGTAAGAAGAGATATCGTCAAAAGCTCCTGGCTGCACAACACCAACAGCTACTGCCTGAAGACTGCAACAGGGGAAATGGCGAAGGTATTTGGAGAAGTTCGTTACGATTACTCTGGCAGGACTGACGTTCTCCCATGCGTTTCTGGTGGCAGATATATGCGACGAGTGCATCATCGGAGTAGACTTCATGAAAGCAAATGAAGTAATCTTGGACATCGGGATGCAAGTACTGAGGTATCGAAATGTGGAGATTCCGATGGTGTACGGAAATGAGAATGCCGTAACTCTCAGGACAGTCATCAGCAAAGACGAAGTTTTGCCGCCGTCTTCAGAGACAATCATTTGGACGAAGCTGGAAGGTGATCTTGGGAGCCACCGATTCTACATAGTAGAACCAGACCCAGAGAAGAATTCTCAAGACTACATCGTGGGAAAGACGTTAGTCGAACCAAAGAACACCATGGTTCCAGTGAGGGTTTTGAACGCAAGACCACACACTGTCAAACTAAGGCGAGGGGAGGTGACTGGAAAATGCACGCCGATTACCGCCGTCGCAACAATATCTGAACGTGATGCTCCAAAACTTCTCCCATCACCTTGGACAGCGGAAGTGAGAGAGACGATTCTCCAGTCCAGTGAGCTGAATCAGGAGCAGCGAACTATGGCAGAGAATCTTATCAATGAGTACGCTGATGTATTTGCCTCACAGGACGGAGATACGGCCGAACACACCTGGTACAACATCGAATAGACACTGGTGATACTAGACCAATTCGTCAGCCTGCTAGGCGCCTTCCATTGGCAAAGCAGACAGAAGTTGCAGAGATGGTGTCGGCAATGGAGAAAGAAGGTCTGATTGAAAGTTCCAAAAGTCCGTGGGCATCACCGGTTGTACTGGTTAAGAAGAAAGATGGCAGCACGCGGTTCTGCGTGGACTATCGGCAGCTCAATTACGTCACCAAGAAAGACAGCTACCCTCTGCCACGGATTGACGACACGCTAGACACACTATCAGGAGCCCGATGGTTTTCCACTCTCGACTTGAAGAGTGGCTACTGGCAGGTACAGATCCATCCAGAAGACCGGGAGAAAACCGCCTTCACCGCAGGAAATGGGCTATGGCAATTCACGGTAATGCCATTCGGGCTGTGCAATGCTCCGGCGACTTTCGAGCGATTGATGGAATGTGTCCTGCAAGGGTTAACATGGAAAACCTGTTTGGTATACTTGGATGATGTTATCGTCGTAGGAAAAACGTTTGCGCAACACCGAGACAATCTAAGGGATGTGTTTCAAAGGCTTCGAAGTGCCCACCTGAAGCTCAACCCCAAGAAGTGCGCCCTGTTTAGAGCGGAAGTCAAGTACCTGGGACACATAATTTCAGCGAAAGGAGTGAGAACCGATCCGGAGAAGGTCGAAGCGGTGAAAAACTGGCCAGTCCCCAAAGACAAACACCAACTAAGGAGCTTCCTGGGCCTAGCCACCTACTACAGACGGTTCGTGAAGGATTTTGCCGGGATCGCAAAGAACCTGCACCAGTTGACGGAAAAGGGAAAACAATTCAAATGGTCAATTGAGTGCGAGAAGAGCTTCAAGGCACTTAAACAACGGCTATGCGATGCCCCGATACTGGCTTACCCCACTCCCGGGGAAACGTTCGTTGTGGATGCAGATGCTAGTAATGTCGGGGTAGGAGCCGTACTCTCCCAGGTGCATGACGGCCAAGAGAAGGTGGTTGCGTACTTCAGCAAGGTGCTCTCTAAGCCAGAAAGGAACTACTGCGTGACAAGGCGGGAACTTCTAGCTTTGATCTTGGCTACGAAGCATTTTCACAAATACCTCTACGGGAGGAAGTTCGTTCTTCGCACAGACCATGCAGCCTTAAAATGGCTATTACAGTTCAAGAGTCCTGAGGGTCAGGTCGCAAGATGGATCGAAAGGCTGCAAATCTACGACTACGAAATACAGCATCGTAAAGGAAAACTCCACTCTAATGCGGATGCACTGTCCCGGAGACCATGCAGAACGGATTGTAAACATTGTGCGCGTCAGGAAGAACGGGAGCTGGTTTCCATCCAAAGAATGAGAGCCGAACCTATCGCCGGCTGGAGCGTAGATGAGATCCGGAACGCTCAGAAGGAAGACCCGGATATCGAGCCGATTCTGGCCTGGAAGGAGAACATGGAGAAACCGGATCATCAGGACATCTCTCACAGAAGCCCGACCTTAAAGGCATATTTTGCGCAGTGGGACTCCCTCCATGTCCAAGAAGGTGTTCTGAGAAGAAAATGGGAATCCTCCGACGGAAAGTCGTTTGTAATGCAGCTTGTCGTACCGCGGACGAGGGTCAAGGAGGTGTTACAGGAAATGCATGGCGGGGCGACCGGAGGCCACTTGGGAGTGAATAAGACGCTAGAAAAGGTACGAGAACGTTTTTATTGGTTAAAAGCGAAGGAAGATATCGAAGACTGGTGCAGAAAATGCGACGTGTGTGCAGCTAGCAAGGGTCCGAGAATCAAAACTCGAGGTAAGATGCACCAATACAACGTGGGAGCACCTTTTGAACGAATCGCCATTGACATCGCAGGACCCTTTCCGGAAACCGACAATGGTAATCGGTATATCCTCGTAGTGATGGACTACTTCAGTAAGTGGCCGGAAGCGTTTCCGATCCCTAACCAGGAAGCCAGAACCGTGGCGGAGCAGATCGTCTACAATTGGGTTAGCAGATTCGGTGTGCCCTTGGAATTGCATTCTGACCAAGGGCGGAACTTCGAGTCAAGAATCTTCCAAGAGATGTGTCAACTACTCGGAATCAAAAAGACAAGGACAACCCCGCTTCATCCACAGTCGGACGGTATGGTGGAGCGTTTCAATAGGACTTTGGACGAACATCTCTCGAAGGTCGTAGGTGACTACCAACGGGATTGGGACCGGCAGATTCCCTTGTTTTTGATGGCCTATAGAAGTGCCGTGCATAGCACTACTCGACATACGCCGTTCGAAATCTTATTTGGTGGAATAGCTCGTTTACCCAGTGAGGTGAAATTTGGATCTCCTACCAATGAGCCCAGAAATGAAGAAGAGTACGTGGCGGACCTTAGGGAAAGGCTTAGGGACATACACCAAAGGACCAGAAGCCAGATTAAGATGACGAGCGACCGCATGAAGACCAGGTATGATGCCAAGGCAACAACGTCAGGATTCCAGGAAGGAGATCTGGTGTGGCTGTATAATCCCCATCGCCAAAAGGGGAAATCACCTAAATTACAGCGGAACTGGGAAGGTCCCTACAGAATAGTAACCCGCATCAACGATGTTGTCTACCGCATCCAGCGAGGACCGAGGGCCAAAATGAAAGTGGTTCATGTGGACCGACTGAGTCGATACAATGGCCGAAATGAGGATGCACTTGTTCGGGACGAACATGTCTAAGAGGGGGGCAGTGTAGCATAATAATAACTACGCCCCCTAAAAATATGACGCAACAAATTCCGAAGTGACTTCATTCTGGCAGAATTTTGGTTCGAACTGTCCTTTCATTCGAGGTTCGTGTCTGGGACGAAGTCTCCACAGCTCATGTCAACGAAAGAGACGAATAATATCAGGGATAAAAGGGAATTATAACTGCAAGAATTATTTCTCTTGTTCCAGTGGTCGAAGAATTTGCTAGAAGTTTCTGGCTATCAGAAACTTCTGCTATATAAGGACAGATGGCGATCAAAAAAAGACAGTTGGTTTAGAACCGTGGCGAAGAGATTGGAAAAGTGATAATGGGCGAAGTTGTAATTTGGTGATAAATTGAAAGTTGAGAGTAAACAAGAAAAAGTAATTAGTTTGGATTTGTGAATTAAGTAATTGAAAGGAGATAAAGTGATTTGAGAGGAAAGAGACCTTGTAAGAAAAGAATTTGCAAAGAATAGTATAGTGTGAACTTGAATTGTTCTATAGACTAGAAAATAAAGAAATAAATTTCACAGAATATCGTTTTATCTACTCGAGCCGTAGCCAGCATATTACAATAATAACTACGCTCCTCCAGCCCATTCCAAAGAGTCTTTTCATTCGGGGTTCGTGTCTGTGGTTAGTCTCCACAGTTCATGTACACGATAAGAGATGGATGATGTCTAAGACGATGTCACGGATAAGAGAGAAATAACCGCAAGAGAATTATAACTGCACGAAATGATTGTCATCTTGGAATTATTACATCAGAATTTGTAGGTATTGTAGTATGCGGGCTACGGCTCGAGTAGATAAAACAATTATTCTGAGAAATTATTTCTTTATTTTCTACTCTATAGAACAATTCAAGTTCACACTATACTATTCTTCGCCTTATTCTTTTCTTACAATGGTCTCTTTCCTCTCAAATCACTTTATCTCCTTTCAATTTCTTAATTCACAAATCCAAACTAATTACTTTTTCTTGTTCACTCTCAACTTTCAATTTATCACCAAATTACAACTTCGCCCATTATCACTTTTCCAATCTCTTCGCCACGGTTCTAAACCAACTGTGTTTTTTTTTGATCGCCATCTGTCCTTATATAGCAGAAGTTTCTGATAGCCAGAAGCTTCTAGCAAATTCTTCGACCACTGGAACAAGAGAAATAATTATTGCAGTTATAATTCCCTTTTATCCCTGATATTATTCGTCTCTTTCGTTGACATGAGCTGTGGAGACTTCGTCCCAGACACGAACCTCGAATGAAAGGACAGTTTGAACCAAAATTCTGCCAAAATGGAAAGTCACTGCGGAATTTGCTGCATAGACATAGGCGCGTAGTTATTATTATGCTACAGTATTTTTCCAGTGGTCGAAGAATTTGCTAGAAGAAATTGGCTATGAGAAACTTCTGCTATATAAGGACAGATGGCGATCGAGAGCGGGTAGTTGGTTTAGAACCGTGGCGAAGAGATTGGAAAAGTGATAATGGGCGAAGTTGTAATTTTGTGATAAAATGAAAGTTGAAAGTTAACAAGAAGAAGTAATTAGTTTGGATTTGTGAATTAAGTAATTGTAAGCAGATAAAGTGATTTGAGAGGAAAGAGACCTTGTAAGAAAAGAATTTGCGAAGAATAGTATAGTGTGAACTTGAATTGTTCTATAGACTAGAAAATAAAGAAATAATTTCACAGAATATTGTTTTATCTACTCGAGCCGTAGCTCGCATATTACAGTATGAAACGGTTATTGTGTTTACTAAAAAAAACAAAAATTCTGTTAAAAGTTCACTGAGTATTGAGAAATCGCTCTGTTTATGAAACACCTTTCAGCGCTCAGATATCATATGATTAGCTATGAAAACAATAACATTTATTGCGCTAGTGAAGTAAAAAGAGTACATATTGTAGCATAATAATAACTACGCTCCTATGTCTATGCAGCAAATTCCGAAGTGACTTTCCATTCTGGCAGAATTTTAGTTCAAACTGTCCTTTCATTCGAGGTTCGTGTCTGGGACGAAGTCTCCACAGCTCATGTCAACGAAAGAGACGAATAATATCAGGGATAAAAGGGAATTATAACTGCAAGAATTATTTCTCTTGTTCCAGTGGTCGAAGAATTTGCTAGAAGTTTCTGGCTATCAGAAACTTCTGCTATATAAGGACAGATGGCGATCAAAAAAAGACAGTTGATTTTAGAACCGTGGCGAAGAGATTGGAAAAGTGATAATGGGCGAAGTTGTAATTTGGTGATAAATTGAAAGTTGAGAGTAAACAAGAAAAAGTAATTAGTTTGGATTTGTGAATTAAGTAATTGAAAGGAGATAAAGTGATTTGAGAGGAAAGAGACCTTGTAAGAAAAGAATTAGCGAAGAATAGTGTAGTGTGAACTTGAATTGTTCTATAGACTAGAAAATAAAGAAATAATTTCACAGAATATTGTTTTATCTACTCGAGCCGTAGCTCGCATATTACAGTATGAAACGGTTATTGTGTTTACTAAAAAAAACAAAAATTCTGTTAAAAGTTCACTGAGTATTGAGAAATCGCTCTGTTTATGAAACACCTTTCAGCGCTCAGATATCATATGATTAGCTATGAAAACAATAACATTTATTGCGCTAGTGAAGTAAAAAGAGTACATATTTTGTTGAAATATATATAACTTAACTGTTATATTATTACCTTTCATGGATTCTATATTATATTATTACCTTTCATGAATTCGCTCTTTTGTAAGTTACTACGTTTATATGCAGAGTCGAGGGATCGAGTTGAGATTTCGATCCTTAGTGTTTCTACACACCGAGTCGAACGATTGAAAAATTCAAACGTGGTTGAACTGACAGATAAGTATAGCAGACATTCTGCTTTTGATTGTGTTAGTGTTCTGTTGTGTTAGATTCGTTTTCTGAAATCACACAGCCCCAGTGACAACATGTCAGTTCAACCACTCAACCCAGGTATACATGCACTTTTCTAACTCGATCCAGCTCTGTTAGCCGTGAGTCAAGTTGAGTCAATCCCATTTGAACTCGATCTGCGTTTATATGAATTTCAAGCCAGGTTGAACCTCGCTTCAAGTATGCATATAAACGTACTAAGTGTGTACCGCTTGTCAAGTGTACGAAAATTTGACAAGCGGTCCCCCATCTAAGTACTAACCGAGCCCGACGATGCTTGATTTCGGTGATCGGGCGAGAACCTTTGCGTACGAACACATACGCCTATTATGGGCTGCTAGAGCAATTCACAGTACTAAAGGAAACTTAACGTAGAATTATGATATTAGCTTCAGATTGCTTCCGACTATTATAGTTCAGACTTTAAGGTTCAACCACAATCAACATTGGGAAACATAGACTAATGTCATAACTGGACGATATGCTTCCCTATGTTCTGTCAATTCCAACCGTTGATCATAATACTTTTGCCTGCATACCTATCTGTCAAATCAATCTGGCCGTTTCTTTTGAAACATCAACCCATGCCCTTTCCTTTTTCATTTTATTAAAATAATAGGCATCTCTTTTATCGAAAAGGCATCTATTTTTGCGAACACTCTATAAATATGTGCATAAATTCGTAGTCTGACTTTTTTTTTTTAATTTTCATAACATAACATGACAACTGTCAGATTTACATATGCAATGACCGACTGAGACCGTTCTCTCTTACGTTAGCTCATGTTTGCAAAAGTGAACGGATATTTAACGAATTGGCCTTTTAGCTTACTAAGTTTGGATGATAAGATTGCGAGTATCGTGGGTTTACATATGTGTGCATATGCAGGCGAATGTTGATTATGTTTCTCATTTAAGGCTCTGCTCTGAAATAAATAGGGAAATGTCTATAGTTGTTTTTCTTGACATTACAAAACTCCCTATAAGTGAAAGACGGGCTTGAAAATTTGTTCGATGAAGAAATTTACATTAAACCGGATCATACTGAGAGAGCAATACTTTGTTTTGAAACAAAACTTTTATTTTTCAGACATCGAAAAACAGCTGACTGATGAATACTGGCTGAATATTGTCCGATGAAATGATGTCTTATTTACGAGTACGTATCGTATTTGGTTTTGTTTCATGAATTTCTTGTTTTGAATTACATTGACAAAAGCGCGCCGTTATTTTGAGATGAACCCTTTTATGCGTTGATATTGGATGCTGCGAGCGCGTTGATATTGAATGCAAGGCCATTCCTGTGGATATTATCCCCAGTGATTCCCAGTAGAATTTTGATTTTGCTCCTAGTGTAAATTTGAACATTCCTGGGTATACAGTTCGCCTATATGATGAGGTGGCCTATAACAAACCCGCTGCTACCGATACTTTTCGATAGAGTGTGCATTCTGTGTGTGTGTTTTTATACACTTAAACCAGTGGACATTACAGTTTGTGCATTTGATTAGGGTGAATTTTGTTTGACTCTCGTCTTGCCCGGCACTAAGAGAGCTCATTAAACACGCTTTTCTCTTGGCCACTCTCCAAATGGGCCACAAGAAATGGATTGCGAGTAAATCCCCCAAAAACCGAACTGGACATCTTTACTCGGAATTACGAGGTACCTCTTATAGACCCTGCTACTAACTGTAAATGGTATCAGTTTCACCTTCACTGACAAATTGAGATAGTTAGGGTTACCAAGAATTTATTTGACCGTTTAAGATTTATTTTAAAAATTGTGTGCGCTACCGCTCGCAATGTACGTCTTCTTCGTCCAATCTATTCTATCTTAATGCCCAACGTCCTCTTCATCAGAGCCGTGTGTTGTTGTCCCCTCTTTTGCGCTGTCTCTTTCGTGCGGCAGTCCTGCCAAGTCATCTTTTGTTACATAGGTTTTATTTTGGATAGGAAACGAAACTCGAAAGCTTAGAACGCGTTGAAAAAAAGCTGGCTTGTCGCTTGGAAAATTGTGCAGAAAGAGCAATCGAAACAGTTTACTAATTTGGTCACTGGAAGGGAACTTTTACGAGACGGCTGAACTAGTTTGTAGTCATGCTAATATTTTGTTTAGCTTTGTTGAAAATTAATTAAATGCGTTTTAATTACATTGATCAGCGTGATACATATTGTAAACCGTTTTTTCCTTTTATAGCAAGATACAAAGAAAATGCTATTCAACAGTTCCTTAAATTGTTGGAAAATTGGTTCTTATACATATAAATGTTTGAATATATGCGACAGTTAATATTCACGAACTCCCGAAAGACAAGATCAACAAAAATTGAATAAAACTGGAAGTAGGGTAAGTGCTCTCCGAAAACCTTAATTTGAGCATCTCCTTCTGTCTCCCAGATCACTATAGCGTATTTCAGGCGGAAATAATAATGATTAAAGAAGCCTTGTCTCGATTGAAATGTAATGTAATAAATGTTAAGGATATCAAAGTGCACTGCAATCATTTAGAACACCCCCTCTAGGTTACGGGTGGTAATAGGTTGGTGCGGGTACTTTTCTGAAAAAAAAATAAAAAATGTCGAATTTCAGAAATCAAAGCAGAATTCTCTCAAATTCAAGAAAACGTACATAAGTACTATTTTCGTATGAAATCTTGAAGAATGTCAGTTTAAAATGGGAAAGTTATTGTTCGCCGTTGACTAAATTGTCCGCTCATCTGATTGGTCTAAAAAGGTTTAAGAAGGGGAAGCAGACAAACCAAGCAAGAATTCCCACCCTGACTTCTGAATCAGCAATACACTAAACAGCGCTTAGCACTGAAATTGGATTGACTTTGTAGTTGTGTCAACTAGCGCAATTTTGTTTCAATATTACGAGTATACGTAATTAGAACTATTTCGACCACAGAATCACTCGTTCGTAGTTTTTAAGACAATTTTTTGTCTATATGTATGCAAAGTTTGACGTTACCCTACCATCCAGTCAGATTTATCGTTCTGTGTAATCTGACATGACTGAGTAGTCAAGAATGCAAACCAGAACATGCCCATGATTTTTTAACAAATGTCAATGGAAAACATTTGTTTTTTTTTAAACAAATAAATTGCGGATTCCGCAAATCATATCAAATCAACTTTATTAAGAATTTGTTCATTAAAAATTTATTTCACAAATTTCTATCAAACCCATCAGCTGTAATTTATTTGACAGTTTAAATTTTTTCGTGAGGCGAAATACGAATAATAAAATCATACCTAGGCTTACGGTAACAGATCTTTTTAGACGTAACATTACATTTGCATAGGCTTGGGTATGAGTAGTACTGCAAGGCAGTGTAAGGATAGCATTTCCAAACTTACAGACGTCATAGCCGGTATCGGCAGACATACTCAGAGACTGGGCATTGAAAGCAAAGATTTCCGTAGAAACTGCAGAGACGAGGAGAAGGGGTACTTAGAGAATATTTTTCAATAATCAAAGCGATCTAGAAAAACCCTCCACTGTCAAAATCAATTGAAGTAGATTTGCATCGTAATCCCTGCTCGAGTGGTATCGCATTAGACCTACATATTATAAGTATATTGGACTTACTGCATTTCTTCAAGGACCACTTTCTACCTATCTACAATGCAATGAAAATTTGAACATAGACACGATTTTATTTTAAATATTACAATTATGTTTTTTAAAATTTTCAAATGTTTGAAATAATGAAATATGTACTTTCCAATTGAACTTTATACAACATTTACATATATTTTAGCAAATTATTTCAAATACGGGGATTCTGGTGTCGAATCATTTTGATTCTTTCTCGGAAATGAGAAAACCTAATGAATACTCCAACGAACCTAATAATACGAATACAAAAATTGTACGCCGTTAAAATAAAACGCATTGAAAGTCAACCGTTTGGGTAATGTGCAAAGAACTTATGCTGCCAAAACTGAAGAATGGGGCGCTAAACGTACGGCTTGCACAGGGCGCTCATTTGGCTCGGACCGGCCCTGCCTACACACTTACAAGATCAAACTAACTAAAGAAATGAAGCCTCTTCATCATCCGAAGCGCCGAAACTTCTCCGATTGGGCTCTGCAAAAGTTTGAAGAAAATCCTGAATTTCATCCAAAAATTGAATTGAATTGAATTGAAATGAAATGAAATCTAGGACGCACCATTTTACGTAACTCGGAAAGGAATCAATAAAAATGAATCAATTTGTCGACTGATGATATAATGTACAAATATAATTACATACATATGTACGTATAAAATAGGTACGACGGGAACATGAAAATCAAATAAAATTTTTCCTCAAGCTTAACAGTATCATGGTACTCGTATAAATGTTTCCAAAGAGACTTTCCAGTTTCCAAACATACAAATTTGTCAGCAATTTAAATTTAGTGAATTGTATTGTAGAATAGGTACATAAGTACCAACATAATAATATTTTTAAAAATAACAGTGGCTTAACGCTAAACTTGTCGGGGTCAACAGTTGCTCAGTAGAAAAAAGATGCTGTATAAATAATACGCATCACCAATGAGAAAGAGAGGGTTTCTTTTATAGAATGAGTAAACCATTCAACGGAGGAGATTTTATTCAAAAGTCAACTAATGGGTGGGACATCTGCTGGTTTATTTTTAAATTACATTTTATTTTGACACTGACAGCTCTTTCGTGCTCAGAAAATTTACAGAAATACAGTATCATATCTCCGCGGTACGAAGTGAATCGATTTACGATTGAACAACGTTGGGAAATATTGAAAACTTATTTCCAAAGTGAGTGCTGTGTTGGCGAAACAGTTCGGATTTTGAAAAGAAATAATGCACCAACCGTGCCTGCTGTACGCAAGTTCGTGAAAAAAGTTTATAAGATTGGCATGCTAATTGGTAACACAAGTTATCCTCGTGCTCGTCCTGTACGCTCAGCCGAGAATATTGTATAGAATATTAAATAGAAGTGGAATGGCGGAATTATTAGTCCATTTTCCATCGAAGATTAAGATGTCAACAAAGTTACGGTCAACGTTGCGCTACAGAGGCATGATAACCGATTTTTTCAAGTTTGCATACTAAGTTCAATAATCGTGTAATCAGACGTTTTGGAGATGTTGCTTGGCCTCCGCGGAGCTGCGATTTGACGCCGTTGGACTTTTTTTTTCCGGCGTGCCATTGAAGATCGATGTTATGCTGGCAATCCAGAAACGATTCAGGCACTTAAGCACAATATTGATCGAAATAGTCGTGAAATAGAGAACTGTAGAAAATATACTGCAAAATTAGGTTGACAGGATGGGCTACTGCCAAGCCAGCCGTTGCAGCCATTTAAATGAAAATATTTTCCATAAATAATCGGTAATTGTCCCCTTTTCAATAAAGCAAAGAACTTTGAAAAATTTTAAAATGGATTTATTTTTATATCAATTTTAAAAAGCAACTAACAGACTTCTCATGTAAAATCATTGGAACACGGTTTAAAGTAAGGGGAGAGCTGATAAATCCTGAACTTCAAACCATATAAAGGGTTTTCAATAGGGACATAACAATTTTGTATTTTAATACAAATGGACCCTTAAACTTTTTTTTATGATCTGTTAATGTTAAAACGTCAATCAAGGTTTACGTTTTTATCATGATAAAGTTCACGAACGAACAACGTTTGGAAATTATTAAAAATTACTACCGAATTTCTGAGTCGGTGGTAGAAACTTTAAGAGCGCTTACTCCAACTTTCGGTCGTAATAGTCGACCCACCAGATAGGCTGTGCGTGCTATAGTGGATAAATTCCTGTGCCAGTGAGACAACGCACAGGTCGAAGTACCGAAAATATGGCATCCGTAAGTGCTTCAGTTCAAAATGAGCCAAATCAGTCGATTCCACCCGCTCACAGGAATTGGGAATCTCTCAGTCCACATTGTGGCGAATTTTGCGTAAAGATCTTGGCCTACACCCTTACAAGATCAAATTAACTCAAGAACTGAAGCCTCTTGATCATTTGAAGCGCCGAAACTTCTCTGATTGGGCAAAAGTTTGATGAAGATCCTGAATTTCATCAAAAAAACGTCTTCAGAGATGAAGCTCATTTTCCCTTAATGGCTTTGTCAATAAGCAAAATATGCGTTATTGGACAGCAAAACCCACATGTGCTTCAAGAGACTCTATTCCATCCATAAAAAGTGACCGTGTGTTGTGAATTTCATGCCGGAGGTGTGATTGGACCGTATTTTTCGTCGATGAAAATGATCGCCATGTCACGGTTAATGGAGTTCGCTTTTGTGCTATGTTGGAAGACTAACACCAGTGATATGTGGTTCCAACAAGTGGATGCGACATGTCACACAGTTGGTCAAACAATTGATCTATTGAAGGGGAAGTTTGGTTCGGTAATCGGGTAATCTCAAGAAATGGTCCGGTCGAATGGCCAGCTCGCTCATGCGATTTAACGCAGACGGTTTATGCCAACAACCCAACATCGTTAGAAGAGCTCAGGAACAATATCGAATGCGAAATTGCCAACGTATCGGCCGATATGTGTGGAAAATTGGCTCCAAAGAATCGATCGCTGCAAACGTGCTCTCAGTGGTCATAAGAACAAGATCGAATTCCGTACTTAAATTTATATGTGTAATACACCTGGAATAAATTTCATTCCGATATCTAAATTCTTCTGTGTTTTATTTGAATACAAAATTGTTATGTCCTTATTGAAAAACCCTTTATAATGGAGTAACGCAAAAGAATGTGCCTCGCAATACTGTCTGTTTGACGGACTTATGCAGAAGGACCTAGGAGGAGTGATTACAAGGGATAATACTCTGCGATATTATATAAAAAAGCTAAGGCTAAGTGAGGATGGTCTCTGTGAGAGGCTGCGGAGACGAGGAAGTCAATGAGGACACAACCTATTTTTTATGCAGCTGTCGAAGCCTTTGTCATTTTAAACATGGCTTACAGAATGTCGGAGAATAATGCGACATACCTACCAAGGACATCTGTAGGTTTATTAAAGCTTCGAGGTGAATCGAAACCCAAAGGCTACTTACTTACTTATGTCCTGTATACCCTTGTGGGTCCTAGGGCCTCTACAACGCCTACGCGCCATCGTGTGCGATTTCTGGAAATGTGCCTCAGCTCTTCCCAACTCTTTCCCACTTGCCGTGCTTCCTTCTCAACTGTTCTGCGCCACGTATTCCTAGAACCGCCGCGTATCCTACCATCCTGGGTAAGCGGGTTCCATTGCATCGCTTGGTTAGCTATGGACCTGTCACCCTTTCGGAGAGTGTGACCGATCCACGTGACATGTGGACCCATCATATGTAGCCTTGATAATTGCTATTAATTTATCCGGAATGCCTCTCCTGGGCAAGGCACGCCAAATAAATTCCCGATTGACACTATCAAATGCCTTTTCAAAATCGATGAACAACAGGTGAAGTGGTGATCGATATTCAACACATTGCTCGATGATGATCCGCAGGGTGTTGATGTGGTCGACACAGGAGGATCCAGAGCGGAAACCTGCTTGTTCGGCATCGAGTGTGTCTTCGAGGTGTTCTTTGATTCACTCCAGGATGATTCTAGCTATTATCTTGGCCACAGCAGGCAGCACGCAGATACCTCTCCAGTTTTCGCACTGCATTAGGTTGCCTTTTTTAGGGAGCTTGACGATCATTCCCTTTTTCCACTCATCTGGAAAATTCTCGGCTTCCCATGTTCTCCCGACAAGTGGGAACAGTAGCTCTGCCGATGCTGTTGGCGCAGCTTGAAAAAGCTCCGCGGGTACGCCGTCAAGTCCTACCGCCTTATTAGTTTTCAGTGCTTTGATTGCGGTAATAATCTCCTCTTTACTGGAGGTTGTGGTGCGAATTCGGGAACTTCTTTCTACGGACACTTCAGTCTGACTTGGGTGCATATTGCTGGGGAATACTCGGTTTAGAACCGAAGCAAAATGCTCCTTCCATCTCTTCAGTTGATCCTCATCCGATATTAGCAACGAACCGTCTAAGCCTTTCACTGGTTGTGCTTCGGCCACCTATAAGCTCTTTAGTGATTCTATAAACGGTTCTGCTGTCACACCTCGCTGCTGCTTCTTCTGCTTCCGTAGCCAGCGCATTGATGTAATTGCGCTTGTCACGTCTCACGCTACGCTGTACTTCTCTCATCTTCATGCGATATAGGGACTCAAGCTCGATCCTCCCTGCTGCTGGAGTTGCTGCAATTTGAGCTCTTAGCTGTTTTCGTTCGTTGATCCTTCTCCAGGTATCCTCGGAAAGCCACGCCCTATGGTTTCCCTGTGATCGACCGACAATCCTTTCAGCACCTGATGTGAAAACAGTTTTCACAGCGCACCAATGGTCTTGGATGGTGGCGGGCAGGGAGCTGCTGATTGTTTCCACTCCACGTGAGAGATGGTCCCTTAATTCTTGGCGCACTGTGGGAACTCTCAGTCGGTCTACATTGAACCTAGGTATTCTTGTGTCGTTAGATCTACGAACGGCAGCAGTGCGTAGTCGGAGAGTAGCTATCATAAGATGGTAATCTCGTACCAAACCCATGTCGGCACCTCGCCTGTTTCGGACGTCTAGGAGACTACTTCTAAAACGGTGACTGATGGCAAAATGGTCAATTTGGTTGGAGGTTGCTTGCCTGTCAGTTGACACCCAACTGATTTTATGGCAGGCTTTGTGCTCAAACATGGTGCCACCTATGACAAGACGATTTGCGTTGCAAAAGTCAACAAATCTTTCGCCGTTGTCATTGCGATTGCCTAGTCCGTGCCGTCCCATAACATGTTTGAGCCCTTCGTTGTCGCAGCCTACCTTGGCATTCAGGTCCCCCATCACAATGACAATGTCGCCGTTGGGTGGTGCATTATGAACAGCTCACCCGCATCTAACCATCTTATCTCGCTTACTCCGCTTAAAATTGATATCAAAGTAATTATTGACCTTATGTATGTAAGGAAATTGAGTTCCCAATTCTCACCTACTTAAAAAGGTTTTTTGTTTTCTTTGTAATGCATTTAACGAACAAGACTTATGAGAGCAAGTATATGCTATGCATTCGTACCCTTTATTTGGCTGTAATCACAAAGAATTGGATACGCCTACCCCGTACATTTCCTAGTGAGCATTTATCGTACAAAGTTTTAACTGATTCGCAACTCACTAAGATGAATGGGTCTTATTATAATTTTAATTTAACAAAATCTGGCAAAAGCCAAAGCTACTTACCCAGAGAAACACCCTGCATGACTTTTCATTTTATTTTATTTTTTTCATTTTCAATGTTCTTAATTCCGGTTGCCAGTAATATAAAACCAACAAACCCACATCTGTAATCCGAATTCCATTAACTCGGTGGCGGATTAGGCAGCTGATATTTTACCTTTTAACCTCCAACATTTACGAACTTTTTTTCCTTCTACATGTGAAATAACTCAGTGGTTACGCTTATGCAGTAGTTAAGAGCCGCAAAGTTTTCTTTTATCTCTCGTGTGTAAAGTATGTATTAGTAAAACGAATTTTAGAAAAAAAGACTTTTCAACCCTGAAATATACTCGTACATTGTACGTAGTTAAGAGCCGCATCATGTGTTGCACAGCGAACTAAGTGGGGGAATAATTTGTTTAAATATGAATAGAAAATAATAAAGAAGCCTAGTCTAGTTTACATAGTAAAGTTGAAACTGATGATGTAAAGGGTGTCCCAAAATTCACGCAAGAAGTAGTTTTGATAGAAAAAAATCGTAAATGTTTTATTGATTCATAAAGTATACAGTATAAGGTTATGTATGGAATAGCATATGGGGTAAATGGGATCCATGGTTTTGCTGGCACATACGCACTTTTTTGTCGAAATTTTCCATGACCGTTTTGCACAAATGTGGATGAATTTCCTTGATACAGCGCTTGATTTGCTCCTTCAAGGCGTAGGTGGTCGTGGGCTTGATGGCGTAAACCTTAGACTTAAATCGCATGATCTTGGTGGCCAATTCTGATCACAAAAATGGGAAATTACACGACCAGGAAATGACTCATGTAGCAATTGAATTGTTTCTCGGGCTATATGGCATGTCGTCCACATCCATATCTTGCAATTTAGGCGCAAAAAACTGAATTATCATGTCGCGATAGCGTGCAGTATTAACTGTTATTGCCTGACCAGCCGCATTTTCAAATTTGATGATTAACAAAGCCATCAAAATGAAAATAAAGATGATTTTGTTTGAAAAATCAGCATCCACTTGTAGTTGTTCCATAATCCATTCAACGAACTCTCTTCGCTGTGTGTTGTCAGTAAGTTCCAGTTCTTGAGTCAATTGCATTTTGTATGCATGAAGATGCAAATCTTTCGTGAGAATACACTATAGAGAGCTTCTCGAAATGTCCAATTCTTAACCACGGTGCCGAAAATATGTTTCTGGACTCTCAACAATACTCTCACGAACTGCTTCGATGTTTTGTGTTGAACGCCTTGTTGAAGGATGGCCAAAGTATCTAAGACCACTAATTCATCCAGTATTCATGAACTTTTGAATTAATCTCTTCACAGTTGATGAAGTTAAATCAATATTCCGACCATATTTTGTACAAAAATTGCGAGCTGTAACTGCCAAACCTTCATTATTTTTAAAATATTGCTCAACAATGAAAACGCGTTGTTTTTTTGTGTAGCACTCCATTTTTAATAACCCTAAACTGTCAGCTGTCACGCTGTCTTTTTTTTCCATTGGCAACACGTTACCGCACAAATGGCGCAAAATTAAAATCTTGAATTTTGGGACACCCTTTACAATAACTCAGAGGTGAGTTTTCGATATTATCTACAGTCTGTTCAATAAAAAACGGTAAACGATTTCTACCTATCCTAACGTAAAAAATAACGGTATTTCGAATTCTGAGAGGTACTCTTCATTTCAGTTTCTTTCACGCCTTCACTTAAGCAGGTCATAATAGTGATGAGTGTGAAATACGAGAATCGATTCAAGGCTTACTTTCTAACACGCCATCCCAAGGGATCAAAACTTGGAGGCAGCAAAGTTCATGGAAACTACAAACTACTTCATTACAAGATAGTCTTGGCGCTGCAAAGAAGCTGTAAATGTCGAAGATGTACCAGGTAGAGGACCAAAAGGGATAACCACAAAACGGAAAGAGAAGAATCGAACACTGAAACTGAGGCAAGTCAAAAAAGTTATCAATATCCTTAAACATGATTATGCAGCGACTAAAAGAAAATAGTGTCTCTTTTGAGAGTAAAGTAAAAAAGCCCTTTCTTGGCAAAAGACACATTCAAACTCGACTTCAGTGGGCTCAGGAGAATGTCGATTGTGATTGGAGCAAAATTATTTTCACAGACGAGTCTTATTTCTGGTTGTTTCAATTAAACGAGTTTGACCAAAAAAAGGTGCACCATTATGGGTACTTCTCGGCACAAGGGTTTGGACGTTTGGTCTAATTTACAGAAATTCTAAATGCATCGAATGTTGAAGTTGTACAAGTCTAGTTTGTTGAAGTCTGTAGAAAAACTCTACGGGACAAACAATCGAAATTGGGACCTCCAAGAGGATAATGATCCAAAGCATCGCAATAGACTCTGTACCCAGTGGAAAGAACACCGGATGACAATCCAATAGAAAATATGTTGGCTCTAATGAAACTTAAGATAGTCGGGACAAAATTAACAATGACGTACAGTTCAACTTATACGTGAGCTAAAAGAATATAGAGTCCATTAACTCCAGGCTACGCAACAAAATTAGGAATGCTATTCATTGTTATAAAATAAAATAATTTTTGAAACATTCCCTTTGACTTACAAACCGTTTTTAATTGAACATACGAGTACTGTATATTATGATAGATATTTGTAGAATGCTAGGAGAAATCTTTCAGCCCAATTCATGAAGTTCGGGGATTTTTATGGGGACGACAACAGTAATTTCAGTTGTAATATGAGTACGTACTCGTATATGGCACTCCTGTAGGGATGTGTTGCAAAACAGATTGTTACAATCTTCCCAACTGAACAGAAAAGTGATGGACTTTAGTGGCTTGCCTACTAGAATGCTCGAATGCCGCATTTCGAGGGATGATTTCATGTACGTCTTTGGAACATCTGCCGTATAGTTACCTTGTATTGAATGACTTAGTCGTGCATTCGAAGCTGTGGTACTGTGGAATTGAGTTTTTCCCCATTAATGTCTACCATCTAGATTTTCCCCACTGAATGGTTTTCTGCAGATCTTCTTTTAATAAGTGGATTTCGTCGCATGTGAAATATTTGTATCCACGGGCTTTAGAGTGTTTTCATTGACAAAGTGGAAGACCTAGTTGTAGGTGAAAATATAGGGCCATGAGCACTCCAGCGTTTACAGCAAAGAAATCGGAAGACTCCTCCTGACCTGTCTTAAATAAAATTGACCACCAAGTCACAGACCTGCTCCGGTAGTCTGTCCCCCGTGTTGTTAAATGGCTGAGGTCCATAGATTGGTTACATTACTCATCAGATCTCCAATTGAACCACTTAGCTCATATTCCTCTCGATATTTTATTATTTTGACACTGAAGCATAGCATTGACTGGACAGAAACGCTATGGGATGACCGTTTTGTGACAAGCATTTCTTTAATTTTTTGAAAATTCGTTGAATGTGAGCTGTTTCCCAATATATGACATAAATGCTAGTTCTGGTGTATAGTTTCTACGAGTAAGTACTTACAAAAGCTGATATTCTGTCGGGACCTGATGCTTTTTAAGAATGCGCTGGATTACAAGAAGTCGAAACTTTTCATCTGGTATCGATGACTGTACTTCTGAGATAAATGGTGGCTGCGATCTAGAGTCGAATTGCGTGGAAAAATGTTTTCACAAAAATAGGCGGAATGACTGAAGTTGTTGCTTATCCTATCCAAAGAGGCAGATGCTGTGGTATGTCCCCTGTCCCTCAAGAAATCGTTTATAAAAAGAGAGATTAAGCTGAGCAGAGAAGTTTCGGCGCTTCAAATGATCAAGAGGCTTCAGTTCTTGAGTTAATTTGATCTTGTAAGGGTGTAGGCCAAGATCTTTACGCAAAATTCGTCACAATGTGGACTGAGAGATTCCCAATTCCTGTGAACGGCGTTGAATCGACTGATTTGGCTCATTTTGAACTGAAGCACTTACGGATGCCATATTTTCGGTACTTCGACCGGTGCGTTGTTTCACTAATACAGGAACATTCAATAGTGAATAGGTTGACTCGAATTTATCCACTATAGCACGCACAGCCTGTCTGGTGGGGCGATTATTACGACCGAAAATTTGAGTAAGCGCTCTTAAACGTTTCTACCACCGACTCAGAATTTCGGTAGTAATTTTTAATAATTTCCAAACGTTGTTCGTTCGTGAACTTTATCATGATAAAAACGTAAACCTTGATTGACGTTTTAACATTGACAGATCATAAAAGAAATTTAAGGGTGCGTTTGTATTAAAATACAAAATTGTTATGTCCCTATTGAAAAACCCTTTCTATAGTTTGAAGTTCAGGATTTATCAGCTCTCCTCTTACTTTAAACCATGTTCCAATGATTTTACATGAGAAGTCTGTTAGTTGCTTTTTAAAATTGATATAAAAATAAATCCATTTAAAATTTTTCAAAGTTCTTTTCTTTATTGAAAAGGGTGCACTTACCGATTATTTATAGAAAATATTTTCATTTAAATGGCTGCAGCGGCTGCCTTAGCAGTAGCCCATCCTGTCAACCTAATTTTGCAGTATATTTTTTATGGTTCTCTATTCCACGACTATTTTGATCAATATTGTGCTTAAGTGCATGAATCGTTTCTGGATTGCCAGCATAACATCGATCTTGAACGGCACGTCACAAAAAAAAGTCCAACGGCGTCAAATAGCAGCTACGCGGAGGCCAAGCAACATCATCAAAACGTCTGATTACACGATTATTGAACTTAGTACGCAAAGATTGATTGTTGGATGGCGTGTATAGTACGTGGCGCCATATTGCTGGAGCCAGAGATCGTCCAAGTTTATTTCCTTAGTTTCAAGCCAAAAAAAAATTGGTTATCATGCCTCTGTAGCGCAACGTGGACCGTACCGTTGTTGACATCTTCATCTTCGAAGGAAAATGAACCGATAATGCCGCCATTCCACTTCTATTCAAAATTCTTTGGAATATCCTCGGCTGAGCGCACAGGACGAACACGAGGATAACTTGTGTTACCAATATTAGCATGCCAATCTTATGAACTATTTTCACGAACTTGCGTACAGCAGGCACGGATGGTGCATTATTTCGACCGAAATTTTTTTTAAAAATTCGCACTGTTTCGCCAACACAGCACTCACTTTGGAAATAAATTTTCAACATTTCCCAACGTTGTTCAAGCTTAAATCGCTTCACTTCGTACCGCGGAGATATGATACTGTGTTTCTGTCAATTTTCTGAGCACGAAAGAGCTGTCAGTGTCAAAATAAAATGTAATTTAAAAATAAACTAGCAGATGGCCCACCCATTAGTTGACTTTTGAATAGAATCTCCTCCGTTGAATGTTTTACTCATTCTATAAAAGAAACCCTCTCTTTCTCATTGGTGATGCGTATTATTTATACAGCATCTTTTTTCTATTGAGCCACTGTTGACCCCGACAAGTTTAGCGTTAAGCCACTGTTTGCTGCCATGTCCATCCAATCTTTATAAAAAACAGTCTTGTGTTCTTCAGCATAAAGAAGTAATAGCTTCGGAATCCTCGAGTCATGCATATATTTTACTCTTGCTAGGTAGTCAGCATTCATTTTAAAAGTAGCTAAGCCGAGTGGACGAATTATGCAAGGAATGCATGAAATAAAGACTCTCTACTGCAAAAGGGGAGAGACACATAACGAGCTCAATAGTTCACTAAGATCGCTCCAGTGTCAGAACCTTTAGAGTCCAGACACTTTCTTCTGAGAAAGCATGAAAAACATTTGTATTTTTAAAAATACTAATGTTGGTACCTAGGTACCTATTCTAAAATACAATCCACTAAATTTGAATTACTGACCAAATTTTATGTGTTTCCTGGAGAAGTCTCTTTGGAAACATTTATACGAGTACCATGATACTGTTAAGCTTGGGGTTTTTCATGTTCCCGTCGTACCTATTTGATACGTACATATGTATTTATATTTGTACATTATATCATTAGTCGACGAATTGATTCAACTTTATTGATTCCTTTCCGAGTTACGTAAAATGATGCGTCCTAGATTTCATTTCAATTTTCTAGGCTACAATTAACTGAATCTTGAAGTAAGAAAAATGTGTAAAAATTGAGTATAACTCCAGGTTTAATATTTTATGTACGAGTACCACAGATAAAATAAATACTAATACACAACTGAGAAAAACTCACTCAGATTATGCGCATGAACGTTTTGATATCAGAAGATACTTTGAGATAAACAGGAAGAAGCACCTCCTTTTTCTGATCCCTTTAAATAGCATCCATGCGCACATTTAAATATTCTTTTATATACTCGTGGTCCTTCTACAATAAAATGAATATTTACGAGTATCTGAAAAAGTATTTTTTATCTCATTCTTGAAATCTATAGCTTTCAAAAGAAATTACATAAAAAGCAAATATGCTTCCGCACATTTTTAAATGACCAAACAATTCGTCAGCTTATGTAGTAACAATTACAGCATGAGGAATGAGAAGCCATCAATTCAATATGATGTCGTTCGTTTCGTTGTTTGTCCATGTATCCCTCGGTGACAAAGCTGAAAATCATTTAACACCTAATACTGAACGGCGCGATGTGGAAGGAGATTATGGATCTACTTATTTACGTGCTCAGGGGTATCAGTAGAAATGGCAGCTTATTCTATGGATGCAAATGTGTTTATAGGTACGGATATGTAGGTACGGATATCTTCATTATTATTCCATTCGGTCGGACCTATTTAATTTTTCGAAGAGACTTATTAAGTCCTCTGCCGATAGGTACGAGTAGGATGTAACAATAGTTTGGTGAATGGCATATGTTTTCACACTGATGAACGAACCGTTTCGGTAGGGGATTATACGCTACTAATGGTACGTGGTAAGTTGTTTGCTAAATTTGTTTTGCCGTCTATTGTGGCTTAAGGGATAATGCGCTATAATATCTATATATTGGTTTTAATCCTTGAGCATTGATTGCATGCCAAGTTCGGTATAAATACACCGAGATTAGGTAATATGGGTACGAATGTGTCATTAGAAGTATGAGGTAGTTTCCAAATGACGGGTTTTTCCACACCGAATGAATAGTAGTCAGCTTAATGATTTTCAAACGATAATATAGGGTTATCCGGTTAAATGGCTTATAGATCCTTGATGCATTTCTATTCCTTTTAGTTGTTTTTAAAAAAAAAAAAATATTGACATAACGGATTCATGGTATTTTGGCGAAGATTCATTGCAGCTTAAAGGTATTTAACCAGTAACCAGTCGAATGAGAAATATTTTAGATATTCGTCTAATAGGATCTTAAACTGTACGAGTACCTACCTACCAGTAATTGTTGGATGGTGGTATTCTAATGCGAAAACTTTTTTTTTTTGCAAAGTTTGAAATCAAAAAAAGATTCCTGAAGACAGGTAATATGAATAGGACGTGTAGGATGTGAGTAGGTAGGTATAAATTTAGCCTTATGCACTTGCATTTCATGTTTCTTTTTTGACATGAAAATGTATAGGAATAATATTAATTCACTTTTTTACGGGCTTTCGACCTCGAAATCGTCTTTGAAATCTAGGTTCGGTCTGCCTTTCAATCTCGAACCGCAGGGCACGGTTTCGATCAAACATTTCTGTTGGCACTCGGCACTCGGCACTCTATATAGAACTTTTTTTTTTTTTCTCTAGAAAAATACTATGGGGATCTCAACCCATAGTAGTGTCCTAAACGTACTAAAAACGCCTTGGATCATGACCAATCTAAGGAATTTTTACTTCTTTTATGTATGCAATCGTTTCAGAAAAAAATATTACGTTTTTGAATACTCTTCACAATTAAATCGCGTGGCGTAGTTCTTCGCAATCTGCGAACGTTATTGTGTACATCTAGGACGACTTCTATCTCAGGGTTGATGTATATCTGCAATCTTTGATTGTGTCGTATTGTATTCTTTTTAATGACATCTGTCACCGGGTGGATATGCAAGTCGCGAAGTCAATCGCTTCCATGAAGGACTTTATTTTGAAATGTGTGTGTTATTTTAATATTTGCTTTCTCGGTACGAGTACAGCCTCATAATTGAATGTCATACGTCGAGGTGGGCTTAAGAATTTGCAGATATTGCGTAATTTTGTTTTGAGTAGATAGCTCCGAATTACGTCCTATTAGGCAGTACAGCTGTCTATATTTTATATTTAATTCTTCTGCTTTTTTAAAGTGTTCCTTCCAATTTAATTTGGCATCTAAGGTCATAAGGATTATTTGGTAGAAGCATCCGTCGTCTTTGAAACCCGAAACAAAAGGCTCATCTCTTCGCTGAACATCTCGCGAATGTTTTTAAGCCATTCTCAGCAAACACAGCAACAGATCCCTTACAGTTTGTTGATAGAAACGACGAATGTGAAATACCTTTTGTTACGCTCAAAGAAGTAAGAAGCGTGTGTCAACATAAGTTGTCTAACAAAAAATCACCAGGGTACGATCTAATAACTGCTCAGGTTTTGAAAGAAATGCCTTCAATAGCCTTCAAGAAACTCCAATTTATAATAAACACATGCCTTAAACTAAGATATGTGCCACATCATTGGAAAATATCAGAAGTCATTGTTATACCTAAACAAGGTAAGCCACCAACAGAAGTAACATTTTACAGACCAATATCGCTTATACCAATTATGGCAAAAGTTTTCGAAAAACTGCTCCTGAAAAGGCTTAGCAAAATAATAGAAGAAAGAAGACTAATTCCGAGCCATCAGTTTGGATTTAGAAATAAACATTCCACGATAGACCAAGTGCATTGAATTACGGATGTTGTGGAAAAGGCACTCGAAGAAAAACAAGTTTGCTCTGCTATTTTCTTAGATGTTGCTCAAGCCTTTGACAAGGTTTGGCACTTGGGACTTGAGTACAAACTGCATAGGGACCTCCCCAGTCAGTACTACGAAGTACTGAAATCCTACGTTACGAACCGACTCTTTAGAGTACCGTACGACCAAAATTACTCGGAACTAAAGAAAATCGAAGCCGGTGTACCACAAGGAAGTGTCCTAGGACCAACCCTGTATCTGTTATATACAAGGGATATTCCAGTGGACATCAACGCTATCATAGCCACCTTTGCTGATGATACTGCAATATTGGTGCCAGATAAATCCGTTACGAAGGCTACTCAAAAATTGCAAAATGCAGTCGATAAAGTTAGTGATTGGACGCAAAAATGGTGTATCAAATTGAACGAAACAAAATCAATGCATATAAACTTTACAAACAAAAACATAAACAATGTTCCAATTTGTATAAACAGTACAGCAGTACCTTACTCCAATACCGCCAAATACCTTGGAATGACCTTGGATGCAAAGCTTAAATGGAAAAAGCACATCAAAAAGAAAAGAGAAGAACTTAACTTGAAGTACAGAAAAATGTACTGGTTACTAGGAAAGAACTCTGACCTATCTATTCAGAACAAATTAATGTTATATAAGCAAGTACTGAAACCCGACATCGTTTATGGTTAAAATGAAAAGAAGGGGACCTAGATGGCTGCCTTGCGGTACACCAGAGATGGCCAAGAAGGGAGTCGATAAGAGGGATCTGAAGCGAACTCTGTAAGAACGGTTTTCCAGGTAAGAAGATATCCATTTTAACAAGTTATGAGATATCTTATCAAAAGCCTTATTGAAATCAGTTGCAATAACGTCGACTCTTTGCCATTCTCTAAGGCAGACGGGGCGAAGGACACGAATTCGACTAAGTTAGAGGTAGTTGATCTACCTTTCAGAAAGCCGTGTTGGGTGGGAGAGATAAGAGACTTGCACTGAAAGCTTAAGGCTTCGTATAAAATACTTTCGAAAAGTTTGGGTAGATGAGAAAGTTTAGCAATGGGGCGATAGTTTGCTACCTCGTTCTTTGATCCCTTTTTGTGAATGGGGGTTATGAAAGAGGTCTTCCAAATCTGAGGGAATTCTCCTAGTGATAGAGACAAACGGAAGAGGTGAGAGAGGGGGAGGGAGAGAATGGAAGAGCATTTTTAAGAAAATGGCAGGGAGACAATCTGGGCCGGGTGAGAATTCATCATTAAGATTTTGTAGTTTATTTTCAATTACAGCAGGATCAAAAGGCAGGGACAGAAAGGGGCCAACGGAGAAGTTAAGAAGGTGAGTGAAGTAAGAGCGGTCTGGTTCAAAAGAGTTGTCGGCGAAGGATTGTTTAAAATAGGTGGCAAAAAAGTTGGCAATGGTTTTCAAAAGAGAGGGACGGAGGGTAACCGTCAGATTTTTTTTTATAGTTGACGAATTGAAAAAATGAACTCAAAGGAACATCTACTCAGATAGGCATTTATTTTGCGGAAATTAGCTTTATGAAAGTCGTAAGAAGTGTGAAATGCAGGAGATGTGGAGAATTGAGGAAAAGTGAAAGAAGAAGGGGAGGATGAAAGTTATCAATAATTGACAGAGTTAGGGGACAAAGCGTGACTGAGGAGTTAACGGGATCAGTTGTGAATATAAGGTCTAATTGCCTTCCCATGTAATTTAAGACATTACTAACTTGACATAGACTTGAATCAGTTAGCCGATCTATGAAGAGACATTCCTTAGTGGAGTTGGCATTTGAAGCGATGAAAAAGGATTCATCATCATACTCCATTGCAGCAGAGGTAGATTAAAGTTGCCAAAAATGAGGATGTCATCTAGGGAATCAGATAGGTCGATTATTTGATCAATCGCGTCTATAGCAAGTTGGTAAGATTCGATAGGTTTATTTGGTAGAATGTAACAACACATAACGTACAGGGATCGGTGTGGAAAAGTTATTTTTATTGTAATAAAGTCGACCTTAGAAGAGGAAGAAATGGCAATGAGAGAAGAGTCAAGGTCATTATGAATGTCCAGTAGCACGCCTCGAGAGGGAGAGTCAACCAAGGGTTGGGTAGGGTCGTCGTCTCGAAAAACATTAAAAGTAGGGGGGAATAATTCTTGACTTTCTTGAATAAAACAAATGCTGCACCCATCCAAAAATTCCAAAGCAAAGTCCTTCGTGGAATAATTAATGCCCCTTGGTATATAAGAAATAGAGATCTACATCGTGACCTTCAAATTGAAATGGTTACAGAAGGGGTTAAAAAACACTCTGTATCACACAATCAGCGACTGCAAAGTCATACCAACTCCGAAATGGAGACCGTCTTAAATGTACGAAACAATGTCCGGAGATTAAGAAGAAACAAGCCTCATGAGCTGATGGTCTAAAAGCTATGGGAAAGTGTTATAACTTTAAACTTCCCCCAATGCGATTTATAAATTAAGATAGAAAAATCTTTTGTCGATCTTTCATAGATTGGTCCTGATTCACCGGTGGTTTTAGTGCGGTAAGAGTCCCACACTACTTGGTACCGATTCTTACCGAGTGTCTTTTGAAGATTTCCATCGTATAAAAAAAAAAAATAAAAAATCTAAGGTCATTCCTTCATAATGATAAGAATGGGAGAGGGCTTATTCTCGTGTTTGTAAAGTTAACGTTGGTAGACTTTGTCTTATTTTTTTTTATATTTAATTTGCGCGCGCCGAAGGGGATATGAATACCCTTAAACTGTTTCAGGGCACGGGCGTTTAAGAAAAGGGGGAGGAGCCTGTGCACGTATGCTTTAAATGTTTGAAGGTTGTAATTGATGGGGAGATACAGACAGAGCCTGGTAGATCATTCTTGACAGTACGACCGAAGTTGGGCTTAAGGGTTACCTGATGTGCATTCGAAGCATGACGCGTATTGCGGGTACAATTTTGAAGGGGAGGAATGCAACTACATAGCTATTTAGCTGGACCTTTTTTTTTTTTTTAAAAAAAAAGCGATAAAATAGGGAAAGACACCAGACATTTCTACGATGTTCAAGCGAATGTGTGGAGTTCAAAATGTCTCTTTCACCTATAAGTTTAACGCGCGTTTCTGTATCCTGTCTAGAAGGTGCAGAACGGTCTTGGGTGCGCCAAACCAGATGTGAGCGTTATATTTCAGCTTTGAGCCGATGAATGCCTTATAATTTGAGGCCAGATCAGACGGGGTACATATCTTTTGCACCGCTTAGGGAATTCTAGATATTTTGCAGCATTTAGCTACCTCGAATATGTGATCATTCCATCGAGAATGGTTTCAGGGATGCAAGTACCATTCATGGATAATGGTTGAGGGTTATGGTTTCGCTTGCTATACAGAAGACAGCATTGTGTTTCGAAAGCATTAAATTCCACTCTGTTGGTTGAACCCCATTTCATTATGAAATTTAATGTGTTTAACATAAGTTGCCGTTGCTCTCCTACGGTCGAAGAGCAAGGACGTGAGTTAGGGAACAAATATGAAAAACTGAGGGTACTGTCATCAGCGAAGGAATGGATTGGATTAGAAGTTGCAGACAAGAGATCATTTAAAAAAATAAGAAAGAGTGTCGGAGGCAAATCAGAGCCTTTGGGGAACGCCGTCAAAGGCAACTTGTATTGAATGACTCATCGACGCCATATGCACGCATTTTCGACAAAAGAGACTGATGCCAAACTCTGTCAAATGCCTTTGAAATATCAAGCACAACCATATCTGTTTCGCCGAAGTGATGGAGAGATTGGTTCCACTTCTCGGTGAGATATGCCATTAAATCACCAGTGGACCTGTTGCTATAAAAAACCATACTGCCGGTCATTAAGGAGTTTTCGTGAATCGAGATATTTCGTAAAGCTGATCAGCGTTTTCCATGACCTTGAAAAGAAGGGACGTAAGTGCAATGGGTCGGTAATTGAACAGGGAGGAAGATTCGCCTTTTTTAGGGACGGGCTGGACAAATGCTGTTTTCCATCTACTCGGAAAGAGCCCCGAAGAGTAGCATAGACAGAAAAGCTTACGCAGAGGTTTTGCCAGCGTGGACGAACACCTCTTCAAAACTATGGGGGAGATGCCATCTGGACCAGCTGATTTGCGTATGTTGAAAACTTTGAGTACTCCTGCAACTGTACGAGTACGAAAGTGGACTTGTCCCATGGAAAATTGTACGATCTCAAATACAGGCTGAGACAAACCATTAGCTGGCAGCGTGGAGTTCGTCTAGGTAGGTCCCTATGCAGTTTGAAGTGCAAGCCTTTATGCCACATCTTAACAAAGGCCTGCGCTACGTCCAGGAATAACGCAGAGCATACCTGCTTACCTTCGAATACTTTCTCTATCACATCGGTAAAACGATGCTCTTGATCTATTGTCGAATGGTTATTCCTAAACCCAATCGATGATCTTTTAAGGGGGAGTTTTTCATTTTTTTGATAATATAGAGTAACGATATTGGTCTATAGAAAGTAACTTCTGTAGGTGGCTTACCTTAGCAACTTGTATTGATGAGGGATGAGGTACATGTCTTAGTTTAAAATGCTGTCAGTTGGTCTCCTTCAAAGCAAACAAATTACTAGTTACATATGTATCTAGACCGTAGTATTTGCTGATAAATTCAGCTTGGCAAAAGACTCTTTATTTTTGTAGGTATCTGAAAAGAGGCAGAACTTTGCATTTATGCATTTACATGCATTGCCCATACATTTCACAAATAAATTTGTTTAAAATCAAAAAAGTTTCCCTTGTTGAGGTGAAGTTACCAAGCGACGCGAATGCTCTAGCATTCTGGGATACTGGTAATACACTGTATGATTACCCTCCTAAGGTATTATAAATTCTGTTATACATATTTTAAGGCATTTGCGGAATCGATTTCCATCTAAATGTTGAGTGAAGTGCTCAGAAGTTCTATTTTACTTAACATTATGATGACAATTTCTGTATCACTGCACTTTATCAGGATGTTAGATGAAAAATGATTGTTAGTAGCCTGAAACACTATTTTTGTATCAGTTTCCTCGTGATAAGGTTCTGATAAGGTTCAAATAACTTTCTCTTCGGGGACGTTTCTGTTATTCAAATATATGACTCTGTTGCCAATGAAGGGTGCCATTTTATCAGTAGCGCAATGTTCAATCAATATCAATCCGATTAGGGTTAAACTTTTAAACTTTGTGGCCATTTGCAGAATTTTTTTTTGAGAAGGATCCAAATGTCTTTGGTATGAAAAATATTCAAGATAACTAAATCAAATCTTTGTGGTGAAAGACTTTCTACTTTTTTGTCCAAGGTCGATATTAGCAGTGGTGTACAGGATACGTCATAACTTTTTCTACATCAATAATATTGGTGTAGTTATACTTCCTAACAATGATGATGTAAGTGAACAACTGCGCGTCTCCTTTGATTTTGTCGCTGGACCAGCTGGCCGTAATAAAGTTTACTTCATTTTATTGATTCATAAAGTATACAGTATAGGGTTATGTATGGAATAGCATATGGGATAAATGGCCTCCACGGGTTTGCTAGCACATACGCACTTTTTTGTCGAAATTTTCCATGACCGTTTTGCATAAATGTGACTGAATTTCGTTGACACAGCGCTTGATTTGCTCCTTCAAGGCGTGGGTAGTCGTGGGCTTGTTGGCATAAACCTTAGACTTCAAAAACCCCAAAGTAAAAAGTCTAACGTAGTAAAATCGCATGATCTAGGCGGTCAATTCTGCTCACCAAAATGAGAAACCAGCAAATGACTCATGCAGTAATTGAATTGTTTCTTGGGTTGTATGGCATGTGGCACCGTCTTGTTGAAACCACATGTCGTCCACTTCCATATCACAAAAAACTGGATATCATGTCGCGATAGCGAACACCATTAACTGTTATTGCCTGACGAGCTGCATTTTCCAACAAGAATGGTCCGATGATGCCTCTAGCCCAAAATCCACACCCAGCATTGTAGATGCATTTGTTTCTCAACAATCACTCGTGGATTTTCTGAACCCCAAATTTAACAATTTTGACGATTAAGAAAGCTATTAAGATGAAAATGAGCTTCATCGCTAAAGATGCATCCACTTGTTGTTGCTCCATAATCCATTCCAGGCTTCAGTTTTTGAGTCAATTGCACTTTGTATGCATAAAGATGCAAATCTTTAGTAAGAATACGCTGCAGAGAGCTTCTCGAAATGTCCAATTCTTGACCACGGTGCCGAATTGATGTTCCTGGACTCTAAACAACACTATCACGAACTGCTTCGATGTTTTGTGTTGAACGACTTGTTGAAGGACGGTCAGAGTGTCTAAGATCACCAATTGATCCAGTCTCCCTGAATTTTTGAATTAATCACAGTTGATCAAGTTAAATCACTATTCCGACCATATTTTGTACAAAAATTGCGAACTGTAGCTGCCAAACCTTCATTATTTTTAAAATATTGCTCAACAATGAAAACGCGTTGTTCTTTCGTGTAGCACTCCATTTTTAATAACCCTGAACTGTCAGCTGCCACGCTGTCTTTTTTTTTTTTTTCGTTGGCAACACTTTACCGCACAAATGGCGCAAAATTCAAATCTTGCATGAATTGTGGGACAGCCTTTATATGAACATGGAATATGAAGGCTTTTCGAATATTAATATATCGTTAGGTGATAATATTCCTAGCTCAAACATCTCCAAAGTATCGTTATATCTCTATATTCATGATCTTTATCAGGGCATACAATCCATGAACTCCTGCCAAAGTGTTGGTCCTGATCTTATATCTTTCATTGTCCTAAAGCAATGCAATTTATCGTTATCTTATTCAATTTATATTTGTCATCCGGTACATTTCTAGATGAATTTCATTTATAACACCTATTCACAAAGCCCGATATAAGTTGAAAATTGAAAATTATCGAGGCACATCTAAACTCTGAGCTATTCTCAAACTCTTTGAGCCATTATAATTATTAACAAATAAAACATTATAAACATTGCATTCGAACCTCCTGTATTTTACTGCCATTTTTTACTTTTCTGTTTTCCGATGTAGAAGTAAAATTCATCACTGCATTTTTTTTATGGCTTGCTCAAATATACAGGGTTCTTGGCAACATTCAGAAATGAACTTTTCTCGTAAATTGTTACCACTTACTTTTATAGACATTTAATAAGAAATTCGCCGTAGATGTAGGTGCTGCTCTTCCTGTTGCAATATTAAACATTTTGGTTGAATGTATTCACATTTTCTTTTAGTGAGATCATGAAGTTTCAGATCTGATGTTACACCATGTGTTCATTTAAGCAGACACACCCGCTCTCCATGCTAACCTCAAGCTGAGATGAGCACGTGCCATTCTACTCATTCCAGAAAATTAGTGGACGGATATTTCGCGATGTCATTTCATTTGTCTGTAGCAATGTTAGTAAAAGGCGTTGTTGTCAACATTATATACGAGTACATAAATGAAAACGAATGCATTGTGGAAAAGTATTTTAAAAATATTTAGAAGTAAATAAGTGAGACTTATGTGCTCCTATAGACTCCAGTCTCACGGCCCCGATCCATAGAATCCGTCGACGTCGATCCGGTGAAGGTTGACGGTGACGTTCACGTCAATACAATCCGTCGCATACCTTCGTTGCAACTAAGTTTTTTTTGACGAAAATACAACTTTATTGTGAATAAATGGTTACAAATGGATCATTCAAAGTATTGCCCATAGCTACAACCCGTCACGATGCGATGAAGAAAACCCTTCCTTTTTTGCCGCTGGAGCAGTTGATCAGAGGCGAAAAAACGACACTCAACGTCCCTTGGCTTCAAATCATAAGGAACCCAAGTTCCTTGTTTTTGAATCATACCAAACGCATGCAATCGCTTGGAAATGGCTTGACGGGTAACTCCTAATGCTGAAGTAAGCTGTATTTGCGTTTGGCACAGATCCTCATCGAGCAATGCCTCCAATTCAACGTCTTCGAAGGATTTTGGCCTTCCTTCACGCGGACGGTCGTCAACATCGAAATCACCGTCTTTGAAGCGACGGAACCAACCACGGCACGTTGTTTCGCTTAGAGCAGCATCTCCGTAAACTTTTTGGAGCTCTCGATGCGCTTCAGCCGCCGTTTTCTTCGAATGAAAGAAGAAAATCAACACTTCCCGCAAATGACGATTATTTGGCACAAAGTCGGACATTTTCACATAACCAAAAGTATATGACGCCAAAACAAAATCACTAATGTGTCAAAAAAGTTTGTTTACCATATGCCTAAGCTCGGTTCATGACGTTTAGGATATGTCAAAATCGACAAGCACTTACTGCCGGAGCCATCTATTGACAAGCAGCGAGAACTTAACTACTCACCTAATACTTTTACTTGTACCTATAAATTCAAATTATTGATTTTGTATAAATATTCGATCTCGAGATTTTAATCAATTCTGCTATTCCGCTAAAGAGGAATTCAAAAAGTAGATCTGCCAGTTGTTTTTGTTTTTCTATCTGCATGACTGCAGCCTAATCGACTGGGTGATATACAATTCAAATCAAGGTGGATTCGGCGCACAGCATGGGTTGCTACGAGACGCTAGGCCTGTCACTTTATGAGCTTTTAACGCCAAAATATTTATTTTTTAGTAGTAATATTGTGCATGTGTCTTTGCAAAGCTGCGACGGGAAGCTATGCCGTCGGCTTTTCCTTTTTTTCTTAATCATTGTACTGCAAAGACCTGTTCTATAATTGACAGAAAGACATGTTTTCATTCAGCAGGATTGAGTTTTCTTCTAGTCATATCACTTTTTCCATTTCGTGTACATTTATTAGCTACTGAAAGGAGGGTTGTCAGCCTCTTGTGGAATACCACCATATCTTGCTATAGTCTCCATCAAGTGGTCGTGATCAGTGCTGTCGTTTTCCAATTTTCAAGCGTAGTACATTATAATCTGTACTTAATTTTTGAGTAGCATTTTGGGGCAAAGTTCTTACAATGCAACTATGGAATTACACGACGTATGACCTATAAGTACATATTGTAACGACCCTGACATCTCGCCGATCCTTGTAACAACTCAGCCATACCGCAGGCCTTTGAATGCATCCAATTGATTGATCCTCAATGTAAATGAAGCAACATTTGAGACCACTACTACTTTCTTTTTTAATGGCATAATTTGGGGCAAAAGTAATGTCATAATGTGAATGTCCTATAATTTTTGCAAATAGCGTCAAATGTCATTGTGCTTTGACATTTATGTTGAAGACAGATAGAAAATTAGTTGACAGCAAGCAATGAACGCGGAATTATTTTGACTGCTTATTTGACCAAAATCATAATGAGCGACGAAGCCCATTTCCACTTAAGTGGTTATGTGAATAAACAAAATTTGCATTTCTGGGGCACGGAAAATCCACATGAAATGCACGAAGAGCCATTGCATCCCCTCAAAGAGATTGTTTGGTGCGACATTTACGCTGAATTGGGTCTCAAACATTGTTGGTTCCAGCACGACGGAGCAACCGCTCACACAGCTCGGGCAACGATGGAGATTTTGAATCACCAATTTCCGGGCCGTGTGATCTCCAATTTTGGCGATTTGAACTGGCCAGATCTGAAGGCGCCAGGCTTCTTCATTTGGGGCTTTTTGAAATCTCGCGTTTACCACTATAAACTGTAAACCTTGCAAGTCTTGAAAGCCAACATTGAAGAAGAAATCACCGATTCGGAGCCAGATGTTTTGCGAGCAGCAATTCAAAATTCCATAAAACGTGCACAAATGTGCATCTCATCAAGAGGTGGTCATATGACCAATATAATTTTTTCAACTTAATGTCATCAATTTTACACATTCAAATAAAGTTTCCGCGAGAACGGAGACGGATTTCTAACAAAATGACAGCCAATTCACATTATGACATTACTTTTGCCCCAACTTGTATAATAATTTGTACATAACAGTTTATTTAATATGGTATGCTTTGTCCGTTATTTCTTATAACACTTAATAATCCTCGTGGTAGACTGGAAATAAGATTGTTTAAAGTGCTTTCCGGTATACGAGTGTTCAACATTTTGATTTTCTGGCTTTTTCTGATCACAAACCACTCTTGCTAGGCTGTCCCATAGGTTTTCAATGGGGTTTATGTCTCCACTTAAAGCTGACCAACTTAAAAGTTTAATTCCAAATTCTTGAAACCACGTTATTGTATGAAAATGATATTCCTCCAACAGTTCGTGATACTTTTTGATGTCAATTCTTCCAGAAATATACATTTCACTGCGTTGGACGTGTGTTTCAGTGAATTCAAGACGTGTTTCCTGGTGGACGCAGTTTGAATGGTGGTTTACTCAACGGTACTTTCAGTACTTTAAGTTGTCGGAATCAGTTGCCCATTATCTGACGAGGCTAGAAACGTAGTCCAAATTAAAACTTCGAACCATTTGGGATGAAGAAGCTCCTGTTTTAGACATTTCACGCAGAACGGCTCATTTTACCGTCGGCGAAATTTTTGTTGGTCTCCAGATCGCTTATTTGTTCTGTAATTTTCAATCCCGGATTGTATAAAATTCATTACTACTCCTCGAGCGCCATTTATTTCAGTGGCAATTTGTCTCTGCGTAATTCTACTATTATTTAAATCGACTATTAATAGTTTTTCAATGTCGGTTAATTGTTTACCATGTGGCATATTTGAAACTTTTAATAAATTCAATTTGTAAAAAAAACTGTTTATTAATGTAATACGTATATTTTTAACAATAGCGATCACACCAAGCTGCGCTGTATAGTTAAGCGTGCCGTTGAAGAGAGTCCTGAGTCTAGGAAATATTTGGGGACGATACCAATCATAAATGTTTATTCCTCATTCCGAGAAGAATGAAAATTTTAAGTTTGAGTCTATAAATTTTCACTTTTAATTTTTTTTTCTAAAGGTTTCTGGAAACAAGTACACTAAAGGCCAAAAGTTTGAGACCTACCTACACAACTGACTTCATTCAGGCATGGAGATTGAATTTTAAAAATTACATTTGTTTTTTTTTTATCTAAATTTTCTACCTAAACAATACACAACATATTCAGATAATAAAAGTCGGATTTTACACCCACATTTTTGAACAGTGGGTGTTTTGTTTACAAATGTGTGAAAAACCGCTTTTGTGGTTTGTTGAGAAGTGTTTAGGTTTTTCATAATTATTAAATTTTATGACTTTTGGTTGTTGATTCAGCATTCGTTTATGAAATGTCTTACATAAAAGTCACACTTCGAAGTAGTAAGAATTTATTTGAGATTCTTCACGTCTTGTGTAAACAACTTGTTAAAAAATGGGAAAAGTCGCGAAAATCACAATCGAGAAACAATCTGCAATCATCACCCTTGTTAAAGAAGGTAAATTGCAGTGGAAAGTTATTTCGCAGTTGAAGGTATCAAGGTGCTGCATTCGACGTACCACTGAACAACATGCTCAAACCGGAAGTCTTGAGGATAAACCACGGTCAGGATAGCCTAGAGCTACAACTAAACATGAGGATCGGCTAATAGTCACAAGAAGCAATCGAAGTAGACGAAAAACAGCACCCGAAATATGCGACGAAATAAATGAAACACGGAATAAACCGCTGTCCTTGACAACGGTCAAACGAAGATTAAGACATGTTTGACTATTTGGGCGAGTTGCTGTTCGAAAACCCCTGCTGCGATCACAAAACAAGCAGAAAAGGTTAGAATGGGCCAAAAAGCATAAAGACTGAACGGAAGAAAATTTTGACATGATGAATTCAAGTTCAAGTTATTTGGCACTAAACGGAGAGTTTTCGTTCGACACAGCGCTGAACAAAAGATGGTACCAGACTGTGTGGTTCCTACCGTCAAGGATGGGGGTTCTGTTATGGTCTGGGGATTTTTCTCTTCGGCTCGAGTGATTGAACAAATTAATAAGGAGGCATACAAAACAATATTGGAGGAAAACGCTGTCACCTCTGGACTAAGATTAATTGGAGAAGAATTCGTATTTCAAAAGGACCCCAACCCTAAATACATGTCAAGACTTTGTCAAGATTATCTGAAACAGAGGGAAGATTAAGAAATCTTACAAATCATGATATGGCCGCCGCAATCACTAGATTTACCTCTATAAAGCTGTTGTGGGGGAAACTGGATAGAAGGGTCCGGGATCAATGCCCATCATCAGAATCTGGATTGCTGAAGCAATATATCTAACAGGCAACAATTCAAAAACTGATAGCTAGAATGCCAAAAATTGTAAAAAAAAAAGTAATCGGCTGTTTTGACGAAAAATCGGTTTAAGTATTTTTTTTTTCTTTTTAATAAATTAAATGAATAAAATGATAATGATTTTCTTCTTATTTTGGTTCTATATATTGTTACGAATATTATCACATGACAGTATAGTGACAGAAACTTCGAGTCTCGTTGTGAGCGGATGAGGCTGGCTGTCAAATGCTAGAGTAAGAAGAGGAGATGGTTTTTGGACTTTTCCGTCGGTCTTGGATTTTGGAGGTTCCAGCATCGCGGACGCGGCCTCTCGGGAACCACAACTCAGTTTTTATTTCATTTTTCGTTTTCCGCTAATTTTCGCCGATTTTCCCGTGTTTGTAACAATACGAGTATGTTCCTCGTTCATTTTATATGATTATTGTTCTACTAAAGAGTTTTTTTCGATGTTAGATTTTGTTTTTCCTTCGAGCACTGAGGGCGGCCTCAAACTTTTGGCCTGCAGTGCACATATGTATGTAAGTATACATTAAAAACTGTTACGAACATTAAACTGTAGTTTATGAATCATAGCAACAATAATAACATAAATACAAAGATTTGTATGTACAGCCATGGACATATAAATGGCACATTTTTTTATTTGTTGTTTCGTATGCTACATTGTCGTAAATATTGTTGATAAACTACAAGTATTTGGTTTTTTCCGAAGGATTATTTTCTATATTCAATAATAAAACAAACTTAAATTATAATTCATTAATAAAAAACCAAAATGATCAGAATGTAAAAAAAAAAAAAACAATTTAATGAGCTGGACACATAAATGGCACAACCTGGAAAAAAAGAAAAAAATCGTGCTAAAATTCCATTTGTTGATTTTTGTTATGTACAAACATTTAAATAATTAATATTTTGTGCTGTAGCCTTTGTTTTTGATAACAGCTCCACACTTGCGACCCATACTTTCCACGAGTTTTTGGCATTTTTCTTTGGGTATAGCATACCAAGCTTTCTGTGTGGCAGACCAAAGATCATCTATGTTTTTATAATTTTTTTTGGCAATTTCAACCTTGACTTCATTCCACAGGTTCTCGATCGGATTTAAGTCAAGGCTCTGGGCTCCAAGTCTTCACCAGTTTGGAGGAGTGCTTGGGGTCATTGTCTTGCATGAATGTCCATTTAATTGGCATGGACTCGAACGCATATGGTTCCATATGGTTTTTCAAAATGTCCAAATATTGAAACTTGTCCATTTTGCCATTGATTTTTATAAGCGGACCTACGCCATGCCAAGAAAATGCACCCCACACCATAATGTTTCCACCTCCGTGCTTTACTGCTTTTTGGGTGAACCTAGGACTGTACTGTTGACATTTAGGATGATGAACAAAGGTTCTACCATCTGGTCCTATCCTATTGATCTTGGTTTCATCACTCCACAATACGTTTTTCCAAAAATTGATGGTCTTTTCTTGGTGGGTTTTGGCGAAGGTTAATCGCTTTAAAACATTTTTTTTTTGAGAGCAGTGACTTTTTTCTGGAAATGTGCCCAAACAAATTTGCCTCGTTCAATCGTCTTCTGACAAGCCTGCTGGATATTTCCAAGTCTAATGACTGATTGATATCGGATGCTATCTGCCGTGATGACTTGAATGGATCCTTTTTCGACATTCTAACTATGGCTGCATCTGTTCGCACATCTGTTTTTTTAGGCCGCGGCTTCCGAATTTTGCCTTTGGTCAGTACATCCGGATTGTCTACGCATGATTTAATTGCATTGTACACTTTTTTTCGAGAACAATGCACAAGTTTTGCAATTTCCGTCATTTTTTCCCCTTCTTCATGCATTCTCCATATTATCCGTCTTTCCTCAAAAGTGGTATGTTTTCCTGATCCCATTTTCAATTAATTTTCACTTTACAATACTCTTAATAACTTATTTTTCAACTACAAAAAATATCATGTGATTCAATTGAAAGCTTCGCGAGTACTGCATATTCTAAAATATTTCTGCCATTTATGTGTCCACCTCAAATCAGCATTGTTTACGAAAAATTGATAACGGTAAATAATAAGCAGAACATAACGGAACATTTATGCGCCGTAGACACCAGAGCTATTGTAGCACCAAGCTGAATGCAAAAAACGTACATTTTACTAAACTTTTAGTTGAAAAATTTAAACATTTGTTTGAAATCTAATTTTGTACCATTTATATGTCCATGGCTGTATATACTACAAGTAAATGCAACATACCAATTTTTCATAAACTTTTAATTTCTCTAAGCACCACAAGCTATGTTATCTAGTTCTAATATTAGAGAGACAATAATGTACAATGCAATCAATCTATAATATATTAAGTAAATGCAATGTTAACTGCAAGAATTATAAATGAATTGTAAATGGCAAAATAAACATGGGTACATAATGTATACTAAATATCTATAAGTTACCAACCTCTTATTCTCACTGCCTTGTAATCGAATTTCACTTACGTTCATTATGTAATTACACATCCTGTCACAAATTTCAAATGAAACAAAGTTTTATATTTCGCCCTCTTATGCCAACATCATCATCGGCCCATCAGCTTAACTTAATTTTGAGAATACAAAAGTGTAACACGTCATAAAATGTCTATGAAACATTTGTAAACGCAATCAATATAGGAGTACACTCGTTTGTAGAGATGTGGTGCGAGTCCGAGTGCGAGCGCTATGGGTGAACCCAACGAATTTTTCCGCATGTCTTATTCCTACCCAATTATTGGCTCATAAAAAGAAGATACATCCTCAAATTACATAAAATTCAACATACAAAGCAATTGCGTACGGCGGGATGTGGCCCCTGGTTAAGGAACGTGGGCTCTACACAAACTAGGGGATGAATGTACTTTTTGAAACCCAAATCTTGCCTGCGGGCAAACATTTTTATTAATTCATAATTCAATGTACTATGACTTTGATTCGGCTCAAGTAATTCAATACTATGCAGAGATGTTTCCGAAATCTGTTTTCAGTCCCGATCGAGCACATTAAAATGCATTCAGATTCGGTAATGTGATTTGAATGAAGGCAAATTGTTATGCAAGCAGTCAGCTGTAATTGATCTGATGGAATTATTAATGAAAGAGTACATAAGAAAATTGAAGATCAATTATATAATTAAAATGTGTTCTTCTTTACATACATAGTATATATTAATTGAAATTTCAATTGATTATCTGTTTAAAATTGAATTGTAAATAAAATAGTTCTACGAAATGAAAGAAAATATTTTTATATTTAATCTATCTTTTATGTGTTTTAAAACACAATTCGTTTTACTTTACACTCATTTAACTTCAAAATGGCTGAACCGATTTCAATATAATAAAATTGTCTGATAAGTGCGTGTTTCTAAAACCGGAGTAGTAAGCATAAATGTTTTTTTTTTTTTGCAAACAAAAACGAATCACAATAAATACCGTGTCATTGCAATCAATAGCGCACCAGTGGATGAGTGTGTTTGTACATAGTACATATATTAGGCGAACCAGCTAAGCTAATATATATATAATTTAGAAAGTAAGTTGGTTAACGATACCCCAACAGAAATAAAACAATTTTTTTTAATTGTTTGGCTCCTAAACCCTTTTATGTGCTTTAAATACAGTTTAATTTTTCAATTGGTGAAGAGTTTGACATAGTAATAATTAATCTGTGGTTTCTTGAACCAGAGTAGTTTTAGTTTTTAAAAAAGAAAATTGTAGATTCATTGTAGGTGTGTAAGCGCACTGCGACTTTCGTAAATTGTGTTTGCTCCTCCGACCTGAAGCACTAGTCAATGAGATACTCGATCTAGATCACCTTCTCCAGTCCAACTACGATGGTAAAGGGTTATTCATTTCAAGGTTGGGATTTCACATACCTGCCATATGACATCTGCCAAATCCATTTGTCATCCATAGTGACAGATTGTTAGTTCTTGCTTTGTAATTTTACAATATGTATCGTTTAACCACCGCTCAACCCATTCAAATTGTTACATCTTACTACAAAAATAACAGTTCTATAATATCTATGTATATATTGCGATTATGATCGTCATAATTTTTTTTTTTTTTAATTTGCGCGTGCCAAAGAGGATTTGAATACTCTTATACTATTACAGGACACGGGCGTTTGTGAAGGAGAGAGAGAGAGAAAGAAAGATTTAGTGTAACTAAGATGGTATTAAAATTAAGATGGTTTAATACCATCGCACACTTGGTTTCACCAAGATGGGAAACTCCGCATACCGTTAGAAACTGCACGTTAGAACCTCCGGCCGCTTTGGAGATGGCCCATAACCACCGAGGTCTCCACACTTAACCCCCATGAATTTCTATGGGGGTACGTCAAAAGTAAAGTCTACGCTAATAACCCGCGGTATGTCATGGAGCTTAAGGAAAATATCCGTCGGGGAATTCACGACATCCAGCCAAGCATGCTGCAGTACGTGGCACGAAAGACAGTGGTCCGCTTCCAACAGTATGTGTCACTAAATGCGCGGCATTTGGACGATATCATTTTCACAAAATATAATCTGCATTCTTTCTCATTAGGCTAAACTAAGTAATAAAGTAATATGTCTCATAATTTTATTCACGTTTAAAAACATAAATCTGCCACCGGACACTCTGTAGTTTGGAAACACAACTCGTTGAAACGCTACTATAGTTTTCATAGGCACAAAAATCAGAAAACCCTTTGTGTCATGGGGAAGAAGTGACTTTTGGCGTTCAGTTCACCTCATCGATTTCTACGGATAAATGATAAGTTTTTGAGTAATTTTAATTTGAATTTGCATCCTTCCTAATCATTTAAGACTGAACAAAATTGAATAGGTATATAATCTTAAAACTGGCTTCTTATTCCAACTTAGATTTGGAGAATATCTAAGCTAATTGGGTATACAGCAAAACAGGGACTGCAGACTTGCGGAGACAAAAGATATCTATCGACTATCAGAAGGAGATCTTTTTTTTTTTTTTTCTTTTATAATTTACACGTGTCAAAGGGGATATAAATACCTTTATACTAATTTTAGGACACGGGCGTTTTGTGGAAAGGGGAAGAGATTGGTGTAGTTGGTTTGAAACTCAGGTGGTATTAAGTTTCAGTGAACTCCAAGGGTAGAGTCCAGATAACTGGGGAGTTTGTTTGTTTTGCTTTTGTCGTTGCTCATGATTCACAGTATTTTTTTCCGTCCTCCTGATGTCATCATCACGATCAGGTTGCATTTTCAGCCATATGACCGCTCTACTGCCAGTGCTATGCCTTCGCAGTAGAGTTTACTTAGCTTTCGCAATTGATCGACTTTTTTATTTATTTCAGACGAAATAAATAGATGATTGTTTACATCAGGATTTGAACCGTGAACCAAGAGCGTGACAAGCGTTGATGTTACCACTAAACCACGGCCACCCTTTAATCACCCAACTGTGCAAACAACTCGAAACATAATCACTAAATTCAAACGAATTGATAGTGTTTGTGATTTACGAAATCATCAGTCATGCGCACCATCGTAATGCTCGATCAACTGAAAACATAGCCGCATTTCCTACAGTTCCGTTTAGCTTATTTTGCACTTGGATGTATATCTTAATCCCTATAAGGTCTAGCTTTCACAAAAACTAAAGCCTGCTGACCATATAATGCGCAAAATATACGCCGATTGGGTGCAGAAAAATCAACAATAGCGCCGATTTTTGGAACAAAATCTTCAACGATGACATCAATAGGCGAAATCAATTGGCCACCAAGATCGTGTGATTTGAAGCCCTTGGATTTCTTTTTGTGGGGCTATGCTAAAGATCGTGTCTATGCAGACATGAAAGCACTTGAAAAAGAACATCCGTTAAGTTATAGCCGCAATACAATCAAAAATGTGCCGAAAAGTCATCGAAAATGATCTCACAGGAATCGAAAATTGCAAAAAAAAAACTTCCGTGGCGGCCCTTTAATCGATGTTGTATTCCATAAATAAACAGTGAACTAATTTCATTGAAATCTTTAATAATGTTTATATTATTTGACTAACTCTGGTGTAGTGGTAACACCATCGCTTGCCACGCTGCAGGTTCAAGGTTCGAATTCTGTTGTCAAGAATCATCGATTTATTTCGCATGAAATAAATATAAGACTCGATCAATTGCGAAAGCTAAGTTAACTCTACTGCGAAGGCATAACACTAGCAGTAGGGTGGTCATATGGCTAAAACGCAACTTGATCGTGATGATGACATCAGGACGGAAAAAAATACTGCGAATCATAAGCAACGACAATAACACCTAAACAAAAATTCTTCCCAGTTATCTGGACTCTACCCTTGGAGTTCACTGAAACTTAATACCACCTGAGTTTCAAACCAACTACACCAATCTCTTCCCCTTTCCACAAAACGCCTGTGTCCTAAAATTAGTATAAAGGTATTTATATCCCCTTTGACACGTGTAAATTATAAAAGAAAAAAAAAAAAAAAGATCTCCTTCTGATAGTCGATAGATATCTTTTGTCTCCGCAAGTCTGCAGTCCCTGTTTTGCTGTATACCCAATTAGCTTAGATATTCTCTAAATCTAAGTTGGAATAAGAAGCCAGTTTTAAGATTATATACCTATTCAATTTTGTTCAGTCTTAAATGATTAGGAAGGATGCAAATTCAAATTAAAATTACTCAAAAACTTATCATTTATCCGTAGAAATCGATGAGGTGAACTGAACGCCAAAAGTCACTTCTTCCCCATGACACAAAGGGTTTTCTGATTTTTGTGCCTATGAAAACTATAGTAGCGTTTCAACGAGTTGTGTTTCCAAACTACAGAGTGTCCGGTGGCAGATTTATGTTTTTAAACGTGAATAAAATTATGAGACATATTACTTTATTACTTAGTTTAGCCTAATGAGAAAGAATGCAGATTATATTTTGTGAAAATGATATCGTCCAAATGCCGCGCATTTAGTGACACATACTGTTGGAAGCGGATCACTGTGTTTCGTGCCACGTACTGCAGCATGCTTGGCTGGATGTCGTGAATTCCCCGACGGATATTTTCCTTAAGCTCCATGACACACCGCGGGTTATTAGCGTAGACTTTACTTTTGACGTACCCCCATAGAAATTCATGGGGGTTAAGTGTTAAGACCTCGGTGGTTATGGGCCATCTCCAAAGCGGCTGGAGGTTCTAACGTGCAGTTTCTAACGGTATGCGGAGTTTCCCATCTTGGTGAAACCAAGTGTGCGACAGTACATAAGATCAATATGCTCGCAAATTAGGTAAAAAATAATCTGATCATGCGCCCATAATTTTCGCTGTTCAAATTTATCGATTGTTCTCTGGAATTTTCAAAAAAAAGGTCCCATGATTCCGTTCGTCGATAAGCAGTACCAAACATTAACTCTTGGGCAATGTTGGTGTTTAAGTCACGGATTACGTTTCCGTCGCTTTTTTTACTTTTATGTTTTAATTAATTTTTATTTAATTCTTTTTTTAAACTTACATACTAGACAAAAATGATTAAATCTAAATTAAAACTAACATTTATCTTAATCTAGCTTACTGGCTCTTAACGAGCACTCTAAACTTAACTATATCCTTATAACTATTTCCTTTCGGCCTTAAATCTACCAATTTTTGTATTTGCGGTGTTCTTTAATTTCCAAGAAACTTGCTAAAAACTTGAACTCTTTATTATTTGGTTTTTCTTAAAACTACCTAAAACTACTTAAAACTACCTAAGCTACTTAACCTAAATTAAATATAATCAGGGTGATGAGCAATCTCTCGATTGGTCACCATCCCGATTGCGCCATAAGCGTCGGTCAACTCTCGGTAGCACTCATTCATGTTGGCGAGCCCGGCCCCTCCCAAAGACCCCCTAAAATACGCTTAACTAATTTACAAACTAGCTTGAAACTAAGGAGGATGTTACCTAGGTAACGCACCGACCCGGGAGAGCGTGACTGCCCTCACTTCTTCCTCAAGCCACCAAATTTCGGTGAACTGCTTTAAGGTATCGACAGTGTCCCTATCCGCAATTGCGGTATTAAAACGGAGGAGCTCCTGACCATTGGCGGCGTACCCGTCGTGGATAAGCCGCTTATCCCTCGCGCCGCGGTGGCTGTGGTACAATACCGGCACACCATCTTTTCTTTGGACTAACACTTTCATGTCTGCATGAAGAAATGCCTCAGGAGGGACAAAGCCAGACCGGAGCGTACTCTCGTGGTACATTAAATTCGGGTAATAACCACCCGAGATCAGGTTATTAGCGTTGGCCATCGCCCTTGCAACGTGCCTTCGAATCACCTTAATTAGGAAATTGTCAATCTTATTCAATCGAGCCCCATCGTATAGTGTCTTGTTGGGATAATAATTTATGTACTCAGACTCGGGAGTTCTAAACAACCCTAGGCAGGTCCTGAGACACTGTCTCTCAAACACCCGAATCTTTTCCATATAGGAAGGCGCTATATTGAACCAAATGAGACAGCCATAAGCGATGATCGACCTTATAAAGGCCACGTAGCATATGACCTTTACTCTGGAAACAAGTTGACTGCTGCGAAACAGTCTCCTTGTCAGAGCATAGACCCTCTTGACCCCAGAAAGACAAGCATCTATATGTTTGTCAAAATATAGGTATTGGTCGAGCCAGATGCCAAGATATCTGACCACGCTTCGCACCGCCAATGGTTGTCCACTTTGTCCAATAATGGATAATTTTCAGTTATTTCAGCCAGTTTTTTCTGGTATCCCTAGAGGCCCTAGCCAATGGAGTTCTGAACAGGATTGTTTCCGATTTTTGGAAATTGATTTTCAATTTCCAATCATCGCAATACCTCTTAATTTGATCGAAGTCACGCTGCAACAGAATGTTGATGACCTCGAATTTGGACCTGACCTGTACGCCACTAAATCGTCTGCGTACGCTATAGCATGTCTGAGGGAACCCACCAGATCACTCGTGTAAATATTAAACAAGATCGGAGAATTCACCGCTCCCTGTTGTAAGCCGTTTTTAATTTCAAAAACTGTGCTCAAAGTCACGTTGCCAGCTTTGACAACGAACTTCTTCCCCATAAGCATGTCTTAAATCATATATAGCAATGGTTTTTGCATGCCCAACCTAGTAAGCTTATAGAAGAGCCCCTCCAACCATACGGTGTCGAAGGCCTTCTCAGTACGTTTTCGTCGCTCCAGAGGATGCAATTCACAGTGAGAAATCTCTCTAACTTTGCGTAAATTAAAATCATTTTCCTTAAGTTCTTGCACCAATTGAATCGTAAAAGGGTGAAATTTCAAGTCTCATGAACGATAGTTTTTGGGAGTCCCAAAGCAGCCGAGATTATTGGAGCTTCGTTCCACTTCCCGAATGTTTTTGGTGGTCCTTGATGTTCTGCTGGGCCCTGGCTGAGAGACATTCAGAGCTGACGAAGTTTCGCAGAAAATTTGCAACCACGAACGAATTAATTTTAACTTTGGCCCAACGAAATTCACGACATCCAGCCAAAGCATGCTGCAGCACTTGGCACGAAACACAGTGGTCCGCGTCCAACAGTGTGTGCGACTAAGTGGACGATATCATTTTAGTATCCGCATTCTTTATCTTAATGTTAAACTAAGTAATAAAACAATATGTCTCGTTTTTGTTTTATTCCCATTTAAAAACGTAAATCTGCTACCGGACAGCCTGTATTAGTTTGGTTATCCGGCGTTTGTGAAGTGATGGGGCCTGTTGTACTCAACGTTTGGGGGAGCTTGCGGCTACCTCGTAGGCCCCTTTTAAGTTCTTACTTATATCTATATCATATAGTATAATCCACTCAATATTTAAGTATGCCGTGAAATCGTAGGTCGAAGATGTGTGTGCTAGGGGGTTGTTTTCGGACTCGGACTCAAACATTATTGCTACGCTGCTCAAAGGTCTGTTCTGATAATTTGAAACACTTATAGGAGTCACTGTTCGAGAGACAATTTGTGTAGTGTTTCAGTCAAATGTTGAGGTATGCTCGCCGGTGCCAGGGTAAACCAAAGAAAATTTCTAAAGCTTTGACGAGAGGTCAATGATCGAATTTTTCTTTGTACATTGCTTTTACAATGTCTGGTCCTATAATAGTTAACAAATTAGCACTCCATTCATAAGAGTTTTTCTCCTATCCTTAACAGTATCCGCGGATAAAACTTCGCTTTAATTGAAGATACCAAAATCTGTGTTCACACTATACTGATCTTTACAAAATCTCCATCAGCTACAACTTTGTTATCATACTAACCAGTAATTTTTTTTCCATAAACCACTTTCTGAAAGTTGGTGACAGTTTTATTGACGTTTACGAAAAAGCAGACTTCAATAAAAGTTCCCCATACATGTTTTAAAAATTTCGCATAACATCTTCGCTGTGTGAGGATTCACTTATGACTGAACTGGTACATCGGACTGAACCGGCAGACCTGAAATTACCCCGGACCCAATCAGGAGCCTTTCCCGCATACGCGACCAAATTAGCGAACATCTACTCGTATCAAGCTTCACACCCCAAGAAATATAACAAAAATCCAGAACCATCCCAACCCCCACTATAGTAAACACCATCGCCCCAACAATATAATTTTAAAAAAAATACTATGGAAACATTAGGATTAACGTGCTCCCCGCCTATGGCCACACACCTTCGAATATGGTCATTGGTTCGTTGACTCCACACCATCGGTCCGAAGGTGTGTAGCCACTTTTAGCATTTGAGCAAAATTTGAGTGCCTAGAAAACTGAACGTGCACCTATTTACAAGTACATAGAAGAGCAAGAATTGGTTTCGTGAAATTTTCGAACTCTAGAGAAACTCCAAAAGTGGGTCTCTCAATTCTGTCTGTCTGTCTGTATGTACATATGTACCCTAGACTGCAAGCTAAACTATTGGATGGATTTACTTCAGACTTCATATCGGAGGTCAGGGGTGCCACAATTCGTGCCAAAATCAAAATGTTCGGTCTCACCAGGGAAACAAATTCGTGAAATACAAGTCAGGCCCCCCGCGGCTAATGTTCCGTATCATTATTTTAAGTGAATGTGTACTCACATCGCTCGCTCGAGAACCACTAAAGATATTTTAATGAAATTTATTTTGTATGTACATATATATGTATGTATATCCTGATATGTAGGTCATTTCGTCTGTCAAAATCTTATGATGTGTGGGGCAGGCAGGAAGAATTCCCGAATAGTTTTCGATTAAATTTAGACTGATATACATCCACTTGAAATTGATCGAAATAGAATGTAGTGGGAGTAAGTTTTTCTAATTATTTTTCTCATATGCTTAACTCAAGAACCACCAATCGAAATTTGATGAAATTTTGAGTTTGATGAAGAAAGGGTAAGATATGGCGGGGTGACTTTTAACGCCCATATTTAACAAGACTTGCTTGTGCCAGAAGTACATTATGCCTCTAAAGCCCCCGCAAAAATATTTTTTTCTATTTTGTTATCTCTGATTGTCTTTGGTACACCACGTACTATTCTTGTGCAAAATTTCAATTGTCCAGACCAAATGATTGTTGAAAGTTGCAATCGTGTGGCAGACACACGGACAGGCGGACAAGCGAACACAGACGGGCGAACACCGTGTTGAATCCATTTATAGCATTCTGGTACGGAACGTTAAATATTAAATTTATCGTTTTTCTTGAAAACGGTTCTAAGGATTTTGTATAAAATTTTTATTTGGTTTTGGTTAAACGTACTCGTATACAGGGTGCTGAGGCTATTTGAGGATATGTTCAGTCGTAGTGCTGATCGCGTTGATAGCAGACGTTTAAGTTTTTCCCACAATGTCAGATAAATACATAACACAAGGAATTAAAAGACACTGTGATTTTTGCCATATGTGCAGACTACAGTGTTCTCAAAATATCGCGCTTTTTGAAGGTCCCACTATCATTCGTTCACAAAGTTCGCGTTGCGTAGATGTTTCACCTGTTTCGAAACGTAAAAAGCATTCAACACGTTCGGACACCAAGAAAAGTCTGAAACTTGTTCAACAAGTGCTACATCGTATTTACCAAGACCATGGAACTTCGATTGGGGTCAATTGCAAGGGACCTTCAACGCGAATAATAAGCTTTGTGATTCATTAAAACCTCCGTTATAAGTCTTATGCCATGAGAACTGGCCAGATTATATAGGTGAAAACGAAAAATCAGCGTGCGCTCTGAGGAAGGCGGCTCCTCAACAAGTTGGAGCATTCGAAGTTAAAGTGTCCGAAGGAATCAATCAAATTCCGACCAGGACCAGAATGTCAATAGAAGGAACGGCAGGTGGCTGTGTGCAGAGCCTTCAGATATCAGCCGTGTGATGTGCACCAAATTTCCTGCCTGTGCGATGGTCCTAGGAATGCTAATTTGGTTTCCCTACTTCCCTTGTGTGTCTTCGAGTGAATACTGCCAAAAACAACGAGGTGCTAGAGGCAGTGTGTTTTTTTTTGCATTGAGAGGTGGGAATCTTTCAAAGACGAAGCTGAGCCCGTACTCAGTAACAGTGTTGGATTTCCACCCACTGAACCCACCTCCCCCCCTACCCCTGGTCCTCGCGGCACTGCCGTCAAGCATTTCATCACGAGGGGGGCTTCAGCCTTATGTATCGGCTCGTTCGTGTTGTCAGCCGCCTGCGCGACATTTCGCTGTCTGTCCTGTCTTCGTTGTTCTTTCATGCCGCAGTTTCACTTACTGCTTCCCAAGTTTCTTGCGTGCTCGTCATCTGTCTGGTGGTGTTCCAGCCAGCAAGTTACGTTCTTCGTGATATCGCGCACAGTGGAACATAATGCGTTCTGCATCCTCGATTGCTTCCGTGCACGTTGGGCAATAAGGGTTGTCTTTGTGTCCAACTCTATGGAGGTAGGCTTTGAAATATCTATGACCAGTAAGCATTTGCGTCAGATAGAAGTTCAGCTCTCCATGCTTCCTATTGATCCAAGGGTCTATATTGGGAATCAATCTTTGCTTCCATCTGCCTTTGTCAGAAAGTTCCATCTCTCTTGCCATTCTTCGAGGCTTATTCTTGGAGGTACATCGGTGTCACTTCGACTCGTCGCTGTTGACACTATTGTCCTGTTGGCACTATATTTCCGTTCGGCTTCTTTAACGGGGAGGTCTATTGACATCATTCCAGCCACTACGCATGCCACGTCTTAGGAGGTTGTGGAGGCGCTGCATACTTTCAAGACATTGGTCCTGCAGACCGCCTCCGTCTTCCTTCTGTATGATTTCGTCTTCATGGCACTTGCCCATATTTGGGAGCCGTAAAGCATTATCGACGTCGCAACTTTTGCTAAGAGCAGTCGCTTCTTCTTTTCAGGTCGTCCAATATTTGGCATGATCCTTCCCAGGGCAATCGTTGTTCGTGCTGCCTTCTCAGCTGCGTGCTGCAGGTGTTGATTAAAAGTCAACCTTACATCTATAGTAACGCCAAGGTACTTCAGCTCTGGTTTGGAAACTACGACGTGATCGTTCATGGTTACTCTTATAGTCTCCATAACTCGTCTGCTGCTGGTGAGCACTACTTCGGTCTTTTCCTCTGCTAGTTTTAGGCCCATGCTTACTAGCCAGTCCTGTACCAACCCGATAGCTTCATTACAGTCATGCTCCAACTCCTCAAGTAATTTGGTCACTACAACGATCGTTATGTCGTCGGCGAAGCCAATTATTTTCGAGTATCTCGGGATTCAAAGTTTGAGGACGTCGTCGTACATTATATTCCACAGTAGTGGACCTAGTACGGAGCCTTGGGGGACACCGCCTGTGACGTTATACTGCCTCATTCCGTCGTCGGCATAATAGAATAGCATTCTATTTCTAAAATAGTCAGCCATTATTTTCTGCAGGTAGTCCGGTACTCTCTTGGCGGTAAGTGTTCGTAGAATGTTGCTCCAATTTGCGGTGTTAAAGGCGTTTTTAACATACAGCGTTATGATTGCGCAGTACTGTTTACTTCCGCCCTTTCATCGTCTTCCTTCGATGGCTTTTTTCGCTGTATTTACGACTTCGTCGATGGCATCAATCGTAGAGCGTGCCTTACGGAAGCCTCGATCGCGCTTTCCAATCTGTCACTTACTATGCGCTCCAGTAGTTTGCCCATAGTGTCCATCATACATAGAGGCCTATACGATGAGGGATCCTGCGGTGGTTTATTACCTTTTGGTAAGAGGACAAGTCTTTGTTTCTTCCACTGATCTGGGAATACTCCTTTCTTGAGGCTGGCATTGTATACATCTGCAAAGATGACCAATTAATTTCTGCTTTTAATGCAATGTTTGGGTTTCTATCAACACCAAGTGTTTTTTGATCCTTGATGTTTTTGCAGACTTGTAGGACTTCTGCGGCTATGCCGAGAGGTATTGGTAAAGCTCCCGTCGTTCATACTCCTCTCCGTATGTTCCTCTATCTCCTGTTGTTATGGAAAGACCACGTTTTCGAGAAACACTGAGGACGTGGGCGAGGTTTTTCTGGCACCCTTCAACTTTATCATAACCACTTGGTAGGCTTTTCCCCACGGGTTTTGATTGGCTTCGTTGCAGTGTGGTAGTGTGTGTCCTGGATGGATAGACAGTGTGAATGATGGAAGACTCAGGAATGGATGGCGACCAATTTTCATGACCACATAAAACCTATGGCCACCTAACTTATAACTCTAAAGGATACCATTGTCCAAGTGATAGCAAAAATCAACAAGTACCAGCATGTTCATGTTTCCGGTCACAAATTGCGGCTGTTATCGATGCTAAATTATGACTTTATTCAATAAATATGAGCTACAGACGTATATGTATTTACTTGTCAAATTATATTCTAATAAACGTTTTTTGGCATACCTAAGTTGTAAGTTTTTTTTTTTTTAATTCGTTCTCAAATAGCCTCCGCACCAGATGGCGTACCAAGTTTTTGGAAAAAAGTTGTCTAATGGTACTTTACTTATTAACGAATTTTTGAAAATTTGTTTTTTATCGGATGTGACTCAAACGATTTTGTTTAAAATAGACATTAAGGCAATATTTGCTTGTAAAGGTTTTTTTTTTTTTTAAATTGCTTTGCTTTATTGAATATACTTTCCGATTATTTATGGAAAATAATTTAATTTAAATGGCTGCCGCGGCAGTATCCCACCCTGTCAACTCAATTTTGCAGTTCATTTTCTATGGTTCGGGGCTCTATTTCATGAATAGCTGCATCAATATTGTGCTTAGATACCTTAATCGATTATGAATTGTTAGCATAACATCGGTCTTCAACGGCACCCCACAAAAAAAAGTCCAACGATGTCAAATCACAGCTCCGCAGATACCAAGCAACATTACACGATTATTGAACTTAGTGCGCAAAAGATCGATTATTGGACGGCTTGTATATCACTTAGCGCCATCTTTCTGGAACCAGAGATCGTCCAAGTTCATTTCGTCAGTTTCTGGTTTAAAAAATCGGTTATCATGCCTCTGCGCACTGTCCGTTGACCGTAATGTTGTTGTCATCTTCATCTTCGAAAAAAAATGGGCCAATATTGCCGCCAAACAGTTACACGCTGAGAATACATTCGCATCTCTTCAATTTCTGTTATTAATTAGCATGCCAACCTCACGAACGAATTCGCACTGCTTCGGTAACACAGCACTTACTTCGGAAATAAATTTTCAATATTTCCTAACGTTGTTCAAGCGTAAATCGATTAATTCCGCACTGTGGAGATATAATACTATGTTTCGTGTCAATTTTTTTGAGCGCGAAGAGCTGTCAGTGTCAAAATAACATTTAATTTAAAAAGAAACCAGATGGCCCACCATAACATACCAGGTTTTCGAAAATTGTTAAACAAATAGTTTGCTTTTACTCATTTTTAAACAATTTTACATTTTCGCTTAAATTTAAAATCTGGGTAGTTGTCAAAAGAACAGAACATACGAGTAGGTGCAAGTACGTATGTACGTCTCAATTGCTTTTTTAATTTTTGAGGAGCCAACATGTAAAAATGGGAGTTTATCGCAAAAATGAATCTTCTTTTTCGTCCAATCGTTGCTGCGGCACAGACAAATGTTATTACAAGGTAATTGAATGTTAGTAAGTAGTTGTTGAAATCACGATGGCCGATTGGTTCCACACACTCGGGAGAAAATTAACGAACCCCATTTTAAAAAAAAATCCTCTTGACAGGAGGCTCTCCTACTATCAAACAAGACAACTTACATAGATGTATATCTATCCATGTGCAAACGTCGTCTTCATCGTCGTTTTGTTCCTTGTTTTCCTTTGTCCCATTCATAGTACGGACGGCGCGCTGAAGTAGCAGGCACCTACCTACCTATCTATGTATGTTTTGAAATAAAATATCAGTTTCTGTGTAAACAACACATGCTTTAAGTCACCATCCCACAGTCAAAAAGCAAAATATTCCCATCCGCGAACCTGGCGCCACAAATACCAAAACTCTAAAAGCCTGTACATTTCGAGTGGTTCGAAAATTATGAAAATAGACTTGGCCGTTGTCTACCTTGTTAATACACACGTACAATAAGCAGGCAGGCAGGCAGGCAGGCAGCAGCAACGCTACTCTACACAAAATGCACCAAAAGTGACGCGTCACTGTCAATATGTTGTATCTAATAATGTTGTTGTTTTGGCCCTCTGTTCTACGTCGTTCACTCTTCCTACTTGTGGGTACAGTTTATTTTTACAGTGAAGATAATCAAGTCCTCTGTAAAGTGCTTCCTTCTACTCCCCTCTATTTCTTCCAAAAAAAAAAAAAAAAATATTCGGTTCAAATTACAAGGTGAGTTCCATGTAATTATCTTCGATGGATTTCTGTGCTCTTGTCGCTGCTTCTGACGTTTCGTCGAAATGTTCCACAAGTAAATAAAAAATTTACATTTAGAATGATGGAATGACAGTTTTCGCCCGCCGCCGACGCCAAGCAATAATGGATGTCCAATTTTGTCTTGCAATTAGCCTCGCTGCAGTTCGACAAATATACATCTGTAATGCTTAATAATTGATTACGCCTTGAGCGAGCATGCAATGACTCTCTCACCTTGTATCTTGGCATGTTAACGCCGCGCCGCGCCGCGTCAACATTTGAACAATGGCCAAATCAACCTGGTTAGAATTTTCGAGCGTAATTTACATGACTCACAATTGAGGGTGACATATTTAAAAGACGACTCAATTAGATAAACCACAAAAATAAGCGAAGAGGTTTACCCAAATTAAATTTATTCACCCTCTCTCGTTATAGTATCCTGAACGGGCTCACAAGTCACAGCAGCCTGGTTCGTTACGACGTTATCATCAAATGAGCAAATGGAGTGTAAATAGACAAACGCGATTTGAATGGAAATTAAAAGTGTCGACCAGGGAATACCTACTTGGGCGCTTATGTTAAATGTCAACAAAGCGGATTAGTCGTTTAGACGTTCGTTCAGTGTGCGAAATCAACATTACGTTCCACCCTCCGTTCATGGACCTTGTTGTTTTATTTTCGTTTCCTGTGGGGACACTGCACTTGTTTGAATATATGTACATCGTATCAAAACATACATACACATCCCTCCGGCGGCTTTTGGCAGAACGATGACGAAACCCTTTTCATCCTTACCACCCTTTTCAGCCTTTCTACCCTTTAAGGCACATGTTTACATTCCCCAGTGTTATGCAAATACCAACAAAGCCAAATGCTAACTTTTCGTGAAAGTCTCCTTAAATACATGTCGCGTGTATTTTAACAAAAATGAGCATCTCTTCTTCCATTTAGGGAGTGATTTTTTTTTTATTTCTTTTTTTTTTATCAAGAACCGCGCCACATCACTTAATTAATAAAAGGTTTTTAAAAGTATTTTGACTTAAGCACTCAAACCCTTATTAATAAAAAAAAAATCAATTCATGTGTTTACTAACTCATGTGTTAAGCATAGAAATAACGGGAGAATAAGTTATAGTCAAATTGGTTTAAAAAGTAAAAAATAAAAACAAATTATTCTATCAAAATAAATACAAAAAACACTATTTGTTAATAATTTAGTAATTATTAACACTCGGGCAATGAATAACCACGAGTTAAGTTAACTATTCGTTACACAGTTTTTTTTTAATACGAGGGTAAATGATTGGATATGTAAAGTTTGATTTAATTAGAGATTACAATTTGAATCTGGCAATACTATGGTGCTGTCAAAGATAAACAGCTGATATTTGACATCTGTGAATACTAAAGGCCCCGACCCATAGAACTCGTTGATCCGTTGCTACGTAATTTTTAACTGACTCATGGATAGAATACACGCATTCTTATTTAAGGTAGACCATAACCGATGCATGTATGAACTTCGACGCGTAAAGTAGGTTTACTTTCTACTTTTTTAGTTGTCAAATTGAGAGTAAGCACTTCATTGATGGAAAAGCATTGAGAGAGAAGAGAAACTGTCATCGCCGCTGACAATCGGTTGACATTTCAATCTGCAAACGAAGGTATGCGACGGATTGTATGGGACTGTTCCTTCTGGCAATACGTGAACGTCACCGTCAACCTTCAACGGAATGATGTCGTCGAATTCTATGGGTCGGGGCCTTAAGCATTGACATTTGGAATCATATAGCGGAACGCATTCAAATTACAACCCATCTCCGAAACACGATTCGCACATTGCAAAATTATTGTCGGTATACATAATAGTCCATCTAGTGCCGCAGTTAAGAATATAATTGAAAATTCGGTCGGACCGGGTCAGTGTTGAATGTGCAAAGACCAGTGTGTCCTCGTAGTGGCCGGTCGCGCGAAAATATCGCCACAGTGAGTGACGGTGTTCGTGACAATCCATCAAAATTCATTCGGAATCGTTCACAGAAATTAAACCTTCCCTACAGCTCCACGCAGCGCATTTTAACAAAAGATCTGCATCTGTATGCTTGCAGCATACCATGAACAGCGTCGTGACTCCGTTGATTGGGTGTTAGACAACCACCAAGTTGATGGCGATTTCAACCATGAGGCTCACTCAGCTCAATGGCTACGTAAACAAACAAAATTGTCGCATCTGGGGTCATGAAAATCCACGATTTACGAACAACCAGTGCATCCACAAAAATTCACTGTTTGGTGCGAATTTTAGACCGGCCGGCCGGGCGGTGTGATTTGTAGTTCTTTGAAAATTCTGGTGTTGCTTCCGTAACAGTCAATGTTGAAAGTTATCGGGACATGATAACAATTTTTTTTTAACATCAATTGGACGATATCGACGTGGGAGACATGTGGTTTCAACAAATCGGTTCTAAGTGCCAAACAGCGCGAGAAACAATGCAGTTATTACACACAAAGTTTTCCTGCGGCATCGATTCGGCGACCAAAATTGGTCACCAATATCGTGTGATATCATGGCCCAAACGATTCCAGAGCTAAAAGTTGAGATTCAACGCGGTTTTTATGAACTACCACAGGATTTATGCCGAAAAGTAATGGAAAATTTCATCGAAAGAGCAGAAGTCTACAACATAATATTGACATACAAATATCAACAGTTTAGCAAAAACTAATGTGTTTTTTCAAATTCAATTTGTAACCTACAATTTGTAACCGAAAGTCAATTTTCCCGACTTCCGACGGCTTTAGCTGAACTAAGCTGTTCGATTGTGTTTGTTTTTCTTTATTTGAGCCATCGAAATAATTGGAACAATCAAAAAACACCGTCTTAGCCAAGTTGGCTAACGCTTGTGTTGACTCTCCAGGGATAGCTCAGTTGGTAGGACGTTGGTGGCAAAGACCATATCTACCTCAGGATCGTTCCTTGCCCCTGGATCAAATGGTTTCTTTTTTGTGCAATTTTCCAACGGTGTTTCATTCGTTGCATTAAATAGACTTAACCCAAGTGAAAAACTATTTAAAAACACATTGCAACAAGCTGTCGGATTAGAGTAGACACAGCTCATTTAGGTCGGAAAAATCATAAATATGTGACGGTTGTAATCAATCCGAAACAAGACAAAATTGGACATCCATTATTACTTGGCGTAGGCGGCGGGCGAAAACTGCCATTCCATCATTCTAAACCCCTTTCACACGAGCAAATTATAAAAAAAAACAAAAAAGATTATGTGATAGCTTAATCTTTTTAACGAAGCAAATTTGTGTATGGCTACCATATAATCGATCAGCAGTTAAGAGTTTTTTGACCAGCATAATAAAATTATTTGATTCAGTTTTTTGATCATCAGAAAATAATATTTTCGATCTGCTAAATGACTAACATGCACAAATGACTCACAGTCGGTGCTGAGATTTTGGAAAGATTACTTCTGCAGACAGAAATGGCGGTGACGACCAAAACTTCGCTGTTATGTAGAATGCTCCATTCAACCCGGACGAGCAAGGATACCCTCTGAACTGTGCCAACATCGCATATAAGATCCTATTTGCCATATTATTTAAACCTTTTGTCAACAATCTGATTAGTCCTTATCAGTGTGGTTTTAAGCCAGGAAAGTCCATCATAGATCAGATATCCACATTGCGGCAGATCTTGGAAAAACCCATGAATGCACGATCAAGCACGCTTCTCCATCAAGGTCTGTAACAACAACACTGATACTTTTAATGTCGGACAACGACTACGAAAAGGTGACGCTCTGTCATGTGATTTCGATTCTTTCATACTTGAAAAGATTGTACATAATTTTCAAGCTAACATCGGGGGTACGATCCAAATGGATATATTTTTTCTTTGAATTCATATTTTAGATACTAGGAACCTTTTTTTTTTCTCACATCGATACTTTTTCATTTCTGTAAATAAAACAGAACAAAATCCCATTTTAGGACCATATATTAGGTCCATTCGGGAACTTTTCGAGCAAAAAATTTATAAACTGTCAAATTCACAAGATTGAGAGAAGAAACTCTCAGAGAGTGGCAAATTGAGGCAAAAGTACATGAATGCATTTCGAACCGAGTCCTTCCAAAGTGCCAAACTATAACTTAACATTGTTATCGTTTTTTCTTTAACTGAGATAGTAGGATATTTTGCCTCAACCCGGGTTACGAAATAAACCATTGGCAATATTTGTTTTTTTGACGAATCGTCACATCTCTCGTGGCTAGCACCAACATTAAGCCTTAATTTAAATTTAAGATTTTGCAAACTTATTGTGCTGGCAGAAGTATACGAGTAGACCCAGAAAACATTAACGAAAATAGCTACCGATTTTAAACAGCAGAGATTGTTGTAATGCAAAAGAACTTAAATTACATTAATAATATTGAACAATTTTGGGGTTATGTTGTCTTTAAAAAATGCTAAAAGAAAGCCGATATACATTAAAATACTTTGTGAATTTTGTGAGAAACATGCTAAGCTTGCCACATAGTTCCGCCACAGCTAAGTTCGAGCTTACCAGTGTATTTAATTTAGAAACCGTTCAAGCAATCATGCTTGAATTTGAATACTTTTAATATCCTAATATCTGTATTTTTAATTCCTTCGTTTTTTACTTGCTTCTATAGGTCAAGTATTGTTTTCGTGAAAATGTTCGAGCTCGAGATTTTAATCAATTTCGGAATTACTATTATAGGGGAACTCGAAAATGTGGGTCTGGTAATTCTGTCGACGAAGTGTGGACGGATTTTCTTAAAACTTAAAACCAGAGGTGAAATCAGAATTTTCATTCATGCATCAAACTTTTGAAAAAGTTAAATTTTCTCGAAAACGTCTCCTACGATTTGTATACAATTTCATAACCGAGGTGACACTGACGTTTTCAATATGACTGTATACTCAGTTTTTTTTGTTAAAAAATGGAGTAACGGTTCTTTACTTATCAGCGGCTTTGCATAAACTGGCTATTTCCAAAATTTGGACATATGGTCATCAACTTTTCTTAGCTTTTTAACGCATTTTTCGAAAAATCAAATTTTGTAGTCTCTTTTCAACTTTGCATACATTTTAAATCTGAAAAATATACCAATGAACAGCACAATAGAGTAAGTACGTGAGACCTGGCCGTGCCATTTATTTGTTACTGTTCGATACCAGAATGGTATAAACGAAACACTAATGGATTAGAGTATACAAATTTGTGAGAAGGTGAAGGGGAAAATTATAATAAATCTTCTGTCACAAACAGTTCTTGAAAGTTCACCCCACTATACTCGTACCTTACCCTGTCTGCATCCGATTTTGATGATTTTTAGAAAAGAAAACGTGTCTACGAGTACACTTACGGCGTAACTCAAAACCCAAGTCGTTGAATGGTTCATGAGGTAGGCAAATGAGAAAGATGATTCCAATATGTGTTAAGCCCCTCCCCATATCATACCACCACTTCATTTGATTTCAATTATTTTCAACAGGCACTACTTACTCGTATGTATTAGTCTAGGTCTTGAGTTAGCAGCTAATAAAGATGATTTGAAGATTTTTCGAACTCCGCCCCACACATTTCACTCAAATTTGATCCGATTTTGACAGTTTTTAAACGAAATGACCTACGTATCAGGATATACATAAACAAACTAAATGTCTTTAAAGATTCTGGAGCAAACTGTGTGAAAACAAACATATGAGGGTGGGTCAATAAGTCCCTGAAAAATGAAATAAGGAACACTCTTTTCGGTATAAAAACATTTTAGTTTTCAACATAGTTTCCTTTATAGAGCTAATACACTTCATCCAACGTTTCTCCAATTTTTTGATGCCCTCCAAATAATACGATTTCTCGAGCCCCTCAAAATAAGCGTTTGTTTCAGCGATGACCTCTTCATTCGACCCAAATCTCTTACCTCTGAGCCATTTCTTTATGTTTCGAAACAGGAAATATTCGCAGGGGGCTAAATCTGGGGAATATGCTGGATGAGGGAGGTGTTCGTAGCCTAACTCATGCAATTTTGACATTGCGACTGCGGACTTGTGCGCCGGTGCGTTGTCCTGGTGAAAAAGAACTTTTTTCTTAGTCAAATGCGGCCGTTTTTGCTTCACGGCAAGCGTTCATCAATTGGCCGCCGCGATCATGCGACTTGACACCACTCGATTATTTTCTCTGCGGCTAGGTCAAGTCCTTAGTCTACGCTAACAAGCCAACCACTTTGGACGAGCTCGAGGCCAACATTCGAGACGCTATTGCCGGAATAACACCGTACATATTGGACAGCGTCATCAAAAATTGGACCTACCGCTTGAAGCACTGCCAGCGAAGCCGAGGCGCCCATTTAAATGATGTGCTACCCCATACATAATGGCATGAATGTGGCTTCAAAATAAAGTCAGAACCAATTTGATATCTCACACCGTTGTTGTTTTATTTAAATTTTTCTTCCTATCGTTCTTATCTGGTCATCCTATATTTCAAAGTTATATCTGTCTACGGTGACGTTCTTCCGATTATGTCAATATCGTCAGCGTATGCGAGTAATGGGACAGACTTGTGAAAGATTGTGCCTCTGGTGTTGGCGCGTGAGTTTTGCACTATTATTTCAAGAACGATGTTAAAGAATTCGCATGACAACGCGTCGCCTTGTCTAAATCCTTTTTTGACATCAAAGGTTTCGGAGAGATCTTTACGGACCTTCATGGAGCAGCGTGCATTCTCCATCGTCATCCTGCACAAATGGATGAGTTTGGCAGGGGTGTCAAAACAATATAGCTCATTTCTATAAATGCTGTCATACGCGGCCTTAAAATCGATGAAAAGGTGCTGGGTATCGATTTGAAGCTCCTGGTTTTTTTCCAAGATCTGCCGTAGTGCGAATATTTGATCGATGTGTGGACTTTTCTGGCCTAAAGCCACACTGATATGGACCGATCAGGTATTTGACAAACGGCTTCAGGCGTTCACACAACACGGCAGATTAGATCTTATAAGCGATGTTAAGGACATGATACATAAATTTAAATTAAAATAATGAAATTAAATGTGAGATTGTATCAGGCGACAGACATGTCAAAGTTGTAATTCCTTTTTGTTGTTTATTTAATAAAAGATATTACTTAGAAATTTCTTTCGACTGTGCTGTGAAGTAAAGAGATTACTCTTCATTCCATATCGTGCAGATATGAGTATCTATTCCCAATTACCAACTAGACAGCATTTGTATCTTTTTATGTACTGATGTCATATTTCCCATTCTAAGCGTTGATGATGTCATAAAAGAAAAAAAATTGTTATTAATAATTTGGAATAGACTTTCAGATCTTCCATTAGTCGCAACACAGGGGCGTGACTCGGTGATGATGTACTTTATACTGTCACTCTTCTACCTAGCTATTGAAACGCACTCGTAAGCCCTCACTTTTCGCATTGCTCAATTAGGGAAATAAAATTGATTGTCTTAGCAAATTAATTGCAGGTAATTTCTGCTCGCAGATACAGACGATTTGTGCCATTTTAATGAATCGCCATCGAGTTTAAGTGCACGATATCCTCCCGGAGGTGTTAATGTTGGTTTCTTTCAATTGTGCTATAAACTCATTTAGTCGAATTAGTCGATTATTGTGTTATTACTCTGTGAACGGAAGCAAGCCGACGGGGGCGTTTTTATGTGTCTACACATTTTTGAAATGCGTTGCCAACAAACCATTCACGCCAGGTTTCAGTTTTCTATTAAGGGATTTCGTTTAACACCCTTTTAGGAATTGTTGTTTTGGTTTTTCTGCGGATTAGAAGAATGTGTTTTAAATCTCAGAAAGAGCATTTGCTATTTGTTGGGGATTTAGGGATTAAGGAGATTTTTACGATTAAGAACTTATACCAACTTAAGGGAGAAGGAGAATCGAATCGAGATAGAATCTTTTCACAAGAAAAAAAGAAAAAAAAGGTGTGGAATATTCATCGTCCTATGGAATGCGCTGAATCTCTAAGTTATTGTTTGGATTTTGACAATTTTTGAATGTTTATCCAGCTGCATTGCAGACGAGAGTTTGTATAGGCACTAAGTATTTCCTTCTGTCTGTCATTTATACCTACGAGTATGTGTGTGCATCTCTGATTGTGGTTTGCATGAATAAGAGAATTTTTCGATTTGAGTTGTGACGGAGAATAGGTATATACATACATACTCGTACTTACACAAGGGCGCACGCAGGATTTTGGTCTAGGGGGTAGCAGTTACCGCGAGTTTGTATCTTAATTTGCACTTTGATCGAAGATGCTACCGCGCGCATTAACGAAGACCTAAAATTAGTTGTTCACAAGGTTCTGGTAAAAGCCAAGCTATCGTTATCAGCCGTACCAACTTAGACATGTCCTGCCTCCCCCCTATCGAAATAAACGGTTGTCGTCCTGAGTATTCTCAGAGGGTTAAAAATCTAGGCTTGAACTTCAATCAGAATCTAACCTGGGACGATCATATCACAATAACTGTGGGTAAGGTTTATGGCAGTCTACGCGCATTGTACCAATCTGGATCCTGTGTCCCAACCAGGGTAAAAGCGATATTGGTGAAAGCTTTAATTCTGCCAATGTTACTTTATGCATATCCAGTTTTATGTGATCCCAGTAGGTTTAGTTCACGAAAATTAAGAGATACTGATGTGAGATTTGTGTGTAATGTACGTCGCCATGATCATACTCTGGGTATGTAAAAGATTTCCTTGGTATGGATTTCCAAAATTATTTAGATTTTAATGTTCTAGTCTTTTTGTTCAAACTCAAGGAGAATAAAATGCCGGAGTATCTTTATCATAGACTTCAGTTCGCTACCTCTAAAAGAAGTCGAGCCTTAATTGTGCCAACTTTTAGATTTAGCTCGACCGAAAAACAATTTTTTGTTTACTCAGCACGACTTTGGAACTCTCTTCACTTCACGAGAAGGGTCAGACAGCATTTGACTACATGAGAGCTAATGGTTTATCTTTTTGTTTAATAGGAATGAAGCTAACTTTAAGACTGGGGTATTAGGGACGTGATACTCGTAATTGGGGTACAAACCCCGGAGATCAGGTTGTTCGTCGAGCTCATTGCTCTTGCAATGTGCCTTCGAATCAGCTTGATAACGAAATTATCCACTCTTATTAGGTTAGCCCTGTTGTATAGGACCTCATTGGAATAGAATTTTATGTACTGGGACTCTGGTGTTCTGTATAAATGAAGGCAAGCCCTCTCAAACACATGAATCTTTTCCAACAAGCTTGATCCCACGTTGAACCACACGGGGCATCCATATACGAGCATGGGCCAGATGAGGACCATGTAGCAGATTACCTTTACCCTTGCATCGAGTTGCTTGCTATAAAAAAGTCTCTTTGTAATGGCAAAAGCACCTCTGGCTCTGGCTAGAGCAGCATCTATATGTTTGTTAAAATATAGATATTGTTCTAACCAAAGCCCTAGGTATCTGACTACACTTCGACTCGCAAGTGGCTGTCCGTGAGGTCCCACGATTGAAAACTTTCGCCAATTCTTTCTGGTATCCCTAGAGGCCCCAGATAACGGCGTCCTAAAAAGAATGGTTTTCGATTTTTGGAAGTTGATCTTCAACTTCCAGTCATCGCAATATCGCTGAATCTTATCGAAGTCACGTTGCAAGAGAAGTGCAATGACCTCGATTTTTGGTCCTGATCTGTACGCATTCAAGTCGTCTGCGTACGCTATGGCATGGTGAAGTGATCCTATGAGATCGCTCGTGTAAATTAACCGCACCTTGTTGCAGACCGTTTTTAATTAGAAGTCACATTGCCATTTTTAACAATGAACTGTCTACTAGTGAGCTTGTTATAAAGTATGTACAGCAGTGGATTGCTTATGCCCAGCCTGTTCAGCTTGTAGAAGAGTCCCTCTAACCATACGGTGTCGAAGGCCTTCTCCAAGTCAATTAGGCACTGTGCACTGTTTCTTGCTTTTGTTCTATTGGATATCCGATACCAGTTTAGACGCGACATGTATTGTATCATGCCTCGCCTTAAAACCGAATTGGTTATCCGAAATTATTTTATTGTCCTCAGTCCACTTAATCAGGGTTCTATTGATCACTTTTTCGAATACCCTGCTGATGTTCGGAAGGAGGCTTATCGACCGGAGATTTGCCCGATTGGAGGTGTTCTTACCCCTTTTGGGGATGGGTTGTATCACAGCTGTTTTCCAATGCACTGTTTTACAATAACGCATTGTTAAACAGAGTGGTGTAAATGTCCACCGCTTCTAGGGTGAGATGTAAAAGCACAATGTCTGATACTCCGTCGATTCCCACAGATTTCTTTCTCCTCGATGAGTCGAAGATTGCTTGGAGCTCTACCTTCGATATATACGGGGGATGTACCCTTTCATTGGCCTACGAGTATGTTCTCAGATCGCCAGTGCTCTATATCATTTCGAAGGTAGAAGTTCTGTACAAGGACGCGATTTTCCAAGTCGTGGTTTGGGCAAATGGTATCATTCACCTTGTTTGGATTATAGATCTAAGTATTGAATGCAAATCACATATTTCGGCCTAGTGGTGAATCTTACGCGGTGGATCACGTTTACCTACTCTTGTATCTCGTAATTCTTTGGAATTAGTATTTATTTTGTGGGGAAGTCATTTTATTTTTCGTAGAGCAAGGAAGCATTTTCCCTAAAATGGAGAACTGTTTTCCTAAAGGAGCACAGGCCTGACGCCTATTTTTGTTTCCATCTGAAAGGGTAAATTACCGAAAATGAGTTAAAGCAGAAATATTATTCTTCAGGTACGTGTGATCTGCCTATAAGATTCTTTTGCTTACAAACTTGGATAGAAAATACGCAAACCTCCTTCTTTTGGGACTAAATCCATTAAGTTACCTCGTTTAGTTCTGGAATTATAGGAAATTTTTCGCTCCCTTAAAAATTGTGTTAAATGGAGGTATGGATTGCAAGTTTATTTCTAGAGCCCACACGTATTTCTTTCGTGAAATGTGTATAAGGCTTCACACAGACTCAGTTTCAAACTTTCAATTCGTGTAAGTTTTCAAAATTGACGATTCTTGTAAATTATTTAGGTACGGATGTATCCGTATGTATTTCTAGAATACGAATTAGTGACTGTCAAAAATTATATTCATCCGAAAAATAGTAATATTTTCTCCTGCAAATTTTTCTGCAATGTATGGTCTCACCCCCTCCCCTCCTTTGAGTACGCCCATGTACACACACATCTATATACTATTTGATTGATAAATTAATGGACTGCTGTAGGTATCACCTGCTATATGTCAAATACTCTTATTCGCATCATTAACATGGCAGCAGTTACATGATCAAGCAATCGAATGAAATGCAGAGTACTTACTCACATTCTTAAGTAGTGTAGTAGATTCGCTTCATGGAAAATTAAACGCCTACACTGCTTTTTTCTTTCTTTCTGACTATTGTCCATGCTAATGAGTCTTTTTTGTTGAAGACTCTTTGTCTCCGATAAATAAAAGAAACTTTACAGGTTATTAACTTTCATTGGTAAGAGGATATGAAAGGTTCCAGTAAAGGTACTTAAACCACATTTTGATCTTTATGAAAACCACAACTTGCTGCTTGAAATACAAATTTCCTGTTGAATTTACTCGTAATCCTCGGTGGGTGTAATATTGCGTCCATAAGACAGGGTATCGGCAAATAATTTAAATGATATGTACTACGAATTTGCATTTAAGTTAACTTGAAAGCAGTGCGTCGGTCTACCTTCTTTGTAGGCATTTGAATACTTGTAAAACTTTAGGGTAAACTCCTCAGCAGTTAGCCTTTTGACACAAATCTCAACTTGCAAGAAGTATATTTTTAATAATAAAGAAGGCTTCTAAGTGGAGTTCCCTTCTTTGGGAGAGAGCTGGGCAGGTGCAAAGAAGGTGAAGAATAGTCTCCTCCTTTTCTTCGTCCATACAGCTTCTACAGAAATCATTTGCGAAGACGCCAAGCCTTGTTGCATGCTTCCCTATTAGACAGTGTCCAGTAATGACACCTATAACAGCGCTAATATGCAGTCTATTGAGATAAATCAAATTCTTAGAGCGTTTCAGGTCCAGCTTAAGCCAAATCTGTTTCATCGCTAGACAAGTTGTACCACTTGTCCACCTCGAATTTGTCCTTTCAATAGCATCCAGCATGTAGCGATAGTCATACCCAGTGACTTTTTGCCTGGAATTATGGGTATTGTTGTTCCATGTCTAGCAAGTTCGTCAGCCTTACAATTACCTGGAATATCCCTATGCCCTGGCACCCAAATTAGGTGCATATTAAACCGCTTCGCCATCTCTATAAGAGACGATCGGCAGTCTAGAGCTGTTATAGAATTTGTTGAGCATGATTCCAAGGATTTGATTGCTGCTTGGCTATCTGAAAAGATGCGGATATCAACGTTTTTCTTTAGCCAAGACAAGACTTCCTTTATTGCCATTATCTCCGCCTGGAACACGTTACGTTGGTTTGGGAGATTTAGATTAAGCCTATCAGAGAAAACGCCACCACCCACTCTGTCGTTAGTTTTTGAACCGTCGGTATAAAAATCTAACGACTTATCTTCCGTAAAACCACCTTCTTTCCAGAATGAATAACTTGGAAGTTTTTTCAAAATTTAACTTCGGTATGGAGAAGTCAATGCCTTCAGGGAAGATATTAAACTTGTTTAAGATGGAGGCGTGGTCAAATACCCTTTTGGACCACTGTGAAGTAGCTTTAAGGCGAATAGCTGAGATAGCTGTCAGTCGTCTGTAGTCAGCTCTAAAACTTTTTTTTATTTCTCTTGAATATTTACAACTGTCATCTAGTGAATTATTTTATAAAATCGGGATCTAAATAAACGTTGGACCTTTGCCCTTAAAATTACGTGACCTTTATTTTTAAAAGCAAATAAAAGAATGAATGGCACAGGTGGGATTTAATCTACCCATAGCGTTGGGGTCGTTTCTCTGTTGGGAAATGGAATGTCTGCTGTAAAGAGAAGATAAAGGAGGGGATCCAGACTACTTCCTTGAGGTACTCCTGCATTAATTGGGTGAATTTGGGAGTATTTGTCATCATACCTTACATAAAAACATCGATCTTCTAGATAACCTTTGCTAGTTTGTATAAAATTTCTTTATGCCAGACCGAGTCAAATGCTTTCGCAAAGTCCAGGTAAACCGCTACACAAAATTGCGTTTCGTCGATATTATTAGTATTTGCTTAATAGTTGAGTGATGTCTTCTAAAACCGAATTAATGGCTGGGAATAATATTAGATTGTGTCAATAGGTATTGGTCGGAGTCTCCTTTGGAGAAGTTTTTCAAATATTTTGGAAATTAGGGGGAGTAGACTGATAGGTTTATACGATGTAATCTTCGTGGCGGCCTTCCCTGACTTTGGAATAGAAATTACCTCTGAGACTTTCCAAAGATTTAGAAAGTATTTGGGTCGTGCTACACTGTTGAACAGGTCGTATACCGGTGCTTTTTTACATTTTATTTCGTTTTTAACGCAGGCCTTAATTGTTTTTCAAAATTATCTCTAGCCCACGTGTTAGAATATTATACACATTACAGTTATTTTTATTTGATTGTTGGATATTGGAGTTTTATTACTTAGAAGGTATAGCACTTCTTAGAGCTTTTAAAGGAAATTAGTGTATTTTATATATGATACTCGTACTGTACTGAGCACTCGTCACAACCGATACTTATAAAACAGTTGCTCTCTGTATAGGAATTAGTTCATCATTACACTCGGCACATTTGATCCTTTTAACTGTTGAAAATGTTGTATTTTCGTTCAGTACTTTCGCAGTTTAGATTTCGCAACTCTCAGGAGAGTTTGGTACCTGGCTAAAAAGCGTTTAGTCTAGTGATCTCTGAAGAAACTGATAAGATTCGCATAAAAGAACTCAATGAAGAAATTTCTGCGGGTTTTTTGTATTCACCACATCTACTCGAGCAGATGCAGCGTATTCTGGAGAGCACTCCTTTCCGTTGTTGCTCCTAAAAATTTGCAGGAAATGCATGTCATTTTCACTTCAAAAGTCCGGAAAGCCACTCATTATATTAAATACCTCCAGACTGATTAGTATGTCTGTTTTTCTATTGAGAACTCTGAAGCTCCGAACTGCTCCGTAAGTTTTTTGATTCTTTCAGATATCAATTCAACATTCGCTCTTTTATGTTGATCCAAAGTACAATGGTGCCATGAAAGGTTGAACATCATTTTAAGCTTTATTTTGTGATACCTGTAGTTTTTTAATGTGACACTGTGTACAAGTTCTCCCTACCGGACATCCATACAAGAGTAAAGCTTGGAAGATTACTTTGTATTGTATATAATAAGTTTATTTTCGTTTGATAGGGCATATTTTCTGGTTATGAAAGGATGTAGCTATATTGACTTTCTGCAATGTTCTGAAAATTTGTTTAGTTTGGTGTCCAGATGTATACCTAGGTATTTAACACAATTGTCCCAATTTACTTGCACTGGACTGTTCCGAAAATAGCTTGCATTTTATCACAGTTTAGCTTAATTTTCCACCTATTGTAATACGGTTCTAATACTTCCATCGCATTTCGAAGATTTCTCTCAATATTGAGAGCAAATTTGTGTGATGAGAGTATTGCAGTATCATCTGAAAAAATGGCTGCTTCACAGTTAGTTAAACTTGGAAAATCTGACGTGAACAAATTGTACAATATAGGACCAAGGACAGAACCTCGCGGTACATCTGACTGGACATAAATTAAACTAGAAACGGTACTATTTACTACGACTCTAAGAAAACGACCTGACAAAAAACACTGCACTATCTTACAAAGAAATGAAGGAAAGTTGTAAAATTGAATCAACAGGAATGATCCTTTTGAACATTGCAAGTCCAAAACGATCATTCCTGTTGATTTTCCTTGTTGGCGATTTGTTTTAACAAAATTGCAAATTCGAAGCACTTGCTGGGAGGTGCTATATGGGATATATATTACAGTCGCTAATGATTTTCATAATTTCTTCTTTGAGAATTTGTTCATATAACTACACTACTCCGCAAACTTGTTGGTCTATAGCTCTCGGGGCTGCCAGGGGGCTTTCCAGCCTTGGGTATAGGTACCAACTTAGCTATTTTCCAAGCATCAGGGAAGTACTGGATTTTCAAACACGCATTAAAAATAGCTGTTAAGGACTTCACTCCAATTTTCGGTAAATGCTTGAGATACAAATTTATTATGCAGTCTAAACCACCCGATTTTCTTACCTTCAGGTTGTCGATATGAAATATTATATCTTCTTCGGTACGAAGTGAATTTCATGGAGTGTCGAAACTCTGTATATTGAATTTTTCAATAGTGTCAATAACCAGTGCATTTGTAAGTGGAACGCCCAAGCTTGCGGATACGCAGTGGTTACTTGAAAAACTAAGCCCAAAGGCATTTGCTTTTTCATCATCTGTGTACGACTAATACAAATTTTATCCATTTCGTAAACTGGGTGGTTGTTTGTTTTTATCTTTAATAATTCTAACTACATTCCAGAATGGTTTTGCATTTTTATTCAGTGAATTTAGTTTTCGATTCCATTCCTCATTACGTTGTTCTGGGTAAGATACGACATCTCATTTCGACTGGCTGTCGATTTTCTTTGCCAATTTCTCCTTGAATATTTTTTAATTTTATCAACTACGAGTAGAGTACATGAGAGGAACATTTTTTATAAAAATTCTTCTTCCTAACTCTAGGTACCGAGTCATCTATAGCCTTAAGGATGACTTCATTAAAGCTATCGACAACCGAATCTACTCCTTTCCTATTGGAAATACTTTCAATATTCGCAGCACTTTCTCGAAGTCTTGTTTTAATTAAGGAGCGGTAACGTGACTAGTTTGCATTTTTGATGTCTTAAACACAATGTAGATTTTCTTTGCCTGAACGTGAGACCGGATTGTGATCAGAGTTTAGCGCATTCCATGATAGAGGCTGCATTATACACCCAGGACAATTTGTAACAAAAATATCGAGAACAGAGGGACGACCACTAGAACTAGCTGGGACATAAGAAGGAGATGGAGGATACAAAATAGAAATGGGAAGCGAATCAGAAAGGCATTAGAGTAAATTCCCCCAATCGTTTGCTCTTGCGTAGCCCCATTGCCTGTGCCTACTATTTAAATCGCCTCCTAATAGAAAATCAACAATAATATTAAAAAAGATTCCTTAAATCATTTTTTAGCATAACTTTGCTTTCAACTGTTTTAAAAGTTCCGGCGAAATAAACGCAATAGATTTTAATATTTTGGTTATTATTTAATTGAATTTCAATGCCCACATTTTCTACTAAACGCGTTTGTACAATTGGCAAGAGCGAGTGTTGAATTGATCTTCGAAGATATTATTAAAAAAAACTACTTATGCATCTGTATCATAGCTTGCGTACATCAAAGGTAATTCATACTATTTTACCTTTTTTTGAAAGGTGACTATATCACAAGGAATTCGCCATACAAGCCTCTATCGATATTCGTGGGGCGTTCAGCTCAATATCGGACGCTATTAGTGGATTGAGTTCGTGTTTAAGTCGTTTAGATCAGCAGATAGCAACTCATACATATCGCCAATTATTATTGACCAGATTCTAAAAACAGTGATAATAGATGGTGGTCTACACTGATGATGTTTTAATCCTAGTATCAGAAAAATTTCTTCCACTAAGTGTCTATTTGTTAATAAATGTTTCAGTGGCCGAGGTTTCGGAAAGAAAAAGTTCACTACATCATTAAATTCAAACACTTAGAAAAGTCAAAGATAAAAAAAACCTTTTGCTTGTCCCCTTATAAAAAATGGCTCTGATGCATCAACCGCTGCAATGTGTTGCCCTTTAAACAAAAGAATGTTTAATGAAGCAATGCACATTCAAAGTATGATAAGTATCAGTCCAAATTCGAGGGGCGGTTGATAAGTTCGCAGCCTAAGGCATTAAGTGAAAAAAGAGATCCGATTAAAAAATGTTATTTCTCAATATAATCTACCGCGAGTGAAATGCATTTCTCACATCGGGCATACAGTGCCTAATACCATCGAAAAAATGTTCTTCTTCTTCTCCTTCAAAATGACTTTCTACGGCCGCTTTGATCTCGTTCTCATCTTCAAATCTCCGGTCTCATAACTCCTTTTTCAAATTGGAAGAAAGGGAAAAGTTGCTCGGGCCAAGTCTGGGCTGTTGGGTGTGTGGTCTGTCGTTGAAAAACCTGTGTCTTTTAAGGCCTGTCTATCTTTGCAGCACTCGAGTCATCGTTGCTTGTCGAACGGCGTGAGCCGAATCCATTCTTTGCTGTTGTGCAACTCGTCCGCTATCTGGCACATTTTTATTCTTCGGTCGGCCAGAACTAATTTTTCAACTTTTCCTACGTTTTCTTCAGTGACCACTGACACAGGATGCCCTGGGCGGGGGTCATCTTCACAGCTTTCTCGCCCTTGTTGAAATAAGCGAGCCCATTTTCTGACCAAGGCGATTTTCCATTTTTTATGAGGTACTCGTACCTTATCACGGCGCGGTGCTCAAAATTGTGAGAATTTCCTATTTCGGCTGACATGGTGATGTTTATTCTACCACAGATAATAACAAAATGAGATTATTATAGCAATGAGGTGATATTTATAGTACTAAAGAGTGCTATCACTAATGAGAAGATGACTGGTTGCTGAGTATCTCAGGCCGAGAACTTATTAGCCGCACCTCGTACGAGGGCAAGGTGAAAAGTTTTCAGTTAAAAAATGATTTTATTTTTCTACAAAATCTCCCTTAACTTCAACACACTTGGTTCAGCGTTTCTCCAACATCAGTATTCCTTCTCGGAAGTGAGAGTCTGGAAGGCTGTGGAAATATTCATCTACGGCCCCCTCACAACTTCTGCATTGGATGCGAAGCGCTTCCCAGAAACAAATTTCTTCAAGTTTGGGAACAGATGGAAGTCTGAGGGTGCCAAATCAGGTGAATAGGGGGGATGGCCGAGCAAATCGTACCCCAAATCCCGCAGTTTTCCCATCGCTGACGCACACTTGTGTACAGGTGTATTGTCCTGGTGAAAGATGATTTTTTTCTTCTTCAAGCCAGGCCTCTTCTCGCGAATTTTGGCATCCAGCTGGTAAATAAGGTTGGAGTAATATTCGCCTGTAATTGTTCTGCCTTTCTCAAGGTAATCAATTAACAGGATCCCCTTCGCATCCCAAAACACACTGACCATGACCTATCCGGCAGAAGCGATCGACTTCGCTTTCTTTGGCGCTAAACCACCGGCTTCCACCCACTGCTTCGACTGCTATTTCGTTTCTGGTGTGTAGTGGTGGACCCATGTCTCATCCGTGGTGACAAATCGCCGCACAAAATCGGTCGGACCCCTATTGAATCGGTCCAAAGATTGCCGCGAAAATCGTTTGCGCATTTGCTTTTGATCGGCATTCAGCAAATGCGGCACCCATCTTGCGTGGAGCTTTCGCATCCCTAAGTTTTTGTGCAAGATGTTTAGCATCCTCTCTTCCGATATACACACAGCCTCAGCTATCTCACTCACCTTCACTCGCCTATCGTCCAACACGATATCATGCACTTTTTCGATGGTTTCGGGCGTGGCTGCTGTTTTTGGCCGTCCTTCACGTGGGTCATCTTCGAGGGACGCGCGACCACGATTAAATTCAGCTGCCCACTTTTTAACGGTTGACATGGAAGGAGCAGAGTCCCCGTAAACTTTTGTAAACTTTGGATGAATTTCCTTAGGGGTTAACGCATCCAAAACAAAGAATTTTGTCACCGCACGATATTCAAGTTTATCCATTTTAACGAAAACCACGCAAGACGTCTACTGCAAAAATTCGTGTAAAGAAACTACTTGAGAGAACAAGTTGAAACTTGTCATACGAACTAATGAGAAGTGCACCCAGGCAGGAAACATAAATTTTTCCTGATTGGAACGCCATCTATGCATCAGGCCGAGAACCATTCGAGTGAATATACTTACGAGTATTAACAAAATTACTTTATTTTTCCAAAATTTGCTACAAATATTGATACACAGCCAAATGCACCACAGGACTGATTACTGGATTTAAGGTTAACAAAACTCGGATGCCCCTAGCAACCAATGTTTGAAGGTGGCTGACTACTTTATAAAGACCGTAAATATAACGTTTTTTTAGCATGAACATAGGGCTGAGTATTGGTCAAATACCATAAAACTTAGACCAGTAGTCAGCTACCTTATTTCTGCTCTAATTTACTACTAAAAATGTATTTTTTTTTTAATAACTTATTACAGAACAAACCTTTTTTATAAATGAAAACCAAAATATGTTATCAAAACAATGAATAAAGGTTAAAATACCTAACAAGGAAGGGAACACCTTTACTTAGTAACAAAAGTAGTGTGCAGCTCATATCGGCATAGGTAGGTAGTTAGGTAGGTAAAGTGGTGGTTCGGAAGAACCCAATTAGCGCTAAGTGCGCCGTTTTGATACCACAAAAACTCGTGTACCCTGTTTGTTAACGTGTGTTATTGGAGATAGAAAATATAATTAAACCCAGCCCGTGGAGTTCGGAAACAGGATTAGTTCTCCAATCCGTTTAAAGGCTATCTCTCTGAAATCGTCAAGGAAGGGTTTACCTAGCGTGCGTTGTCTGGTCCTTGCTAGGGCAGGACAACTCCAAAGAAAGTGGGAAAGAGTTTCCCTCTCGTTACTGTCTTTGCAGCTGCGACAGAAAGTGGCCTGTAATAATGGCTACAATACACTCATATCGGCATACGTGGAGAACTTAAGTACTGTGAATGGCTAGCTTTTAATGAATGTCTATTGAATAATTTGGCATTTGTTGACGAAGTGTTTTTCGTATTAAACACTATTTACAGCGATATAAAACAATAAAAGGCTAAGTACTGGAGAAGGGCTGACTACTGGATAGTTTACCCTGCGCAGTTACCTCCCTTTCACAGAATGAAATCATGTGAGTTTTGTATAATTGCAACTACATACTCGTATATGTTTTTGGTCCTGTATGGGCATACATCAATAGTTTCACCTCACACCAAACCCATATTGCTGGTTCATATTTCCGTACAAAACATCGGTGGTATTGGCGAAGTGTTTAGGATAGGTTATAAGATTCCATTTGATTCCCCCGCTTTCTACATTTCGCGTCTTCGTTACTTACCTGATGGTAGTCACGAAGTTTTCCATGATGTTTCTTCAGCGTAAAACATGCTGTATTAACAATTGTGGTCAACGCAGAGGGCCCTGACCAATTAAGTTAGATACATAGGTAGGTTTCAAACCGAATGTGCCTAAAACCTTTGTGACCTTTATCAGTGTAATTTGTCACATAAAAAATCGCCTATCGATCAAATATTAAAATACGCCAGATTTTGGGGAAGACTTTTGAATATTTCCCTAGAGGTTTGAAGAAAATTGATTGAGCGAAACTCCCAACATTTGAGGTACAATTTTTCAAAAACCAATGAAACCACAAAAATTAGAATTGTACATCTTGTAATGTGGCTCATCCACATTAAGAATTCGTTCCGTTCAAATGTAGAGTCACTACTGCTGTATGGGTGTAGTAAACTGAAGTCCTTCATAAACAGATTTCTCCGTATCATCTTAAGGACTTTCTGGCCGAATAGTAATATCGAACGAACAACTTTATGCGAGAACGGGTTAAAACTTATAGACAACGAAGTGGCAGTGGATCGGTCGCACCTTGCACGCCATACCATGCAGTGAAATTCTTTTACCCATTCCGGCAGAAGAAGGGGCCGCCCAAAACAATTATGACGCAGAACAGTCGAGGAGGAATCGAGAACTTTAGGTATGCGTTAAAGAGGCAGAAACACGAACACGATGGCGAGCAGACGAGGGGTGACAGTGACAGGACATAAGAAAAGTAAGTTCTGAGGTCCTTCAGAAGAGGATTCTGAAGTGCCAATGGAACGCCTGCAGAAGAGTATATTACTTCAAAAGAAAAATAGAAGACTTCTATTTGCCTAATGGAAAGTGACATACGAGTAAGTGTACAAATATTCAGCTTTTTAGGTCATTCGGGGACTACTAAAGGGTAAAGAAGCTCTCTCACACAGATTAATAAATTTAAAAAAAAAAAGTGTGGAGTGTATCCGTGGCAAAGAAATCACCCTTTGCGCATTCCTTGACATAGAAGGTGCTTTTGATAACACTGGTTATGAATCCATCACTAGTGCCATGAGACGCAGGGGAATCGACGAACATAGCTGCATAATAACATCTTCGTCAGGAGAGGTCCTTGTGACGGTCTCCGTGGCTAAAGGCTACCCCCAGGACGGCGTCCTCTCGCCTGTCTTATGGTCGCTCGCGGTGGATGACTTATTGAATAGACTTAATAGTTTAAGCTTTACAACTATAGGCTATGCAGATGATCTTGTGATCAACATCAAAGGCAAACATGAAGACAATGTATGTCAACTCATGCCAAATGCACTCCGTGTAGTCTCGGACTGGTGTGCTGGCGAAGGCTTATCGCTAAACCCCAGCAAGGCAGTCGTTGTACCGTTTACAAGAAGAAGAACACGGAACGTTGGTTCAGTGACTCTAAATGGGCAACCATTAATTTTTCCAACGAGGTAAAATACGAGTATCTAGGAATTGTCTTGGATAAGAAACTTAACTGGAATTCCCACGTTAAGCATAAAGTAGTCAAGGCAACCACTGTCATGTGGATCTGTTACCGTATGTATGGCAAAGCCTGGGGTCTGTCCCCAAAGGACATATTCGGATTATATACCACGGTGGTAAGACCCATCCTTACATACACGTCCGTTGTCTGATGGACGAAAACCAAGAAGGTCACAACCATCAGCAAACACAGCAAACTTCAAAGATTAGTTTGCCTCGGAATAACAGGCACTATGCACACCTGTCCCACAACAGCCATAGAAGCCATAATCGGACTTACTCCATTACACATTTTTATAAAAAAAAGTGGCAATTCGTAGTGCAGTTAATCTTCGAAAGTCGGTTGTTAACAGTGCGTGGAATCATGTGGATCTCATGGATCTATTAATCGACTTCCCCAAGCTAGATATGCTCAGCATGGTTTATGACTTTACGCCCAAATCACTCTACTTTGGTAGATGGTTTGAGATTGAAATACCCAGCCGTGATATATGGAATAATGGCGAACCGTTGCTTGATCCAAAAAGAATCGTTTGGTATACCGATGGATCAAAAATGGATTCAGGAGTTGGCGCCGGTGTGTATGGACCCAATTACAAGATCACGAAATCACTAGGAAAGAGTCCTAGTGTTTTGCAGGTCGAGCTTTACACTATCGTGACCTGTGCTAATATAAACTTGCACTCAGGCATCAAAGGTGCCACTATACACATATTCACCGACAGCCAAACGGCGCTTAAAGCACTGATCTCCCACCTGATCAGTTCAAAATCAGTTCTAAGCTGCTTCGACAGTTTACAAAATTTGGCCCAGTACAATAAAGTCAAATTGTGGCGGGTACCGAGTCATATAGGCGTTGAAAGTTCATTGCAGATCTGCTGGCCAGAAAAGGTTCCTCTGAGTTGTTCATTGGACCTGAACCTTTTTGTCGAATATCCGATTCTGCCTTTAAACTGACCCTAAACAGTTGGGAACGCAACATGTTTACTTCCCACTGGTATAACTCCCAAGGCCGACAGAAATGACATTAGAAGGCTTGTGAGCTGGTCACTGTCAATTACCCTACCACTTAAATAAAATAAGAATTTCAAAGGATATCACCTGCCGCCTCTGCCTAGAAGAGAACGAAACTGCAGAACATGTACTCTGTGAGTGTGCAGCTCTATGTAGAAGTAGGAGAAGCTTCCTTCTTAAGGAGATAATATCTCTATTAGACCTAAGGAACTCCTTCACAGCCGTAATTATAGCTTTGTTAAGGATTATTTAGAACTGCTGCTCTAAATAGTGGTCTCTGGCACAATAGATCTTTCTGGTCACACTGCCTACACGCCATTTGGGAGTGGCCACACTCCTGTTAAAAAATAAATAAATTGTATTGTGTCGTGGCAGTATCTTTCTATTAAATTCTACACACTAGAAAAGTGTGTTTCTACGTTTGTGTATACGCAGAACCGAGCTTACCAGATGGTGTGATATATCGCAAAACTTGTGATTTTTTTCTAATTGTGCTACACCCCATATTTTGTACGATCTTGTGCAATATTTCACGCCTTCGAAATAATCTTCTTAGAAGGAGTAGAAGGATCGCAGCCCTCCCACTTTACTGCATCCCTACTGGTCCGCCTATGAGGATTGCCGCTTTGACCTCAGGAAGTACCGGTCAATCGTGTTTTTGCATTTGTGTGATCCAGTTGTTTTTTGGTCTGCTTTTTTTGCGCGATTGTGTAAGAACGTTGATTAATATTGCCTTTTTGACGGGGTTCGAAGGATATCTCCTTTGACCATGACAATAACAACTGAGCCGGTCGTGCTCTATCTTGCTTATGATGGGTTCTTTTACATGAAGGCTTCCTCGAATCTTCGAACTTCTTATTCTATCAAACTTTAATACTCCTGCTGTCATGCGAAGTATTCTCTTCTCAGATGCCGTTAATTTGCCCTCATACTTTTTGTACATTGTACAGCATTGTGAACCGTATGTGAACGCCGGACGTACAACTGAGGTGTAGAGCCTTCCTTTCAGCTTCATCCACCCTACGCTTACGAGATGATTGATGTCATCATCACAAGTTGCTTCGTTATTAATCATAGAACCCAGATATTTGAACTTTTCGCACTTGGGAAGCACTTTTACATTCAAGTAAATGTCTGGAATAGGCCGGTGTGGATCAGTGAATGGGCAGCACAGATACTCTGTCTTTTTTGACCTAATACGGTACCCATTTCCCTCCAAAACATCCACCCATACATCAAGTGCTCGTTGCAGGGCCATTTGATCTTCGCTTATGATAGCTCCACCGTCAGCAAAGAATAACTGATGCACTTTGGGGTTCGTCACTTTTCCTTCAAGCAGATAATCAAGGACTGCAATAAATAGAATAGGTAAGGACGCCTCCCTGGTGTACACCGACTTTGATTGGGAACTCTTCGGTGACTCCTGCGGGACATCTTACTCTTGTCCTTGCTCCCTCATACATGTCCATTATCATGCGCACGTAGGTTTCTGGAACTCTTTTTTGTCTTAGCGCCACCCAGAGATCTCTTGGTTGTCTATCAAAGGCTTTTTCAAAATCAACCAACACCATGTGCAAGTCCTTTAAGGAATCACGATGTTTTTCCATTATTATCCTTATACTTTGGATTGCATCTGTTGTTGATTTACCCGAGACAAAACCGCACTGGTCATCAGATAGCCGTATTATTTTCCGCAGTCGGCCAGCTAATACCCGCTTAACGATCTTCATGGTATGTGACATCAGCTTGATAGAACGGTATTTATCGCAATTTCGCGTATCGCCCTTTCCTTTGGGCAAAGGAAGAAGATAACTTTCCCTCCACTAATTAGGCATTACCGCTCATAAGTTTGGAGATGAGAATCATGAGCTATCTGGACCCGATGTCTCCCATTTTTTCCAGAACTCAGAGGGTATCTCGGCTGGTCCCACATTATATATTATATTACATATATTATTATATATTATATATATTACTTCAAGGCGAGCTTTTTCATCGCTTTCAGTAGAAGAGCACTTTGACCAAGACTTGAAAGTCGTTTTCTTTTCCCGTAGGTTCATCAGTCCACAACCATGTTTCTTTAGCGTGTTGGCAGGGGCCTTTCGACGATCCAAGTAGTGGAGAGAGCCACTCCAAGCAAGATCGCTGTAGGGAAGCGACTATATCATATTCATAAATTAGTTCGTTTTACGAGGTTTATACTCGAGCTTGCTCAGTTTTTTCAAATACAAAAACTCTTGCTTACAAGTGAATAAACCGTTTTGAATTACGAGTACTTAAAAACTTGAAATCAAATATAATTCCTTGTCCGGTCCTAAATACTTGCACGATCCGTCAAAATACATGCCGTTGGTGTGGCATGTATTTTGTCGTAAGATTGGCAGTCGTGAGAAGAAAAAACAAAAAAATTTGAAAAGGATTCGAAATAGTTTCTAATTCCGCCCAAACAACTGCATGTAGTATGCTCCAATAAATAAAAATAAGGAAAATAAATAGTTTACCGCTTCTTTGTAATAACACCTTCTTTTCATAAAATTGATTGGTGGGCTTAAACTTATGAACGGATTTGCCACATCTGCAGGATGAGTCCACGGCGTGCATATTACCTACAGGAAAACAATGATTTCGATGAGAGGGATTAGAACGGGAAGGTTTTCTCTGAGTGCCATCATCTCGCTAAAACATAACACAAACCGCTTTGTTTATTTTCTATCGATGCGGCTTTGTGCATACCTTTGCACATCAACAAATGGAGGCTTTTCTTTTGGGAATTTCTCTTGTTCATCAGTTGGTTTCGGGTTCGGGCGTAAGTTTTTTTTAAGCATATTGGGAGCTCTTTGGCCTCTTCGCAACCTCTATAGTTCGCTGGGTGCTTACATTTTGCAGTTTGTGCAAGCCGCTGGGGCCTATTTATTTAAGTCGCACTCTTCCAATGTGTGTTTACCGGCACATTTTACGCATCGTGGCTCTTTTTGGCAAAAAGTCTGCTAGGGGCGGCTGAGTTTTATTAACCTTAACTCCAGTAATCAGTTCTGCGGTGCATTTGTCTGCGAATATTAATATTTCTAGCAAATTTTGGAAAAATAAAGTAATTTTGTTAATAAGTATATTCACTATATATTTGGACCGATAATTATCATACTTTGAATGTGCATTGCTTCATTAGACATCCTTTTATTTAAAGGACAATAAACATGACGTTTCTAAGTAAATACCCTCTTTTCCACGGGTTTGGATTGGGAGAATGATCTAGTGAACATAATCTTTCCGAAGCCTCGGGTAACACACAATTATTAACAGACAGAAAGAAGTGAGTACGTACTGGAAAAAATTAGTCTGTTACCAGGATTATATCATCAGTGTAGGCCGCCATCAGGTTACTCTCTGCTGGTCTAAACGACATACGACACGAACCCAATCCACTAATAGCGTGTGATATTGAGCTGAACTCTGCGTATGCTATAGTCACCTTTCAACTATAGAGTAGACACTACTGTAAAGTAAAACACTATCAATTACCTTTGATGTATGCATGCTATGATACAGTTAAGAAGTTTTTTTTAAATAACATCTCGATCACACTTGAGTTCTCAATAGGAGAACAGACAGTATACAGATATGAAAGGTAATGAGTGGCTTTTCGGGTTTTTGGAGTGAAAATGGCATGTACTTCCTGCAGATTTTTAGGAACGTACCCCAACTTAAGATAACATGAACCACGGAGCAACAATTTTCCTCTGACTCTTGCAGCATCACCGGTCGCACATCAACCACTGCAAACGGCTTATATTAACCAAATGATTTTATTCCCCACAATATATCTTAAGGCTGAACTATAATAGTAGAATGCTTTCGTACGACCACTTCCGAAACAGAGCGAATACACAGGATTTGTATTGTGTGACCATAATAGCTTTTTGCTTCGATTCGTTAAGTTTCGTTCACTTTTGCTCACTTACGAAAGAGCGAATGGATTCGCTCTTTCGTAAGTGTACGTATGAAAACTTGACAAGCGGTCCCACATCTAAGTACTAACAGCGCCCGATGTTGCTTGATTTCACTTCCGAACACATACGCCTATTATGGGCTACTTGAGCAATTGACAGTACTGAAGGAAACTTAACGTAGAATTATGACATTAGGTTCCGATTGCTTCCGACTATTATAGTTCAGCCTTTATTGTTCGATACATGTTTGCAGGAAGGGAAACGGTTGCTCGCCAGAATGCCCTGTACCTGCTCGTGCAGATGTGGTGAATACGATAAACCCGCAGAAATTTCTCCATTGAGTTCTTTTAAGCGAATCTGATCAATTTTTCGTCAGATGCCACTGGACTAAGAATGTAGCAAATTTGCTACGATAGTAGAAAAGTGGCAGCACTGGTTACAATGAAAATTCTGATTTTGCCTCGAATTGTGAGCGCTCAAATCCAAAGGTTGTAGTCTGATGTACGTCCACACAGAATTGAGAGATCCACTTTTTTAGTTACAGGCTTATTTATTTTGTGCTTTAGGATTTTAATTTAAAATGAAATAAAAAGTATTAAAGATTTCTATGAAATTTGTTTACTGTTTTAAATTTTGGACTATGCCAATAGAACATCGATTAAATGAGATTTTGCAAACTTCGATTAATGTGAGGTAATTTTCGATTACTTTTCGGTGCATTTCTGGCTGTACTGCGGCCATAACTTCACGGATGTTGGTTTTTAAGTGCTCCCAAGTTTGGGGATTGTATTGTGATTGACACGATCTTTAGCATAGCAAAACAAAAAGAAAAAAATAAATCCAATGGGTCTTGGTGGCCAGTTGATGTCGATAAATCTCGAAATTAAACGGGGAACGGGGAACTTTTTGTGCAATAGAGCCAAATTTATCTGTGATGTGTGGCACGTACCCCCATCCGGTCGGAACCAAATGTAGTTAACATCAATGTCTTCAATCTCAGGCCAAAAAAAAGTTGGTTATCATTTAACATAACGCAGAGAATTCAATGTAACAATGGCGCCTTCATCCTTTTCAAATAAATACGGCCCGATCACGCCTCCGGTCCACAGCGCGCACCGAACTGTCACTCGTGGTGGATGCAATGGCCTCTCAACGATCACATTTGGAGTCTCAGAACTCCAAATTCTTCAATTTTGTTTGTTTACGTAGCCGTCGAGCGAGAAATGGGCCTCATCGCTAAAGAAGATTTTGTTTCAAAAATCGACTTTAACTTGTTGATTTTCCAGCACCCAATCGGCGTATGTTCTATATGTACATATGTATGTTGGAACTTATAGGGATGAAGATACAAATCCAAGTGGCAAATGGAGCTGTAATAAATATTAATTGCGAAGTGCGGCGTGGAATTGACAATTTGTTGACAATTTTTGAAATTTTTTGACAATTGACAATTCGGCCACTGAGGCACTCACAGAGGCTATGTTTTCAGTTGATCGAGCATTGCGATGATGTACAAGCCTTACGACATCACAAACACTATCGACTTGTTTGAATTTGCTGATTATGTTTCGAATTGTTTCCACAGTTGGGGGATTATGACGACCATAATCTGTCATTAAATCGCGATACACAGATATAGGCTGACCAGATAAAAACATTATAAAAAGAAATTTGAATAAAACAACAACGGTGTGATATAGCAAATTGATTCTGGCTTTATTTTGAAGGTACATTCATGCCATTATGTATGGAACAGCACATCATTTCAATGGCTGTCTCGGCTTCGCCGACAGTTGCCAAATTCCTCCTTCACCACTTCGAGCTTTGCGTCGCTTGTATGGCATGTAGCGCCATCTTGTTGGAACCACAGCTCGGATATATCGATGTTGTCGAGCTCTGGTGACAGAAAGTCGGTTAATATCGCTCCATACCGAGGACCATTGACGGTAACGGTGTCTCCTTCCTCATTTCGAAAGAAATAAGGTCCGATGATGCCGCCGTGCCATAAACCGCAACAGTCAATCTTTGTGGATGCATTGATGCTTGGCGTTGTCTATGGTCGTCCGGCTTCAATTCTTGCGTTAGCACAATCTTATACGGATGTAGGCCTACATCCAACCGCAAAATAAGCCTGATCGACTCTCTGGCGATGCTCAATTCAGCTGATCGGCGCCGAATCGACATTTCTGGGTCTTCTTCGATACTGGCCGCTACTGGCGGCTATGTTTTCTTCACTTCGCACCGATCTCTGTCTGGTTGGTGGCTTAAGGTCGAACAGAGTGTACTCACGCTCAAACTTTTCTACGGAGCGATGAATTGCTTGTGCACTGAAGCCATGATGACGACCGACCTCATGACGAAATTCACTTAGCGTATTTACAACTGAGCCGGAATTTCGATAATATTTTTTTAATAATTTTCACACGTTCGGAAAGCGTCAAACCGTACTAAATATTTTGACAGCTGGATGTCATTGGTAACTTTGACAGTTGCTGAAACATGATAATTGGAAAAACTATCATTGCTATCTGGTCACCCTTTATAACAGAACTGTTAATTATGTAGTAAGATTCAACAATTTGAATGCACCGCTCAATGCATGGTTAAACGATCCACAATGTAAAATGGCACGGTAAGAAATAATTACCTGTCACTATGGATGACAGATGTATTTGACAGATGTCATATGATAGGAAATCCCAACCTCGAAATTAACCCTTTACCAAAATTGTAAAAAAAAAAACGTTTATACTTTTAATTATTTTTATTAGTTTATTATGTTATACACTTCTTTAGATTATGACTACGATTTAAATTAATTCTAATAATTAGGAGTTTAGCATATCTGACCAAATGCTTCTAAATTGCAAATACACCAACGGTATTTGTATTATTCAAAATCATATAATTAAAATTAACAAACACAATGTTACGAAAGAAAAATGTATGTATGTAGTCATATATCACTAGGCGAAGCATAAGGTCCCCTTAAATATTGAACATTTGTGCTTTTAACCGTGTTAAAGGGCTTAGAAATATAAACGAAATGTGGGTAGTAATATTGATACTTTTTTTTTGTTTCTTCTTTTATAATATTTATACAAGTTTTACAATCTCAATTCTGCTGAGTACCTATGAAATAAAAGCAAGACTTGAATTACAAAACACAAACAAATAATACAGAAATCAATTAAGCGTTAACGATATGCCTATAAACTCTTATTCGCAATCAGATACATGATTACTTGCTTAGGTGTATCTTCTTAAATAATAACTCATGTAGCTAAATAAAAATGATTAATAAAAATTGAATAGCGCTTGCGCTAGTCTCATGTCACTTCGGACGCCGTGTGGGGGGGCTGCGGCGAAGTCGAGAAAGGTCGGTGTAAAAATTGTGCCGCAGAGTGGTGGTAGGACATTTCTTGAAGCGAAGAAATTGAGTTGGAGTTAATACTATTGGCCGAAGAGTTGAGCTTCTCCGGCGAGCTGACCCGAATTTTAGGCGGCGGAGTGCTTTCAGCTGCATAATTTGGCGTCGTATAGGTATGAATTTGATTACCATTAAGTGTAATGGTTTGCGGAAGCTGTGGGTGTGGTCTAATTACGGTAGGTTGAATAGGAAACTGTGATATCTCTTTTAGGTTTGAAAAGTTTTGCAGGTAACAGCCTGCGTTGAAAAAACTAGCAGCTGTTGTGTCTAACTTGAATGGTTGCATGCAGGACATTGCGGCCGGGTATCCCGAGTTTGGATTTAATGAACTTGTCAGGTCCCGTGGCTTGTCATCATCTATGCAGAGGTCACGATCATCTCGATCATTGCCACCGTTGGATGTTGATCCTGGGCTGTGTTGCAGGGGTAAACTACTAGGTACAGGCGAATGAGTTCCCAGCGATATGTCTGAATCGGATGTGTCGGATGGAGCCGGTGATGAGGCGCCCTCTGCTCTTCGGCATTGGAAAGACATACCTGGGTTGTTTTGATTGTGTTGCATTCTGAAAAGAAATAAAAAAAGAAAGGATGATGTTAAATATTTAATTACACATTACATCTGATTAGTAAAAACTAGTACCTAGATACCTACATATCTATATACGCTCTTTGGTGCCTAAGAACAAGCATTAAAAGAAATAAAATGGTTGGGAGGTAAGTGTTTAAATTGTTACGAGTATATCTTTCAAGTATCTGGCATTTCTCTTCTTTTCTACCGACCAGTTTTCAACGGTGAGGTTTGTATTTTTTTAACAAAATATGTATAAACGGTCGTGTAGTTCAAGAGTATATAACTTCGAGGTAGTAAGGGACTTTGTCTACCTTGGCTCTGCTATAAATTCTGACAATGACACCTCAGCAGAGTTCAAAGGAAGAATAATTCTTGTCAATCGCTGTTTCTTTGGGCTGAGAGAGCAATCGAGTAGTAAGGCCTATCCCGAATAACTATGGAGGCTCAATACAAGACCTTAATCACCCTAGTCCTGCTTTATAGTGATGAATCAGTCGAAAGCGGATGAAGATATCCTCGGTCGTTTCGAGAGAAAAATTCTCCGTAAGATATTCGGCCCTGTTTGCGTTGACGGGTTTTGGAGGAGAAGATTCAATGACGAAATATACGAGCTGTGCAGCGAATCTGACTTAGTCAAAAAATTACGCATAAGTCGCCTACGATGGCTATGATATGTAGAGCGAATGAACACAATGCTCCAGCCCACAGAGTCTTCAAATCGAGCCCGGAGAGATAATGCAACCTCGCCTTAGGTTGCACGCTCAAGTAGAAGGGGGACCTCAATCGACTTGGAGTGTGCAACTGGAGGCAGTTAGCTGCGGACCTGGCTAAGTGGAGAGGCTTGTTGCTTAAGGCTCAGGTTCACCCCGGACTGTAGCGCCACCTAAGTAAGTAAGTTCAGGAATATTATATCTCACAAAAAACATTAACATAAAAACGGCCCAATTTCTCTAGTAACTATTTAGCCACGACAAGGAGTGATATATAAATTTTGTCTAAGATCCAATACCATCCCTGGGCGTATTCTTGTGGCAGGTGGCTGCACTGCTATGATAGTTGGAGAAATTCGAATGTTGGCTGCTATGTGAATCAGAGCGGTCTGTCTCTTTCTGACATTCTACTTTCTCTTTTTATTCTTATTTGTCTTTTCTTTTTATTTGTTGGTTTCCGTTTTGGTTCCTTCTTGCTTTTTTGGCAGAGGCACATACCTGCTAGTAATAAAATCGATTAGTACTAATTGCACCGCGTTTTTATTTAATATTATTCCCCTACAAATTCTAATGCCTTTCTAAATAAAATTTACCACATATCTAGGTCTATTTATGTACTTATGTAAATATACTTTCGACTTGCAAATTTTATTTAGATAGTCGTTGGAATAAATTGAAATTGGCATAAAATTATTAAATTATTGAAAGCTTAATTTTTTATTCTACATACGGAAAAGATTAGTAAAGGTGATCCAATTCGATCTTCCTATGTTGGCAGCACTGTAAATCAAGCAGCTGTCAATAAGCACCTGTTGTTAAAGTGTCAAATTCTAGCTTGCAACAACGCATTTACGAAATGGATCGTTAACCACTGCTCAACGCGTTAAAATTGTTCAATTGTTCTACAGAAATAACAACTCTGTACGAACTGTATATCGAAATTTACGGTCAATTTAATCGTCCCACTGAGCGAGCAATCCGCGACGTAGTGAACAAATATTGAAGAGACTGGAAGCAAAATAGAGTGAGGCCTATGCATCAATATTGCTGCTGTAAGTGATAGTGTGGCCAAAGACCCAGAATTGTCGATTCGTCGGCGTCCGCAGCTTTAGCGTATTTTTATCCAGGCATTTTGACAAGAACTTAAGCCCATAGACCATGGACAGCGAAGAATTTACGCAGATTGGTTGATCCTGATTTTTCAAAGAAAATCTTCTTCTCTGATGAGGCAAATAAGCTAAATTGTCACGTATGGGGAAAGGAAAATTCTCATGTGACGTCATTGGGCCTTACTTTTTTGAAGATGATGAGGGTTGGACTGTAACAGTCAATGATGAGCGCTATAGGCGCATTATAACCGAGTATTTCTGGCATGAAATCGAAGATATTGATGTGGAAGCAATGTTAGATGTTTTGTGTGAAAAGTTACCAGGTCGCATTATTTCATGATCTGGTGACGTCAACTGGCCACCAAGATCATGCGATGTAAAGCCGTTGGATTTCTTTTTTGTGGGGTTACCCTAAAATTCGTTCCTACGCCAACAAATTCGAAATGTTGGAGCAACTCGTTATAGCCGCGATACTGCCCGAAATTTACGAAAAAGTCATCAAAAATTATCTTAAAAGGATCAACTGCTGTAGAAGGTCCAGAGTCGCCCATTTAATGGATATTATTTATAAAATACACAACATTTTCGATTAATAAAAAAAATCCGATGATTTCCTCAAATTTGTGTTTTTTTTTTAAAAAAAAAGGAAGTTCGGAAGCTCAAATTGGATCACCCTTTATTAGAAAGATTAAGCAGAGGTCCTTCAATAGATAAATTTATTATTTCACATTGTGAAATTCGGGTTTAGAAATAAACACTCGACGATATGTACTCGAATGCAGCGTATAACTAATGTTATTTTTTTTTTTTTATAATTTTTGCGCGCCAAAGAGGATATGAATACTCTTATACTATTACAGGACACGGGCGTTGTTAAGAGAGAGAGAGAGAGAGAGAGAGAGAGAGAGAGAGAGAGAGAGAGAGAGAGAGAGAGAGAGAGAGAGAGAGAGAGAGAGAGAGAGAGAGAGAGAGAGAGAGAGAGAACGATTTAGTGTAGTGGTTTGAAACTCAGATGGTATTAAGTTTCTGAAAAACTCCAAGGGTGGTGTCCAGATAACTGGGGGGCTTGTTTGTTTTGCTTTTGTCGTTGGTCATGATTCATAGTATTTTTTTCCGACCTCCTGATGTCATCATCACGATCAAGCCATATGACCACTCTACTGCCAGTGTTATGCCTTCGCAGTAGAATTAACTTAGCTTTCGCAATTGATCGACTTTTTTATTAATTTCATGTAAAATAAATAGATGATTCTTGACATCAGGGTTTGAACCGTGAACCAACAGCGTGACAAGCGATGATGTTACCACTATTAGAAAAAAAAAAAAAAAACTGGATGGAAAACATATTTGTTCTGCAATATTCTTAGACTTTGCACAGGCTTTTGATAAAGTTTAGCATAAGGGTTTAGACTATAAACTTCATAGGGATCTACCTAGACAGTACTATGAGATACTTAAATTTTATATAGCAAATAGATTCTTTAGAGTTCGCTATGGTTCAGCGTACTCTAAACTTAAAGAAATACAAGCAGGTGTTCCACAGGGAGGTGTTCTAGGACCCAGCCTATATTTTTTTTATACGAGTGATATACTGCACGCGAGTGATACCATGATAGCCACATTTGCAGACGACACTGCTCTTCTACCAACAGATGGATGTGTGGCTAAAACAACAGAAATGCTACAAAATTCAGTTAACGAGATATGTGATTGGACTGCTCTTCTACCAACAGATGGATGTGTGGCTAAAACAACAGAAATGCTACAAAATTCAATTAACGAGATATGTGATTGGACGCAGCGATGGCGAATTAAACTTAATGAGTCAAAGTCCACCCATATATATTTTACAAATAAAAAAATAACGAATGTTCCCGTGGTTAATATTAACCATGTAGTTCCTTACTCTAACACAGCTAAGTATTTGGATATGAATCTGGATGCTAAACTGAAATGGAAGGAACATGTGAAAAAGAAAGTAGAAGACCTAAATATTAGATATAGAAAACATTATTGGTTGTTAGGATATAACTCAAAATTGTCCATTGAGAATAAAATCATATTAATCAGATACTAAAACCCGTTTGGACATATGGTATTCAATTAAGGGGTTGCACAAAGAAAAAGAATGTACAAATAATACAAACATTTCAAAATAAGGTCCTTCGGGGAATAGTGAATGCCCCATGGTATATTAGAAATAGTGATTTGCATCGAGATTTGCAGATTGACCTCGTAACGAGATTTGCAGATTGACCTCGTAAAAAGTACGCAATGCGTCACGGCAGATGCGTATTAATCCGGACATATACGACGTCTTAAATGCACGATATATAATATTCGTAGGTTAAGAAGAACCAAACCCAATGAAATTTTTTGACAATTATGAGAGCCCGTATTTAAATTATAATACCTTCTCAAAACCGACTTAACGTTGAAAATAAAATCTTTTGTCGATCACTAGTTGATTGGTCATGATCAAAGAGATATTTTTAGTGCGGTAGACTCCCACACTACTTTGGGTTTCGAACCCCCTGTTTTTTTTGGGATTTTCACCTTCAAAAAAAAAAAAAAAAACATTGTTTTTTGGAGATGTGCCTTTACGAATATAAGAACACAATTTCATAAAATCTCGACTTTTGCGGCATAGAAATTGATTGCATTCAAACGTCTAGTGGATTCATACATGTTGCTTTTATGCGTAATTATACCTACACATATGTGAGAAATGCGTGAAATTTAAGGCGGCATGAATTTCTAGTACGTATTTCGCATTTAACCGTGCTGCACTTATACATATTTTACTGTGCTTTTACGTATCTTACATATATACGAGTAAGGTGTACAACGATAGCCTATGTCGGCTGAAGATATTCGGGGTAATATAGCAGCTTACGACTTATTTTGCTATAAAATGCCGGTGGAATTTTCTTTGTACCGCTAAAAGAATGTATTTTTTCATTTAAAAAAAAGAAGTAGTTTTGCTGAACGTACCCCAATTCAATCAAATTCAACATGCAAATATTCATAAACAAGTTTTTAAACATTGAATACAAGTGACGTTCCCTTATGTATGAAATTACATCAAGGTGCAGAAAAATACAAAGAATATATCTTATCCCTCATCTTTTAACCCATCCCTAATAAAGTGGGCGTGGCGTTATGAACATTCTGATCAGAGGATATTCTCTCGATTTTTAATAGATTTTACCATATAATTTGTAGCTAAGACTTTTTCTAAGAAGAAAGTGGGCGTAGGGGTAGCAGAAGGTCCAGAAAATTACCTCCACAAGTGGGCGTGGCTTTATATAATGTATGGACGAATTGTAGAGAATGAGAACGCGAGATTTTCGCGATAGTTTTTTGATCTGTATGAGAGGATGCGTTGTCTTGATGAAAAATAATTTGTTTCTTCTGTAAACCAGGTCTTCTCTCACAATTTTTTCTTTTTTTTTTCTTTTAATAATGTGAGTTTATTGTTTTACCAGTTTGGAGGTAATCTACGAAAAAAAAATCCTTTTGCATCCCAAAAAACTGATGCTAACACCTTCTTGGCCAATTTCTGGACCCTAACTCGCTTCGTAGCCGAAGTATCGGGTTTACACCACTCCTTAGCCTCTTGTTTTGATTCAGGATCATGATGGTAGGCCTAAGTCTCATCCATAGTGATGAAACGACGAACAAAATCATTTTTATTCTTTCTAAAACGCTCCAAATATTGTATAGATAGACGCATTCGAATGTGTTTTTGTTCCATTGTTAGCGAATGCGGCACCCATTATGTACACAGCTTTCTGAAACCCAAAACTTTAACCAAAATATTGCTCACACTGCCTAATGAGATGCCTAGGGCTTCTAATAAATCTCTCTCGGTTAATTGACGATCTTCCAAAACCATATCCTGTATTTTTGCTACGATTTCTGGTGTTGATGCACTTTTTGGACGTTCTTCACGTGGATCGTCTTCAAGACTTGTACGTTGAATTTCAGCAACCCATCTTTCTACTGTTCTGAAGAGTCCTCGTACACATTTAACAACCGCTCATGAATTTGTTTTGGTGCTACACCTTTCAAAAGTAAGAATTTTATTACGAACCTAATAACGCCATCTCTTATCGAACGACAAAACTTATTGAACAACCTGGTACGAGTATATTACATTAAGACGCTGTTTTTTTCAGTTTATAGTAAAAATATTCATAAAAGGGAATTTTTTAAAAAGTGGGCGTGCCTGTGGGCGGATTTCAAATTGGTACACTTGTTCTGCTTCGGGTCCTAAGAAGGTTATGTACCAAATTTTGTCTTACCAACAAGTGGTGACATACGGATGCAGGGACGGACATGTCTAGATCAATATAACTTTTGATGCTGATCACAAAAATATATACTTTTGAGAGTCTACCGTTTTTATTTCTCTACGTTACAAACTATGTATCAAAGTTAACACATCCTATGAGATAGGATATAAACACAAAAAATCATGTGTTCCTCTTTTGAACACAGAACTAGGAGAGTCCAACTTTCAATTTTAGCAATTGAATAAGCTTCAGTTTATTTCTGAAGCATTCTTCGTACTGAAAATTACATTGCTGATTGTGCCCCGACGACGAAGAACCCCCTGTTTACCCTACATACCTACCAGGTCTTTACCATGCCTCACTCCAATCAAAGGATGTTAAAAATCAATTAATTTGAAGTTTGATTCAACTGAAAATTCAACAATGATACTTGTCTTCAAAACAAAGACAAAAGAATCCCCTTCACGGACATTTCATTGGGCTCATTCGAAAATTCCATTCTCGATGGCTGTATGAATGTGTACGCGGGAGCGCGATCAGCATGACTGGAAATCGAAACACATGCAATGTCTCAATGTCAGCTTAACAAATGAGCTCGTCAAATGTTTTTATGAAAGCGATCGGTTCAGACTTCAGACAGTGTGAGAAATCGTTCAGTATCCCGCAATTCCCGTAATGATCCTAATGACGATTTGATATCTCGTTCGCCGCCTTTCCCTTTGTTCTGCTGCTGTGAATGTATCTACATCACAATGAAAAATGTACTCGGTTGCTGCTGACAAATTAGATTGAGACGTCAAAGCTCCAGCGGGCACATGCAGCGCATCCTAAACTGATGATGTTGTCTAGAAATTGGTATATTAGCATCCACTTAGGTGAGAAAGTGATTTGCGCCTAATATCAGTAAGCAGGCGAAATATTACTCTAATAGTAATTATTGGTTATACGGTGGTTCTTCCGTTTACTCGTATGCTCCACCACCGGGGTGTCATTAATAATTTGTTCTCTCGTGTGTAGAGTTTTTTTCGCGCGCCTCCTTTTGATTTGACGTCTCATGTTGAGTGATTAATGATGATCATCAACTGCAGAAGGCACATGAATTAACCAACCAACCTGCTGCTGGCCCTAGGGCCAAGGCGCACTTTTCAAAGCGAAACCAAAAGGGGACGCCTGCGGACTCACTTTGAAACGAACCATCAACAAAGATTATGTGTGAAGTATGAAATCGTTTTGCTTCAACAGAAATGATGGATAGATGTTGCCTGCACATATTACTCGGGGTAAGGTGTACCCTTACACCTTAGTAACAGCAGCGGCAATCAGGGCGCAGCCAGACCTTCTGAAGACATACAGAAAGGTATTCCAATGGAGAAGCAGGAAATACCTAGAGAAATCGGATTGTGTGATCGTTTACAGACGACACGGGCAATGTATCAATATAAATGTCCACCCGTACTGTCGTACTGTATGTGTCTTTATCATTTAATAACTCCAGATGCAAACACATACAACTACTCTCCCGTAACCTTATGCCGATGTCATCACACGACAGGAATATATATCCACAAGTCTGATGGGCAGTCTTCTTCCGTTCTTCATGTGCACTTGAGTTTCGGTTTAAGTTAAGAGGTGTCTTGATGACTGACTTCCACGACTTTTGGTCCTCTTTCAGAAAAAAAACATCCATGACTGTTCGATGTTTTTATCCGTGTTATTAATGAATTTTTCTGCGGATTATCGATAGTGGGAGTAGGATAACAGGTAATTTGATTCGGGTCTATGGGGAGATTCCTTTTAAAAACGAAACCGTCAGCTTGTGCAGAGATTGCGGACATTTACTCAACGGATGTGTATGGTCATTTGTTGCCACATTATTAATTTTGGAAGCTTGGAACACGAAATCGATAGCCGGGAATTATGCAAAGGCATATTGGTATTTTTTCTTTTTTTTTTTTTTGGCGACGAGTCTCTCGCAATTTCAAGGCTAATGGAATGAAAAACTACCGATCAGGAACGGACTCTGCCATCCACCAATACTTTTCCACACAATTGACTAAACATATCATCAAGGAGCTTAAACTACCGAAATCCGATATGCTGGCACCTACCTAAATGTATGTAATTACGATACCTTAAGATACCTAAAATGTAATTCAAAACTTGGAAAATTCTTAATCGGCTCATGTCATGAGTTAATACGTTTTGATATTGCTGTAAGGTAATATGATACCGAAATCTCTTCATTCTTTTTTCGTTGTTGCTGGTCGTTTTTTTTTTTTTTTTGGAAGGGGAAGAAACGAAGCTTTTCGCTCTTTGTTTTCGATTTAAAGTCCATCAAAAAAAAAAAAACGTATAGCATATTTGTTGAATGGAATGTCTGTGGTGTTTGTATTTAACCCTTTAACATTGAATACGGTTACTTTAGATTAACGAGGGCATTTTTCTGTAGGTAGTTGTTTTTTTTTTGTGTGTAAAAACGACCTTATCTATTAACAGGGGAAGGTTCTACGAGTATATAAAGAAATTGTATTAATTTTTAATAAAAGGATTAAAATTATAAAATATGGATGTCCGTGTTGGTGTACATATATTTGGTGCATGTACAGGGTGCGCCATCTTTTATGTTGGTATGTGAATATTGAAAACAACCGATTTCCATATATGAAGTATTTTCATTTAATTTGGTTCTTTACAATTTATTTGAACTAGTTTTTGAATACAACATCAATCAAGTGGCCGCCTCTACTGACCAAAGCAAAATATACCCTTTTTGGTGCGTTTTCCATCACTTTTTCGAGTATCTCGGATGGTATAGCGATGATTTCGATGGTCTGAGGCATGCTGGCGTACACTTTGCTTTTCAAATAACCCCACAAAAAGAAGTTCGGAGGAGACAAATCTGCAGATCTGGGTGGCCAGTCAATGTCTACATTTTTTGACAGCACACGTCCAGGGAATTTTCGTTGCAGAAACTTCATTGTTTGATTTGCAGTGTAGCATAGCGCACCGTCTTGTTGAAACCAGTAACCGTCCAGACTTTTTCACACATTTGTGGGTAGACATAATGTTTGATTTGCAGTGTAGCATAGCGCACCGTCTTGTTGAAACCAGTAACCGTCCAGACTTTTTCACACATTTGTGGGTAGATCCATCGACTGTTTCGCCTTCTCTGAAGAAAAATGGCCCAATGATGGTTTTGGCACAAGCGCCGGCCCAAACGGGCGGTTTTTGATCATGCAATGGTGTTTCATGGATCTCGTTTGGATTCTCCGTTCCTCCAATTTTGCTCATTAACGGTGCCAGAGAGTGCGAAATAGGCCTCATCGGTCATCAAAATTTGCTTCCAAAAATCAGGTTCAGTGTCAACCATTCGAGCGACTGTTTGGCCGTATTCCAAGTGATATGGACGGTCTGTCGGCAATATTCTTTGAGTCAATTGCACTTTATATGGAAACAAATGCAAATCATCCTTCAAAATGCGCCGTAAGGTGGTTCCACTGACGCCAAAATGCTGAGCGCGGTGACAATACTACACAAGTGGGTTCTCGGCAACACTATCTCTTACAGTTTCAACCAGTTCATTGGAGCGTCTTGGGCGTTGATGAACGGTATGTCGACGATCTCCCACTATACCGTGCTCAACAAACTTCGACACCAACCAACGAATAGTGTTGTCAGACGGTGCTTGTTGGCCACGATATTTTCGACGATATGCACGTTGAGTTGTGTTAACTGAACGACTATTTCAATGTAAACCGTCACTATTTCGGCGAGTTGTTTCGGTGTGAAGCGATTCATGGTTAAAGTTGTACTGAATTGACGTTTCAAAAACATTTTTACTCACGTCAATCGGTTGATAAATGTCAAAGTTATTCAATGTTTACATACCGACATAAAAGATGGCGCACCCTGTACAAGGTAACGCAAAAGGAATGTCTATGTACAAATGGCGTCTTCTGTCATCGTGATATTGACAGTTGTGCAATAAACAGATAACAAAAAACATGACGATGGAATAATTGTGTAGATTTTCTTTTTGCGGAATAAATCATCAGTGATAAGAACATAACGTGAAATTCATCGAAGATTTCTCCGCCGTTCGGCACCAACTGGTCACACAATACGACACCAAGACGTAGGCTTCGAAGAGACTGCCGGCTCAACACGAGAGAGGCTCTGCATCGTATTTTGGTGAAAGTCTTCAAGATGTTTCCGTATAAAGCTCAGGTGATGCATCAACTGCTGCGCATCATAAGGATCAACAATGAAGAAGACAATTTTCACATTTCCATCTCTTTTGGGACACTGAAAACCCGCGTATTAATCAAGAATCGCCATTCATCCTTCGGGAAATCTTGGGGTTTTAAGCCTAAAGTGGTACACTGGCTATACACTGCGGTTGTAAGACCCATCTTGACATATGGTTCGATTGTCTAGTGGAAAACGCTCGAGAAGAAATATCAACTTGAAAGCGTTACAAAGATTCAACGGGTAGACTAGACTGGATCGATGAGATCAACACCGATAGCAGCTCTGGAACAATATTGAATCTTCTTCCACTTGAAATGTACTGCGGGAATACGGCAGCTAAAACTGCACTAAGACTAAGGGAAGCCGGCCGATGGAAAGCTAAACTCTACGGTCATGCCTCAATTCTAAACCGATGGAATACATTGAAACTCCGGACGGAAACGGACTACGTCATCCCCATTCCAATCTGCAACAGAAAGTTCTCTATAAGAATTCCTAGATGAGGGAAGAGTCTGTTTCGATAATGAACTGGCCGTCATTACCGACGGTAAAAATGACTGTCTACTGTGAGTCTCGAAATATACATCGCTCGTTTAGACTTGAGGATGATTGCAGTGACTTCCAAGCCAAAATCGCCCCAATAAAACAAGCTGTGGGTATGATTATTGAGGAACATATTTCAGGTCAAATAATCAATATCTATGTTGATAGCCAAGCGGCCATTAAGGCGATGTTATCTCAGAGGCCAACACCTTGACCCTGTGCTGGGTACCGTGCCACATGGATATCTCCGGTGGCGAAAAAGCGGACGAAGGTTCTCTTATAAGCCCTTCGCGGGCCCCTTCCACAGCTGGTGTACCGCTCAGCACCTTATACAGGGTCGTAGACATCGAGTCTAATGAGGAAGCCAATGAACGCTGATGTCGATTAGATACATGCGCTACAGCCAAATTATTATGGCCAGTCTACGACAAAAAGAGATCTATAAACCTTTTAGAACTAAGTCGAAGGAATATCCGCATAGCTGTTGGCGTCGTGACAGGTAATTACGCAGCACGGCTTACCTCATAAGGACTACTGTAGAAGCTGCAGGGACGTAGAGGAAATATAATCCGTTCATCATCTCCTGTGTGACTGTTCAGCTCTGGCCAGCAAAAGAAGCCGTGCTTTTGGCAGATATGTACTTCTTTTCAGAGCTGGATGAGCTAGGTAGCATTGAATTAAGAAAACTCCTGAGATTCATACATTTATCTGGGTTGTTTAGCCTAGCGGTCGAAGATTGAAATTTCTAGGTTCCCAGGATTCTAAATATTATGCACAATGGACTCTTAGTGGTCTAAGTGAGCTGTTGACAACCCTGCCAACAAGGGCACCCAGTTACCTAACTTAACCTAACCTACATCCATTAAAAGTTACTGTGTGGTGCGGCGTCTGTGCTGAAAGGCTGATTGGGCCGTATTTTTCCAAGACGCGACGCTACTGGCAGTGCGATAACTGTCACTGGCGAGCGCTACTGCATTTGATCTCCCGAATTGGATGAATCAGGGTTGAAGCACATGTGGTTTCAAGAAAACGGTGTTACTGCATACATAGCGGGCGATACTGGCACAGCCCAGCAGGCAATAGAACTTTGATGTTCAAATGTATTTAGTGTTGCACATACCATATTTCGTCTTTAAACCATTGTTGACAACATTGCTGAGATTACATTTATCATCACGCACCGTTCTTCCAGTCCGTTTTGGTGGAGAAATCCGCAGCGAAAATTTTCCAAAAATTGTAATGTAATGGTAATGCGTACGGAACGTGGCTGTGATTATAACTTGGGCTCCATTGTGCTGAAATCTCGTTACACATTCTGACATGACCGCGGGACGCCTGTGGTGCGTATGCCTGCTGCTATTTATGCCCTTAATTAATTTTGTAATACTTATTCAGCGTGCTTCACCAGACTTGTGACCCGAATTTAAGAATTGGACGTACTACAGCTGTTTCCGTTCATAGATTAATCTTTGGTTGAAGTCCCCATTACTTTTCAAATGTTCAATTGCAGCGTACGAAACCCGTTGTTATGTTCAGTTTTCAGTTTAACTCGAGAACAATGCCGAAACAAGTAGCCCTAGACGCTAGACGATTATGAGAAAGATTTTGTTGTTCAATATAAATTTTTCACAAAATTGTTCATACAATGTTTCACAACTTATGTGTTTTCTTTTTTTTTTTTTTTTGAGATTATACACTAAAAATTCATCGTTGTTTAATTTTATTTTTCCTGAAATGTTTTCATTAACCTATCTACAAATGTCTCTTAGTTAAAAGCGAGTTATTTACCAACAATTTTCCACTACGAGCTTCGGAGAAGCTTCAATGGCTACGTGGCTCTTTACCATCAGTCTCTTTATTACCATTAGACAGACTCAAAAAATATTACGGAAACTCTGCTCCCTCGCATGGTACACAAATGGTTCACTGAATTTCGTTGCGGTCGTACTAGCACAAAAGACGCTGAGCGTCCAGGACGTCCAAATGACGTCAAAACGGAAGAAATGGTCTACAAAATCCACGATATTGTGTTGACTCCCTTGTTGTGGGTCAAGGTTCGAGAGATAGCTGAGATTGTAGCAATTTCAAATAATGCCGTCATTCGAATCCTGTGGACTTCCCCGCATGCGAACGCTCTCCAAAAAAGGCAAAAATGGTTGCCTACTTTGCAGGGTTTGAGAAATAATATTTTTTGGAAGGGTTAAAAAAAAGTTGGAATGTCGTTGGGAAAAGTGTATCGCGCTGGAGGGAGACTACATTGAAAAATAAATTCAATTTTCAGAAAGAAAACAAGTATTTTATTTCAAAGTCACTGACTTATCGAACAGCCCTCGTATGTATGTACATATATCGAGTTCCGAGAGGCATCACAAAAGCATATGTGCAGCAAACATCGCACCATGAAGTTAAAGTTGGGTCAATAAGTCCCTAAAAAATGAAATAAGGAACACTCCGAGCAATTTCTTCATGTTTGGAAACAAGAAATAGTCGCAGGGGGCTAAATCTGGGGAATATGCTGGATGAGGAAGGAGTTCGTAGCCTAACTCATGCAATTTTGCTATTGCGACTGCGGACTTGTGCTCCGTTTTTGCTTCAAATCGGCTTGGAATCGATCCAGCAGCTCTGCGTAATATGCGACGGTGATCGTTTTACCCTTTTCAAGGTAATCGAAGTGAATAACACCGCGCGCATCCCAAAAAACTGTCGCCATGACCATGTTTGCTGACAATCCCACCTTGGCCTTCTTCGGCTTCAATTTACCAGGAGAAGTCCATTGTTTTGACTGTTCCTTGGTTTCTGGTGTATTGTGGTGAACCCAGGTTTCATCCACGGTTACGAAACGGCGAAAAAACGATTCTTCTGGAACATCGCCAAACACATCTTTGAAGTTGTCAAACGAATGCGTTTGTTGTAGATTGTGAGCAAACGCCGCACCCATCTTGCGGAAAGCTTTTTTATGTCCAAATATTTATGTAAAATTGAAATCACTGAGCCATGTGATAAGCCTGTGGGCCTCTTCAAGCTCGCGCACTTTCACTCGCCGATCGTCCATTATCAAACCATGGATTTTGTCGACCATTTCTGGTGTGGTGACCTCAATTGGGCGACCAGAACATTCGGCGTCACTTGTGCTTGAACGACCGCACCGAAATTGAGTAAACCAGTGGTGAATGGTTTCAATCGATGGTGAAGAGTCCCCATAATATTTGTCAAGCTTTTGTTTGGCTTGCGTGATAGTTTTTTCTCGCAAAAAATAGTGTTTAATGAGCACTCGAAATTCGCTTTTTTTCCATTTTAACAAAAAATTCTAGTAGGCGTCTATATAAAATGGCTGCCGCAGCAAAACTATTTGACAGATCTGTCTGAAAATTTGGGTGCGTTCTTTTGAAAGATGATTTTTGACAAAAAAAAATAAATTTAAGATAACGACACAATTTGTGTTAATTTTCAGGGACTTATTGACCCACCCATTGAAGTTTTTTTTTTTTAATATCTGCATTTTAATTTTGAAAAATAAATGCAGACCGAAACGTCACAAAATATCTGTACAAAGCATCGTAGAGCATCAGAAACTATCTAGATTTTACATTAAAACGATATTGATACAGTCATGATTGAAAGTCTATATACGTTTGAAACTCTACCATTTGCATAATAATATTTTCCAAAATCATTATCAACGAATTAGGCAACAAAATTTTGTATTTTTTTCACAACAAGAAAGATGGTTTTAAAGTAGAAATGCGCAGAAATCAAATTTTTCAATTATAGCTTGTTGAAGATATGAGTTTTTGACATCTTGGCCAAAATCGTCCTGGTGCTATCCGAGAAATAGTTAATTTTCAAAAACATCTGCTTAAGGCGTTTATACGTGCTGAATTTTTAAATATGGATTAGCAGAGTAAACTGAGAAACCAATTTGATTTCAATTTGATTTCAACTCCAATGGATTTTGATGATTTTTACGAGTAGATGGGACCATGTACATACTAGACAAACTAAGAAAACAAATTTCTTCAAAATCGTTAGGAATACTTGAAGAAGAAAAAAATCAAGCTTGTAATTTGGGTTTTGAATGCAAATTAGTAAAAAAGAAAATCGAACCCTTTTAACCCTTCCTTTCTATTGGGTCACTTTGTCATCCGACGTACTACGGATTGTATAGCAGGCTTTTGCTCGTGTTTTCCCGATTGAAACACATTTCTTTGTCATTGCATTGTCTATTTTTGTCGAAATAGATTATTCTTCGAAATATTCGTAGTTGTGTTTTCCTGTCACAGAAATACAAGTGTATAAAATGTGGCTGAAGAAAACAGAGAACGGAATGTTGGAGTAAGTTTTTTTTTTTCAGTACATATGTACATACATATGTATGTATGTATGTAAAATTTTGCATATTGTTATTGCATGGTGCCTAACCATGCCATTTATGTACAAAGATATACCATATGAGCGGAAGTGACATTGCTGCGCTTCTAGACCGTGCTGAACATGAAATTTATGACGATTTTGAAGTAATGAGAACTACGAACCAGAAGTGGAGGACGAGGATGTTTCAGACGATGATATTAGGAGTGATAATAACGATATAGAAGAGATATCTGGGAATCTGACTGAATATTTCAGTAAAGATCGTGATATAAAGTGGGTAACAACACCTCCCGGAAATCGGCTTTTTCGTGCGACAACTGAACAGATTATCCACCAACGCACGGGTGTAACATCTTTTGCTGTTCACCGCATTTACGGAATAAAAGATGCTTTCTAGTTGTGTGTGACCCAGGCTATGAAGAAAGATGTTATCCGTTTCAGTAATATGCAAGGGAACAGCGTGATCGTATGCATACTTGGGTCTTTTGTTGCTTATTGGTATGTAATAACCACAGTCATACAAACATAAGTATGTTACATTTTTGTTCGTTTTTGTGCAGGTGTTTATCGTTCATACGGTGAAAGTATCAGAAGTTTGTCCATGGGCGTCCAATGCTAAGAGCTGTAATGTCTCTAGAACGTTTCTTTGAAATTTCACGTGTACTTGCATTCGACGACAGACAAGGTCGTAGGTCAAAAGCTAGTGGAGATAAGCTTGCACCGATTCGTGACTTTTACGAAAAGTGGACTGAGAATCTACAGTTACTATATGTCCCAAACGAAAACATAACCGTGGACGAACAACTGATTCCTTTCCGTGGTAGATGTACCTTCAAAGTTTACATGCCCAGTAAACCTAGTAAATATGGCATGAAGGCATGGATAGCAGCTGATTCAGTGAGTGCATTATGCTTGAAATTTCAAATTTATTATACCTTAGACGAACTGGAGGAGCACCTGAAAGAAACCAGGGTGAAGGAGTCGTTTTAGGCTTAGTATCGGAATATCGTGGAAGAAATGTCACAACTGATATTTTTTTTACCAATCATAATTTAGCATTAGACTTGCTCAAACGAAAAATAACTCTCGTTGGCACAGTTCGAAAGAACAAGAGATTTCTACCAGTTCATGCTTCTGCTCAAGAGCTCCGTAGGCTTCCAGTTTTTTCGAGCAAATTTTTCTTCCATGGAAAGGAAACAATTGTACAGTATATACCGAAACACTACAAATTAGTCACGTTGCTAAGTACTATGCATCATAATGATAAAGTCTTAGAGGCACAGAGATAATTGAATTTTACAACTCAACTAAGGGTGGTGTTGACACGATGGATCAAATGGTTCGCACATATTCATGCAAACTACAAACTAACCGTTGGCCAGTAGCTTTGTTTTCAAAATTTATTGACATTTCCACGCTAAACGCCTTCATATTGTGGACCGAAATTCACCCAAATTGTCTAATTTTACATACATTTGTGGTGGCCGTGGTGTAGTGGTAACATCATCGCTTGTCACGCTGTTGATTCACGGTTCAAATCCTGATGTCAAGAATCATCTATTTATTTCGCATTAAATAAATAAAAAAGTCAATCATATGCGAAAGCTAAGTCAATTCTACTGTGAAGGCATAACACTGGCATTAGGGTGGTCATATGGCTAAAATGCAACTTGATCGTGATGATGACATCAGGAGGGCGGAAAAAAATACTGTGAATCATAAGCAACGACAATAATAGCGAAAACAAACGAAATACTCCCCAGTTATCTGGACAGCCACCCTTGGAGTTTACAGAAACTTAATACCCACCTGAGTTTCAAACTACACCACTCTGTCTTTCTCTCTGTCTCTTCTCCTTTCCACAAAAACGCACGTGTTATAAAAAAAAGCTTCTGCTGCCATCGTTCATAATATCCGAAATGAGGAGTCAATATCATTGTCATCATCGCCACCATCTGCTAAAAAATTCAAAGCTAGCGATCGCAAACGCTGCAAGTTTTGTCGTCCAAAACATGAAAAGAAAACTTTTACTACATGCAGTGTCTGTAATAAACCAGTACGTCCAACACATCGTCATAGCACAGTCATTGCTATCACTTATTGTGAAGAACATATCCCATAAATTCTGAATTTGTATGTATTTTATTTTGTTTCATTGCATTTTTCCTTTTTTTTCATCAAATTTGTTCAAAAATAAATGTGGGTCATTTTGTGACCCGAAACGTAATACGTGCAATTTTTTTCTAACAGAACAGAAGGGTTAAATCCAATCTGGCGCCATTTTTACTAAGTCTAAGCCCGTCAAAATACGAGTATAATTGGCATCACTGCAACCAGTGTATAAAATCTCCGTGATATTTGGAGACCCAGTGTTAACTCGGGTGTTTACGGTTTGAGGCCATAATGCCGCCGCCGTTTTTGAGTTATGACCACCAACTCCTTCGTTATCCTATACACGGTTGTACTGTCAGACTTATTTCCTGTTTTCTAAGCTTTTCAAGCAAGGGCGTTGTTTCGGTTCGTACCCACACTGTACATGTAAAGGCAAATTATGTTGGTTCGGTTGTTACAAATGTATGCAGTACGAAGATAGAACTATCGTAAGATTCTGATGGCATGCCATTGCAGAAGTTCATTACCTTTCGCCATTGTCATTTCGGTTGTAATTGTCCACCTTGGTATTTACTCGTATATTCCCCATTACGGTGTTAATATCGCCGTCAGGTGTTTAATTATGGACAGCGCCCAGCTGATTATTAATATTCTGTTTTCATCTACAATGGCGGCTTCAGCGGAGAGTGACACTGAATGACGGAGGTTTTTCACACACTATTACTACGATTTGGCAAAACAACTTGGTTCAAAACTCAAACTAATGATCTACGATGATCCTGCCAGTTCTGTTATATGGTGCCAAGTGCTGGAATATATGCAAGAAAGCAGAGTAGATATTCGGTCCGAATGTGTGGGAATAGGACGATTGGAGAAGATGCAAGCGTGAACGCTGTGAACTGTACAAAAATGTGAATGTAGTTCAAAAATGTATATCCGGCAACTACATTGGGCTCGGACACATCGAACGAATGATACAACAGCGCTCCACGTTCGAGGAGACCAGAAAGTCTGAATCTTTAAAGACCAGGTGATCGCAGATGCAAGGAGACTGGGTCTAGAGAATTGGAGATAACGAGCCCAAGATCAACAAGGATTGAAGGCTACAATATCTCAGGCGGAAACTTTTTACCGGTCGGGAGCCCGTTAAGTAAGTAAGTACGTACGTAAATCAGTAATTAGGAAGAACGCGTATACCTCTCCAGATGTCGCTATCGTATGTATTTCTTCGTAGTTTCTCATCGTATGCTTGAATTCAGTGTTATCGTTGCCCACCTTGGCATTTACGGTGTTGAGTTATGGGCGGCGTTGTTGTCTTTTCATTTTCAGCCGCGACTTTTGCCGGGACTTATCACTGAATGGTGGAGATTTTCAGACACTGTTCTTAAATCTTGCAATCAATATCCGATCACAAAAAGGTTTCCGTGATAGAAGGCTTTTGCGTGCCGTTGAAGTTAGTAGCAGTCTCATTTCTACGTCTCAGGAATACTTCCAGTTAATTTTCCACAGGAACAGTGTTGGTACTTTCCCTTATTTCGCCTAGTTCCAAGGCTTTTTTTTTGTACAGCATGAACTCACTTTCTAGTCGCAGAAATCTAGCGTCTAGAAGATCCCTAACGTGTCAGAATCCTATCATAATCATTAATAGCATAGTCAAAGGTCGTCAACAATGCCTTCCATTTCTAACCCATTTCTTTGAGTTTTGAAGCTCAAACTTACGAGTATTAGGAGATGCGACTTCTACGAGTACTTTGTTAGGGATGATGACAATGAAATATGTTTGTCGCTACTTCCGATGAACCAAGTGCAGAGTAACCAATAATATTCTTTTAACTCAATAAATACATACATACCTACACACCTCATCATTAAGTTCAACCCCTACCAGTTTCGAATACTCACTTCAGTTCATCCAGAGTTACACTGATGCTTTCCAACTAAATAATCGCAAGACAAATATTTGGATGTAAATCCTAATGAATTTAAAAGGACGCAGGCAAATCAACTTATCCTGCGTACCTTTTTTTCGTTAACGACGGTGTTGACATTTTGAATGCAAATTCAACCCTCCTGCTTCTGATTGTTCTTTCTCCTTCATTTGGTATCAACCATGACAGGGAGAGTATGGGAATAGGATGGCAAGTTCACAAAACCCTTAATACCCCAAGGAGAATTTATCTCCATCGACACGACAACGACAATGACGCGAACGGTCGGGCAGAACAATAGGGTGCTGAATGTTTTTCTAACCTTAATTTTCACTTTTCTCATTCCTGCTGCACGGAGTGTGTGCGCGTTTGTGTAGATGTATTAACGGCAGTTAAGTAAACAGGGACTTTTGATACATGGTAGTAGAGAAGCTTCTGAACAAGAGCAAATACTCGACGCACAAAGAAGGAAATTGGTTGTGTTAGATATTTTGATTGATCATTGACATTTACGACGATGGAAAAGTAATCGGTTGGTGTTGAAGTGTTGCTGGATTACTTACTTGTACATTCATGTTGAACTGTCTTCTTTCTGTTGGCCGCCGCCGATGCGAAGTAAACGGAAGCAAAGAAACATGATTACTGTGTACACATGGGCCTGTTTTTGAGATGTTCTTTGATACACATGCAACATGCAACATTAAAATCGATGATAATTTGAAAGCGTTTTTTCTACATTTCGTCAAGATTGAAATGTACCGCGTCGTGCAATTGAATTGAAAAGTTATTGATTTTTCATCTTCTCTGTTTCGGTTCCTTTTTTTTTTCTGCTTCTCTACTTTGTAGTCGATTACTCTGGGAACAGTGGAAGCCAACTTGTGAGCACTTGAAAAGATTTTCAATTTATTTACAAACATCGTTAATATGCCTGAGAAACAAAAACAAAAGATAATGTTTCAAGTTATAGAAATGTTTGAATGGTTACTGTGACGGGGGTAAGCCCCATTCTTATTCTGGTGTACGAAGTGGTTTTTTTTTTTTTTTTTTTCGTTCAAATTGGTGTTTATTACTAGACATACATAGGTAAGAGGAAGTAATTATTTATTTGAAAAAGTAAAAACAAGTTGATGGGGATACGTTTTGGCAAAATTATATTTTACGCTCTTATATTAGCGAGAAGACAAAATTAGAATCACGACGTTACCTCCGAATATTCGTATCACGGAATATGGGCAACTCTCAGAAAGCCAAGTTGCAGGCTATCAGACGTGTCCACGGCCTTTAGATATAAAGATTAGCTGCGAAGTAATTACCTACAAATAAACAGTACCGAGCACGCAGGATAGTTGTTGAGGACTTCCTATTAAATAAATAACCTTATAAAGTGAATCCCAAAACACACGCAAGATATGAATTTTGCGCCATTTGTGCGGTAAAGTGCTGCCAACGAAAAAAAAGACAGCGTCACAACTGACAGTTCATTGTTATTCAAAATGCAGTGCTACGCGAAAGAACAACGCGTTTTCATTGTCGAGCAATATTTTAAAAATCATGAGGGTTTGGCAGCTACAGTTCGCAATTTTCGTACAAGATATGGTGGCTCATTTTCATCTTCATGGCTTTGTTAATCGTCAAAATTGTCGAATTTGGGGTTCAGAAAATCCACGAGTGATTGTTAAGAAACAAATGCATCCACAACGTGTCACTGTTTGCTGCGGATTTTGGGCTGGAGGCATCATCGGACCATTCTTAATGGTGCTCGCTATCGCGACATGATAATCCAGATTTTTGTGATATGGATGTGGACGACATGTGGTTGCAACAAGACAGTGCCACATGACATACAGCCCGAGAAACAATTCAATTACTGGATGGATCATAATTTCCCGTTTTGGTGATTAGAAATGGCCGCCCAGATCATGAGATCTAACGGCGTTGGACTTTTATCTTTGGAGTTTTTTGAAGTCTAAGGTCACAGCCACCCACGCTTTGAAGGAACAAATTGAGCGCTGTATCAACGAAATTCAGCATCATTTAAGCAAAAGGTCATGGAAAATTTCGACAGAAGATTGCGTATTTGCCAACAAAGCTGTATTTACCCGATATGCTATACCATTCAATGAAACATTTACAATTTTTAATTAAAAATCTGTCTTTTCTATCAAAATTATAATACTTCTTGCGTGAATTTTGGGACATCCTTTATGTACAGCGAAATCTTTCTTGAGCGTACAGCAATGGTGCACAAATTGTTGTCCATTTTAGGCAAAACAAAAAAAAAAACATAAATTCTCAAAACAAATAATAATTATTTATTCTTTCATTAAAAAAAAAACAAAGAAATACGAACTTCAAGTTCCTTATCACATTATGTATGCATCTTGAAAATCGTATGCAAATGCATGTCTTTTTTTTACAAAAAAAAAGTGGAGTATAACATTATTTATGTATTTCTTAAAAAAAGGTCTGAATTTTAGTTAGTTTAGTTTTAGGAATCACTGATTTGGTTTAAAGACGTGTTTGTAGATCAACCAGAAGTTGCACAGCCTCACCGTTATTTTTATTAACCGCAAAAATTGTCACTGGCAGTAGGGTGGTCATATGGCTGAAATGCAACTTGGTCGTGATAATGACTTCAGAAGGACGGAAACAAATACTGTGAATCATAAGCAGCGACAATACAAAAATACTCCCAGTTATCTGGACGCCACCCTTGGAGTTCACAGTAACTTAATAATACCTAAGTTTCAAACCAACTATACCAATCTGTCTTCTCTCTGTCTCTTTCCCTTTCTACAAAATCCCCGTGCCCTAAAATTTAGTATAAAAATTAGTGTAAGGTAAGAGATATGAATCTCAAAAAAAAAAAGTTTTCAATGAAAGTATGTATGTGCTTTCTGGTAAGAAATAATGCTTGTTTCCTCTATTTGCTCCTGAATCACTCTCAGTTTCACCAATATCTGGAATATTCCCCGATATTCTGCTACACATTCTGCAACATTTCCCACACTTAAATTTTGATCAATAAGGACTAAATCTTCCGATTCACGCTCCAATCTGCTTGGAAATTTCTCTTAGATCTGCCAAAAGCAAATCATATTCCGGATCAAAGACATATTTTGTCCAAACCCAACACTTTTAAAACAGTTTCTTCTTGTTGTCGTTGTTAATGATATAAATGGGGTCTAGGACATTCCCGCCCTTTAATAGTACACTGGTGGATTCTGAACTCTTCATATGGGTCAAAAGATAGACAGATAGATATGATAGATAGATAGATATATATTTATTTCTCAATCAATTCAAATAGTTACATTATAATATTAAAATAGTAAGTACTTAAACAGGAAAAATGATAAAGAATGAGAAATTATAATGACATTTTATATTTATGTAATAAAAATAGTGTTAAATGCCATTTCAAAATTTATAACATTAGCTACATTATAACAGTGGGTGGGGTGACCCTTAACATGTAGTTTACAATTTTTGCAATAAATAAATTAAAGAAAAAAAAAAAAACTTACTAAAACAAGGAATTTGAAAAGAATATAAATTTGAAAGAAATTATTTCTCCAGAAAAAGAAAAAGTAAAAAGCATTTAAAAACAGTGAAGGGAAAATTATATAACCAGAATATCAGAATTCACTATAACTAAACATTAAGAAGACATTCCAAGTTTACGATATCTATATTTAAAAGCCAAGTTTTTAGGTGTCTTGTGAACGTAGCGGATTGTCTTAGTATCCTGATTGATTGTGGAAGTTTATTAAATAAACGGCAGGATGCCACAATATAAGAATTACGAAAAGCTGTAGTACGAAAGTTTGGCACAGAGACAATATTCAAAAAGTTAGCACGCAAATTATAATTATCAAGTACTCTAAAATTTAGATTTCCTGATCTTAAATAAAATATCTTTAGGACTTTAAAACAATATAAATGTCGGACAGGTAGAATTTTCAAATCTCGAAACAATGGAAGACTAGGATACAACCTATGTTTTTTGCATATTTTTCTTAAGATATATTTTTGTAAAATCAGTAACGGCTCGATTTTGTTAAAATAAGCTCCTCCCCAGCAACTAATGCCATACTGTAATTTCGAATCAAAGATACCATAGTAAATTGTTTTTAAAAGATTTGTAGAGCAAACATTACGTAAATAAAAAAAATTTCTGAGTGTGGAGCGGAAATATTGTTTCAATGTATCGGTGTGGTTAGAGAAACACATCTTAGAGTCAATGATGAGCCCCAAATATTTCAACTCAGTGACTTTCTCAATTTGGAAACATTTATCGCTGCAGTTGAGATTGCTACAATAAGTGTAAGGCGGGGAACAAGAGCAACTCCACAGTTTAAATTGTTGGCACTCGGGAGCATGGTAGACAAAATCAGCCTCAAAGTTATTTAGTCCTGACAAATTAAAAAACATAATTTTTGTTTTGGAACTTATTACCAGATAATGTTCTGCAAACCAGTTTCGCAGTAAGTTTAAGTCAAAATTTATATCACAAACTAGATTTAAGGGACAATCCGACGCATAGGCAAAACCTACATCATCTGCAAATGCAGTGAGAACGCCCCTGAATTTTAACCCAAAAAGAGAATTTATATAGATTAAGAAAAGTATGGGTCCCAAAACAGAGCCTTGGGGTACCCCCAGATTAATATACTTTATTCCACTCCTGATCTCATCAATCTTAACTCTTTGTGATCTATTATTCAGGTAAGACCTGAACCAATCCAACATGAAGCCTCGAAAACCAGTTTTTTCAATCTTTGTCAGCAAAATATTATGGTTCACCATATCGAAGGCTTTCGTAATGTCGACAAATAAGCCCGCACTCAACTTTTTACTGTCTAGGTTAGTAAATATTTGAGAGCAAAAGTGTAGAAGAGCATCTTCCGTAGATTTTCCTTTCTGAAAACCAAATTGGGCAGTACTGAAAAAGTTTGTATTATTTAAAAAATTAACAATTCTATTTTTGACAGCTTTTCCAAAAATTTTGCTTATAGATGGAAGAAGAGAGATCGGTCTATAATTGCTTATATCGTTAGCTGCCCCTTTTTTGAAAAGTGGCACGACATCCGCACACTTGAGCCCTTCAGGAAAAACCCCAGAGAGAAAACTTTTATTGAAAATATGCGCTAGGACATCGACTATAAAACATGCAATATTCTTTAGCATTCGATTTGATACGCCATCAATACCTTTAGAGTTCGAATTTTTTAAAGTACCAAAACTTTTCAGGAGCTCAAAAGCAGTTATTGGTTCGAAGAAAAAAGAACTTTCATGAAAAGATACATCGCTAATACCCAAATGACTACACTTCTGTAAATTGGAAAGTGGTTGTAGTGATTCAGCTACCGTAGCAAAGTAGATATTAAATTTGTCGGCTATAACATTTTTATCGGAGACTACAGTATCATCTAGACAAATATTTATGGTCCTTTTCGAGAGAGTGGATTTATTAAGGATGTTATTTACTACCTTCCATTCACCCCTAAGATTTCCTTTGACAAGACGAAATTGATTGCTGTAGTAACTGTCACGGCATAATGGAATTTCCCTTTTTAATTGCGAACACAATTTCTTATATCTTGTTTTTAAGTTACGATTCTGTGGATGTACTGCACATTTAACTCTAAGCCTATTCTTTACATGTATTTTCTTTAATAAACAGCTAGTAATCCAGGGTTTTAGCCTTTTTAAACGTTTTTCTAAGTTAACCTTGTAACTACAATTATTAATATGATTAGAGAGAGTTTCAATGAATATATCATAAGACTTAGAGGCGCAGCTTTCAGAATAAACTTCTAGCCATAACTCAAAACAAAGATTTGATTTGAGCTTAGCGAAGTCAATTCTGGTTACCATTTCAATCGAACTAGAGTCAATATTTTTAATTTTAGAGGTATTCACCAATAAGCCTATCATAGTGTGGTCAGTAATATTCAAGTCGAAAACACATTTCTCACAAGAATTGAGTGAAACATTCGAAAAACGGCAATAAATATGGTCTAAACATTTACCTGAAATAAGTCTAGTAGGCTCGTTAATTAAAGAGGCCAACCCATGAGAAGACAGTAAGGATAAATAAGTCGAACTGAAATCAGTATTTTCTAAAATATCTACGTTGAAATCACCGAAAATAATAAAATTTTTAGATCTTTCATTATCTAGAAGATTAGAAAATTCTTTCATAAATGCAGAAATACTGTATTTATGAAGTCTATAGACACATAATACAACAAAAACATCGTTATTATTCTTGAATGAAAGTTTCATGATATCGGCGCTCAGGAAATCTAAATCTGAAATAACACAATCATATTCTTGCTTAACAAAACAACCAATCGGTAGTGAAATTTTAAATTGTTTATCTCACCCTAATCCAAAGTCTGACAAATCAATGTGGTATTCGGCGGAAGATAAATAACTTTTATGTTTTCCAGTTTCAAATCTTTTGGATGAGAAGCAGCGTTGTCCAGAAAGAGCAAAATTTTCTACTTCAGAAGTCTCATGTTCTTGTCGAAAGAACGAAACCACTCCATTATTATCTCTTGCGTCATCCATGCTTTTTTTGTTGTGTTTCCATTCTACAGACAGGTGGTCATGTTTGACACTGCGAAATACTCTTGGACGTAAAAATTTTGTCGATGACCAACAGTTTGGCTCCTGCCATATTGGCGCAGTGCAAATAGGTCAGCCTCTTTTTTGAAAGCTTTCCTCCTGTGTACTTCTCTCCTCTCAGAGCCATTATATTTGTGGGTAAAGTTTTAAAAAAGAGATCTGTCTCATCTACGTTTTAAATCTAGTCAGGATCACAAGCTAGCTTTTCAAGAAAAGTTTTAACGTCCCCAAGATCTACGAGTATGTACATTCGCAGCTTTTCCACTTACGTTTTAGTATTTTTTTTTATTTGTATTTGCTATACCGTGACGCTTCTGAAATTTATCCAGCCAGCCTGCGGATGTTTTAAAATCTGTGACTCCTAAACGCCTTGCCACTTCTGTTACCTGGTGTCAAATTGCGGTCCCAGCAATCGGAAACCCTTTGTTTCTAGCCCCGCAGAACCACTGAAATACAATTTCATCTACATACTCGATGAAACAAAACGTCGTTTTAGGCAAGTTGCAGGTGAATTTGATTCCCATTCACTCAAAAGCTTTCGTATTTCACAAGATGTCAGTCGCCTGGGTTTTACCAAACCCTTCGGAAAAGTTAAACAAATTAATCTTTTCTTTTAACGTCAATGTTTTTCGTTTTAGCAGCATTCTCGAAAAATTGTCGGAGAACAAAAGTGAACTGATGCGACAAAGCTAATTTTTTATTACGAAAATAAAGAAGGAAACCTTGAAATTTACATAAACTTATCCAGATTAACTCACATCCAAAAAACGAGTATCAACCAGTGGCACTGCACTGATTAGCGGAACACAAATGCATGCATACATATCTAGCAGGTACTTTGAGACACAGTCATACATATTATACATACTCATGCATGCAACGATATTTGCTTGCGCACGTTTGAGTTATTGGCAATTGAACAAAATTTACAATTCGCTTCAGACTATTATGTAAAAAACTGCGATATTCGTGTCCGCGTCCGTCCAAGAGAATGTCGGTCCAAGGGAAATTGAAAAGCAAACCGCGAAGAGTTTCGAAAATTCTGATGAAACCAAAACTCAAAAATAAAATTCAAAAGATGACTTTGTTACTGTTTTTCTTATTTGTTATTAGTTTATCTTTTTTTTGAATTTACACGCCAAATGGGATATGAATAGCCTTATACTATTCCCCAACGCGGGCGTTTATGGAAAGGGAGAAGCAACCGAGAGAGAGAGAGAAAGGGTGTGTAGTGGTTTGAAACTCAGGTGGTATCAAGGTTCAGTAAACTCCAATTGTCATTGCTTATGATTCACAGTATTTTCTTCCGTCCTCCTGATGTCATCAACACGATCAACTTGTATTTTCAGCCATGTGACCACCCTGCCAGTTATATGCCTTCGCAGTAGGGTTGACATAAGTTCTCGCAATTGATCGATTTTTTTATTTATTTCATGCGAAATAAATAGATGAATCTTGACATCAGTATTTGAACCGTGAACCTACACCATGGCCACCCTCTGAATTATATTTATTTGTGAACTCGACGCTAGAGCGACTACTTTGTGATGAGTTAAAGAACTGGGTTGGGATGAACAGTTATTTTAATTGTATCCTAATTTAGCTTTCTCTTTAATCCGCGGAAAAAGTGAAGGCCAACACATTAAGCATGAAAAATTATATCGCCCAAATGAGAGCCACAACTGATCTTGCAGACTTGCGCCCTTTCTCCATTACTTTTCAGCTAAAATCCTGCGTTAGTTCATAAATAACGCGTTGAATCTCGTTCTTCAGCTCTGAAATCGTTTGAGAGGTCAACAGTCAGCGTGATATCGCACGATCTTGGTGGCCACTTTTGGCCTCCGAAACGAGAGATGACGAGGCCGCGAAACTTTATGTGGCTGTAACATCAGCACCACAAAGAAGTGTGGCTCGATCACGCCGACGGGCCAAAATCTTCACCAAACAGTGACTTTTTGTGGATGCGTTAGTTGTTTGTGATTTTCATGACCCCAAATGCGGCAATTTTGTTTGCTTACGTAGCCATTTAGTTGTAAGTGAGCACTATTGCTGAAGATGATTTTGTTCGAAAAATCGCCACGACTTAGTGGTTCTCTAACACCCAAATTGCTGGCTTCGATTCCCGAGTCAATTGGATCTTGTAGGCATGTAGATGCAAATTTTTTGTTACCGATATTCTCCGATATTATTTCGCAGTGCGGGAATCGTGTTGGTGAAATTTTCCCAATTTCGGACATGGGTTTTAACAATTAAAATAATCACAAATGTCAATGGTTATTCCTAATGTATCTTTTTCAACTCAGATAATATTTCTTCCTGGTGTTACAATACTTTTTCTCAGATGAAAGTGGGCGCAGCTGTCACCATTTTGAACCAAAGTTCACGGATCCTGGTGACCGTAAATAACTTTAGGAAAGTTAAATACGTTTTTCTTGAAGAAAACGCCCCCAAAAAGTGGGCGTGACCCTATACAATATATACATGAATTGAGGAGAACGTCACCACAACTATATATTTTATAAGGACGCCGACGACATTGACATAACTGGAAAAACGTTTATCGGTTAACGAGGACAAAATAAAATATATGCTGTCATCAAAAAAGGATAGTCAACATCGGCGACTTGAGTAGAACGTCACAAAAGACAGCTACAATACTGAAGAAGTTAAAGACTTTGTCTACCTAGATCCCGCTGTAAATTCAAACAATGACATCAGCGCAGAGATCAAGCGAAGAATCACTTTTGCCAACCACTGTTTCTTTGTGATAAGGAGGCAACTGAGTAGCAAAGCCCTCTCAAGGGCAACTTAATATAAGACCTTCATCACTCCAGTCCTACTATAGGCGCAGAAGTATGGACGTTATCAAAAGCGGATGAAAACACCATCGGTTGTTTTGAAACACAAATCCTTCGAGTGATTTTTGGTCCCGTTTGTATCAACGGTGAATGGAGAAAAATATACGACAACGAACTGTACCAGTTGTTCAGCAACATCGACCTAGTGAGAAGGATTCAAAATCATCGCCTAAGACGGTAAGGACATGAAGACCGAATGGACATCAACGATTCGGTCCGTAAAGTTTTCGAATCCATCCCGGAGAGGTGACGCGGTAAAGGAAGACCTCATCTAAGATGGCGCACACAAGTGAAAAGGGATCTCAACCAATTTCGTGCGACTGGAAAGGGAGATGCTTTAAAAAAAAAAAATTTAAAGTGTAGAAATGTGTACGTCTTGAAGTGAATGGGACTATGCATCCATGGGGACCAGCTGACCTAATAGGACTGAACAGAAGCGAGTCTTCGTAGTTTAATTCAATGCTATAGTATAGAATTGACCTACAGACTTTTGTGAGTGTTCTCTTTTCAGCAGGAGCCCATCCGACAGAATTTGTCGAATAGAAACAAAAATGCTCAGTTGCCTGGATATTAGGGTGGCACATGTCGTCCTCACATAAATTCAGTTAAGTGTAAATACTAAAGGGTTGCCTAAACTGTACATACGAGTATGTACCGCTGAGAAAAGTAAAAGCCATTTTTATCCCCAAAGCAGGGAAGTCCAGCCACACAAATACGAATGATTTTAGCCAATAAGCCTTGCTTCAATAAAACACTCGGCAGATTATTAGACATCCATGTTCGTTCCTGTTGAATCCAAGGGACATCTCAACAGTCCAACATGCGTACAAAACAGTTCGGTAGTGACAGCACTGCATGAAGTAGTAACAACAATAGAAAAAGCAATCTACAACGAGGAATATTCTCTTGCAGCTTTCCTGGATGTTGAAGGGGCCTTCAACAATGTCGAAACTAATGCTCTAGACACTAAAAACATAGATCCATTCCTCTCGGACTAGGTCGATTGCAAACTCAGAACGAGAAGCATCACATCCGAACTGGCAGGCTGCCAAGCTCATGCTCTAGCCATGGAGGAGTACACTCGCCACTTCTGTGGATTCTGGTATTAAATTAAATTTTAACGAAATTAGACCACAGTGGTATAAATGTAAAGCATACGTTGACGACGTAATCATACTGGCCACGGGTAAGTTCCTGCCAACTACAACAATTCTGTTGCAATCGGTCCTAAATAAGCTGAACAACTGGGCTTAGAATTGTGGCCTGGGCATCATTCGAGCCCCGAGGTTAAATAGAGTACTCGTAATCTTGAAAACGTACGAAAATACCACAGAAAGAACAAAGAAAGCTACTATTGCCTTCTACGCATGCAACCGAATTTTTGCGAAAAAATGGAGACCTAAACCCGCCTCCATCCGTATACAGCAACTGTAAGACCCATCCTAACAACTACTGATAAAGCCACAAACCTGAAAGCACTTACAAAAATACATCGCTTAACATGCATTGGTACAACCAGTGCCCTACTAAAAAAATTTGCCGCAAAAAGTGGGTAAAAGGGCCAAATAGGTCATCACAATATAACCAGATGGGTAAAAATAGAATACAAAACAGATTATCTAATACCTTTCCCAAATTTCAACCTACACTTTCAAACAACCTACCCCTCACGAGAATACTTCCTCAACGATCTGGGCGAACTGTCAAGAAAGCCACCAAAAACCACCCTGAAACAAACTAAGATAAAGCAATCAATTCGCACTTCTCCCTCTGTCTTTACAGGTACGGTTTTTCTATCCATCCAACAATGGAGATCACAGAGGATCCATGGAGATCTGAGTGTTGCGGACTGGCCCTACAACCTAAGCTAAACCTGAGTACGGAAACGAAAAGAGCTAGAGAGTTCGCACGGACAGTCGAATGCATTTATATACAGGGTGACCAGATAGCAATGATAGTTTTTCCAAATGTTATATTTTAGCGGATGTTAAAGTTATCAATGACATCTAGCTGTCAAAATATTCAGCAAGGTTTGCATTTCATCATGCATCGTTTGACACATTCCGAACGTGTGGAAATTATTAAAAAATAATAGAAATTCCGGCTCAGTTGTAAATACGCAACGTGAATTTCATCGCTCCGTAGAAAAGTTTGAGCGTGAGTACACTCTTTTGGACCTTAAGCCACCAACCAGACAGAGATCGGTGCGAAGTGAAGAAAACATAGCCGCCGTAGCGGCCAGTATCGAAGAAGACCCAGAAATGTCGATTCGGCGCCGATCAGCTGAATTGAGCATCGCCAGAGAGTCGACCAGGCTTATTTTGTAGTTGGATTTGGGCCTACATCCGTATAAGATTGTGCTGACGCAAGAATTGAAGCCGGGCGACCATAGACAACGCCGTGAGTTCGCTAATTGGGCGCTGGAAATATTGGCCGAAGATCCGGATTTTAGCCAAAATATCATCTTCTTGGACGAAGACCATTTTTGGCGCAGCGGCTATGTCAACAAGTAAAATTGCCATTATTGGAGCGAGCAGAATCCACAAGTGTTCGATCAAGCATCAATGCATCCACAAAGATAGACTGTTGCGGTTTATGGCACGGCGTCATCATCGGACCTTATTTCTTTCGAAACGAGGAAGGAGACACCGTTACCGTCAATGATCCTCGGTATAGAGCGATGTTGACCGACTTTCTGTAGCCAGAGCTCGACAATATCGATATATCCGAGCTGTGGCTCCAACAGGACGGTGCTACATGCCATACAAGCGACGCAACGCTCGAAGTGGTGAGCGTTCATAAATTGGTCGCCGCGATCATGCGACTTGACACCCCTCAATTATTTTCTCTGGGGCTACGTCAAGTCATCGAGACACTATTGCCGGAATAATGCCGCATATATTGGATCGTGTCATCAAAAATTGGACGGACCGCTTGAAGCACTACCAGCGAAGACGAGGCGCCCATTTAAATCATGTGCTATTCCATACACAATGGCATGGGTTTAGCTTCAAAATAAAGCCAGAATCAATTTGATATCTCAGTCACGGCACTAAAGCTAAAACTCAATCTGAAAGCTGCTCACATGCATCGTTTCAGCCGTCACACTAAAGCAGGCAACTTACAACTTACCCAGAAAAAATTGACGACTGCTGATATCGTGAAGTATAATCTAAAGAACTGAGGTATCTCTGCTAGGAATGTACTATTTTTTAAAAGGAAATTTCCAAATCCCGGAGCACTCAAACTCACACGAAGTCCATTGTATACTACCAAGCAGAACTCCTTTTGGTTTAGTGGCTGGAGAAACTTGGATTTTATTCGTCTCTTTTTATATTCGGGGAGTAGTAATTGCTGTTCCCTGTCCGGGCGTGAACCTGCACAGTTCGGGTCACAAGCGAACACACAACCCACTACACCGTGGCCACCCCTATGGATATGTACTTAAGTGTAGTTCGTACTTGTCCTCTTTCTGTTATTGTTTACGTCCACGATTTTCATGTATCTGCTGGTTTCAAAACATTATATGGAAAAGTAATGCAAACAAAGTCCGAAATAAATGAACAAATTTTACAGGAATTTCATTATTGGCGCCCTATATAATAAATAAAAACTTTGCATATATAGTATGAATGCCGTCGCTAAAACTCACATCAAACTCAGCGTAACCTCGACTACTGGTTATGGTCGAAAGAGTACAAAACAGCAATAAAACATACTACTTGTAGGTATATATGTATGTATGTACTCGTATGCCTACTTTTTGTTCGTCATTTTCAATAAAACAGAGAAGACAAAACAAAACGAAAGAACACAATGAAATTGACAACTCCTCGTTATTCTTACGCGTCTACTTCAACTTTTGTGAGATATTTTGCGCACATAATGCCAGTTAACTGATGCTGCGTCATCGTTTCAACCATCATCATCATGGCATGGCATGGCATGGCATTCTGACTGTTCCACCAGTCTTTACTTTAATAACTCTTGATTGCACAATATTCGGAATTCTGGTGGTGCCTCTGCCTCTTCATTTAATAACTCGATGACTTTCAGAAAATACTTCAACACGGTAAGTAAGATGTAATGGTTATACTTAAGTATGCATGTTTTTAGGCGCTTCTGCTTTTATCGTCCATTCACATATCTTCTGATCTTCTCATTTTCACGTCATATCATTTATGTAACCCCATCCTGCCCCAGCCAGCCAGCCAGCCCACGGATGAAAACAGGTAGATACAGATACCTACACTACCTATTCGACCAAAATGTAGTATTTTGTGTTCCTGTTGAAAGAAGCAACAATGACTTCTTCGGTTCGGCAGAAGCAGAGTCGACGAAGCACCGAAACATGTATGTCATCGGGTGAATGGGCGAACGGGAAGCCAGTCCTTATATGAACAATTTGTCGACGCATATCAAGTCTGTTTGAAGTATCTTAAGTGATTCTCTCCTCTCGCAATAGAGTCAAAACACTATAGAAGGTTCAATGTGTAGCTTCCAGTTCATTATGTGATAATTATTATTTTGTAGTGCTTTCAAGGACTTTGTCTGCTTTAGTAGGAAACAGAAGGGAACACATACGTTGATTTCTATCTACACTCGTACAATGTATACCTAAACGAACTTCAGGTTTACCTGTCGATTGAAATTTTATTTTTGCACTTTACATACATATTCGTACATAGATACAAATATCTACACACACTAGAAGTATCATTATTAAGAATTGCGATCTTTGTTACAGCAAACTGCGTTGGCTTTGATCTATTTGCCCGGTGTACTAGTACTGATGAATAGACAAGATACTTAATTCTTTATCACAGTTAAAGTAGTTATCGGATCTGTGGCGGCTTCTCTATGACTCTCTCAGATGTGTACTTTTTCCACCGCAGAGAAAACCGAGAACTCTAAAATTTCCGCTAGAAGTGCGTTAATCGATATATATGTACTTACGTACACGTTAGCCAAGTGGGTCGGCAAACTACAAGAAAAAAAGATGCAATTGATCGGAATCCAAGAATATCGAATTGCTTACACGAGATGGGTTCAAATTTCTCCCATCAGATTTGCATATGTGCTGTTCTTGCAGGAGACAAGTAAAAGACACTTTGTGCTATTGTTAGGGTGTTTCCCCCCCCCCCCTTGTACTTCAAAGGATAATTGAGCACGCGCTGTGAATTGTGTGACATGGTGGAAAGAAATTTAGGAAAACTTGAATTGCCAAATATTGAAAATTAAAAAAAAAGTTTAAGCCGGCTTAAGCAGGTGAATGAGTGTTCATTTCTTTAACTGTAGCTATGAAGACGGTGAACGATCGCCCAACACCAGAAATCAATGAGTAAAGAGAGTAGAGCAGTAGCAAGATCTTTTTTTGAAAATTGAAAAAGGCGAATGATCTCAAACATGACAATGAGCCGTATTCATAAAAACGAAGGATATCCTCCCAAGTATAAGGTAGAAGTATAAGGTAATGCTTTAACGTAAAAGGTTGAGGTATAAGCATTTCCTTCTTTTCGTATTCATAATGATTACCTTATACTTGCGAGGATATCCTTCAAGCACAAGTAAAAGGTAGACTCGTCAGAACGCTGAATGACATGCTAGATGCTAGAATATCTTTTAATTTTTTTTGTTGTGCCAGCTCCATCTCCTTCTCTTCGCCCAGTAGAGTAGAGTTAGTGAAAATGAAACAAATGCTAGTAACGAACTTCAGTTCATAGCAGAGGGTGGGGCCGCTAATCCCGTTATATTGGAAAAATCTCAAGTGCCAAAAATAAAAAGAAGGATGGATCAGAGCACTCACCAATAAATACGCAGCAACGTTTGGTAGGCCTGTTGATGTTAAAGGTTTTTTAAACAAAATCAACAATATGAAGACAAGGTTGAAGGAGAAAACGGACGATCAAATTGTTGGATTGGCAGAAGCGTTTACTAAAGGCTATGGAAGGTGACTGCAATCGAACTATTGGGAGAATCGGTGATGCCATCCAGGTCGGTATTCATGAAGACGAATCTATACAGCAAAGAGGGAGTGAACCAGCTGATGAACGAAGAAGCAGTAAATTATCTCGTGGGGAAGCATGTGGTGGTGTCTTTCCCACAAAATTTGTTACCGCCAAAAATGGTTGATTTTCTTCTGGTGCCTCTTCAACAGGTTCGAAATCAGGATCGTCTAAAGTTTTAGCGATATTATGGAGAACGACACAGGTAATTATTATTTTTGGTACATTTTCCAATTTCACCCGACAAACGTACTGTAAGATAGGAAACCGGCGTTTCAGTTGTCCAAAACATCTTTAAATAATTATTCTTTCTTTTTTCAAAAGCTTATTATATTTTTCTTCCGCACCAGAAGTAGGATTTTCATATGGAGTCATTAGGCATGGTTCTATCCCATATCCGCTGTCACCAATGAGCACAACATTGTTTTGATTTCCTAATTTTAGACACACTTGTGAATTTTTCCATATTCTCGAGTCATGTACGCATCCAGGCCAACTAACGTCAACACTAGTAAAAATTTCTTTGGCATCACAAGTGGCTTGAACATTCAGAGTAGGTTTACCTTTTCGATTGATGTACTCATCTCCATAGAGTTTTCGTTTCAGTATCCCTACAATCGATGACACCAATAGCTGTCGGAAACTTAAACTTTCTTTGCCATAACTCTTTTGGTTCCGTTATTTCACTATTGGTAGTTGAAAAGTTGATCCAATCAATTGCATGTGCAACTATGCTATCAACTACTGCATTCACAGTCCGTAGTTTGACTAACACCAAGTTCTTCACCGATACCTTTCTGATATCCAGGATCACTGAGATAGAGTTTCTTCATTCGTAACTAAAAATCTGTCTGCGAGTCACTGTAAATTTCTTTCTTCAAAACGGGATAAGTCTTTAAAATTACGAACAAGTGTAGATAAGCGAGGCTTGTAATATTTAGCATCCCTCACATGCACAACATCTGCCATCGCGCTGGAAATCGGATAACACAACCGTTTACTACCGAGATGAGTCTGCCACTGACCTAACTTAGACTTTTTGAAGGATTTGCTTTTTATTTAAAGTAAAACGTCAAGTTTATGCATACCCATTTACTTTTATGTGAATAAAAGGATATGCTTTTACTCGAAAAGTATAAGGTTCTGCTCGAAATTATTATGAATACAAGCAGAAGGATTTCCTTCATATTTTGCAAGTATAAGCATATCCATTTCTTTATGAATACGGCTCAACAAATGCAAATTTGTTTGGGCGTCAAGACAGTAGAGCAATTCGAATTAGCAGTTTTGAGGATTTTTCTAAACTTGATAATATATAATTTGTCTCTTTCTTCGTCATGATAATACAAATGATATTACGCTATGAGGCTTGGGAAGATATTTATGCTTCTGCTGCTTATACAATCTTCATTGATTCTCTTAAGAAGCATACCTTATCGGTGTTTTCAATCGGGGTTTATCTCATGGATCAAATCTTACTTAGAAAAACGCCACTCTTCAGATCTTCAATTTCTGATCCTATTAAAGCCACATCGGGAGTCCCTCAAGGCAGCCATCTTGGACCAATGATCTTCATTTTGACAATTAACGATGTCGATTGTATCATCAATGACTCCCACCTTTCTATATATGCGAATGATATGAAAATCTTCAGAACCATATCGTCTCGTGTAGACTCTCTTTCATTGCAAGATGATTTGAATCGATTCTCAGTCTGGTGCCATAGAAATTTTTTAGAGCTCAACGTCAGCAAGTGCCAAGCTATTACATATTCTCGTAAGCGTATCCGACCATCCCCCAGAGTCTTTTCCATTAGCGGAGAGCCTATACCCTCTGTCGAGGGTACGCGATTTGGGTGTTATCTGTGATAGGGAACTTAACTTCCGTTCTCATATTGATAACATTACCAACAGAGCAAACTCTGCGCTCGGTTTCATTAAACGATGGTCTAAGGAATTCTCAAACCATTACGTTACAAAATCCTTATATATCACATTTGTCAGACCCCTCCTTGAATATGCTTGCCAGGTATGGTCACCGTAGTACGAAATCCATATCTTGCAAATCGAAGCTGTCCAGCGTTGGTTCATCCGCTTTGCCTTACGTGGTCTTGCTTGGACTGATAGTTACAATTTGCCCCCATACGCTGACCATTTGAAACTAATCAATTTACCGCCTCTCGATAAACGTCGCGAAGTTGCTGACATCTTGTTTATCCATCAGTTATTAGCCGGTAACATTGATTCCCCCGTGCTGATGCATATGATTTCTTTCAATACCAACCCACGTAACCTCAGGTCCTCACCCCTCTTTCGTCTTATTCCTCATCGCACCAATTATGGATACCATGAACTAATGTCTAGTTCTGCGGACCAGCTAATCACATGCAAACCGTTTTTGACTTTCACAATAGCAGAGCCTCCCTGAGAAACGCCCTTTATTCCATTAATTCTTCCTCATAAGTCCAGTTCTAGTTAAGTTATTTTTACTTTTAAGTTTACGAGCAGCTTTAAGTTTTTGCTTGTATTCGGCTTCATGCGGATCTGATGGTATTTCAAAGTATGTACGGTGAATGTCTTAGCAATTGTTTTTAATCGTTGTGTGTTTGAAGATGTCTTCCCTGAAGGTCTTAAATGTGCAGATGTCATTCCTTTACTCAAAAATGTCGGATCACTCATCTGTGCTGCTTACACTGGTAATAAAATTATAATGAAGGAACACAACCCATGTCTAGTGAACAAGCTAACTGACTGGATATATTTCAGATATTTGCTGGATGAATGCATCGAACTAAGTACAACAATCGATACAATATAGCAATTAGAAAGTGAACTACATACTTTCACCCTAAATATACAAAAGGCTGCTTGGGCTGCAACGCCTGAATCAAATAGCAAAGTAAAAAGAAACGTATATCCGATAGAAATATGCGACATAATATCTTTAAAGAGGAGAGCTCGTAAACACTGGCAATTGTCGAGAGCGCCAAGAGATAAAAATAGACTTAATATTTTAAACAATACGCTCAGAAAAAAGATTACAGAATTGAAAAATGCGTCGGTGTAAAGATACCTTACAAATCTGACAAACGATGCTAGTACAGAATACCCGCTATGGAAAGCTACAAAAAAAATGAAAAGACCAACGGCATACATTCCGCCAGTTAAAAGCAGCAGTGGAAACTGGCAAAACCAAAAGGCCGATTTATTTGTTGAACATCTTGAAAGGGTCTTTCAGCCATATGAAGATAATGATTATCTCCAACAAACGGAAGAAATGTGCGAAGATGAGAGGTTAATTCCAGCAGTAACCTCTAAGGAAATAGCCACAGAAATAAAAGAGAAGATTAACCCGAAAAAAGCCCCGGGATCTGATTTAATCACGAAATTCTGAAAAAACTGCCTAGAAAAGGTATGAAAAAAATAGCACAGATAATAAATGCAGCGTTCAGACTAAGGTATGTTCCACGCATGTGGAAGGTCGGGGAAGTTATTAAGGTACCAAAGCCGGGAAAATTACCCAGTGAAGTTACCTCATATCGTCCGATTTCATTGCTGTCAATACTGTCAAAACTCTTCGAAAAAATTCTTTTGAAACGACTCCATCCGATTATAGAAGAAAAGGCACTGATACCAAACCATCAATTTGGATTCAGAAATAGGTACTCCACTATAGACCAGGTCCACAGAATCACTGACAAAATAGAAAAAGCCTTAGAAGAAAAAGAAATATGCTCTACCATCTTTCTTGATGTAACACAGGCTTTTGATAAAGTCTGGCACAAGGGATTGGTCCATAAACTGAAAATTTTTTTTCCAAAACAATACTCAGAAATACTAGAGTCATATATAAAGCAGCGATTATATAGAATTAAGCAAGAAAATGAGTACTCCGCATTAAAATGTATAAGATCTGGAGTACCGCAAGGTAGTGTATTAGGGCCTGTGCTATTCCTCCTATACAAAATGACGAAACTACTGTTGCCACATTTGCAGACGATACTGCTGTACTTGCTGTCGGAAAAACCGTGCAGGAAGTTACCGAAAAACTACAAAGGACAGTAAATTAAATATCTGAATGGACCAAAAAATGGCAAATAAAATTGAATGAACTGAAGTCAATGCTAACTTCACTAATAAAAACGTACAACACATACCTGTGTACATAAATAACAAAGTAGTTCTGCATTCGAACTCAGCTAAGTAATTAGGCATGACTTTTTCTTGACTCATGTCAAGAAAAAATATGACGAACTAAACATTCGATATGGAATAATGTATTGGCTAATTGGGAGGTATTCATGTCTCTCAAAGGTTTTAAAGCCAATATGGACATATGGCCTTCAGCTTTGGGGGTGCACAAGTAAGACGAACCTACAAAGCATACAATGCTTTCAAAATAAAGTACTACGCAATATTCTTAATGCGCCATGGTACATACGTAACGCTGATTGACCAATCTGATTGATCTAAAAATTGAAATGGTAGAGGACGAGGTCAGGAAGGTAGGCTTAGCAACCATTCTAATTTAGAAGTAGTCGAACTACTTAATAATAACAATCTAGTTAGAAGATTACGAAGAATAAAACCATTCGAACTATTTAACTAGGAAAGAAAATAAAAAGAAATACATAACATAATCACCCGAACAAAGTGTTAACGAGTTAAAAAACAGACCAAAGTTAGTTCCTTACAACATAAATTTACAAGTATTAGAAAAAAATTGTTAAACAATTGATTAGTTTAATGACTAGGTGCGATTATTGGAAGGATGGTAACACCATGCTTCCTACGAATGGTTTTAGTGGGTGGGTCAAGTCCCACACTATCGCAAAACTCGCATGCGATGTCTTTCTACCCAGCTACACGCAAAAAAAAAAAACATTTCTTTACTGCGGAAATCGGTAACTATAGGCCCATCTCACTTCTTTCTGTTTTAGCAAATTTTTTGAAAAACTAGTGAAAAATAGAATAGTGAGTTTTTTTTTTTTTTTAGGTAAAACTAGGTTTTTCAATCCAGTTCAATTTGGTTGTCAAAGATGCGCTCTTACAGTTTTGCTCCCAAATAATGTCGCACCTTGATGGGAACAAAATGTACGGCTGGTTTATTTATTGACATTACCAAAGCATTCGACATGGTCAATCACAATTTTTTGTTGAGAAAACTGGAAAAAGCTGGATTTCGTGGTTTCATGTTCCACTGGTTTAGGTCGTATCTTGAAAACTGGTCGCAAAGAATGAAGATGATATAAGGAGCGAAATAAGGTTCTTTAACCAGGGTGTTCCTTAAGGCTCCGTTTTAGGACCAATTCTGTTTTTGGTCACCGACATTGGCTATACAGTCTCATGGCTTAAACAGTCATTTGGACCTAGTTTCTGAAAAATTTAACTAAAGCTATTAACAAAATCACAGATAAAGGAAAAATAGTATTTTGAAGGAAAGCTACAACTAAAACCTTCGTGCAAATCAATTGAGAGATGGAGGAACGCAGGAGAGTTTAGCAATGGGCCGGTAGTTGGAGATATCATTCTTGGGACCCTCCCTTTTGTGAAAGGGAATTATGTAAGAGCTCTTCCAAAGCTTGGGGAAGGCTCCTTGTGCGATAGATATTTGGAAGAGAGCCGTGAGGGGTTGGGCCAGATGGTTCAAGCAATTTTTCAGTACTATTGAAGGGATGCCATGGACCAGGAGAGTATTCGTTCTTGAGTTTTTTTTATCTTTTCTTTCACGTGTCCTGGATTTCGAGGTTTCATGTTCCACTGGTTTAGGTCGTTTCTTGAAAACTGGTCGCAAAGAATGAAGATAGATGATATAAGAAGCGAAATAAGGTTCTTTAATCAGGGTGTTCCTTAAGGTTCCGTTTTAGGTCCAATTCTGTTTTTGGTCTATATCAATTCACTCTTTGCTCTTAGTTTCAAGGGTTCGCCGACATTGGCTAAACAGTCTTATCGCTTAAACAGTCATTTGGACCTAGTTTCTGATGTTAATTGGGATCTAAGTTTATTGAGACACTGGTTTGCTGAACATTTCTATTATTATTTCTCTTTATTGTAACAGAAATTTTTACATTGTTTTTTAGAACTATTGCACAATTCACAGAGATATGGTATATCTACCTTACAGCTGAAAATTTTAACTAAAGCTATTAACAAAATCACAGATAAAGGAAAACTAGTATTCTGAAGAAAAGCTACAACTAAAACCTTCGTACAAATCAGTTGAGAAATGGATATGGATGGAAATAATACATTTATTTTGTTTATAATTTCGTTGATGTGGAAACCAAAAGTCAAAGTTTTGTCAAGATGAACCCCAAGATACTTGGCCCTAGACTTCCACTCAGCCTGAACACCACCGACTATAAGATTTCTGCTTGGTAAGAAGCAGGCTTTTCTTTTTGTAGTGAAAAGGATAGTTTGGGTCTTAGTAGGATTGATTTTAATTTTCCGAGCACGAAAATACTTTTCAATTGTAACTAATGCAGATTGCAGGTTGGTTTCAATGAAGGAGCCCATTGCATCTGAAGAAAACACACATGTATCATCCGCAAATATAGCGGACTGGCAGTTGTTCAGACGCGAGAAATCTGAAGTGTAATTATTATAAAGAATAGGACCTAAGACAGAACCTTGGGGTACACCAGCATTGACATAGAACCTGTCAGATAGCCAGCTATTTATGGAGACCTAGAAGGATCGTTCCGATATGAATGACTTAATAATTTTAATGAAGCAAGGTGGGAAGTTTAAAACAAATAATTTGTGCAATGCTTTCTGTATGTCTAGAAAAACCATGCCTGTACTTTTACCTAAATTGAAGTTGTTTCGAATATGCTTCGTAGTGCGATGAATTTGATTTACTAAGTTGTGGTGTGGTTTAAACCCGAATTATTCCTGCGGTAGAATATTGCTTATTTCACAGTGTAGTTGCAGTCTTTTTTTAATAATCTTTTCAAAGCATTTACTTAACGAAGTAAGCTTATAGGCCTATAGTTACAAGGCATGCTGCCGATCTTCCCTGGCTTTCAAAAACTAAGATAATGTTCTTCAGCTTTCGTACAATTTGGAAGCAAATGTGTACTTCCACGCACCTGAGTGTCATAGATATAAACTGTCTAATTGTTACTCGTATGTGTATCGAAATAAAATACAACCACTTTTGATTTTACAGAAATATGTCAACCAACCTTTCTTATATTTTGTTTCTAAGAATTTGAATTGTTTTATAAGCCATATACACAAGATCCATCCATTGCCTTTGTTTTGTTTCTGAACAAATTGCAGTCTCATTTATCAAACTGTAGTCAGAGTATGATTAGTAAAAATAACAAGTTAACGTGTCTTTAGCACTGGATGCCTCTTAATTTTATTTTTTTTTTTATAATTTGCAAGTGTGAAAGGGGTTGTGAATACCCTTATACTAATTTTAGGACACGGACGTTTTGGGGAAATGGGAAAAGACAGAGAAAGAGAGATTATTGTAGTTGGTTTGAAACTCAGCTGGTATTAAGTTTAAGTGAACTCCAAGGGTGACGGTCCAGATAACTGGGGAGCTTGTTTGTTGCTCATGATTCACAATATTTTTTTCCGTTCTCCTTATGTCATCATCATGATCAAGTTACGTTTTAGCCATATGACCTCCCTACTGCCAGTGTTATGCCTTCGCAGTAGAGTTGACATAAGCTTTCGCAATTGATCGACTTTTTATTTATTGCATGCGAAATAAATAGATGATTATTGATATCAGGATTCGAACCGTGAACCTGTAGCGTGACAAGCGATGATGTTACCACTACACCAAGACCACCCTCAGAAAAATAAGAAAGAGAAAACAATTGACATCCTAACAATGCTCGGCTTAAACATTTTTATAACAAGCTGTGTCTAGGGCCTAAATTTGACATATCACTTTGCAGGGATACCTATTTCTGGAATAAATTGGTTAAAAATATTGACAACGTTAATTTATTTATTTATTTAGCTAAGCTTAATTCAAGCAGAACTTAAAAACTACACTGAAACTATACTATTACTAAACACAACTTAAGACTAAGGCTAAGTACTTAAAAACTAAACTTAAAACTAAAACTAAAACTAAAGTGATTAGGGCGGAGGAGTGGAAGTGGAATTCTGGAGGCGTTTCTAAGTGCAAATCTGCTGTAATGTAATTGGCTCGTTACAGCCACAATTAGTGCGATAAAAATTAAGACGAAAGATGTATACAGACCTCAGGAGGCGTGGGTTAGTGTTAAGGGAGATCATTTGGAGCAGATTAGGGCAGTCGATGTTTCCTGCTAACAGCTGATGTACAAAGAGTATGTCAGCAATTTTTCGACGTATTTCAAGTGGCTGTACGTTATTTAATTTCAAACGATTCTCATAGGGGGGTAAGTTATGCCTGTCAGATCAAGGAAGACCGCGAAGTGCAAAACGGATGAACCTGCGTTGAACAGCCTCTATTCGAAGGGAATGGGTATCATGATAGGGGGACCATACTTGGCTAGCATATTCGAGGATTGGCCGGAAAAATGTGAAGTAGATAGATTTCGTGACGTAGGTGTTCGAGAATTCTTTAGACCAGCGTTTTACGAAACCGAGTGCAGAGTTGGCTCTGCTAATAATGTTATCAATATGGCAGCGGAAATTTAGTTCTCTGTCGCAGATAACACCCAAATCGCGTAATAAAGTTACAGAAGGGACGGGCTCGTCAGAGATGAAATAGGATCTAGGGGCTGGAAGACGTTTTCGGAAATATGTAATAGCTTGACATTTGTTAACGTTGAGGTCAAGAAAATTTTTTTGACACCAGGTTGAAAAGTTGTTCAAGTCAGCTTGAAGTGGGCAAGAATCGGCGGGGTTTAATATGTGCCTGAAAATTTTCATGTCATCAGCGTAGATGGATAGATAAGAGTCTTTGATGATGAAGTCAACGTCGTTAATTGACAAAATGAAAATCAGGGGACTGATGGCTACCTTGAGGGACCCCAGAAGTGGCTTTAATGGGGTCGGATACAGCCGATCTAAATAGTATTTTGTATTGGCGTTCCTCAAGGTAGGATTTAATCCACCCAATGAAACTCCGTTGGAAGCCAAGGGATTTGAGTTTAAAAAGAATGATTCTGTGCGAGATTTTATTGAAGGCCTTACTAAAATCTGTGGCAATTACATCAACTTCTTTGCCATCCTCTAATGCACACAGAGTCGTAGATACGAATTCCGTTAAATTAGTAGTTGTTGACCTTCCCTTAAGAAATCCGTGCTGGTTAGGGGAAAAGATAGACTTACAATGGAAGAAAATTGTGTCGTAAACAATGCTATCAAAGAGCTTAGGAACGCAGGAGAGTTTAGTAATGGGCCGGTAGTTGGAGATACCATTCTTGGGACTCTCCCTTTTGTGAAAGGGAATTATGTAAGAGCTCTTCCAAAGCTTGGGGAAGGCTCCTTGTGCGATAGATATTTGGAAGAGAGCCGTGAGGGGTTGGGCCAGATGGTTCAAGCAATTTTTCAGTACTATTGAAGGGATACCATGGACCAGAAGAGTATTCGTTCTTGAGTTTTTTTTTTATCTTTTTTTTCACATGTTCCACGGTTATGTCAACGGAGACTAACGAGTTTTGGGCACAGCTTTTCATGTAGGAGAAGTATTCAAGATCAACTTCAAGCCAATGGTTGCAAAATGATTGGCTGAAAAAGTGAGCAAATAAATTTGCGGCTATCTTAGGATCACCGGAGGAAGTGTTAGACAATTTTCCAGATTCAGATTTTCTTTTTGTGTTGATGAATTGGAAAAATCGTTTCGAATCGGATATCATGGTATGCTGGATTTGGTCTAAATATTCAAGATATAGAGATTCACAGAGTTGGGAAAAGTGGGTATAAGCGTGGAGGTAATTGGATAAGTCAAAGTGCGAACGAGATTTAAGGTACGTGTGCCAAGTTTATTTCTTCTATTGCGAAGCGAGCGTACTCAAAAGGTTATTCAGTTTTATGAAGTCTGCTTTACGAAAATTAAAACTGTATGAGTTTTCAGAGTGTACAATTTTATTACCGTTGTTGTGAAAAAATGTGAGAGATAGAGGTGGGTGGTAGCGGTCTAATTTGGAGAGAAGGTGGTTGCTCGGTGATACGACGCAGTTGTCGGCATCTGATGAAAAAATAAGAACGAGTTGTCTACCTAAGTAATTAGTAACGCCGCTTAACTGGTAAAGGCCGGAATCAGAGACACAGTCGATAAATAGGACCTCCTTATCCTAGGAGGGATTTGTAGCGGCAAAGTGAGTCTCACCGTCAGAAAGAACCCATCGAAGATCAATGAAATTAAAATCCCCCAAAATTATGACGACGTCGCGGGGGTCTACAATGTTAAACAGGGAATCAATCGCATCAATGGCAAGTTGGTAGCATTGGATTGGTTGAGATGGACGAATGTAGCAGCAAATGCTAGTGTGTCTCAATCATTACAAGTTGCTAACTTGTTTAATGATTTTTTTTTCCAAATTTAAACTCTCCGTTTGGTTGTTCAAATGATGTTAGTTTTACATGTCAATATTATTATTATTTTTTTTTTTTTATAATTTGCACGTGTTAAAGGGGATATGAATACCCTTATACTAATTTTTAGAACACGTGCATTTTTGTGGAAAGGAAGAGACAGAGAGAAAGACAGAGTGGTGTGGTGGTTTGAAACTCAGGTGGTATTAAGTTTCTGTAAACTCCAAGGGTGGCTGTCCAGATAACTGGGGAGTACTTTGTTTGTCTTTCGCTATCATTGCCGTTGCTTATGATTCACAGTATTTTTTTCCGTCCTCCTGATGTCATCATCACGATCAAGTTGCGTTTTGGCCATATGACCACCCTACTGCCAGTGTATGCCTTCACAGTAGAGTTGTCTTAGCTTTCGCAAGTGATCGACTTTTTTATTTATTTCATGTGAAATAAATAGATGATTCTTGACATCAGGATTTGAACCGTGAATCAACAACGTGACAAGCGATGATGTTACCACTACACCACGGCCACCCTCAAATGAAGTTTAGTTTTGAACAAGCGTGTTTCCAATCAAAATACATTTTTTTATGAATCTACGGTACTAGAAATACATAAAATTATTATGTCTTTTAAAAAAAACTAATTCATCTTCTTTTGACCAGATCTACAGCTAAGTTTTGAAACAGCTTTATTTTTTATCTTAGCGTTAAGTAAGGCACTTTTCCACAAGCACTGAAAACAGCTTTTGTGATGCCACTCAATAAAAAAGGCGATACTACGGTCCTATTTGAAGTTCTAGAGTTTCATCCTTTTAAGACAGGACGAATTTCTTTAGTGACTGCCAGTTTGGTTTTAAGAGTATATAGCGTAAATGCTTCCTATTCATAGATATTACTAAAGTCTTCGATATGGTGGACCACACTATTTTACTTGAACATGCAAACTTAAAAGGGCATCACTGCAATGATGATGATCAATCATTTTCGTCACATATTCATTAACACAAATACGGATATATGGCATTATTTGCAAAGTCGACTGTTCATTATTGAAAAGTTACGTAAACTGATGCGCAGACGTCAAAGAAAAAACAATATTAGAAAAATTATTGATTTGAAAGAGGGTTGAAATGTGTCGAAGGAAAAAGAAAGTAAATAAAAAATTTTTCTTTTTCTTAATAATAATATATTTCAATGATTTCAAAATGTCCATCTAATAAATGATGGACATTTTGAAAAAAAATGTTTGAGTGTTTTAAAATGTCAAACGAATATTCTATCAGAATCGCAACAAAGCAGTGATGCTCAATCGATGCAAACAAATTTGACATTTCTGAATTTACACTTTATTTCTGTAAATTTAAAGGCAAATGTTAGAAACATGTTGTGAGGGAGTCAAAATTGACGAGGGGAATACGGGAGTATGAAACATGCGTGGGGAGTACTCCCTTAGTACTGATTTCAACAGCCCTGGTTCTTACGCTTTCGAATCTGATATGTTTTTTATTTGAGCTTTATGGTGGGTCATATGAAATACATAGTGTTGAAATTTTACAACTATGGAGATGCCACAATGGGTCGGAAGCATTACGTTTGGTGCTAATAACCATAAAACAAATTATTTCAGACTCGAATCTGAGTCGTTAATAAAGCGGAACAAATCCAGTATTTCAGGTTTTTGTGAACCTACAACACAACTTTGCAATGTATTAAACAAGTTCATTCGCATTCATGATATATTGCAGCTATTGATTTTTTTTCCTCACAAACCATCCCAGCAAATAATTGTCAATTACTATTGGAATATACGAGTACATACAGTAAATAATTATAATCTTAAATCCAATTACAAGTTTTTCTCATTTCGCATTGTTTCTCAGTGCTGCATTCCAGTATTAAAAATTAAAATGAACGGATTCCAATCCGAACACTTATTGAACATAGCCCGTGAATTACCTGCGAAGTGTTGTTGCTTTGCTCACATGTATTCACAGACACGAAATTGTAAACAAATGGTTGTTGCGGCATGAAAGTTTGATATCTCTATACTCATTGATTTTTGCCCAATACTACCCTTCAGAATTAATTATCAATTATTGCAGTTATGGTGTAATATTTTTTATTACGATTTTCCATAAACATCTGTTACCTTAAAATTAAATTCAAATTCTAATTTGGCCAGTGGTTCCCAAACTAACTCAGTACACGACACCGTTAGTGGGGCACTTGTTCCCGTCGGCCACAGTCAGAAAACACTTTGCCTTCTGTATCCACCACTGCGTCCGCATTATGGCAGTCAATCTGGGCAAAGATAATATTGAATTTTGAGTATTATTATATGAATTCTGTACCCTGTAGTCTACAAAGCCTTCCAGTGTTTTATTTAACCTTTGCCCAAAAGTATCTAAATCGAAATCATGAATGTTGTACAAAAAGACAAATTACAGTCTGTGTTGATTGTGATGAAAGTAACGACAAGTGCTTTGTCACAAACAATGAATTAAAATTATGTTTCAAAAAGGAACTCTGAGGAGCACGACATGATCGAATTAAAATTCATATCGATTGGACAGTACCTTAAAACATAAGTCATGTGTAATGGCTTGGGTATTGGAACACTTTGACTAGGTGGTACTACTAAATGGTTTTGTAAATGCGTTCTTCCTATTAAGGAGAATTGCAGTTAAAATCACATGTTCCTTGGTGATTCAACTCCATACTGTGTTCATGCTTTTAATCAATTTTAATTCTAACAATTTTTACTTTACTCGTAAATCATTTTCAATATTGAAACTTTGGGTGGCCGTGGTGTAGTGGTAACATCATCGCTTGTCACGCTGTTGGTTCACGGTTCAAATCCTGATGTCAAGAATCATCTATTTATTTCGCATGAAATAAATAAAAAAGTCGATCAATTGCTAAGTGAACTCTACTGCGAAGGCATAACACTTGGCAGTAGAGTGGTCATATGGATGAAAATGCAACTTGATCGTGATGATGACATCAGGAGGACGGAGAAAAAATACTGTGAATCATGAGTAACGAAAAAAGCAAAACAAACAAGCTCCCCAGTTATCTGGACGCTACCCTTGGAGTTTACAGAAACTTAATACCATCTGAGTTTCAAACCACTACACGCTTTCTCTCACTCTTTCTTCTTCACAACGCCCGTGTCCTATAATAGTATAAGAGTGTTCATATCCTCTTTGACGAGCGCAAATTATAAAAAAAAAACTTTGTAAAGTCATAACGTTACGCGAAAAATATAAAAGTTCTCCTGGCAAAAGTCGTTTTGGAAGACATGGGATTAAAAATCACCCCATCATATCTAACTCCCGTTTTATCCGATTTTGATGATTTCTGGGCAAACGCATCTACATGTCGGAATTTCCAAATTTTCATTGAAATCTGTTTGGTACTTCTGAGTTAAATTTGTGAAATAATGATTCGAAGATTTTTAACGTCATTTTAAAATTTCATCAGAATCTGTTCAGATATTCTGCAATTAGACAGTCAATAAAAATGATTTAAATACAGATTACCGATTATACGATAACGATTTTCACAATTTTTTTTATGAAACTAAATAAAAAAGGTAAATATCCGTACGAGTACATATCACAGGTAGGTACATATGTAGACACAAATTTGGTGAGTGCCGGGCACTAGCGCTGAGGTCTAAACATCGGCTACGTTTTATTTATTTTTTTGTAAGGCAGCAGTAATGTTGGTACTGAACAACGTAGACTTTTGTTCCACTACAGTAGTATACAGCAGAGTTTCAAAAATTTTCAAATTGTCCTTGTTATAGACATCCACATACATACGTAATACGTATACATACCATGTATGATCCGATCCTTCAAAAATGTCTTACAGCTTTTGCCTGTCGTCATCTTTGTTTTACAGCAACATTCTTAAATTATTCAGATACTTTCGGTGATAGACATTGCTTTGGCTATGGTTTTTGAACACTTTTGTTAAGAAACTTTTACAGAATAAATAATTGTTTGCGTATTAAAATTCCTTAAGCTTCCTGCCCTCGTTCTGCCTTTCAAATTTTGTGAATGTTAGCTCTCTAGGTCAAGTGATATATACATACATCGGGTCAAGCATGTTTCATGCAGATCACACGTTGATGTCGCCGAATCTCGAAATTAAATGGCTGGAAAACTTTTCGTGTAATAGAGCAGAATTATCTGTGTTATGTGGCACGTAGCTCCATGCTGTCGTTCACATCAATATCTTCAATCTCAGGCCAAAAAAAAGTTGGTTATCATTTGACCATAGCGCAGAGAATTCAATGTAACAGTGGCGCCTTCATCATTTTCAAATAAATATGGCCCGATCACGCCTCCGGTCCACAGCGCACACTGAACTGTCACCCGTGGTGGATGCAATGGGCTCTCAACGATCACATTTGGATTCTCAGAACCCCAAATCCTCTTTACTTATTCTTCTAGAAACCCCATCACTTACGACTTTAGTTTCACAGTAACTTTTATTCTTTAAGAGAGTCGATACAATTTTGCTAAAATAGACGCAACAATGTTTGTATGGGAAATGCAATGTGAAAGTAAGTTGTATAAACGATGAAAAAAAGACATCCATAAATTTTGGAACTAATACTATTTTAATGAAATATACTAGGGGCGTTCGATAATTCCATATAGCCGCAAACTGACGTTTCTTTCATGTGGTAACATTCTTCAAACCATGACATACAAAATATTAAACAGATATGTCATTTAGTTTGTGTTTGACAGCCATTGGAAGCAGACAACGACTTCTCGTATTTTTGCAAACAAAAGTGAAATTAGTGTAGTGATAAAATATTATTATTTGAAGAAGAAAACAGCTACAGAAACCAAAGCAAAGTTGGATAAACATTAAGGGGACTGCACCGTCGCATGAAATGATTTACAAATGGTTCCGAAATGTTCGGTGCGGTGACATGAGCACAATGGACGTCGAGCGTCCCAGACGTCCAATTGAAGTCGTCACACTAGAAATGGTCAATAAAATCCATGGTATGGTGATGGACGATCGGAGAATTAAAGTACGCTGAGGCTGTAGGCATCTCAAATGATCGGGTGCACAACATTTTGAAAAATTATTTGGATATGAGAATGCTGTCGACGCGATGGATTCCGCGATTGCTCACTCTGGACCAAAAACGGATCCAAATGACCACTTCGAAGCAGAACGAATTGCGCTACGAATTGCTTCCCCATCCACCATATTCTCCAGATTTATCCCCTTGTGGCTATTTTCTGTTTCAAAACATGAAGAAGTGGCTTGGAAGTAATAGATTCGTCAAAACAGAGGCCTATTTTGCAGCATTCCACAAGTCTAATTACTCGGACGGGTTAAAAAAGTTGGAGCACCGCTGGTTGGAGTTTTATCGAAATTCTTCTGGAATATTGGTCGACTGAGTGAGGGTACACATGTTTCTTATGTTGCTGATACTGAACTATGCCATTGGTTTTGAATACCACTATCCGCGAATGTACGAGTAATATTTGAATGATCCCGCACATCCCTGGGCCATACAACACATCAGCATTCAATTATTGGCTCAACAAGTCTGCCAAAAGACAGGTACAAGGCTTCCTAAAATCAATAAAATTTCTTTTGAGAAATCCAAGGATATACAGACAGAATTGACAGACCCAGATTTTCCAGTACCTACCAGTTAGAAACGATAAAAATCTTCAGATCGAAATTCCTATTAAACCAATATTTGCCTCTATACGAGCAGATGCAAGCATAACCAAGTACTTGTACATACTCGTAACAAAAGATAATTTAAAATTTACCTGTTTTTCGCTGCAGCCGCTCGATCTCTTTGCCGTCGGTTTTTAAACCAATTGCCGACTTGTGTTGGGTTGAGTCCAGTTGCTTTGGCAAGCTCTCTTTTCTTTGTTGGATTTGGATACGGATCCTGTAGATACCATTCCCTAAGAAGACTACGCGTTCTCTCCTTAAAACAATGAGTTTTTTGCTCACCATCCCATATTGTCGGAGGTAATGGAAATTTTTTTCGCACTCGATATTTATCCACAGGTCCTATGAATGAAAAACCAATTTACAATTGTCAATCACTATGAATTAATTAAAGTAATTAACCTAACGAACGTCCACGTAGTTTTTCAGCTTCTATATAGTGTGCTTCCAACCACATTGCTTGTAACTTTCCATAAGATGCTTTTGTAAATTTATGATTTTCTATTATTGCATAAAGTTCCCTGTTGAAAGAGATGAAAAAAAAAAACAATATAAACATATTTGTGGTAAGTAGCGTTAATTCTTTGTTGAAATGTTTGCATTGTTTGGTTGGGTGGGGGTTATAAAAGTCGGTATAGACATGTGCACGTGTACAGCTTTGCACTTTGATGAATGAGAAAGTAATACGAATTGAAGGGATACTTCTCTGGCAGTGTTGGGTTATTCAGCAACATTGAGGGGTTGGTTGAAAAAAAAAAAAAAAATAATCCTGACTGCCCTATAATTAACTTTCGTAAGTGTCTGGTAAGTGCTTGTAGCAGATTTTTGATACATTTATACGAGAATACGAAATAAATGAAAATTAAATCCCAACTGATTGTGACACCTTTTTCTTTTGATTGCAAGTCAATTACAGCACATCCTCGAAAACCTGTATATACTGTAGTACGAACCCCTCTATAATTCGAACTGAATACCTTTTCATCCACCAAGGCTACGTTAGTAATTTTCTCTTTTTTCGTAAAAAAAATTTAAATATATTGTTCAACCGGCACATGTTTCATAGCCGATTTTATTATTTTTATATTTTATTCATATTCTTACTCTCACATACTACCTTATCCGAACAAGGGCAAATAGTTGCTTTTCGGCTTTTAACCTTTTTGAAATCGATTTAATTAATCGATTTTATAACTAATGTTGGTGTTCCTCAAGGCTCTGTTCTCTCTCCGATTACTTTTGTCATTTAAATCCATTCCTTCGCAGACGACAGCACTCTTTACTTCACTTATTCTTTAAAACTACAGCGAGGGTTGTGGAATCCCAATAGCAATGAATTTCTATCGCAACCAGCTCTACTATTGCTTCAATCATCAATTTACGAAAATCCGAATTGAAATCAAGGCATAAAAACCCCGGCGTTATCTCTATCTCTGAAACAGTACTCGTATACTAGCGCAACCCAAGTGGACTTTATAAGGCAATGTTTGGCATGGAAATATGTTAGCCCAAACTTAGTGATTCCAGATACTTCCGATTTTTCAAAAGACCGCTATGATCTACGAGTATTAAGTTTATATTCGTCCGAAACTTGAAAACAGTACGGATGTTTGAGTGGAAACTCCCTATTTGAGTTTGAGAATTTATTTGAGCATATTTAGCGATAAGCTTGTAGTTTATCTGTGATCAGTCTATTTACAGTCAAGTTTCTTCATTTGAACTTACTTAAAGGAGTACTATGTATCCACTGTTACTCCTTTATAGGAATATTCATTACAAATATTAGAGCGAAATAAAGAACACGTGTAGTTCCTTCTGTACATGCATTTTAAAAAATGTTTTCGAAAGTACCGTGAGATTTAAGATCTATGACTGTGAATTAATTTGACTTTGAAATTATGTGCATCGCAACTTCATTTTCTATTCTTCCCTCACCAATCTGGTAGTTCATTATTCAATTTCTAAAATAAAATCTTTAAAAAAAAGAAAAGTCAAACGTCTACTCTCTGTCTTTTATTTCGTCGAATGTTACCTTTAACTTAAGTTGGAATTACACTCACAGTGCAGTAAAGCACGCTCCGTGCAGCACGGACAAATTGTAGAAAAAGAAGGCAATGAAGGTTATAAAAGGGCAACATTACCTTATCCGTTTAGCGTTTTAAAAAAGCTACTTTTGCTAGTGATTAATACGAATCACCATAGAAATTATTTATTACAACTTATACTACACCACATATTAACACAATACGTCCCTGAAAAATGAAATACGAAACACTCTTTTCGGTATAAAAACATTTTATTTTTCAACATGATCTCCTCCAATTTTTTGATGCCCTCCAAATAATAAGATTTCTCGAGCCCCTCAAAATAAGCGTTTGTTTCAGCGATGACCTCTTCATTCGACCCAAATCTATTACCTCCGAGCCATTTCTTCATGTTTGGAAACAAGAAATAGTCGCAGGGGCCTAAATCTGAGGAATATGCTGGATGAGGTAGGAGTTCGTAGCCTAACTCATGCAATTTTGCCATTACGACTGCGGACTTGTGCGCCGGTGCGTTGTCCTGGTGAAAAAGAACTTTTTTCTTCACCAAATGCGGCCGTTTTTGCTTCAAATCGGTTTGAAATCGATCCAGCAGCTCTGCGTAGTATGCCCCGGTGATCGTTTTACCCTTTTCAAGGTAATCGATGTGAATAACACCGCGCGCATCCCAAAAAACTGTCGCCATGACCTTGTTTGCTGACAAACCCGCCTTGGCCTTCTTCAGCTTTGATTCACCAGTCCATTGTTTTGACTGTTCCTTGGTTTTTGGTGTGTTGTGGTGAATCCAGGTTTCATCCACGGAAACGGCGCAAAAACTCAGCCAAATTTCAAACGAATGCGTTTGTTGTCGATTGTGAGCAAACGCGGCACCCATCTTGCGGAAAGCTTTTTCATGTCCAAATATTTATGTAAAATCGAAATCACTGAGCCATGTGACAAGCCTGTGGGCCTCTTCAAGCTCGCGCACTTTCACTCGCCGATCGTCCATTATCAAACCATGGATTTTGTCGACCATTTCTGGTGTGGTGACCTCAATTGGGCGACCGGAACGTTTGGCGTCACTTGTGCTTGAACGACCGCACCGAAATTGAGTAAACCAGTGGTGAATGGTTCCAATCTATAGTGAAGAGTCCCCATAATATTTGTCAAGCTTTTGTTTGGTTTGCGTGACAGTTTTTTCTCGCAAAGAAATAGTGTTTAATGAGCACTCGAAATTCATTCAGTCTATATAAAATGGCTGCCACAAAAAACTATTTGACAGATCTGTCTGAAAATTTGGGTGCGTTCTTTTGAAAGATGATTCTTGACAAATTAAATTTAAGGTGACGACACAATTTGTGTTAATTTTCAGAGACTTATTGACCCACCCTCGTAGATCAGTTAAAATATTTAAAATATTTCCCGGTAATAGTTCAGTAAAACAATTTTTTACCCAAAAGTTCTTAAAAAATTATCAAGCGGCGCTTCATTGCTGATTATAACAATTTAATTGAAAAAATGTGATTTCGCAAAAGTATTTTCTAGGTCGCTGAATACGAAGTCAAAACGCTGGATAATATGAATTAAAATAAAATTGGCAAAACGGTTTTCGAAGTTTCTGAATCAGAATTGGGGTTCAAAACTTAAAAAATCAAAATGGTGGATTAAAAATGGTGTCCAAAAATATAAAAAGACTGCGAGGTTTATATCCAAAATTAAAAATAGCGTTTAGAAAATGCCGACCGCAAAAAAACAGCGCCATCCTTAAAATTTTGACTTCGGAAATTTATTTGACGACCTCGAAAATATAGAAATATGTTTTCTAGACTAATCGATGTTAGTTACCGCAGTCTTAATTCTTTGGGCGACATTATAAATACGCCACTTCGAATTTTGAAGTTCTTTTTGAGGAAATTGATTTTTCTGTACTTTTTTTGTTTAATTGCACTGATAAACAATTGTAATAATTTTTAACCATTTTTAAGAGAAAAATTTTATGGGTTGCAGACAGTCTGAGGCCCACACATCAGATTTTATGAAATTTGGTTGAAAATAAATAAAATTGGATGGACTGTGTTTTAAAAATCTATACTAAACGCCTAACGCTAGAAATACTAAAAGGGGCTTGGATTCAATTTGGTTTCTAAAGTTTGCTCTGACATGATGATGATAAGATCTGGAGATGAGGTTTCAAAAACGAGCACGAATCAGCGCTGTGCCATCAACTTGGAAAACGTTTTTTAAAAGAATTAAACAAAATTTTAAAAATGTATTTATTCATTTTGTTTAGAACGTACTAAATTCTTATTTTGCCGATATTTTAATTTAAATTTTCTTGAGTTTCTGATATGAAAGTTGAAACTTTTTTTTATCACTTGCGTGCGTCAAAGGGGATATGAATACCCTTTTACTAATTTAGGACACCGGCGTTTTGCGGAAAGGGAAAGAGACAGAGAGAAAGACAGATTGGTGTAGTTGGTTTGAAACTCAGGTGGTATTAAGTTACAGTAAACTCCAAGGGTTGCGTCCAGATAACTGGGGAAAATTTTTTGTTTTTGCTGTTATTCTCGTTGCTTATGATTCACAGAATTTTTTTTCCATCCACCTGATGTCATCATCACGATCAAGTTGCATTAGTAGAGTTAACATAAGCTTTCGCAATTGATTTTTTTTTATTTATTTTATTTCATGCGAAATAAATAGATGATTCAGGATTTAAACAGTGAACCTGCAGCGTGACAAGCGATAATGTTACCACTACACCATGGCTTAAAATTAACGTGCACATAAATAAGACCCAGGTCCACTGTAACGCCATCTTAAGTAAAAAAAAAAAAAAAAAAAAACTGAAAACAAGTGATTTATTTATTACTTGGTGTTGCCTTCTCTTGCGGGTATGAAAACTTGGAGTCTTCTTTCCATCCCTCATATTAAGTTTTACAGGTTTTGTTGAGAGATGTTATTTAATTTCTAGATCTCGTAGTTGATCTCGGCTCTAACATATTTCTACTGCGTTTAAACTTCTGCCACTAGTTTTAGGGCGAGATTGATAGTCGCAACTAAGTTTGAGTTCAAAGTATTACTTTCGAAAGCAATACTTTCATCTGGATAAGCTTAGTTCCATATTTGTAAAAAATAAAGGAGACTGAAGTCTCAGCTAAGTTCTGTCATATCTAATAAATTATTCGAATTTTTTTTTTATTTTAGACAGTTGGAGGTCATGAAAACCGCGACTAAGCCCAAACTAAAGACCGAAAGTCTAAGTCAAAAAAATGTGTAGTTTCATGATATAGTTTTGTTTATTTTAGTTGCTTAGACAACAAAGGCGGCTTTGTCCTGCATTAGAGTGTAATGTGAGCAAATGACACTTACTCGTAATACTGTTCAAGGATATCAGTCACATATCTTCGGGTATTCGGTGCTGGTTGTAGAATTATCATCTCTAAATTAAGCCTAAAATAGAGCCGTATGATGTGCATTATACTGAAAATATTCCAATGCAACTGTCGCTCAAATTCCTTCCGTTTTCGACTTTTCTCTACTTTTTATGCATCCATCCACGGTAAACGTTGTTAGAGTTTTTTGATTGGTTATACACACATAGCTCTTGTGGAGTTATTTTCCCTGAATTTCGAAGGAATTTGCGATTAAATACAAATTTTAATAGGGCGATGAATTATAAACAGGATTGACGGACGAAGTGTTGCAAAAAGGCGTGGCTTACAAACAAGAAATCCCATTTCCATTTTACTCGTTTATTCTAATACGTTCGTAGTTTAAAGTTGCTGGACTTGATAAAACTTGCATTCTTTGTATGAATATTTCAAAATAACTTTTTCGTTTTTTATTAGGTTGGACTGATGTCCGATTTTAATTCATTTCGAAAGTGATCGTTGAGGAGTCAAGACTAGCATGCAAATGTTCAAGTTAACCGGAGAAATTCTAAAAATATTGTCTTGGAAAACATTAATTAAACTTGTCTATATTTTGAACGTTGAGCTTAAATGGGAATACGACCCGAATCAATGGAAAGTTGCGAAACTCATAATGGAACTAAAACCCTGAAAACTGTCAAATTTAATATGCATTTTGCAATATGCATATTAAAATAACAGTTCTTTTATATTTGTGTACCTCGATTTAAGATTATGGTCGTCTGAGCAAACAATTCGAAACATAATCACCAAAATCAAACAAATATCGTGACATGTTGCAAAACTTCTTGGTGCAAGAATTGGATCGATTGGGCCTACATCACATGTGGTTCCAAGGTGTGGTGCCATATCACAGTTAACGCGACGATGGATACTTTGCGAGCAATTTTCTCCGCCCGCATACTGTCAAAGAGAGGGGATATCGATTGGCCCCATCGATCCCCTTATTTGACCGCCCCCGACTTCTTTCTTTGGGTGTACTTAAAGGGAAAGGTCTACGGCAAAAAGTCAACCATAATCCCGATGCTAAAGGACAATATTATTCAAGAAATTGGTTAAATGACACCCGAAATGTGCCAAAATATTATGCAAAATATGGTTGAAAGAGCACGTATAGATGAGAACCATAAGAAAAGAAATTTAAATAAAACAACGACGGTGTGAGATATCAAATTGATTCTGGCTTTATTTTGAAGCTACATTCATGCCAGTATGTACGAAAGAGCACATCTTTTAAATGGCCGCCTCGGCTTCGCTGGCAGTGGTCCAAGTGGTCGGTTTAATTTTTGATGACTCGGTCCAATATGTGTAGCGTTATTCCGACAAAAGCGTCTCGAATATTGGCCTCGAGCTCGTCCAAAGTGGTTGGCTTGTTAGCGTTGACTAAGGACTTGACGTAACCCCACAGAAAATAATCGAGGGGTGTCAAGTCGCATGATCGTGGCGGTCAATTGATGAACGCTCACCGTGAGGTGCCCCAGTCGCCAAATTTCTCCTTCACCATTGGACCATTGACGGTAACGGTGTCTCCTTCCTCATTTCGAACGAAATAAGGTCCGATGATGCCGCCGTGGCATAAACCGCACCACACAGTCAATCTTTGTGGATGCATTGATGCTTGGTCGAACACTTGTGGATTGTGGTCGCTCCAATAACGACAATTTTGCTTGTTGACATAGTCGCTGAGCCAAAAATGGACCTCGTCCGAGAAGAAGATTTTTTGGCCAAAATCTGGATCTCCGGTTAACATTTTCAGCGCCCAATTAGCGAACTCACGGCGTTGTCTATGGTCGTCCGGCTTCAATTCTTGCGTCAGCACAATCTTATACGGATGTAGGCTCAAATCCAACCGCAAAATAAGCCTGGTTGACTCTGTGGCGATGCCCAATTCATCTGATCGGAGCCGAATCGACATTTCTGGGTCTTCTTCCATACTGGCCGCTACGGCGGCTATGTTTTCTTCACTTCGCACCGATCTCTGTCTGGTTGGTGGCTTAAGGTCCAAAAGAGTGTACTCACGCTCAAACTTTTCCACGGTGCGACGAGAATTGCCTTCGACTGACGACCGACCTCACGACGAAATTCACGTTGCGTATTTACAACTGAGCCCGAATTTCTATAATATTTTTTAATAATTTCCACACGTTCGGATAGCGTCAAACAATGCATTATGAAATGGCAGACTTTACTCAATATTTTGACAGCTGGATGTCAATGGTAACTTTAACAGCTGCAACATAACAAATGGAAAAACTATCATTGCTATCTCGTCACCCTATACGGTGCCCCTCGATCAGAGGACAATATAATATTCCACACACAATTGTTAAAAACTAAATGATCGGTCAATAAAAATAAATAAAAAATGGTGTTAGTCAAAAAAAAAAAAAACATTGTCCTGGAACATAAAAAAACATCCTGTAGGTATGCAGGTATTTTACCCAAGAAGTGACTTTCTGGAGGATTCTACCGACATTTTTTTTATAAAACATTTTTTTGTAAAATGATTTCGTAACACTGTTCTGCATAACCGCAAACCTTTGATATTGAAAATCTGCTGCTCAACATTTGAATCTACACCCCTTTTTTCGAAATCTACTGCCGGCAAACCTCCCTAAAGTGGCACCTCTGCTAGCTCCGGGTTTTTAATCTGTCAAAATGTATTCTTTACTCTCTAATCCTTATTTCCCCTTTAAACCTTTCTTAAGGTTGATAAACTTTAAAATACGTAGTCCTAAGTGATGTAGAAATCGGCAAACCCCACAAGTGGACCAGTAGGAATGCAGTAAAGTGAGAGGGTTGTGATCCTTCTACTCCGAATCATAACTTCGCCGTAAGGAGAAGAAGAAGAAGTCCTAACTGATGTAGACAATTAAAAAAAAACAAAAAAAAACAATTCTTTTATATAATTTTTTAAGAACGTTCTTTAGCGACTACAACCAAGGGCGGATCCAGGATTTATTTCTGGCAGGGGCACAAAGGCCAGATAGGTAAAGAGTGTACCCCATAGTATTCTAATTGCTAGTGTTTTTTCGACTGACCTGTTTTATCTGAATCGTGTCTGGGGGGGCCCGTGCCCCTGGATCCGCCCTTGACTACAACCAATCTTTATTAAGCCTTTTGCTTGTGGTTAAAACTTAAAATAACCACCCTGTGAATCAGTAAACATATGGAATCATTGTTTTTTTTTTCTGTTACGGATCATGGAAACTTTTATTTAGGAAGATCCTGACTATACCCTATCAACGCAATTGAAAAACAATCGAGAGCAATCAAATGATTATTGGTTTCAGCTGAAGGCGTTCATCACAAAATCAAATATGAAGCTGAACGCATATGTTTACACATTCATGCTTAGCACATCTTCTCAATAAAGAATAATTGACGATACATCCGATCTGATATATGATCCATTATTATGAAAGAAACAGAATAGGTACTGGAATTAATTAATTCTGAGAGTGAATCAGTAAGTGGATGTTAATTCATTTTAACTATGGGAATCTATCTACGGATATATCTGTTTGAAAGCAATACGCTATTCAAGAAGAACAAAACAAACAAAAAATCCAACTGCAGGCACACTCTTTTATTTCAGCAGGACCATCATCATCTCATGCCATGAATGAATAAACATAATTCAATACATTTCCGTTTGCTAACTGGAGCAATGTTTGTGCAAATTCAAAGTGTTGAGTCTTGAATTTGGCTGGGAACGGCAGGACTTCTGTTTCGCAAACACTGCTATGCACGTAGCCTACCACCAGTTCTATCCTCGATATAAATTACTCTTGTTTGGGGTCTTTAATTAGTAAATTAATCCCATTGTTTATTAATTGAACTCATTTTTTCTTATTCAACCGTGTTGGCTTTGTGTGTGCTTAATAAAAGCCCTAGTGGTGGTGGCTATCAAATATCCGCTGTTTAAATAGCCATGTGCAATATGCCGTGCCGTGATCTTGAATAGGAATTGTGATCATTCATTAAAAAAAGGGGTTTGTTTCAGAGGAAATTCCATTGGAATAATAATCTGAATGAATGGACCTACATGAGTATTGGAATTTAGATATTTAAATTGGATTTCAATGGAGTTTCTAACAGCAATAAGGTTGTTTATATGTTAATAAAGTAAATTAGTTGTTTACTGTTACTGTATTTTATAATCTCTAGTTTTACGAGTATGAAATGAGTACAAAGTGAGCGTTTCACTTAAAACGAGACACAAATATGGGTAAGGAGAACCCTATATGACTTCCATGTTACAAAATCATTTTGCAAAATCATGTTTGACATATGATTATGGTAAAATGTGGTGACGTGAAAGTCATCACCCTATGAGAAGATGCTCTCATTTTTGCAAATGGCGTCTTACGTCATCGTGACTTTGACATTTGTGAAGTAAACAGAAGCAGAATACATGTAGACAAACCATGGATGGTTATACTCTTCAAGAACACGGATTAATTGTGTCAATGTTTTTGACAAATAATCGATCGTTGGCTTTGGCTCAACGTGAATTTCGTCGTCGATTCCCTGGTCGTGTGACACCAACACACTGTGGCGTTTAGTCGTTCGCCTCGAGGAGACTGCCTCAAAACGGGACAGTATCAGATGTGGCCGGGCCCGGAGCAGCCGCTCGGTTGAGAATATCGCTGCTGTGGCTGCAAATGTCCAAAAGGACCCTCAAACATTAACCAGACGATGGGCCATGCAATTGGTCACCAATAGACGGTCTTTACAGCGAATTTTGGTGAAAGACTTGAAGACCCGTACAAAGTGCAAACAGTTCATCAGTTATTGCCTGCAGACAGTCAATCGCGTGTAAATTCCAACTAAGACTCCTTAAACCTAAAAGAGGCGCATTTCCACCTATGCGGATACCTAAATAAGCAAAACTATCGTCTCTGGGACACTGAAAATCTGTGTGCAATGCACAAAGAGCCATTACATCGTCTCCAAATCACAGTTTGGTGCGGCTTTGGTTGAGGAAAGGTGAATGGCCCATATTTTTTCGAGGACAGCGTCGGAAACACTGTTGCTGACCCATGATCAACGACTTCTTGCTGCCACATATTGACGGATTAGGTTTGGAGAACATGTTGTTCCATCAGGATAGTGCAACCGCACAGACAGCACGAGCGACAGTGGACATTAATTTTGGTGCTAACAGCCCAATGCAGGGCCTGGTCTAGCTTCTCGCAGTCACTCATGCTGAGCGCCACACGAATGGTAGGGACCACAGTTTTATGTCCTTTCCGAAGGGCAATTTTTTTTTTATTAGAGAAGCTTTTCATGACAATTGCTCTCGGATGATTGTCGGATGTTCGCGAGAAGTGGGACCTAGAGAACAAATTTTTCTAATTTTTATATTTTCTTGGATTCGAACCTTGAACCTCTCGCTCAGTGATCGCGCACTTAACCACTGAGCCACTGTTCCCACAGAACATCCGATCATCAGAAGCTTTGATAAAAGTTATGGAAAATGCTGTGGAACTCTGGCGGCGATCACTTGACCGATAATATCGCGAATTAGTAGAAATAAATTTAAACGTCTGAGTAAACATAATCGTAATACATAGAATCAGTCAATCGTGAACGAAAGAGACGAAAGGCAATGTCACAGACAGACACATAGACGGACAGACACGCAATACTTCCATATCCCTAGAACATGGAAGTTTATATACCAAAAACGCGTTGACTTCTCATAATCAAATATTTCCATATATTTCAGAGCTTGCTGCAAGTAAAGAACTTGAATAAGTAAATTTATTGCGACTGTTGACACGTGGGCTACGTTCATTAAGATACATGAACCAAATAAGGGCCAGCGCCTATTAAGGTTCAGTTTTCAAAAGTCTCACTTAACGACTGCAGATTGGTTTCTTTTTAAATTACATGTTATTTTGACACTGACAGCTCTTTCGCGTTGAAAAAATTGACAGAAACACAGTACGAGTATCATATCTCCGCGGAATCGATATAAGCTTGAACAACGTTGGGAAATATTGAAAACTTGCATCCAAAGTGAGTGCTGTGTTGCCGAAAACAGTGCGAATTTTGAAAATAAATTTCGGTCGAAATAATACACCAACCATGCCAGCTGTACGAGAGTTTATGCAGATAGTTCGAGAAATTGGTATGCTAATTGATAATACAAGTCAGCCTGTTGTTCATCCTGTGCGTTCAGCCAGCTATTGTTGGCCCATTTTTCTTCGAAAATGATGACAACAACGTCATGGTCAACGGAAAACGCTAATAGGCATGATAACCATTAGAAACTGAGGAAATACGCTTGGACAATCTCTGGTTCCAGCAAGATGGCGCTACGTGCTATACAAGCCCTAAGTTGCTTGTCCTCCGCGAAACTGCGATTTGACGTCGTTAGACTTTTCTTTGTGGAGTGTCATTAAAAATCGATGTTATGCTGACAATTCAGAATCGATTCAGGCATTTGATTATAATATTGATCGAATTATAAGTGAAATAAAGCCCCGAGCAATCGAAAACTGAAATGTATATGAGAACTGAAAAATTGGGTTGACAGGATGGGCTACTGCCGAGCCAGCTATTTGAATGAATTTTTTTTCCATAAATAATCGGAGAGTGTACTTTCTTCAAAAAGCAAACAATTTAAAAAATATTAAATGAATTTTTTTTTATAGCAATTTTAAAATTGGGGCAAATAGGTATTGCAGTCTACTGCAACCCTATTGCAAATGACGTTTCAATTGCAAATTCCAATGTGTCAATCTCAACTGTCAGGTCAATAAAAACTTTGAACTTCATTTGGTATGCAACTTATTTTGCAATGATTTTAGGTACTTACTCGTATGACAAAAGGAAAATCAAACACAAAACGAACAGTTCCGGAAATTTTGCGAGTTCTAGAATTTATTCAAGAAGAGTGAATGATTGCATTGAAGCCGTCAATGTTAAAAGGGATATGTGTCACTTTGGTCGAAAATTAGTTTTTATTTATTCCTGCTCGTAAAAAGTTACTTTTCTTGAAAATAATTAAACAAATGTTTAACGATTACAGAGTGCCAAACTCGCAGAATGTTTGCGAAAATAGTAAATTTACACAGTTTACTCGACTTGATCAGAATTGTGCCGAATTCGATGAGGTAAACAAAGTAAATTTACATATTCTCCTTGATTTGGGCACTTGGTACCGATATTGATGAGTAAATAAAGTAAATTAGCACATCCTCTCGTATTTCAGCACTATGGTGTAAAGTAAAGGCTAAATAAAAAGCTTACTGACGACTTTATTTAATTAAAAATGTTTCCTTATATAATGTTTAGAAATTGATTAGTTTTTTGTGCATGTGTTACTATGTTTTCATCTTACTGTTTAAAACTATGTACTTACACCTAACATCTGCGGTAAATGTTCTAGGTACGATACAGGTGCTTAAGAGAGGCAAAGTAAAGTAGTTTTTACAAAAAAGGTTTACTCCGAAACAGATCAGTGAAGATATGGTGGCAACTTTAAGGAAATCGACCCTATCGAAAACAACAGTAAAAAAAGGGGTACCCGAATTCAAAAGTGACGATAGAGCGTTGAAGATGACCCACACTGTGGAAGACCATCAACTCCAACTTCAGGGGAAAACATTGACAAATTTTGTGATCTGATCATGGGAGACATCCAATTGAAGGAAAGGGACATAGGCGACATCGAACCCAAATCATCATTCAAAACGAAATTGGGTTCTCCAAGTTTCCCAAGAATTCAAGATGGGTTCCAAAACTGCTTTCAGTTGAAAAAAAAAATGCAATGGACTTACGATGTCTGACGAGTGTTTTAAGCTGTTTCAAACCAATCTAGAGAATTTGTTGGTCAATTTTGTGACCACAGATGAGACCTGGGTTCACCCTAAGACCAAAGAGAAGATCTGGATCAACAGCCCTGAAGAAAGCTAAGGTTAAGTCATCGGTAGATAAGGGAATGGTATCGGTATTTTGGAACTTAAAACGTCACCATCGTGGTTGATTACCTTGCCAAGGGTCAAACAATTAACCCCGATTACTACTACAGTCAGCTGCGAAAGAAAATAAAGAAAAAAACACCCAGGAATGATTTGTTTCACCAGGACAATGCACGCCCCCACACACGTCGCGTCAAACCATGAAATTCATAACTGTGAGTTTGAATTACTGCCGTATCCTCCCGACTCGCATGATCTGGCTCCATCTGTTCTGACTTTCATATGTTCCCCAACCTAAAAAAAAAAAATTTTTTTAGGACAGATATTTTCAACGACTGAAGAGGTCGAAGCTGCAGTAAACTTATGGTTTGAAGGCTTTGAGAATTTTTTTTTAAAACCCATTTGGCAGGGATGTGATATCTTAACCTCGAAATGAATAACCCCTTACAAGATGTACGGGTCAGAGTGTCGCGCGTCACTAAAAATACTCGAAAATAAGATCTCAACCGCAGAAATGAGAATGCTACGATGGTCAATAGGTGTAACCCTTGGAGATAAGGTACGCAACGATTACATCACAGGAAGACTGAAAGTAGCACCCATATACGAAAGACTAAAGGAAATGAAGCTACTATGATATGGGCATGATAGCAACCATATTATAAGAACAGCAATGAATTTAGAAGATGGACCGAAAAGACCAGGAAGATCGAAGATCGGCACTATTAATAAGTATATAAGGATCGAAAATGTTTCCATTGTGACAACTCAGAACAGAAGACCTAGGAGGCTCAGGATAAGGAGAGTCGACTCCAACTAATTAGGACTAAAGGTTAGGAAGACGTTACGACGACCACGACGAAGAGATCGAAGCTGCAGTAATCTTATCTTTTGAAGGCGTTGAGGAAATATTTTTTTTAAAAACTGGTGTAAATGGCTTTGGAGACCGGATGGAAGAAGTATATTGAGCTTAAGGGAGATTACGTTGAAAATCAAAAGCAATTTGTAAACTTCTGAGTTGGTTCTCTTGGTCAGGGCGCGAACTTTTCAATCCACCCTCTTATTTACATATTGCTCGATTTGGCAATACTATAATTGCAGATCCTGATAGTGCTAATTAATTAGAAGGTTAGGGGTTGTATGGAGAGCAATCTAACTGAATCTTTTACATTGAGCCACCAAGAACTAAAAGCCCTAATGAATTTGAATTAATGAGTATAAAAAAGGAATCTAAAATTAATCAGAGTAGGTATCTCCATTTGCGCGTAGGATAAGAAGCATTCCTATGTTTAAGCTTAACTTTTCGGTTTAACAGCAATGTCATGCCATTGTTTTCAATTTATTGTTTGGGATCCGAACCTTGACTCAGTAGTACCACCAACCACTGGAATCAATAGTGAACACACTCTTTCCAACACACCCAGTTAGAGCCACAGAGGTGTCTCTTGAACAAATAGAGGAGATTCCCTTATTTAACGAAGAGAATCTGGTCGAGGCGGCAAGTGCTATGAAGAATTAGAAGACTCCGGGGCCTGATAGTATACCAGCCGAAGCGCTGAATACTGTTGCTCGAACTTGCCCCCGTCTATTATTCGACATGTATAATAGTTGTTTAAGGAACGGGATTTTCCCCAAGAAATGGAAAACACAACACCTCTATGTATGCTCGACACAACAGGCAAACTTTTCGAAAGGATGTTGAAGCCACGACTCTCAGCAGCTATCCTGAGGAGAGGCGACCTATCAGAACGACAATATGGCTTTAGAAAAGGCCGGTCCACAATAGGCGCAGTGCAAGACGTAGCCAGAACTGTCCAAGAAAACCAACAGAAGAACCGCTATTCAAGAAGGATAATCATGCTAGTGACTTTGGACGTAAGAAATGCTTTCAACTCTGCACGCACGGGACACCGAGGACGCCCAGAGACGACTGAACCGGGGGTACTCCTGAATGGAAGACCATGGACTTAGCCTAGCGACGGAAAAAACGGAAATAGTTCTGCTAACGAGAAGACAGATCCCCACGATAATTGATTTTCAAATGGGGTCGCAGATGGTAACAACAAGGAAAGCATTGAAGTACCTCGGAATAACACTCGACACGAAACTGACGTTTTGGAAGCATATCAAGTCGGCGGCCGATAGAGCTGCAAAGACAACAGCCCTATTAAGTAGGCTGATGGCCAACATAGGCGGCCCAACAGCAAACAAACGGAGACTGCTTATGTCGATTACACACGCCATTCTCCTGTATGGATGTGAGATCTGGGCCGACGCACTCAAACAGGAGCAATACAGAATGCAGATGGCCGCAATACAGAGGCGCGCAGCACTACGGGTTGTAAGTTCGTATCCAACGGTGCCGGAACCAGCCGTCCTCGTAGTCGCGGGGGAGTGACCCCAATTGATCGGCAGAGAGGAAGTACGTCTACGACAAAAAGGCGGAAATTGGAGTGGAAGCGGCAACCGAGGAAGCGAAGGAGCTCACCAAACAGCAGTAGCAAGAGAGATGGAGCATAGAAAGCAGAGAAAGATGGACCGCGAGGATTATCAAGAACGTTGCCGAATGGAAGGAACGGAAACACGGCGAAGTAAATTACTACGTCACCCAGTTTCTTACCGGACATGGGTATTTCAACGCCTACCTCCACAAGATAGGAAAATCAAGGAGTTCAGCTTGCCACTACGATGACTCACAGGTGGACGACGCAAACCATACGTTCTTTGAATGCAGAAGATGGGAAGCCGAAAGGAGTGCGTTGGAATCGCAAATCGGAGTTATCAGCCCGGACAACATAGCGGCAAAAATGTCAACCAGTGACCAAAACTGGAATCGAGTACAATCATTCATAGAAAAGGTACTCAAAACAAAGAAGAGAGAGGAAGAAGAAAATGCCCCCTTATAACATTTATGTTAAAAATGATGAAAGCCACACCGGCAAGAATGAATAAACCCGCAACAGGAGATAAATGAAAAATTCGGTCCCCGGAGGGAAAAGAAAACGACACCACTCTGAAGTAATACGAAAGCGGTCCACTCCGGTGTCAAGTTGAAAAAGGGTTTAAAGATGGTTTTTTAGTGGCGTAAGAGTAAGTCCCACACTACTCGAAACAGAGCGGGACTGTTTCTCGTGAGCATTAGCGTTTTCCACTATCCCCATGGCAAAAAAAAGCATAGCTCCACAAAAAGAAAACTAACGAGGTCAGATCTTGGAGGTCAATTGATGTCGCCAAATATTAAAATTAAATAGCCGGGGAACTTTTCGTGTAAAGGATTTTGTTCGAAAAATCGGCGTCAATTTGTTAGTTTTCCAACACCCAATCGGCGTATGTTCTTCGTATTCTATTATATTATCGGCAGACTTTAGTTGTAGTTTAAGCTGGACCTTATGCAAATCTAAGTGCAAAATACCCCAATCGGAGCTGTTGGAAATACCTAATTGCTGAGCGCGGCGTAAAATTGACAATTCCGAGTTTACGGCCACTGAGGTACTCACAGCGGCTATGTCTTCAGTTGATCGAGCTTTACGATGATGCACAGGCTTTACGACGTCACAATCACTACTAATCTGTCTGAATTTGGTGATTATGTTTCGAATTGTTTGCTCAGTTGAGCGACAATAACAACTATAATCTGTCCTTAAATCGTGATACACAGATATTACAGAATTGTTTTTTTTTTTTTAGGTAAATACAACAGTTTTAGTGCGTTGAGCGGCGGTTAAACGATCCATATTGTACTCGGAAAATGGCAAGTCAAGAACTAACTACCTGTCACTATGGATGACAGATGGATATGACAGATGCCATATGGCAGGGATGTGAAATCCCAAGTTCGAGTGCAATGTTTTAAAACAACTTGAATGATTTCGATGCAAAGGATTGCACTACACTCCGCGATATTAATATAGTTACAACACGTCGGAAAAATAAAACTGTGTTTTTATTATTTCTGTTTATCGAAGCAAGAATGGGCATGGTATTTACTTTTAGATCAGTTACTGTATTGTCAGACTGCGTGGTTGGTTCTGCATATCCCCAGACAAAAAATAGGTTTCGCAGCGAAATAAATATAGAGGCAACAATTATTTTGAAGAAAATCAATTGTAATTGAAGTTTTTTGTGTTTTTTTTTTTAATAGTTTTTGGAGTTTTAAGCAAAGTTGGACATAATGGAACGTGGAAAGTCCTTACGGAGGAGGAAAAAAAAAAATTATATTTTACAAAGAAAATGGCTGTCCAATCGACAAATTGCTGGGAAATTGTCCAGATCTTCAAACGTGGTTGACCATTTTATAAACTTAGGACAACAATATGGGCAAAATAAGGCCAAAGGTGACGAACCGGAAAAAAAATCAAATTGTTAAGAACGAAAAAACAAGCTCTTTGTTTCGTAAATTAAAATGAAGTTGGATCTCAATATTGAAGTACTCCGTGTCCAACAAATATTAAATTTGACTCTAACGATGGTTTTTACATAAAAAAAAACTCAAAATGGCTGCTCTGACTTCCGCCCCTATAAACAATCAACTTCATTTTGCCAAGAATAACATGTTCTGGACCACTGAATGGAGAAAAGTTATTTTCAGTGATGAAAAAAAAAAGACAAACCTGAAGTCAGAATGAGTCGCTAATTTGGAGGAGGCAGCGTTATGATTTGGGGTGCCTTGGGGTATGGTAGAAAGATGCCTGTCTTCTACGTTCCACCAAAATGGAAAGCAGTATGCTTTGGATAAATTTACGGATGACGTCGGGGGCCCTGGATTCATTTTCCAGCAGGATACTGCCGCTGTCCATTCTGCCAAAATGGTTAAAGAGCACTTCAGTTTGACAAGTACGCCTGTTTTAGAGTGGCCATCGACATTGCCAGATCTGAACCAAAATTTATGGGGACGAATGGCTCAAAAAGTGTACGAAAATGGAAGGCAGTACAACACGGTTAACAACCTCAAACAATACATCCAAGATATTTGGAAGAACGTGGAAATGAATTATCTTCAAAACCTCATAAATTCCATGCCAAACAGGATATTTGAGTAACTATTTTGTAAGTTGAAATGTACTGTATTGTTTCATAAATTTTCAGTCTGTACCTTAAACATTCTTTTGTTCTTCTTTGGTTGACTTGTTATCGATATACTCGTACTCGCTGTGTAAAAAATTGCTTAGCTATTTTATTTTGAAAAACCTAGTGCCTCTATATTAATTTCGTGAAGTGTACTCGTGTCAAACTAAGTTCACCATTTATAATATTTCTTCATAGACACTGTTAATAATTTTCTTATTAGAAACTTTATTGCAATACTATTTTGTCCTGCATGGAATCATTGAAATCCGTGGTCTTCGTAATGCTTGTCTGGCAAAGGATTATTTTGAATTCAACCCTTAAATTTAATGAAACAAATTGTTGCGAGATGTGCTGTGTGAATAAATATTTCTCACTTCAACTACCAGCTGCTTTATTTTACTTGACACCATAAGACAGTGACATGGAATTTTAATGAGGATGAGGATTTGGTTATGTACAGCGTTAATACTACCCTGGTACGAGTATTGTTATATTTCTTCGAATATATGGGTAGGTACTTCTGACATACGGAAGGGATTATTACAATACCAATCTCTTTAAATAAGTGTAAGAAGCCACAGATAACAATCAATTTATTTCAATATAAACTATCTAAAGGTTTTAAACAGAAGCAGTTTGACTGTATAGCATTGCCGGCTGAATTTAAACCTTTTTCAAAGGAATTTGAACTTTTTGCAAACCAAAAAAAAAGAAGGAGGTTTCTATTTCCGAACATTTGTTCTGGAGGTTCAAACAAATATTCATATTAGAAGCAACATGGAGTAAAGTGAGGAACATAATCAACATTCGCCTGCATAAGCACAATCTAATCATCCAACACATAATAAGCCCAGCGTCAATTCGTTAAATGTTCGTTCACTTTTGAAAACATGAGCGAACATAAGGGAGAGCGATCTCAGTCCCTCATTGCATATGTAAACAGTTATCATGTTTGTTATGAAAATTTTCCAAAAAAGAATATCGAACTACGAATATTAATAGAAAGTGTTCGTAAAAATAGGTGCCTTTTCGATAAAAGTGATGCCTTTTATTTTAATGAAATTAAAATGGAAACGGGCAAATCAAATTTGACAGATAGGAAGCAGCATTACGTTCAGTTATGACAGTAGCCAATGTTGATTGTGATTGAGCCTCAAGAGTGGGTTTCTGAATTGAGCTTGTTTATCTATTCGCGGATTATTTTCGTGTATTGTGTTCACTATAAGTTATGCAAAAATGCGCCGATTTAAAGGATTGTTTATGCAATATTTGTCTGAACAAGGACTCCAGGCTCATTGATTTCTATGTCAGTCAGATCGACAAAGGAAAAGTTGGTCATTTGCTGAGGTTTTTTTCCACATTTGCACTTCTTCATATCTACAGACTTCTGCTCTGACTTTTTAGCCATGGCACATACTATTCTACCTTGATAATGTAAATTATTCAATAATGTCAGACCAAAATAGTTAACATTACATACTCTAAAATATTTGAAAATGTGAACTTCGCCTGCTTTAAAATGAAAACTCTACTTTATACCCACATTTTTGGTATTTTTGTCGCTATGAATCTGTAGTTTTGTTTATATGTTATGTTTACGAACTCGCGATTTCTGTAGCTGTGTCGTCTGATTACAATGTTAGGTTATTTTTTTTTACCTTGTGAACTTTTCGGTGTCTCATGTCACAGAGCCTCTGTGTCTACAGATTTACAGAATATTAAATACAAATATTTGAACTCCTCTAAAACGTGAACAGGCCATGTTTTAATTATCGAGATACTTACTACTGTATGTATATACTGCATATTCCTATTTCCAAATGACTATGCAGAAGAAATAGTCATTTGAAAATAGGAAAAAATCATTTGGACGGTTATTTTATTTGTTTTTCTTTCATTCATTTCTATTATTTTTGTTTTATTTTATTTTTATTCTTTTCATATGCAATGGAAGATGGCAGAAGTAATCATGATTCTGAAACCAGTTTATCGAAGCTATTTGAAGAACTGTATTTGAAAGGACTCACACCAATTATAGAAGAAAGAAATCTTGTACCTTTTCACCAAATTGGGTTTAGAGAGAAACACTCTACTATACAGCAAGTGCATAGAATCGCGAGTACAGTAGAAAAAGCACTTGAAAACGAAAAAGTCTGCTCAGCCATCTTTCTAGACGTAGCACAAGCGTTTGATATCTCCCCAGAGAGTTCTACTTGATTCTTAAATCTTATATCGCAGATCGTTACTTTCGAGGAAGATATGAAGATGAATACTCTTTTTTCTTTTTTCTTTTTGGATTTATTGATCAACAAAAGGAACACAATGCCTTATGCAAAGGTTGAATAGAAATAATATAAATGACAGCAAATAAAACTAAACAGTGGTTATTTACATATACATATGCAGATATTATAAATTCAGAAGATACACAGCTTCTTAATTTAGTTTTGCAAACACATAAAATGACCGTAATAAGACACCTAAATATTAATATAATTACTTTGGGTTAGGATATATTTAAATTGATTTAGGCTCATAGACTCGAACCGCCGAACGTTGGTCGCAACCGCATTCCAAAGTTTGGACGAGCGTCACAGATGTATGAATTGGTATAACTTGACCTCTTCTTAGTCTTGGAGAAGAGGACAAGAATTGAAATTTAGAAAAAATGTATGAGGGTTCGCGTGAATGAAAAACCTTAAAAAAAAAATCAAATTTCTGATGTTGAGAAACTTGTTAAAAGAACAGCCAAGATGGAAGGGGCTGACATGATCATATCTTTTAAGAGAATATATAAACCTGATACAACTATTAAAAACAATACACAACTTGTTTCGTACACCGATGGAACAACCAGAAAAAAGTTCGCAGCCATATGTAAAGAAATGCATAATTAGGCTTCTAACTAACTTTCCACGAATATTCACAGGTAGGAATTGTTTGACTAAATACAAAGTACGGAGAGTAAGATAAGTTTTGCTGCTGAAACCATTTATATGTACCTCCCAGGACAAAGTCTCGTCAATTTTAAAACTGAAGCTTTCAACGCTTCTAGAATAGGGTATCAATACTCCATTAAGATATAAACTGCTTAGATTAGAGGAAATAGAATTTCTGTAAATTGCAATGGCTTTCGATTTTCGGGGGTTTAACTTCAAGTTATTCAAAGAAGCCCATAGAGATAAATTCTTCAAATCATCATTTACTTTGCGAATGAATCTTTCAATGTCATGCAAGGGCGCAAAATGAACAACTTGCGCATCATCAGCATACAGATGAATTTTTGAATACGAGACAGTAGATGGAAGATCGTTAATAAAAAGGCTAAAAAGCAAAGGTGCCAAGACAGAGCCCTGAGGAACACCTTGACCTAGAGTTAAAAGCGACGACACCGAGGACTCCAAGAACACCTTTTGTTGCCTAGGCGTAGGCAAGGTAAGACCATATAAGTTTGCAAGAAGTGCGAGAAAACTGAAAATTAGAAGCTAATTTGGAGCATAGGATGTTATGATCGATGGTGTCGAATGCCTTTGTAAAATCAAGCAGGACAAGAATGGTAGCACACTTTTTATCAATGTTGAAGGGGATGTCATCAGTGATAGCAATCATAGCTGAAGTAGTGCTGTGAAGTCGAAAACCGGATTGAAATCAGTAGAGCAGATCATTTACATTGAGGAATTCAGTTACCTGATTTTTCAAGTTGATTTTGAAAACTTTGGAGAGAATAGGTAAAATAGAAATCGGACGAAAATTGGAAAGCGTTGAAGGAGATGAGCCAGCTTTAGGTACAGGAATCACTTTCGCACGTTTCCACGTCTCAGGAAAAGTGGAAGTCATTATCGCTGTATTTATAATATGAGCAAAATCGTTTCCAAATACAGGCATAAGAATTTTAATAAATTTTAAAGAAAGCTTGTCAAGATCGACGGAGTTCGTTTTAATAGAGAATAAGGCAGTTAGGAAATCATCATTAGAAATACTACGAAAACAGAATCCGTTTGCATTGACTTGTTCAAAATTAAATCTTTCTGATATGTTCGAGGAAGCCTGAACGTTGAATTCATCCGCTGACCAATTACTCGTACTATTGTTACTGCTATTGTTTACTATACCAAAGTTTCTAGCTTTCTTCCAAAAATCTTTTGAATCCCTAATGTTAGAGAATTCTCTAACCCCAATTTGGCATTTTTGCTTCTTTATTAAGTTAGTAACACTATTTCGACATTTAGCATATAATACTCTAATTTAAAGAAAATATCTGCAGAAGTTCCACAAGGAAGTGTCTTGGGAGCAATCTTTTATCTCCTATATAGAAGAGAATTAAGTTTCACGAAACTAAATCTATCTATAAAAAAGTTCCGTATGCAAATACTGAAAAAGAGGAGCTAAATATTAGACTCAGCCAAATGCATTGGTTAATTGGAAGGAATTCCCAGCTATCATTTGACAACAAACTGCTATTATACAAGCAAGTTCTGAGACCTATATGGACGTATACAGCTTTGGGGCTGCACCAAAAAGACAAATCTGAGAATGAGACAAATATTCCAAAACAAAGTTCTAAGAGGCATCGTTAATGCACCTTGCTATATAAGAAATGACTACCTACACAGGGATTTACAAGTAGAGAATGTTAGTGAAATTGTTAAAAAAATACATTTAGACACAACCAACAACTCCAAGACCATGTAAATCCTCATATACAATACATGGTGGAATAAAACACCAAAACCATTAGGCGGTTTAAAAGATAGCCTTATTATATATACATACACAGATATATCAATCTATATTCTGTAAATAAAATTTTAAGTACACTTAGTCACAGAATTAATTTTGGGGCCAGCTAATGAGCTTCATTCCTCCAAAAAGTTAATAATATATTACAGAAAAATTACTGGGTGAGACTTCCTCTCAGTTGTAACAATAGGATGTTTGGGATGTTTTCTCACACTATGCTATCCACGGCTGAAAACTCTTCCAGAAGACTTTATGCCCTTGGTAGCATCATCGGTTTTAGTTAGGGTTAAAGTCTGATACTCTGGTTTCCATGTTTTGCACCATCCTTAAAAAAAAATTCTTTCCGTATATTTTATTTTCTACGTCTACTCGTATGTAAATATTTTGTTCACATAACGTCATTTTATATTTCCGCCCCGCACTGCAGTAGGAGTAGCAGTTGAATTAAGTTATCAACATTCGCAATCATATTTACCCTGTCTGATCTGACCTCAATTTATAAATTCATCCGCCCAAAGCTGGATTATAACGCCCACATCTGGTCTAGTGCACCCAAGACCGTTTTGCACATTCTAGACAGAGTACAGAATCGCGCATTGAAATTTATAGGTGATAAAGACATTGCAAACTTCATACATCCACTTGATCTTTGCAGAAATTTCTTGTGTCTTTCCCTATTTTATGGCTTTTTTTATAAAAAAAAATGAACCAGTAAATATAGTAGACAGTTGCATCCCTTCCCCTCAAAATTTTACCCACAATACTCGTCACCCAATGCACATCAGTTCATCCTTAAGGCCAACTTCGGTTGTACTGTCAATCATCAAAGAGGGATTCGTTTATAACCTGAACAACACGAATGTGGAACGATCTGCTCTGTATTTCTTCATCACTACAACCTTTAAACATTTAAAGCATATGGGCACAGCAATCGCATCTCCTCCTCTTCCCCCTTTTCCGAAACGCACATGCCTTTCGCGCGCTCAAATTATATTAAAAAAAATCCTGAAGTTCTTTCAACATGCTAAAGACTGTCATAAAACAGAAGCTGTCCGACATTTAATATATCTGAACCAAGTTTAATTAGTCTAGCACCAAATGTAACGCCCCAAAACCTGTTACATATGGACGGACGGACATGGTTCAATAAATTTCTAATACAAATCATTTATCACATATAAAGGTTACAATTTAAATCTGGCACCACTGTGATTCTGTCAAAGAAAAACAGCTGATATTTGACATCTGTGAATACTGAACATTGACATTTGTAATTATGGAACGGTATACTAGAGGACAACGCATTTTAATTGTCATAATCCATCTCCGAAATGGAGAAAATATAACCAACGCGATTCTCGCATTGCGAAATAATTCGATCGAACCCGGTCAGAGCTGGAGGTGCAAAGACCAGTGAGCCCTCGTAGTGGCCACCAGTTACGCGAAAATATCACCGCAGTGAATGGCAGTGTTCGCGACAATTCGTCAAAATTCATTCGCCATCGTTCCCAATAATCCAACCTTTCCTACAGCTCCAAGCAGCACATTTTAACACACTACAAGATCCAATTGTTAGAGAACCACCAAGTTGATGGCTATTTTTTTAACAAAATCATCTTCAGCGATGAGGCTCAATTTCAACTGAATGCCTACGTCGTAAACAAATTCACGGGGTCATGCAAATTCACGGGTATTCACGAACAACCACAAAAAATCACTGTTTGGTGTGGATTTTGGGCCGGTGCGGGCGTAATGCTTCGTAATGCTTCGAAAAAGTTCGTTGTGGATTATTTTTAAAACCAATAGAACAATATTGATGTGGAAGGCATGTGATTTCAACAAGACAGCGCGAGAACCAATGCAGTTATTGCACACAAAGTTTACTAGCCGCATCTTAGGGGTTATGCCAATGACCTTCAAACGATCCCAGAGCTAAAGGGCGTGTTATTTATGAACTACCACAGGGTTTATGCCGAAAAATTTAGTTTAAGCTTTAACTTAACATTATTATCATAAAGATTATCTTATTTCCCCATAAGATTTTTATAAAAGAGTTACAACAAAAAGGGACTTTCCTTTAAGAAAACCAAATTTGATTTTATGGAGGTCGTTTTTGAACAACAAAATTTAAAGTAACATGAGTTTTATTATTTTAGGGTGAATCTAATAGACGCTCATTATTTAAGCTAAGAATTATATGGAAATAAATCGTCTAAAATATCTATCTAATCTAATCTAAAATATATAGGATCATCCAACAAGAGGTGTCATTTAAAATTTCGCGCCATTATTGAACTGTCCACATTCAACTATCATTGTGATGACTTTTCGTAAGTAAAAACTAGGAGGTTATTAAATATGGATCGATACACACTCGCACAACGTGCTGAAATACTGAAAATTCAGTAGAAAAACTGTGAAAATATCGCGGAAACGTTTCGTAAAGTTCGCACTTTTTACGTACGCTTTTGGTCATCATCGAGCGCCTTCTCACAGTGAATTTAATCGATAAATTGAACGTCTCAGATAGGTTAGTGATGTGAAGACTCAAACTCGTGTTCGTCTAGCAAAGTCGGCTGAAAATATTGCCGACGTAGGTGAGAGTGTAACTGAAAACCCAGGTGTGTCCATTACGAGGAGATCACAAGAATTGAACCTATCCACAACCACTTTGCACCGTATTTTGCATAAAGATCTGGGGCTCCAAAAACCCAAGAGAAATAGTGGAAAAACCTCTCCATCCACAACGACACTTTGGTGCGGTTTTTGGGCTGGCGGTGTCATTGGGCCAAATTTTTTTCGAAAATGATGCTAGTGCGACCGTTTCAGTGAATGGATTGCGTTACCGAACGATGTTGACTGACTTTTTTTGCCTAAAATTGATGCTATGGACATGGACGACATTTATTAATCTTTTTTTTATAATTTGCGTGCGCCAAAGAGGATATGAATACTCTTATACTATTACAGGAAGAGAGAGGGAGAGAAAGAAAGATTTAGTGTAGCACAATAGTTTGAAACTCAGATGGTATTAAGTTTCTGTAAACTCCAAGGGTAGCGTCCAGATAACTGGGGAGCTTGTTTGTTTTGATTTTGTCATTGCTCATGATTCACAGTATTTTTCTCCGTCCTCCTGATGTCATCATCACGATCAAGCTGCATTTTAAGCCATATGACCACTCTACTGTCAGTGTTATGCCTTCGCAGTAGAGTTGACTTAGCTTTCGCAATTGGTCGACTTTTTTATTTATTTCATGCGAAATAAATAGATGATTCTTGACATCAGGAACTGTGAACCAACAGCGTGACAAGCGATGTTGTTACCACTACACTACGGCCACTCTTAATTTATTATTATTTTCATCAGGACGGCGCCACATGCCACATAGATGGCTCTATTGCGTGACAAATTTCCTGGACGTGTGATTTTACGAAATGGAGACTTCAATTAGCCGCCGAGATCGTACGATTCAACACCATTAGACTTTTTTCTTTGGGGCCATATTAAAGATATAGTCTACGCCAATGCTCCACCAACGATTCATGCACTAAAAGAAAATATCAGAGCTGTTACTCGCGAAATACAGCCGCAATTATACGAAAACGTGATAAAAATTTCATCAAAAGAATTACTATTTGTAGGCAGAGCCGAGGCGGACATTTAGCAGATATTGTATTCCATTACTAACCTCAGAGTTTGTACTTTAGATTGAAATAAAAATATCACCACTTTTCATAAAAATGTTGCGATTTTCTATTGATTTAAAATGACACCTCTTGTTGGATGGCCCTATACTGGTATGTATATATGTACATCAAGAGTTATTGCACCTAGTATTAATCAGTAGGACAATTAAATTTTCTAAAATGAGCAGTAAACTACCAATTAGTGCTTTAAGTGTTATATGAAAGTCTCTGCCGGCAGGAGTTAAGCGAACAGCCCAGCTGACAAACATAATCCACTTTCCATATCAAGTATTTCAGGTTGTAACATACCTATACATACGGAGGGGATTTTTTAAGATCGCTGAATAGGGGTGAAGGTAGAAAGGGGTGGAGTTAGAATTATTTGTTTATTGCCAGGATTAGGTATACGAGAAAATGTGAAGTTTCATGTTGATTTACCAATTAGTTCGCCTGCAGTAGTCACAATAATAAGTTAAAGTCTGTGGTCATTTTAAAAAATGTCAAATATTGAGTTCCGCGCAGTAATTAAATCCTTCAAAACAAGGAAAAAGTATGGAAAATATACTAAGTGAAATGCAAACAGTTTACGGAACTTATTGCCGTGGTAAAACCATGGTTTACAAGTGGACAAGCTAAAGAATCATTAGAAGATGATGACCTGGAAGATCAAGTGACGTCACAATACATGAAAGAGTTCTAAAAGTCGAATGTGCCCTCATGGAGTCGACTCAAACTAAAAGAAATTGCAGAAAGGTTGAAAATACACGAATCAAAAATGCTTACACCGCATCCAACAAAATACCGCATGGAATGTTGTAAACAGTTTTCGGAGCTGTGTGGCGACAATCCAGCAGAAGTTATCAAGTTATCACAAAATTGTTACTGGAGATGAAACTTGGGTTCATTATTATGACCCTAAGTCAAAGCAGGAGTCCATGCAGTGACGTAAAAGGGGTGATCCAGCCCCCAAGAAGTTTAAGATCGTACAATCGGCTCGCAACAGTGTTTTGAGACTCACAAGGAATCCCATTAACAGATTATAAACTAAAAGACACCAGCATTACAGGAGAATACTATGCTAATATTCTAAGACGCTTAAGAGAATCTATTAAAGTAAAAAAGAGGGGGAGATTAACAAAAGGCGTGTTGGTACTTCATGACAACGCACCGGTTCACAAGGCTCAAATTGCCATGACTGTTACGAAGTCATGTGGCTTCCAGGAATTAACTCATCCATCTTACAGTTCTGATTTGGCACCTAGTGATTATTACCTACTCCCAAATTTGAAGAAAGACTTACGTGGAAAACACTTCTATGATGATGAATCACTACAGGTAGCCATAAACGAACGTTCTGATGATTATGCTACTGCTTATTGACGATCGAGTATGTATTCACAGATTTCTGGTTTCGACGGTACATAACTTGCATCCCCCGATAGAAGGGTACCTCCAATAAACTGTGGGTACGAATTTAAGTATGGTCAAAATGCCGAGCAAGCACAAAACTACCAATGTTCAACATTAAAGTAGAAAAAATTGAGTAATACGACTGTATGAGGTTAGATGCATATATCAAGGTGTACGGCAGTGCATCGCCAAGTTCTACAGCAACTTTGTTTACACGATGCAAGGTAGAACATTTTTAACCCCCTTTCTAAGTCGGTTCCTAATAATGATAGGAAAACAAAAAGTTTACACCATGTTGAGATTTTGAAGTTTCTACCTTCGGCGGTTGCCGAGATACACGACTTCAAAGAACGCTTATTTTTGGAGTGACTGACTCACTGATCACCAAAACCTATAGGGTACTTCCCGTGCACATAGATTACTGAAATTTGGTGCAGAGGTAGTACTTGGAAAAAAAAAAACAAAGGAGAAAGTTAGACATGGCTTCCAAAAAAAATTACCGGGGCAAGATAGTGACAGTATAACAGAGGGTATCAAAACCTGTAGGGTACTTCTAGTCAACATAGAATCTTGAGAACCGGGACAGGGCTAATGCTTGAGGTATACGTAAAGTATAAAATGAGTAAAATCAATTCTTTAATATCGTGTCAGTATGACCTAAGGTCATCAGAACGTATGGGTATGGGTATCCAGTTGACGGAGAAAAATTGGTAGAGATAGTACTTGGGGTGTAGGCAAAGGACAAGGGCCGAAAATTGAACTTTTCGTAAAAAATTGGCGGGGGGCGGACAATATTAACATGTCTAATTTTTGCAAGAAGTACATACTATATATCTAACCAAAAACATTAATGTAAAGTGTGGACCAAGTTTTCTTGTACAATAATCCTGTCACTATCCAGGCACGAAAAGGAATGAAATATAAAAGTGTGCCAAGTTCAACATGTTCCAATGCTTTTCCAAATTAAATTTGACACTTGACAATAGTCTATTAAGATCATAACTATGGAAATTATTGTAGTTTATTAAATTCAGTTCCTCAGATTTCTCAATATCAAAATGATACGTACTCGCTTCCATTTTGCCGAATCGAAAATAAGGTGACAGGTACGAATTTCTATTATAGTTAGTCCATTCAAATGGTAATTTGAACGATGTTCCCGTTTTGAAAGCTCATATTAATTAGCAAGCATACGGGAATGTAGCTGAACTAAAACAATCTGTCACTTCGACTACTTCCTATTTAAATTATAAATAGATATTAACGATGATTTGGCATCACTAAAACTGACATTGCGTACGAGTATTTAACTGAACAGCGATTCATAACAAATTTTAAAGAACAATGTTACAAATTTGTTTGTAACATTGGCTTTAGGTCCACTTGATGGTCCATTACCTGCAAAACAACATTACATAAATCTGTGCATTCTGACAGAAGTGATCACGAACGAACGCAAGGCATGATTCAATAAATAGAAGTGTAACTCATGTTCGCATATTTTTCCACTATTAATCCGATTAACACGAAACACGAACATGTTAATACTTTGCAAAAAGAATGACTTAAATCGGTGCATTTCAGCAAGAGTTATATAAATAACGGTATTTTTAAAACCATTAATAATTATAACACCGAAATTAACAGATTTTGGGTACCAGTTCAGGTAAACATTTCCCAAAAAGAATTACGCACAAAACATTCCAAAATTGCACAAAAACAGTACGTATTTTCAAAACCACTAATTCGATTGTCACCAAAAGTACTCGTACAATGTTGGACGAATTTAGGAATTAAAGCTATGAAACTTTGAAGTTTGATTATTTGGAGATGAGATCAGAAGATTTATCTCTTAGTTTTAAGGAAAGATTACTTCTTTTTCGTTTGGAAAAAACCCGAAATACCGAATTTTTACTGAAATCATCAAATTTGAAAAATACCTCCTAAAATTCAATTAAACAAAGATTGATCATGCCCCCTTGGCATATCCGTGTGGTTATTGACTCCACTTTCCCAGCATAAGGTGATGAATTCCTTTGTTTTATCTGTCTACCAAGTTTATATCAAACATGTTCTACAGCTAGTGCAGAGTATTCAGGAACCCCAATATGTGTTGAGTAACATATGAGGACGAGCTTTATTAAATGAAAATTATCGGTTACTCGTATATATGGAATGAAAGGCATTACAATTTCTTCTAAATGGGCCTCTCATATTACTCTGTTTGAAAAGAACCACCCTCTGCGATGTGAAACTCATTGCGTGCTAACCGTCCACTATAGGCCTGTGTTGCACTGTGCATATAATCCACCCGTTCGTCTCCAGATGCCTCCTCTTCTATTGGCGGGCTGGAAGCAAAACCTTTCCTCATCACTAAACAGCCCTCGGTTACGGTTCTTCTCAGGTCAATTTTGGTAGTCTCGAACAAAAGCTACACAGGCTGTGTATGACCTCATTTCATTTTGGCACTCATGGACACATGTCACACTTGCGAAAGCATATTTTTTAGTTACTGTTGCAGATCTGTTCCTCATTGCTTAGCTCTCGATAAATCTGCCAATCAGTATGTGTTGTAACTCTTGATATGCCTTGTGTACATCGTCGTTTGTAGCCTCCCGTTTACCGATGACGTTTTACGTTCCAAAACATATTGGATTTTGGGATACCCAACATTAAGACCACTTATTGGTACGTGCTTCCACTTTCCATTAGAATGACAGCCCTACCAGTTGTCCGAATGGAATTCCTCCAATTGTCTTAAAATATACTTACTTCGGACCTACGAAGCACTTTCCCGCAAATTTAGGAAGACTCATTTATCATTTCGTTTCACAAAAAAGGGAATTGTGGGGATGATTCCAAGTACTCGTAGTAGTTGTTAAAAGTAAGCCTTTTAACAGCCAAGCAACATAGGTTCATGAATAATAGATCCACTGTTACAAATTTATTGGAATTTACCTCCTTCACCAACAAAGCTGTTGAAGAAAGTAATCAAGTCGACAACGTCTATACAGATTTTAGTAAAGCCTTTGAAAGCCTTTCTCACAGTTTAATTCTATTTAAAATGGCATCTTTGGGTTTTCCTGAGCATTTCGTTCGATGGATAGTTCTTACCTTGATGAACGTATGTATCAAGTTCTATTTAGAGGAGTAATTTCTGTTACATCCGGTGTGCCTCAAGGAAGCCACTTAGGTGTTCTTCTATTTATAATTGCAATTAATGATGTGGTGGCAATACTTAAAAGCTCCCGCTAATGTGGTGCCAATACTTAAAAGCCCATATACTCTGATGACATTAAAATCTTTAAACTTGTCCGTATCAATCCTATTGCTAATGACTTAAATGCATTTTCCGAATGGTCCTCTAACAATCATTTATTTTTGAACGTGTCTAAATGTCAGTCGATGTATTATATATAATTACAGCCTCAATCAATCTGTGCTTAAGAACGTTACATCAGCATGTGTGTGATTTAGGAGAGAATTTCTAGAGATTCCACATCTCATTTTGAGCAAATTGTGAATAAGGCCAACTGAATGCTTGGCATATGCATCTAACTTTTGGGCCCCATGTACTCAGAGCATATTAATCGTAATGAGTATATTCAGCAAAAGTTTTTTCCATTTGCACTTCTGCATTTGGACTGGAAAGATCCGATGCGTCTTCCACCACATAGTGACCGTCTTCTTCTCTTAAGGCCAATTCACAATGGCGCCGCGATACGGCATTCGCACTTTAACATCTGAAGTATTAGGTTGTACTACATGAAATGTCAGATTTTATAGTAAACATTTAAAAGCCAATATTATTTTTTTTATAAATTTTTATTTAATCAAGTTGACATCTATAATTCTCTTCCAGCGTGATTCAAGGTCAAATATTCATTTTTTGTAGTCCTGACTTCTTGACTTTAATCTTCTAACGCTGAGATGATAAGATGAAATTCCGTTGGAGAAACATCAAGAGAGTACGGTGGATGGGGAAGAATTTAAAGAGAGCAATTCTCTACTCGAGCGGACTTTGTAATTTCTTCATGTTTAAGAGATGAGTTATTTCCGTCACAGAAAAAGCTGCTGAGGTCGGAGCGCTGACCTACACCATTGGGCTTTAAGGCTAAATCCCAATGCCACGTTACGGCGTTCACGGAAAATTTAAACCTAAAATAATGATTTACTTTGCATTTTCCGTGTTATGTTTTAGAATAATTTCAATGAAAGGACTTTATTTCCATCACTCGTTACTGTGACCGACAACAACCAGTGGAATATGGAAACAATTACTCATGCCTCAAACATAACGAAATGTCAAAGTCGGCTGGAGTAGAAAATTGCTCTACTCCGGTTTTTTTCTGAAACTTTACGATATTTACGATCAAACGTCTCCCCATTTGATTTTTTTCCATATGAACGCGTCGTTCCTATTTCCTATTTCAACTGTCAGAGCGCTAACGCCGTAACGCGTCATTGGGACTTGACCTTTAGCCTTTGAATCTTTATTCTCTTGAAAAACATTGGGAATTAAGTGATATAACGTTTTTGCACCAACTTACAAATAGTTTTATTGACTTGCCGGCTTTTCTAAACGAAATGAACAAACTATGGTTGTAATGAACCACTTATCCGTATGACAAGACAAGCTAATTTTAAATTCGACTTCAATCATAATAAATTGAAATTAAAACATAAACTTCACTGAGATGCCAGCTTTTGCTGAACGTTAGTTATTTATGTGCAGTCTTTTAGTTACTGTGTTAGGCTTTATAAATTTAAATACGAGTAGATAGTGACAAGTTGTGTGTTACTTAGTAACTATCATAAAATGACATTTTCTCCTTCTGTGAAAGGTAGTATGTCTCAAGCTTGCCATAAGCAGTACTGATAGCCAGGGCTGCCGTTGAAGAATTTCAAAAAAAGGGGGCAACCAGCAACTTAGGTTCTACCATCTATTCATACAAAACTATTTAGAACCCAGCTTACAGACTTGTATTTCAACTCCTAGTCAAGTTAAATGTCTCATTCGACTAATTAAAGAGGTAGACCAGAGCCACTTTCAAAGTTTGTAGAACTTAAGGCCGAACTATAATAGTAGAATAGATGCGTACAGTATAGCTTCTTGCTTAGATTCGTCAAGTTTTCGTTCACTTTTGCTTTCGTACGAAAAGAGCGAGCCCATTCGCTCTTTCGTACGAAAGTTTGACATTTGACTTTAACTCTGACAATCGCCTCTGACAATCACTTCCGTTCACAATTACGCCTATTATGGGCAACTTGAGCAATTGACAGTACTGAAGTAAATTTAACGTAGAATTTTGGCATTAGCTTCTGATTGCTTTCGACTATTATAGTTGAGCCTGTGATGAAGTAAAAAAAGTGAAAAATTACAACAAGATTGTGTAGAAAAAAAAGGAGAGATTATGGAGGTGATACACGGTAATGCTCAGTCCCAGGTTCCCAAATATTGATATAACATTCAATTTTTAGACCTTAGGACGGAGTGGAATTCTAATACTCAAAAGATGGCGTGAAGGACCTAAAGTCTTCCATATGAAATTTTCCAGAATTTTCGCAATATTTGAGCTATTTGTAGTTAATAAGTTAAATCTAAACATAGAGAATTATAGGACAAGTCGCGGCCAGATTTTTCAGCAAATTCTTCTTGTTAGCTACCAAATCCAAGTAAAATTAAGCAAAAATAAAGGGCACGACTGGGTCCGACGTACTTGCTCCATATGTGCCATTCGTTTGTAAATTGTTCAGATTTCAAATTTAGGAAAAATCGATGAGAAGCACTTACAACTTAACAACTTTTTTGAGCATATGTCAGGAAATTTAATGCCAAGTTCTTACATATGTCAGAAATAACTTGGATATCAATTTTAAATAAAATCGTTTTAGCCATATCAAAGAAATAATCAGTTTTTGCAAGTCCGCTGAGAAGTAAAATACCGTTATTCGAACGCGAAACTGAGTATGCAGTCTTATTACAAATGTCTACTGTTTTCTACTGTAGATATGAATTTTTATCAAAATCGTTGGAGTCGTTTCCGGAGAATTTAATTTTTTTTTTTAAATTGACCATAAGGGAAGTATTTTTGAGGCTATGATGAAAATTCGAATTTCACCTCTGGACATTACCCCACAGACCACAGATATGAAGTCTGAAGAAAATCCGTTCAGCCGTTTAGGCTACAGCCCGAGGTATAAACAGACGGACAGACAGAACTGCGAGACCAACTTTTTGAGATTTTCGAATGAAAATTTTCGCGAAAACAATACTTTGCCTATAGAAGCAAGTAAAAATACTGGTTGTTATCCCTTAAGTCCTCCATGCCGTCCTTTAATAGTGAAAGATAATAGCATGAAATCTGAACCATTTGAAACATTTCAGGGAAGTTTTGGGCTTGTACATACCAAACATTGATTCCACATCAATTCCATTTTCGGTTTGACTGTGTTAGTCTCTTCAGAGACAGGAGATAACACTGTTGGCTTGGAGCCTTAAACCCACATCGATTTTTCGTACCCAAAGTGACAATAGGCATTCGCTGACGTAAGGCTTCCATATTTGGAACACCCGTTTTGAAATTTGTAAAGAATAAGAGAAGTGAAGAATGCTGTCATCGACGAAGGAATGAATTGAATTGCAAGTAAAAGCTAAAAGGTACTGATATAAATCAGAAAAAGGGTCGGAGAGAGAACAGAACCTTGAAGAACACCAGCACTAGTTACTAAACCGATTTTTAAGGGTAATAAATAATTTGGAAAGAAATCCGTTGTAAACAAAGTTCTAATGTAAGTGATTCAGTTTAGTAAATTAGTTTAAAAAGTGTAAAAGGTGGCAAGACTTAAGAAAAAGGGACAAATTTGGCCAATTTTTGAAAAGTGGTCTCATAGTGGTAGGATAGTGAAAAAATGGCCAAATTGCGACTTTAGTCGTACAACGGTAGTCCTGCTGATAGCGTTTAAAAACTTTATCAGGATCAGGCATTATCACTTAAATTGAAACATTCATGAAGTAGAAAAACTAAAGTTAACTTACACACGCGGAGCAGTCGAAAATCGAATGAATGCTGTAAAAGCATTTCGCTTGACCATAAACGCATTTCCAGTACCTTATTTTATTTACAAAACTACTAGTCCGATTGACAGGTTTTGAGTCCTAGTTAAAATGAACATTCTGCAAAAAGAATCATTCAAATTCGTACATATCTGTAGAATTTATCGTCAACAAAGGAAGGGAAAGACCATGACACAGACAGACGGACCACGAAAAACCACTTTTTTTTTGTATATTTTGAGTATAGTACCTGCAGTTAGAATCAGACTTTTTCTTGCCGATTTTTTGACAAGGACCACTGTAGGTACTTCCATTTCCTTAGAACATGGAAGTAAAAGCAAAATCAATCCAAACCAATCCAAAATGTCTTTCGAAGCAGAGGCGTATTATAGTCTTCGCGGGCCTTAAGCGAGCTTAATTTTAGGGGCCCCTTAAACACTTTTTTTTTTAGAGTAGCAACAAAATAAATAAATTGTTTTCAATAAATTTAATAAAAATGAATAACTTAAAAAGTGAAAATTAGATTTGACAATATCATTCAGAATATTACTAGCTAACTTGGTAGTTACGACAAATTGTGTTGCTCAGTGTGAGCTTGCTACTAAGAATTATTGAATTAAAAATATTTGAAACATTAGATAGAAACTTTAGTCAAAGATTCGTACTGGCTATAGTCGGTATGACGGTGGGCAAGGAAGAATATTGGTATCGACCTTGTATGGCGAAGATTAATATTAATTGAGATCTGTTGAGGTAGCATAGGGTAATTAGTACATTCTGCCAACAATTGGTAAAGAGTATGTCGGGGATATCACGTCATGACTTCAAATGTTTGTAAGATTATTGTAAGTTGTACGTAGCATCTGCGTTGAACAGCCATGATTATCTGAACCTGCAATTGATAAAATTATGACCATACTTAGAAGAGCATAATCAAAGAATGATCATACAGAGGCATTTGGTAGCGTATGCATTTTAGAACTCCTTTCACCAACGTTTGATAAAGCAAAGTGCAGAGTTATTCCTACTTTTATATAGAATCAATATGAGAATGGCAATTAAGTTCGCTAGTTACGAATTGAGGTAAGAGTTCCACAAGTTCAGTCATGATAAAGCAAGCAAGTTAGACAGACTTTTACGAAAAGCAATTAAAAACTTGGGATTTATTCTTATTAAGCTTTAATAAATTTGTTCACATCAAATGGAGAACTTATTAAAGTTATTCTGCACTCGCAAAAAACTATGTGAGTGTATTATATTCTCACAAATACGTATCCTTAGTGACGGATTCAACATTATTTACAACAACATCATAACAATAACAGGTGCTAGATGGCTGCCCTGTGGTACCACCGAGGTGACACTATTTCAATTTGATACAGATGATACTGTACTGGTGAACTTCCAAGCTAGATTTAATTCACAATATGATACCTGTCTGCAAATCAAACGCTTTTTGTTTGAGAAGAATGATTTGGTGAGAGATTTTATCAAGAACTTTACTGAAATCTGTAGCCGCAAAGCCCGTTTTTCAAAGCACATAATGTACAAGTACTTGAAACAATTTAATATGTAGTTCTTACCCTTTTACCAATATTGCTTATTAGAAAAAATGGATTAGAAGTGAAGGAACATCGTGTCGTATGCAATGAGTTTAGGTACAAGAGAGCTTAGCAATGGGCGTATAGTCGAGAATATCACTCTTTCAGCCCTCTTTACGGGTGAGAATAACACACAAGCCTTTCCACGATTTATGAAAATCTCCGAAAGAAATTGATAATTGAAGTAGCCCATTAATGGTTCGCAAATGTCACTACATGGTATCAGTCTATGCACCCTAAACTAATTGTGATTACTTATACCACTAAGCCAATATTTTGCAAAGACATCGAAAAATTCTTCCTTGACTTGCCTTGAAAACGGAATGTAGTGCACGATTAGGTCGCATGTAATTGCAGCAATTAGGTTAGGAAATCCCTCATATTTGGAATCTAGATGATAGTTAAAACGTATCTAAAGGGTGGTTAAATTTTAAGGGCCGATGTTGAATGTGAACCACACCTAAACGTCAAGTTTTTTTCTGCATTTCATTTGACATTTCTCAATTTCAGACTAACTCAATTTGAACAATTGAAAGATACACAATCGAGCAACGCGTTAAAGTTATCCAGGCTTAATATGAAAATGGGCGTTCAAATCAAAATGCATATCGTGCATTTCGTAGTAGGGACAAAAATACTCTTACTACATTTGTTGCACCCATTGCGCGGCCAAGAGTTAGGTGTACCCAGTGATTGACATAACATTTGTAGCAGTTAACCTTACAAGTGTTTGTGTATCAAAACATTTCAAAATTGCTTACGTTTTCGTTAAGGAATGGATTAAGAGTGACATCTCTGTAATAGCGCTTCATATTTGCGGTATGAACACAGTTCAGATTATCAAGACGCTGCAGCAGGTAATATTTGCTCATCAGTGTATAAAATTCTTCGGGGACACTGACGACATTAAAAGCCGCCTGCGATATGGTCGCCATAAATTATAAACTCTTTTAAGAGACGAAACAGTCTTCTACAGTAGAAATCACTGGCTAGACTTGAGGCTGACTATAACCTTTACAAAAATTGGGTCCAATTGGGACTATTGGTGTAATACGCTGTTGTTCTGCGCAGAAAAATTGTGTTTACCGATAAGAAAATCTTCACGGTGCAGACAAAATTCAACAAATAAAGTGATAGGGTCTCCTATGGAAGCGTTCGAGCTGGTCCCAAGGGTCCGAAAAGTACACCCCCAGCGTCAATCATGATGTGCTCAAGTGTATCTTATTACGGGGTTACTGACCCGCATTTTTGCGAAAAATTGGTCGGTCAAAGTGTACCAGCAGATCGTTAGGACCCTTTGTGAAATATCTAAATCATTCCCCATTCAAAAAACAACTCCAGTAAGATCCTGCGCCAGCCCATTAGGCCAAAACTACCCATACCTTGCTCCAGAGGAATTGTACCCCATTTTATTGGTACCGAAGACTGGCCTTCCGCCAACCCAGACCTTAATCCACTGGATTACAAATTGTGGACTCTTAATGGACAATGTGTGCCACAAAAGATACCTTAAGGCAAAGGAGCTCTGACCGAAGCTGTGATCAGCTTTCCAGTTGATGAGGTGTGTGTTGTAATTAAAGTGTCCGAAGAGACTAAAGGCCTACAAGACCTAAAAAGACGTTTATAAATATAGAGTGGGGAGATATTTAATACCGTGTTTTGGTAATTGACCTTCACAAGTGTAATATCGAAAGAGGCGATATTTTCCGGACCTTGCGACCGCTTGGAATCAGCCGGAATTTTATGTATCGAACTGTTAAATTATGTGAGGGTACTGGCGGAGTAACAGAACTCCACAAACGATCAAAGCTGTTAAAGCCAGGATTAATCAGAAACCTCTGTGAAAGCAGAAAATCTTGTCATGAGAAAGGAAGATGTCGCAGAAATCCATGTCTCGCCAAACAAGATTTGGGACTCAATGCATATAAAAGACACACTGGCCACTTACTCACCGCCCAATTAAAGCAGAAACGGAATGAAAGATTGGAAGCTCTACGCCCTGTGATGGTTTGAGAGTGTCAGCTACGAAGGCGTTACTGGCCTTCATTTTTGCGAGAAGGGAGTAAAAACATCGACATACCAAACGGATGTTCTGGAAGGCGTTGTGAAGGGACTCAATTAACAATTATTTTCCAACAACCTTTGGACTTTCCAACAAGACTCCGCGTCAGCTCATAAGGCAAAAACTACACAAGGGCGGCTCCAAAACAATGTGTCGGACAGCAGACGATTGGCCGTCAGGCAGTCCTGACCTCAATCTTTTGGATTATAAGCTGTGGTCTATTTTAGAGGCGATGGCCTGTTCTATTCGACACCCAAATATTGAGTCCTTGAAGAGTGCATTTATCCGTGTAGTATACAATTTTCCAATGGACGAGGTGCGTGCTGTGATGGATAAGTGGCCAGAGCGACTCAAGGCCTGCATAAATACAAATGGCGGCCATTTCGAATAAATTGTTTAAATATTATTTCCTAAAAAATAAAATTGCTTCGTTTTTATTTATTTTTTAAGGTATACCTTTTTCGAATTCCTCTATAATAGGTACAAGTAATTATCAGAATTGATTAAAATCTCGAGTTCGAAAATTTTCACGAAAAGAATGCTCGCCGCAAGTAAAAGATACTACCTTACATATTGGCAAAGCCAATCGCCTGCAGTGGTTCATGGTATTGTGGAAGGATTTGAGGAGCATGTCTTTCTGTCAACAATTTTTTGTTCTTAAATGGATGCATATGGCATGTATGCAGGTAGCCTAACTCGTCTACGGTATACTATGTCACTACTTTGAAGACATTCCACTCCTTGAAACTTTAAATGTTGTCGGAAACAATACCAGAGCAGAGAAAGTAATTTATCACATTAAACAGGAATATAAAAAAAAAAGAATACCCTCTTAACTCATAAATAAAACAACCGAACCGAACCAACATGACGATAGTTAAACAAGTGCACTAACCTGAAATTTCCAACGTGATAAGCTACAACAGCTCTCGCTCGGAGAACTGCTTCTGAGTTCAATATTTCGTGCATATTAGGCAATGCCACCGGTAGGCTCCAAAGAAACCTAGCTAAACGCTCAATATCCCCCGAGTCCTCAAGTGTTTTGCAAACGATCTCGACTTGAGTGGCCGAAAAAGCCAATGTAGGAACCGCCAAAATCGGGCTGGGTGCTATAATCTGGTGATTTGGTGAGAATGTCTCTGAAGGAGGATTTTTACCCTCCGTCGGTCCAACGGCCATCTTATTAATTGAATCCACTGTGAACAAATTTGCATACTATACTGAGGCAATTTGTTATTCAATCAATAATTTTTCGCTTGCATTTAGTTATGAGACACATCGATGCACTGAGAGGACAACACTTTTGGACTCATTTTCTATATTGACACACACTACTGAAAGCGCTAAGGATTTTTTTTTTTTTTTTTTTTTTTTAATTCTTCAAATTTATTTGGATTTAGCACTTAATTTATTCACTAATTTCGATTTTAAAAATTGTTTTTTTTTTTTCAGATTGTATTTACACACGGTTTTATTGTACGAGTTTCGGTTGGACGCAGAACACCGACGCCAAAGTGGGATCAAGAAAATATAATAATTATTTGGAAACCGCACTATATGCACTCACAGACGTCTGTCAGTTAGCAGAGTATCGCCTTCAACGGTAGATAACCAGCTCATTAGAGGCCAATTCCGTCGCCACCGCCTTCTCCGAAACCGTCGCTACTCTATCAGAAACGAGATACACACACGTATCCACTTAAACCAATGAGACATAAACAGATATCCGTTCGGTACACGATGTGTAATCTACACATTGCCCGTTCTTGGTTAAACTGGTAGCGATATCAACAGTATTTTTCACCGCGCACTGACTTCTATTATCCGGCCGGGGCTGGGTACTCAAAAGTGGGAGTTCAAACGCAAAAATTACCGGACATATACTTCTTTCAAATACACAAACTGCCAAGGCAAGCAACTCCGGCCATCTGACGGTAACCGAATTGCGGCTATGTGCATGCACAAAACCCAACCAGATTCTGGAGGGCGTCACCTGTCTAAGAAATCTCCGCCCATCTGAGTAGTGCTATCTCTTTCAGCCTGAAGGAAAACTGAGCCCCTGTGCGAAGAGGACGACATACACGGTTGTCATCAACGTCAGCACTGCCAGCCAGACTACGATTATTGTCGCCGTGAATTGGATGGATCTAAATGATCCAACAAGCAATGAAGGGTAACAAATCAAAGAAAAGATACTCTCCCGCTCTCATATACAAAGAGGATGGTTCAGTAGATTTTGAACGATTGTAGCCGGGGTGGAAAGCGGCGGGCGAACCACACAACGTCGTCGAACGAAAACGATATTAGGGTGTTAACAGATTAGTTGTTTACATGCCAAAGTAAATGAGTCCGTCGAATGAATGAAAGCGTATCTGGAAGCAGCAGAAGCAGCAGCAGCAGCAGGGTAGCCGTAGCCGTAGCCGCAGTCACCTTATGGTACGAGTATACGAGGGAAATGTTAATGTATCCATCTTGGCTTGGCAGCGCTCTGTCGTTCTGGTTATATGCGCGCACAATGGGAGTAATATGATTATAGGAATCGAGCGGTGTGTAAAACAGTCGGCGGCAATGAATGCGACGAAGACCGACGAATTGGCAACAATGCGCCAGCCTGCCTGGGAACAACACGTCGTTTCTGGGGCGACTGACGGAAGGGCTCCTATTCTGTTGTGTCACGGATTCACGTAGCATAGCAGTGCTTGTTTTGTGTGACGTTCGTTCAATTTGTTACTTTTTTTTTTTTCCATTATTAATATTTTTTTTTTTTTTTTTTTGATAATGTAACAGGAAAAGGATCATTGTGTTGTTATAGCAGGGAGTTGCCTTTGTAATAGGTAGGTAGGTAGGTATGTAAAATTATTCTATGCTGATAGTGGTGTGCTTCTATTAGAACGAGTTCCCTTGCAAACATTAGAGCAGACCTATTGCTCTATTGTTAGGTAGACAAGTAGGTAGGTAGGAAGTACATTATGTACATGAAATCCACCCTAAGCCTGACGTTTTGGAAAGGGAAATAAAGACAGTTTCATTGAGGCATTAGTGGAAAGGAAATTTAGGGTAAATAGGTGGGTATTTAGAATTTGGCTAGGTAATGAGTGTGCCCGCCAAGATGGGCGCTGAAGAGTGTTCGGCGTCATATCTATGGCTTAATCTGTTTACTTTTAGGGCAGGGTCCATTCAACATGGTTTATTGGGTTTATTGAGAATATTTGCAAATGTATTAGATTATTGATGTTATTTATGTTTGAAACTCTTTTATCATTTTGGAGGGTTATCAACGTTACGCGTTATTATGCACATACATATGTACTCGTATGTAGGTAGGTATTCAAACCAATGTCTAACGCGTTTCTGTGTTGTTTTTTTTTTTTTCAACATGATATGTGGGTATCTAGTTGATGTGACATCTTGACAGTTGCGACATCGTTAATCTTGGATTATGTATAAAAATCTACCCCAGAGTCAGTAATTTATTGGTGGTAGATACAATATAGGTAGGTAGGTACCCAACCATAATGATAGTTGAAAATAATTAAATGTCTGATACAAGTACGGAGATTGTAAATCACAGTTTTCTGTTCTGCCCTCAAATGGTGTTTCATACCTAACTGGTGTAGAGTTTTGCTTATCGATAGGAAATCTGTCATAGCTAAGCCCATTTTGTAAGATCGTTTTGCCTTTTACTTTATGTAGCTAAGTAGGTATTTGTGTAAGTTAAGTAAACAAGGCAGTTTTATGTACATAAGTATTGTATTAAACGGAGAAGCAAGGCGCCGTCTCATTTCCTGGGCCCCAATTTGTTCGAGACAAATGTCAGCTAGGTTTCGTTCGAAAATTCTTCTCCAGTGCTACGTTCCAATAAATGAAGCTACCGAGAAAGAGAAAACCGCTTTCTATACTTATCTAAGCACGGTGTACACTAGCGCTCCGAGAGCCGATATCATTATCGTCATGCCCAAGTCGGATCAGACAACGCGGGCCTGGAGCGCGTAATGGGATTCCGATCACGAAATGACAACTTTGTCGACTATTGTAACGCACATCGGCTTGTTTTGGGTGGGACCTTATTTATGCACAGACCTTTCATAGAATCACCTGGGTGTCTCCTGATGGTCAAACTGAAAACCAAATTGACCACTTCATGGTGCAACAGCGATGGAGTCACAATTGTGATGTTTGTAAAGAAAGAATCGCGGAGGTAGGATGTGATCATCACTTGTTACTTACAAGGCTTAAGCTATGAACGGCAGATGTGCAGCGGCACTCAGAGGATGTAGCAAGGATAATGAAGTTCAAAACGATTGCTTTTAATGACCCCAATATACGAGTACGTCGTAATTTTAACACCACCCTCAACGACAGACCATCGTTCTTAAACGAAATTGGAGATCCATCCATTGACGCGAAATAAAAAGCTTATTTATGGGAACTGAATCCGAACCTGTGCCCAGACAATCTAGAGCTAAAGACTCCTGGATATCCTAAGATACCTGGTACAAAATTGGGCGTCGTAAATCGTTGAAGATACAAATAATCGACCAGACAGACGCTCAATGAAAGGTGGAATTTCGAAGCGAATATCGGATAGCTCGTAGGACAGTTCAATGCTGTTTGAGACGTGACAGGAGGACGCGGTTGGACGAAAATGCGGAAAAAGCTGCAAAAAGGGGAGATATCAGAGAATTGTACAGGATATTCAAAGAGTTTGTCGATCAAAAAAGCAACACCAACCATCCTGTACTGGATGTGAACGGCACCCTGTTGGTATCAATTGAAGACCAGCGGTGCAGCAATGAGCCCGTAATTTCTTGACATGTGCAGATCTTACAGTGGTATTGACATCGGACCACGAACAGTTGCAGAAATCCAAACTCCGATCAATCTCCTCAAAGCCAACAAAGAAGCTGGACTTCATGGTATACCAGCTGAGTTCCTGAAATCATATCACGCCACAACGGCTAGTATTCTACATTTGGGAAAATGAAACCTATTGCAGGGACTGGAAGGACGGTGTTATTGTTAGGATACCAAAAAAAAGAGGCGATCGTAAGAAGTGCAATAACCGGCTTTTTTCCGATTTTTTCTGAAACTAATGGCAACTATCATTCTCAGGCGGATAAAGGCTAGAATCGAGACTACACTCAAAAGGCATCAGTCGATCGTGCGTTGACCACATCAATATCTTGCGTATCATTCTCGAGCAATCAGCAAGTTCAAGTCACTGCTTTACCTCATGTTCGTGGATTTCGAGAAGTCCTTTGACCAGGAGAATCGCGAATGCATGTGGAGATCTCTTCTTAGGGGAGGAATCCCCCCAAAAATAGTTGCTATTATAAAGGAGTCCTGCAATAACGCAAGGTGTTTCATTATGTAGAGTGTAGCTGATTCTTTCGAAGTGCAACAGAGAGTGAGACAATTCTGCGACAGACGATGTACTGACACGGTAGGTGTATCTGAGGGGCATGGCACCGAATGGAGACAGTTTGAAAGGCAAAGTCGTTTAGGCTATGCCAATGATATCTGTTTTCTTGCAAGTACCATTAGCGGGTTGGACGAGATGTGTCAATCACTGCAGGTGAATGAAAAGGCGGTAGGTCTAGGGATCAATGGCAAAAAGATAAAATTAATGCCCAGAGGCTCTTCCACACATCAGCGTATTATTCTGAAACAGGCTGGAAGTTCATGATTATTTGATGGCGGGACGGACCTAGACGTTAAATGAAGGATAAATAAAGCTCGCACAGTCTTTGGTTTCCTGTCTTCTGTTTGGAAATCTAGTCAAATCTCCTTACGCACTAAGTTAAGATTCTTCGAATCCAATGTTAAATCCGTGCTATTGTATGCCTGTGAAACCTTGAAAATTTCGGCAAACATCACAATAAACTTACACTCTTTCGTTAATTGCTGCTGCAATACATCCTAAAGATTCGCTGGCCGCTAATTATATCCAACCAGGAATTGTGACGTAAAATGAGTCAGACGCTGTTGGATATAGAGATGAGCCAGAGAAAATGGCGCTGGATTGGTCACACACTGAGGAAGCCAAATAGCAAGAATGGAATCCTCAGGGTGCACGGTGGGTTGGAAGACTAAGAACATCGTGGAGATCAACAGTCTTGGCAGAAGCAGCAACTCAGAAGGAGACGTGGACACAGCTGAAATATCTAAACCGAGAAAGATGGAAGAGATTTGTTGCCGCCCTATGCCCCAATCGAGTTTAAAGTAAATTTGATGATTCTCCATGGAAAGGTGCCTAGGTTTTTTGTTGCTCCAGTGGATGCAATGAAAATCGTCGAAAAAGTCGATTAAGGATTTGAAAAATCATGCAATACGAACTTACCTTGGAAGCTTCACACGCACGGAGCCAAATCTGGAGAATAGGCTGGATGAGGAAGCAGTTCATATCGCAATTCAGCTAATTTTGCTGTTGCTACTGCGGACGAATGAGCCAGTGCATTATCGTGAAGAAACAGCACTTATTTCTTCTGCAAATGGAGCCCTTTTTTCCATCAATTCTGCATTAAATTTATCTAATAAATTGGCATAGCACTGTCCGGTGATCGTTTTCCCCTTTTCCAAATAGTCAATGAAGATAACCGTTGCCTTTTTTGAGCACGTTCGCCCACTGTTTTGATTGTTCCTTCATTTCTGGCGTGTAGTGGTGTATCCAGGATTCATCAACTGTTACGAACCGCTGTAAAAATTCACTTGAATTGCGCTTGAAGAGTTCCAAATTCTGTTTTGAAATCTTCATCCGAATCCTTTCCACCGTCAGCAAACGCGGTACCCATCTTTCCGTTAATTTGTTCCTGCCCAAATGGTCAAATGCAGGATTCGAATGACGGTATCATTTGAAATTGCTACAATCTCAGCTATCACCAACACAATATTGTGGATTTTGTTGACCATTTCTTTCGTTGTGACATCATTTGGACGTCATGGGCGCTCAGTGTGTTTTGTGCTCGTACGAAATTCAGTTAACCACTTGTGTACCATTCCATGCGAGGGAGCAGAGTCTCTATAATATTTTTTAAGTTTGTCTTCAGTCTCTTTAATGGTTTTACTACGCAAAAAGTAGTGCTTTATTAAAACACGAAACTCACTTTTATTCCATTTTGTCCATATGTCACAAACCAAAGTTCTTTCGATGTAAAAAGCTGTGTTTGACAGATCTATTTGATTTTTTTTTATGACGAGAAAGAAACAAAGATGTCAGAAAAAAATCCTCTATGCGATCCGAGCGCCATCTTGAATTAAAGTCACTGACTTATCGAACAGCTCTCGTACACAGTGCTTATATCCAGTGCAACTATCTATCATAATAGAGGGAAATATTTGTACTGAATTCTTCCTCATTAATAATAAATTATTAATAATTTCATAAGCAACAAATCGAACAGTTAAATCATCACTGTAGGTAATTGTTTGCCCTATAAAAAAATAATTTTTGCAGATTGTTAATCTATCTTGTTTCCTTTTCAAGATATTTAAGAAAAATAAGAAAAGGTAGACTCGGGTAAAAATATTTTTCCCAATTACGAGTATGAGAGGTCTAGCAGCGGACTAGTTCTGATGTTAACCCCTCACTTCGTCTTTGACTGGATTGCTAGGAAAAAATGCGCCATGGCTCACTGGTGCGTGATAGTTAAGGGTCGAGTCCCAAAAAAATACAAAAAAAAAAAAAAGTAGATCATGGTCCCACCTCTTGAGTCTGGTAACCATTCGAAAATAAAATTCTCATGAGACAATTTCTCTCATAAAACTGTAGTCAATACCATTCGTGTGTCGCACAGCACAAATGGCTGTGAAAAGGTATGCCAGGCTATAAATGGGTTGTTAGCAACAAAAAAAATAATTTAAAAGTGGTTGTTAATATAATTGGTAAAAAAAATCATAATATACCGTTGAATTGATGTTCAGATATCGTTAGTCGTAGCCAAGTTTTGATCTCATCAAGGTGCTGAATGTTCTCTTAATAGTAGCACTGGGGTACTGAGTGGTGAGAAGTATCTCCAAACAATTTCTTGCACTTTCTTCTTTCTTCTTTCTGCAGTGAGGGTGTGGAAGAACTTGCTACGTAAGATTTTTTTTGGAAATTTATGTTGGAGTGAGAAGCATTGGTTCTGTTTGTTACTCGCGAATATAATATTGGTGGCATTCGGACTCGTTCCACAGCCTTTTCCATGACTTTTCTCAAAACTTCTGGCAATAAATTCTCCACTTCTTGTCTCCTTTAGGTCCGACAAGGTCTGTGGCTTGTTAGTATAGACCCGTGACCTCAAAAAACCCCAAAGATAGAAGTCTGGAACGGTCAAATCGAGAGATCTTGCGGGCCAATGCAAATTGCCAAAACGAGAGATTAAGCGGCCGGGAAACGCTTGCTGCAGAATGTCCACTGTCACGCGTGCTGTGTTTGCGATTGCACCGTCCTGCTGGAACCACATGTTCTCCAAACCCAGTTCGTCAATTGCGGCAGGAAGAAGTTCTTGATCATGTTTCTGCAGCGTTCACCAGTCACGGTGTTGCCGATGCCGCCTCGAAAAATGATGGGCCAATCACCTGATATAATGACTCTACGTACATTACATTGGAATTTCCAGTCCCAGAAGCGATAATTTTTGCTTTCACCAAAATTCGCTGTAAAGACTGTCTATTGATGCCCAATTGCATGGCTTGTCGTATGGTTGATGTTTGAGGGTCCTTTTGGACATCTACAGCCAAAGCAGCGATATTCTCGATCGAGCGGTTGCTCCAGGGCCGGCCACATCTGAGACTGTCCCTTGTCGAGTCAGTCTCCTCGAGGCGAGCGGCTAAACGCCACAGTGTTTGCTTGGTTGGTGCCACACGACTAGGGAATCGACGACGAAATTCACGTTGAGTCAAAACTACCTACCGATTATTTGTCAAATATGTTGACACAATTATTCCGCGTTCTTGAAGAGTATAGAAATACATGGTTTGACTACGTCTATCTGTTTATACGTGCTTTACAAATGTCAAAGTCGCAATGACATAAGACGCCATTTGCAAAAATGTGAACATCTTCCGATAGGGTAACGAATTTTCTTTATGATTCGCTTGAGGATCGGGATGGCTATTGGTCAGAAAACTGCTAACTGTTTGAAATGGGTCATATTTTCCTCTTATGACGCAGCTAGTTAATTTACTCAACAACATTTTTGATAGATAGTGCGAAAATAATTGTCTTCTTAATAGCACCCCACTTATTATGCGGTTAAACTGTGAAAGGTTGATCCTTACCTGGCTAATCCGTATTTAGTGACAGATTGTATTAGATAATGATGGCGCTACAGTTCGAGGATTTTACTAACAAACATCTCCAATCATCATGATCCCTAGCCAGCTGCCTCAAGTTGCGTACGCCGGAGTTGGTCGAGGACACCCTACACTTGATCATGCCTTTGGAGATGAGGTCCTCCTCTTCAGCGTAGTCCCTTAGGAGTGGAGTAGAAGATTCATCGGGCTGGAGCCATCTTAATCATTGTACAGGGATTTTCTTGACCAAGTCGGTGTCGCTGTACAGCTCGTATAGTTTTGGTAAATCTTCTCCTCCATAACCGTCAACGCAGTTAAGAACATAAATCGAATGTAGAACTTTTCTTTCGAAGATTCCAAGTACGCTTTCATCCGACTTTAGCAAAGTCCATGCTTCTGCACCAAACAGCAGGACGGGGATAGTGAGGATCATGTAAAGCGTCTCCTTGTTTCTTTCCGATAGGACCTTGCTAGCAGAGCCTAGGTAGACGAAGTTATAGTCCATCGTAACATTCTGGCCGAGACGTCGGTGTTCATAGGGAGCATATATTCCGTTTTATCCTCGTTTTCAAATAGACCTATTTTAGCAGCTTCTGAATCGATGTTAGTGAAGGTGTCAATGTCGTCTGCGTAACCAAGTAGTTGTACGGGTTTGTGAAAAATAGTGCCTGATGTGTAGACCTGGGAATTTCGCACTATTTTCTCTTTTGGGTCTTTTCCAGGATCTTGCGTAAAGTGAAGATTCGGTCGATTGTCGATTATTCAGGCCTAAGACCGCACTGGTAATTCCCCGCTAGTTCGTCGACGTATGGTTTCATGCGCTTCAGAATTACACCAGATAAAATGTTTATAGGCGATGTTCCTTATTCCTATGTGATTTGTGCAAGTGTCCCTTCTTATTGTGCTAAGATTCTAATCATCGGGCATGCTTTCGTCGGTTGGTGCACATATCCTACCAAGTCATCGTCTGCAGCCTTAAACAGCTCAGCTGTTAGACCATCTAGATCTGCGTTCTTGTATGATTTCAGCCTAGCTATGGTTGCTTCAACTTCGTTCCGGTCCAGTGGTTGTATTGATTGGTTGTCCTCCAGGTTGAGATAATCAGGTTGCCTGAAAGCAGGATTTTGGCTTCCGTCACCGTTTTACAGCCTGTAGAAATAGTCTTTCCACATGTTTAGTATTTATTGACAACGACCCCATATTTTGCCTTTGAACCATCGTTGACAATATTGATTTACCCGCTGTTTTTATATTGCTCTCCTAGTGCGGAAATCCAAAGCGAAAGCATTCTTGAAGTTCAGTCTAGAGCTGAGGTAGCCAGTAGGAGGAGACTAAGTCCGGAAGGTGGCTGTGACTGTACGGCTTAGTAGCCTAGCACCCAAATTCATTAAGCCTGTATGCACTGTACCATTTGATGCTTTTAATCACCCTTACTCTCATAGTTTTGCCTGAAAAATATGCTGACGACTACATACTTCTATTCTCTTAGTCGGTTCCAGTGATACAGTAAAGTGAGGCCACTACGATTTGGTCCCGCATTGAAAGTTTGTGTAATTTTGAAAGTACAGGAGCAGGACTAAAATAAAATGAGATAGCAATATGGCACTTCGACTAGAGAATAACTGTGAATACATAGATTAGGAGGTATAAGTTGTAAGAACACACTTAGGACGCCTGTCGTTCTTTAAACCAGAGACAATAATATTTCACGCATAGAACAAGGTTAGATTATTTTGAAGGGAAGTGCCCTAAGTGCTTATCATTTGGGCCATATGGTCCATTGTGTTTCCCTTTTTGTTGTGTGGAACCTATATTTAAAACCTTTGTCTTGCGGTGGGCTCTGTTGCAAACCAGCCAGTGCTCTTTATAAAGCCTGTCATATTCCTAAGTGGAACTTGTACGAGATCCCCTAGTTCGTCAAAAAGCCTGTTTCCCGTATGACGGAGGCGGCGGTTTTGAAGATTTGGGCAATCACATAACAAGTGTTTGATCGTTTCTGTCTCCTCTATATCTTGACAGCTTCTGCAGTGGTCGGGTGTGTTGATGGTCTAGTCTAGCAGCCATTTCCCCTATCGCGCAGTGTCCTGTTAACGCGCCTTCCAAGACACGAATTTATTTTTTATTCATCGCCAATAGGCTTTTTGTTCTGTTTTCATCCACTGTCGGCCATAAGCTGCGGGATATGACACAGTCGCTTCTGGCGGACCATGCGGAGTTAATCAGTTCTCTTGCTTTTAGATCTATTTTCCCTTTCAGTTCACCTATTGGAGCTTCTACTGATATCCGAGTATGTTGGAAATGCAATACTGATCCCTTTTTAGCTAGTTTATCTGCTGTCTCGTTTCCTTTTATATTGCTATGTCCAGGAACCCAGCAGAGAGTTACGTAATGGGTGTTGCATATTCTGTTCAACGTATTACGGCATCTAGAAACTGTTTTCGAGCTGACTTCCTCGCTGTCTAGTCCTTTGAATGCCGCTTGACTATCCACGAAAATTGGATTTAGTTTTTTGCTATGTATGGTGTGTGCAACCCTATCAATGGCGAAGACCTCAGCTACAGTCATCCGGGAGTATGTATGAGTGGTTGATTTTAACTCACATAGAACAAAATTTTGTGCCACTTTGTTTGTAACATTTCATTGTTGACGAAACGTATTGGAAGCAAAATGATCCGAATTGTTGAATTTCTCTACAAAGCAGATACACTAGAAAGTTTTAGACACATTTCAGTACGTGCCCTGACGGCACATAGACCGGCTGTGAAGGATGGTGAACATTAGGTCCGATTTTCGTTTATGTTCTGGTTGCCGAGCAACCAAAAAAATAGATGTGTACGTACGTCTGCTGGTATTAGGGCATACTTCAAATGTGTATTTTCATTTTGATTTTGCCTCTAATTAAAATTTGTACTGGAGACTAGAAGCATCTACAAATATGGCTTCTGTATGTGACTTCCAAAAATTACTTGTTCTACAGGAGAAGGATTTTTGATAGAAAGATATTGGCGTGGATATCTGGTGGATAGAAAAGTGATGAGGCTTTTGCGACTTGGCTAGTAAAACGATCAAATGTCGCATTTCTAGGAATCATTGCATTGAAGTTTTTGGAACAACTGCTATAGTAGTATCTTTTATCTGCTTATCTCTCTCTCTCTCTCTCTCTCTGAACAAAGTATCGATTGCTACGTATGTATCTCGTATCGAAAAGAAGGTAACGATATTTACTTATGTCAAATTCGAGGAGCATCAAACAGTACTTGTGTGGCGCTAAAAAAAAGTTACAAAAAACTGGAATGTATAGGAAACATTCAAGTTTATAAAAAACTAATTAAAATCGTTCACAACACAAATAGATAGTATTTACTTACATGATTGTCATGTGAAAGTGTACAATTAATAGTTCCTTATAACCGCAAGATGGCACAACACTGAAAATGCCATACAAAAGGTAGTTTCGGGCGATTATTTGGTAGTTCTTGAGCAATTGTTGGCGACAGAATACTGTATTGTTTTTTATTATCAAAATAATACCTATGGTCCAGAAATTATACGGCCTTATGATGCTTTCGTAAAGCAATTAGATCATCTGCATATAGTAGGCATTAACTGTAGCTTAACACAGTTGTTATATCATTGATAAATAAAATGAAAAGTAAAGGGCTCAGGTGACTACCTTGAGGTACACCTGAGCTGCAATATAATGGTTCTGGAAGAAATAATTTAATCTTTACAATCTGTACTCTATTCATTAAAAAAGGTGAAATCCATCTCAAAATAGATGAGTGAAAACCGAAGCAATTCAGTTTGCGTATTAAGATACTATGATTCACAGAGTCAAATGCCTTATTAAAGTCGGTATAGACCGTATCCACCTGATAACCCTCTTTCAAATGAATTTAGTACAGACGATGTGAAATATACGAGATTGGAGGCTGTGGATCTACCTGAAACGAAACCATGTTGAGATTCCCATATATATTCTTTGACATAAAATTCCAATTTATCTTTGACTATACTCTCAAAGAGCTTAGGGATGGCTGATAATTTACAGATTCCCCTGTAGTTCTTAACGTCATTTGTAGACCCAGATTTAAATATTGGAACTAGAAATGAGACCTTCCACTCATCTAAAAAAAAATGCCAAGATTAAGTGGTAAGAAGGGGGTAACAGATACTGTCTTTACAGCTTCTTAAAACCAATGCTGGAATACCATCCACTCCTGAACTTGCCGGTGGTTTTAGACTGCTAAGAGCCAGAACGATGTCATGAAAATCGAGATAAATGCAGTCAATATTCACTCACTCTCTGATCGATTACGGTGGCTGGAGCTAAGTTGATTGAGGTGTTATTTATGTGTACAGATTCAAAAAATCGAGCAAACAATTCGCAGGAAGTTCCAATATTATTGGATTCTACGTTTTCATACGACATAATCTCCGGAATACCATACGTATTACGCTTATGCTTTATAAAACTCCAAAAGCTTTTGGCGTCAGTTACTAGCTTGCTCTCGATATCCATAATTTCTGTGGAGAAACCTGCTAAGCACGCAGAACTGTTTTCTCAAGGTACAAAAGCCAGCATAATCAACCAAGTTTTGGGACTTTTTGTTCCGTTTAAGTGCTTTAGTTTTAAGGTTCTTTAAATTCATTAACTGAGGATAACTACATATGGTCCGCCAGAAGAGACTGTGTCATATCTCTCAGCTTATGGCCGACAGTGGATGAAAGCAGAACAAAAAGCCTATTGGCGATGAATAAAAAAGAAATTCGTATCTTGGAAGGCGCGTTAACAGGATACTGCGTGATAAGGGAAATGGCTGCTAGACTAGAAATCAACACACCCGACCACTGCAGGAGCTGTCAAGTTATAGAGGAGACAGAAACCATCAAACACTTGTTATGTGATTGCCCAAATCTTCAAAACTGCCGCCTCCGTCGTATGAGAAACAGGCTTTTTCACGAACTAGGGGATCTCGTACAAGTTCCAATTAGGAATATGATAGGCTTCATAAAGACCGCAGGCCCCTTTGCGACAGAACCCACCGCAAGACAAAGGTTTTAAATATAGGTTCCACACAACAAAAGGGAAGCACAATGGACCGTATGGCCCCGTGATAAGCACTTAGGTGCACTTTCCTCCAACCTAACCTAACCTATGGTGGATGGGAGAAACACAGCACATGAGAGGCGACGTTTCTGATAGCTTGCTGGCAATGATGCAACTGATTTTCTGATACTGATTGTCGGAATTGGACTTCTGGAGAGGTTAAGGACTTCCGGTAGTCTCTTTTGATTGTAGCCGTAAATAAATTTAAATATAAACATAAATGTTTCCCACAGCAGTATTTATTCGCTTTGTACTTTAAGTTTCAAAAGTCCTAAAACTGGGAATTTAGCAAACTATGATTTTAAAAGCTCATTAATGGCATTTGCTGCATACTGGTATGTATGATACGTTCATAATAATGAACATCAATAAGCCGTTAAAACATTAAACCCACAAGACTTTATAAATATGTGTGGTTTTACGTTTTTGGTTGCATACACGATATTACGTGAATTTAAAGAATTGCGTATTGAAATTCGGAAAAACTGCAATCGCCTGTAAGAGTATGGCAGGGATTTTGTGAGCACAGATGCAAAATTCCTCTCAATCTTTGTCAACAACTTAATTTACGCCAACCAATACAAGAGACTTTAACAACCAAAATCTTAACAATTTGATATGTTTTTTCCTACTCATATGGAATTTTTCAAAAATAATCACAGTATTAGTCTCGCTGGCCTAAGGTCGGTCTCGGTAATGCGGCATCAATCACCATTTTCAATCTATTAAAATTGAAGAACATAGCAACAACATTTGAGGTAATTATTTACGTATTTGTTAAGGCTGTTTGCAAGTCTTACCGCACTTGAAGAATCTGATAGTCTTTTGAGAATAATTCCATCTTGCTACTGAAAACAGAAACTGCAAATCATTGAAACAATACATCATCGAAATATTTTTAAATTATTTGCCTGCACATTTGAAAGCAGTCTAATACCTGTCTACAGCGTGTCGATACGAATCCAGTTTTTAGTGTTTTTTTTTATTGCTTTTTTCTCTTTGTCGTAAAGATAAAAGTAAAACAGAAATAGAAAAAAAAATAGCTCCACTGCGAACCACTGCGAAACGAGCAATTCATACGGTCCACGAATAAAACGGACAAAAAAATATTGAGGAAACATTTAAATGTATCTCCTACTCAGTCGTAGAAAAAACAGACAATTCAAGTGATTTCCTCGACTAGCTACAGGTTTTTAAAAAATCGAGGAAGTAACTACAAGGTGGGGCAAAAGTAATGTCATAATGTGAATGTGCCATAATGTTTGCAAATGGCGTCAAATGTCATTGTGCTTTGACATTTATGTTGTAGGCATATAAAGAATTAGATGACAACAAGCAATGGAGCGATACACACCTGAAGAACGCGGAATTATTGTTACTGCTTATTTGACCAATTGCCGGTCTGTTGTTTTAACGCAGTGTGAATTTCGTCGTCGTCCTGCACCATGTGCGCGAACAATTAAGCGTTTGGCTGAGCGTCTCGTGTAATCTGGGTCCACTAGAGATATCGCAAGAAGTGGCCGGCCCCGTATTGCAGGTTCGGACGAGAATATCACTGCTGTGGTTGAGGACAAACATCGACGAGACAAAGATGCACACAATTTGGGGAGACCTGAAGATGTTCCCTTACAAAGTGCAAGACGTTCACCAACTGCTGCCTGCTGACCGTCAAGTGAGGTAAACTTACTAACGCGCTCTGTTAAACCTGGTGCAAGAAGAGGATGATTTCTTATCCAAAATCATAATGAGTGACTAAGCCCATTTCCACTTAAGTGGTTATGTGAATAAACAAAATTAGCATTTTTGCGGCATGGAAAATCCACATGAAATGCACGACGAGCCACTGCATCCCCTCAAAGTGACAGTTTGGTGCAGCATTTGCAGTAAAAAAGTGCTTATGGCTCTTATTTTTTTGAGGACGCCGACGGCACTACCGTAACGTAACGAGTTTTTTTGCCGCAAGTTTCTGAATTGGGTCTCGAGCATTGTTAGTTCCAGCAGAACGGGGCAACCTCACTCACACGGCTCGGGCAACGATGGAGATTCCGGGACGTGCGATCTCCCGTTTTGGCGATTTGCACTGGCCGGCCAGATCTGACGGTCCCAGACTTCTTCCTTTTGGGGCTTTTTGAAATCTCGCGTTTATCACAACAACTAACCTTTCAAGTCTTGAAAGACAATATTTAAAAAGAAATAACCGATTTGGAGCCAGGTATTTTGCGAGCAACGATTCAAAATGCCGTAAAACGAGCACAAATGTGCATCTCCAAAAAGTGGTAATTTTTCAACTTAAGGTCATCAATTTTACACCTTCAAATAAACTTTTTGTGAAAACAGAGCCCATTTTTTTTTATTTCTAACAAAATGGCAACCAATTCACATTATGACATTATTCTTGCCCCACCTTATACATGCGCCACATCTGTTAGAAGATGTCAGTAGGGGTACCCTTCAATGGGGCATCCTATCCCCACTTGTCTAGAATTTGGTGGTTAATGAACTATTAATAATCCTGGAAGCTGAGGGTTGCTATAGCAGTCTCTGGTAAACACCTCACTACCTTAAAAGAGCTCCTACAAAACGCTTTGCATAAGCTATCTAGATGGACAGTTCGGTGTGGTTTAGGAGTGAATTTCCACAAAACCCAACTAGTCCTCTTCTCAAGGAAATATAAAATCCTACCTATTGACCCTCCACCCCTTAATGGAACAAGCCTAATTTTCTCCAACGAAGCAAAATATCTGGGTCTTATTTTGGATAGGAAACTGTGCTGGAAACCTAATATACAGGAAAGAGTTAAAAAAGCCACTGTCGCACTCTTGTCTTCCAAAAAAGGCATTACGAACAAATGGGGCTTACAACCCAGACTAACTCACTGGCTCTATATCTCGGTCATTAGACCGATCCTTATGTACGTGGTAGTTGTCTGGTGGATTGCCTTGGATAAGGCAATAAACCAGAAGTTATAAAGAAAAGTCCAAAGTTCAGCTTGTCTGTGCATTAGCGGAGCACTGCGAACGACATATTCCGGGAGCTATGGACACTCTTTTTCATTTAACACCCATCGACATTTATGGCAGGCAAATGGCAGCAAACTCAGCTATTCACCTTAAAGATACTTCACAGTGGTCCAAAAGTATATGGCCACGCCTCCATCTTAAACAAGTTTAATATCTTCCCTGAAGACATTGACTACACCATACCCTAGTTAAAATTTGACAAAAACTTCCCAGTTGCCATCCCTTCCAAAGCATTCTGGGAAGAAGGTGGTTTTACGGAAGATAAGTCGGTACATTTCTATACCGATTGTTCAAAAACTGATGACGGGGTGGATGGTGGTGTCTTCTCTGATAGGCTTAATTTTAACCTCTCTTTTCGTCTCCCAAACCACTGTAGCGTATTCCAGGCGGAAATAATGGCAATAAGGGAAGTTTTGTCTTGATAGATAGGTCAATAGATTGCATATAAGTGCTGTAATTAGTGTCATCACTAGGCACTGTCTAATAAGCAAGCATGCAACAAGGCTTGGCGTCTTCTCAAATGATTTCTGCAGAAGCTCCATGGACGAGGAGGAGGAAGAGACTATTCTTCACCTTCTTTGCACCTGTCCAGCTCTCTCCCAAAGAAAAAAACTCCACTTAGGAGCCTTTCGTTTCAACGACCTAAATGATCTGAATAATATAGACGTTAGGGACCTTCTACGCTTCATCAGAAGAGGCCGGTTCCCAAACCCTTGTGGTATCACAATGGACCTATTACTGGTCTAAGTGGTTGGCTTTTTTTGCTGACAACCACCTCAACCTAACCTATCCTATACATGGGCCGAAATATTGTTCTACGTGCGAAGTTTTATAGTATTACTCGTATATACTCTCTGTTAAAACCCTTTTTTAATTAATTAACGTTGTAAACTTTATTCAGCGCGGTCCACCAAACTAGTGACCTGTATGTACGAATTGGATTTACTACGGCTGTGTACATTTGTAGAGTCACTCTATGGTTGAAGCCCACATGTCCTTAAAAATGTTCTTTTGCAGCTTATGTATGCTTCCTTAATCCTAATTAGTTTCAAAGCAAATTTTGAACAAAAATAATATCCGGTTACAAGAGCGGTTATCGTTTCAGCTGGGGAGTGACAAAGCCAAGAATTTTGGTTCTGTGAATGCGGTCCATTTTGTTTATAGATTAACGCCAAGTTCACAACCTGTAGCTAATGTAGCTAATTAATTGACATATCATAGGCTGAGAATTAACTTTTAAATTAAAATTAAATGTTGAAAAAAAAAAAAAATTATATATGACTTACAAAGGCACACTGGATGAATAAATCTGTTGCAACAAGGAAAAATCGCTAAAGTCGAGTTTGATAATTTTTCAGGAGAGCATATTAAAGTTTTGCTAAAAAGTTTAAAATTACAAATGGTTCTAGACTATCTATTAAACATTGTACATTGTAGCTCCAATTTTGAAGATAAAGAGCTAGAACAAAATTTATCTTGAAAAAAACTCAAAAACTAAATTTTGTCTAAACTCGACTTTAGCGGTTTTTCCTTGTTGCAATAGAAATATGATGATCTAAAAAAAGTGTTAAATGTAGATAGGACCTTTACACAAGTTACGGCAGCTACATATGGGCAGGGTATACCTTTTGGCAATTTTTTTTTCGGATTTTGCTCCAAATCTAATGAAGGAAAAATAGGGGTGCTATATATTTTTGGAATCGGCGCATGTTTACCTTTTATTTTGTTTTTCAATTTTACTCTCACCTCCATAACTTTGTTGTTTTTCCACATTTCCAAAATTTTACTCTAGAGGCAAGTGAGTTTTCCTTATTATTCTTATTTTATGAGACCATAAAAAGATTCGATTTTATGGTCCATTGTATTGCCTGGCAGTAGTGGTTGGAAAAACTTAGACTTTGTTCGGTTCTCTTTTATTCGCGGTGGCTGTTATTCCCCGTTCAGACTTGAACTTGCACAGCTGGAGTCACAAACAAACACACTACCCACTACACCGAAGCCACCGCTCACCGGGTTAGTAAGAGTCAACCCTGGTTCTAATTTCAATCTCCTAAATCTAAACTAGTTATGAGGCTGTGACAGACAACTGACTCTCACCATAAAACTTCAGTTTTTACTTTTTATAGGATTATTGTAATGGGACTTTGTTACTGCATATCTGCTGAACGGACAAGTATGACTTTTGTCTTCGCCAGACTAACACCGCTGTAGCCGAGGGGGCTAAGACGCTATACCAATTATTGTTAGCCCTGGAGGACGTGGGTTCAAATTCCGGCACATGAGTTTTTGTTCATAATTATTTTTTTATTTTACAATTTCTTATCAACAAATCAGCCTTCCTTGTCCGTCATCTCGAAAATCACCTTCCTCGAGTTTTTCGGAAGATTTCCTCCTATATAGCTGCTTTTTTTTATATAATTTGCACGTGTGAAAGGGGTTATGAATACCCTTATACTAATTTTTAGGACACGGACATTTTGTGGAAAGGGGAAGAGACAAAGAAAGACAGATTGGTGTAGGTGGTTTGAAACTAGGCTCGTATTAAGTTTCAGTGAACTCCAAGGGTGGCGTCCAGATAACTGGGGAGTATTTTTTTGGTTTGCTGTTATTGTCGTTGCTTATGATTCACAGTATTTTTTTCCGTCCTCCTGATGTCATCATCACGACCAAGTTGCATTTTAGTCATGTGCCCACCCTACTGCCAGTGTTATGCCTTCGTAGTAGAGTTGACATAAGCTTTTTTGCAATTGATCGACTTTTTTATTTATTTCATTTGAAATAAACAAATGATTCTTGTCATCGGGATTCGAACCGCGAACCTGCAGCGTGACAAGCAATGATGTTACCACTACACCACGGCCACCCTCACTTTCTTTGATGTCTTGCTATTGTCAAGAAAAAATTAAAAACCGTTTAGAAAAATCAGGGTCCAACAACTATATACATAAGTACATACATTTGTATGTGCTACTTAACAATTTTTTTTTTCTATAAGATTCTTGTAATTGGCTTACTAAATATAGTGTTTTGCAGGTGGAATAAAAACACCTCCACCTACACAATAAAAATAAACACCGAGACGGGCTGCTGAGAAACACCGCGAACTCACGAGAAGCTGTCACCCAAAATTTTCTGGCATTTTGTCAGATGGAATTCCAGTGGCGAAATGGAAATTCAGGAGTTTGACTGGAAAGCTGCAGGCGATATAAATGGAGGTTGACAGAAGCACAGGGATGAGTTCTGTTTGGTGAGGAGTGACAGCAGTTATTTGAGACATGCAGATTTAAGCCAAGAAAAATTTAAGCAATTTTATTCAAATAAAAAAGAAGTTCCCCAGAGAAATTGTATTCTTTATGAAACTCACCAAAGTTTACTGACATTTTGTTCCAATAACTGACTTTCTGTGGAAAGTTTTCATATTCCTCAATCATCCAGTTCAACGTTGAGAACACGTCTTCGGCGCAACTGGCAAATTTTGTTACAATACTAAAAGTTTTGACTGATCCGACCTCTGCAGTAAGCTCACCATCACAAAATAAAGTGCCGAACTGGGTCGCAAGTACTTGCACTTTTTAATTGTTTATCCGCAATAACTCAGATTTGAAATCTTTGTTTTTAAATTCGTTTAATTAAAAATTTATTTTTTTATATAATTTTTCAAAATTTGGTATTCCATGATCTTGCATATATCAAATATTGTTTAGATATCATTTTCGAACAAAATCGATGGAGCCATAGTTGAAAAATAGTAAATTTTTAAGAACTAGTCAATTAGTAAAGTAGCGTTATACGTGTTTTTCTGTCGAAAATATGGTACGCCATCTGATATCATATATCTACCGCAACTCAAATATCGAATTTGATCAAAATTGTTAGGGCCATTTTTGAGAAAATATTTTTTTTTTTTTTCAAAATTAACGAACGAAAGAAAATTTGGATTTGGTCTCGAATTGTGACGCTACAGATATGAAGTTTGAAGAAAAACCGTCAAGCCGTTTAAGCTGCAGTCGTTCATACAGACAGATAGAATTGAGAGACTTATTTTATAGAGTTTCTCTATCAAAGTACTATCAATTTTGATCAAAATCTAGACATCGACATTTTTTAGGAAAGCAATACTTGCCCTTATGCATACATAGATGCAAATTAAAATAGCTGATCTAAGTGTCCCTTTCTCCAGTTCTTTGGCGATATTTCTACAATGGTTGATCGTAGAAAAAAAAGTTTACACATACCTACTACATAAACTTAACTGGAAACGAAATACGGAAGAAAGGATGAAAAAAATGTCTCAATGCATTTTACATTGGAAAAAAATGGGGCCTACAACCACACATCGTATAGTGGTTGTTCAGATATTGTGAGACCTATTATAACTTATGGTTCAGTTGTATGGTGGGAGGCGGCAAACTCAAAGTCATACCTAAAAAATCCTCACAAGATATAAAGAATAGCCTGCCTAGGAAATCCACACCGCAATCTGGAAACACTACTGCATCTTCAACCACTAGAGTTTTACACAAAGAACGTTTCAGCCAATGGGGCGCTCAGACTGAGAGAGAATCAAATTTGGAAGCCTCGTGTATTCGGTCACGCGCGAGTACTGTCTTTAATCAAGCAGGACAGATTACGGTCTCTTTTCCCGATAGACATCACTCGAATAAGTCTAACACTATTATTAAAGGTAAAGTCACTTCACAGGTGGCAAGAAGACGGAGACAAGAATGGAAGCAGGAGTTTTCTCAGACGCACTGAGTATTAACAAGTCATACAGACTAAACGACTACTGCAGTGTTTTCCAAGCTGAGAACTACGCAGTTAAAAAGGCGGTCCTAGGAATGGAACTACCAGCCATGGATATACTCATCTGTGTGGGCAGCCAACCAGCACTTTAAGCAGTGAATTCCAATCTCGTAAACTCAAAATGTGTAAAGGACTGCCTTACGGCACTTGGAGCTATCTATTATCACACAGCCTCGCTCTGCTGGATACCTGGACACACAGGAATAGATGAAAATGAAACAGCAGACAGACTGGTCAGGGACGGCTCTGACATGTATATACTGCTTAAAGTCAGGCCGGTTCTACCGACCTTCAGTGCAGCTAAGAACATTATAGACCATAAATGACTGTAGAATAATGGCAGCACTGTACTATGGTGGTTGTGCGATAACCTTCAACTTATGGCCCTCAATTGGACCAAAAAGATCAAAGTCCCTATTGTCTCTCGGTAGAAGTCAAATCCGGATGCTTATCGGCGTAATAACTGTATCATTGGAAACATGACCAGAAGATCATACATCTCTGTAGAAGCTGTAAGGATGAAGAAGAGATAGAATCAACTTTCATGCCATTATCTGACTCTCCAGGAATGTCGCCTAAGATGCTTAGGCACAAGATTCTTCGATAGCGTGAAGGACCTGGCAAAGTTACCTCTAACTGATCTTAAGAACTTTATTAACAGATCGAAATGGTTTTGTTAGTCACATGTCTTCCATGTACTGTAAGGGCAATCACAATGGACCAACTGGCCTTCGAGTGAAAATTCACATTCTGCATACAGTCCTCATGTATATTCACTATAACTCAAATATAAAATTTGGTCAAAATCGTGAGAGCCTTTTTCTTTTTTTCAAAAACCGTCATTTGTAAGGTACCGTTAATTTTGTGGTTAGAACGAAAATTCCAATTTCGCCTCGAATTATTAACCCACTGACTCCAGTTTATAAAGTTTGAAGAAAGTCCATCCAGCCGTTTAGGCTGCAGTTGGTCATATTATACGAGTACATACAGACAGACACAATTGAGAGATCTACTTTCTTGAGATTCTCTGTTATAGTACGTCAAGTTTGATTAAAATCTCAAGATCGAACATTTTCAGGAAACGAACACCTTATAGGTGCAGGTAAAAAAATGTATTATCTGCACCTAAAGCGTTTTTCAATAGGGACGTAACAATTTTGTATTTTAATATAAATGCACTCTTAAAAAGTTTTTATGATCTGTCAATGTCAAATCGCCAGCCAAGGTTTACATGAACTTCATGAACGAGCAACGTTTGAAATTTATTACGCGCATGCGTCAACAACTACCGAAATTCTGAGTCTGTGGTCGCGACTTTAAGAGCCCAAAAGTTTGAAAAAAGTCCTGAATTTCATTGAAAAATCATCTTCAGCGATGAAGCTCATTTTTTATTAGTGGGTATGTCAATAAGCAATATATGCTTCATTGGACAGCAACAAACCCACGTGTGCTTCATGCCGGAGGTGTGATTGGACCGTATTTTTTCGTCGAGGAAAATAATCGCCATGTTACGGTCAATGCAGTTCGCTATCGTGTCATGTAGGAAGACTATTTTTGGCCAGAATTGGATGGACTTGACATCAGTGATATGTGGTTCCAACAAGATGGTGTCACACAGTTGGTCAAACAATTGATCTATTGAAGAGGAAGTTCGGTAATGGCCAGCTCGCTCATGCGATTTAATGTCGATGGATTTCTTTTTATGGGGTTACGTTAAGTCGTTGGTTTATGCCAACAAGCCAACAACGTTAGAGGAGCTCAGGAACAATATCGAACGCGAAATTGCCAACGTTCCGGCCGATATGTGTGGAAGAGTGGTGGAAAATTGACACCAAAGAATCGATCGCTGCAAACATGCTCGCGGTGGTCATATGAACGAGATCGAATTCCATACTTAAATTTGACATGTGTACTACACCTGGAATAAATTTCAGCCCACCAAGTGCTGATCCACTGGATGTAACGCTCAGTGGCTTTGAATTCACTCGTATTGAACAGGATAATGTTGTCAATGCTATCCTTAAAATTAAGTCTAAAGCTGTTGTTATCGACGGAATTCATCCAATTTTTATTAAAATCATACTACCTTACATTCTTCCAGCCATAACCCATATTTTCAACAATATAATAACTACATCTACTTTTCCGACTGAGTGGAAAACTGCAAAAATTGTTCCAGCTGTGAAAAAGAAAGCGTCATCCAACTCGCCGGCTGAGTATAGACCCATTGCCATCCTTCCATTCTTATCCAAGGTCATGGAAAAGATAATGCATAAGCATATGTCTGTCTTTATCCAGCGCAATAAACTACTTTGCGCAAATCAATCTGGCTTCAGGCCGTATCATAGCTGTATGTCTGCTCTACTTAAAGTAGCTGATGATATCCGAGTGGCGACTTTTCCAAGGCCTTTGACACAGTGGATCATATGTAGCTTCTCTTAAAACTCAAGGGGTTGTTTGGCTTTTCATCATCTGCTATCAAGCTCATCAAAACATATCTTGGTGGAAGAAAACAAGCCGTTGCTGTTAATAATGTGATGTCTGATTTTATTGCAACCTCAGCGGGTGTACCTCAAGGGTCCATATTGGGACCCTTGTTATTCACAATATTTATCAATGATCTTCCGACCATAATCAAAAATTCATTGCTACACATATACGCAGACGATGTACAGCTCTACATAAGTTGCAAACTAGACCTTATTAAAGATGCAGCTTGTAAACTTAATGAGGATCTACGAAAAGTTCTAGATTGGTCTGAAGATAATTCGTTGAAGCTTAACCCAGCCAAATCTAAATGTCTCGTTATTAGCAGAAATGGCGTGAATGCCTGTGATCTTCCTAATATATTCCTCCAAAATGAACCAATTGAGTTTGTTGACAAAGCTAAAAATCTTGGGGTATGGTTTAACAAAACGTTAAGTTGGAATGATCATATCTCCACTATTATAGGCAAAATCTATGGTTCTCTTAGGAATCTATCTATGCCGCAGTGTTTCACATACGGATGTGAAATTTTTTTTTGCAGCAGTGCTCTCATTCGACTTAAGCTCAACGTTGCGTTTAATAATATAACTCGCTATGTTTATGGATTGAGACGTTTTGACCATATTTCACAATATGCTAAGAACATATTAGGATGCACTCTTGATAAATATCTCGAGTACGGCACAATCAAGTACCTACAAAAAATTATTACCAGCAAACAGCCTCCATATTTATTCGAAAAACTTAAACTTTCACGGTCGAGCCGATCTTTAAGTTTAATCCAACCGCGTGTTCACTATCAAAACTCAGAGCGTCAATTTTTCGTTCATGCTATTCATCTTTGGAATGCACTTCCTCTCAGCGTTAGGAGACTTCATGATGCGAATGGTTTTGGGGAAACTCTCTTTCGGCACTTGGCAGGGTTAAAACAAGCACATTTTAATTTATTTGCATTTTCACAATTACGAGTACTTTAACTTTTTGTTTCTACATATTGTATACTATAATAATTTTCTACTTATACATTTTTCATTTTCATTTAGCACTGAATTGTATGAATTTTTGGATATTATACATATCTCATTTATAGCTTAAAGATGATGTAAAGTCTATTATAAATGATGTCACTTAATCAATAATAAATACTAAATACTAAATCTCAATCATTCTGTGTTTTATTTAAATACAAAATTGTTATGTCCTTACTGAAAAACCCTGTATATCCTGCTTTATCTTGTCACTACTGCTAATACGAGTCAATTATAAAACTCAGTCATATTACGTTTTTACTGACAAAACATTTTGTCAATTTGTGACCATACCGCACGTTCCTATATAAATACATGCCTACATAATACTCGTACTCGTATGCACATCATAAACACAACCAGACCAACGCATGGCATGGGTTAAAGTTTTTCCTCCAACAATGCATGTTCATTCTAAGGCTTTAAAATGGTCTTCAGATCATTAATATCTTTTTGTTTTTGCCACAAAGCATTGCTTTGAACCTAATTACGCGAAAACCATTACTAGTAGATAATTTTTCAAGATGGTTATCGTGCATTAATAGTGGTGTAGCAGTGGACCTTCTGAAATCATGCAACCAGGACCAGAGGAGTGCGCATGTACCTTGCTGCACGTTGTGTCGCGTCGCGTCTATGGGAATGGGCAAGTATAATAAATAATAAAAATGTGTTACGAAAACGATAAATTGCCCGTCACATTTTCAGGTGAGAAAATTACAGCTAGATTGAATGATGTCGACAAGAAGTTCCGACAAAAGAAATGACGCAAATGCGCAAAGGAAAGTTGTTGAGGTTGGTGTGCGTTGATGTGTGTTTTAACTGATTGCCATGGGTTCTCGTGACATTTCATCAGGATATTTGTGTAAATGATGTCTCTAAGCGCTGACATTCATTAGGAGGTATACTCGTTGAATAGACGTTCAAATATTAGCACCATTAAAACCAACAACATATTTTGACATGACTTTCTTAATTACACGTAATGCCCGAAATTGATGAACGGTGATGAACTCCAATTTAAGTTGTGTGAAAATGGTTTTAAGGAATAATGTCATTAGAGGTAGGACTGATGTAACGTGCAAGTGCAATGTAGTCACATCGTATGTATATATAAGCATGAAGAGTGGACAGTAAAGCATATAAATACTTGGTAACCAGTGCTGCCACTTAAGAAATCAACTGTATGTTGTGACCAACAGAATCAAGGTCACTTTTTACCGGAATCCAGTTAAAGTAGAGATATTATTCTTTAGGGTTCATGTGATTGCAAAACTGGGTAGAAGTATACTCTGCCCCTCCATCAATTCTTTCCTGTAGTTCATAGCCATTATTATTGTCTAAGACTCCACTTGAAAGACCGACACATGTTTACCTAACGAGAAGTGAAGCCTAATGTTGTCACCCTCCACTGAGACTCCACAGCACCTGATTGGTTTTGGAGCCATCCATGAAAGTTCCTTCCTGACTCAGATTCCAAAAAAATCTAGTCGTGAGTGCTGTCAAAGTATTCAGTAAGGTTTGCCATTTCATTATGCATCGTTTGTTTATTAAAAAATATTATCAAAATTCCGGCTCAGTTGTAAATACGCAACGTGAATTTGGTCGTGAGGTCGGTCGTCATCATGGCTTCAGTGCGCAGGCAATTCTTTTGGACCTTAAGCCACCAACCAGACAGAGATCGGTGCGAAGTGAAGAAAACATAGCCGCCGTAGCGGCCAGTGTCGTAGAAGACCCAGAAATGTCGATTCGGCGCCGATCAGCTGAATTGGGCATCGCCAGAGAGTCAACCAGGCTTATTTTGCGATTGGATTTGGGCCTACATCCGTATAAGATTGTGCTGACGCAAGAATTGAAGCCGGACGATTATAGACAACACTGTGAGTTCGCTAATTGGGCGCTGGATATGTTGGCAGGAGGTCCGGATTTTAGCCAAAAAATTATCTTCTCAGACGAAGCCCATTTTTGGCTCAGCGGTTATGTCAACAAGCAAAATTGCAGTTAGTGGAGCGACCACAATCCACAAGTGTTCGACCAAGCATCAATGCATCCACAAAGATTGACTGTTGCGGTTTATGGCACGGCGGCATCATCGGAATGAGGAAGGAGACACCGTTACCGTCAATGGTCCTCGGTATAGAGCGATGTTAACCGACTTTCTACGAAGTCTAGGCGGCATACCATATCATACATAATGGTATGAACGTAGCTTCAAAATAAAGTCAGCATTTATTTAATATCTCATACCGTTCTTGTTTTATCGTTCTTATCTGGTCACCCTATACTTATTGATAAACCTATTGTTTAATCGAATCTGTAAAGTTTATTGACGCTTATAGATTTTTTTTTTTTTTTTGGTTGCGCCTGCAGGTGCAGGAATCTTCAAAAGATACCAATGGCCCGTACCATTGGTTATGCCCGATTCATATATCTGACCTGATGATTCATAAGTGTCGGCCAGTATATGCCTACAGGCTAAACCTCACCCCCCAGAGAGGCACTATGAGAACCGGCCGCTCGTGCTCATAGTAGTAGGAAATTAGTTCCTCTCATTTTTTTCGTTTTGTGGTGACTACGACTAAGTTACCTTAACAAGTAGTTTATGCTTCTGTAGTGTTAATCGCGTTAGGTAGGTAGCTTTCCAGCGAAGGCACCTACTAATACCGTCATTACATGCGATTTTCCCTTACTGCGCCAGATCGTACGGTCTTGTTCTTTGTAGTCGGCGCTCGAGGTTTGTCACGTCCAGAGTACGGATTATTTCATTATTGCAATGATCATGAAGGCGAGTACGAAGTTTGTGAGTAAAGTTTGTTACTTCATCCCTCATGGAGCATTCACAATTGCTCTTAGTGTTTTGTTTTGGAATGTTTGCAGAACAGTCATATTGCTTGGCTTGGTACAACCCCAAAGTTGTATACCGTATGTCCAAGATGGTTTTAGCACTTGCTTGTACAGAAGCAGTTTGTACGCTTAACTTCGAGTATCTCCCGAGTAGCCAGTACATTTCTCTAAGCCTGATTTCTAGCTCGTCGCGCTTCTTTTTAACATGTGGCTTCCACTTAAGTTTTGTATCTAGTGTCATTCCTAGATATTTTGCCTCGTTTGCGTACGGTATTTGTACCGAGTTAATGGAAATAGGTAAGTTGTTTATCTTTTTGACTGACTCATCTGTTGCGAGGATAGCCGTGTCGTCTGCGAACGTTGCTACGACAGACCCTTCATTTTGTGGTATATCTCTTGTGTAGAGGAGGAACAGGATTGGGTCGAGAACGCTTCCTTGCGGAACACCGGCATGGATTTCTTTGAATTTCGAAAATTCTGCCCCATGTTTAACACGAAGGAGTCTGTTATTAAGGCAGGATTCCAATATTCTGTAGAGTTTATTTGGTAAGATTACCCTTAGCTTATATCTCAGGCCTTCGTGCCATACCTTGTCGAACGCTTGCGATACGTCGAGAAAAGTGGTAGAGCATAACTTTTTCCCTTCTAGAGCTTTTTCAATTTCATTTGTAATTCGATACACCTGATCGATTGTGGAATGTTTAACCCGAAACCCGAATTGATGATCCGGGATCAATCGCCTTTCTTCTTTCTACTGGGTGCAATCTTTTTAGCAGAAGTTTCTCAAAGACTTTAGATATTATCGGCAGAAGCGAAATGGGTCTATATGATTTCTTGTCGTTGGCACATTTCCCCGGTTTCGGAACCATTATTACTTCGGCGACTTTCCATTGCCTTGGAACATATAGAAGAAGCATTTATAATGTAGAGTAACTTAACTAATGTTTTTTTCGGTAGCTCCTTCAAAACTTCGCCAGTGGAGCCTTGTTATTTTTCAGTTTTCTTATTGTCATTCGAAGTTCGGACAGGGATACAGTTTTTAATTTAAAGTTGTCGAGTGCCGTATTTGCATTCGGATCTTCTATCAATGGTTGTCCATCGAATGGCTTGAACGTTTCCTCTAAATGTTCGGCAAATAATTCCGCTTTCTCTTTGTCTCCTTTTGCCCATTCGCCGTTAGCTTTCCTTATTGGTGGCGAGTGCATTACGGGATTCCTTATGGACTTCAAGGCTTTCCATAGAGAGTAGTTTTAACACTTATTAGCGGTCAAGCGCTTCGTCTTCTATTTCAAGTGGTGTCTTTAGTGGCACATTTAGAGCAATATTTTCCTTGCAGTCTTTTTTGAAAACGTCCCAGTTTGTTTTGTTACTAGTTAACTTAGGTGGTCCTTCTTTTTTTGCTAGACTTCCACCGATTTTCAGAGTGACCGCTGAGTGGTCTGAGCATAAATCATAGCATTCTTCTACTTTCGTTAGATTTTTAGTTAGCGCTTTTGCGATAAAGAAGTCAACGAGGTCAGGGATTTTATTATTGTCAGTTGGCCAATACGTTGGCTTTCCCGTCGAAAAAAATCAATTTTTTCCTTCTCGTAAAGAGAACAACCTCAGTTTAGAGAGAATTAACCGAAAGCCCATTCCTAGTGCACCATTCATCGATCACGTCTAGGGTAATCTGCACCTTGCTGCAGACAGTCTCTAAACATAATCCGACAGAAGGTACAGCAACATCATCCGCGTATGCCTGACCGTAGATGTTAGAGTTGTTGAGAGAGTTTATCAGAGACTCGACTACCGTACACCAACAGGTGCATAACAGTGGAAAAATGAGGCCGCCTTGCGGGTAGTTCCTATTAATCCCTGCCATTAAATATCAGCCACAATCCGAATCCATAATCAAAGTATAGGCTTAGTCACTCACTTCTGTCTCCTTTCTTAATTGGCGCCCTGCGCATAAGCCACAGAGAGTGAGAACCTGGTATGTTCCTTAGTCAAATATAATAAGACTATTCGGGGATTTCAAATCCGTGGCCTATTATGGACATTTACGGATTTCTTCCTTTGTATTATAAATTCATGCTCATTGCTTATGTTATTTAGTTTTACTTTTGCTAGGATAAGGTTGATATCTGAAAAATGTTCAAAGCATCTGAAAGCAGCTATCCAAACCTCAATATCCAGTCATTCAACTCTGGCTGCTGGCATTACAAAAAAAAAAAAAAAAAAAAACAAATCATTCACTTACTCGAGTAGGAGCAGCAATAATAAGTTTAATTGGTAATTCGTGGATGCCAATATAAGTCATCATGCATCAGCAGCATCATAAGAATGTACAAAGAAGTGAAGGCGTTTTGTTTTAGAATAAATTAAACATCCCTATTTTCTGCGATAAGGCACGTAACTGGAGTCGTTTTGGGTCAAGCATCAACCATTCCCTATGCATACAAGTATACGAATACGAGTACGAGTGTGAATAACTTAATTAATGTGCCTGGCGTTGCTTAATTCCTCACATGCCAACGTGCCCAACTAACTCGATAGTATGAAATCAGTTTAAATTCTGTCAGTTTGTGCCTCATTTGGTAAAGTATTCCGCTGATTGCAATGTGCCAAACGTATCTATACATCAAACGAGGATACGCACATACAACGAAGGGTATAATGAGACATCTCTACTCCAACAAGATGCACTGGAGGCCATTACGTGAGTCGAAAACCAACTGCAGAACTGTGTACGGTGTCTCTTAACCATCTGAGTATACGGCAAATATAATAAATAGATGTGACGCCAATCTGAATTGATTGTGTTTGACTCGGACCGCGAGGGTACCAAAAAAAATCATTTATTAAATGTATATCGATATGACGCATTGTTTGAATAATTGACTGGCAAAAAATTAAGAATATTTTCGTCGTGCTCGATTCTGTGGCGTTGATGACATGGCGCAGTTGCGCCGCGATCTGCTATGCAACACTCCTTGTGCAGACGGAATAGGGGGGAAGCACAGTGCGGCATTGTAGGTATGCCAAGCGTAAAAGGAGAAGTATTCGACGATCCATCAGAACAGTCAAAAGAAACTTTTATGAAGACATTTGCGAGTTCAGATGGATCCAAATTGAGAGTATCTCTGCTTTAATTTTACCGTCACTGTGATGGACGCGCCGATGGAAACGAATCGTCGGGCTCTACTCTGTTGCCGGACTTGCTGCGAAGTATGTGCATCAATAATAAATGAAATGCGGAATGCAATTTAAAATTGTTGGAGATTTCAATATATTAAATAATATTTTGCGGAATTCTCTGACATTTCTACTAACAATACGAGAACGAGAGCAATACGAAATAAGCACACAATAAGGATGTACTCGTACGTTGCCTTTGGCAGAATGTTGACTTCATAAAGTAATGTTTTTTGAATTGTGAGGACGTTTGCTTTGCTTTTGTTAAATTTAATGACTGATAAACGTTAGCATGTAAATTGAATGCATGCAATCGTAAAGGAATAAGAAAATATTTTAACGACTAGCCACAGTGCCCAGCACTATTCAGTTGACAGGTGGAAGTGTGAGGGAGTCCTTATGTATGTATCTACGTTCATATATGTATATGGTTCAGGTAGCGTAATCGTTCACAGTCATCATATAGGTATATATGTAGGTACCTGTGGGTTACTGGCATCGAAATATTGTCATAGGTGTGTTAACTAAGGGCTTAACCCTCCAGGTTGGGGGTTGTCCGTCGGGATAACTGCCCTATCATGGAAAAATAAGCTTAAAACAATAAGCCTCGGATAAGGATGATTTTACTGTTGACGAACTTCGCATTCCAAGTAAAGACAACGACCTTCTGTACTGCACATGGATATTCGGCCATAAGCAGCCGAACAATTAGCGGAGGCCTTAAGCAGACATCACCGTCATCCAAGAAGTGCGAAGGGATGGACTCGGTAAAAATCGGATGAAAAATTATGGCATCTACTACGGTGACTGCTACAAATAGCATAATCAGCTTTTATTTGGATGCGGATTTGTCGTCAGAGGCAGACTTATGAAAGATAACAATCCGTATTAAGAAAAAATTCAATTCACCTAATATGAGCTTATGCCCCCACGGAGCATAAGGATAACGTGACCAAATATAGTTATTATGAGCTCCTCGACAGGACTTACGACCAATATCCAGGTTATGACGTCAAAATCGTCATAACGTGGCGATTTTAACGCAAAAATTGGAAAGGAGGGTATCCTCGGAAGCACCGTCGGTAAATACAGCCTGCACGACAACACCTCCAGAAACGAACTTAGTGGCGGCGCAAAATATCACTGTAGCTAGCACACGATTCTCGCACCTCAATATTTATAAGGGGAACTGGAACTTTGCGGATCAAGTAACTGTCAACCAGATTGATCAAGTCACGATTGATACAAGGCAGTCCTCCAGTATTTTGAATGTTTGCACTTTTCGAGCTACCATGTTGCTGCAAAGGTACGTAAGCGGATATCCCAATCACCACAATACCAAAGAAGTACTATTAGACAATTTAACATCCAACGTTGAGACTGAGTTTTCGCCGATCGAGTGTCCTTGAACCTCTCAAGAAGTCTAATGCCATAAACGTTAAGCGCAGTTGAGCAATGTCTCATCATTGTCAGCAAGCCATCAAGAAAGCCGCCTGTCTCAACTCAAGACCTCTATGTCCCATGACCAACGATCCAGAGGATCTCACCACGCTCACGCTAGGACACTTCTTAATAGGAAAGTCGCTAAACAACATTTCACATCCTGACCATGAAGAGGAAAACCTTGGCTATCTCGACCGATGGAATAGGATACAGAAGTTGCAGCAGCTATTTCCGGCTCGAAGGACCAAAAGTTTTAATGACTATTAATTTTTTCTTATTGCAAAATTATGATTAAATAAAACTGCTCTTGACGCCTTGAGTGTTACAAATCGAATGCATTTTTATTACTCGGCATTCTGCCATTTTCTTTTTGACATTTAGAATGAAAATTTCCCAGAAGGGGAATTTATACGTTTACACGGGGGGCAATGCACCACGTTTAGACGTGATGCCAACACCGCTTGTGATGTGCTGGGTTTCTCTCTGAAGAGTGCTGCCAAGCGCGAGTAGCAAAGCAAGAGGCTTACAAAGCGATTCTGTATAGGGAGACGACAGGAGCTTAAGACAAGTAGAAGAGAAGGAAAGAACACCAGCTTCTAAGAAAGATGAAGAAAGAGTCTATAAAGAGAGGTTATAGCCGGAATGATATTCAAAAGTTATATCAGCAGATAAAGAGAGCATAACAAGGCCAGAAAGTCCAAACAGAAGTTTGTAGGGATGAGAAAGGAAATCTAGGATTAGTCACAGCCGGTGCTGAGAATTTGAAATGATCACTTCTGCAGACGGTGGAAACGACCATAACTTCGATGTCAGGCAGAATGCTTCATTCAACCCCGGACGATGACGATCAACAATTCCGTTTACCCAATAAAAGTGAAGATAGTAATGTCTAAGCTTAAATCCAATAAAACTCCTGGAGCCGACGGTGTAACTGCAGGGCTATTTAAAGCAGCTGGAGATGATTTGGCATGGAGCATACATCAACTCATCTGTAAAATATGGTCTGATGATAGTATTTACGACGAATGGAACCCCAGCATCGTTTGTGCGATCATCAAAAAAGGAGACCATCCAAACTATGTGAACTGCAGGCATATTAGTTTCCTCAACATCGCGTATAAGATCCTATGTGCCATATTATGTGAATGACATAAATCTTTTGTCAACAATCTGATTAGTCCGTATTAGATATTCTGTATCTGATTTTAAAATCGCCTATGATAGCGTCTATAGAGACGAGCTATATAGAGTAATTTTGGCATCCCTGCCAAACTCATTCGTCTGTGCAGGATGACGACGCACGCTGCTCCATCGAGGTCGTTAACAACATCACCGAAGCTTTTGATGTCAGAAAAGGACTACAGCACGATGTCGCGCTGTCAAGTGATTTCTTTAACATCATACTTGAAAGGATTGTACAAAATTCTTCAGCTAACATCACGCGTATACTCTTTCAAAAGTCTGTACAACTACTTACGTATGCCTATGACGTTGACATAATTGGAAAAACGCAGCAGGCTGTCAGCGGAGCTTTTATGAGTGCTGAACAGAGGCAGCGAAAAAGAGGGTAAAACAAAATATATGCTGTCATGCAATAACGACACTTATTTGATTACGGCGACTTATTTTTGAAGTAGTTAAAGACTTAATATACCTAGGCTCTGCTGTAAATTCAAACAATGACACCAGAGTAGAGATCAAGCAAAGAATCACTCTTGACAATCGCTGCCTCTTTAAGCTAAGGCTATTGAGTGGTAAAGCCCTGTCATTGACAACTAAGGTGACTTTATATTAGACTCTCATCATCACAGTCCTGCTGTATGGTGCTCTACATGTAGAGCGATTAGACGCCAACGCTCCGGCCGAGAAAGTCTTCAAATCCATCCCAGAGGGACGACAAGATAAAATGAAAACTCCATCTAAGGTGGCGCACACAAATGGAAAGAGACTTCAACCAACTTTGTCTGCAAAACTGGAGGCGGCTACGAAGGTAGGTCAATAAGTCCCTGAAAAATGAAATAAGGTATAAAAACATTTTTAGCTCTATACACTCCAACTTTTTTCTTCGCCAAATGCGGCCGTTTTTGATTCAAATCGGCTTGGAATCGATCCAACAGCTCTGCGTAATATGCGCCGGTGATCGTTTTACCCTTTTCAAGGTAATCGACGTGAATAACACCGCGCCCATCCCAAAAAACTGTCGCCATGACCTTGTTTGCTGACAAACCCGCCTTGGCCTTCTTCGTTTTCGATTCACCAGGAGAAGTCCACTGTTTTGACGGTTCCTTGGTTTCTGGTGTGGTGTGGTGAATCCAGGTTTCATCCACGGTTACGAAACGGCACAAAAACTCAGCCGAATTTTTCTGGAACATCGCCAAACACACCTTTGAAGTTGTCAAACGAATGCGTTTGTTGTCGATTGTCAGCAAACGCGGCACCCATCTTGCGGAAAGCTTTTTCATGTCCAAATATTTATTTAAAATCAAAATCACTGAGCCATGTGATAACCTTGTGGACTCTTCAAGCTCGCGCACTTTCACTCGCCGATCGTCCATTATCAAACCATGGATTTTGTCCATTGGGCGACCAGAACGTTCGGCGTCACTTGTGCTTGAACGACCGCACAGAAATTGAGTAAATGGTTCCAATCGTTGGTGAAGAGTCCCCATAATATTTGTCAAGCTTTTGTTTGGTTTGCGTTATAGTTTTTTGTCGCAAAAAATAGTGTTTAATGAGCACTCGAAATTCACTTTTTTCCATTTTAACGAAAATGCTAGTAGACGTCTATATAAAATGGCTGCCACAACAAAACTATTTGACAGATCTGTCTGAAAATTTAGGTGCGTTCTTTTGAAAGATGATTCTTGACAATAAAAAATTAAATTTAAGGTGACGACACAATTTGTGTTCATTTTCAGGGACTTATTGACCCAACCTCGTATCTGCCCATTCACCTCTTGGTTTTGTTGTCCTTTTGGCAAACTTGCCACACAAACTTGAATTTGAGCTTAGTTAATCTGAATTAAAATTTTTCTAACTTTTCAATCCTATTAAAAATCTTTGAAAGACGGTACCACAATTTAAGTTTTGATATAATTTTTATTGCAACCATTTTAAATAAAGTATTAGTTGCACTCTTTTCATGTTAACCCATTGCTTTTATGCTTCTTTGTCGTGGAAATGATTTTTGTTTGTAGTCGTTTACGATCATGGAATGGGATGACATCGAAAATCGTGTCGTTGTGTAATATGGCAAGGCGATATCTTTCGGACCTTGCAACCGCTTGGAATCACTCGCTGTTTTGATTATCGTACTATTAAATTATTCGAGGATACTGTTGGAGCACATGACCGTCCAAGATCCGGCTGTCCACGTACTGTGAGGACTCCGGGAGCAATCAAAGCCGTGCAGGCTCGAATCAGACGCAAACCACTGAGAAAGCAGAAGATCTTGTCGCAGGAAATGTACATTTCTCAAAATCCATGTCTCGCATCATCAGAAAAGACTTGAGACTTTGTGCCTACAAAAGACACACTGGACACATGCTAAAAATGCTAACAAACAAATTCTGTTCACGGACGAGAAAATTGTTACCGTCAAAGAAACTTTTAATAAACAAAATGATCAAGTGTATGCTCGGACATCAAAAGAAGCTTTAGAATTTATTCCAAGGTTTGAAAGAGGCCACCACCCCGCAAATGTAATGATATGGTGGGGAGTGAGCTACGATGGCATAACCAACCTTCATTTTTGTGAAAAAGGAGTCAAGTCTTTGGCGAAAGTTTACCAAACCACTGTGTTGGAAGACGTCGTTAAGCCTCTAAGCCGAACAATGTTCGCAAACAAGCACTGGACATTCCAACAAGATTCTGCTAAAAAAAATGTACCCGACTTCATATCACCGGATGATTGGCCAGTTGGTACTCCGGACCTCAACCCTTTGGATTACAACTTGTGGTCCGTTTTAGAGGGAATGGCCTGCTCTTCTCATCACCGAAATATTGAGTCTTTGAAGCGAGCCCTTGTCCACGCTGTCGACAACTTTCCGATGAATGAGGTCCGTAAAGCGATTGATGATTGGCCAGTGCATCTCAGGTCGTGCTTTAAGGCAAATGGCGGCCATTTCGAATGAAGTCCTCCATAACTTGTAGCTAGGGATTTGACAAATAAAAAGTATAAATTTATTTTTTAATAATATCAGCGCGTTTTGATTTGACATAAGTTTTTCTTTGTATCAGTATTTATGACTAGACTAGGTAGTATAGCAGAATGCTACGGCATTCTTCATCAACGTAGAGGGTTTCGTTGTGGTGGATGCAAAAATGGAAAAACGATTGCAAGAGAATTCGCTTACGACGTACATACTCGTATGTATTTTTTTTTTTTTTTTTTTGGATTGCGCCAGGGATGTGTAATCTTCATAGATACTAGTAGCCCGAGTGCTACTAGCATGCACGATTCGCAAACCTGAGTACTCGATGCCAGGAATACGCCTACGTACTAAACACACACCCTACACACTTCAACCACTCTCCCCGCGGGACTGCCGTTAGGTATTACTTCGCGGGGCTGGTTAGCAATTCATGCTATGCTTCTTGTATTGCTGCTTCTGATGCTTCTGTTGCTTCTGCTGTTCTTCTTAGCTTTTCTATTCTCCGCAGCTCTTTTTGTAGAGTTGTTACGAAAGAACATATTGCCATCCAATTTTCTTCCAACCGTAACATATGGTCGAGGAGTAATGACGGACTTGGCAGAGTAATTCTCCATGCCGTGAAACGTGTGCAGTAAAACACTGCGTGCTCCGTATCCTCATCTTCACCTGGGCATTCCGGGCAGGATGGTGAGTTGTCGTGTCCGAATCGGTGTAGATATTTGCGGTAGCCACCGTGGCCAGACAGGAACTGCGTTAGATGGTAGTTGCAGTCTCCATGCTTTCGACTTATCCAATCTTGGATTGTCGGTATAAGTTTGTATGTCCATCTGCCTTTTGTTGTATTAGCCCAACGAGCTTGCCACATAGCTGCTGACGCTGCCCTTTCTTCAATTTTTATCACCTTGATACCAGTGGCGTCGTGATGACTCAATGCTCTTCTGTTATATATCCTCAGCATTTCATCTGCGAGAATATCGATGGGGACCATTCCAGCTATGACAAATGCAGCTTCGTCAGAGATGGTTCGAAAGCCGCTGATTGTCCGTAGCGCACAGAGTCTGTATGATGACGATAGTTTCCTTTTGGTCTCCTTCGTCCTCAGTGCCTCCGCCCAGACTGGGGCGGCATATAACAGAACTGAGGTGATAACTCTAGAGAGTAGAATCCTTCTAGCATATCCAGGTCCACCGATGTTAGGCATGATACGCGAGAGAGCTCCCTGCATTTGCGATGCTTTTTTGGTAACAAAATCAACATGCGTTTTAAACCGTAGCCTGTTGTCCAGCATTACTCCAAGGTATTTAATTGCCTCTTTCGACCTGATGGTTTGGTTACCAACCTGAAAGTTGGCAAATTCGACAGTTTTCCGGCTGGTTATAAGAACAGCTTCTGTTTTATAGTCAGCTAGTTCTAGTCCGGCGGATACTAGCCAATCTTTTATCCGGGCAATTGCTTCATTTGTAGCTGATTCTACTGCACGGATCTGTTTAGCTACTGTCACGACTGCAATGTCATCGGCGAATCCAATTATCGTTACTCCCCCAGGTAACGCTAATCGTAGTACTCCGTCGTACATGATGTTCCACAATAGTGGCCCTAAAACCGATCCCTGTGGAACTCCCGCAGTTACGTTGTAGTATTTTACGCCTTCATCGGTATTGTACCTCAGCTTTCTGTTGTTGAAGTAGTTCGTCACTATCCGTAGCAGGTAATATGGCGTATCCATCCTGGCAAGTGACCTTCTAATAAACGACCAGTTCGCAGAGTTAAATGCGTTTTTAATGTCCAGCGTTACTACTGCACAATACTCCTTTGTGCCGTAGAGCCATCTTTCTCCTTCGATGGCACCTTTGGCGATATCGACTACCGCTCTTATGGCATCAACAGTAGATCGTGCTCTTCTGAAGCCAAATTGGTGATCTGAGAGGGCTCCTTTCTCTTCTACTACTGCGAGTAATCTATTATAGATTATCTTCTCGAGGATCTTTCCCATGGTGTCTAATAGGCATATTGGGCGATAGGATGATGGTTCTCCTGGGGGCTTCTTTCCTTTTGGCAGTAGGACCAAATGCTGCGTTTTCCATTTTTCGGGAAAGGTTCCTTCTTCAAGGCACTGCTTCATTGTTGTTATGAAGAGGTCTGGTCTTTTTGTTACAGCTGCCTTTACTGCCTTGTTCGGGATGCCGTCGGGTCCCGGAGCCTTGTTGTCACCTATCTTGCTGCATGCCCTTAGCAGTTCCTCGTGAGTAATTAAAGGAATATCTTCTGGATTGACTTCTCGTATAATATTGCACATAGCAGCAGGCCTTTGAGGGAAGAGGTACTTTACTATGGATCTCAGCATTATCGGACATGTTATTTGAGGAGTCCTATAGCCCTTTAATTTTGTCATCACCATTCTGTATGCCGAGCCCCATGGGTTGATGTCGGCTTCTTGACAGAGACGTTTAAAGCATGCAGTTTTGCTTTCCTTAATGGCTCTATTTAAGCTACGTCTCGCCAGTCTAAGGGTGTCCAGGCATTGTTGGAAATCCGCCCTCCTTCTTGATCGTTGGACTTTACGCCGGGCTTGCAGACATTTTGCCCGGAGTTCGAATATTTCCTCGTTCCACCAGTAACACGGTGATGTGTTCCTGGTGTTTGCTCTCCTAGGCATTGATGCGTCGCACGCTGTGGTGATGGTGCCTGTGAGGTGGTGAGCGAGGGTCTCCGCTGTTCCGCTTGGAGCTTGATCACCGTTCAACATCTCTTCGAATGCATCCTTATCGAAAGATCTGTCATTCCATTTTGGGCCAGTAAGTTTTGGGAGCTGGACTGGTTTTTTCCCTTTTATTTCCAGTATTATCACCTGATGGTCGCTGTGTGAATATTCCTCACTGACCCTCCACTTTATGGTTTTCAGGATGGAGTTGCTCGAAAAGGTGATGTCAATAAATACTCGTATGTATGGCAGGGATTTTTTGAGCACATACGTTTCAGTCAAAGTCTGAAGTACCATAACAACTGTATTTGCCCTATTTGCCCATTTGTAAGTTTGCCCAAATACCGATGCAAAATTCCTCTCGATCTTTCAATTCAATTTATCACACTGCTTAGTCTATGCCAGCCTTTAAATGAAGATACTATAGGCTCCAACGACAACATTTTAATAATATTTTTTTTTGTTTTTTTATTTTTTTTCCCGAAAGTTGGTAAAAAATCTTCGCATGCTCATAGTATTGTCAGATACTTACTGAGATTCTTACTGAGATTCTTACTGACTAAAAAAAACACCACCCTGCGATTTAATTTGTTATATATTGCAACTAAGAAGGACCTTATCAAGCAATTTTCCTATCATGAAAAAAAAAACTCGTTTGGCAAGTTACTTTCCACTGAAAGATCCTGTATGTTCGGCAATCTAGTCGCGGTTGATTCCTATCTCGCCAAGTCGAAAGGTTTCGTCCTTTGTAGTCGGCGCAATAAATTGCTTTCATCCAGAATTTGTAGGATTGTATTGTTGACATGTCCGATTAGTCGGTTTCTATGCTTCTCGCGAAGCTTCTAATTTCAGCTTTGATTGTCGGAATTCCGGGATCCCTGTGGATATCATCGTTTCTAGTATACCACGGTGCGTGGACAATTTCTCTTAGCACTTTATTTTGAACAGATTGTAAAATATTGGCGTTTGTTTTTTTGGTACAGCCCCAAAGTTGTATACCGTAAGTCCACACCGGCTTTAGCACTTGCTTGTATAAAAGCAGTTTGTTCTCAGTACTGAGCTGGGAGTGTTTTCCGAGCAACCAGTTCATTTCTCTATATTTGATTTCGAGTTCTTTAAGTTTCATTTTCACGTGCGAATTCCATTTCAGTTTTGCGTCGAGTGTCATTCCAAGGTATTTGGCCTCGTTTGCAAAAGGTATTCGGGCCAAGTTTAGGAAAATTGGCAAGACATTAGTTTTCTTATAAGTGAAATTCAAGTGAACAGATACAGATTCGTTGAGGGCGATCCGCCAGTCCCTCGTCCATTCGATTACTTTATTCAGTGCGTTTTCCAGTTTTGCAGTCGTTTCTTCGATTGTTTTACCTACGACTAGGATAGCGGTGTAATCGGCAAACGTAGCCAGGATAGTGCCATCTTCTTTCGGTATATCTCGAGTATATAACAGATAGAGAAGTGGCCCAAGAACGCTTCCTTGCGGTACACCTGTCGAAATTTCTTTGAGCTCCGAGTATTCATTTCCATGTCTAACACGGAAGAGTCTATTCCCGAGATATGATTCTAGAATGTCGTATAGGCATACAGGGAGAACTTGTCGTAATTTGCAATTCAAGCCATCATGCCACACCTTATCAAAGGCTTGCGAGACGTCAAGAAATACGCTTAAGCATATCTTTTTCTCTTCAAGTGCTTTCTCGATTACGTCAGTAATTCTATGCACCTGGTCGAATGCTTACTTCTGAACCCAAACTGGTGGTCAGGGATAAGATTATTTCCTTCTATTACCGGTTGGAGACGCCTTAGCAAATCCTCTCGAAAATTTTGGATATGACTGGAAGTAGCGAAATTGGTCTATAAGATTTTCCCTCATTTGGCGGCTTTCCTGGTTTTAAAACCATTATAACTTCCGCAACTTTCCATTGCTTTGCACGTGTTTTAATCTGAGCGCAGCATTTACAATATGAAGAAGCTTAATCAATGCTTTTCTAGGTAAAGCTTTGAGAATTTCTCCGGTGATCAAGTCATAACCAGGAGCCTTCTTAGGTTTTAGATTCCCGATCTCATGTTTGAGTTCCCTTATCGTTGCACTTGTAAGTGCTAAATCGTCAGATGGTAAATCCGGCCTATTGATATTGTCGTAAGACAGTTGACCATCGTACGGTTTAAATGTGTATCTGGGTGTATCTTCCCCTGCCCATTCATTGTGATTTAATTTAATTAGCGGCGCGGGGACCTTGGGCCTTTTGGTGCCTTTTACAGCTTTCCAAAGTGAATAATTGGAATCTTTTTTCGCTGTTAAACTTTCAAGATAAGAGCCTATCGCACGATTCTTAAAATCCTTTATAGTCTTCTTCAACGAATTGCACAGGTGATTCAAGTGAACTTTATGTTGCGGAGCACGACTCTGTTGCCATTTCTTACGCGCTTTTCTTTTTTCCTTGACCAATTCTTTTATTTCCGTAGGATATCGTAGACCGTATTTGTTCGGATTTTTCTTAGATTGGGAGTATTATTCCAAGAGGCGAGCTGTACGATCTCAACGAAGCTATCAACTTCAACCTCAAGTTTGTTCCCAAAGCCTTCCCAGTTAGTTATACTACCGGTTAATCTCGCTGGCTCTAGGGTATAGACTAGTTTTTCGCTCAATGTCAAAACAATTGGGGAATGGTCAGACGACAGATCAAAGCTCTCTTCAACTTTAATGTCTTAAGGGTCTTATATAGAGTCTCCTTAGTGTTTCTTGACAAGGCCTTACTAATCAATTGCCGTCTTAGGCCAAAGAAACAGCGGTTGATAAGTGTAATTCTTCGCTTGATTTCTGCTGAGGTATCATTATTAGAGTTTACAGCGGAGCCGAGGTAGACAAAGTCCCTAACTACCTCAAAATTGTAGCTGTCTATCGTGACGTTCTGTCCGACTGGTCGATGTCGTGTGTCCCTTCTTGTTGACAGCATATATTTTGTTTTACCCTCATTCAAGCAATTTTTCCCATTTTTACCGCTTCTGCACTAATACTTGCAAACGCACCAGTGACAGCTCGCTGTGTTCTGCCAATAATGTCAATGTCATCAGCGTATGCAAGAAATTGCACAGACTTTTGGAAAATTATGCCCCTGGTGTTGGCTTGCGAGTTTCGCATAATTTTCTCAAGAATGATGTTGAAGAAGTCACATGACAGCGCGTCACCTTGTCTAAATCCTTTTTTGACATCAAAGGTCTCGGTGAGATTGTTTCCAACCTTTATGGAGCAGCGAGCGTTCTCCATCGTCATTCAGCACAATCTGACAAGTTTGGCAGGGATGCCAAAACTAGACATGGCTCTGTATAGCTCGCCTCTATAAATGCTGTCATATGCGGCCTTAAAATCGATAAAAAGATGATGAGTATCGATCTGGACTTCTTGGGTTTTCTCCAGGATCTGCCGTAGTGTAAATATTTGATCGGTCGTGGACTTACCGGGCACTGATAGGGACCTATCAGATCGTTGACGAATGGTTTCAGGCGTTCACACAGTGCAGCAGACATGATCTTATACGCAATATTCAGAAGACTGATGCGATGCCTCTATAGTTGACGCAGTTAAGAGGGTCTCTTTTCTTGTGGATCGGGCAAACGTTGCTGAGGTTCCATTCATCAGGCATACTTTCTTCTGACCAAATCTTGGAGACGAGTTGGTGTATGCTCTCCACCAGGTCATCTCCCGCCGCCTTAAACAGCTCGGCAGTTAAGCCGTCCGGTCCAGCAGCCTTGTTGGATTTAAGCTTAGATATTGCTATCCTCACTTCGTTTTGGTCAGGTGGACGGAAATCTTGGCTTTCATCGTCCAGGTTGAATGGTTCTTTCTGCCTGACAGCGGAATTTGTGTCGTCTTCGCCGTTTAGCAGTCTGCAGAAATGGTTTTTCCATGTCCTCTGCACCAACCGTGACTCTACTACAAGATTTCCTTGTTCGTCTCTACAGGTCTCTGTTCGGGTCTTTTTGGCATGACACGTTCTTTTTACCTTTTGGTAATACTTCCGAACATTATTCCTGGAGTAGCACCTCTCTATATCCTCTATCGCGCGTTTCTCATGCTCTCTCTTTTTTTCCGGAGAAGCCGATGTTCTTCCCTCCTTTTTTGCTCGTAGAGCTGATGAGCTGCTCTCGTCCTTCTATGCAGCGACGCTTCGTAGGCACTTTGTTTTGCTGCATGTGCTTGCCGGCACTCTTCGCCAAACCGGGGGTTTCGTGGGGGAGGACTGGTGAAACCGAGCACATCAGTTGAGGCGTTTTTGATGGCTTCTTGGCATCTGCGCCACTGGTCTTCGGCACTTGATGCTGGCAGCATAGGACTTCTCGAGAGGTTTAAGGATACGCGATCGGCAAAGGTTCTGGCGGTTTGTTGCGTTTTGTAGCCGTCCAATGTTAAATCGCCTCATAGTATTTTCTCGTTGTTTTGGCGTCCGGGATATCCGCATCCGTACCTTGGCTACAACAAGGTAGTGGTCCGAATCAATGTTGGCCGCTCGGTAAGTTCGGACGTCTAGAATACTGGAGGAGTGCCTTGCGTCGATCACAACATGATCAATTTGGTTGACGGTTTGATGATCTGGTGACCGCCATGTTCCTTTGTGGATATTAAGGTGAGGATCCGTGAACTAGCTATGGTAACATTACGCATCAAAATCAATCAGCCTAAGTCCGTTTCCAGACGTGGTGTCGTGTAGGCTGTGCTTTCCGATTGTGCTACCAAAGAGGTCCTCCTTTCCTATTTTGGCGTTGAAATCACCTAAGACGATTTGAACGTCATATTTAGGACATTGCTCATGTGCTTCATTGAGGAGCTCATAGAAACAATCTTTGGTAGCATCGTCTTTATCTTCTGTGGGGGCGTGAGCGCATATAAGGCTAATGTTGGCGAATTTAGCCTTGATGCGGATGGTTGCAAGGCGTTCACTTACGTGTCGAAAGATCAAGACTTCTTGCCTAAGTCTGCCGCTTACAACGAATCCGCATCCAAATAGACGCTGCTTCTGTTCCCTGTAGCAATCACCGTAGTAGATATCACAGTTTTTCATCCTCCTTTTGCCCGGCCCATCCCACCGCACTTCCTGGATGGCGGTGATATCTGCTTTGTAGCAGTCTAGGGCCTCCGCTAGTTGTTCGGCTGCACGCGGTCTATTCAGGGCTCGAACATTCCAAGTGCAGATCCGAACGTCATTGTCCTTATTTGATTTAGCCGGGTCGTCAACAGTAAATTCATCCTTATCCGAGGCTATTGGTCGCTTCGTAACAAAAATTTTTTCCGCAGTAGGGTTGTTAGCCCCACGCACAACCTTCAACCTGGGGACCAGGCCCTTTCTGCGACCCCTTGGACAAAAGGAGCCAGAAAATTTCGGAGTCAATAACCCGCTGCGGGGATGTGAGAGCTGTCGTTGACCCATTAAGGGCTCTTCCGCCACCATCTCTATTTCCACACCCTGACTAGTGTTGAAAATCCTCAATGACCTCAGCTCCAAATACGTCGAAGTAGCTCATTGAGGTATCTGCCATGTTGACTGTTGACGCCACCGTTAATTCAACCATGTGAATTCATCCGCCGTACGTCATCTTTCTGAGGGGCTCATGTTAGACTTCTGAGACTCGAGCAGACAGTCAACTCCAACAGAGCATTATATACACTCGCACTTATAAGTTCAGCATGTCAAGTCCGGATGGACATAGACCAGTACCCGGTGGTGACTACAGGGAGGTAAGATAAGCACAATTGATGAGTGTGAGATAGTTACGACACTGGACATCGCCAGGTTGATGCCAATCAGATGCCCATCTCTATTCACACAACATCCAACCACCGAATAAGTCGATCAGGTCAAGTATTTTCGAAGTATCAGTTGGCCAGTAGGTCGGTTTACCCGTCCAATGGAAATCACAACTGTACTCCATACCTGCCTCTTAGAGCATTCTGCCTTTTTGCGAGCTGTGCCTTGAGCGCCAGAATGTATGTTTCGCATTAAAATCGCCGCCAATAATGAATTTAGGTTTCAGCAATTTAAACAAATTAGTAAAATCAAGCGCGGAACGCGGTGGGCAGTAGATAGATGAGATTTTAAGATTTAAGAGTTAAGAGTTGCACAGTTGCACAGTTGCAAAGTTTCAAGCTCGATCTTTAGGTCTTCGGATTGTTCGATGCAGTCTTTAATAAACAATGATGATCCGCCTCTTGCTTTTCCCGAAGGTTGACAAGCGTGGTAATCATTATAGCCTTTTATTTTTAAATGCGATTTGTTTTTTACGTGGGTTTCAGAAATCAAGCAAATATCGATATCTTTTTCAAGCAAGAATATTTCCAATTCGACAAGTTTTTGCAAAAGTCTGTTTGCATTCCAAGTACATATTTTTAAAATTCGTTTGTCATTCATATTCTAGTTGGAGTACGCGTACCGTGATCTTAATAACATGATATAATTTTTTTTTTAGAATTTTTCAGGAATAGTCACTGTAATAGTCTCGCTGGCGAAAGGTCGGTAATGCGGCATTAATCATTATTTCCAATCTATTAAGATTCAAGAACATAGCAACATCATACATCATACATCATCGGAATATTTTTAAATCTGCCTGCTCTGAGGAAATATATAATAACGCCAACATTTGAAAGTAGTCTAATACCTGTCTACAGCGAATGTATCGATACGTATCCAGTTTTTAGTTTCCTTTTATTGCAGTTTTCTCGTTGTCGTAAAGAAAACAGAAATAGAAAAAAAAAAAAAAATAGCTTCACTGCGAGGTGACCAATTCATTCGGTCCACGAATAAAACGGACGAAAGAAATATTGAGAAAACATTTAAATGTATCTCCTACTCGTATGTAAAAGAAAATCAATTCAAGTGCTTCTAAAAAATCGAGGAAATAAAAACATTGGCCAAAATATTGGTCTACGTGTGAAGTCTATCTATAGACACTTTTGTCATCGGATCTATAGATAAGCAGATAATTACTGAAAACCTATGTACAGTGGGTAACAGCTTATTTGATTCACTGCCTTTTTTAAAATTAAAAATCCCTCTAAAACACTAAAAACGCTGTCTACAACATTTTGATACCAGTGTGCAGATCATGTTCAACGAAGATAATCCCCAAAGGGGGAAAAAGAAATGCACATCCCAAATACATGTTACAGCTCATTTGATCCAGACACTTGTGTGCGCCTTGGCGCTAGATCTACGTAACATGTAACGGTGTTTTCCTTTTCTACGTCATCTTTACTATGTTCGCTATTAGTCTGACCTCATTTGTAGTCTGATTTCGCAAGTTCGAGCATCCACATGTACCATATTTAAAAATGCGTCCGCGCACAACAATAGAGCAAAGTGAAAATTGCTCAAATAGTCAATTTGAGTGCCTCAACTATTCAGCACATAATTGAATGTTTTGTGCACTATACTAATGTTAAATAATATGTTAGATAGATATATTAATATTGTCACTTGGAATGCGAGAGGAATTCGCAGCAAAACTGTTGAGTTTTTAAACTTTTTAAATAACAGCAACATTGACGTTGCTTTAGTTACTGAGACTTGGCTCAATCAAGGTATAAATTTATTAACACCCGAATTCAAATGCTACCGAAATGACAGGATCGATAGGTCTGGTGGCGGTGTTGCGATTCTTATTAGAAGATCAATTCAACACTCGCTCTTACCTGTTGTTAGAACGCGTTATGTCAAGAATGTGGGGATTGAAATAAAATTAAGGAATCAAAATCCAGTCAAGGTTTTTTGTGTATATTTTCCTGGTAAAACTGCATCAGATGAGAAAAGAACTAGTTTTAAAAATGACTTGAGAAGACTTCACATTAAGCGGCAGTTGCCTAATTGGAGGAGATCTCAATTGCAGACACAGAAACTGGGGTTGTGTTAGAGCGAATACATCGGGAAATTTACTTGCTGATCTTCTTGTTATTTTGCCAATCTCTGTTTTGTTTCCTCCTAGTCCAACTTATTTCCCAGCGAGCTCTTGTGGTAGTCCTTCCGTCCTCGACTTATTTATTACAAATGTGCCTTGTTACATACCAAATCCAATATCTTTAAATGAACTTAGTTCTGATCACAATCCTGTTTTCTGTCGTCTTTTATGGTCAGGAGAAGTAAAAGTGCAATATGTTTAAGATCTAAAAAATACAAACTGGACACGATTTCGTTCAGAAGTTAAATCTAAACTACAAAATATTCCCCTGAGTATCGACGGCATTTTAACAAAGGAAGACGTTGACTGCCTGGTAAACGACTTCTCAGAACACGTTCAAAGTTCGGTCGATGTAAGTATTCCAAAAGTTCCGAAAAAGAACTACTCTTTAAAGTTACCGTCTCATATATTGCTTTTAATTAAACAAAGAAATATTTGTAGACGAAATTGGCAAAGGTATCGCCAACCCATATTTCGCCACCAAATGAATTACCTGAATAACAAAAACGCTAAACCTTTCTGGAACGATGTTCCTGGTAAAAAATAAAAACAGATAGTTACCTTTTCAAAAAAAAACTCGTCGGGCACATACTTTACCGATGTCGAAAAAGCCATGCACTTGCCGTCAATTTTTCAAATAACCATATTGTTGCACAGAATTTAGGTGATGCACAGACCAACACCCTCGTGAACAACACCATTGAAGCCTTTCTAGCACAAGGAACAAATCATTCCTCTTCTACCATTTTTGTTACCGAAGAAGATATAGACTTCATAATAAACAATCTACGTCCTATGAAATCTGGAGGTCTTGATATGTTAAGAAACATTTACTTTAAGCAATTACCCAGAACAGGTTACCCAAAATTCGTAACATATATTGTAAACGCATGTCTGAAAATGCAATACTTTCCTGATATATGGAAACTTGCAAAAGTGATACTAATATTAAAAGCAGGTAATCCCCCAGAAAGGCCGGAAAGTTATAGACCTATCAGCCTACTAAGCAACCTTAGGAAGATATACGAAAAAGTACTAAAGGAGCAAATCCTTAAGTTCGTTGAAGTTAATAAAATTTATCCCAATGAACAGTTTGGTTTTAGACGTCATCACAGTACATCCCATCAGGCACTGAGAATATGGAATTGTGCTAAAAGAAATCTCTTACAGGGGAAATCTACAGGTATGGTCTTACTAGACATTGAAAAAGCATTTGACTCCGTTTTGCACGAAGGCCTGATATACAAAATGATAAGTTTAAACTTTCCTCCATATATCTGTAAAGTAGTCCAAAGTTTCTTGTCCAGTCGTCGTTTCAAAGTCCATGTTAATAGTAGTGTTTCTGACTTGATATATTTTCAATCGGGTGTTCCACAAGGCTCAGTTCTTGCTCCAGTCCTGTATAACATCTATACATCTGATATTCCAAGGTTACCGCACTGTGATATAGCTATTTTTGCAGATGACACCGCAATATTTGTATCTCATGAATTCACTTTCAATATTGAAAGATATCTCCAAAATGGAATGGAAATATTAGTAAAATATTATCACAAATGGAAAATCAAACTGAATGAAGGGAAAACGCAAGCTATACTTTTACCAGTTTTTTAAGCATTATCTAGTCATTTTTACTAATTATTTATTTATTTACTTATTTACTATTTATTTATTCATTATTTATTTAATTATTATTTATTTATCTATTTATTATTATTTAATTATTTACCTTTTTATTTATTTACTCATATATATTTATTTATTTATTTATTTATCTATGTTTATACCTACGCATGTAAATATATACATATTTATTTATTTATTTATTTATATATTTATTTATATTTATATATACATATCTATTTTTCTTATTTTTTTTTTTTTTTTTTGTTCTCTTCATTTATATTGAAGGTTTTTTTCGTATTTTCCTTCAAATTTGTATCATTGTCTTGCTATACGTTCTTAATAGGAATAAAAATAATGTTTCTGTAGAAAGGTAAAATCCCAAATTATCAAATCTCTGTAAAATGTGCGATAACAAAAATTCTGTGAAAAAAAAAAAAAATTGTAAACGAAATAAAAATATCTTGTGCACAAGGATAAGGACAAGGGCAGAAGCTCACCAAATAAAATATTTGATGCATCAGACGAGCGATACAGTGCGAAAAGTCAAAGCTAATCCGAAAATATCAGCTCTAAAGCTGGCTCTTAAGGTGCATAGTGAAATTGAGAAATCGTGCAGTGCCGACGTGTACTTCACGATCCGACGTGTTCTTCACGATCTTGACTTCAATGGCCGAGTAGCTCGTAAGAAGTCGTTTATCAACAAAAAAAAAAAAAACAGAAGAAACGGGAGCACGTTTCCAAGGACTCAAACTTCTGAAACGCAGTTATTTTTCCAGACGAGTCCAAATTTAACATTTTTGCTCTCACGGGATGTCTTACGTTTACTGAGCAGAATAAAGAAAATCTTAAAGCGACTGTGAAGCATGGTGGTGGTAGTGTTATGGTTTGGGCCTGTATGTTTGCAGCCGGCACAGGAAATTTGGAGTTCATAGACACCATAATGGACAAAACCAAACATATTGAAAAAAAATTTGCTTCAAAGTGCCTAGAAGTTGGCTATAAGGGAACAATTCCGGTACTATCAAGACAACAACCCGAAGCAGTCCTGGCTCATCTAGAACTGCCCTCACTTGATGACACCTCATATGTATCTAATGCTTTTCAACCGTCATCAAAACTTTTAAAGACTTGGTAACACTGAGGACTTTTGACAATTTACTTATAACGTCTAAACTATGGAAACTAAGGTTTTTTATTTATAACTATTCGGTTGATTCCATTCCGTAGTTCTTTATTCAACGCCAATATTTGTAACGTATTCCGTTTGATCTACTTACGAGGGTGGGTCAATAAGTCCCTGAAAAACGAAATAAGGAACTCTCTTTTCGGTATAAAAACATTTTATTTTTCAACATAGTCTCCTTTTAGCTCTACACACTTCATAATACGATTTCTCGAGCCCCTCAAAATAAGCGTTTGTTTCAGCGATGACCTCTTCATTCGACCCAAATCTCTTACCTCCGAGCCATTTCTTTATGTTTGGAAACAAGAAATAGTCGAAGGGGGCTAAATCTGGGGAATATGCTGGATGAGGGAGGAGTTCGTAGCCTAACTCATGCAATTTTGCCATTGCGACTGCGGACTTGTGCCCCGGTGCGGTGTCCTGGTGAAAAATAACTTTTTCTTCACCAAATGCGGCCGTTTTTGCTTTAAATCGGTAATCGTTTTACCCTTTTCAAGGTAATCGATGTGATGTCTGACAAACCCGCCTTGGCCTTCTTCGGCTTCGATTCACCAGGAGAAGTCCATTGTTTTGACTGCTCTTTGATTTCTGGTGTGTTGTGATGAATCCAGGTTTCTTCCGCGGTTACGAAACGGCGCAAAAACTCAGCCGATTGTGAGCAAACGCCGCACCCATCTTGCGGAAAGCTTTTTCATGTCCAAATATTTATGTAAAATCGAAATCACTGAGCCATGTGATAAGCCTGTGGCCTCTTCAAGCTCGCGCACTTTCACTCGCCGATCGTCCATTATCAATCCATTGATTTTGTCGACCATTTCTGGTGTGGTGACCTAATTGGGCGACCAGAACGTTCAGCGTCACTTGTGCTTGAACGACCGCACCGAAATTGAGTAAACCAGTGGTGAATGGTTCCAATCGATGATGAAGAGTCCCCATAATATTTGTCAAGCTTTTGTTTGGTTTGCGTGATAGTTTTTTCTGGTAGGCGTCTATATAAAATGGCTGCCACAACAAAACTATTTGACAGATCTGTCTGAAAATTTGGGTGCGTTCTTTTGAAAGATGATTCTTGACAAAAAAAAATTTAAGGTGACGACACAATTTGTGTTAATTTTCAAGGACTTATTGACCCGCTCTCGTACCTCACGAAATGGAATGAATTCGGAATAAATGAAATAAACTGGTTGCTAAATCAACTGTCAAGAGGGTGTTTGATTTGCGGCAAAAATGTTGATGTATTTTAATTTAAATTAGAAAAAAAAACAATAGTTTTGCAATAAGATTTAGCGCTAATTTATTCTCTAAATGTTCAGACATTCACATTCTGAATTAGGCACACATTCTGTCTCTTTATTTACCTATTTTATTCCGAATATTCTAATACCATGTGACCAAGAATTCCGTTCCTTGCGCGGAAAGAAAATAGAAATGCACCCAAATTGTACCTCATATACCACAATTCAGCATGTTGCTAATTTTTCTAATGAATACCTGAAATGACTGGACTATTCCAGCTGAAATCAAAGCCATCACTCGGGCTGCAAAATCAATCAAAGGCACATTACGAGTATCTTCGATGAGTTGGGTAACTTGCGCAAGCTACAGATCTCCAGAATATAATTTTCAGAACGTGCGTGCCAGAGTACGGCCATGGGCGTAGCCAAGATTTCCATTAAGGGGAGCAAACATTTTATTTGTATACGCCTAACACGGGCGTATTATGCATATTGGCAGGCCAATTGATAAATTAACAAATAAATATTTATCACTATGTCCGGTCTTTCCTTGGGCATTATGTACAGAGTCTGTGTTAATAACTTAAACAAAAAAAAAAAAAAAAAATATTTCACATATTTCAACAGCCCACAGAGTGGATGGCTTAGCTTCTCGCATAGAAAATATTAGGGACCTACAGTTCTATGCCGTTTCCAAAGGACAATTCTGTTCGATTAAGAAAAGCCATGACAATTTTAATCTCGGATGTTTGTCAAACGTTCACGAGTGGTCAGACCGTGGTTAAACCTATTTTTTTGTTTTTTTTGTGACTTCCGCTCACTCGTTTAATCAAGCCACAAAACATATGTATTTTTTTTTTTTTTTTCAAACAAAATAAAGTACAAGGAATTACAAATGTTTGTTTACACTGCGACTAGTTATGAAACTAACGAGCAGTTTGCTTTTCAGTATTATTAGCGAGAGAAAAGTAAATGGCTGACAGTTTACTATTTTTAAGGTACATTATAATTGTAATTTGTTGTATGTTAACTTTTAATGACAGTAACAAGAGCATAGATGGGATTTAATCCATCCAAAGCGTCGGAGGTTAAGTTCACTCCGAGCGCCTCTTTTCGCTCGTTGTTGTCGCTCTGTTACTATCTAGTAGAGTACGTGGTAAGGTACGGTTGCCTTGCAAGATCTGACGGTCTTATACGTTGCAGTCGTCTCACGCCATATACGTTTAGAAGAATTGTTGCTTCCTCGTTAATATGCTCCTGAAGTCTCTTCTCGTGTGCTTTGACTCTAGAGTTGATCTCTTCAAGAACAGTAGGAATGCCTAGGTCCCGATGGAGGTCGCTGTTTCTGATGAAGTATTGTGAACGCTCCATGGTGCGTTCACAATACTTCGAAGGACCTTATTCTGGAATCGTTGGATGACTGCAATATTCGTCTGGCTGGCACATCCCCAGAGTTGAGCGCCATAGTTCCACACTGGTTTTAGGATCTGGTTACATAAAAGAATTTTATTAGTAATTGATAGTCCAGACTTCTTGTCTATAAGCCATTCTAATTTTCGCCATTTAATGTCTAATTCTAGTCTTTTGATTTTAATATGCTCTTTCCAACGATGCTTGGCATCTAGAGTCATATCTAGACACTTCGCTGTATTTGCATATGGTATTGTCGTGCCTGATATTGCTATAGGGGAGAACGAGATAGACTTATTTGTGAAGTCAATATGTACAGATTTACTCGAATTCAGTTTTGCACGCCATCTTTGAGTCCACCTGATAATTTGGTCTCTAGCAGCTTGCAGCTTTTGCGTCGATTCTAGCGTTGTATCTCCCACTACTAAGACTGCCGTGTCGTAGGCAAAAGTTGCAGTCTTGGTGTAGGGCATTGTGGGTAGGTCTTCAGTGTAAAGAAGGTATAAAAAAGGTCCGAGGACGCTTCCTTGAGGAACTCCTGCTTCGATCTGCACTTGCTTAGAGTAGTAGTTTTCTTGTTTTATACGGAAGTATCGCGATGTTAAATAAGACTCCATTAGGTGGAAAAACTGTTCTGGTAGGTACACTTTTATTTTATTGAGTAGACCTTCATGTCATACTCTATCGAAAGCCTGTGCTACGTCTAAGAAAATTGCAGAACATACTTTTTTTTCTTCTAGTGCTCTTTAGATTTCAGTTGTTATTCTGTGAACTTGTTCTATTGTGGAGTGTTTGCTTCAAAAGCCAAACTGGTGATTTGGGATTAGGTTTCTTGACTCTACGATTGGTTTGAGACGCTTAAAAATCAATCTTTCAAACAACTTTGATGTTGAAGGAAGTAGAGATACCTCGTGAGGGTCCTTACCTGGTTTAGGGATCATTATCACGTCAGCTACTTTCCAGACACTTGGTACATACTCAAGGCTAATTGCTTTATTCATTAACTGCAAGAGTTTAGCTAACCCTTTGTTTGGCAGTCGCTTCAGGACTTCCGCAGTGATCAAATCAAAACCTGGAACTTTTTTGTCTTTTAATCGCCTTATCTCATATTTTAACTCATGCATTTTAATCGGAGGAATCATAGAACGGGCATTTTCATTGAGATGACAAAATATATATGGATGGTGATGTCGCTGGATGTTATCCGTACTCTGAAAGAAGTAGAGAATTTCGTGGCTTTTCAGCAGGATTATCTATCATGAAAACACAATCAATCATCAGCTGGGACCACGGCCAGTAAGGCAATCGTTCTTCCTTAAAAGACCGATTTGCCCCAACGTTCAGGAAAACAGGAAATACTGACTCTGAAAAATTTGTTCACACTGAAAGGACGTTTTCAGTTACAAGCGATGGATCGTCGATGGTCTTGTAATTTACTTTTGCATTTTCGTCTACACTATGTTCAAATGTGAAAATTCCAATACTTACAGTGGTGCTTCAACTATTCTTTGAAAACGCATTTCCTACTTGAATGCTTCAAGGTGGATTAGTATGGACGATAGGAAAATGTTGGGCCCGGGTAAATATTCTTATAATTTTCGGTTGCTTCGTGGTCTGTTTATAGGCTATCCCGTAGGGTATACTGATTCCGACAAGTAGTCTGTCCTTTTTATGTTTCTAGATTAGTTTATTTGGTTAAAGAATTTACAATTTGGGTTTGTTATCGCACATTTTACAGTACAGAGATTCGACATAGTGTTGTTATTATATCTTTCAACTGAAATATTATATTGAATTACATTGAACCATACATTTATTGATTTGATTTTGATTTTGATTTTGAAGGAATATACCACTAAAACCTTCAATTTAAAATGTGTACATACATATGTATTTATATATGTTTATATACATATATGTATATGAAATAATAATAATAAATAAATATACCCATAAATAATAAATAGCAAATAAGTAAATAAATAGATAAATAAATAATTAAATAAATAAATAATTAAATAAATAAATAAATAAATAATAAATAATAAATAATAAATAATAAATAATAAATAATAAATAATAAATAATAAATAATAAATAATAAATAAATAAAAACATTAACTGATATAAACAAATAACAAGAAGATATACTTAATTATTTAATTAGCCATGAAATGCCAAAAATTATAAATACTATGTACCGTTACTAAAAAAGTTTGTTTACGAGAATATTATCTGCATTTTGACAACGTGTAATGAATTTAGTATTAAGTTTATGAATTCTGTTATGGATCAATTCAACATTTGCTTTCCTGTGAACATCCAAAGTTGAATGGTACCACCGAAGACTTAGCATCATTTTAAGTGCCTTATTTTGAAAAATTTGCAAGCGTTTAATGTGACACTTAGCACTATCACATACTTGACAACAGTACAGTAAAATTGCCTGGAAAATGACCTTACAAATTATGATTTTGTTGTCATTACATAACAAGGATTTGCGGTTTATCAAGGGATATAATATTTTAATTGCCACATTCACTTTCTTAATAGTTTTAGTTGCGTGTTCGTTGAATGTCAGTGTAGTGTCGAGGTTTACTCCCAAATACTTAACAGAAGGTAACCAATCCAGCTCAACGCCGTTTACCAGAATTTTCCCACTGGGGAGAAAGCAAGGTTTTTTTTTTCCCGTGAAAAAGATTGCTTTATCCTTATTCACTTTGATTTTCCATTTGTGGAAATATTGCAGAAGTATTTCTATCCCATTTTTTTAAAATTGGCTCAATGTTGAGAGCAAATTTATGCGATGAAAATACGGCTGTGTCATCAGCATAGATAGCTGCTTTACATTCCGGTATAAATGAAAAGTCTCACGTGTAGATGTTATATAAAATAGGACTAAGGATAGAACCTTGTGGGACATCATAATCAAAATATGACAGATCTCTGAAACAACGACCAGATAAGAAAATTTACACTACTTTACACAAATAAACAGGAATGTTGAACTTAAGCATTTTATATATTAAACCATTATGCCACACTGTATCAACGTCCTTTTCTATGTCTAGAAGCACCATGCCTGTTGATTTGCCTAGTGTGTGGTTAAGCTTTATGTGCTTACAAATTCTAACAACTTGGTGAGCTGTGGAGTGATATCGCCTGAATCCAAATTCCCAAATGCTCATTTGGAAATATTTTCCGCTCAGTTACAACTTCTAAAATTTGTTCCTTAATGATTTGTTCATATATTTTGGATAAATTGCTGAGTAGGCTAATTGGCCTGTAGCTCATAGGACTTTCGGCGGGCTTACCTGGTTTTAATATTGGAACGATCTTTGCAGTCTTCCAAGCATTCGGAAAGTACTGTGATTTAATGCATGCATTAAACATAAATGCCATAAACTTCAAACCTATTTTGGGTAGCTCTTTAATGTATAAATTCTGGACACCGTCAATTTCCCCAACTATTCTTTAATTTTAAGTAAGTAACAAAAAAGTGTATGTCATCCTCCGTTACAAATTCACTAACTGGTGTGTCGGTTGATAAATCATCAAAGCGATAGACAGTATTACTAACAAGTACATGTGTAGGTGCATCACCAAGGTTTTGGGACACTACATGATTTTTAAGAAAAGCAGTTGCAAGTGCATTTACCTTCTCCAGATCAGTGATGTACGTGTTACCGGAACTTTGGATAGCAGGGATTTGTCTATACTTAGCACCTTTGTCGCGACAATTTAACTTTCTATTCCAGGCCAGATTACGTTGACACTTTATATGGTGGGCAATTAACCTATTAAGGAATAAAAATTGTTGCTTATGTATAGGCTGCCGACACCTTTGCCAATTTCTCCTTCGTGAATTCCTAATTTGAATAAGTTCTAGGATGAAAGACGGAAGCTTTACATAAAAGTCTTTTTTAGCTATCCTTGGAGTGAATGTCTCAATGGTACTCAAGATGTCATTGGAAAATTGTTGAACGATGTCATCCACATTTTTTTTATTAGTAACGTTTTCTAAGCTAGTTGAAAGGTTTCTTAATTTAGTTTTCAGCTCAGTGCGAAAACGTTCCCAATTGGTGTTTTCAAGGTCAAGAAAGTTTTCAGCGTTGGTTAACCCGTGACAGAGAATTTCACACAGAACCGGGTTATGGTCTGAGCTAAACGCATTTATCGAAATTGGTTGTGTTATATTAGAGGAAACATTTGTAAGAAATATATCCAGGACAGAAGGACTACCACGGTTATTCACAGGGACATAAGTGGGAGTAGGTGGATATAGAACAGAAACTGGATACGTTACAAGTAAATTTGCAAGTAAATTGCCGCTGGCTTTTGCCCGTAAGCAACCCAAATGGGATGGGAAAATCTTTCAGCGAGCTTAGTAAGACCGTTTTCTGTTGACGATGGTCAGTACCATTAGGTAAAGTTCGTTGAACTTTCGGCTGAGTGCGAAAAGTTCTGTTTACAATCTTTTCCCTTAATTCCAGAAATTTATTTCGACTAATACAAGTAGGATCGGTTGATTTGTGGTTCTGACTGCGGTTTGCACATTTGGTTATTTCTGAATTTGTGCATTCAGATGTTTTATGCGGACCAGCGCAGTTTGCACAATAAGTTTTAATGTGACAATTTCTTTCACCGTGACCAAACATATGGCAGTTGAAACACTGTGTCAATCTATTTTTAATTTTTCTTTGTAAGCTCCAGGTTACTTGCGTGTGCAATATGGAGCGATAAAGTTTTTTTAAATCTTCGATTTTAATTGAGGAACTCTCCTGCGAAACTATATACAGTGATGTGCAAAATAATAAGGACAGCCAATACCATATTTGAAAAAAACAAAAAAACTTAGAACCTCGTGAAATTCATGATAAGCTTTAATTTAGTATTAGTTGATTTCAATTTCAATGACATAAAAATAATATAAATTACTCAACATTTGTGCTTAAAGTAAAAAAAAAAAAATAAAACTTTAATTTTCTTCGAAATAGCCTGTAAAAAAAAATAAGAACAGCTGTCAATTCTTCATGAAATAACTCCAAACGTAAACTAAAACAATAGAAAATGAATGTTAAAATATAATTAATGAAATATTTGATCAAACATGTACTTTAGTATTGCGTTGAATAGCCTTTGTTCTTGATAACGGCCAAGCAACGTTGCGGCATCGAATCCACTAGTTTTTGGCAAGTACTAGGTGGAATAGCTATCCACGCAGCCTTCTCAGATGTCCACAAATCATTACTATTTGACGGTTTCACATCCCTTAACGCTACTTTGACCTCTCGCCACAGGTTCTCAATGGGATTTAAGTCAGGCGATTGAGAAGGCCAGTTTAAGACATTGACATCGTTGTCCGAGAACCACTCTTTTGCACGCTTCGATGAGTGTTTAGGATCATTATCCTGTTGGAACACCCATGGAAGAGGCATATTGTCTTCGGCGTAGGGTAGCATAGTGGTATTTAATATACCGACGTAGGACGGCGCTGTCATAGTGCCCTCGATTCTATGAATGGGACCTACACCATGGTAGGAGAAACAACCCCATACCATGATGCAACTCCCACCATGTTTTACGGTCTTGATGGTGTATTTATCGTTATGTGCCGTATTGGGCTGTAGCGATCAGAATTAAATAAATTGATTTTAGTCTCATCCGACCACAAAATATTGCGCCATTGCGATTCAGGCCAGCTGATATGTTCTTCTGCAAAAAGCAACCTTTTGGCAACATTCTTTTTCGACAGAAGCGGAACTTTTCTTGCGTTTCTTGCTTTTAAATTGTTGGCTGTAAGCATATTCCGTATAGTAGAAGTGTCAACGTCCAGGCTAAATTCCTTTTTCAATGAGCTGGATGAAGCAAAAGGTTCCTTTTTTACATAACGCAATATCCTTTTTTTGAGAGAGGCAGACATTTTTGGCTTTCTTCCACGTATTTCTGCCTTAGATTAACAATTGATTGCATTCTCAACTTTTGTTTTCGAACACCCAACAATGTGGGCAATCTTTCGATAAGAAAAACCGTTTTGATGCAAATTTTTTATTTGTTTCCTCATCTCATCGCTACAGTGCTGTGCTCGACCCATTTTTTATCACTAATTTCTAATAAATTCACACATTTTATTTTGCTTTGTAAAATTAAACTCTTATCTTACCTATTAGGTTAACAAAAGTAAAGCTAAAAACAAAATATGTTTGATTTACACAGGAAATAAAGGGGTGTCCTTATTATTTTTCACAGCCGAGACCAACCGCTATCCGCAAACTGATGACACAATTTGGAAGGCAAACAGAATAATTGGGTGTAGACAACTGTACTTTGTTGTGCAAACAGTAAAGTTTAAGTTTCCGCTAATTTTCTTTGTTTCGCTCAACTATCACAGAAATTGGACGCTTTTGAAACAGTGTCGTAGAAGTGTCCCTATTATTTTTCACATCACTGTATATGTAGTCCGTGTAGTGATCATATTTTTTAACAATTTTTTTTATTTCATTGCACTTTAACCCGAGTCTAATAAGTTCAGTTTTTAGTAAGTCAGAGTCCATTTCTCCCAAACCATACAGAACCACTTTAAAAGCTTTTTCACTTTTATTGCCGTGTGAGAAATACTGACAGTTCTTTTCTTTGAGTTTAGTTATCACGGCGTTGAAAGAATTAATTGAATCACAAATTATTTTGATTCCTATCGATATTTTTATAACAAAGTAGTCATTTATTTTAAGTTTTAGCATTAAATTATGCACAAAGTCACTGTCTTTGTGAAGTAGTTTTATTGGAGGAACATACACTTACTTAACACTTTCGTTTGGTGAAATAACTTCATCCATGTCGTCGCTATCTGGCAAACATTGCAGTGTCCTTTACTTGCGCACTGTTACGAGCCATAGGAGACCGAAATTTTTTAGTTGAGGACAATTGTTTGTTCTCAGTATCAGGCGACCGATCGCGTTTTGAAATTTTGTGGAAAAACTTAGAAAAAAAGAAGACAATTGTTTGAGCTGACTGGAGTATGTCAAGCGCACTCGAAAGCTCACGGGGAACTATAGGAAAATAGAAATTTGTTAAATTTTCGGCTTATTCTCTTTTTCTTATAAAAAGAACAGACTACTTGTCGGAATCAATATACCCTATGGGATAACCTATAAACATATAAACTTCCACGGCAACGGCAATGGCCCCCTGTCGCTACGCCCATATGCCAGGCATGTGTTACTAAAATTGAGGAACAAAAAAAAAAAAAAAAAATAAGAAAATAAAAACAAAGTAAACTTTGAATGCATTATTTCATTAAAACGACTTTCGACCACTGACCCTAGAGTACAAAATTGAATTGAGTTTACGGATAAGCCTTCAGTATCCACTTCATATCCATTTCTGCCAATCTCCGAATGCGCGTCCTTTCACAATGCATTTCTCTAATCTGAAATCGATTACTTTGTCACGTTTGGTATATTCAGCAAGTCTGGGTGTAATGCATTCTTTATTATCGGGTTGCGGGTTTTACTTGGAAGCCGCTCGAATATAGATACTACATGTACAATAACTCGGGCGAAAACATCAGATCATGAAGTGCGAGCGACCAAAGTGTGCGTCTAAAATCAAATCCTGCGGCAATTACGAGTATTATGGAAACAAAAGTTCAACAGTTTTCTCAGGAATGTACATTTGCGTTGGCTATATGTAGATTTAGTACATTCTTGTTGATTTTGATGGTTACTGCCACGTTTAATCATGCGGGAAAAATGCATACTACTCATTCCCAGCTCGAGTGCACTCATTCCAATGCGTGGTGAGGGAACTTTTCTGAGGGATTCCGACATAGTAGATGCAGGATCAGCATACCTTTTCCGACCATAAAACAATAGACTTCCAATTAATGGAGAAAGCCCAAACTTCGAAGACTTTCCGTAACCCGAGAAAAACGAACTGGGAGAATTTCCATGTCCTCGTGCTAGAGTACGGATTAAGAGACTTGCCCGAAAATCCGTTTGGTATTGAAAAATGTGCGAATTTCATCACCTCAGGAATAAAGCCCAACAGAGACAAACATAAAGAGCCCCTCGTGGTCAAAGGAACGTTTTTTCCAAAAGAACGAACGGCGAAAACCATCGAGAATCCTACAAGGCAAGCCTCAAAGTGTTCAAACAAAAAATCTGATCAGCCAAGCGAATAGCCTGAAACGAATTCTGGAGCGGAGTATAAAACGTGAACGAAGCAGCAAGGCTGAGTAAAAATACTGTCGAAGGCTCCAGGGTTTCTAAAGAATCTGGACTAAGTCGTGTTCGGAAAAACTGTATCTGCTGTTAAATTCACACTTTCCTGGCTGCCATCAAACGAGAAGCGAAACGATCAACTCAACCATTACTCTATCACATAATGCCGAAAGACTGCAACACACGTCAAAGATATTGTTGACGGGGAAAAAATAGACTGGGCTTTAAGGGATTTTGAACCATACAAATCGGCCGGGCAGAATGGAAACGAAATAGTTCATAACCCCAAAACTGCTGGGAATTATCCGTGTGAGTTATCTTCCTAAAGTAAGGCGAAAAGTAAGAGTTATTTTCATAAGGAAGGCAGACAAGATCAGTCATATATCGTCCAAAGATTACAGATCTATAAGCCTAACCTCGTTACTTCTTCTGGAAGGACTGTGAGACATCCACATACGTAACAAAATTGTCGCAACAATGGAACTGCAAGACTAGAAACCTTGCTACCATTAGATCTTTTTATCAAATAAACTGCTGCATAACCTGTGGCACGTCTCAAAGAAACAGGCAATTAGAAAACGACCATGACTGATGGTCATAGCTCAATACTCAGATCAGGTGTGGATGATACATTCAAACTGATATCGGAGGCCCAAAACAGAGTAAAAGACTTCTACTTGCAGGAGCTGCCAGTTCTATATACTCGTATATGTACGCAGCAGAAATATGGTCAAGTGCCGCGAAAATTAAGTCGTACGTGCGTGGAATGAAATCTGTCCATCGTCCTAGCGCACTAAGGGTCGTTAGTGCGTTTCGAGCTGTCTCGAACTATGCTATACTCATCCTATCTTCAATGCTACCCATCGACTTACTCGAACTTTTATCTGACTCAGTTTCTAACAGGACATGGCTGTTTCAGAGAATACCTCTTCAAAAGCGGACAGGAAACTATCCCAAACTGTCCGCATTGTGAAAATGTTTTGAAAAATACGGTACAATTGTTTTTTTCATTGCCCACGGTATGAAACCGAGAGGATCGTCCTTCGGGACCAATTTGGGGAGTGGCCCACTCCCGAGAATGTCATAAATTACATGCTTCCTAATGACGAAAACTTCACCATCGTAAGTAACGTGGCCGTACTCATACTCAGCGACCTTAGGCGCATAGAGCGTCAATCTAACGCGAATAATCCGAGCAGTGGAGGGCCAATCATCTAAGAACACTAAATCCAATGCTGTTGCAGTCTACACGGATGGATCAAAGGTGGATAAGATGGTGCTGGTATTTTCTCTGAGAAACTCAGTATCTCCTCATCCATATGACTACCGGTCTTCCAAGCAGACTTTTTAGCCATCCTAGAGGCCGCCCAAAGGTTGTGACTACTGGACATATCGCGGGAGGATATCTCCATCTATAGGTACATTGACAGCTAAGTAGCCATTAAGGCGATGGCAGCGGTAAAAATCAAATCAAAAATAGGCGGGCTCTGTCGTGCCTAACTTGGGGCCCTGGGCAGGTAGAACAATGGCCGAATTATTTGGGTGCTAGGCCACAGTGACACAAAAAAGAATTACATATCCATAGCAGAAAAAAGGTGGGAAAACATTTAAACCTGCAGTAACACAAAGATAAAAACTGATAGCTTAATATCTTTAAGCCGATCATTTACAGCATCAAGGGTGATACCGGGACATAACCTCCTAGGAAAACACTACCCCGAGGTAGTAGAGGGCACATTCCACTTCCTATGCCAATTCACCTCTTTTGCAGACCTACACGAGCTAGCAATCGTACCTTTGAAAGTATTACTAAAGTTTTTGCGCCAGCTCAGAATGGGAAAAGTTCCTATTCATGGCAGTGGGCACAATATCAAACATTCCAACACTTTTTTCAGGTGTAACTTAGGGTCCGTATAGGCCTATGCGAGCTGACAACGTAATTTGATCCAGCAACCCTTGAACCTAACCCAACTTAGCGGGTTCTGTCTGTGTTTCCGGAAAACCGTTATGGGCATAATTTATTTATTTTTTTTTTTTTTTAATTTGCGTGCGCCAAAGGGGATATGAATACCCTTTTACTATTACAGGGCACGGGCGTTCTATAGATAGACAGAGAGAGAGAAAGAAAGAACGATTTGGTGTAGTGGTTTGAAACTCAGGTGGTATTAAGTTTCTGTAAACTCCAAGGGTAGCGTCCAGATAACTGGGGACCTTGTTTGTTTTGTTTTTGTCGTTGCTCATGATTCGCAGTATTTTTTTCGTCCTCATGATGTCATCATCACGATTAAGTTGCATTTTCAGCCATATGACCACTCTACTTTTTTTTTTTTTGATTTCGCCAGGGATGTGTGGTCTTCATAGATACTAATAGCCCGAGTGCTACTAGCATGCACGATTCGCAAACCGGAGTAATCGATGCCAGGAATACGCCTACGTACTAAACACACACTTCAATCACTCTCCCCGCGGGACTGCCGTTAGGTATTATTTCGCGGGGCCGGTTACCAGTTTATGCTATGCTTCTGGCATAAGAGCTCACTGCGTTCCACTTGTTTTCAGATTCTAGCATGTGATTAACTAAATTCTCCGGAATTGGTGTTTCTCCCAATGCTGTTTGTAGTGCTTCTCTTTGTAGAAGGATACGTGGGCAGTAAAAGAATACATGCTCCACGTTTTCGGGAGTATCACTGCACAATGGACAAGCGAGGGAGTTATCGTTAATATACTGATATAGATATGACCGGAAACAACCATGTCCCGTAAGCAGTTGTGTTAAATAGAAGTTAACTTCACCATGTCTGCGGTTTATCCAAGTCTCTAAGGTCGGGATAAGGCGGTAAGTCCATCGGCCCTTGGAAGAAAGACTCCAGCGTTGCTGCCACTCTATCAAACTTGTGCTTCTTCCTATAGTGTCCAGTTCCCCGTGAGTTAGTCACCCCTCATGTCTGCACTCTAAAAACTTTTTCTGCAGTTCTTCCGCCAATATATCAATTGGGAATATTCCTGCGATAACGCAGGCTGCGTGGTCCGAGGTTGTGCGAAAAGCGCTACTCACTCTTAGTGCACATAGTCGGTTTACTGCTATGATTCTTCTTTTGTATGAAGTCACTTTCATAGCTCCGGCCCAAACTGGTGATCCGTATAGGACTACGGATGTGACTACTTTAGCTGAGAGTAGCCTTCGGCTGTATCTTGGCCTTCCTATATTCGGCATAATCCGCGCAATGGCGGAACTCACACGCGAGGATTTGTTGCTTACGTACTCCAGATGGTTTTTAAAAGTAAGGCTTGAGTCAATCATAACGCCAAGATACTTGATAGCTGGTTTCGTAACTATCTCATACCCTCCTACTGTTAGCGTGATAGTTTCCAGTTGCTTTCTACTGGTAATAAGTACCGCCTCTGTTTTGTGTTCTGCTAGCATGAGGCCGACTGATGTTAACCACCGTCGGACAATTGATATGGTTTCGTTGCTAATTTGAACAACTTCTTCCAGTTGTTTTGCAGTTACTACTATAGCGATGTCGTCCACAATATTTGCTTCGGCTGGTATTTCAAGACGAAGGACTCCATCATATATGAGGTTCCATAATGTTGGTCCCGGGACCGAGCCCTGAGGGACTCCTCCAGTATTCTTTCACACCATCCTCTGTTTCATAGAGCAGCACTCTTTGCTGGAAATAGTTTTTAAAAATATCCCTAATGCTAGTTGGTATGCGCATACTTCGAAGTGCTTGAAAGATTTGTTTCCAGGTCGCTGTGTTGAACGCGTTCTTAACGTCCAGTGTTATGACCACTCTACTGCCAGTGTTATGCTTTCGCAGTAGAGTTGACTTAGCTTTCGCAATTGATCGACTTTTTTATTTATGTCATGCGAAATAAATAGATGATTCTTGACATCAGGATTTGAACCGTGAACTAACAGCGTGACAAGCGATGATGTTACCACAACACCACTGCCACCCTACCCTTGACTTATGTTACAGATTTTCATTAGGTGTGGGGCATGGCGAATGATTTTTAGTTCCTGGCAATGCACCCTTTCGCCTCTACGTTACTATGGCCCATGGCTTCCAAAACTGAAGCAAAATTACTGCTCTTTAGCCTTAATCGCACAAAGTTCAGGGGTTACTTCAACTCGAGTAAAAACTGGCTTCTAATGTTAGCGAATCTTACCAGGGCTCTACAGACCAAATGAAAAAACATTTTAGGTAAGTGAGCCTATAAAGCTACCGCGGAAACAGTCGTGCGCATGCAGTAGCCATCCGGCATTAGTAGTGCATGTTTTCTATTGGCTAGAATCTGCATCTGCCTACAAGTCACACTAATTCTAATCAAAATCAATTAGCGCTGACGGGCACACAGATTTCATGGGGGGATCCATAGTACTCGTAGTTCATGAAGTGAACAACGCAGAATAAGCGCATTAAGCAACGCTTAAATTGATTCTTTAGATAAAAAGATCAACAAGCAAGCTATTAACCGCGCTGATAAACACAAAGTAATCGCCAACATTGCATTTCCGTGCCCGCTTACGAACTTGTCTCCTGCACTGTTCCATGTGTACGAGTACAGCTTTAAAGAGAGGACCTTTGAGAAAAGGGGTTGCTTTTGTTTGCTTGTACGAGTAGGTATGGTTCGTTCATACATACTCGTATGCCTATCACTGTTCCGTACGAGAGTATTCCTCACAATCGTTTGAGGGCAAATTTAATGGGAAAAAACACAATAGCGATTTAACTTAATTTGCGTTGTCTCTTGAACAAGCAAGACGGCACAAAAGGTAATCTCTATTTTAATTTATTTCTGAAAAGGCCAATCAGTTTAATTCACTTAAATTGCGGCGGACGTTTTACTAACTTCCATCCTGTTGAATGTGATAGGAAGTTCTATGGTTCTTTGATGAACTTCTACTAGGAGCTATTTCATTCACATTTTAATGACATTTTCAGGATACGCAACAGACTTATTTGGCCTGGAGCCTTATTGCGTGGTCCCCCTCAAAGTAGAGTAATTATCGAAATTCTGTGGTTAACCACTTAATAATTAAGCTTTGATATATCTGGGGCGGAACTTTTGTCCTGAAATCGATTTTTCCCATAATTTAAATACACGTCATCATGTACAAACACTGATTTTTTTTTTTCTATCAACTGTCAACGTCCACCTGTTCGAGGGGAAGGATATTAATAAAAACCAACAATGTATCCATCAAATTCATTTACGCTCAATAAAATGTTTTATTCATATTTTCAATTTTTATCTTCCCCCAAACGGCAAGGCAAGGGAAAAATAATAATAAACGATTACACACCCTCGGAAACACGCACGACTCTGTCCTGTCCACATGAGAGCGACAGGGATTTGTCACAAATTCGTAGCAGGAAACTTATAAAATAATTCCATCCCCTTTCCAGTTGTTGTGGAATCGATGCTGTTGAGCCGATGTGTGCTTTGTAGCTAGAAGTTGTTACAATGAAGATCGAGTACAACGCGCAAGGGGATGTGCCGCAGGACAGCAAGGAAGAAGTCTGTTCCCATTTCAACGTCCTGATGTGAAATAAAATTTGAATCCTCAATTTTGACAACAAATTACGGTTAAACTTGAACTGAATTACAAAGGGATCGGAATTAGATTTTATCGTTAAGAGTATTTGAGATAACCTCGTAATAGAATTGAATATATATTCTTTTTTATGTATGTTACCTATACGTATGCTATTATACATACATTACATGGAGTTGTCGGGTTTTTGACAGAATCAATATCAACTCGGCCGAGAAGTGGGTCTGCCCAGTAACTTAGTGGGTATATAAAGCGCTGCAGGCGACCAATTTAAATCAAAAATTGTGTGTACTGTAAGTCACCGAACCATTGTTGGGACCTGCTTGAAATAACTGGAGTTTTGTGGGGTAAATTTAAGCTTCTATTACACTGATATCCTTAACACTTGTTGTCCAGGACTGAACAGTAAAAAAAAAAATATCAATTTTATCACCTTCCTTGCTCTGGGTTCGAACAAAATTGTGGGATGACAGAGAGAGTCCTTTCGATTTTTTGATTTTTTTTTTTCCTGCGCCATATAACAGGATAAGGGTTGGTCTGGGGCCCAGCGAGCCTCAACCGCAAAAAGAAAAATTGCTCCGAAACGAACGTATAATCTGATGACGACCTTTGGCTATCAAACACGGACAACGATCGGATTCTGGAACGTTAAAACCCTCCTGGACTCACTCCAAGAAGAGCCTTAAAACGCCAGATTCCTCCAAATGGAGCGCTCATTCGTACGGTATAAAATAGATATCTTAGGGCTATATGTTTCGCCAACAAAAAGTACTGTCATGCTCTACTCTGGTAAACCAGCTAAAAGATCACGGAGATCTGGAGTAGGACTGGTGCTAACTCCAGCAGCGCGTAAAAGCCTCATATCTTGGAAACCTCACAACGACCGGATATTGACGGCCAGATTCCAGAGTAAGGAAGGTCACCTTCATACAGTACTATGCTCCGACTGATGACGCGACTGAGGATGAAAAGGACAATTTCTATAACCAGTTAGGCGCCGTCTTCAATGAAACACCTAATGGGGACATCGTCATGGTAATGGGGGATCTCAATGCCAAGGTAGGTAGCGACAACAACATGCTTAAACACGTGATGGGAGTTCACGGCCTTGGAGACCGAAACGACAACTGTGAGCGGTTTGTGGACTTCTGCAATACCAACCGCCTAGTCATTGGAGGTACGCTGTTTAAGCATAACACCTGCCATAAGATCAGTTGGGTCTCGACTGATAGCCAAAGAACATCCAACCAGATTGATTACATTGCGATCAGTCGCCGCTCTAGAAATTGCCTCCTAGACGTCCGTAACAGACGTGGAACTGATATCGGACAAGAACGAGATCACCATCTTATGCTAGCTCATATACGCCTTCGTACTGCATCCGTCAACAACAACCGATCAAACTTGTTGAACAGCACTAGGTTCAATACCGATAGACTTAAGGTCCCCCAAGTGCGCCAACAATTTAGGGACCACCTTGCCTTATAAAGCGGAAGCAATCAGCAGCTCAATGCAGGAGAGCATAGATGATTACTGGAATGTTGTGAACAATTCTTCTGCGAGCGGGGCACATACCTATGTCGGTAAAAGGCAGGCGCACCATCGCACGTGGCTTTCGGCAGACACCTGGAGACGGATCGATGAGCGTACAACAATAAAGGCTCGGATTGCAGCGGCCTCAGCAGTAGAGAGAAACCCAGTACCGTGCGAAGAAGAAAGAAGTGCAGCGTAGTGTGAGACGTGACAAACGTCAATATATCGACACACTGGCTTCTAGGGCTGAAGAAGCAGCGAGCAGGTGCGATAGTAGGACTGTTTACAGCATCACCAAGTAGCCCATTGGTGGTCGAAACTCCAAACAAAACCCGGTGAAGAGTCTGGACGGATGATCATTAAGCTTCCGAAAAAGGGAAACTTGATGGAATGCGGAAACTGGAGAGGTATATGTGTTCTTCTAGCTGTAGCCAAAATAATTCTAGACCGAATTAAAGAACATTTAGATTCTACTTTCGACGTCGAACAGGGAGGCTTTCGCGCTGGATCCTCCTGCATCGACCACATAAACACTTTACGGATCATAATCGAACAATGCGTTGAGTACAGGTGTCCGCTACATCTGTTGTTTATCGACTTCGAGAAGGCTTTCGACAGCTTGAATCGAGATGCTGTTTTGCTGGCCTTGCGCAGGAGAGGCCTCCCGGAAAAACTTATTGCTATTATCAAGGCTACATACGAGGGCGGTAAGTGTCATGTCTTACACAACGGTAAGGTGTCAGAGGAATTTGGTGTCCAAAGTGGAGTACGTCAAGGATGCATTCTGTCACCACTATTGTTCTTGGTGGTTATCAGCGATGTACTCCCGGCAGCATTGACGGAAGGAAAAAATGGAATTCGTTGGACTATGACATCTTACCTTAAACACCTAGACTACGCTGACGATGGACCTTCATCTAATGGCCCATAATCTAGAAACTGAGGCAAACAAAGTGGGGCTCAAAATAAACACGGCCAAAACAAAAGCCCTCAGCACTTCCAACACTAACGCTCAACTTAACATTGCCGGACAGGAAGTCGAAAAAGTTGACAACTTTCTATATTTAGGAAGTGTGGTCTCGGCTAACCACGGTGGCACCCAACTGGACGTATGCAGTTGAATCGGGAAGGCTAAAGCTGCGTTCGGTATGCTATACACAATCTGGAAAAGTAATGTTATCAGCTTAAGAACCAAACTGCGACTGTTCCGCTCTGACGTAGAATCGGTGCTGCTGTATGGATGCAGTACCTGGAAGGTGGACACCATTAACACTCGCAGGCTGCAAATCGTCGTAAATAAATGTTTGAGAATCATCTTGAGAATTTTTTGGCCGAACTGGATCTCCAACGAACAGCTTTATATGAGAACGGGCCAAGAACCTATAAACATTACTATACGAAGGAGAAAGTGGCAGCGGATTGGATACACCCTACGGCGCGAAGACAACTCCATTGCGAAATACGCCATGCAGTGGAATCCGCTCACCCAAGCCGGCAGAATAGCGGGACGTCCTAGCCAAACATGGCGCAGAACAGTTGAGGAGGAATCGAGCTAGGAATGAGTTGGAGGCAGCTCAAACGCGTTGCAGAAGTACGAACAAGATGGTGCTCAGGCGTGGTTAACGCCCTATCCCCCCCGAGGGTTAAAGGACCTAAGTAAAGTAAGAAAGTATACACGGTAGAGAGATTTTTTTTTTTTTTAACAGGAGCGTGGCCACGCCCAAATGGCGTGTAGGCACTGCGAACAGAGAGATCTATTGTGCCAGAGATCACTTTTTAGGGCAGCAGTACTTCACCTTTCCTTATGAAAGCTATAATTACGGCTGCGGAGGAGTTCCTTAGGTCTAATGGAGATATTATCTCCTTAAGAAAGAAGCTTCTCCTACTTCTACACAGAGCTGCACATTCACATAGTATGTGTTCTGTAGTTTCGTCCGGCAGATGATATCCTCTGAAATTCTTATTTTGTTTAGGTGGTAAAGTAATTGGCAGTGACCAGTAAGGAAGCTCACAAGCCTCCTTATGTCATTTCTGCTATATTTTAGGATATCAGCTACCTTTTTTGGAAGGATTGGACAGCTCTTTTAGCTTGTCTGAGGCCTTGGGAGTTATTCCAATGGGAAATGCACATGTTGCGTTCCCAATTATTTAGGGTTAGTTTGAATGCAGAATCAGATATTTCGCGAAAGGGTTCAGGTCCAATGAACAACTCAGAGGAAACTTTTTTGGCTAGCAGATCTGCAGTTTCATTGCCGCCAACGCCTACATGACCCGGTACCCACCATAATTTTATTTTATTGTATCGGGCCAAATGTTGTAAACTGTCGAAGCAGCTTAGATCTAATTTTGAACTGATCAGGTGGGAGATCAGTGCTTTAAGCGCTGCTTGGCTATCGGTGAGTATGTGTATGGCGGCACCTTTGATTCCAAGATTGCTTTGATAGCGTAAGGCTCGGCCTAGAAAACACCAGGACTCTTTGCAAGTGATTTCGTAATCTTGTGATTAGATCCATACACACCGGCGCCAACTCGTGAATCCATTTTTGATCCATCGGGTGTGCATAGTACCTGTTATTCCGAGGCAAGCTAATGTTTGAAGTTTGCTGAGTTTGCTGATGGTTGTGACCTTCTTGATTTTCGTCCGCCAGACAACGGACGGGTATGTAAGGTGAGTCTTACCACCGTGGTATATACCCGAATATGACCTTTGGGGACAGACCCCAGGTTTTGCCAAACATACGGCGACAGATCCGCATGGCAGTGGTTGCCTTGGTAATTTTATGCTTAACGTGGGAGTTCCAGTTAAGTTTCTTATCCAGGACAATTCCTAGATACTCGTATTTTACCTCGTCGGAAAAATTAATGTTTGTGCCATTTAGAGTCACTGAACTAAAGCCTAGACTATTAAGTCTATTCAATAAGTCACCCACCATGAGCGACGATAAGAGAGGCGAGAGGACGCCACCCTGGGGGTAGCCTTTAGCAGCGGAGATCGTTACAGAGACCTCTCCTGATGAAGATGTTATTATGCGGCTATCGAGCATAGACCTAACCCATCTGGTAATAGGTTCGTCGATTCCCCTGCGTCTCATGGCACTAGTGATGGACTCATAACCGGTGTTATCAAAAGCACCTTCTATGTCAAGGAATGCGCAAAAGGCGATTTCTTTGCCACGATAATTTGATCTCTATAACGAGATGATGAAGGGCGCCTTCCGTGGATCGACCATTCCTGTATGCATATTGGACTAGAGTGCAGAGGAGTAGTTTTTTCAAGAATAGCAGTCTTTCCATGGTTTTGAAGAAAAAGGATGTCAAGCTGATTGGACGGTAGGATTTGGGTAGCTCACTGGGTTTGTTACCTAGCTTAGGGATAAACACCACATTTACCTTCCGCCAAGTTAGTGGAATGTATCCCAATTTAAGACTTGTTCTAAATAGAGCTACCAAGGTGGGCAGGATGTATTCTAGACCTTTTTGAATAATGGCTGGAAAAACACCATCACTGCCGGGTTCCTTAAAGGGTTTAAATGAGCCGATTGCCCATTTAACTTTATATTGACTGAACAGATTTTCAGACAAGCTGTTGATTCTTCTGAAGGTGCCTTTAGGAGCAACAGGTTCGTGATTACTTAATAGAGACCATTAGTAGCTCTATCACAAACGCGTTTGAAACAAGTTGTCCCATAAGCAACAACAAGGGTGGAAAAGATGTGCTATGGTGGAGCAACAATTTATCAAAGTTAAGTTCCCTAACACGCAAACTGTTCAATAGGGCAAAGCGTAACGGAGACTGGCAAAGCTACAGAGAGGCACTTACACAATACAATAATGAACTGAGCAAAGCCAAAAAGGAAAGCTTTAGAAGATTTTGCAAGACAATCACTAGCACTCCTGCTGCAGCTAGACTACATAAAGCTCTGGCAAAATCGGGTGGAATGCAAACGTCTCTAAAAAAAAAACCCAGACGGTAGTTTCACTAAGGATGAGGAAGAGAGAGGACTACTGCTCTTAGAAACTCACTTCCCTGGAAGTATGCATAATACAAATGAAGAGAGCACGACCAACATAACAAGACCTCGGAAAAAAGATTAGAAAATTGCAAGCACAATCTGTTCCACAGGGAGAATTGAATGGGCAATCAGCTCTTTTCAGCCATTCAAGTCACCAGGTGTGGATAGTATCACACCAACCCTAATACAGAAGGACAGGAAAGACTACATAGCTAGTCACAATAATGAAAAGTAGTCTCGCACTGGGATATACATATTCCAAAGCAGTGGAGACGGGCGAAGGTTGTGCTCATATCAAAAGTGGAGAAAAAGGACCCAACATAGCCGAAGTCATACAGACCAATCAGCCTGACATCGTTTCTTCTCAAAACAATGAAAAAAGCTGTGGACAACTACGTAAGGGAGGACGTACTAAACAAGTCCCCACTTCATCACCGTCAACATGTAAAGGGTCTTACATTAGGCGCTTCCTATCTTTAAATTTAAATGAAACAAAGTGTGTGCGAGACATCATCAACATTTTTTATTCGTTTGAAAGGCTTTTCGATGCCATTATGTATGGAATATAACTTTGTTCAAATGTCCCTCGCGGCTTTTCTGGGTGGCGCGCATCCGAAATGTCCAATTTTTCATGACTCTGGCGCACAAATCAGGCTGAATTTGACCGATGGCATGGGTTATGTTGGCTTTGAGGGCCGCTGTGGTTTGTGGCTTATTCTCATAGACCTATGACTTCAGAAAACACCACAAGAAAAAGTTAAACGGGGTCAAATCGCATGATTTCGGTGGCCAGTTCACATCACCTCCACGTGAGATAATCATGCCGTCGAATCGCTCTTGCAGAATTTTCAATGTGGCGTGAGCTGTGTGGCACGTAGCGCCGTCCTATTGAATCCACATGTCGTCGGTGTCCATATGATCCAATTCAGGCCAAAAGAAGTTGGTAATCATCGACCTATAGCGCTCGCCGTTGACGGTGATGGCCTGGCCAACGTCGTTCTCAAAGAAATGTGGACCGATGACGCCGCCAGCCCAAAATCCACACCAAACAATGACTTTTTCGGGATGCATTGGACGTTCTTGGATCTCATGTGGATTGGTATCGTCCCAAATTCGGCAATTGTGTTTGTTGGCGTACCCATTCATTCAGAAATGGACCTCATCGCTGAAGATGATTTTTCGATGCAAATTAGGGTCAGTTTCCAACTGCTCCAGAGCCCATTCAGTGAACACACGTCGTTGTCTATGGTCGTTTACCTTCAGCTCCTGGGTCAGTTGAATTTTGTACGGGTGCAGGCCCAAGTCACGATGCACAATTCACCAAGTTCCAAGGCCGAGTTCTTGTGAGCGACGCGAAATCGACTGTCTCGGATTCTCCTCCACACTCTCACGGACAGCGGCGATGTTTTCGGCAGATCTTGCGTTTCGTCAACGTAAGGGTGTTGGTTGATCATTTACTGAACCAGTGGACTCAAATTTATCCACCACACTGTGAATAATCCTCTCGGAAGGACAATTATGGCGACCGTAAAGTGGGTGAAGCGCGCGGAACGTTCCCCGAAGAGAACACCTATATTGATAAAACAATTTTATTATTTGCACGTATTGTTGAACGCTATATCCGTCCATGGTGATTTGGCAACAATTTGGCTTCAACAATATGGCCGCTATCAACTGTCAAAGTTCGGAAGTCCCTATTGGAAGACCCTGTATATAGAGCCGGCTGATCCACGGAGACGGCTCTTTTCCAGTTGACGGAAACCATTTAGAAAGCTCTTGAAATGGAAGAGATTATTAACTGCGCCTTCCTAGATATCGAGGGGGCATTTGATAATACTTCACACAACGCCATCAAGGGAGCCCTAGACATAAAAGGAGTCAGCAGAACAGTATCTAAATGGATGTACGAGTTGCTCTCCTCTAATGTGACTCCACAGAGTTGTGGATGAACTTCTTGAAAAGTTAACCAACCTCGGAATCAACTGTCAAGCATATGCTTATGACATAGTACTGATTGCCAGAGGAAAACTTAAAGGAACCCTTTGTGACATCATACAAAGAGATCTAAAAGCAACTAAAGAATGGTGCTGCACGGCTGGGCTCAAATAAACCCGGGAAAAATTACAATAGTACCATTCACAAGGAAAAGGAAGCTTGAACTAAAGCCAATTCGGCTGTCGAGCACGGAACTGACACCAGTAAAAGAAGTGAAATATCTAGGATTAACTCCACCCATGCTCTCATAATATATAGGAGCCTAGCGGGTAAGTCTTGGGGACTTAACCCGAGCATTCTAAGATGGATGTACATCGCCATTGTGCGACCAATGATCACATATGTAGCGATAGCATGGATCAAACGAACTTGTCTAGTCACAACGAGCAATACACTCACTAAAGTAAATAAGAACATGTCCAATTGCCTTGGAAGTATTCCTGGAACTAACTCCTCTTCATAGTGTAGTTGAGCAACACGCAAAATGGACGATCCTAAGGATGGCCAAAGAGGTCATCGGGAGGGAGAGATGCATCAATTCAAAAGAATATGATGTACTTCTCAAGAAATTCTTCCTTCTAGTTCTGGACGATAGTATCAGGAAATTCAACTTTGGTAACAAATTCCGTACGAAGTTAAGTAACAAAAAAGCTTGGAGCAATGAATCCATAATATACGGATTGAGTTACCACACAACATAGTGGTATACGGACGGCTCGAGAACTGAAGGATGTATTTGAGCCAAGAACAAAGTACTCTGAACCTATGCACAAAACTACCAGCATCTTTCAAACTGAAATATACGCTATAGAAAGATGCGTTCAATTCAATCTCGACAGAAGATACAATATTTTCAGACAGTTAAGCAGCTATCCAGGAACTTGACTCTCATGTCATTAGTTCAAAACATGTGTGGAAATGCCTATACGAACTTAATGAATTGGGTAGCCGGCTGATCCACAGGGTAACCCTCTATTGGATCCCTGGCCACGCTGGAATAGAGGGCAATGAAGAAGCAGACTCCTTGGCAAGACAAGGAGCAGCAGAACCCTTTATTGGGCCTGAACCATTCTGTGGAATAGGTAACCACACTATACGCAAAGAATTCAGGAAAATGGAGAAAGAAAACAGGGCGAGGCGAGAACCTGGGTCCATACTCCAAATCTGAGGCAAGCTAAGAAACTCCTGGGACACTACAACCGGAAAAGATTCGAAGCGTGCATCTGCCTTAACAAGAATAAATTACGTATCCTAACAGGCTTTCTTACGGGGCACTGTAATTTCGAGGAGCATCTAAGGAAACTAGGTAAACAAACGAAGGATTCTGCAATGTGTCCAGTGAGACTCTAGAACTTTTTCTGGAGTCTTGTGGGGCACTGACCCACAACAGATTGAAATACTTGGGCAAGTACGAACTATCAGATGAGGATATACCAACCATTCCCAAATTCCTAAGAGAAACTGGATTAGAGAGGGTGCTCTAGAGTGAACTATCCTTGCCAAGGCAATGAAAGAGTGTTTGACCCTCGGTAACAATTCTGAAGGAATTATATTCTGAGGGACACCCTATTCAGGGAATAAACCTCTCCTAGGTATTAGCAGGGGCATAATAGACCTATTAGGTCAAAGTCCAAGTTAACCCTACACAAATAATAATAATACGTTAAAACAAATTAACTTACTTTCTTGCTTAGGTAGCGCTACAGTTCGGGATGGACCTGAGCCTCAACCAATACGCCTCTCCAGTTAGCGCGGTCTTTGAATAACTGCCTGCAGTTGCGTACTCTAAGTCGGTTGAGCCATCTAGCCATCTTAGACGAATGATGCGCTGGAACCGAAATTTAGGAACCGAAAATTACTCGAAGAATTTTGTGTCCAAAACGACCAAAGATATCTCCATCCACCTTTGCTAACGTCTATGCTACTGCGCCATAGAGCAGGACTGGGATGATGAGGGTCTTAGTGTTTCTTGGCCTTACTACTCAATTGCCTTCTTAGGCCAAAGAAACAGCGATTGACAAGTGAACCATTCGCTTGATTTCTGATGTGATGATGTTGTCACAGTTTATAGCGGAGCCGAGGTAGACAAAATTCCTTACTATACCATCCTTGGTCCCTAGCAAACAAAGGTGGCTGAGAAAATCAATTGGTACAAGCTGGACAAAGAAAAAAGGCGGCGCTTTTATTACCAGCATGACAAATTACCTCTTTAAATCATGAGGAGTACAGAGCACAAGATATGTGGGATCTTGCTTGGAGAGAGACAAATCACTGCTTGGAACGTCGAAAGGCCCCTACCAACACACTAAAGAAACATGGTGGTGGACTGATGAACCTAAAGTAGTGATACGGGAAAAGAAAACGACTTTCAAGGCTCTTCTATTGAAAGAGATGAAAAATCTCACCTTGAAGTGATATATAGATGTTGCAAAGGTCTCGCGAAGAAGAAGTGAGCCCAATTTAAAGCAAAAAGTATGGAAGGCCTCTGAGAGTTGGAGCAAGTATCGTCTTCGGTGTCTGATAGGAACCAGGCTACCACACAACTATCTTCAAAATAACCGCCCAGAGAAGAAGAAGTGCTCAGGAGTCTCGTTCCCCAAATTTTATTAACAATGCTCAAGGCCAGCTTCTTGTGGAAGACGACAAAATTATCCACAGATGGCGACAGTATTGTGAAAGACTTCTGAACGAACAGTTATACTTTCCAAGAACCGCTCCTAACCGTGACGAAGTATCCGATATTACTGTCGAAGAAGTTAGGATGAGAAAATTCTGGGACACTACAACCGAAAGAGATTCGAAGTGTGCATCTGCCTTAACAAGAATAACCTACATATCCTGACAGGCTTTCTAACCTGTAAATTCGGGGAGCATCTAAGGAATCTAGGTACGAGTACAACAAACGAAGAGTCCAGTGACACTCCAGAACATCTTCTGGAGTCTTGTGGGGCACTGACCCACAAAAGATTGAAATACTTGGGCAAGTAACAACTATCAGATGAGGATTACTAACCATGGACCCACTTCTCATTCTCAGATTTCTAAGAGAAACCGGATTAGAGGGGGTGCTCTAGAGCGAACTGTCCTTGCCAGGGCAAAGAAGGAGTGTTTGACACTCTAAAACAATACCTATAACCCTACACAAATAATAATTTAAGAATAAAGCTTAAAGCATTTCCTTATTTATACTCAACTAGCTGTACCCTGCGCGCGTTGCAACGCCACCAACTAAAATAAATTTGAAGGAAAGACATTACACAAATATTCAATTCATTTTGAGTCATTTTATTGATTTTGTTCATTCCGAAAAAATTGTGACATTGCAGCGTTTCGTTTCAATTCGATATTTATTGAAGTGCTGTGGGATACACAAAGTTGTTGCCGGTTGAACCAATGTTCTTGCACGTACATTATCTGCTGTGAAGTACACGCGCTGTCCATTCTAAGTGTACTACTGTTGGATGTCGTTCATGGATTGGAAATGATAAGATGCGCCATACTGCTTCATTGCTGCTAATGTAGCGTCCAAGTTGGTATTGGTTGATTTCATCGAGCAGTGCGGCCACATTCCCTACTCCGAAGACTGCCATGTCGCTTCCTTTGTTGACATATTTGCAAATGTATTTGATCGACTTCACTGAATTGCAATACTCAACATTAATGTGTGCTTTGAAGGTCTTTGAGAGCAACGGTGAATATGGCACAACCTAACGATTATCGACTTCGACATCAACGTTTCGTACTTTCAGAACGATGGATTTGCCGCCATCCTCAATGGATCGTCGGCTCAGCGTGCAGTGTTCGTCTTGATCGAGCGGTGCTTATTCGAACATTTTGCAGCCTTCTTTCCCGTTGTTCAGTTGTCTCAGACGAACGGGCCTGAGTAGTACGTATTCGATCAGTTTCTAACCTCACTTCTCGTTGTTCAGATAACTCAGACGAACGGGTCTCAGCGGCATGTACTCGAAGATTTTCCAGCCTTAATGCTCGTTGCTCGTCTGATTCTGAGGCTCGTAATGCTCTTTTCTTCCGTGCTTGAGGTGTAGATCGGCCAATTGCTTGTCGCTTTGGAGGAACGACGTGAAAAATGCGTTTGAATTTATTAGATGTCAATCAGCAATCCGAATCTCACAATGTATCCAATCCAATTGAACCGGCTGGTCACACACGGATGGAAATGTTAATATTGACTGTGATCACCAATTCGCTGAGGAAAATTTGAAGTGAAAAAAATCAGCATTCGAGAATTGTTGAAATCGATTTTAATTCCACTCACGATGATATCCGAAAAAAAAACTGCACAGCAAAAGCGTTCGGAAAGTCAATCAGCAGTCAGATCCTTCACATACACATTCGATGATCTTCGTGAGTTCACTATAGAGAATGAATAGAATCAGCTCACGGAAACTACGAAAATTCAATTCGATTGAATTATTTATCTAAATTAATTTAACTCACAATGAAATGCACAAAACTATTCGAAAAACGACAATATTGTCTGTTCAAAGTGAGCCGGACATGAATTTCACAATTTACATAAATTCTTATGTCACCCACAACTCGAAACGTCATCAATCGTTCGCTGTTTTCGTTTCAATTCAAATCAGCATGCACTGTCACGGCAATATATGAAATTCATTGGAATGACAGTGGCGTCATCTGTCGAAAATTGGTCGTACCAACTCAGAAATCTTCGTGGACTCATGCACAATAACTTTGCTAAAGATCATCACATGATCAAATGCATAGTTTACGATTCTATAAAGGACATACAGACAAACATTCATTTTTATATATATAGATTGTCAGATGTTAATGTTTTTTTTTATATAATTAACTTACATAGCAAATACTGTTATATTGGATACTATCCCCATATCTTTGCAGGAGGTGTTTTTTTAAAGCCGCTTTTTAATTCAAATACTACCTTGATCAAAAAGGTTCAGGAATTTATTCAGAAAATTGAAAATACATTGGATTGTATTCGTACTGTTTTTGGTCAAAAACTCACGAGTAAGGATAGCATCGTGCAATGGTACGTTGTCGTGGTGCAAAACCCACGAGTTGTTTGCCTACAAATCCGGTCTTTTTTAACGAATTGCTTCACGCAAACGTCTCATAACGCCCAAATAATAAACCTTGTTGACTGTCTGATCTTGTGGCAAGCATTCATGATGCACAACACAGTTGTAATCCATGAAAACCTGAGCATCGCCTTCTTTTTCCATTGAAAACGACGTGGTTTTTTCGGTCTTGGCTCATTCGGTGTACGCCATTCACTCGTGTGATGTATGTTCCGTACTCATAAACCCACGTCTCATCTCCAGTAATTATGAGTTTGATGAATACTGGGTCGGATTCAGCCGCTAAAATCAAGTCAATGCGGTCCCTTTTTTACATAAAATTCAGTTCTTTCGGCAGCACCTTTGCTGCAACACGTCTGAAGGCCAAATCTTTAGCCAAAAATGTATTGAACGGATCCATAAGCAATGCTCAATCATCTGTCAGATCTCTGATGGTCAGTTTGCAGTTTTCGGCTAACATTTCTTTGATTTTATTGATGTTTTCTTCGGTTTTCGATGTCTACGGCCTACCATTGCATTCGTCATCCTCGACAGACTCACGACTACTTTTTAAGCGTTTGTGCTAAGCATAAAAGTTTGTTTTCGATAGGGTATCGTTGCCGAAACACTTATCTAACATTTCCAAAGTCTTCGCACCGTTGAATCCGTTTTTAATACAAAATTTGATGCAAACTTGTTGTTGCAAAGTTGATCCTATTTTTAAAATCGTAAAAAATCGAAAACACACACAGATGTACTCTCAGATGTACACGCAGATGTACTCTCGACAGCGTAGCTTTTACAAATGTCAAGCTACGACGCTAAAATTTGGAGGGAATGTTAATGACAGATGTGAATCAGATGACTGAAAGCGCCACACGGTAGTCATTAATTTGTCATCCCATTGTTTAAAAAAAGAAAAACAAATATTTTCTACAAAAACAAAATAAAAAATAAAACATCTACCAAGTGATTATAGCGTTTTCTCGTATTCTATTTTGTACTCGTAACCCCATCTACAAAAAGATTGTTTACTCCATGCTGACCATGCTAGAGCAGACTTAGGAACCAAAGATCAACACAATCCGTTCAGTATTCCTCAAATTCCCCCCCACCCTATGCCAACTCCATAAAATTTCAATGATTCTCGTATTCATCTACACACTATCTACACTATTTAAAATTAAAAAATCAAAGTTTGTCTAAATCCGTGCAATGTTTCTTAAGTAAGGCGTGCGACGGAATGATTTTTGAAGATTTTTGCTTCCTCAGTCCACCATTCTATTTGCAAAAAACGACGCAAAGAATCAAATTTTATAAAAATCCATTAAGTGGTTCTTAACTTACCCGAGTTTCAAGGATTATTTTTGAAGATATTTGAGATTCCACCATCCAGCATTCATATCTTACTACCACTTTCTTATACTCGTACATATGTCGATGATTTTCAGACAGAATATTCATGCACGCAAGGTTTAAAATATTTGACGACCTCCATCACACCTATTCGAGACCGTCTACATACTAGACTGGTCCTAGAAACAATTTCATTGCGATATTCTCGGGGGTTCTTGAATTAGGCGTCTGGAATGGAAAAATCAATTGAACATTTTGGAATCGGAAACGAACAACTTTTATTTCAGAAATAATCACATAGCTGCATTCCATTCTCCAAATTAAGAGAAAACAAAATCAAACTGTGCTTAATCCATGAATTTGACGAAAGTATTTAAACAAATGTATTTATTTGGCAGCACTGAACCCAACCAGTATAGTACTGTATTCAAAGCGTTTACACCGATGACATTTATACAATACCTGGGCTTAATGCCAGGCCAATTCAACAATGTAAACTAGCCCATTGTCGACGAGATTCCTCTTCCTAAGATTCGACGTACATAAATGCCATGAACCCTAAATTAAGCAAATGATTTGTGTTGAAAATAACGACTAGACACATATTTCAATCAACAAGGTGACCCATTTGTCACACATACTCTACTCATGTGTTTCAAATTGATTTATTTCATTGTTTTGACAGACAAAATAAAAACGTTTAAACATAAAATCACTCATTATTAAAGTAAGTTGTGACAGCCAATTCAAAATGTGACATTTTGTAGCATTTTGCTGGTCTTAAAATGTGTGTATATCCTCGTATAGCTACATCGTTATGTTTGATTTATGTGCTATATTAATAATTAAATGTTTTAGAAGAAATAGGTATGTACAGTGATCAGCAAAAGTATTCGTATTTTGCTTTGTTTTACTTTTTAATGGAATAAACATTATATACAAACATAAAATTTTATTATTTCACTTCACTTCAATTCAAATGAAGCAATTCTAATAAATATTCATCATATCACTACAATGGCGCCCAACGGTATTTTTACTACAACCGGCTATTAGAGGCACGATTGCAACTCCAAGGGACCGAAAGTCGTCGCTTTTTTCATTTTTCTATTATCTTTTTTCTACCTTTCTGTCCTTCTAGATTCAAGGGTTGTAAATGCTCCATGCTCCATGTCTGTGAATAAGCAAAGAGCGGGACAAGGTAGAGAGGCCGAATGCTAGCTGCTGCCCTAGAATGTTGACCCTTAGGTTAGACGCGCACATGCGTTTTTAGTCGCTCGACTATTCAGTCGCAAAAAGTAGAACACATAACTTTCAATGTGAACGAGCGCACATGACACCTAGCAATCGCAACGTTTAAAAGTCTGCGATTTGTCCCATTTTTCTGGCGACGCGATTGTCGCAAGCTAAAATGAATCATACGTACTGGCAAGTGTATCCACACACTTACGATTTAAATCGCTGCGATTAAAAAATCGTTGTCGCAGCAAGATGTGGGTATGCACGCACTTGCGGTTTTCTATCGCATCATAATTAAGTCGCAAAAAATGAGACTCACTGTTTTATACATGAATGCACACATATGCGACTTAAAAATCGCAGCGATTAAACAAATGCAACAAGCTCCATTTTATAGACGATTTTTTTTTTGCCGCAATATATAATGGGACATATGGAATACTATGAATCTTATCACACTTGCGACTTTGAATAGAAGTCTTGTTAGTATTAAAATGGATTTCACGGGGAAGTGTTGTATTGTGGCTCTTTTGTTGCGCTTCAGTCCATTTTTTTTTGCGACAAAACAATCGTCAATAAACTACAGTTCGTTAACCGTTGGGATTATTTGGTCGTATATGTGAGTATTGACATTAAAACCCGCGTGTTCTATTTTTTTGCGGCTGAATAATCGTGCGGCAGAAAAGCACAAGTGCGTGGTCATATTTTTTTGCGGCCACGATTTTCCTATCGCTGCAGAAAATCGCCTAGCCTTAGTCATATTGTTTGTGAGGCGTGAGCATAAGCCCCGAAGCTTTTTTCGTGTTGGGGTTGATCTGGGAGATCCTGGCCAGCCTTCTATTGAGCATTACCTGACAGCAAGTAGTGGTAAGGAAGGAAAGGATCGAGTTTAACACCACGCCAAGTATCCGAAGCACCAGTCACTACCCGACGAGACTGACACTACCCTAACGAGTACGGACAGATAAGATATATAGGTTACTGGAAAACCTGGTCACAAATTCACACACCAAAGCACATAATACACCACCTTAAACACATATAGTTTTTTTTATGATTTTAAATTTTTTTTATTATTCCGTCTTTCCGTCTTTTTCTAATATTTTTTTTTACTATTGAATTTATTCCTTGCATCCCTTTGCATATTTTTTACTATTAAATTTGTGAACGTTATTTTTTATTATTTTTTTTATTATTATTCTTTTTGCATATTTTATGTCTGTCGAAGCAGCTCGGGTCCAAACTCCTAACCCGATGGACCAAAATCATCCTTTACAGAACGTTGATCTTGCCAGTCGTGCTTTACCGAGCTGAAAGCTGGACGATTAGCAGGACAGTAGAGCAGATCTTGGGCTCCATCGAAAGAACAATCTTCCACGAATATTAGGTCCTATCTGCGAGGAGAGCGAATGGAGGAGAAGACATAACCGCGAACTCTATGAGCTGTACAAAGATGTAGATTTAGTCCGAAAGGCAAAAATCTGTCGACTACACTGGCTCGGCCACATCGAGCGAATGGACGACAACGCTCCAGCTAAGAGAGTCTTCGAATCACAGCCCACCCCGGTTTAAGGACCAAGTGATTGCTGACGTAAGAAATCTTGGTATTGCCAACTTTAAGCAGCGAGCCCGGGATCGTCAAGGATAGAAGGCAGCAGTAAGAAGAAGACTTTCGTTCTTATGCCAAACTTCAATGAGACTTTCAATCAACTGGACATATTTTTTCTCTGCATATCTTTCCTTTTCATAAGCTACCAAAGGTTTTCAATCCGGTTAAAGTCTGGAGAGTGTACAGGCTATCCCAGTACCTCAACATTATTGTCTTCCAAAAACGAGGTTACTCTTTTTGCCTTCTGACAAGGCGCAGAATTATGCATGAGTTCAGAATTTCTATTTGAAAATTATTCCTGTACTTGGGGCATTAAGATAACAATGTATTGGTTTTGGCGCATGGTTTCATTCAGAACATGATGTCCAGTTGCTTGTCATGTTCCTTGTACCAAACCATGATAGTCGCAGGATGTTTCACTCTTTCAATAACACAATTATTTTAAAATTTTTCATCTAACCTCCTCCTTACGAACTCTGACTTGTCATACAAGATTTAAACTGTAGACGCATCAGAGAAACATACCTGCAGTCAGTAGAACATTACAATCAAAAGATAAAAGGTTCATTATTAATTGGCTGAGTACTTTCTTGCATACCTTAAGAGAGTCTTCGGATGTCCATTCTTTATGTGCTTTAGCCCTCATTGCCTTTACTAAAGTGTTTTTTTTTTTTTTGGCTGATCGATGGCAAGCGAAACCCAAATCCTTCAAAAAACCTTCAGCTCTTATATCGAAAATCTTGACCACTGACACATGCATCACTTTTGTAAGAGCCCTACGTGGTGTTCAACACAAATATCCCTTATTTTTCTCAATCCCAGAGGCGTGTTATTTTTTTGTGTTCACATCTTTCGATTCTCATAGGATGACTTGGCCACTCTAGCAATAGCTGCTATACTCCTCTGAAAGTATTTTGTGTCCAATAGCAGTGTCTTGATCTCGGAAATTTTCCCTGTGGAAATTATTCTAGCTCTACCCATTGTTCAAAACACACTTTAAACACACCGACCCAATAAAATACGATAAATACAATATTCAAGCACAGAAATATATATAAAAAAAGTAAAGTACATACCTCGTTATTAAAAATAGCAGCGATTCAAAACATAACATTTAAAATAATTGCAAACGGGTCACAGAGTTTGGAAGGGCTGGAGGAAATATCGTCTTCGGCATCTGATAGGAACCAGGCTACCCAGGAACAAAATTGCTGCCCAGAGAAGAAGAAATGCTCAGGAGATTCGTTTCCCAAAGTTCATTAACAATGCTCAAGGCCAGCTTCTTGTGGAAGACGACAAAATTATCCACAGACGGCAACAGTATTGTGAATAACTTCTGAATGAACAGTTTCCCCGGGTATACTTTCCAAGAGCCGCTCCTAACCATGACGAAGTATCCGACATTACTGTCGAAGAAGTTAGGAATGTGGTCAAACACTCCAAAAAAATAAAATCTGTTGGGCCAGACGAGATACCTTCTGAGTTCTGGAAAAGTTGTGAGACATCGGGTCCATGATTCTTATCTCCAAACTTATGAGCGGTGATCCAATGCCTAATCAGTGGAGGGAAAGTTATCTTCTTCCTTTGCACAAAGGAAAGGGCGATTTGCTGTCAAGCTGATGTCACACACCATGAAGATCGTTAAGCGGGTAATAGATGGCCGACTGCGGAAAATAATACGGCTATCTGATAACCAGTGTGGGTTCATCTCGAGTAAATCAATAACAGATGCAACCCAAAGTATAAGGATCATAATGGAAAAACATCGTGATTCCTTAAAGGACTTGCATACGGTGTTGGTTGATTTTGAAAAGCCTTTGATAGACAACAAGAGATCTGTTATGGATGGCACTAAGCAACGAGGAGTTCCAAAAATCTACGTGCGCATGATCATGGACATGTATGAGGGAGCAAGGACAAGAGTAAGATGTCCCGCAAGAGTCACCGAAGAGTTCCCAATCAAAGTCGGTGCACACCAGGGAAGTGTCCTCAGTCTCTTGCTATTTATTGTAGTCCTCGATTATTTGCTTGAAGGAAAAGTGACAGACTCCAAAGTGCACCAGTTATTCTTTGCTGACGTTGGAGCTATCATAAGTGAAGATCACACGTCCCTGCAACGAGCACTTGATGTATGGCTGTATGTTCTGGAGGAAATGGGTACCGTATTAGTTCAAAAAAGACAGAGTATCTGTGCTGCCCGTTCTCTGATCCACACCGGTCAATTCCAGACATTTACTTGAATGGAAAAGTGTTTCCCAAGTGCGAGAAGTTCAAATATCTGGGATCTATGATCAATAGCGAAGCAACTTGTGATGATGACATCAATCATCGCGTAAGCGTAGTGTGGATGAAGTGGCGGGAAATCTCCGCAAACTTCTGTGACCGAAAAATGCCCCCTAAGCTGAAAGGAAGGCTCTACACCGCAGTTGTACGTCCGGCGCCCACATACGGTTTTCAATACTGGACAATGTACAAAAAGTTTAAGGGAAAATTAACAGCATCTGAGAAGAGGATACTTCGCATGACAGCAGGAGTATTAAAGAGTGATAGAATAAGAAGTTCGAAGATTCGAGGAAACCTTCATGTAAAAGAACCCATCACAAGCAAGATAGAGCACGATCGGCTCAGTTGGTATTGTCATGTTCAAAGGAGATATCCTTCGAACCCGGTCAAAAAGGCAATATCAATCAACGTTCCTACAAAATCGCTCAAAAAAAAAAGCAGCCCAAAAAACAACTGGATCACACAAATGCAAAAACACCAGCATTTGATTGGCCTCAGTGACGAAGTGATCCGAAACCGGGAAGACTGCCGGTACTTCCTGAGGTCAAACAGATAAACCCCACAGGCAGACCAATAGAGATGTACTCGTAGTAAAGTAGGAGGGCTCTGATCCTTCTACTTCGGATCATAACCTCGCCGTAAGGTAAAGAAGAAGAAGAAGAAGAAGAAGAAGAAGAAGAATATTCTGTGTTCAAACTTATACATTTAAGATGGAAAATATGGCTTAAAAGAGAAATGTGCAATTCTAATTGGTATTTTAGATAGCTTTTTTGAAAATATTTTTTTTTATTTAGTGTGGCCCTAATAATTTGGTCACCAACTGTACGTCTGTGACCTTAAAAAAAATCACAACCAACTGCAGATAAACAAATAATTTAAAATGTTATTCGAAATATCATAAGTGAACAACACCAAAAATAGTTTTTACTTATATAGTACAGTACATACATATAGTGTACATATGCGCAATGTGAATGTAGCGCTGAAAACGTTTGTTTATATTGTTTGTATCTATACTCGTATACAAAATAAATTTATCTAATTACTTCGACGCGACGAAAAGTTCGCAAAGGAGCATTCTTTGAAAGGGAATTCCTTAATATTTTATGTTGTCTCTGAAATAAAGTAATAAAATGAAGTATGCCGAAGTGATGCAACAAAAGAAAGATTAGTGAAAGCTGAAGAAGATGCGATACGAAAAGACACATGCACCCTTTGAACATGATATCATTTGCATAGCACAGTGCATGCCTTGCCTAAACGAGGCAGATTAAAGTCGCCAAAAATAAGGATATCGTCAAGGGAGTCAGCTGAGTTAATCGCATCGATAGCAAGTCGATAGATTGAGACGATAGAATGTAACAGCACATACCGAAGGGGGACCTATGGGAGAGTGCTCTTTTTATTGAAACAAAGTCGGGTTTAGAAACAGCCCCTTAACAACATCAACATCAACATCAACAACAGCAATGAGAGAAGAGTCAAGGCCATTGTGGACGGTCGGAAGGACTCCTCGACAAGGAGTCTTAGGAGTTTTCTGAAATGACTGCTTCTATCTCTAAATTATCTTTACGTAACTCTATTCATGCGGATATGCATCTTTTAACTGAGTCCTTGTCTTGTAACTCCCTTTTAATTGATCCATCTTTGCTTAAGTTCACTGAGTGATGAATCCGCTTCCACTAGGCTTGCTATCACCGAAATCATGGAGGAACTGAAGTTCACATCCAGAAAGTTAGACCTCATCTCTTCTGAGAAACAGCCATCTAACAACATATCCCAACATGATGAACTCTCGAATGCTAACATCGATCTCAGTCTAGCTACTGCACTGCTTGACTCTCGAACGTCCCCACCTACTGCCGCTACTATACCTCAAACAATTGAAAAATTTGGCACAACTTAAAGAGCGCTTGTCCACCACTGGGTTAAAAAAAAATACAAATCTGCCTTAATAACGTTCCGAAGCAAGCTAAGGCATCTGGCATCCTGGATAATCAACTTCTTCAAACACAATTTCTGCATCACTGACTTTAATCTTCCCCATCTCCAATGGGCCCAGTCTGAAGATGAATTCTATTTTGTTGCTGCAAACTCTACCTTTGAAAGGAAGTCCTTTTCACTGACTGTCTCTCTGATTTCGGCCTTTTCAAAGTAGACAACTAGACCTAATCTTCTCGACTGATGCTGCCAATTGCATCATAACTGCAAACAATTAGATCGCTTCTACCCACCTCTATTCCTAACGTTTTCGTACGACAACTTAACTACAATTCCTCACCGTGAGAACTCATATAGCTTTAATTTTCTTAAAGCAGATTTCGCTAAACTTAATAATCTTCTCAGTAACATTATCTTTAGTCCTATCCAAGTTGACAGCATCGACAGTGCTCTAGCGTATTTCATTCAAATAGTCCCTTTTGAGCCTCAGAATAACTTTATGTCAAACGTTTCTACCACTTCATTAATGCCAAACGGAACTCTGATAGCTATCCATCCACTTTGAAATTTGTTAATAAATCCTCGACAGACCCTAAAACAATAGCAAATCTGTTCGCACATTTTTTCAGCCAGTCGTTTACGGATCGCGTTACTCAACCTAGTCATAACTACTTCCGCAACTTATACAACTATCCCCAAACCTCTTTAGTCACAATTGATATAACTTCGGCGTCGTTAGTAGATAAGATTAACAAACTAAAGGGCGAATACTTCCCCGGCCCTGATGGCCTGCCCGGTATAGTTCTGAAAAAATATGTGAACTACTCAGTCCAACCCCTTACTACTCTATTACAACTATCTATTTCGTAGGGAGTTTTCCCGAAATCTGAAAAAATGTATACACAATCCCCACTCATAAAAAAGGTTTTAAAAGTGAAATATTCAACTACCGGCCCATCGCTAATCTGTTCTGCATACCTAAGCTCTTTGAAAGCATTGTTTATGACACAATATTTTTTCACTGCAAGACTATGCTTTCAGCAAACTAGCATGGATTCCTTAAGAGCAGATCAACAACCACCAACCTTACTGAGTTCGTATCTAGCACTCTGTGCGTTTTGGAAGATGGTAATGAAGTTGCCACCGACTTCAGCAAAACTTTCGACAAAATTTCGCATTCTCCTCAAACTTCAAGCTCTTGGTTCTCAATCGGGGTTTATCTCATATAAACTCCTCTTCAGATCTTCAATTTCTGATCTGATTAAAGTCACATCTGGAGTCCCTCAAGTCAGCCATCTTGGTCCAATGAACTTCATTTTGACAATTAACGATGTCGATTGTATCATCAATGACTCCTACCTTTCTATATATGCGGATGATATGAAAATCTTCAGACCTACATCATCCCGTACCGACTCTCTCTCACTGCAAGATGATTTGAACCGATTTTCAGTCTGGTGTCATAGTAATTTTTTAGAGCTCAACGTCAGCAAGTGCCAAGCTATTATATACGTATATTTTCGCGTAACCGACCATCCCCTAGAGTCTACTGCATTTACGGTGAGCCAATTCCATCTGTCTCTTCACTGCTAGATTCGGGTGTTATCTGTGATATGGAACTCAACATCCGTTCTCATATTGATAACTTTACCAACAGAGATAATTCTACGCCCGGTTTCATTAAACAATGGTCTAAGGAATTCTCAAACTCTTACGTTACCCTTAAACATCACATTCGTCAGCTTTTAGATCAGTAGCTCATGAGGCTTGGTTCTTTTCGATCTCGTGTATTGAGCAATGTCATTATTTCAATCGAAGGAGTGTTACTCCAATATTCGAAAATTTTGATAATCTACTCCCAACTTTCACAATCTACTACATTTTTCAGGTTCGTATTAAAATTTGATGAAGTGGAAATATTGCGATAGAAGACCAATAATTTGTTGACATGCATGATCACATTAATTACTTTTAAACGAAATTAGGAAAATCGTTTTGGTTCTTCATGAGCATCTTGTCTAACTTGACTAAAAGCGTTGTCTAAATTGGACCTAACTGCAGTGTTAAGCTCGTTTAATAAAATAGGCGAAGAGAAATCAGAAGCCCCTGAGAACAAAATCTCCTCTCTGGCTGTACATACTCGTACATTACATATCTGAGCATGCTGGTAGTCTATTATGTACCATTATTGCCAGTGGTGAAAATAAATGCAAAGGAGAATGGCGAAATAATCAAGAGAAAGGCAGAACGGTCTTTAAAATCATTAAGGCCACGACCCATAGAATCCGTCGACGTCCTTCCGTTGAAGGTTGACGTTGACGTTGACGTTCTCGTATTGCCGGAAAGAACAGTCCCATAAAATCCTTTGCATACCTTCGTTGACAGATGACAGTCGATGACATTTTGTTATTGCTGGGTGTTTTCTCTTCAAGCTGTCCGATTGTCAACGGTGATGACAGTTTCTCTACATTCTTTCAATGCTTCCACCAATGAATGTGAATGATCAACGGACTAAAAAAGTAGAAAGTAAAAGCTCCGACCCATAGAATCCGTCGACGTCGTTTCGATGAAGGTTGACGGTAGCGTTCATGTATTGTCGGAAAGAACAGTCGCATACCTTCGTTGACAGATTGAATTGTCAACCGATTGTCAACGGCGATGACAGTTTCTCTTCTCTCTCAATGCTTCCACCAATGAAAGTGTTTACTCTCAATTTGCCGATTGCCAACGGATCAACGGACTAAAAAAGTAGAAAATAAACCTACTTTATCTGTCGAAGTTCATACGTGCGTCTTTTATGGGCCACCTTCCATAAAAATACGTGTATTCTATCTACGTGTCAGTTAAAAACGACGCAGCAACGGATCAACGGGGCCTTGAACCTTGTAAACATACTTTATCGGTCGAAGTTCATATATCCGTTGGTTATGGGCCACCTTCCATAAGAATGCGTGTATTTTATCTAGCTGTCAGTCAAAAATGACGCAGCAACGGATCGATGGATTCTATGGGTCGGCGCCTTTACTCGTCCGCCAACGGTTGATAAAAGTGGTGGTCCATAACACCACTTCCACTTAAAAACCCACCCTCTTACCCTCGCTCTCATGTTTTGCTTTCAAATGTCTAAGTAGAAAATTAATGTCAAACTTTTTGACATTTCGTAACAACAAATAAATCAGAATAGCGACAACAGGCGAGACGAAGTCCGAGGACATATTTATAGCGCGTGTATGAATTTCGATTTAACATGCAGTTTTCAATTAATCGTCTATATACCAGTGCGAACACATACCAATAATAAAAAATTATGTGGAATGCCAAAGCCACGATATGACTATAAATCTAATTTATGGGCAATGACAGGTACGATAGGTATATCTAAAAACATTTGTCCACGTAAGTACATATGCTTTCACAGCATAATAAATTATTTCTTTAATGACTGTTTAATGTTGAGAATACATACCAAGAAGGAATGTTGTGAAGGAAGCTTTCGAATAGGTATGTATGCAATAACGGATTAATATAAGCGGGCCCATACCGTCAAAATGACACGAAAAGATAGACGAATTTGTATTACATTCGACTTACTAAATAAAATTGAAAAGGATTTCTAAGCAGATACGGATACTTCAGTCTTAAAGATTCACTGGAGTAAAGTTCATGCTGCAGTTTGACTCTGACACAGATTTTGGTACAGATTTAGTATTTTGTATTTAGTATTTATTGATTAATTTAACAAACATTTACAAAGATTACAAAGAAGTATCTATAATGACGTAACTGTGATCATGATAATTATTTTAATATAAGTTTATATGATTAAAGGTTTAATGAATATTAATTTTAAAAGATATATAATATTTGAAGAAAGAAAAAAGAAAATAGAAAATTTGTGAACAATTTGAATAATAACATTTAACAATGAAGTAAAAAAATAAAAATTTAACTAAGTGATCAAACGTTTAAAAGCCCTATCGCCTATAGTTAGTTGCCAGCCAAATAGTTGAAGAAAGAAACACTAAAACGATCAACAAAACAGAGTCTTCTTATGTCCAGAGGAAGAGAGTTCCATAAGCGAATTGCATGAACACAAAATTGTCGTTCGAGAGTACGAGATGAATTTGAAAAAGTTAATTTTTCATATAAGTATTCTGGATGACGTGAAACAATAATTTTATATAAATATTTTATAGTACACAAATCTAGGTATTTATCCAATGGTAATCCCAGGATACTACTTTTGTATGCCGAAATATGATCGTGGCGCTTTAAACCATAAACATAACGAGTAACATTATTAAAGGTGACATTAAGTTTTCTTTTTGATTCGGCATTGCAGTACATTGACACTTTAGACCCAAATGATAAAATTGGAACAATAAGAGTTTTAGCTAACATTAATCTTGTTTTAACAGGGGTATAATACTGTGATATAGCCAAATTACGTTATTACTACGAACATCGAGATCCCATCTTAGGTATTTATCAAACCAAATGCCGAGATTTTTAGCCTTGTAAACTAGTTCTATTTGTTCATTCCCTAAATATATATTTGAGACGCCACTCACATCTATACCATTTTTGGATATTAAGATACATTTAGATTTTTTTGGATTAAGGCAGAGATTGTTACTAATTGACCATTGAGAGATGCTTTCAAGGTCATTATTGAACTTGAATATAGCATCCTCGATAAGTCCTAATTTACAGCTAAAATATATCTGAACATCATCGGCATACATATGGACAGAAGAATAAGTAATGCTGTCAGGAAGGAATAAAAGAGGACCCAAATTAGATCCTTGTGGGGCGCCCATATATGTAACTTTAAAATTCGACATAGAATTACTTGTCACAACTGTTTGATTTCTGCCAGATAGGTATTAGTATATCAATAAGGCTGCCGAAGATGAGAAATTAAATAGTGTTACAAGTTTTGATACAAGTTTTGAATGGTCTACTGTGTGAAAGGCTTTAGAAAAATCTAGAAGTACTAACAGCGAGGTATAGTCTTTTTCCATTGCTATCCTTAAATCGCCTGTTACTTTTAACAGCGCAGACATACAACTATGCTGCTTTCGAAAACCAGATTGGTGTCTACAAAGTAAAGCATTGTCCTGCAGATAGGATGATATTTGGATATAAGCAATTTTCTTAAAAACTTTAGACAGAAATGGTAAGATTGAAATTGGACGAAGTTCAGGGGATGTTTGTGAGGTACCAGGTTTTTTTAAAATGGATATTATTTTAGCTGTTTTCCAGGCACAAGGAAAGCAAGATGTCATTAAAACGGTATAAAATATATGTGTCAGTACAGGAAGAACAAGAGGTAAGATGATTTTACTAAATAAGGAATGTATTTCATCAAGCCCTGAGGATTTAGATTTAATAGATACCATAGCATTAACAACATCTGTCTGCACCACCCTATGAAATTCAAAACATCCCACAGAAATGGACATATAAGTGGGACACATGTTTAGTGATGACGACATAGGGCTTTACACAAAATTGTTGTTAAGGTTATTTAAATCAATTTCGGAGAAATCAATTTTTCCACAGAGCCTTTGATGGTAAATTACCACGTGAAATTGATTATAGAATTCTGGCAACCTAAATCGTTTCCATCTTCTGAATGCAGAGTCACGTCTGTTTTTTAGTTCCATGATCTCAGGGGTAAACCAGGGTATTACGGAATTCTTAATGACTTTAGTTTTAATCGGGACATGTTTATTAAACAAGTCAATAATTACATCATTGAACATATTAATTTGTTCATTAGATGACGGACAATTATATAGGGTCTGCCAATTGACTCTTTCTAGATCATCACGAAGTAGATCAGGATTTATGAACTTAAAATTTCTATATATTACAGTCTGAGGGGTCTTAGAGAAAGAAATGTTAAAACATATGAATATTAGGTCATGTTTAGAAAACATTGGGGCCGAAGATTAATTAAAAAAGACGTCGTCAATGTTATTACAGAAAAATAAATCAATTAGAGTACTGCTGGTGTTAGTGAAGTGGGTAGGAACTGATGAGTTTATAAGATTTAAGCTAAAGGATTTCATGTTGCAAAGAAATGAAGCAGTGCTTTCTCTATTTAAAACATTACAAACATATAATTACATCCGAATAGAGAGTTGAGATGTTTTCAAGCAACAGATAAGAGGCAGGAAATGGGTAAAAATTACAGGCTAACAAATTGCGGACGTTAGAATTACTTACTTACCTTTTGAACCATTCTTGGTAAAACCAAAATGATATCCGCGAGACTGATGTTATAAAACATGCAAGAATCTAAAAGAGGTGAGCGGATTTTGAAGGCTTCGAAGGAATGCTGTAAATACCAAGAAGGAAAATCAGTTGTCAATTTGTTTACAAGTAATGTTAATTGTAGTGCAGCCTACTGTTAATATATTTATCGCTTCATACCTATGTAGATACAAGTGTTTCTTAAGAAATTAATCCAAGTAAAGGATGACAGTATTTTAGCAATTTGTCGTATATCGTACTAGACCGTAGAGTACAAAGGTTCATTTATGTTAGAGTAGATACTCATTCATGTCAGAGTGGATACTATGAAAGAGTACCGTTAAAGATCGATGTTATCCTGATAATCCAGAAGCGATGTATTGACTTAAGTACAATATTGATCGAGCTATTCATGCAATAGAGCCAAAGCCATCGAAAATATACTGCAAAATTGGGTTGGGGTCGGAATAAGCTACAGCAAAGCCAGCCGCCGCAGCTATTTAAATGAGATTATTATCCATAAATAATCGAAAAGTGTACTCTTTTCAATAAAGCAAAAAACTTGAACAAATTTTAAATGGATTTTTTTTTATACCAATTTTGAAAAGAAACGAACAGATGGCCCGCCATTCACAATATCGTGTTTTTTTTTTGTGAAACTTAACTGAACTTTATTAATATTACAAAGAAACACAGCTCATGTTGAGAAGCACATTTCGGTTGTAACGGTTTGCTGCCAAAAAACCCTGCCTACTTATTTCATAGAATAAAAGTTTGAATTTCTCTTTTTTCATTTGGAACTCTTGTAAAATTGTGACACTTGACTGAATCCTGTAAATATGTATCAGTAATTGATTTCCTATATTTTCCTGTGGGTGTAAATGGATTTTAGTGGAGAAGGCGGCAAAAAACGTTTGGCCCACGGTAACAGTTTACTTTAATTCGACCCTGATGCTTTTATATGCCTATGAAGTAATAAACTAGGATTCACGTTCGATGTATATCTAGGACAATAAAATATTTGCATAAGATCATTCTACTCCGGCAACCACAATAACACTACGAAAAAACATATTTTTCGAATTCATTTTGCTCTTTAAATTGTATTGCTCCCTGTTCCTAGTGCTTAGCTAACTCGTACTTGTTTCCATGTTCTAAGAAAATGGAAGCATGGTGATCGTGTCAAAATATCGTATCCGATATAAGGTCAGATCCTAACTGTACTATACTAAAAATGTTCAAAAAGAGTGCTGTGTTTGTACCTGTTCCATTGCCTTTCGCCTCTTGAATGATTCTTTTTGCGAAGTGGCAACCTCAAGTAGGACTCAAAATCTATTTATTTCTGTGGCAATCGGATTAAGGGTTTTGAAAATACATTTAATTTTGTGCCTTTTTTCAACGCTTTTTTCCAATTCACCGATTTCATATGTACCTACAACATACTCGTATGTACAGGGTCTTCCAATAGGAACTTCCGAATTTTGACAGTTGATAGCGGCCATATTGTTGAAGCTACATCTGTCAAATTGGCTGTCATTTATTCAGTCTGTTTTGCAAAATTACCATGAATGGATATAGGGTGTTCTGTTTGGGCAACGTTCCGTGCACTTCGCCCATTTTACGGTCGCCATAATCGTCTTTCCGAGAGGACTATTCGCAGTGTGGTGGATAAATTTGAGTCCACTGGTTCAGTAAACGATCAACCAACACCCGTACGTCGACGAAACGCAAGATCTGCCGAAAACATTGCCAGAGTCATGGAAAATTGGACATTCGGATGCGCGCCACCCAGAGAAGCCGCGGCGGACATTTGAACAATGTTATATTCCATACATAATGGCATCGATAGGCCTTTTTAAACGAAAATTTTAGTGGAATATATGTCTATATAATCAACTAATTAAAAAAAAATGTTAGGAATACTTTTGGGAGAATAATGTATCTACACCCAAAAAAAAAAAAAAAAAAATATTTGTCTACCCCATCATGTCATAGGGTAAGTCGGGCGAATATGCCAGTATGGGTAATATGCAACCTTTCAATACGAGTATTTCGCACTTCAAGTTGGTATTGGCAGAATGCAATTCGGTCAGTGTAGGTAAGTTGTCTGGTCAAGCGGACGCGCAAGTTTTTCGGCAGTCAATTTAAAAAAATATTCGGGAAGCATACATATATCCAAGTGGCTTGATCTAAAATTTAGTGCGTTTTAAAAGGTTTTTTTTTCGGGTTTTATACATTATTTTCGAAGGCTTCGTTCAATAAGGTAGGACTCGCTTAATGTGTCGTATTTATTTTGTGTCTAGACGTGTTCTGTTCAGTCCATTTTTTTTGCGTAACATTTTTATAAAAAAATAATTTGCTTAGTGCGCGTAATGGAAACCTCAGCCCGCATTTTTGACGTCCAATGTTATTACGGCACCATATTTGTTTGAACCTCTCCATCTTTTGCCCTGAATAGCTTCTTCCAAAGTTGAAGTTACCCTCCGTATAGCATTTACTGTAGAACGAGCTTTTCTAAATCCATACTGCTGGGTTTTAGAGTTCCCCGGCTTCATCCATTGCCACCTCCAGTCGGTTGCATATGATTCGCTCCAGTATTTTACCCATTGTGTCTAACAGGCATATGACGAGGGCTCATCTATTGGTCTGTTCCCTTTAGGCAGCAGCACTAAACAGAATTAGCATGTGCATACGAGTACTCGAATGCTGCTACTCGAGTTTGTTTTCTTGTAAGACCGTGACACATTTTGGATGCAGTTTTTAAATCGTTTGCTAACAACTTTTCTTTAGTGTAAGACTGCTCACGATACATTTCAAATTTCTTAACAATCTTCAGCATCTTCTATTAGTTTTGCAGGTCTTTGAGGTTTTTTGAAGACATGATGAACTTAACCTGAAAAGTCAAATAAAATAATCATACGAAAAACTACAAATGAAAAACTAGTGAAAATACTTCAGTACAGGTAGTGCTGTGATGAAAGAGCCGGCTCTTTTGCCACACCCAAGACTAGCTCTTTTGAAACATTTGCTGCCAAAAATTATACACTCACATTATACCATTCCACGAAAATATCAGCTTAATACCCACGTAGTATACCTATAGATACATTATACAAGATACACTGAAAAACTTACTTTTTCCCGCGAAAATATTCAATGACACTGTTTTTTCGTGTGTTTAGCGAAAGCTGTCAAACTCCGGTTGATGACAGCTGTCTAGAGTTGCCATATATCAAATACAGTTTCAAAGAGTAGACAGCCACTCTTTCATACCACCTTTCCCCTATCTAGGTATGTATCTACTCCAGATATCTAAATTTTCTCAATTTGCATGAAATTGTTCTTTCGCCGAGATACGAGTACGTATCTAAGGTTACAACGATAAACTGCAACAAGACTAACCGTAGGATTAATTATTTATAAATGAAAACAATTTTCGTCGCCCAGATAATGTGTCTTTTACCTCGGGGATTAGTATAAAAGAAGAAAGGACCCAAGAGGAATTATAGTTATCTCCACAATAGTCTAACAGTTCGTGGTGTTTGACATCATTTATTGATAACATTCCTTTATTTAAAATTTCATTCATTGAAAATTTCTCATCCTACCTACATCCTATCATCCTCTATATCTGATACCACAAAACCATTGGTGGGTGCACCCTTAGTAGAAATAATGAATTAGTGGTTAACAGGAATAGAGTAACCCGACCTGTCCTTGGATGTCTTAGAAATATGATAGGCATATTCACTAATGCGCATAAAGACAACTATCTACCCACGTAGTATATAAAAACGAAAATCCGGAATTCAAGTTCCCTTTAAGTAAATCTGACACCTAGGTATTCTGGCAAAGAAAATCCAGCATCGTTGGCGGGTAAGACTTCTTTTCTACCTAACCAAAAATATTTAAGCCGTGTCACGTCTCCGAATCGTCCTCGCACTGTATAGAGAGAGACACGAAGCCACAGAAGAAACTCCTGACCCCAAATTGGATTATAATTTGCCTTTTTTGCTATTTCAGGAGCATAATGGGAGTTTCCCCGGTGAACAATGGCCGTGCAGCAGCACATACAACACAGCCCTTCGAAAGCGTTTTCATTTCGATTTTAATAATAAAATTCTATTGAACAGCGTGTACTTTAACTGTAACAGATTTCTTTGTTCGAAATGTGCGCCTCTGTACACATTATCTCGGAATCATACCCGGAGGTTATATGTGCCATTGCTGCAGATAGGGGGTGTGGTTACACATTCAAGCGCCACTGTGCGCGCTATGTGCTCGTATTCAGACACCTACTGTGCGCCAGCACATAATGTGTCATTTTAATACCCAAACGCTACCTAACTACCTAGCCACTCTCCACGGTTCGTTGTGCTACAACAAAAGAGTATATGATACCAGGAGTTATGATTTCAACTGTAGTGGATACTTAGATACATTGTTTGTGGGTAGGTAGTCGCATACACGGATTGTGTTCATTACACCATATTGCACTGATATGGAGTAGATTTTTTGTTTTCTTTTTTCTCGTTGGAGTGGGGAGAGATGTTCTTCAAAGAAGAGGGATAGAATAAATAATGTACGAGTGTGTGTATTATTTTTGGAGTGGATGTCAGGTAAGGCGGGTCTCGCGTGGAACACGCCTATTTGAGTGAAGTGTGTATCGAACTATGACCGCTGTGTGGCGCTTGTTTCGCTATGTGCGTACATTACGTTGGCGAAAATCACTCAATTCTAAGCCACTCCAACCTGACTCAAAGGAAATTCAGAATTTTTATCCATTTTGAAATCTTCTCATGGTAATACTAATTTAATTTGATGTTCGGTTCAGATATTAGTTTCGGGCAGGCATGAACATTTTCTTTAAGTAAACATATGGCTTATATTAATTAAGGCCAAATCAAACTGGATAGTTATTAAATATTATCCAACACACCCTTCATATGTACATATGTACCTGACGTCTATGTACATAGAGTAGGTAACTACTTACTTACTCGTATGAATTAAGTTTATTTATTGGAAGGTTTTTCTTTTTTTGATAATGGATATGAATAGCTGCTAGGTTTCTCTGCGTTGAGTGCTAACTGATTTTTTGCAATCGTAGCCATGGCACATTCTTTAGAACTAGACACAATTTGGGAGCGGCAGTTACATACGTACCAGCTACGTAGGTAGTATATTTTCAAATGGATGTGTACACCATGGTATAGGAATACCTAAAATAAATTTAAGTAAAATGATTCTAGCTTTAACTAAATGACTCTAAAATTAATATTGTAGCTTGCACTTTAAAATTAATACTTACATAGGGTAGAGGCACTAGTAGCCGGCTAGATACCACATTTCCTAGCCTGCAAATATTATATTATTTCTGAAAGTTTAGATAGGTAGTTATTGGTAATACTGCATGATTTAATAATAAAACACAAAAAATAATTTTAACTTATTTAGATATTTAGTCTTCATCTTTTTTTTAATTTCTCCACATATGTACTAGGGTGAGTCAATAAGTCCCTGAAAAATGAAATAAGGAACACTCTTTTCGGTATAAAAACATCTTTTCGGTATCAACATAGTCTCCTTTTAGCTCTATACAATTTTTGGATGCCCTATAAATAATACTGTAACATAATGTAGCATAATAACTACACCCCAAAAAGATGCAACACATTCCGAAGTGTCTTTTCATTCGAGGTTCGTGTCCACAGTAAGAGACGAATTATGTCTAAGACGACGTCGCGGAATTAAGAGAGAATTATAACCGCAAGAGAATTATAACCACAAGAGATTATTGGCTGCAGCTGTAATCTTGGAATTATTACATCAGAATTTTCTTGTTCCAGTGGTCGAAGAATTTGCTAGAAGTTTCTGGCTATCAGAAATGCGACTATATAAGGACAGATGGCGATCGAGGCAAGGCAGTTGGTTTTCGAACCGCACGAAGAGATTGGAAAAGTGATAATGGGTGAAGTTGTAGTTTTGTGATAGATTGAAAGTTAAGAGTTAACAAGAAGAAGTAATTAGTTTGGATTTGTGAATTAAGTAATGGAAATGAGATAAAGTGACTTGAAAAGAAAGAGACCTTGTAAGGAAAGAATTTGCGAAGAATAGTATAGTGTGAACTTGAATTGTTCTATAGACCAGAAAATAAAGAAATAATGACACAGAATAACGTTTTATCTACTCGAGCCGTAGCTCGCATATTACAATACGATTTCTCGAGCCCCCCAAAATAAGCGTTTGTTTCAGCGATGACCTCTTCATTCGACCCAAATCTTTTACCTCCGAGCCATTTCTTTATGTTTGGAAACAAGAAATAGTCGCAGGGGGCTAAATCTGGGGAATATGCTGGATGAGGGAGGAGTTCGTAGCCTAACTCATGCAATTTTGCCATTGCGACTGCGGACTTGTGCGCTGGTGCGTTGTCCTGATAAAAAAGAATTTTTTCTTCGCCAAATGCGGACGTTTTTTGCTCTAAATCGCATTGGAATCGATCCAGCAGCTCTGCGTAATATGTGTCGGTGATCGTCTTATCCTTTTCAAGGTAGTCGATGTGAATAACACCGCGCGCATAACAAAAAACTGTCGCCATGACCTTGTTTGCTGACAAACCCGCCTGGCCTTCTTCGGCTTCGATTCACCAGGAGAAGTCCATTGTTTTGACTGTTCCTTGGTTTCTGGTGTATTGCGGTGAATCCAGGTTTCATCCACTGTTACGAAACGGCACAAAAACTCAGCCGAATTTTTCGATTGTGAGCAAACGCGGCACCCATCTTACGGAAAGCTTTTACATGTCCAAATATTTATGTAAAATCGAAATCACTGAGCCATGTGATAAGCCTGTGGCCTCTTCAAGCTCGTGCACTTTCACTCGCCGATCGTCCGTTATCAAACCATGGATTTTGTCAACCATTTCTGGTGTGGTGACCTCAATTGGGCGACCGGAACGTTTGGCGTCACTTGTGCTTGAACGACCGCACCGAAATTCAGTAAACCCATAATATTTGTCAAGCTTTTGTTTGGTTTGCGTGATAGTTTTTTCTCGCAAAAAATAGTGTTTAATGAGCACTCGAAATTCCTTTTTTTTCCATTTTAACAAAAATGCTAGTAGGCGTCTATATAAAATGGCTGCCACAACAAAACTATTTGACAGATCTGTCTGAAAATTTGGGTGTGTTCTTTTGAAAGATGATTCTTGACAAAAAAAAAATAAATTTAAGGTAACGACACAATTTGTGTTAATTTTCAGGGACTTATTAACCCACCCTCGTAATTCCCATTTATTTCAATACATTTCTTCAGCCGATAGATCCATCTTTCAAAACAGCTTTCAAAATCCTCTTTTTGGAGCTTTTCGATTTCGACATTGACTGCATTAATAATATCCTCATTAGATGTGAAGATTTCTCCCCTCAAATCTTTTCTTATTTTCGGAAACAGCTAAAAGTCATACGGCGCTAGATCAGGAGAATAAAGTGCTGGGCGAATTTCATTGATGCCCGAGAGCGCAAGAAAGTTGTTTTTTTTTTTTTTTTTTTCAGCAGTGTGCGCAGGCGCATTGCCGTGGTGCAAAAAGTAACGGCGCAGCTCCTCTTTTTGGCAGTGTCCTAGTAAATTTTGGAAAACTTGTGGTAAGCAAGTTTCAGTATTTTTTTTTGTTTTTGTATAATCTGCGCGCGCCGAAGGGGATATAAGTACCCTTAAACTGTTTCAGGGCACGGGCGTTAGGAAAAGGGGGAAGAGGAACAGAGGAGGAGACGTTGTGCACGTTGGCTTTGAATGTTTGAAGGTTGTAGTGATGGGGAAATACAGAGCCTGATAGATTATTCCACATTCGTGTCGTTCAGATTATAAACGAATCCCTATATTTGAAGGGCTTAAGGTTGAACTGATGTGCGGGTGAAATTTTGAAGGGGAGGAATTCAAATGGCTATTTCGCTGGAACATTTTTTATAAAAAAAAAACGATAAAACAGGGAGACATTTCTCCGATGTTCAAGTGAATGTATGGAATTCACAATGTCTCTATCGCCTATAAGTTTTAACGCGTTATTCTGTACCCTGTCTAGTATGTGCAAAACGGTCTTGGGTGCTCCAGACCAGATATGGGCGTTATATTCCAGCCTAGGGCCTTATAAATTAAGGCCAGATTAGACGGGGTAAAATATTTCTAGCACCGTCTAAGGAATCCTAAACATTTTGCAACATTTTTGGCGACCTAGAATATGTGATCGTTCCATCGAAGATGGTTATTAATACACATACCGAGAATGGCAAGTCTTTCGGTTTCAATGATGCAAGTCCATCCATGGATAATGGTTGAGGGTTTTGGTTTCGCTTGAGAGACAGAAGACAGCATTGTGTTTTGGAAGCATTAAATTCCACTCTGTTGGTTGAACCCCATTTAATTATGCTGTCCAGGTCGGAATTTAATATGTTTAACATACGTTGCCGTTCCCCTTCTACGGCCGAAGAGAAAGGACGTGAGTTAGGGAACGAATATGAAAAACTGAGGGTACTATCATCAGCTAAGGAATGGATTCGATTAGAAGTTGTAGACAAGAGATCATTTATAAAAATAAGAAAGAGATTCGGAGACAAAACAGAGCCTTGGGGAACACCAGCATTTATTTGGTGAATTGCAGACTTGAAGCCGTCCAAAACAACTTGTATTGAAGGCGCCGAAAGGTAATTTCTAATCCATTGAAGAAGAGACACATCGATGCCATATGCACGCATTTAGAACAAAAGAGCCTGATGCCAAACTCTGTCAAATGCCTTTGAAATATCAAGCGCAACCATCTTGGTTTTGCCGAAGTGATGGAGAGATTGGTTCCACTTCTCGGTGAGATATGCCATCAAATCACCAGTGGACCTGTTGCTACGAAAACCATACTGCCGGTCATTAAGGAGTTTTCGTGAATCGAGATATTTTATAAGCTTACGATTTATCAGCGTTTCCATGACCTTGGAAAGAAGGGACGTAAGTGCAATGGACGGGGAGGAAGAGTCGCCTTTTTTAGGGACGGGCTGGACAAATGCTGTTTTCCATCTACTCGGAGAGAGCCCTGAAGAGTAGCATAGACAGAAAAGCTTATGCAGAGGTTTTGCCAGCGTAGAAGAACACCTCTTCAAAACTATGGGGGGGATACCATCTGGACCAGCGGATTTGTGTATGTTAAGACCTCTGAGTACTCCTGCAACTGTACGAGTGCGAAAGTGGACTTGTCCCATGGAAAATTTGACGTTCGCAAATACAGGTGGAGACGAAGCATTATCTGGCAGCGTGGAGTTCGCTGCAAAGTGAGCAGCAAGCAGATTAGCTTTGTCTAAGGAGCTGACAGCTGGAATGTCATTGTAAATGAGCGTGGGGATGGCAGACGAGGCAGAATTTTTAATATTTTTGACGAATGACCAAAAATGTTTACTACCTTTGGGACATTGTAGGATTTTTTGCTTCAATTTTTGGTCATGTAAGAATTTTACACGCCGAATATGGGCATTGCAGTCTTTTCTGGCTTGTTTAAACTTTTTTCGGTTTTCCTCAGATTTGTTGGCTTTATAAGACCGAAAGCTAACTTCTTTCAACCTGATAGCCTCTTTACAGCTCTGGTCAAACCACTAGTTTGCCTTAGGTTTAGTACTCTTTATTCTATTAGGAATAAAGTCATTCATACCTCTAAGAGGATAGTGTTAGTGATCATATCGGCTGTGGCATCCACGTCGCTATCAAGGAAGCATAGGGACCAGTTAAAACTCCTAAAGAAGCAATTAAGGCCGCTCCAGTTGGCTTTCTCGTATTGCCATACTTTTCTTTTAGGAGTTTTTCCTTTAACTGTGTGGTCAGAGTACGAGAATTTAGCTAATACGATATTGTGGTCAGACCGACCTAGAGGCGCTAGAGCATCAATGGTGTACTTATCAGGGTTCGAAGTAAGAAACAAGTCCAAAGTGTTGGCGGAATGACTTTCAATGTCCGGTATACGTGTAGGCTCATTTACAAGCTGAGTCAAATTGTTTACCTCAGCGAAAAGTTGAACATACCTTCCTTCGGGTGTTGTCTGGCCAGAATGTTGAAGCCAATCCGAATTGTGTATATTGAATAGACCGCAATGAGGATTTCAGTATGAGGGTACAAGGAGACAATTCGAGTGATGGAATCGGACAGCGCATCAAATTCGTCAAAAGTTGAGTTGCTATCCGCACTAGGGCTTCTGTAAATAAAGCAGTAGTGAATTTTTGCCATTTGAAATTAAATTCCGGGTTGGAACAGTGGCCATACTGTGGTGGAACTTGGCAAGCAATATCATTACGAACGTAAATGGCCACGATGGGGAAATAATAATGACACTAAGTTATACCCAGCACATTTCAAATCGGAAGATTCTTCCACTACCTGTGTTTCGCTTAGTGGCAAAATAGCTGGTTTATGGGAATGGGCGTGGGAATACATATCGAAGAAATTCGTTCGAAGCCCACGAAGACGAGCCTCTTTTTGCTCTCCATTAAAAATTTTTGGAACTCATCGAGCTGACTTCTTCGAATATTTCATGGCATTCAAGCCCAGTTCATCCGCTATCATCTCCTGTGTCATCCTGGCATCTTCGTCACCAGGGCCACATTTGTATCGTCGCGTCGGTCGAGGATTTGGGTCGACCTTCACGGAATTCGTTTTCCACTTTGAAATAGTAACAAGAAATGGTGCATTTATTCCGTATGCATTTTGGCATTCGTGCAAAATTTTGACTGGGGTGAGTTGACGTCGAAATCTGAAGAGAATGGCAAAACGAATTTCTTCCTGTGTTGGCGGTGGAACTTCAACCGAGCTTACGTCACTAATTTTTCTCTTTCTCGTCTCCATTTTTAGAAATACATCTTTTTTTTCAAAAACTACTAAATTGACACCAACTAAGCGAACTTTTGTTAGTCCCTACGTAGTACTAAAGCAGCGAAATGACTACGTAGATTTTATAAAATATACAAAATGCGCTAGTACCTGGACGGTAGAATTTAGTGTCCGGACATTTTTTTTTTAGTATCCGGACACAGAAGTTACTGTGAATATACACTGGCGATCACTAGGATGAGGCCATACATTTTGCAATCGATTTCCACTCTTTATACCTGTTGGAAATTTTGTACCCGGAAACTTTTACTACCTGTACACAGGCACATATTTTGCCAACAGGAAGTCATAAAATTAAAGGGTAAATAAGAAACTACAGTTGGAATTTCCCAAGATAAAACAATGAACTACTTGAAAAGCGTATAAAAAGATGCGCCGCCAATTAAATTAAATCACAATGAATGGGCAAGGGAAGATAAAGGAAAAGCGGACGTTTTTGCGGCCCACCTAGAAGATACCTTTAAACAGTACGATGGTCAAGTGTCTTACGACAATATCAATAGGCTGGATTTACGATCTGACGATTTAGCACTTACAAGTGCAACGCCAAGGGAACTCAAACATGAGATCAGGAATCTAAAACCTAAGAAAGCTCCTGGTTATGACTTGATCACCGGAGAAATTTTCAAAGCTTTACCTGGCTACGTTTGCCGATGACACCGCTATCCTAGCCGTAGGTAAAACAATCGAAGAAACGACTGCAAAACTGCAAAACGCACTGAATAAAGTAATCGAATGGACTGGCGGATCGCCCTCAACGAATCTAAATCTGTTCAGGTGAATTTCACTTATAAAAAAACGAATGTCTTGCCAATTTTCCTAAACTTGGCCCGAATACCTTTTGCAAACGAGGCCAAATACCTTCGAATGACACTCGACGCAAAACTAAAATGGAATTCGCACGTGAAAATGAAACGTAAAGAACTCGAAATCAAATATAGAGAAATGAACTGGTTGCTCGGAAAACACTCCCAGCTCAGTACTGAGAACAAACTGCTTTTATACAAGCAAGTGCTAAAATCGGTGTGGACTTACGGTATAGAACTTTGGGGCTGTACCAAGAAAACAATCGCCAATATTTTACAAACTTTTCAATATTTTGAAGTGCTAAGAGAAATTATCCACGCACCGTGGTATACTAGAAACGATGATACCCACAGGGATCTCGGAATTCCGACAATCGAAGCTGAAATTAGAAGCTTCGCGAGAAAGTATAGAAACCGACTAATCGGACATGTCAACAAATTCTGGATGAAAGCAATTTATTGTGCCGACTACAAAGAACGAAACCTTTCGACTTGGCGAGATAGGAATCAACCGCGCCTAGATTGCGGAACATGCGGGATCTTTTAGTGGAAAGTAACCTGCCAAACGAGTTTTTTTCATGATAGAAAAACTGCTTGATAAGATCCTTCTTAGTTGCAATATATAACAAATTAAATCGCAGGGTGGTGTTTCTTTTAGTCAGTACGAATCTGACACTACTATGAGCACGCGCTTGCTATCCTCATAGTGTCTATGGAAGATTTTTCACTAACCCTATTGGAAAAAAAAGCCCATCGGACACTAGGACACTTCAACGAGTAAAGCTTGCTATTACAGCCCACCATAAATATAATGGAATATAGTATAATGTAATTAATATTATTCTTTTTTCATTACCTTCCTACATATCCTTATATTCTATTTACCCTTGAATCTCTATATTTCTGTAAATGTTTAAATATTTAAATACGATATAAATAGAATTGTTTACTATATACTATATAGTATCAGAATACTTCTGATGTGCTGGGTATGTTGATATTTGTTGAACTGGAACCTGGTACGGGTTTTTTTTTCTGCTACAGCTTGATGTGTTGTTTGTGCATGCAATTCAATGTTCCAATTATGAGATATGCACGTCAGCTTGCCCGCCCGTTCGGTGGTAAGGCGATTTCGTTTCTTATTGTGAATCCAACTAAAAGTACTAAAGGAACGTTCTGTGGCTGCCGAAGTTACAGGTGCTGATAAAATGCGTGCTGCAACTTTGCTTACATCTTTATTAGCACAAAGGCCTTTCCACCAAATCAATGGTTCAATGGAGGAAACATTTGAATTCGTTACCCCAAATGCCTTCTTTGGACCTATAAAGGGTCAAATCGGCCATGACTTCAATTCCCATACTTTTGGAAACTTCATAAATAAATTTCATTGCTGTAATTTGGTCAGAATCACTTAGATGGCATCCTTGATTTGATGGGTTAAGAAGAGCAGCGGCGAGATATATTGGTGATTCTGCGAATTCCATTCGGTTCTTAAATTTTTCATTCAGATGTTTCTCCTCTAAATCGTCTAGAAGTCGAACTTGCTATATTTGATGAACGCTTCATTCAGATTGCTTTATGTTCCGAGACAATAGAAATATATATTATAATGGTCCCGAAACCAGGCAAACCTCTGAATGAGAAGAAATCATATCGGCCTATTTCCCTATTGCCGGTTATCTCTAAAATATTCAAAAAACTACTTTCAAAACAACTACAACCCGTAATCAACGAAAGACGTCTCATTCCTGACCATCAGTTTGGATTTAGAATCAAACATTCTACAGTCGACCAAGTCCACAAAATAACTGACGTGATTGAGAAAACTCTCGAAGAAAAAAAGATTTGTTGCAGTGTATTTCTTGACGTCTCACAAGCTTTCGATAAGGTTTGGCACGAAGGCTTTGAGTATAAATTGCAACTACTACTGCCACGGCAACTCTTTATAATCTTACGATCTTACTCGTACCTTACGGAAAGATTTTTTCGTGTTAAGCACGGAAATGATTACTCTGACTTCAAGGAGATTGTGGCCGGAGTCCCACAAGGTAGTGTCCTTGGCCCGTTTCTATATGTACTCTACACACGTAATATCCCGCAGGAAAGAAACTGCATCGTATATTGACAACGGGCTATACAATTGAAGCAGCAACTGAAAAGCTGCAACATGCTATTAATAAAGTCCACGGTTGGACGAATTCTTGGTGTATTGTGCTGAATGAAATCAAATCTACTCACGTCAACTTTATCTACAAAAAAGTGGATAGACTACCTGTGTATTTAAACTCGGCTCAAATACGCGAACGAAGCAAAATATCTAGGAAACGCGACGAGCTCGGAAACAAATAGCGACAAATGTACTGGCTACTCGGAAAACGTTCGAAGTTGAGCCTACATAACAAACTGTTTATCTATAAGCAAGTGTTAAAGCCAGTGTGGACGTATGGTCTACAACTATGGGGTTGTACCAGGAAAAACAATAGAAACATCCTACAAAGTTCTTAGAACGATCGTTAGCGCACCGTGGTACGTACGTAACGAAGATATTTATCGGGACCTGGGAATTCCCAGCGTCGTCGAAGAGATAACAAATTTTGCTCGTAAACACAAAGATGGTGTTCACGGCCATTGTAACCGCACCGTCATTCAACTACTTAACGCGAACAATTCAATTCGTCGTCTGCAAAGGACAAAACCTTTTGACCTCTAGTCATAGTATATGCCGGTCATGAAACCGGCAGGAACTTTCATTGGAATTTAACCTGCCTAAAGTGCTACATTCTGCGAACATCTTTTTCCAAAAATCACGAGTCGCGTAAGCGAATATAAAACTGCTGGATAAGCGTCGGCTTAGTTGTAGTATTAGTCTTGAAGAGTGGTGTTTTTAGTGAGTAAAAATCTCACACTACCATAAGCACGCGCGGTCGGGCCTTATGGTGTCTTTAGAAGATTTTCACCCTCTCGGGTGAATAGCATTGTCTTTGGCTTTAAGTTCTTTTAACTCTTTTTTTAAGTTTTTCGCAGAGCATTTCAATATACTCGTAAGTTAGTCTGGCCCGGAGTTCTATGATTACCTCCCTGGGGCTTTTACTTTTCACTAAAATCTGTTGTTCGTGCACTGACACTTCAGGTGTCATCGAACTTCTAGTTCCTTTGAACTTTTTCCAAAAAGAAAAGCAATAAATGGCTCTCCCCAGAATCCAAACAAGCGACCCCCGAAGAGAATGCATTTTCCAGTGTACTTGATCTGCCACATGGAGTCGTTTGTTTTGTTAATTGCATATTTTTGTATACGACAGGCATGCCTATGTAATTGAATAAAAAGTGGTTCAACCATCCCGCATGCCACATACAAGTTTTGATAAAATGCCGAGTGAACATTAAGGCGGCGCGTTTACGAGTAGTTATAAAAATCACTATCGAAACTATCGATAGTAAAAACTAGTTTAAAGATAGTTCTCCTATTCGATACCAACCCCTGTCTTAAGCTCATCATACACAAACAAAAACTGGTATGTCGAAATCAGCATACTGTTAATTTCCTAATGTGCATGTGTGCAACTTTTCACGAAGCGATACAATCATTGGAGGTACGAGTACTCGTAATGTTAATGTTCCTATAAGCATTTGGTGTTGTAACCACCGTAAAGCCAGAAATTGTATTGCGTTGTCGTGGCGATATCCTTCCACTAAAACACACAACAGAAATACATAGAACTGATGTGCATCACATACCACCACGGCGTGCTAATATTCTCACCTGAATGCTAATCAAAGGTAAAGTTAGGTAGTGCTTCATTATTTGAATACATACTCGTAGCATCAAATTTCTTTTAATACTAAATTAATTTTTTGGGGGTACTCACATTAATTTGTGAATAGACAAATTCGTCGTATTGCTGTTGCCCAATGAAGTGTGAAAGAACCATCGGAGTGTATGGCCTTGGTTCCTTACACAAGCAAACAAATGAAGTCCTTACACTCATCTGCATTACTCTCGCCTTGGCATGCCCCCATCCTATTTCAAACTGGCAACAATATACCATTTTGCTTATTCATGTGTAATAAGTTAAATATTGAACAATTTGAAAATCCCTCCGAACGAGATTGCAGTGCTACCCCACATTTTACTTCAAATTAACTTTTGACATCTTTGCACGCACCGCCAAATTAGAGCGCAGTAGATACTCGTACATACATAAATACCGGCAGTCTCCCGCTAACGTCTCTTTGAATACAGTAATTGTGCTGCAGTCTTTCAAGAAACGATAATCATAAGGATTTTGAAACTTTCCTCCTAATCGAAAGTCCTTTTTATCGTCGCGATCCCTTAAGAATAACCCTATGACTTATTGAAATTGAAGAAACAACAGGCTTAATGCCACACACAATCCTTCACAACCCACATAGTACATGGCGCCACCAACACTTTTCTCTGCGAAAAGCCGATGCCGGTGCGGTATACTCAAAAGGACACGTGCTCACAGGATAACCCATTCTACAATTACCCTTTAGCATAATATTGTAATTGCAGTGAAATTACTCTCACGTGCGTGTAACCTGATCATCAAAGAGAAACTGACACTTTCGAAATACTAAGCACGGACTAATACACTGCACACAGTACCTATCCCCGAACAAGTTCCAACGCAATTGATTTTGAATTTATACAGCAAATTAGGGAGCTGCGATTTTTGGCCTTTTTAATGGGAGCATATCAGCTTCTTTGGGACAAAAAAAAGAGTTACCTGACGCTCAGCTCAGTGTACGTGCTTCACTTGTAGAGTGCGATGAGTTGATGAGATAGTTGACAGATGGTTAGGTGGGAATGGAAAGATATCTTGTTCTTAGGGATTGAATATCTTCTTTTGACTTTCAATCAGTGATTATAGTGTCGTGTTAGGATTACACAGCACATTATGTAGTATAAACTTATTTCATGGGTTTTGCAGATCTAATTAGTGGCTTGTCATCGTAGTATAGGTAGTGGTAATCGATTAGGTACGTACATATTTTTGAGAATGCAGACTGGTTCACTTTTAATACCTTGAAGTTCGCTGTGACTTCAGAATCTTCTTTTTTTTTATAGATTTCTTATTATTAAAGGATGTCCCAAAATTCAACCAAGATTTGAATTTTGCGCCATTTGTGCGGTAAAGTGTTGCCAACGAAAAAAAAAAAAAAAAACAGCGTGACAGCTGACAGTTCAGGGTTATAAAAAATAAAGTACTACACCGAAAAAACAACGCCTTCTCATTGCTGAGCAATTTTTTAAATCGAATTTGGGGTTCAGAAAATCCACGAGTGATTGTTAAGAAACAAATGTATCCACAACGTGTCACTATTTGGTCGGGAGTCATTATCGGATCATTCTGGTCAGGCAATAACAGTAATTGGTGCTCGCTATCACGACATGATAATCTATTTTTTTTGTACCTAAATTGCAAGATGTGGATATGGACGACATGTGGTTTCAACAAGACGGTACCACATGCCATAAAGCCCCAGAAATAATTCAATTACTGGTCGTGTAATTTCCCTTTTTGGTGATCAGAATTGGCCGCCCAGATCATACGATTTAATGCCGTTAGACTTTTTTCTGTTGGGTTTTTTGAAGTCTAAGGTTTATGGCAACAAGTCCGCGTCCACCCACGCCATGAAAACGGTCATGAAAAATTTCGACGTATGTGCCAGCAAAGCCGTGGAGTCCATTTACCCGATAACATAACCCTATACTGTATACTTAATGAATCAATAAAATATTTACAATTTTTAATTAAAAACCTGTGTTAGCTCCGTATCTTTCTCTTCATCTGGGCATTTTTGGCAAAAGGGCGAGCTATCGTATCGAAATCTGTGGAGTTATTTTCGATGGCTGGCGTGCCCTGTTACACAGTTCCTGTGTAAGGTGATAGTTGCAGTCCCCGCGTGCTATTTTTGTCCAGGCCTCGATGGTGGGGATCAGTTTGTTTGTTGTCCCACCTGGCTTGCCACAGTGCTACAGATATTGCCTTATCTTCTCTTTTTACAGTCCTGGTAACGCTAGCTTCTTGACGGTTCCATTAAGGTAAGCCCTTTGCATCTCGTTAGCGAGAATGCCGATGGGGATTATATCGGCTATAACACATGCTGCTTCATCCGAAATTATTCGGAAACCGCTTATAATTTTGATTGCACAGAGCATGTCTGCAGACGAGAGCTTTCTTCTTGTTTCCTTCGTTGTGAGTGCCCCCACCAAGACCGGGGAAGCATATATAAGAATTGAGTTTACCACTCTGGATAGAATGATTCTCCTGGCATATCCAGGCGCACCGATGTTTGGCAGCATTCGGAAAAGCCCTGTCTGCATCTATGACGCCTTTTTATGCTTGAATACTTTTTAGATTGTCTGGTTCCCCATCCGGAAATTTACGTATCCCATAGTCTTTCGGCTGGTTATTAGGACAGCCTCGGTTTTGTGGTCAGCTAGCTCTAGGCGACTCTACCTTGTGTATGTGCTTGGCCACAGTAACCACGGCGATATCGTCAGCAAAGCGGTTTACCTTAACTTCTTGTGTTAGCGTTAGTTGCAGGACTTCGTCATACATTATGTTCCACAGGAGAGGTTCAAGGACTGACCTGCGGAAGCGTTTTAGTACTTAACGTCATCGTCGATCTGATAAATTAACTTTCTCTTGGTGAAGTACTTCCACAGATAGTATGGTGTATTTATTCTGGTCAGGGATCTCCTAGTGCATGACCAGTTCGCCGAGTTGAAGGCATTTTTAACGTCGAGCTTTACTAGAGCGCAGTATTTCTTTGTGCCACCTCGTCATCTTCTTCACAGCATTGCTTCAGCTGCTGCATCTACTACCGCCTTTATGGCAGCGACAGCAGAACGCGATTTTCTGAAACTGTACTGGTCATCTGACAGAGCATCTCTATCCTCTGCAACCGCGATCTTTTGTCTAGGATTTTTCCCATAGTATGTAGCAGGCATATTGGCTGATTCGCCGAAGGTTCTCCGGGTGGCTTGTTTCCTTAGGGTAGCAAAACCAGATGTTGAAGTTTCCATGGTTCAGTGAAAACCCCCTCCTCAAAGCACCTTTGCATCGTTGGTATAAAAAGGTCGGGTTCTTTTTGGGCGGCCGCTTTGACCGCCATATTTGGCATACTGTCGGGTTCAGGCACTTTGTTGTCGCCTATCTTTCTCCATGCTTCGTGCAGTTCATCGGGCGTGATTGCCGGGATGTGTCCGCGCTGGTCTTCCTCGTGATGGTGAACAGAGTAGGAGATCTAGAGGGGAATAGATGCTCCGCTATTGTCCTCAACATTATCGGGCAGGATATTTGTGGGGATCTACTGCCCATCAGCTTCTTCATCACCATCCTATATGCCACCCCCAGGTGTCAAGATCTGTTTCGTCAGATTGTCATCTGAAACATCTTGCTTTGCTCTCTTTGATGGCATTCTCAAGGTTGCGTCTCGCCAGCCCGAAGGTAACTAAAAGTTCCCGGAATTCTGGTCTTCCCCTAGATCGCTGGGACTTGCGACGGGCCTGGAGGCATTTTGCCTCTGCTGATCCGTAGCTGAGTGAAGAATCGGTGTTCATCATTTTCTCGAATGCGTCTTTGTTGGCGGATGTGTCTTTCCACTTCAGAATTTTTCCTTTGGGGCGCTGCCTGGAGGTATCTTTGTCGACGTTGAATATAATCGCCTGGTGGTCGTTGTACGTATATTCCTCGCTGATATTCCATTTTGTTTTGCGCAGGAGCGAGTTACTGATAAAGGTAATGTCTATAATGTACATACGAGTAGATATATCTGTCTTCAGCTCGTTCATGAATTGAATGCTAGTTCCAATGGATCTATCCTACGTACGAGTAGACTTCTGATTCTATTCGGGTTTTAGATTCGCTGCAGATGTTTCATTGCAGCATTGGTAAAAACTTCTTTGACTATTTTGATGTGAAAATATCCTTGGAGGTTATCATTACTCATGCCCCAAGGCGCATTAGCAATACGCCTTAATACCTTTTTGGAATTTTTGTATAACTTTAGGTTGGTTTTCTTTGTACAGTCCCAGAGCTGTATTCCATACTCGTACATCCAATTTGCAATTTGTTGTATGTGGAGAGTTCAGAATTTCTTCCTAATAACCAATAGATTTTCCTGGATTTAATTTTCAATTCTTCCTGTCTCTTTTTGACATTCTCCTTCCACTTAAATTTAGGATCCAGAGTCAGGCCTAAATATTTTGCCGTGTTTATTTTAATTGGTACTACATATATATTTTTAGTTGTGAAGTTGTGAGTTGTGTGTTGACTGTTTTTCATTCATTGAGATTTATTCTCATTATTTTCGTTTTTGTAGTTTCCTGGCCGCTTCTACAGTATCGCTACCCGTTGCCAGAATTGCAGTGCGGTTTGGTTCAGGTAAATTATTTGTGCAAAGTAGGTAAAATACAGGACCTAAGACGCTACCTTGAGGAATTTTTGTCCGTTTTTTACTTAAGTTCCGAGTATTTTTCTTCACATTTCACTCTAAAATGCTGTCCTAAAATTGGTATAAGGGTATTCATATCCCCTTTGACACGTGCATATTATATATAAAAAAAAAAAACAAATATGATTTAAATACTATAATAAGTATAATTGCTTTGGATTCTTTTTGCATTTTAAACAGAAGTCCTTCATTACAGACTTTGTCGAAGGTTTCTGCTAAATCCAAAAATATGGCTAAGCACAGTTTTTTACATTGCTGTTTTCAATTGTGCTCACGATTCGATGGTCTTATTCGATTGTAAAATGTCTTTCACGTAAACCTAATTGATGTGTTGCTATGACGTTTCTTTTTCCAATCATGGGTTCCAGTCTTCTAAGAGGCAATTTTTCGAATACTTGTCGAATACTTTTATCATTTGGAACATACTTTATTTTAAACGTTGCATTCATGATGTGTTGTATCTTTCGCAGAGCTCTTTCAGGGAGTTTCCCGGTATTTATTTCGTATGCAAATCCTTTTTATTACATCTTTTAATTCGTTGTGCACTAAGAATGTGCTTTCATCTGAAGTTTGTCTAAGAAGTGGCTGAAATGTTTGTTCGAGTTGTTCTGCTCAGAGTTTCGTTTTGCTTTTAGCAGTTCTTGCCCATGTACTCGTATTGTCATCTTTTTTGATTTGGTGTGGCGGAAGCAAGGGTTGTTTTACGTTTCTTGTGGCTTTCTAAAGCGAGTAATCACTTTGATAGTTTTCTGTTAAGTTCTGTAGATACGAGCGTGGGTCAATAAGTCCCTGAAAAATGAAATAAGGAACACTCTTTTCGGTATAAAAACATTTTATTTTTCAACATTTTTATTTTAGCTCTATACACTTATTTGCCCTCCAAATAATACGATTTCTCGAGCCCCTCAAAATAAGCGTTTGTTTTAGCGATTCCCTCTTCATTCGACCCAAACCTCTTACCTCCGAGTCATTTTTTCATGTTTGGAAACAAGAAATAGTCGCAGGGGGCTAAATCTGGGGAATATGCTGGATGAGGCAGGAGTTTGTAGCCTAACTCATGCAATTTTTCCATTGCGACTGCGGACTTGTGCGCCGGTGCGCTGTCCTGGTGAAAAAGAACTTTTTTCTTCGCTAAATGCGGCCGTTTTTGATCCAAATCGGCTTGGAATCGATCCAGCAGCTCTGCGTAATATGCGCCGGTGATCGTTGTACCCTTTTCAAGGTAATCGATGTGAATAACACCGCGCATCTCAAAAAACTGTCGCCATGACCCTGTTTGCTGACAAACCCGCCTTGGCCTTCTTCGGCTTCGATTCACCAGGGGAAGTTCATTGTTTTGACTGTTTCTTGGTTTCTGGTGTGTTGTTTCATCCACGGTTTCGAAACGACGCGAAAACTCAGCCGAATTTTTCTGGAACATCGCCAAACACACCTTTGAAGTTGACAAACGAATGGGTTTGTTGTCGATTGTGAGCAAACGCGGCACCCATCTTGCAGAAAGCTTTTTCATGTCCAAATATTTATGTAAAATCTAAATCACTGAGCCATGTGATAAGCCTGTGGCCTCTTCAAGCTCGCGCACTTTCACTCGCCGATCGTCCATTATCGAACCATGGATTTTGTCGACCATTTCTGGTGTGGTGACCTAAATTGGGCGACCAGAATGTTCGGCGTCACTTGTGCTTGAACGACCGCATCGAAATTGAGTAAACCAGTGGTGAATGGTTCCAATCGATGGTGAAGAGTCCCCATAATATTTGTCAAGCTTTTGTTTGGTTTGCGTGATAGTTTTTACTCGCAAAAAATAGTGTTTAATGAGCACTCGAAATTCACTTTTTTCCATTTTAACGAAAATGCTACTAGACGTCTATATGGCTGCCACAACAAAACTATTTGACAGATCTGTCTGAAAATTTTGGGTGCGTTCTTTTGAAATATGATTCTTGACAAAAAAAAAATTAAATTTAAGGTGACGACACAATTTGTGTTAATTTTCAGGGACTTATTGACCCACCCTAGTACACGCTCACTTTTTCATTTTTTACTTCTTGTATCAGCAGCTTTAGTTTGTTGCACAGTAATATTTCTTTGACATGTTTTAAGTGCTTTGCCTTTCCCTTGTAAAAGTCCTCTCACTATAATCGGATAGATGATATTTTTAACTCATTTTCAGTACTGAATAATTAATTTTGCATGTCGTTTTTAAAACTTCTTCTTTAAATGACGCTTGAACTCTAGAATGCTCCGGAAAAATATATTTTCTATCTGTGGTTACCAATATTTTTGTATTTAATTTCTGTAATTATGGGAATACTGAGGGTGCGGGGCAGGAGGCCGTGGCTCTTCTCTAAATCTTGGAACATATAATGGTTTTCTTCTAGTCCGGTGCTGGACAAGACTATCAGTAAGATGACTGTCACATCTCCAGAGATCCTTCAGTTCTTAACACAAACCCGTGCATTTTCGGATTTTGGTTCGATAGTTATGGTTTTCGACTGTAAAGCAACATTTACTCTATCAACAGATTCTAAAACTTGATCCCAAATTTGCAGGGTACATATAAAATTAAAGTTTATTAGGACAATTAAGTTTTTAGCTGTAGCAGTTGTTTTGTGGTATTTGCATGTTTAAAGCTTTGACGGCTCTAGCTTTAGAGGCCCATCTAGTGCCAGCGTGTTTTTTTTTACAGAAATTTGTAAGTGCTTCATTAAAGTTTCCCATCTGACCGTAGAACTCGAAAAAAATACAAATATTTTCTGGATTATTCCGAAAAAAGTGATCAGATCGGGTGTCACACTAGCAGCGTTTACGCCAGATAAATTCAAAGAAAGCGCTGCACAGGGCACATAATCAGCATTTTAATTTATTTGTTTTATTTTGGCTTGCACTCCGCTATATTTTCCAGCCACGGACATCTTGTATGTTCAATCCGTCCACTTCTAGTTTCTCTAAAATTTCTTTCGACAATCCATCTCCCGTCTTTTATGAGACTGGATGAAATCTATAAAAGGTTCTTCGATTGTCACTTTTTGTTGGGATATTTTTACGAATCTCAATATTTGTGACATCTGTTCTTGATGCGATACGTCTGGCGCACAATCAAAAAGTATAGAAAAGTATTTTGCCGCACGAACGTCGTCTAAAATTTGTTTTTTGACCTAAGACGCAAGAATATCCACTAGTTGTTGCGAGACTTACGAGTATCACAGTTTAAAGATCTTTCAACGCACATTACCTAAAAGTTGGTCCTGGTCATTTTTGCGCCCTCCTTTTTGCACCGCTGGCACCGCCCTAGTTACGGCACTGCCTATACATATAGATGCCGTACTCAGGTGTGCCAATTATTGCTGTAGGTAAGAATTTATAGTATGGCGCAGATCTTAAAGAAGTTGGTATACGAGTAAAGCAGTATTTCTCAACCATTTTCGTTTCGTATCTCCTTTTGTGAATTGAAAAGACTGACGCCGCCTTCGTCTCCCATTTATGTTTGATTGCTTCTTTTTCAGTAAAAACTTAAAGTGAAAATTTTGTCCTTCCTTCCATATGGTAATGCTAGGTGTTAGTTAGGTTGGTATGGATCGTAAGGCAGAACTTCATAAGCAAGGGTCGGTCTGTGGTTTCTGTTCAATAGTGAATTTGTTCACCTAATTGAATTAGTTACTGATAGGAGATGTCTGCTGTAACCATTTTACTTGTCTCAAATAACTCCCAGTGGATTAGGCCGCTACAATCCTACCAGATGTACTAGTTCAGTTTTTACTTCCTGCTATAGAGCAAATATTGTTTTCGTTGAAAACTTTCATTCATTTATTCAAATTAAAATTTATTAAATGACATATGATTACCTAATAATTAACCATCTAAATAATTACTAACTTGGTTCACAAAAGATTAAATCGAGTAGCAGCATCTACTTGAAACGAATATTGATTTGAAATATTCTCCGCTATTTCTGAGAAGCGTTGCAAGCATTGGTTAATTTTCTAAGGTTCAAACCACATCCATACATTTTTTCTATTTTTCAGTAGAGGGCGCTAGCCGAATTTGCCCAGGGTGGTTTTTCATGAATCACAAAGCCACCACCACGTAGAACATAGAACATTTATATCATGCAACTTCAGCTGACAATCATTGATTTTTATCTTGATTCTCATGAAACATCACTAACTGAGTTATAAAATGTCATGATATATTGATTAATTTAAACATACAAAGGCACATAATTGAAATTGCTCATACACTGTAAATTGGCAATTTATTCATTCTTTGGGATTTTTATCTGGCATTATGCACCCCATTCAAGAATCTAAAATCTACGACCGCCACAGTGGATCTGTTCGTCAGAATGGAGTGAAAAAATATATTTTTGAATTTAATGTTTCAAAAGCAACCGAAAGTTGTATTTTATACAAGGTTAATATTTTTATTAAACCGTCTTATATTTGATATGTATGTGTTTTGCTCTTTAAGTAATATAGAGTGTCGTTTTACATCAATAGAAAAATGCAACATTTTGAAGCGGTGATATTTTTATTTTAATCTAAAGTACAAACTCTAAGGTTACTCATATTAATGGAATACAATGTCTGCCAAATGTCCTACAAATAGAAATTCTTTTGATGAAATTTTGCATCACGTTTTCGCATAATTGCGGCTTTATTTCGCGAGTAATAGCTCTGACATTTTCTTTAAGTGCATGAATCGTTGGTGGAGCATTAGCGTAGACTTAGTCTTTAACATAGCCCAGAGGAATAAGTCTAATGGTGTTAAGTCACACGATGTCGGCGGCCAATTGGAGTCCCGATTTCGAGAAATCACACGTCGAAGAAATTGGTTATGCAATTGAGCCATTGTTTCAGCAGCTGTGTGGCATGTGGCGCCGTCCTGCTGACAATAACCGACATCCACGTCCATAGCATCAATTTCAGGCAAAAAAGTCAGTCAACATCGTCCGGTAACGCATTCCTTTCACTGAAACGGTAGCAGCAGCACCATTTTCGAAAAAAATATGGGCCAATGATACCGCCAGCCCAAAAACCGCAACCAAACTATCACTCGTTGTGGATGGAGAGGTTGTTCCACTATTTCTCTTGGGTTTTCGGAGCCCCAGCTGCGACAGTTTTGCTTGTTTACGTACCCAGATAAATGAAAATGAGGCTCATCACTTAAAATAATTTTGTGTAAAAGAAGATAGTACGTCGTTGTCCGTGGTCTGCTGGTTTCAATTCTTGTGTCAACTGGACCTTATAAGCAGGTAGTCCAAGATCTTTATGCAAAATGCGGTGCAAAGTGGTTGCGGATAGGCCCAATTCCTGTGATCGTCTCGAAATGGACACACCTGCGTTTTCAGTTACCCTCTCAGCTACGGCGGGAATATATTCAGCTGACCTTATCGGACGAACACGGGTTGGAGTCTTCACATAACTAACCTATCCGAGACGTTCAAATTTATCGATTAGTCGCTTGATGATGACCAAAACCAGAGCAAACTTTACGAAACGTTTTCGCGATATTTACACGGTTTTTGTAGTGAATTTTCACTATTTCAATACGTTGTGCGAGTGTGTATTGATCCATATTTAATAACCATCTAGTTTCTAATTATAAAAAGTCATCGCAAAGACAGTTGAATGTTGACAGTTCAACAATGACGCGAAATTTAAAATGGCACCTCTTGTTGGATGACCCTATATTAGCAGTTGAATCAAGTCAACTAATATGGGCCCGATCTTAAGAATTAGTACAGAGTAAGACTGTTTTTTTTTTGTAGCTTTCTACAAGGTTCAGTTAAGTTTCACATATCCTATTTTGTATTTTGTAATTTGGCACTACTGATTTGGTAGCGGATTGGAGTGCAATGAAAATTATTGTTTCTCTCTGTTCATCGTACTGGTTTTCTTCTTGTTAAATTTATCATTCAATAATTCCACATTGAATAGTAAATTATCTTAAAGATATGAAATACGATTTGACACCTGCGCCATCTCTTGCCCGATAGTCGGAATATGCTATACTCAGCGATAACTGTGGATAATATCAAAAGTCACTGAAACTGTATACCCAGTTAGTTCTTGATCTTATTTGCCAAAATAGCTTTTTTTTTGAACTAGGGATCATTTTGGCAAAGAAACACGCTTAACCTACGATATTTCAAGAGAATCGTACTTATTAGCTAAGTTAACTTATTTGATATTATTAAAAAAAAAAACATACATCAAATATAAAACGGCCAGTAGAGGGAGGTAGATCCTATCGAATTTAAGAAAAATTCGTTTAGTATCTACTATACGAGTACAACGCAACTTCTGGTTGCTATTAGAACTTTCTATTAAAAATCAACGTACAATTTTCGGTCTACAATTCCGCACATATGTAGATCTACGAGTATGGGACATGAAGTGTATGGTGTGTTTATATGACCACTGTCACACAATAAGGATTTTAAGGTTGTTTGATAATTAAAATAGTAATTATGGATTATTTTGACTCATGTATACCATTTGTAAAGGGGCATGTAATAAATCACTGAATCAGCATTAAAATATAGATACATAGTATTCATTTATTCATTTTTACTCATACACAAACTCGCACACATAGCCGAGAACAAGTATGAACTCCACCAGCGAGAGACACCTTCTTTTTCAAAAGAAAAGCGTGCAATGAATTTTTTTTTGAAAGCAGTTCATTTTCCGGCTTATGCATTAATTTCTTCACAGTACGAGGGTGGGTCAATAAGTCTCTGAAAATTATCACAAATTGTGTCGTCACCTTAAATTTAATTTTTTTTTTGTCAAGAATCATCTTTCAAAAGAACGCACCCGAATTTTCAGGCAGATCTGTCAAACAGTTTTGTTGTGGCAGCCATTTTATATCGTATGTATATCTATACAACCTGAATGCAGTGCGCATGAACTTCGTAGTTTGGAGTCCAGATTTGGTAAGCATACTCAAGCTGTGGACTTATGATTTCTATATATATCTATATATCGCTATATATATTATTACAAAGGGGATTTTCATTAAGCGCTTCCTACCTTTAAATTTAAATAAAACAAAGTGTATCTGAGATATCATCGATATTTTTTATTCATTTGAAAGGCCAATCGATGCCATTATGTATGGAATATAACTTCGTTCAAATGTCCCCCGCGGCTTCTCTGACTCTGGCGAATAAATCAGGCTGAATTTGACCGATTGCATGTCGTTATGTTGGCTTTGAGGGCCGCTGTGGTTTGTGGCTTATTCGCATAGACCTGCGACTTCAGAAAACCCCACAAGAAAAAGTCTAACGGGTCAAATCGCACGATTTCGGTGGCCAGTTCATATCACCTCCACGTGAGATGATCATGCCCTCGAATCGCTCGTGCAGAATTTCCAATATGTCGTGAGCTGTGTGGCACGTAGCACCGTCCTATTGAAACCACATGTCGTTGGTGTCCATATGATCCAATTCAGGCCAAAATAAGTTGCTAATCATCGACCTATAGCGCACGCCGTTGACGGTGATGGCCTGGCCAACGTCGTTCTCAAAGAAAAATCCAGCCAGCCCAAAATCCACACCAAACAGTGACTTTTTCGGGATGCATTAGATGCTCTTGGATCTCATGTGGATTGGTATCGCCCCAAATTCGACAATTTTGTTTGTTGACTTACCCATTCATCCAGAAATGGGCCTCATCGCTGAAGACGATTTTTCGATGAAAATTAGGCTCAGTTTCCAACTGCTCCAGAGCACATTCAGCGAACACACTTCGTTGTCTATGGTTGTTTACCTTCATCTCCTGGGTCAGTTGAATTTTGTACGGGTGCAGGCCCAAGTCACGACGCAAAATTCGCCAAGCTGTGATCTGCGAAAGGCCGAGTTCTTGTGAGCGACGCGAAATCGACTGCCTCGGATTCTCCTGCACACTTTCACGGACAGCGGCGATGTTTTCGGCAGATCTTGCATTTGCATGACGTACGGGTGTTGGTTGATCGTTTACTGAATCAGTGGACTCAAATTTATCCACCACCCCGCGAATAGTCCTCTTGGAAGGACGATTATGGCGACCGTAAAATGGGCGAAGCGTGCGGAACGTTGCCCGAACAGAACGCACATGTTGTTAAACGCTATATCCATCCATGGTGATTTGGCAAAACAAACTGAATAAATGACAGCCAATTTGACAGATGTAGCTTCAACAATATGGCCGCTATCAACTGTCAAAGCTCGGAAGTCCCTATTGGAAGACCCTGTATATAGCTAACCTTTTGGACCGAATTCGAGAAATGCGTAACTACTCATACCATGTATTTAAAATGGGTATTTTGATTATATCAGAGGCGACGCCACTGGCATCCGATTGCAAAAGTTTACAATCGGAAAACTTTTGATGGATCTGTAAATGTTTGTTTAGTCGTTACTAAAATGGTAAAGGTGAAAAAGTTAGTTATGGTCAATTTCTAAAAAGCCTGTCGTACAGTGCATGTGGTATCACGAATTAAAATGTCAGTTGTACAAAGTTTTCAATAATCTGTCTATCGCTTCCTTTATGCATATGCACGAGTATATCGGGCAAATACTCGTATGGGCAAATTTATGGCTAATAACCAGTATTGCAAATTAAATTAATTCAAAATATTGTGACTAAAAATGAAAACACTATCGTAGAATGATTTGTAAATTTGATTACGAAACCATTTGTTCGAGGGTGGCCATGGTGAAGTGTGTAGTGTGCTTTGCTTGTGACCCAAGCTGCGCAGGTTCGAGCCCATACGGGGAACAGCAACCAGAGCATAAAAAGAGAAACGAATAAAATCAAAATTTCTCCAAACACTACACCAAAGAGGGGTTTCTGCTTGGTAGTTCAGTGGACCAAAAATCGAGTCGAGTGCCCTGGGATTTGGAAAAAAAAAGGTTTTGTTCACTGAATTATTACTGGAGCTAAACGTGAGTTTAAATGTTGAATCTTTTCGTAAGGGCAAATATGTTCTAGTATATTTTCAGTTCGTTCTCTAGCTCAGAGTTCATTCAAGCCATCGAGTACAAAAGAAGATTATGACGTTAGCATCCCCAAATAATATTTGTTTTCCTGTCTGTGAAGGTGTGGAAGTCAGTAGATTTCGAACACGGTTAATCATATTAGTATTCTATTGTCTAATTGCATTTTTACTTGCACAATATTTTCGATCTCGAGATTTTGACCAAACTTGAGGTTACTATAGTAGAAAAACTCAAAAAGTGGGTCCCTCTTGACGGGAAAATCAGAATTTCAATCTCAGCCAAAAATTAATGGTACTTCACTAATGGCTGATTTTGAAAAAAATCCATTTTCTCGAAACGGTTGTAACGATTTTTTCTTTAAATTTGATAATTAATGTGGGAGACAGACTGCTGGTATTGATACCATGGTATAGCAATACTAGGTTCTATACCACATGTCTGTTACTGCAATACTACGTAAAAAGCTAGTATACCATGAAACATACTTGGTATTGAGATTCGAAAATTTTTGCTGGTATACCACCATCTTACTGTTTACAGCGCCAATTTCTCTCTATTGGCTAGTCTTCGTAGCTTCTTTGACAATTCTTAGGTATGCACTTTCGCTTTTAAGTATTTGAATTTTCTTTATATTCATCATTTGGCACAAAAGTGAATCATTTTTAAACATCCTGTATTGAATTTTATATTTTTATTTGTTAAGACAGACAACACAAAGGTCAAAGTATGCTACTTAACGCCAAAGTCATCGAATACTACGAAATGCAGTCTGTCAGGGGTCGTAGTATTCACTATACCATGGTATTCGTACCATGGCATCAATACCAGCAGTCTGTCTCCACTATAAGTTATGGTGGATATGTGCTGTAAGGTGGCGTACCAGGTTTTTGTGAAAAAATACGTATAACAGTTCTTTACGAATTAACTGGATCTTAAAAATGGGCTATTGCTCGCCTATGGCTCAATTGATTTTATTCGAAATCAACATCTAAAACGCACATATGCAAGGTCATGGCGTACCAAATTTGGGGAATTGAAAGTCAAATCTTTTAACTTAATTTTTTGAATTTAAAATTTGAGTGATTTTCAAATAACCAGCATATACAGTCGTGCAGTTTATTTTTTATTTTTACATTAACTAGGCAACAATGGAATTAATTGTTGTCAAATTTGTAATTTACCGAGGGGAACGTTTGCCACTCTGTTGCCAATGATACTCGTAAATCTAGTATTTTAGAAGTGTCGAAAGCATTATTCTATTTCAAAAAATTTCAGATGTTGTTTTTTTGAATTTTTTATGGCATATTTAATTTAGTATAATATACTCGGTCACAGTTTTTATATTTTTTGAAATATGTTAGTATATCATGGGCACTCGGATTTCAAGGGATTCTTTGGTTCTTATTTATTACTGTTAAAATAACCTGCGTATCTACGACTACAAGAACTTAATTTATTAAATTTACTAGCCGCCCCAATAAAAAGGTATGCCGGAGGAATTTTTCATCATCAAAAAGGGTTAGGGGCTACCTTCCTACAAAATTTCCCGGGTCTTCTGGTCTTGAATATTTTTTTTATGAACATCGGATAGAGGAACTATAGATTCCATTGATACTGAGTTGTTGTTTGAAGTTGAATGAAATGTTCTCGAACTCCCAAGTATTGATATTGTAAACTGCAGCTGAAACGTATGACATTGAATGAAATAAATGTCGCCTAATATTCTGGTGTAGATATTCTAAAATTCATAATTTTGCGGAATTATTTCGATTTGCAGTCTTAATTTGGGTGAAACAATGGCTGTGTAGTGTCGTTAGTTCGTTTTAGCGCTGTTTGTAGAAAATGTAGAAGCTATGTGGTAATTTCTACGACCTGGAAAATTGTTTATCATCGATTTTAAAACTTCTTTCAGATCTTCCCATTTCAGCTTAAAACAAACACATTTCATTCCGTGTCTGTCTGTCTATCTTGTTGGTCCTTCTCATACGAATAAATCAAGATCCACCAGTGGATTTCGGTGAAATTTGATATCAGTGTGCTTAAAAACAATTAAAATCGGGCAATAAATCGTCAACTAATTCTTTGCCACACGAATAGATGAAGATAAATTTTGATGAAATTTACACTGTAAATTTATCGTTATGTTCAGATCAGTCTCAAAATCAACAACATTAAATGAAAAGGTGGGAAAATGAGGGCGTAGAATTTTAAAAGTCCTCCAAAAATGGTGCCTTAAACATGAATAACTCTTATAGTACGGATTTTGTGTTGGTTACATAGTTTCATGTAGTTCGTATTATAGATGGTATTGCGATTGGGACTCTAAAAATCGTCAGAAGTTAACTTTATTAAAATTTAGATTTGGGGATGTGATCCCAAACTCGTAATCGTCACCATTTTGCAAAACTTAGCACTAGGAAATGCCATCACTTGCATTTTTATTTTTAAATCGGACAGTCCATGCAACATTTTTTCCAGCTCTAGGAGATATAGTTTAAATGTGCTAGAAAACACGAAAGAAAATATCGATTTGTGTTTTGAGTTTGGTAGACCATGAAATGAGCAAATGAAACATAGACACTTAAATAACTTACACTTCGGCTTTGTTGATTTTAATAAATTTGTTCTGGCATTTATGGCTTTCAAACACGCTGATTTCAATCACAAAATCATACATTTATATTATCTAGAAGCTGAACAATAGCCGTGTTTCTTTGTAACTTTACATAAAGTTATTTCGTGCATTTCTGAAAAAAAAAATCATCGACTCTAACTTGAAAGCAATCAATTTTACGAAGAATATGAGTTAAACCATTATTGTAGAGAATTTTATCCTGAATGGAACATAAAATATTTGTTCTTAGAATTTACGTTTAGTGAGATATTCAGGAAAATCAGATTTCGATGCCTTTTTCTCAAGATGACGCAGAACACACACTCTTATGAGCAAAACCCAATATCTCGTTAGGTCGGAGTTAAAGTAGAAGCACAATGTGTTTCAAACCATAGAAATAAAAAGACTACATTTCTACTTTTTTTCCTGCCGCTAAATCGTTTATGAGAAATTTGAGGGAACAGAACCTAACCTCTTAAAGCTCGACCGTCTTGAAGCCACATTTGGTGTTGTAAATTTTGAGGTCGCATGTTGTAACAAATATTATCGTAAGTCGGTAGAATACCTGTCAATCGCGCGACCGCGTGAGCGCCACATTTGTTTTGTCCATTAAACGAAATACGACATCAAGCTTTTGATCGTAAACCAAGCACAGCAACTGTATTTTCAATTTCCAGACCCAACCAAATAAACAAAATTTGATTTCACAATTGTTTTGACAGACGATGGTTTTTTTTACACCTAGCAACATATTTCGTGCTACATCTCCTCCACATTTCTCCCGTGGAATGTTTTGACAGCCCTGTCATCCTGGTGCAAAAGTGTGTTTTGCTACATTCTACCAGAGTGCTTGGAACTCGCCGTATCACAATGTCTGGGTATATCTATTTTCTATTAGGTTGGCAGTTCTGACAGTTCACAGTTGACAGCTTTGCAGGTGTGTTCGAATTGAATTTATTTTGTGCTTTTCGACTACTTCTGGGGATGGGTTCATATTATTTATTTGTCTGTTTTAAATTTGTTATTCTTTTTTTGTCGCATTTTGTGCGATAAATGTACTAATAATAATTAAAATGAAAATTGAGGCAAACTTCTAGTCTCCTTCTTTGTCTCAAGTATTTTGACTGTAAATAAACAGAGCTTAATAATGGCATAAGGAAAACGTAAGACAGAAAACCAGTAGACAGGTCAAGCAAGTCTCGTAAAGTTGCTCAAAGCCTGTCAGAGAGAGAACGGCCTGACGCGACATTGCGTTTTGGCCATTAAGGAGGGGTCAAATTGATGTGTTATTTACGGACTTAGAATAAAGCGTTTGAGACCATTTCCGGCTTTATTTCCGAATTGGGGCATTTTAGTCTTTGACTTCTGGCTCATCAATTTATTACGTTTAATACTTCCTATACCTACGCGTTTTAAATAAGTTTGGTCGGGGGTTTATTGACTTTAGGGATCTGTATAGACATTATCTAGTGCTGACACTTGTCATAATATTTGATGGTAACTTGATAACTTGCTGAAAAGGCATTTTTAGCACTGAATTGGATTAAGCTCAGCCAAAACCCCTTGAGGCATGCTGTGAAACAACTTCTTCTTGGTGGACTATCCGATCACTCAAACCCTTGAAGAAGTGTAGTTTGATTTCAGCTTCTACACAGTTCAATGAACGTAAGACAATTAGGGTATAATTTTTAAAGAAACATTTTGTTTAGAGCATCAAACTATAAGAGTGTGTCCAAAATAACCGGTTATTTTTCCTATATATAACGGGTTATTCGATTAACCGGAAACAAAATATAACCAGATAAAATAAACATGTTGGCACTTACAGTCCACACAGGACCTGGTCTAGCTTTTCGTTTCTATTGACTTAAAAGGTTGCAAAAACGAGATCTACCGACCTATTGCTAAACTGTCATGCATCCCCAAGTTCTTTGAAAGCATCGTCTATGATTTAATGTACTTCCATTGTAAACAAATCTTCTCCCCAGTACAACACGGATTCTTAAAAGGTAGATCTACTACGACAAATCTAACAGAATTGGTATCTCGCGCAGTACATGCATTAGAGGATGGTACTGAGTATGATGCTATTACCACAGATTATAGCAAAGCTTTCGATAAAATCTCTCACCAAATTATTTACCTTAAACTTAGGGCTCACTACTTTTTATTTCCTGGATTAGATTTTATCTAGAAAACCGCCAGTATATAATTCTCTTCAGAAGCTTAGTATCTAATCCCATCAGTGCCACCTTCGGAGTTCCTCAAGGTAGTTATGGGACCCCTGATTTTTGTATTAACCATCAATGACTTTGATCTCATCTCAAAGGAGTCTGACCTTTCCATGTATGCGAACAAAATCTTTAAGATAATTTCTTCCCCATCAGATTCTCTCTTACTGCAAAGCAACCTAAATTATTTTTTTACGTGGTGCAATTATAATTTCCCAGAGTTGAATGTAACAAAATGCAAAGCTATTACTTTTTTCCCGCAAGCGTCTTCCTGCTCCTACTAGGATCTATACCCCCGCTATACTTCTAATGATCAATCTAAACACTAACCCTCGCAATCTTAGGTCTGTACCTCTATTTCGCCTCGCTACTAACCGCACTAATTTTGAACCCATGTTCAGAATGCAGCGTTTAACCAACAATGTGCATATCACTTGCAATTTTCACATCTCAAGATCCACGCTGAAAATTCCCTTCACGCACTATAAATTTCCCAATTTAAGTTTAATTTAAGTTTGTTTAAATAAAATTTTATAAGGTAGTCTTAAGTATTAGATTGTTTAAGTCGTTCAATGCTTGTACGAGGGTGCGTCAATAAGTCCCTGAAAATTTAAATTGTGTCGTCACCTTAAATTTATTTTTTTTTTGCCAAGAATCATCTTTCAAAAGAACGCACCCAAATTTTCAGACAGATCTGTCAAACAGTTTTGTTGTGGCAGCCATTTTATATAGACGCCTACTAGCATTTTCGTTAAAAGGGAAAAAAGTGAATTTCGAGTGCTCATTAAACACTATTTTTTGCGAGAAAAAGCTATCACGCAAACCAAACAAAAGCTTGTCAAATATTATGGGGACTTTTCACCATCGATTGGAACCATTCACCGCGCGGTGTTCACACCGATTACCATCAGAAAAACGCTCCGGCGCACAAGTCCGCAGTCGCAATGGCAAAATTGCATAAGTTAGGCTACGAACTCCTCCCTCATTCCCCCCAGATTTATTTCTTGTTTCCAAACATGAAGAAATGGCTCGGAGGTAAGGGATTTGGGTCGAATGAAGAGGTCATCGCTGAAACAAACGCTTATTGTGAGGGGCTCGAGAAATCGTATTATTTGGAGGGCATCAAAAAATTGGAGAAATGTTGAATGAAGTGTATATAGCTAAAAGGAGACTATTTTGAAAAATAAAATGTTTTTATACCGAAAAGAGTGTTCCATATTTCATTTTTCAGGGATTTATTGCCTCACCCTCGTACTAAGCAAATAAATAAATAAATAAATAAATATTCGTGCTGTGCGACACACGAATGGTAGGGACCCATCGTTTTATGCTGTATCCGAAAGTCAATTTGTTCTTTTTGGAATAAGCTTCTTTTCGAGAGGTGCAACAGTGTAAAAACGTATCGCTATTATCTGAGACTCGAACCTTGAGGCTCCCGTTCAGTGATGACGCACTTAACTACTGACACTAGGCGGCCACTAACTCGTTACTATCCGGTTAATCAACGCTGATTAACCAGCTATTTTTGCCCAAGTTTAAGTTTAAAACAAACTATATTCCGTGAACATCACGAAACATTTTATAAAAACTTATTTCCACTGGGGTATTGTTAATAATAATAATATCTGCATAGTATTTTCGAAATTTGTCCAGAAATTTATACTGATCGATCCACTGTATGTTGCTTGCTCTGGCTATACTGCGTATTATCATAATTTAAGTGTAATGCACTCGTATCTGGTTGTACTACTAACGAAGCATTATTCAATTGAATGTAACTTAGAGCAGAGTGATGCAAACACACAGTCTATAGAGAATAAATTTTGAAACCCTTCGATTAATTATTATTGTAAGAGAAATAATACTTGTAAATAAATCTCAAAATCTCGGAGGACTATTCTTATTTTTAAGGACTTAAATCAACAGCTAGCTAATACCAGTCGCACACATGCGATGCGATGATGTACACGTCGATATAATAATCTGTACTGCTACAGTACAAGACATAAACGGTATAGGAACAGAATACTTAACTTCCACCCCCAACGAACTCTCATACTGGGAAGGTTGGTTCGGCCGATAGCACGTTTGTTGGTTTCGCTGTTGGAAATCGTGAAATATAGAATTACCATTCGCACTATGGTCCTGGTTTAGAGTGTATTACTCAAGCGGTGTCAATTGTTAATGGTCAGCATTATGCAATAAGTGTTAATAGTGAAACCGATACGAGGAGAGAGTGTTTTTCGTGCTCCGTGTGAGATGGTAAATTGTCATCGAAGCAACAATTTTATTCCATGAAAATATCGATTTTTCCCAAAAAGAAAAATTCCATTGTTATACACACATATTCCCTCGCGTATACCACTTACCACAGTTGGTAGCACTAATGGCATTTTGAAATAAAATACTCGTATCCCCAACGTTTACATCATTGTTGACCACGACAGTCGTTATGTTGTTTTAACGCTTCCGCTACCGTACTCATCATAAGTGAATAAATATCCTAATTATGTGTCTATCAGTGAGTGAATAGCAGTAAGTCGGCGATCCATCTCCTAAATGTGGATACATTTTTCTGTTTGCAATCACCTCTGGAGTAAAGTCTAGCTGCCTGTGATACCTGGATTGTTCGTGATTGATAGAGGAGCTCATTATGATTGCTGGACTCGTACTCCTATGAGGAATCGACAAGGACAAGGCCATACGAACCACCAACTGCATTTAGTGAGCGTTTATAAGTTTGTGGTAAGTCTTTTGAACTTAATTTCATTTTCCTTCCAAACGACCAACTATAAATCAGAGTAAATAAATCTCGCCAAAAAAGGGATTGCGCAACACACGAAATACGCTATATAAATCGATGACCTTATGTACAGCGGATATAGAGTATGACACACACGCTGGTGCTTGGGTACACAATACAAACATTTGCCCTGATTGATGTTCAAACGCTCTTTTAAGGCGAATACTTTAGCAGATTAACTTAATCTATTTTAATGTAATCCTGTATTCGTTCTTCTTTTTTTTCGTTTGCAGATACACAATTGTACTTTAAATTGGAGAGATGATTTCAAATATGAAAAGCGCTAGTGTGTGCTTCGGTGGGCTTGTGACCGTTGTTCTGTTGATAGGGCTGACGGGAGTCAGTGCTCAAAATACACCTCAGCAACAGGTATGCCCTGAACAAGGTGATATTTCACCCTGTATTTGCACTGTGAAGAAAAATGGACTCGATATCTTGTGCGAGACAACAGATTTGCAGCACATCAACATGGCAATGGGCGTTTTGAAGGGCAAAAGTCCGATAATATTTTACCTGAAGCTTCGTCACAACAATCTACCGAAATTGCAGGGATTCGTGTTTCTGGCACTGGATATTCGCCATCTTACCATACATAATAGCAGTTTGGCTGCAATTGAAGAAAATGCATTGAGTTCGTTGGGTAAGTCTTGACGTCATGTACGTATATATGAATTTCTTTTAATTTTGACTCTATGACCCAAGCGGCTTTGGCTGAGCCAGAAAGGAACTATTGTTATTTATGTTATGAGTGACCTATTGGTTTGGGGGTGTAGTCTCGTCCCGTTGACTTTTTACTTGCAAATATTGGTTTCGTAAAAGTTTCCAAAGTCGAGATTTTGATCAATTACTACAGGCATGTTTCTTTTTTTAAACCTAGCTAGTGACTGCCAGAAACGTCAAATTTGACACAAAACAACCAGTTGTCAGTTTTCTCCCCAGATAAAACTAACTGGCTAGGAATTGGTAAGAGATCAGATTTTATTGTTAGACGTTGGTACACCTGTGGAATTTTTGATTGTATAGGGACTTGTTCGTAAGGTGAAACCATTTTCCATGAATCTCGTGCAATGGCTTTGATGGAGCCAAAAATATAAATTGTTGTTAATTAACGTATTAATTGTACGTGTATTGTAAGGACTTTTATTTCTTATTTTAATTTTATCACTTCGTGAAAAATGTTTGAAAAAAAAATAAATTTTGAAGGAAACCGTTTGAATGAATTTTTTTAACTGAAAATCAGGAAAACCAAAAATAATTTTCTAAACCTTTTTTGAAAAACTTTAAATGAACGAAATCGTTGGGCCAATTTTTGAGAAAAAATAACTTTTCAATATTAAGTAATACAAACCTTCAATCATTGGTACCTCTCCGTGCACTTTGCCTTTCCTTTTTGTTAATGACTTCTTCTATTTGACGCTTGTCAAATTGTAAAGCCTACTGGGCTTTACATGCACTGTTCATGAGAAGCAAAGATTTCCACATAAAATTAGAATCGAATTTACCCTTTTCGGTTGAGAAATGTCATTTGTTCACAATATATTCATTTTGTGAATTGCAATTCTGAATTATTGAACCATAGCCATATTCAGGAATTACGTGGCATGAATAGAATGTTCATAATCTAATAATTTTATTAACACATAAGTAGTTTAAATATTGACACTTTTACGGACAGCAAACTTCACGAACATAGCCTCTTTTTGGTGCGAATACTTTGACAGTCTACAGCTAATATCAGAAGTACCAATCTTCAAATACAAAAAAAAATATTAAAATTCCAGCTGGCTAGCTAGGTTTGAAAAAAACACGCGATGTAATAGGAAAACTCAAAGCCATGGGTTTTTATCAATAATTACATATACGATGAAAAATAACAGACAATTGTGGAATGTTCGTAAGAAAATCGATCGAACTCAAAATAAGCCGTATTTCTTCGTAATATTGCATAAAGATCAGTTAAGTTTCACAAAGAAACGATATCTTATTTTGTATTTTGTAGTTTGGCATTAGTGATTCAGTAGCAGATTGAAGTTGTGTTGTTTGTATTTCTACCAACGTCACGCTTTTCCTCTTGTTAAATTGATCATTCAATGATTCTACAGTAAACAGATTAGTATTCTCTGAACTTAAACCGCAGTTCACTTTAAATACCGTTAAACATGGAGGGGCTAAAATCATCATTTGCTATGACATGAGCCTAATCTGCAATATGGATGGGGATCAGCACTTGTATGTAAAAATCTTGCGAGATATTGCGCTACCTCTTGCAGAGGATAACATGCCGCTGAAGTGGGTCTCTATGCAGAATAACGACTCAAAATACACTAGTAAAAGAGCAAAGTGGTAGTTTGAGTTGGAAAGTATTGGTGTCATGGAGTGGCTCCTTCAGTTTTTTTACCTCAATCCCATATAGAACTTATGGGCAGATATTAAAGTTGCTGTTTCAAATGTCAAATTAATAAACGTACGAGTAAATTGTGAAGAATGATTACTTTTGGAGAATTGCACAAAAAAGAAAACATTTGATCCAAGGGCAGGGAACGATCTTGTAGTACATATATTTATTTATTTATGCGTCTTGCAAGTGTACGAGGGTGGGTCAATAAGTCCCTGAAAAATGAAATAAGCAACACTCTTTTCGGTATAAAAACATTTTATTTTTCAACATAGTCTCCTTCTAGCTTCATACACTCATCCAACGCTTCTCCAATTTTTTGATGCCCTCCAAATAATACGATTTCTCGAGCCCCTCAAAATAAGCGTTTGTTTCAGCGATGACCCCTTCATTCGACCCAAATCTCTTAACTCCGACCTTCTTCATGTTTGGAAACAAGAAATAGTCGCAGGGGGCTAAATCTGGCGAATATGCTGGATGAGTTTGTAGCCCACTCATGCAATTTTGCCATTGCGACTGCGGACTTGTGCGCCGGTGCTGTGTCCTGGTGAAAAAGAACTTTTTTCTTCGCCAAATACGGCTGTTTTTGCTTCAAATCGGCTTGGAATCGATCCAGCAGCTCTGCATAATATGCGCAGGTTTTACACTTTTCAGGGTAATCGATGTAAATAACACCGCCCGCATCCCAAAAAACTGTCGCCATGACCCTGTTTGCTGACAAACTCGCCTTGACCAGAACGTTCGGCGTCACTTGTGCTTGAACGACCGCACCGAAATTGAATAAACAAGTGGTTAATGGTTCCAATCGATGGTGAAGAGTCCTCATAATATTTGTCAAGCTTTTGTTTTGTTTGCGTGATAATTTTTTCGCGCAAAAAATTATGTTTAATGAGCACTCGAAATTCACTTTTTTCCATTTGAACGAAAATGCTAGTAGGCGTCTATATAAAATGGCTGCCACAACAAAACTATTTGACAGATCAGTCTGAAAATTTTGGGTGCGTTCTTTTGAAAGATGATTCTTGACAAAAAAAATTAAATTAAATTTAAGGTGACGACACAATTTGTGTTAATTTTCAGGGATTTATTGACCCATCCTCGTACGAGTATAAACTGTTTCTACACTATTAATGTACAATATAGAAAAGAAAAGATTCAAATAGTTTTAGCAATAATATTTAAAAGGTGTTCATAATAGTAATTTTACAAATCGTTTTATTTACATTCAACCGCATTTTTATATATATTGCAATTTACACAAACCGTAAATATAGGGGCATTCTCCCCATAGTTAGTCGTATTTTTTTTTTTTTTTTTTATAATTTGCACGTGTTAAAGGGGATATGAATACCCTTATACTAATTTTTAGAACACGTGCGTTTTGTGGAAAGGGGAAGAGACAGAGAGAAAGACAGATTGGTGTAGTTTGAAACTCAGGTGGTATTAAGTTTCTGTAAACTCCAAGGGTGGCTGTCCAGATAACTGGGGAGTATTTTGTTTGTTTTTCGCTATTAATGTCGTTGCTTATGATTCACAGCATTTTTTTTCCGTCCCACTGATGTCATCATCACGATCAAGTTGCATTTTAGCCATATGACCACCCTACTGCCAGTGTTCTGCCTTCACAGTAGAGTTGACTTAGCTTTCGCAAGTGATCGACTTTTTTATTTATTTCATACGAAATAAATAGATGATTCTTGACATCAGGATTCGAACCGTGCATCAACAGCGTGACAAGCGATGATGTTACCACTACACCACGGCCACCCTAAATAACATAAAATAAATTCTGCTCCCTACTCGTATTTCGTAGAATGCGAGAAGGAGTTTAAACATTGAACATCGAAAGCAAAAGTGGGCAGTTATAACGCTATGAGCAAAAAGTACTTCTTTTAGTAAGCGGTTTTAGATCAATTAGAGCATACCTAGCTTCATATGTCGGCATATTGCTATTCCACGGCATTTTTCGAAGAGCAAATTTTGTAAACCATTTTCGAATTGTCTCAATACGATATTCAGCATTGCAGTAATAAGGATTGCAGACTACGGAACAGTATTCTAGTATGGAACGTGTTAAAGAATTGTATAAAGATTTAAGAGTATAAGGCTCTTGAAAATCTTTCGAATTCCGAAACAGAAAACCCAGCATACGATTCGCCTTGCAAACTATAATATATAATCAAAATGCAATGAAAAAGATAATTCAGTATCAAAAATCACTGCTAAGTCTTTTGATCAGTAACTCGATTTAATATGGAATTCTGAATTCTGTACTGATAGACAATAGGCGATTTTATACTTTGGATAGTTATAACCAAGCATTTATTAATATTGAAGTATAATCCATTTAAACTACAGCACTCATTTACACGGTCAACACTATTTTACAGTTCCAAGGTATCAGATACAGAATTTACAGAACTAAATATATTTAAGTTATCTGCATACAATAAGAATTTGAAGTTAGAAATAAATGAATAGTATAACGGTATTTTACTCATTGACAGGTTTTTGAAACGATTTTACTCAAAATCAGTATTTGACATGCATATGTATGCAAGGTCATGGCATGCCAAGTTCTACGAAAATTGTCAAATTAATTTTTTTCGAATTTCAACGGATTTTTTTTGACAAACAATTTATTTTAACGATTTTGTTTAAATTTCAAATCTGAATTTTGCAGATAAACAAATACCAGTCGTGCACTTTATATATCTTATTTGAATTTGAAAATTCTGATTTCGGATTTGTAATTTAATTTTAATTTAATTTTAATTTAATTTAATTTTTTTAATTTTGGTGGGGCAAAATGTCCCATTTATTTGGCTTAATACAAGCTAGAAAAAAATACAATACAATACTTACAATACTAGAACTAAAAACTAAGACTTATAACTAGGAGCTAAAGCTAGGGCTTATGTAGAAGGAGGCTAAGTTTAATGGAGGAAGAGCTACGGTTGAAATCAAAAATGGAAATGTTTGAGTTTACTTTCCGTAGCATACGGGAAATTGGTTCGTTGGAGCCGTAGGACGTGCGGTGGGTTGGCAGATAGAAGAGACGGGGGTGTCTTAAATTACGAGGGTTAGTATTTAAGAAGATGGAGTTGTAAAGAGACGGGCAATCGATAGAGCCTGAGAGGAGGCGATGAATGAAGAGAATGTCTGCAGCATCTCTCCGGTCCTCAAGGCTATTCAGGTTAATGAGTTTGAGGCGGTCATGATAGGGAGGCAGAATTAGGGGATCGTTCCAAGAAAGACCGCGGAGGGCAAATCGAAGAAAACGTCGTTGTATGCTTTCGATTCTGGCTACATGAACTTGCTGATAGGGTGACCATGCTTGGCTGGCGTATTCGAGGAGGGGGCGGACGAAAGTGATGTAGAGAGATCTGGTTACGTAGGGATCAGAGAATTCCTTTGACCACCGTTTAATAAACCCAAGCTTTACGAATTATCTCGTCAATATGCGAACGGAAATTAAGTTCCCGGTCGTACAATATGCCAAGGTCACGAAGAGACTGTACGATGGGTATAGGTTGATCATTAAGAAGGTAAAGACGGGGAGGGGACTTGTTGTACTTACGTGATAAGGTGATGGATTGGCATTTCGCAACATTTAGCTCTAGGCAGTTTTTGAGACACCAAATAGAAAAAGAATCTAGATCTTGTTGAAGCAAGCAGGGGTCTTGTGATGAAGATATGTGTTTATAAAATTTGGTGTCGTCGGCATAGAGAGAGATAGAGGAGTGTTTAATAACCCTTTCCAAATCGTTTATAGTTAAGATGAAGAGAAGGGGACCTAGATGACTGCCTTGTGGTACACCAGAGGTGGCCAGAAATGGGGCAGATAGGACGGACCTGAAGCGAACGCTATAGAAACGGTTTTCCAGATAAGAGGATATCCATTTCAGCAGTATTGGTTCAAAACCAAGGGCAGACAATTTGAAAAGGATTAATTTGTGGGATATCTTATCGAAAGCTTTACTAAAATCGGTTGCAACAACATCGACTTCTTTACCACTTTCTAAGGCCGACAGCGCAGAGGACGTGAATTCAACGAGGTTTGTGGTGGTTGATCTACCTTTTAGAAAGCCATGTTGGTTTTGAGAAATTAAAGACTTGCATTGAAAGCTTAAGGATTCGTACAAAATACTTTCCAGGAGTTTGGGTATATGCGAAAGTTTGGCTATCGGGCGATAATTAGTAACTTCGCTCTTTAATCCCTTTTTATGAATTGGCGTTATGAAGGAGGACTTCCATATATGAGGAAAGTCGCCTTGTGATAGCGAGAGTTTAAAGAGGTGCGAAAGGGGGTAGGAGAGCACGAGGGAGCACTTCTTAAGAAAAATAGCGGGTATACCATCTGGGCCTGGTGAGTATTCATCATTAAGTTTTTGTAATTTATTTTCAATTACAGTAGGTTCGAAAGTTTGAGAGAGAAAGGGACCAATGGAGTAGTCAGGTAGGTAGTTGAAATAAAAGGGATCTGGAACAAAGGCGTTGTCGGCAAAAGATTGTTTAAAAAAGGTGGCATAAAAATTAGCAATGGTGTGTGGATCACTTGAAGATATGTTTTCGTAAGAGAGGGATGGAGGGTAACCGTCAGATTTTTTCTTGTAGTTAACGAATCGGAAAAAAGATTTAGGGTCGCTTATAAGGTTGACTTGCGCATTGTCAACATATCGTTGATAGAGGGAGTTATAAGCCTGAGTGAATTGAAGGTATGAGCCGAGATAGTTGGAATAGTCAGAAAAAGACTTGTTTCGAAGGAAAACTGACCATAATTTGTTTCTCTTGTTGCGTAACGATCGGAGTCTTCGATTGTACCATGGAGGGGATGTAGAGAAGGGTTTTGGCCGAGAAATAGGGACAAAAAGGGAGATAGAAGCAAATAGTTCTCTGTAAAACAAGGAGATGGCATCATTTACAGGGATGAAATTTGGCAAAACTGTACTTCATATATTTTTAAGTAATATGTATTAATTCATTATTATATTGTAGCATAATAATAACTACGCTCCTATGTCTATGCAGCAAATTCCGAAGTGACTTTCCATTCTGGCAGAATTTTGGTTCGAACTGTCCTTTCATTCGAGGTTCGTGTCTGGGACGAAGTCTCCACAGCTCATGTCAACGAAAGAGACGAATAATATCAGGGATAAAGGGAATTATAACTGCAAGAATTATTTCTCTTGTTCCAGTGGTCGAAGAATTTGCTAGAAGTTTCTGGCTATCAGAAACTATATAAGGACAGATGGCGATCACAAAAAATACACAGTTGGTTTTAGAACCGTGGCGAAGAGATTGGAAAAGTGATAATGGGCGAAGTTGTAATTTGGTGATAAATTGAAAGTTGAGAGTGAACAAGAAAAAGTAATTAGTTGGATTTGTGAATTAAGTAATTGAAAGGAGATAAAGTGATTTGAGAGGAAAGAGACCTTGTAAGAAAAGAATTTGCGAAGAATAGTATAGTGTGAACTTGAATTGTTCTATAGACTAAAAAAAATAAAGAAATAAATTTCACAGAATATCGTTTTATCTACTCGAGCCGTAGCTTGCATATTACAATATCATATACGTATAAAAGAGAAAAACAAATTAAAATAAAACATAACTTCACACTATACTTCAAAAAAGTCTCCGTACACGTTGAGTTATTCTTCGAAATAGCAATGCTTTACAATAAATCGTTCGCTTTAGTACTTGGTAGGATAACCTTTAGCCTCGATCACTGAATGCATGCGCCGTTGCATCGAATTCACCTAGTTTGATGTTGTGGCAGAATCTATTCGGTTCCATTCTTCTTTTAGTTTTTCTATGAGCACTTTCTTGCTCGTTATTTCGTATTCCCGAATTCTTCTCTCTAATTCATCTCAAAGATGCTTAATGGGGTTTAAATCTGGTGATTGTGGAGGACCTTGTAACTGTTTGGGCACACTATACAATAATCACTCCCTAACAATGTGGGATGTGTGTTTAGGATCGTTATCCTGTTGAAACACAAATGATCCATGTAGTAACAATTTGTCTGCACTGTCATGGAGATTTTTTTTCAAAATGTCAAGGTACATAAATCTATTCATAGTCGACTCCACAATCACCAAATTTCCCACCCCAGCGGCGGACATACAGCCCTACACCATCACATTACCTCCGCCATGCATTACAGTAGGTGCAAGATTTTCTTTTTGCAGTGCTTTATTGGGTTGACGCTATACTTTGCTCCTTTCATTTGTCTGGAAAACTTGATATTTGCTCTCATCTGTAAATATTACAGAATTCCAGAAGCTTTGAGGCTTGTCCAAATGCTCCCTTTCGAAGCACATTTCTTACGGTTTCATCACACACTTCAATGGAAAACTCATTTCTCATGTCATTCGCGATTTTAGGTGCACTTAATTTTGGGTTTTTTTTTTTTTTATTTTACGCACTATGGCTCGCTCCATGTGGTCGTCCACTTCGCCTCTTAGATGTTACCGATCCCGTACTTTTAAAATTTTGTATTATATATTGGACCGTTGAATGGCTGTTCCCAACGATTTGTCCAATTTGGCGTAGTGACTATCCTTCTTCGCTAAGTTAGTAAGTAAGTTAAGTAGTCTATTAAAGATATGAACTGTATTAAGAATTTTCTTTTAGCAATTTCAAAAATCACTCGTAGTTACCAAGTCCACGTTTTACGAGCATGAAGCACTGAAGTACAACAATAAAAATATGTTTCATAAGAATCTAAAGTATGTAGGTACTCATAATTTAGTTTATGTATTAGCACAAGTATTTGTATTTAATTTTTAATAGAAAAAGCAATAAAAATATTGCATGATGTCGTCTCGACATGCGAGAAATTATATTAAAATCAGATCATAATTACATAGTTTTGTGAGCAGTACTTTGAATTAACACGGGAGCAGTACTAAAATTAGACGTTTGATTTTATTCGCATCCCATAGGTCTCGTTCGTTTGCCTCCGGTTTATGGCTCTTAAATTGTAGGTTAGGTGAAAGTCTTAAGCTATGAAAGTTATGAAATGCTATTTTTCTTTTTAAGTTTCAGTGTGGGAATTAACAAAAACAGCAAATTATATTATATGTAAACGAAAAGGGAGTGCCCACTAAATCGTTAAAAAAAAAATAACTGGTTATTCATTTTGAGGTTGGGATTTCACATCCCTGTCAAGTGGTATCTGTCAAATACATCTGTCATTCATAGTGACAGGTAGTTCTTGCCTTGTCATTTTGCAATATGAATCGTTTAAGTACCGCTCAATGCATTCAAATTATTGCATCTCACCATAGAATGACCATAGAATGCGCAGAACATACGCCGATTAGGTGATTTGGATTTATTTTTGTGGGGTTATGCTAAAGATTGTGTCTATGCAGACAATCTTCAAACTTCGGAGCACTTAAAAACCAACATCCTTGAAGTTATGGCCGCAGTATAGCCAGAAATGTGCCGAAAAGTCATCGAAAATTATGTCACAAAAATCGAATTTTGCTAAAATTTCCGTGTCGGCTATTTAATCGATGTTGTATTACATACATAATGACAAAGTCCAAAATTTAAAACAGCGACAAAATTTCACTGAAATCTTTAAAACTTTTTATTTTATTTTAAATTAAAATTCTAAAGCACAAAATGTATAGGTAACCCTTTACTAAGCGAAAGCGATAATGATAAACAGATTTATACTGATCACCATTGACAACAGAACACCTTGACACTAGCATCTGGAACAGAGCAAATCATAAAATTGGCTGTTGCTGGCTATTTGAATTAATTCAGTAAATGGATAATTTCAAATCTCTATTCATTTCCAAGTTTTGTATGTACCTATATTATTTTTTTTAAATTCGTTAATATTGCTCAGTTGTCGACTTCCAACAAAATTGTTTGGGTCGTAAAGTACCTTTACACGCCTTTTTTTTAATGTGGTACGCCATCTAGTGACATATGTTCAACCTAACAAAAATATTAATCTTAAATAAAATCGTTAGACCCGTATTTGAGAAAATGAATCCTTAGTAAAGTACCGTTAATTGTGGGGTTAAAATGAAAATTCTCCACAGGTATGAAGTTTGAAGTAAATTCGTTCAGCCATTTGGACTGTAGTCCAGCACACATACAGTCAGATAGAATTAGCGGAACCACTTTTTCGAGCTCCTCTATGTTTGGATGCTGGTAAAAGTGCAGGTCTCTCAATTATGTCTGTCTCTCCATCTGTGCTTATGCTTATGCTTATGCCGACTGCAGCCTAATTAGCTTTTGAACTTCATACCTTGGGGTCTATAGTATCATAATTCGAGTCGAAATTTAGCGATATTGATTAAAATATCTAAATATGTATCTACGTGAAGTATAGTGCGGACCTTCGTCATAAGACTGCGTATGCAGTTGTTCTTCTTTTTTTTTTAGTGTTCCGTAATAGAATGGCTTAAACGGAACACTAAAAGATTCAATACTGTCCATCTTATCGTGTGTCTGTTACAATGCTTATAACTTTTGAACCGTTTAAGCTAGAGAGCTGAGATTTTGTACGAAAATAGTATGTGGTGGACCAAAACAGCAACAACAACTTTGGGCGTTTCAAGTCCCTCCCCATATCTGACCACCACTTTGTTCGATTTAAATTATTTTCTACTGACACTACTAACCTGACAGTCCAAGTCTACAAGACAAATTTCATTGCAATCCGTTCAGGAGTTCTTGAGTTAAGCGACGTATAAATATGATTTAAAGATTTTCTAAACACCGCCCCCCACATTCCACTCACATTTGATTGAATTCTGGCAGTTTTTAAACGAAATGAAACATACAGGTTGGACTGCGTTTTTTCTGGGATTTGAACCTTGAGTCACGCACTTAACCACTGATTTCTTATGGTTTCCTAAGGAGTACCTATGATGACAACCATTCAGGTCGCTCAAAAATGTCTGTCTCGATTAAACTCACTGATAAAACCGACACACGTGAAGGTCAGCGATATAGCGGAGTCTGTAATGAATGGGCCTGGAAGTAGGTTTTCAAAGGTCTTGGTAAGATGTGTGCCGTTTCTGCTTACTCTACACCAAAACCTATACGATCAGAGTTCTGAAAAACTGATGCTTACAACAGTCCATCCGATTGTCACAGAACCACAGACGAGACTGAGATCGGCATGTAAAGAGAATGTTATTACATTTTTAATTACTCACCTGGAATCTGTTGCTTTAGAACTTAACATAGCAGTAGATAGGAGATAGGAGGTCCAAATAACAATACCGCAATATTAAACCGCTTGAACGACTGTGCCCCCAAACTCGAATGAGCTCTGCAAAGGCATGAGGGCGAATACGCACAGGGTTCGGCAGTAACACCGCGATCAAAGTACTCAAGAAGAAGCGGTGGAGGGCTTTTAATGCAGCATTAAATATAGGTGATTCAATTGGAGGTTACAATTTAAATTTGAAACAAAACACATTGGTTTTTGATAAACGGCTGATATATTTGTCAATATGTTGTTGAGACATTGAGATCAAGCATACAAAATGTTGCAGACTTCCGCCACATTAATGAAATTTTCTGCGGTATTTTATGAATAACGCATCAAATCTCGTCCTTTACCTCTGAATCGTTTGGGGGTCATTGGCATACACCTTATGCTTCATATAACCATGAAGAAAAAAATCCAACGGCATGATAACGCACGATCTTGGTGGCCAATTTTGGTCGTTGAAACGCATCCGGGAAACTTTGCGTGCAATAACTGCATTGGTTCTCGCGCTCTGTGGTAGGTGGCACCGTATTATTGAAACCACATGTCTTCCACATCACTTTCGTCCAATTGGTGGCAAAAATAAGTTGTTATAATGTCCTGACAACGTTCATCATTGACTGTTACAGTGGCACCACGAGAATTCGAAGAAGTACGTCCCGCTGAAGATGGTTTTGTTCGAAAAATCGCCATCAACTTGGTGGTTCTCTATCACCCAATCAACGAAGTCACGACTTTATTCATGATCTGCTGGCTTCAATTCTTGAGCCAATTGGATCTTGTAGGTATGCAGATACAAATCTTTTGTTAAAATGCGTTACGTGGACCTGTAGGAAAAGTTCAATTGCTGCGAACAATGCCGAATGGATTTTGACGGATTGTCACGAACACTGATACTCACTGCGGCGATAGTTTCTCATGACCGGCCACTACGAATACGCACTGGTCACATTGACACAGTTCGATCGAATATTTAAATTAATTTCTTAACCGCGGCGTGAAATGAATGGTTATGTATGCGCAAGTCATATTGATTAAATTTTCTCCATTTCGGAGATGGGTTTTAACAATTAAAATGTGTTGTTCTCACTCTGCTGTAATTATAAATGTCAGTGCTTATTATTCACAGATGTCAAATATCAGCTGTTTATCTTTGACAGATCAACAGAAGTGTCAAATTTAAATTGTAACCTCTAATTAAATCACCTTCTACATACGAGAAGGGTTATATTTTTCTTATAAATATTGCACTGAAAGAAAGCTTTTCGGAAGTGTGGAAAAGGGATTATACCAAACTCGCAAAGAAAAGTAACTTAATGAAGTGCAGGAACTGGAGATGTATTTACGTTCTTTTTGCGGTTTCCAAAATATTTGTGTATTGCACAGCAGTAACGTGTCGGACGATTTTAAAATCCGAAGCAAGGACTGGTAATTTATATAATCAAGACAAAAGCACTCTACTTTTCAAACTCAACCCTTCAAGTAATTACTGCAGTACTGCAGAAAAGGTTGACAACCACAAAATTAGATGAGGGTAGCAGAATAGAGAAAGCATGCGTTCGGCACACTGTTGCCAAATGACGGGATTAAATAAATTACTACTTTTTGTGAAAATTTAATACTTTTGATTCATATGCATTTCGTATTGCATATATACTCGTAAACTATGTCTGTATGAATGCGCTACTCTGAGGAATCAGTGAATGAATTTTCTTTGGGCGCGCCAAAGGGGATATGAGTACCCTTAAATTATTTCAGGGCACGGGAGTTTGTAGAAAGTGAGAAAGAGAGAGAGGGAAAGATTGGTGTAGTGGGTTTGAAACTCAGGTGGTATTAAGTTTCAGTAAACTCCAAGGGTCGCGTCCAGATAACTGGGGAGCATTTTTGTTTTGTTATTATTGTCTTTGCTTATGATTCACAGTATTTTTTATTTCAGTCCTCATAATATCATTATCATGGTTTAGTTGCATTTTCAGCCATATGACCACCCCACTGCCAATGTTATACCTTCGCAGTAGAGTTGACATGAGCTTTGCAATTGATCCACTTTTTTATTTACTTCATTTGAAATAAATAGATGATTCTTGACATCTGGTGGACCTGTAGCGTGACAAGCGATGATGTTGTCACTACACCACGGCCACCCTCAGGTATAAGGTTAGGGACCGGTCTGTGGACGTCAACGTACAGAAAGTCGGAAAATAATTGCTATTAATGCATTAAAAACTTAATTTTTCTCATAGAATTAACAATGATTGCACTGTTTTATATACTTTGTGAATGACTTGCCCTAGTCAACAGAGGAGTAAGGACACTTGGCATTCACTTCCTCGAGGAGCTAGAAGGCTTATGTAATGTTGAGCTGAAGAATCTTCTGGGATTCATATCTCTATCCGGGTAGTTCTAATTCAGCGGTTTTGCTTTTCATGTTCACAGGGTATACAGAATGGACATAATGGACCCAACTAAGTGAGCAATCATTGTTATCACAGAGCACAGATCCAGCTGCTGACCTTCGTCAACATACATATGTCTTCATATCATTTTAAGGGTTTTTTCTAGCCGAATCGTATCTCAAAGTAACACCTTTTTGCGAGAACGGATCAGGAACCTATAAACATCACACGAAAGAAGTGGTAATCGGTAGTTCAAACCTCATAGTGCTAAAAATTTGTTTGCAAAATTGTCATGCAGCAGACAGGCACGGAAATTAAGTTATAAATCTTGATTCCATTGAGAGTTGTTCCATTGCCTTCGGTTCAAAAGAAAAACTCCTCAGCAAAAATACATTTCCTCATATCTCTTGCTAGTTGTCGCCAGCAATCTCCCAAGGTAATTTCCAATCCAAATTAACCGTGTTTACAGACTCTGTTGTGTATAAACTTGTGCCGTGAAGTATTCATATTGCAATTCTCCTTATTCCAGCTTGGGAACGTCTAGGCTATTAGCGCCAATTTATTTTTAATAGGATTATTATAAAATTAATTACATAAATGTATTCTTTGATTTTTCTTTTAGGAAAAGGTCTTACGCAACTGGATGTATCCCTAAACCAACTTCGAAACGTTCCATCACAGGCATTGAAAAATCTTCACCATCTTTTGATTTTGAATTTAAATCACAATAAAATCACAAACATCCATGACAAGGCATTCGAAGGCTTGGATACTTTGGAAATTCTCACCCTTTATGAAAATCAAATAAATTCAATTGAGCCAGAGGCTTTCAGGGGCTTGGAAAAGTAAGTGTCCAACAATGTCTGCGAAATGAAAAGACTCAAACATTTCCCATTTATAATCCTTTGATACAGAAAGCTTAAACGATTGAATTTGGGTGGAAATGATCTGACTTTGGTGCCACAAAAATCACTTTCCATTCTAGATACATTGAAGAAGCTTGAAATACAAGAGAATAAGATTAAGACAATCCGAGAAGGGGATTTCGAAGGTGAAAATAATTTTTATTAAATAACTTATTTGAGCAGCTTTACTGTGATCAATCAATAGGAATGGAAAACTTGGATTCGTTAATTTTGGCCCATAACATGATAACCACTGTCCCAGCAAATGTATTTTCCCATTTGACTGTACTCAATTCCTTAGAATTGGAAGGTAATAAAATATTCGTTATCGACAAGGATGCTTTCCGAGGATTGGAAGGTAAGTCAGTAATGGCACACAGCTACTCGTAAATTTTGGTTAACAAGCACTACACTTAATATTATAGAAAATCTTCAATATTTACGATTGGGCGATAACAACATTCATACTATTCCAAGCGAGGCTTTGCGTCCACTACATCGTCTGCGTCATTTGGATTTGAGGAACAATAATATAAGTTATGTTGGTGAAGACTCTTTCACCGGATACGGAGATTCCCTGACCTTCCTTAATCTGCAAAAGAATGAGTAAGTCACTTGCATGGTGAGATAAAATATTTATTAATCATTTAAATTTATTCACGAAATAAGCATCAAGGTTCTGCCTGCCATGATCTTTGAGAATTTGAATTCATTGGAAACTCTTAACATACAGAATAATAAATTGGCCCGAATCCCTGAAGATATAATGGAACCAATTATGGATACCCTACGTGTTATTGATATCACAGGTAAGGCTGTTTTTAAATTTGAAGTTTATAGATAATTGATACTATTGCCAGATGGAATTGGAATATCTACAGATAGAGTAGTGGTTGGTTATACCTTACCAATTACATCAGGGTCATGGTAGAATTTTGCAAACTATTTTTCTTGCTCTTCTGGGGCTTAGCTTTCCATTTTTTTTTTAAAAATTTTGCCCTGGGAATTCGTCAAAGCATGCCACGTTCACTCCACAGTTATCTACGTACGAGTAGATATGAAATGTTAAAAATCCTATAAAAATGTGAGGACAGTCATTTTCATTCATTTTTGATGCATTTTTTATTTTTCAATTCATTATACCTTACGTGCTAGACAAAAAAAAAATGCTTAAAACTAGCTTAACTATGTTATTCTATTCTAACTTACTGGCCCTATGCGGGCGCTCTAAGCTAAACCTAATACTTAAAACTATGTCTTTCGACGTAACTTACTTTAGTTCTTTATTTATTTTATTATTTATTTTATTGTTTATTACTAAGAAAAATTTTTAATTAAGTGAGAAAACTTAGTAAACGAACTTATTTTGATTGTTCTTATATATAAAACTTACAAAGCTACCTTAAAATAAATCTTAAGCTATCTTATTCTACCTTACGTAATTCTCTACGTACTATTTTTTTTTTTTTTTTTTTCATCCAAGTGCTGCGGATTTTTTATTTAATTTTTTTTATTTTTATTTTTATTATTATCTACAATCTACCTAAACCTAAGCTATGTAAGTCGGCCATGGGCAATGTACAGCCAACCTTGAACATCAAACAGACTACCCTGGATTATGAGGAAACGACGAAGGAGTTTCCCCTCTTTCGGCTAGCCACCAGAAATGTCCGTACTGACGCTGTACGTCCTCAATATCGCGACTTGATACCGCCCTACTGAACCGGAGACGCTCCACACTGCAACGTCTGTGTCGTAGTTGAGTCGCCTATCCACAGCTTTCCGAGCAACATGGAAGATTAGCAGCACCGCCAATCTGTCCTGGATCAGACCTTTCTCATCAAAATAGAGGAACGCCTCCGGGGGGACAAAGCCGTTAAGGCGCACTCTCTCGTGATACTCGTAATTGGGGTAATTAGCCCCAGAGATCAGGTTGTTCGTCGAGCTCATTGCTCTTGCAATGTGCCTTCGAATCAGCTTGAACGAAATTATCCACTCTTATTAGGTTAGCACTGTTGTATAGGACCTCATTGGAATAGAATTTTATGTACTGGGACTCTGGTGTTCTGTACAAATGAAGGCAGGCCCGAAGGCAAGCCCTCTCAAAGACCCGAATCTTTTCCAGCAAGCTTGCTCCCACGTTGAACCACAAGGGACATCCAAATACGAGCATGGGCCGAATGAGGGCCATGAAGCAGATTACCTTTACCCTTGCATCGAGTTGCTTGCTATAAAAAAGTCTCTTTTTAAGGGCAAAAGCACCTTTGGCTCTGGCCAGAGCAGCATCTATATGTTTGTTAAAATATAGATATTGGTCTAACCAGAGCCCCAGGTATCTGACTACACTTCGACTCGAAAGTGGCTGTCCGTGCGGTCCCACGATTGAGAACTTTCGCCAATTCTTTCTGGCATCCCTAGAGGCCCCAGACAACGGCGTCCTAAAAAGAATGGTTTCCGATTTCTGGAAGTTGAAGATCAACTTCCAGTCATCGCAATATCGCTGAATCTTGGAAGTCACGTTGCAAGAGAAATGCAATGACCTCGATTTTTGGTCCTGATCTGTACGCAATCAAGTCGTCTGCGTACGCTATGGCATGGTGAAGTGAACCTATGAGATCACTTGTGTAAATGTTGAAAAGGATCGGTGAATTAACCGCACCTTGTTGCAGACCGTTTTTAATTAGAAATGTTCCAGCAGAAGTCACATTGCCATTTTAGACAATGAACTGTCTACTGGTGAGCATGTTATAAAGTATGTACAGCAGTGGTTTGCTTATGCCCAGCCTGCTTAGCTTGTAGAAGAGTCCCTCTAACCATACGGTGTCGAAGGCCTTCTCCAAGTCAATCAGGCAGGCACCCGTGCATTGGTCCTTGCTTTTGTGCCATTGGATATCCGATACCAGTTTAGACGCGGCATGTATTGTATCATGCCCCGCCTTAAAACCGAATTGATTATCCGGAATTATATTATTGTTCTCAGTCCACTTCAGCAGGGCTCTATTGATCACTTTTTCGAATACCTTGCTGATGTTCGGAAGGAGACTTATCGACCGGAGATTTGCCGGATTGGAGGTGTCCTTACCCCTTTTGGGGATGGGTTGTATCACTGCTGTTTTCCAATGCGCTGGATAATGTGCATTATTCAGCGCATTGTTAAACAGAGTGGTGTAAATGTCCACCGCTTCTAGAGGGAGATGTCGAAGCACAATGTTCGATACTCCATCGATTCCCGCAGATTTCTTCCTCCTCAAAGAGTCGAAGATCGCTTGGAGCTCCACCTTCGATATGAACGGGGGATGTACCCTTTCATCGGCGATGACATTATTTGCCATGTTATCGTCATTGAACTCGGTAAAACCTATGTTCTCGGATCGCCAGTGCTCTATATCATTTCGAAGGTAGAAGTTGTGCACAAGGACGCGATTTTCCAGGTCGTGGTTCGGACAAATGTTATCATTCACCTTGTACACTTACTGGAAAGTCGCTCCTATAGCCTCTACCTTCTCCTGCGGATCTTCGATCACAAAGAAGTTGTCATCCTCTACTGCGTTATCTGGATCTATACCTGCTGTTATTAGTGTTTGTCCATTGTTCATCGTTCGGGGGATCTTAAGACACGGAAGGTCGTTTTGATTATTCCTCCGAAATATTTTATTTATTTGCGGGAACATACTCGGGTTGTTGGATTTTACAGCCCGAATTTTGTTGTTGCAATGCAAATTTACAGAAAGTCTGTAATTTTCTCTAATTAATATCTGGAGGTTTTTAATCAACGACTTCAGCGTCCTAACCTCCGTGTTTTGTCTGTCAGTAAACTGTCTGTACAAGGTTTTTAGTCTGGACAGCAGTCTACTTTTGTGTTGGTGTAGTGCGTCAATTGTTGCATTACGGAATATGTTTGCGTTGTCAGTATGTTGATACCGAGGTATCGTATTGTCCATAGTTCGTTTAATTGTCTCGTCCATTTGTTTTAGGTACCAGTCAATCTCCTCGTTTGACAAATTCCTATTGGACGGTGGGTAGAGCGAATTCGAGGAGAGTGCTCTTGTCAAAGTTCTTGAGAAGCGAGACCAACGCGTCCTACTATAATTGTAGGAGTACGTTTGGACAAACTCCTCTAAATCCGCAATTTCGTTGGGACTCGTTATTACGGCACTGAGTCCGCAATGGTCACTGTCATACACAAATGTGGTGCAGACAGTTTATAGTTTGTCGGTCCATGTCGGTCAGTTGTAACCGTACGTCGAACAGCATAAGATCCAGATAGGAGCCGCTTCTAGGAAACGACGGACTATCTGTAGCTTTCAAATCTAGTTTATACTCGACACTGTGCCGACACCACCAATTGAATAGTAGGTTCCCTCTAGGATTTGGTGTGTTATTTCCCCAATCAATATGGGGACAGTATTACAGCCTATGTGGACGACATTATCAGTTTTAGTTCGAGTCGCTTGAAAGTTCCTTTTTTTTTTTTTTTTATTGTGGTTATATCGGGAAACATTTTTCTTACTATAAGAGACCCGGATTGAATCAGTTCTTAATAAACTTGTAAAATGGACGGAAAAGGTTGGTCTCTCAATCAACGCCGGAAAGACACAAGAATTTCCAAGGTACCATGTATCGTCGCTCCAAAGCTAGATGGCACGATGCTTCGTTTCGCAGATCATGCCAGATACTTGGGAGCTATTCTCGACAAGATACTCAGTTGGAAACTGAATATACAACGATGGCCTCGGTTGCCCTTTATTCCTGTCGAGTGGCCTTGGGCCCAAAATGGATTTTCAGCCTAAAGTGGTGCATTGGATTTACACGGTAACAGTGAGGCCCAACCTGTTGTACGGAGTACTAGTCTGGTGCACAGCACTGGACACGAAAATAAATTCTGATCTTCTAAGAAAAGTTCAAAGGTTATCATGCGTCTATATAACGGGTGCTTTAAAAACAACTCCTACTGCTGTGCTAGAGATAATGCTCCACTTGTTTCCTGTTGATATCATTGGGAAGCAAATGGCAGCCGAAGGAGCAATAAAGCTTAGGGAATCCTCACAGTTGGTAAACGCTAATACGGGTCCCTCCAGGATCTTGATCGGCAAGACGGACTCTATTGTCCCTCACATTGACTTCGATGTCAGATACAAGACTAGAAATCTTATGCAGATGGATATAAGACAGCGTGTGGTATGGGTGCAGGAGTCTTCTCCAGTATACGTGATGTAAACATTACCAGAGGACTACCGGATTACTGTAGTGTATTTCAAGCGGAAATTACGGCAATTCGTGAAGCTGTGGCTTGCTTTTCAATTAACGCCAAAGGTCTCTTAACGAGATCACTGACAGTTGCGACATTTCTCTGTGCTGGATTCCAGGATACAGCGACTCTCCGGGCAATTGCAGAGCTGCTGCTCCCTTAGAATCGATAAAGTACCGCCTTGATAATGAAGTCATCAAAACGGCAAACAGCAGGTGGAATAGCATCAGTACTTGTCTTTTGTCAAAACAGATCTGTCCTTACCTGAATCTGAAGAGAACAGAAAGACTTCTGTCCATTAGTTGGAAATGCATTAGTATGATAATAGGAGTCCTCACGCGGCACTACTTGATAAGTAGACATGCTATTAGAATGGGTGTCTCCTCCAACGATTTTTGTAGAAGCTGTAGAGACGAGGAGGACGAGGAAACTATTACTCACCTTTTGTGCATCTGTCCTACTTTATCAATGTTGAGAAGTAAAACCCTAGGGGAATAGTTCTATGAAGAACTTAACGACTTACCAAGGCTTGATAATAAGGAAATAGAGAGTTTTGTATATGGATATAGATGCTTCTGCACATAGATGCAGAGCAGAAAAGGGTTAACAACGCAACGGTTACCCATTCTTATCTTCCTTTAGGAAAAAATTATGCATGTAGGATTCCTGGTGCCGGAAATCCAGTTCTTCTTATGGTTGAGCGCACTCGTCCACTTAACCTAACCTAACCTACATACGGCCACCTAACCTAACCCATCTACATGGATTCATCCACAATTCTACGCAGACTGCAGCCTCCCCTCAACCAACATGGTTCTCCGTTTAAATCGATCCTACGACTGGATGCACGCCAAGGCACACCCAGCATTGTAATATCTGGGGATTTCTCCCCATTTTGGGGACTTTTCGAATTAATTGCAAGAAGGAAAAAAATTGTTTCAAAAGGCGGGATATTTATTGTCATCATTACAACTCCATGTATAGGTACTCGTATATTGTTTAATTGAAACAATATCACACGAAAAGCGCTACAAACAATTACCTACCACAGACAGGAAATTATATAGTAATATTTTTCGAGAGCTGAAGTGAGCCTATAGCACTAACTTAAACCTCTTGTCTGATTGATTCCATTGCAATTATATTTCAGCTTTGAAATTTCCTTAATTAATCAATTTGAGCTGTTACGAGTATGTTAGGCCTACGAGAAATTTCTGCAATATCCAAAAATATAATTTGCTAAGAAATTGAATCTTGAATTGTGACTTTCCGAGGGCAACATAGTTGCTGGGTTGACCTACAGCTTTTCACATTTATAGCATAACCCGAGTGCCCGATTTTCGAAGTACATCCACAATATATAGTGTGTCAAGAAATTGCCTGCTAAGGTCTGTCTTTCTGTGAGCTACATAGGCCTTAGGAATGGAAGGCACCGGAATCTCACTACAGTCAAGAATCCCGGTAGTGAGTATCTCAGCTCATAGAGGCTCTATTGAAGCTTTGATCGTCTGTCATCGACAGATTATCTACGAGTTTATTATAATCTTATGAAGGGAGGTAATAATATACAAACATACAGGAAAGTTACAATCAGTCTAGAATGGATCGTATGATACCCTATCCCTAATCTTTCAACGGACCTTTAATAAAGTGAGCGTGGTGTTGCGAAATTTTGAAACAGATGCAATGATATCTTTCTATACAGAGGATATTTCTGTAATTTTAAAGAAATATTATCACTAAATGTTTGTTAAAACTTTCTCTTAGCAGAAAGTGGGCGTGGTTCCCAAAATATGTAACCGAACTTTACGTATTCTGATGAAATATTCACAATAAGACTTAATCATTACCATAAATAGCTTTGAAAAGAATAAAATATATATTTTTTTTTTTATAAAACGCCCCAACAAAGTGGTCGTGGTTATGTATAATATATGGACGAAATGTAGAGAAAAGGATATAAGTATATGAATCTTATCTAGACAATATTTTTCAGTTTTTAGCTAAAATATTGAGAAAGACGAAATTTTTTAAAAAGTGGGCGTGTCTGTGGATGTATTTTAAAAAGTGTTTACACTTGTTCTGCTTCGGATTCTAGAAGGCTTGTATACAAAATGTCATGTTCCTAGCTCAAAATGTAAGGTCCACAAAGTGGTGACATACGGACAGACGGCAAAATTGACTGATTTATCAAAATCGATAAATAGACAACAAATAAAGCACCGTTAGAAGATTTTTTTTTTACAAAAACCCTGGGTTTATAAATGCAATATTAATATATAGCGATTAAAGGACTCGTCAAACAGAGAGTGTTCTGACAAGTAATAGAGGCAAATGACTTGCAATGTCCTGCCCCCGAAAATACGTAAAAAACCAATGACAGTCAGCGCTGCCACTTTCTTTCTGCGTTAGAATTGTTTCTAGTTAACCTGTTAATTTAACGCTAGTTTTTTAAGTACCTACTGGACAATTCTTGTTTAGGTTTGGCGATAACAGAGACAAAACAAGTTTGTTTGTTTTTTTGATTTCGCCAGGGATGTGTAATCTTCATAGATACTAATAGCCCGAGTGCTACTAGCATGCACGATTCGCAAACCTGAGTAATCGATGCCAGGAATACGCCTACGTACTAAACACACACCCTACACACTTCAACCACTCTCCCCGCGCGACTGCCGTTAGGTATTACTTCGCGGGGCTGGTTAGCAGGTTATGCTATGCTTCTTGTGTCAGCTTCTTCCGCTGCTTCAGTTGCTCTTCTTAGCTTTTCTATTCTCCGCAGCTCTTTTTGTAGAGTTGTTACGAATTCTCTTCCGACCGTTATCTCCGTTATATCTGACATAGTTGTCATCTGGATTCGTGTTAGTCCCTTTCACTCTTTTCTCTCACGTTCCAGCATTCTAATTGGTTCAAAATGATGATTACGCGTTCGCGTGCCATTGTGGCCGCATGTGTGCGCGTATGTCCGCCTGTCTTTGCGCCTGCGTAAGAAGCCCTCTGGCTTCCACTCTGTTGCTTCTTGCGTTTTCTTAGCTCTCTTTTCTTTCTCGCTCTAGTCTCCTTAGCTCTTGGCATACATCCTTGGCATAAGAGCTCACTCCGTTCCACTTGTTTTCAGATTCTAGCATGTGATTAACTAAATTCTCCAGAGTTGGTGTTTCTCCCAATGCTGTTTGTAGTACTTCTCTTTGTAGAAGGAAACGTGGGCAGTGAATGAATACATGCTCCACGTTTTCGGGAGTATCACTGCACGATGGACAAGCGCGGGAGTCATCGTTCCTATACTGATATAGATATACCGGAAACAACCATGTCCCGTAAGCAGTTGTGTTAAATAGAAGTTAACTTCACCATGTCTGCGGTTTATCCAAGTCCCTAAGGTCGGGATAAGGCGGTAAGTCCATCGGCCCTTGTAAGAAAGACTGCAGCGTCGCTGCCACTCTATCAAACTTGTGCTTCTTCCTATAGTGTCCGGTTCCCCGTGAGTCAGCCGCCCCTCATGTCTGCACTCTAAAAACTTTTTCTGCAGTTCTTCCGCCAATATATCAATTGGGAACATTCCTGCGATAACGCAGGCTGCGTGGTCCGAGTTTGTGCGAAAAGCGCTACTCACTCTTAGTGCACATAGTCGGTTTACTGCTATGATTCTTCTTTTGTATGAAGTCACTTTCGTAGCTCCGGCCCAAACTGGTGATCCGTATAGGACTACGGCTGTGACTACTTTAGCTAAGAGTAGCCTTCGGCTGTATCTTGTCCCTCCTATATTCGGCATAATCCGCGCAATGGCGGAACTCACACGCGAGGATTTGTTGCTTACGTACTCCAGATGGGTTTTTAAAGTAAGTCTTGAGTCAATCATAACACCAAGATACTTGATAGCTGGTTTCGAAACTATCTCATACCCACCTACTGTGAGCGTGATAGTTTCCAGTTGCTTTCTACTGGTAATAAGTACCGCCTCTATTTTGTGTTCTGCTAGCATGAGGCCGACTGATGTTAACCACCGTCGGACAATTGCTATGGTTTCGTTGCTAGTTTGAACAACTTCTTCCAGTTGTTTTACAGTTACTGCAGACAAAACAAGTTGAATGCGCAAAATCGGGTGTTTGTTATAAAACTGTTGAGATATTTTGGCCTTAACAGCAGTAGTAGGTGGAACTAACTTATTATTACTTCAATACCAATGTTTTCTATCGACACCATGATCACTCCGAAGACTGACAAGCTAACCGGGTCATGTGAGTGCACTATGGACATCTGGTCAGTATGTCAGGTAGATTGGCACTGCCTTTGGGGAACCAGTCAAAAAGCTTGGGACCTTTTGTTTGTCTTGATCCGAAAAAGATGACAATGTTTACCCAGCCCAGCCTTTTTGAAATACCCTATATATAAATAAATATTTTTTTTTATATCTTAACTCTTGCTACTCTGTTTAACCTATTGATAGACAGCTCCCTCTCTTGTCTCGTGTCTCTGAATACGTGTGAACCCCTTCGAAAGATGTCATTAATATCAAAGGGAACAACTATGTGGAGAGAGCTACATCCACTCAAAAAATAAACAAAAATAAATGAAAGCACAACTAATTTTGCATTCTTGACAATCAGTTTAACAGAGGGGTAATTCCCCTAGCATTATTTTCTCCCTAGCGTGTGCAAAAAGCCTCCTAATGTTTTTTAAATACAACCTACACATCAATACCGTTGGCATGCGCATTCCGCCGAACAAAAAAATTGAAGGCAAATTGAGAAAGCTTGATGGTAAACCTCTGATTCTGGTTTTCTAACGTCTCCTTCCGACGTTGCGTTGTTCCAAGATCGCAGACGTCACACAGCGTGATAACAAATGTCAATCTTAAAATGTTTTAAATATATCAGACTTTTAAACAATGTTCATATTATTGAATTGCTAGTTTAATAAAACATTATTATTTCCGAACAGATTCAATTAATGAAAACCGATAAAACAGATTTCTTTTTTTTTTTAAAGTGCGAAAAATTTTTTTCCACAATTTTCCAATACGCCATATCCTTGCATACATACCTACTGGTTAAATGTTCATTTTCAGTGAAATCGTTTGACTCATATCCGATTTTTGGAAGTATAGATAGAACTTGTTTTCTTATTATACGCCATCTAGTGGCATATGTCTAAATCAACTGAAATATATAAAGTAAAGCTAAGATTAGACTGTATGCCAAGTGGTCATATATACGACATATTTGACCATTCTCACCAGCAAATGCAATGACAAGGTTGATTTGGACAGATTAATATGACATATACAGTAACAGAGTCTAAGTTCGTATGACAGAATAAGACCAATAAAACTATATGCCATTTATAGAAATTTGGTAATGGCTGTCACTAATGAATTTGAAGTGCAGTTGTGCTTTTTGTTTATTTCTTTTGTGTTAATTATTTGATTGCCAACGTATCACCCATATGACCACAGATAATAAACTTACCACAGATAATACTTACTTAGCAGAAAAGCTTTTTGTTTGCCCATCGTTGTTTGCTCATCGCAAAAAGGATCAACATTTTTTTTGTATGGGGATGCGACATCTGGGTAAGTTTATTATCTGTGATATGGCTATACTCGTAACAGCATGTATGACCACTTTGGTGAAATGGGTCACACAGTTTAATATACCTTTTGAGTTTTGGGAGGACGACAGGTGGAAAGACAGACGGACGGTTTTTGTAGGAAAATACAGTATACTCTCTGTTTTTAGATACATTTTCAGATTAACATCCCTGCTTTTCGGTCATGGACACGTAACGAGAACGTGTTTTAAGCTAATTAAATCTCGATCTTGAGAGCATCATAAAATGGGGTGCCAACAATAGATACTACAATTGAAATTGCCGTTAGCGAAACTCTCAGTCATTTAGTCATGAATGGTATTTACATCCCCAAAACCAAGAACCAATTCTCGGTCACGGACGCTGCGAAATGTCTTGGTTTTCTTAATCGCTTCGAAAAACATTTTATACTTTCGGACCTGGAACCTATAATGCCCTAAGCTTGAGTAAAATGCCCACATCTATTGTATGTAGTTTCTTGCTTCCAAGACCACACTGCACCTGGTTTGGAACCAAATCCGCCCGTTTTTTTTTTTTTTTTTTTATATAATTTGCACGTGTTAAAGGGGATAAGAATACTTTTTTTAAGAACACGTGCGTTTTTGTGGAAAGGAAGAGACAAAGAGAAAGACAGTGTGGTGTGGTTTGAAACTCAGGTGGTATTAAGTTTCTGTAAACTCCAAGGGTGGCTGTCCAGATAACTGGGGAGTATTTTGTTTTGTTTTTCGCTATTATTGTCGTTGCTTACGATTCACTGTTTGAGCTGATAAAAGAAAATGTAGCGGAGTCTTTAGACTCGAACACTCACTGCCTCTTTCAGTCTTATCGCTTTTTTCACAATCATAAAACTGGCTATATGTCGAACCACATACCGTGAGATGCTCAAGCTTTGGAGATATATAAACACTGAGCAATGCCAACCCCTTATGTTAAAGATGTGAAGTTTTGATTAGGCTTTTTTTGTTTTGTAAATTTTACGGGAGGGTTAAAACCAAAAGGATAATATTGCTTTTAATGCTCATCACCCCCCAGGTGGGGGTTCGAAAAAGTTTGAAAAACGCTGTCCTTAGGTATCGATACCTGTTCATTTGAGTATCGAATGAAAGTATCGACATCATAAGACTCACAAAAAGTATTCGATAATTACTGGTATTGAGTACTTTCTCATATTTTTTTTTTTTAAGAAATCCGGTGCGCTGGTTTAATTTTATAACAATAAAAAACAGAAACTATTTAATATACAAATTATTGTAGATAACACCTCAAATAGCATCAAAGTAGTTACGACCAGCGTTGCCATTTTGACTGTTTCCAGTCAAATTTGACGATTTTCTTTTTTAACTGTTCTTCCTGTGTTTGCCTACCTTTTGACTGTTTTTATGAAAAAAAAAATAATATTTATCTAATATATCCACATACCTATACCATCTGCCATGATTTTTGTTATACCATCACAGTATTTGGTGAAAAATCGGAAACCAACCAAAGAATTTGTTCTTCGTACCATTATTTTTATTATTTACTTCCAAAGATTTCGAATAAACCTGAATCCACATCTCCCCATTTCTCACCATATATTCTACCTAACATTACAGTAGGCTCGAGGTAGAGTTAAAGAATTAAAAACCGGGCCTGTGTTTTCTTACTGGAATGCTCACACTTAAAAGTGTGTAATTCCATGGTGTAATAAATATTGATCCTTTACGTACCTCATTTGTAAAAAGAAAAATTACCCAAGGACAAATCCAGTATCAAAAACCTTTATTTTAGAGGTTGCTTCAGTACAAGCAGAAGTCGGTATAGGTATGTCATAGTCGTATATCGTTGAGTCCAATCCAACATTATAATTTTGCGGTCACAGTGAAGGAATGTCTGCGGAAAATGGCTGCACTCCTCTCTTTTCCAAAGTATGTGGCTGAAAAACTTGAAAAAATTGTAATAGACCGTTTTCGGTATATACAATCTTTACACTCCAATTAATGTGCAAGATATCACATTCAATATGCAAGGAACGTTTTGATTATTTCATATCACTTACCCATGCGTTGACGGACAAAACATCTCTCTTCTAATCAACAGAAAAAATAATCTCACCAAAATCGGTTCAATAATTCAGTCTACTTTTTGCATGCAATAATAGCTAGAATTCACAATGGACCTATTATTGGTCTAAGAGTGTTGGCTTCTTTTGCTGTCAGCCATTTCATCCTAATAGTTAGAATTCTCAAGCATCTTCGCTCCAAACAAATCTATATGACTTTATATGTACCTTACACGTGTACAATGCTTGAAAAGTCTTGAAACATGATTTAACGAAATATCGGGTTTACCAGTAAGCGCGTGAGGACTTTGAAATTAAATACAATGATACTCGTAACTAACATAATAACCTGGTGATTTCTATTTTATTTTGAAAATAATATCATTTAAATGTCCTCTTCGGCTTTCTTTGGTTGAATATATTCTTGAGACCCAATTTCCGACTACTTTTTTACACATATCGCGTGGTAAATTATCAGTTGTGCGTTGGATGTTTTGTTTAAGGTCGTGAATCGTTCGTGGCTTATTCAAGTTGACCAGAGATTTCAGATAACCACATAGAAAAAAATCCAGTGGTGTGAGATCGCATGATCTTGGCGGGCAGTTGACACATTACCATTTCTTGAAATAAGTCGTCCAGGGAATTTTTGTTGCAATAAATCGATTGTCTGACGAGCTGTTACATATTCATATAGCACTCGCCAGTCTAAAAAAAAAAATAAAGCCTAATCACGCCTTGAGCTCAAGGACCGCTCCAAACGGTGGTTCTCTGATGATAGAGAGGCAATTCTTGAATCACTTTAGGACTTTCATCAGCCCAAATTGTACAGTTTTGTTGGTTTACGAATACATTGAGCACGAAATGCACTTCATGAGGAAAAATGATTACTTTTCCAAAATCTGGATCATCTTCGAAGTGATCCAGAGCCCAATCCGCAAAGTTACGATGGAAACGATGATCACTTGGCTCAAGTTTTTGAGTCAGTTGAACTGCAATAAGACTAAATATGAAGATCGTGATGTAAAATTCTTCACGTAGTCATATGAGAAAGGCCGAGTTCTTGAGAACATTGTGGAACAGAAAGCTTCGGATCTTCTCTCATTTTCTGGCTTATAGCAGCGATGTTCTCCATTGATCGAGCCGCTCGATGACACACAAATGTTGACTCATCTGCAATTGAGCCAGTTCTTTAAAATTTTTTAATGAGACGATAAATAGAGCGTTCGGTTGGTCGATTATGTTAACCATACATTTCTCGCAAACGCACAAACGCCTGGCGAATCGAAGATGGTAAATTCGAATATTTTGTACGCGGTGTTGAATCGAGTATCGTTCCATGATAATTTGCCACACACTATTGAGCACAGCTGTGAAAGTTTGACTTTGATTTTCCAATCAGTCGCCCCTACGACACGCACATATTGGTAAACCCTACTTTATTACTGTACTGATGGATTTCAAATGCGCTGCTAGTCTTAATGCAAATAAAAAATATTTTCCTGTTATCTAGATACAATTAGTGATTTTGTACTTTTGGCTGAATTTGAGTTCAATATTATTAAATTTTAGGATATATTTCGAGTGGCAACTCTGGTCACAACAAGGAAGGCCCAAATCAAAGACGGCATAGGTTTACATTTCTTTTTATTTTATTATTTATTATTTATTTAAAACTATAAAGCTTACACGTAAGATACAAATCTTTTAAGCTGTGAAGCTACTTTAAATGGTTGATAATAATTATTTTTTAAAAAAAAATTAAGAAAGATAAGAAACATATTGTAGCATAATAATAACTACGCTCCTATGTCTATGCAGCAAATTCCGAAGTAACTTTCCATTCTGGCAGAATTTTGGTTCGAACTGTCCTTTCATTCGAGGTTCGTGTCTGGGACGAAGTCTCCACAGCTCATGTCAACGAAAGAGACGAATAATATCAGGGATAAAAGGGAATTATAACTGCAAGAATTATTTCTCTTGTTCCAGTGGTCGAAGAATTTGCTAGAAGTTTCTGGCTATCAGAAACTTCTGTTATATAAGGACAGATGGCGATCACAAAAAATACACAGTTGGTTTAGAACCGTGGCGAAGAGATTGGAAAAGTGATAATGGGCGAAGTTGTAATTTGGTGATAAATTGAAAGTTGAGAGTGAACAAGAAAAAGTAATTAGTTTGGATTTGTGAATTAAGTAATTGAAAGGAGATAAAGTATTAAGCATATATCCTTGTAAGTGGTTAATCTACTGAAGAAAATCGCATACAAATCGGTTCTTGAGTTATATACGGTCATGTAGGCAGGCGACATGGCAAATCATGGTTTTCACTTTAAAAATTAATAGCAGAAATCAATCATGACTTTTAAAAAAATCTAAAAAGTAAAAGTCAAGGTATGATTTCTACGTTTAAAGAATCAAGAAAATCAGATCATAAGTTGTATTACGAGTATTTGGAATCAGTGATCAAAATTTAATAATCAACCTCATTTTCATTGTCGTATTTCGTTTATCCACGACTGTCGTTTTATTCGTCGGATGGTTTCTGAATCGGTTTCCATACCTTTTTCGGTATAGAAGATACATAACACATGTATTCGTATGTAACAGAATTTTAGACGACAAAAAACAACTATAGTCGCTGCTGGAAGTTGGCAGCACGTCTCGACGGGTAATATGACAATAATTTTCTTTTTCGATCCGAGCGACTAGATATCTGAAACTTGGATTAATTATTTTGTCCTCAGAAGTTAGTGCGTTGGGCTGTTGAACGAGACGTTGAGGTTCGAATCCCAGAAAAAAAATAAATACCAGCAAGTTTTTCCTCGTCTGACAAACATCTGAGCGTAAAACTGTCGAAATTAGCTTTTTAGTTACGTCGCTCCTTACGGATGCGGCAATAGGTCCTCTCCTTTTGCGTGGAAAATATAATATAATAACATACACAAAACAAACGGCTGCGGGAAACTAGGCCTGGTCTTAAATTCGTTGTTATACACTAGTTATTATATGGAATAACGAGTTATTTTTTTATATTAACGATGAGGCGCTGTTAAAGTAGCGAGTGAAGAAACAGATGATGGTGTTCTTTGATGCGAGCTAGTTGGGATCGGTGAACCGCTTCATTCGCGCCAGGAACTTTAAATTGTCAGTGTTCTATTCTACGACTGTCGTTTCCCGCTGCTTCAATTGATTTTCATTTTATATTTTTTTTTGTCCATAAAACGTCTGAACACAATATCCAGATTGTTAAACAATGAATACATACCGCAATTCCCTGCCTGAAAGAAATTTTTCTTTTAACGTGATGCGTAGGACTCGTTACTCGTTCGAGAAGAAAGAGACCTTATAAGGAAGGAGTTTGCGGAGAATAGTATAGTGTGAACTTGAATTGTTCTATAGACTAGAAAATAAAGAAATAAATTTCACAGAATATCGTTTTATCTACTCGAGCCGTAGAAAATGAGGAAAAAAAGAAATATTTATAATAATATATCTCAAATGTATGTATATACATTTGAGAAAATTAAAATTTAAAAATTTAATAATTAATTAATGATTTTTAGTATCCTTTTGTCAAATCAAAACTGCTTCAAAAATCAGAGAAAGAAAGAAAAATAAGAAATAAAAGTTCAATGTCTGCACATTTATATGCTTAGATGCTCGCTAAGTCGCCTTTTAAAGTCATCGTTGCTATTAGATCTCCTTAAACTGGCTGGGAGTGAATTCCAGAGTCTTACAGCGTAAATAAAGAACTGTTTCTGAGTCGTATAATATTTGAAGTGCGGAATAATAAATGCTCCACTTCTCGCGGATGAGGCAAATTGAAGAACATGAAAAAGATATGACGGAGTTTTTGATTCTTTAAGATTAAAAAGGAAAGTTAGAACATTAAAATCGAGATATTTTTTGAACTCCATCCCAAGAAATTCACGCGCATATTCCGAAATATGTTCATATCTACGGATGTTATAGACATATCGTACTGTACTATTGAAAGCAACTGTGAGTTTACGTGAGCTATTGCTGTCTAGGTCGCAGTAAATTGGGTGTGCATATAGTAGTATTGGAAGGAGTAGTGTTTTGACAAGAGTTGTTTTTATTATAGTATTGGTCACGTGAGATTCCCAGGTGAGATATTGATTAAATGTCACTCCGAGGTTTTTAACACTTTCTACGTAATCTAAAATGGTTCCATTGATTTCTACCTTAGGAAGAGACGACTTATCCAAGCTAGTACGACTTATCATTATCGCTTTACTTTTTTTAGAGTTAAGCATCAGCTTGTGTGACCATTTAACCACCGTCAGAAGGTCTTCATTTATACGCACTGTAGCATCTTCAACGAGTCCCAGAGGAAAAACTCAAATAAAGTTGTGCGTCATCAGCATACATTTGTATCTTACAATGTTTGAGAATAGTGGGTATATCATTATTAAATATGGTAAACAGCAGCGGCCCTAAAATGGATCCCTGGGGAACGCCCGTATCAGTTTTTAAGAATGAGGATAAATTGTCATTGGAATAAACCGCTTGTCAACGATCCTCAAGGTAGCTTATAATAATTTGTATTGCAGAGGAATCGAGGTTAAAATAGTGTTTAAGCTTAAGAATGAGAATATCGTGCGACACAGTGTCGAAAGCCTTCGAGAAATCAAGTAACACCAGAGAAGTCACATGATCATTATCCATCTCAATGCGAATATCTTCAACTAATTTCAATAATGCAGTAGTGGAACTATGTTGTGGTCTGAAACCCGATTGAAATGGTGAGAGTAAGTTCAAAATTATTCAAATATGCATGAAGCTGTGAGCTCATTATTTTTTCAAGTGCTTTAGACATGAACGGGAGTATCGAAATATCGAGCCGATACTCTCGCTCTTTACCAACAGTACTTTTCAGGACTGGTATTATCTTTGACCTAGGATGCATTCCATCCAAACCATTAGCATCCGATTTGATTGCCAGTATAGCTTTCAGAACCTCAAATTCACTTACTGCGGCAAAACCAAAACTAGCTGACGAGTCAGGTATAAGTTCTGGGTTTTTATAGTCCGAGTCGTCCATTTCACATAGTTGTCTGTTGTGGTCAGTAGAAGCAGCAGCAAACTTTTTATTTAGCTGGTCAATATCAATGTCCACGCAACCACCAGGATCAATATTTTTGACTATGCCAAGCTCTTTAATTTGCCTCCAGGCTTTCTTGTTGCTCAGGCCGGGTCTAAATTTGGAAGAGAAAAACTTAGTTTTGGACTTCTTAATTTCTTGATTTACTTTATTTCTGAGCTTCTTAAAGTAATCATGAAACATTGGAAGTTTGAATTTTTTCCACCGTTTGTACGATAAATCCCTAGCTTTTATAAGTGATGCGATGTATTGATTGAACCAGCTATGTTTTTGGTTGCGCAAGACAAGTCTTTTGAGGGGAACATGACTTTCAAATAAGTTGTTAATTATTGATGTAAAAGTTTCAACCTGCTCATTAATAGATAGCATGAAATATAGACTAAGCCAATTTACATTGAGAGAATCCCTCGCCAAGGCAATCGGATCAATTGACTTGAAATCTCTGTAGCTAATAACAGTAACATTTCTCATCTTTAGAAATGATTAAGATAGGTAGAAATGGGTAGCAATTGTTTCAATTGTAAAATTCGGATTTTAGAAAATAGACGATTTTACTTTTTGAAATTAGTTGCGTATGCGTATGCTTTTCAAATCTATTGATGTAAAAAGTTTCTGCGAATATTTGATAAATATATATCTAAATGACGTTGGGAAAACCTTTACTAGCCCTTCGACTGAAATGACAATTTAATTTGAGAATTTTTTTATTTTTTCAGATAACCCACTTGTGTGCTCATGTGAACTTATATGGTTCCCAAATTTACTCCAAGATCTGAAAAATCGAGACGACGAAATGGCACAAAAGAAGAAACCCTTGTGTCATATGCAGGTCGAGAACCGCGAGTACTATGTCCAAGCAATGCCATTGGAAAAAATGCACTGTGCCGGGCAAAAGGTCAGTTCATCTACATCAGTGGGTGTCAGCAACATCTTGAACACCAACATCATAGCTAATGTATGTCTTTTCGAACTTTGGCTTTATAGATTCGTCTAAAGAATCAACTGCTTTAAGCAATCAAATCCTAAGAAAACTACAAAAATGTTGATGATTTCTTGAAAACGCTTGCAATTTCACAATGTCATGCGGAAATTAACGTTACAAACAAAACATACTCGTATCATACAACATACTATACGTATGTTATGCATTCAAAAATGTTATTGTATTTTTTGCAATCACTATTCAAGGTACAAGAAAATTCGTTACTAAAAATGCCACACACGGGTGTGTTTATTATACCTTACACTCGTACCAGGCTAATCACTCTATTGATCGTTTGCTTTTTGCTAAAAGTATATTTTGTAATCTTAATTAAATGTTAGAAAGTTTTTTAAATGTGAGATTTTTTACATAAAATGTTTTGTACTCGTATTGGTGTGAAATACAATCATAATTTTATCGAATATTCAGACGAGGTGATTTTTACAATGTTCATTGTCTCAATACAAACAAATTGTCATTTACTAATAATAAAATACATATCAATCAATTCAACCAACACGGGGAATGTACATAAAATCGCAAGAACTGACTATACAATAAGTAGTTTGCCCTAATTAATTATAACGAAATTATTATTATTATTATTATAAAAAAATATAATTACACCCCTCAGAGGGGCAATCGAATACATATCAAGGTCGAGAAATACTCTATGTACGATGCGCTGTGTTCCTTGGAAACTATGAGAAACGTTAAGCAAATACAACAAATACATATCAACTATTACATATCATTGATCAAATTATTATCCAAATATTAAAGTTTTAGAGATATTTACATATTTTATCGATTACATGTACCTAGCAGTAAGATTTTTTTCATAGAAATAGCAAATTATCTACCAAATGTGGTGAAGATAACTGAATTTGCTTGCATTTGGAAACAATATTTTGGGTCAGAGTCCAAATGCAGTGACTTTTGTTTTCTGAACTTAACTTAACTTTGGGATGTTCTTGTTTTGAATATTAGATTATTTGTTTTTTTTTTTTTTATACGTATACATACTTATGTATGTGAAAATGTGAGCTTCTAATATCCATTGTACAAGGTCAGAGTGTGGACGTTATTCGATCACATTTTTAACATATTTCCCAAATCAATTCATTGAGCTATTCATCGTTGCATTATTGAAATTCTTTTTAAGATATTTATTGTAAGTGAATTAAAAAATGTATTTTACGTGAAAGAGAAAAAGTTTAATAAAGGATACCTTAAGCCACACTCATGTTTTGTTGTTCATTTCATAATTAATTATTTTATTATCGCAATATGTAAACGGTGATTCAATTGGCGGTTACAATTTAAATCTGGCAATGCTGTTGTCCCGTCAGATATAAACAGCTGATATTTGACATCTGTGAATACTATACTAGAGAACAACGCATTTCAATTGATAAATTCATCGCATTTCCTTTACCGATATTTCCTATTTTTCACAATTTGGGAATACGATTTACTACGATTTAAAACAAACATACCAACTGTAGATAGTAAATCGTATTCCCAAATTGTGAAAAATATACCTAAAGAAGAGGAAATATCGGTAAAGGAAATGCTTATTACTATTATCCAAAGATTGGATAATCAGGATAAAATAATTAAACTGCTAAGCAAAGAAGCAGGAAGAAATCAACAAAATATTAATGAATAAAAATAATCTAAAAGTCGCAAAGTGGCATGCAAATGGTTTACTCCAATACATGTCTGAATTTCAGATATTTCTATGTAACGATGATACTGATATTTGCCTGATTTCTGAAACAGGAAACAAAGATTAGACTCTCCCCATTCAGCTGACAGTGCCAGGGGAGGTAGTGCTGTAATTGTGAAAAGTACCTTGGAGCCTTATGAATTGCCAAAAATAGCAAAACCAACAATGCAAGTAGCAACAATAAACATCGAAACTAAAAGCAAGGAATTTAAAATAGCTGCGATATGCTGCCCACCCAAGCACTCGTCTACAGAAGAAGATCTAATTGTCCTTTTTCAAATGCTAGGCAACAATTCCATCATCGGTGGTGATTTCAATGCAAAACATACATACTGGGGTTCAAGACTAATAACAACAAAAGGCAGGAAGCTTTACAAATCAGGGCGAAATTTTAACTGTTATTGACTTCTTCATAACGAAAGATATTAATACAAAAGAAGCTAAAGTTAAAAGCAGTGATGATCTGTCATCGGATCAATATATTGTAACATAATGTGGCATAATAACTACGCCCTCAAAAGATGCAACACATTCCGAAGTGTCTTTTCATTCGATGTTCGTGTCCACGGTTCGTGTCCACAGTTCGTGTCCACGGTAAGAGACAGATAATATTTAAGACAACGTCACGGAATTAAGAGAGAATTATAACCGCAAGGGATTATTGTCATCTTGGAATTATTACATCAGAAGTTTCTTGTTCCAGTGGTCGAAGCATTTGCTAGAAGTTTCTGGCTATCAGAAATGCGGCTATATAAGGACAGATGGCAATCGAGGCAGGGCAGTTGGTTTTCGAACCGCACGGAAAAGTGATAATAAGCGAAGTTGTAATTTTGTGATAAATTGGAGGTTTAGAGTAAACAAGAAGAAGTAATTAGTTTGAATTTGTGAATTAAGTAATTGAAAGGAGATAAAGTGATTTAAGAAGAAAGAGAGAGAGAGTGAGAACTTGAATTGTTCTATAGTCCAGAAAAATAAAGAAATAATGTCACAGAATATCGTTTAATCTACTCGAGCCGTAGCTCGCATATTACAATATCAATAGAACAGATAAAAAACCAACGACTAACAAACAAAAGAGCGAACTTAGATCTCCACTTGTCACAACAAAACATATTGACATTGAAACAGAACAATTCATTGCCTATGTACAACAGACAGCAGAATATAGTACACCGACTTATCAATAAAAAACCAGCTTCATTGAAATACCCCACGGAAATCAAGCAACACCTGAAAAGAAAAGAGCTCGTAGAAAATGGCAAACGACAAGATATCTCGGCGATAAAACCATATTTAATAGACTTAAAAAAAAGTATTACTGAATTCAAAAATGATTCTCTAGCCAAATACCTTTGTAGTCTCACGGCTGACAAAGTCACGGAGTACTCCCTTTGGAAGGCTGCTAAACGTTTAAAGAGACCTTAAGCCCAAGTTCCCCCATTTAAAACACCTGATGGGAAATGGGTCGGCGATCCAAAAGAAAAGGTTCAACTCTTTTGCCAGCAATTTTCAAATGTTTTCAAACCCTTTCCACCTAGGGTAGCAAACGAAAATCTTGATTTCTATAACAGAATAGATGAAAAGGAAATTCCTTATGCTTCGTTAAGAGAGATCAAGACATGTATTCATAAACTAAATAATAGAAAGTCACCTGGTTATGATCTCATAACTGCTCAGATTTTGAAAGAACTACCCTCCACTGCATTGTTGAAACTCAAGCTTATAATTAATGCTTGCTTTAAACAAAGGTATAACCCACATCACTGGAAGATAGAAGAAATTATTGATATACCTGAACAAGGTAAGCCTAATCAGAAGTTACCTCATATAGGCTAATCTCACTTTTACCGGTATTATCGAAACTTTTCGAGAAACTCCTTCTTAAAAGACTAGACCAAATTATAGAGCAAAGAAGTACTCTAAGTAAGTAAGTATAGAGTATCCACCAATTCGGGTACATAGTATATCTAATGATATAGAAAAGGCACTGGAAGGAAACCAAATTTGTTCTGCAATATTCTTAGACGTTGCACAGGCTTTTGATAAAGTTTGTCATAAGGGTTTAGAGTATAAACTTCATAGGGACCTACCTAGGCAGTACTATGAGATACTTAAATCTTATATAGCAGATAGATTCTTTAGAGTTCGCTATGGTTCAGCGTACTCCAAACTTAAAGAAATACAAGCAGGTGTTCCACAGGGAGGTGTTCTAGGACCCACCCTATATTTTTATATATACGAGTGATATACTGCAAGCGAGTGATACCATGATTGCCACATTTGCAGACGACACTGCTCTTCTATCAACAGATGGATGTATGGCTAAAACAACAGAAAAGCTACAAAATTCAGTTAACGAGATATGTGATTGGACGCAGCGATGGTGAATTAAACTTAATGAGTCAAAGTCCACCCATATCAATTTTACAAATAAAAAAATAACGAATGTTACCGTGGTTATTAATAACCAAGTAGTTCCTTACTATAACACAGCTATGTATCTGGGTATGAATCTGGATGCTAAACTGAAATGGAAGGACCATGTGAAAATGAAAGTAGAAGACCTAAATATGATATTAGATATAGAAAACTTTATTGGTTGTTAGGATATAACTCAAAACTATCCATTGAGAATAAAATCATATTAATCAGATACTAAAACCCGTTTGGACATATGTCATACAATTATAGGGTTGTATAAAGAAAACGAATGTACAAATAATACAAAACTTTCAAAATAAGGTCCTTTGGGGAATAGTGAATCCCCCATGGTATAGTGACTTACATCGAGATTTGCAGATTGACCTCGTAACAGATGTGATTAAAAAGTACGCAATGCGTCACAACGAGAGTTTACAGATGCATATTAATCCTGAGATAGACGACGTCTTAAATGTACGACTTAATATTCGTAGGTTAAGAAGAACCAATCCCAATGACCTTTTTTGACAATTATAAGAGCCCGTATTTGAATTATAATACCTTCTCAAAACCGACTTAACGATGAAAATAAAATCTTTTGTCGATCACTAGTTGATTGGTCATGATAAAGGAGGTGCTTTTAGTGCGGTTAGAGTCCCACACTACTTTACGCTTCGAACCTCACTGTGTCTTTCGAGATTTTCGCCTTCATTAACAAAAAAAGAAAAAAAAAAAAAAACATCGCGGAAATGGGGAAAATTTAATCAACACAATTTGCTCAATTTGAAATAATGTCGATATACATAACCGTCCATCTCATGCCTACGAGTTCCAATTGACTCAGGAATTGAAACCAGCAGTCCATGAACAGCGATGAGACTTAAGGCTCAATCATAATCAACATTGGCAAACATAAGCTAATGTCATAACTGAACGAAATGCTTCCCTATGTTCTGTCAATTCCAACCGATGACCATAATGATGACCAGGCGCTCAGCCTGTCTGGTGGAAATTGGAGTAAGCGCTCTTAAATTTGCGACCCACGGACTCAGAATTTCGGTAGTAATTTTTAATAATTTCCAAACGTTGCTTGTTTGTGAACTTCACCATGATAAAAACGTAAACCTTGACTGACGTTTTGACACTGACAGACCATAAAAAAAAAATTTAAGGTGCGTTTCCATTAAAATACAAAACTGTTATGTCCCTATTAAAAAACCCTTTACTTTTGCCTGCATTGGAAAATTTTCATAACAAAAGGCCGAACTACGTATAATAGAAGAATGGTTTCGTACGACCACTTCCGAAACAGTGTGAATACAAAGGGTTTATATTGTGTGACCATAATAGCTATTTGCTTCGATTCGTTAAGTTTTCGTTCACTTTTGCTCACTTACAAAAGAGCGAATCCATTCGCTTTCCATTCGCTCTTTCGTAAGAAAATTTGACACAACAGATCAAATGACAGGCAAAGCGATTTGACAGTTGCTTTCGAACACAACTACTTAAGCAATTGACAGTACTGAAGGAAACTTAACAAAGAATTATGACATTAGCTTTCGATTGCTTCCGACTATTATAGTTCACCCTAAACATGACAACTGTCAGATTTACATATGCAATGATCGACTGAGACCGCTGTCTCTTATGTTCACTCATGTTTGTAAAAGTGAACGAACATTTAATGAATCGACGTTGGACGTGTTGGGTGATAAGATTGTTAGTATTCGTGGTTTTACATATGAGTGCATATGCAGGCGAATGTTGATTATGTTTCTCACTTTACTTTCAACTGAATGGCTACGTAAAAAAAAACAAAATTATCACATTTGGAGTCATGAAGATCCACAGGCTATACACAAAGAATCAATGCATCCACAAAGTCACTGTTTTTCTTCGAAAATTCTTGTGGTGCTGATGTCAATGGTGAACGTTATCGGGACATGAAAACAAATTATTTTTGGCACCAATTGGGTGGTATTGATGTGGAATATGTGGTTTCAACAAGATGGTGCTACCTGCCACATGAGAAACAATTCACTTGTTACACACAAAGTTTCCTCGTCGCGTCATCTCTCGTTCCGAGGACCAAAATTGGCCACCAAGATCGTGCGATATCACGCCGCTGGATTTTTTTCAGTGGGGTTATGTGAAGCAGAAGGTGTAAGCTAATTACCTCTAAACGAAGAAATTTGCCTCGCTATTTATGAACTAACACAGGATTTATGCCGAAAAGTAATGAAAAATTTCACACAATTGCGGAAATCTGCAAGACCAGCCCTGGCGCGCATCTGGTCGATATAATTTTTCATGTCTAATGTCAATATCTCAACTATTTATTGACATAAAAATATCAGTAGTTTATCAAAAACCAATGTGCTCTATTTCAAATTTAAATTATAACCGCCAACTTAATCACCCTTTACATCCACTTAATACTCGTAGGCTTGTTACATTGGGCTTGAAAAGTTTGTGTGCACCATAGATGTCTATTCAATTTAAATGTGGGTTCAGCCATACAAAATTGTTTTCTTTAGAAAACGACATTTTTGCGCTTGTTTGGGAAGTTATAGAAGAATTGCATTTCTTAATTATGTTTGATGATTCTCATTACCCCGCTATCGTAAATGCAAAATTACGATTTTATGTTACGATTTCGGTCGCCCATATCGTTACGGCAACGAGAATGGCTTTCGTTGTACCACACGACCTTAGAAGTCGTTTGAGATAGCATTGGGGTTGTTTTTTTATGACAAATGAAAACACGTACAAAAGTGAACTTGGGCATGCATTAGGTTAATTGTCATAGGAATGGACTTCACAAATCAAAAATAAAGAACAAAATAAAATTGTATGTCCAGGGGAGTCGCGGCATGAAATTTAACATAATACAATGATTCATTTTGTCAAAGAATATTCGCTATTTCCAAATATTTTCCTGCAATTTTTATACAATTTTCTTTTGTTTTAGCCACAGTACCAATAGATGTGAAGATAGACTTTAGTTTCAGGGGCCTTATTATGTTTGACGATTCTCGTTATCCAGCTATCGTAAATGTAGAATTGCGATTATGGTAATAAGACGGGCTTTAAAAAGAATACAAACGAGTACACGCAACAAAAGCAGAATTTTATACTTTTAATAATAATGGTATATTTAATTCATTTTCACAATTTTCTTAAGTCATTCAGTAGCATTATTTATGGATGTCTTAAGAAAAAGTGAATAAACAAAGAGCTATTGGGAATAACAAAAGTAATAAGCACGTTTTTATATTAGAATCCTAGAATTTTCAAAATTTCATTGGAAAGAGTAGCTGGGAGTCGTGCATTCGCATTTATAAGAAGTTCGAATGACAGTTACCCAAATAGTGTTCCTGGGTGCTAAAAACCGAGTTGAGTTCAACGCATCACAGACACAGTCGTGTGTCCTATCTATAAAGAGCTGTACTAAAGTGGTCAAGCTCAGAATGGGTGGAGTTGATCTTGGGGAATCTTATGGCTTGTCAATGCTTGGCATATACGAGTATGTTATCCCAGACCTTCAATGGAACCTGCAGACTACTGATACTGCAAAAGATGGTGCTAGATACCCAGAATACCTTAAGAGGTATAAATGGTTTTTCACTCCAGTGGCCACAATCTCCAAACTCGCGTTCGTACGAAACTTGAATATAACTCGCTTATTTGGGCGGGAGCTCCCGTTACATGCTTAAGTTTACTTAATCGTGTTTTTGTTGCCGGTATTTCAGCCTCACGGCTTAAAACTATCGGCCATTTCACCGGTGGCGCAAATACGGGACATCGAAAAATCACCGAAATGATAAGAGTAATGACACCACTCATCGATGTTGTTGTGATGTTGTTGGGAAATCGTACACATTCTCCAACAACTTCGAAACAATTTTTCCCGCAAGAGAATATTGGACGTATGAAAGAACGACAAGAAACTCCAATGGGATATCGGTTTATACAGATGGCTCTAACATATCAGGGGAATCAGGGGCTGGCATCTTTAGCGAAGAAAGGCAAATTGACATCTGCTCGGACAGCAAAGCAGCAATTAGCGCGATCACAAACCCCATGTCGAAATCACTACTAGTAAGGGAGTGCAAAACTAAATTGAACTTACTTGCCAGATGCAATAGAGTCCGTCTCACATGGGTACCGGGGCACGAGGGTGTACCGGGCAACGAAAAGGCAGACGAACTAGCAAGGAAAGGAGCAGGCAATACAGAACTGAACCCGGATAGCACAATAGGGGTCCCTCTTACAACTATTAAAACAATAATCAATGATAAGATACGACAGGAGTTCAATAACTACTGGAAGAATCTAGACACGTGCAAAGTGGCTAGATCTGTAATAACCAAACCGAGTAACAACACAGCAAAAAGAGCTCTTGACTCAAGCAGAACACAATTGAGATTGATGGTGGGACTTTTAACAGGGCACATCAATCTCAACAAACATTCGTTCAGACTCGGGATAGCTGATACAGCAATCTGTGCCAACTGTGAAGAGGAGGAGGAAGATATAGAACACTTCCTCTGTCACTGCCTCGCTACATCGAGGCTAGGGCTGAAAATTCTGGGATCTCCAAGGATTCTGGATATTACACACCTCAATAAGAAAGGAATCGGGGATATACTGGAGTTCGCCAGACGAACACTACGATTCCCCGATCACTATACGATATAGTTGATACTACCCATGATCCCTAGACCTAAATCCTCTCAATACATAATTCCCAAAACACATCACTATTCCTTACAGTTACGCAGATGAGGGGAACACAACGGGCCCAATGGAGGCCTAAGTGAAGAGCATAAGCTAACCCTCTCATCGTGTTTAACGACAAGCTTGTAGGCTGATCGGTCTAATACTGATGGATTGTTGGATGCTTGGCGCTCCTGAATCGTTATTTCCACCATACATTTTCGGATGAATTATATATTTAGTAGTATCCCGCCTGAATAATACATACATAGTTTACCTCAATCTGGCAACACTGATGCAAATCGTGCAAAATAACTCCGCTGCACCGCCAGAAAATTGACAGATCTCTTACAGTTTTCGAATAAACATGTGTTGACCAAAAAAGTTTACTTTCCATGAATATTCGTGAATATTTGGCTTAATTGGAGAGCCGGATTGTGATATTCTTGGCACAACCTCAGGTGAGATATTCTTTTACCGTGTGCGTCGTCCCTCCAGAATGGATTCGAAGACTTTCTAGGCCGGAGCCCAGAGCAATTTAATTTTTTTTTGTTTTGTAAAAAAAAAAAAAACCTAACGGTCGTAGCCTGTCATGCCTACTTCTATGGGGTTGGGTTAAAAGATGTGAGATGTGGTATTAAATAAAACTCACAGATATCAATACTTTTTGCAAAGTTTAGGCATGGGTACTTACGTACCTATGTAATGCAATAATTTAGTGACAAAAATAAACCATCGATAAGCAATTGCCAGGTTCTTGAGCCATTTTGAATAAGTTTTTTTTTTTATAATAAATATTGAACTATGTGTCTAATTGAAATAAAATAAATGGTTCTAGAATCTACTTAACGACCAATTAAAAAGTATATACCAAATGATAATATGCCGCAATGATTAACATATGTATGTCCCCGTCTCTTGCCCATTTTTAGGAAAAGTTAAATATGTTCGGTCTTTGTCCAAGTACTACCTCTATACCAATGTTCAGGATTCATCGTCGACTGGATATATCCCATATATTATGGTGACCTTAGAGCGTACTGACACACCCCCCTTCCCTTCCCTCCTTGATACCTTCTATTACACTGTCACGCTCTTGCCCCGCCCATTTTTTTGAAGGCATGTTGAAAAGTCCAACTTTCTCACTATTTCTGTACTACTTTTACTACTACTATTTCTACTGCTTCCGTTTTAAGTACTACCTCTGTACCAAATTTCAAGATTGTATGTTTACAGCAAGTAGCCTGATCAGTGAGTCAATCCGCCAATCAGTTCCAAAATAAGCGTTTTTTGAAGTCTTGTATCTCGGCAAAGGCTTAAGTTAGAAACTTTAATTAGAAACTTGATAGGGTTGCTAACATGGTTCATCTCAATATGGTGTATCTGTGTTCCTTTCATTATTGGGTGCCGAGAGAGAGAGATGTTCAAATGCTATAAGTTGTTTGGTGGAAATGAGGTGTTAGTGCACAAGTTGTTGGGGAACTTGGCGGTGCCACTACCAAGAACCTATTCTTATTGGGTGACGAGTTAAAAATGCTCTAAGTTATTTTATTACCATGCACCTCGTACGAGGCATCACTGCCACCGGCAGAAATTATAATAAACGGAGTAGTTTTAACCTTTGCCTTCAGATCAATGTATTTCAAGTTATTTCGTTATACATATGTTATACAAATATTATCCATAATCACTTCTCAAAAAGAAACGCGTTTTTGGCACATTGAATCCATTAAAAGCGCTCGCAATCGGTACAGTGTAGGCTCCCATATTTGGGAATGCAATCAAATCTCCTTCTTTCATGTTCGGCAAAAGTACATTATCGCATATCTAGGAACATAGAAGTGTTAATAGTAAAATCAACACAGATATCATCACAAACCTTGTCAAGAGCATCACAAGTTGGACCCCAAATTAAGCTACTGAATGTTTCATTTTCTCCACTCTGTTAAAAAGTAAAAATAATGTAAATTGCATTTTTTTATTAAATAATAATAAGTACGGGGAAAAAAATTAATGAACTTTAAAGAAATGATTTAAACTTTAACAAAACAACTTTTAAATTGATAACACTTTAAAATAACTACTGTTAGGGCAATTGGCCGAAAAAGTCATACCATAAAGTTAAAAATTTCGAAGCAAGTCACCCATTCCAAAATGGACATTGGCAACCTTGACCCGAGAGTATAGCGGGAGTCTTGCGGAAAAACACGTAATTAGCTCAGCAAACAGCATTTGTAACGTTAGGCCCGAGTTCTAAATTAGCAGTGCTGTTCAAATGCAGCCAACTTTGCTTCGACAATTTGTCAGTCTTAGCAACCTGACGATGTTTTATGTGTCACCTCAAGTGTCAACAAGGAAATCTTTTGATTATTGTTTCAACTGGTTTTTGCAATGGAAGACCAATTAATAGAAAAAGTCAAGGCAAATCCATTCTTGAACGATAAGAGAAGGAAGTCGTATAAGAATTTAGACGCAAAACATAAAAAATGGGAAGAGATTGCGGCCTGAGGGATAGCTTTAACTGAAAAAAAGGGAAATTCAGTGCAAGTGGAAGTGGTGCTCCTTCGAAAAAAGAATTGAAATATTTCCAACTAATGCGATTTTTGGATGACACGCAGTCGGCAGATTTAATGTATGTACAGTGGGTAACAGCTTATTTAATTTTTTAATTTAAAATAAACTTGCACACTAAAAACGTTGTCTACAACATTTTGATACCAGTGTGCAGATGCACGTTCAACGAAGGTAATTCGTAAAACAAAACACACGAAATATACTTCCTTACAACCCCAAGGGGAGACAAAAATGCACAGCACAAACACATGTTAAAGCTTATTTGATCCAGACCCTTGTGTGCGCCTTGGCGCTAGATCCACGTGACATATAACGTTGTTTTCCTTTTCTACGTCTTCTTTATTATGTTCGCTATTAGTCTGACCTCATTTGTAGTCTGATTTCGCAAGTTCAAGCATCCACATGTGCCTTATTTAAAAATGGGTCCGCGCACAACAATAGAGCAAAGTGAATTGGTTATAAAATGGCCAATCTCGCCGGAAAATTGCTCAAATAGTCCATTTGAGTGCCTCAACTATTCAGTACATAACTGAGCGTTTTGTGCACGAGGGTCGACTGCAGGACAATGGCAGAAGCACACCAAATAAAATATTTAATGCATCAGACGAGCGATACAGTGGGAAAGTCAAAGCTAATCCGAAAATATCGGCTCCATAGCTGGCACTTGAGGTGCAATTGGGAAGTCTTGCAGTGCCGAAACCATCCGACGTGTGCTTCACCATAATGACTTCAATGGCTGAGTAGCTCGTAAGAAGCGGTTTATCAACAAGAAAAACCCGAAGAAACGGGAGCACGTTTCCAAGGACTAAAACTTCTGGGACGCAGTTATTTTTCCAGGTGAGTCCAAATTTAACATTTTTGGCTCTGACGAGATGTCTTACGTTTGGCGAAAGCCAAAAACTTAAAGCGGCTGTGAAGTATGGCGGTGGCAGTGTTATGGTTTGGGCCTGAGTTCATAGACACCATAATGGACAAAACCATGTACCTGAACATATTGAAAACAAATTTGCTTCAAAGTGCCAAGAAGTTGGCTATAAAGGAACAATTCCGGTACTATCAAGACAACGACCTGAAGCACAAGTCAGGTATAGTGCAGTTCTGGCTCATGTGAAACTGCCCTCACTTGATGACACTGCCGGCATAGTCACCTGACCTCAACGTCATCGAAAATCTGTAGGCTTTGTTTGACAACAGCGTCCGTAAACGCAACTTTTCCAACAAAGAACACTTAAAAAAGGCTGTACTGGAGGAGTTGGTGAAAATCCAGAAAGGGCTACCACACTAAATATTACAAGTATTTAAATATGGGATATTCTATGGTATTTTGAAGTTTGAAGACAGCTGGATCAAATAAGCTGTAAGGTGGAATTGATCCGTATTTTTATTTTTTTAGTTCACATGTTGTTAAACATTAATTGTGTGCAATAAATGAAGCTCCTAAGTTAATCTACAAATATTTTTATTCAAAATGGCATTTCAGTTTTTTCGATATTTTACTTATGTTATAGTGACTTTAAATTAAAAACTGGTACTGGATCAAATAAGCTGTTACCCACTGTATGTGCAAAAGCTATGTGAACAGGGTTGCCAATAAATAAGTAGTTAATTGCAGGACTTCTGGGAACTACTCGTACTAGCAGAAAATTGTCGCTTTTGTTGCAAAAGATTTCGAAGGCAACATCAATGTAGTGACGGATAAATTGCTACAACCAATGTTGTCTACAACCCCGTGCTCAAGTGAAAGTGCAGGCACTTATCGAAGCTACCGATCAGGAGTAGCAGAAATGAGTGAAGAGTTGAGGAAGGTACAAAACGAGATGTCTGAAGTTTTGCAACTTGCAAAATCTTCATTCCAGTCATCATCCTCCACTGAACTCTTCTTTGCTTCGGTTGCTTCGTCTATAGATTAAGCTAAGCTTCCTCCCCATGTTGTGTCCAGGATAAAGTTGAGAGTGCAAAGTGTTGTTCAAGAGGAGTTGTTCATGGCACAATCATTTTACTTTTATTTTGTAAATAATCTTCCATTAACGTTAAATTTCACTGTCTGCTCTTGCTGTGTCAATGTGTTTCACATCACAGCAGCCGTCATTTGCTGTTGGATCTCAAAGTTGCTGTACTAATGTGTTTCAGCTATTTAGAATCTCGGTGTGCAGGCATTATTTTTAAAGTTCATATATTTATTTTTAGGCCAGGCGTCAGCGCTTTGGATTCCGAAATAATGCCCCTAATTCTGGAAACGTCAATCTTTCCCGCTCCTGAGGTGTGTGCCTTAAGCTACCCTTATAGTGTATAACTATAAACTAAAATTCAACAAAACTCATATCCAAAAGAAATATGTGATATAATTGCGGAAAAGAGAAGAACTAGAAAACATTGGCAACAATCAAGGGCGTCCAGCGACAAAACAATACTAAATAATCTAAACAGTAAGCTTAAAAGATCGATAAGAGAGAAAAATGAATCTCTTAAGAAATACCTCACCAATCTTACTAATGATGCTAGTACTGAATACTCACTCTGGAAGGCAACAAAGAAAATGAAAAGGCCATTGCACACATTCCACCAGTAAAAAACAGAGAAGGTAACTGAGCAAGAAACAACCAAGAAAAAGCGAATTTATTTGCTGAGTATCTCGAAGACGCCTTCCAACCATATGAAGATAAAGACTGTTAAAAAACGGAAGAATTGTGTGAAGAGGAGAGACACATTCAACCGGTAACGGCGAAAGAAATTGCCAAGGAAATACAAGGAGGCATCAATACTAAGAAAGCCCCAGGATTTGACTTGATATCAGGGGAAATCCTAAAGCAACTCCCATAAAAAGGCTTAAAGAAACTAGCACAGATTATAAATGCTGCATTCAGGATAAGGTATGTACCTAGCATGTGGAAAGTCGCGGAGGTAATTATGATACCAAAACCAGGGGAAACCACCTAAATAAGTCACCTCCTTCCGCCCTATATCGATTCTGCCTATGTTGTCCAAACTATTTGAAGAGATGTTGATTAAACGTCTGCATAAAATAATTCAAGAAAAATCGCTAATCCCAAACCATCAATTTGGTTTTAGAAATAAGCACTCCACGATTGATCAGGTGCATAGAATAACTGATAAAATTGAAAAAGCATTTGAAGAAAAAAAGATATGCTCTACTAGGTGTACTCAGAAATCCTATATTACAGCGATTTTTTAGAATCAAACAAGGAGATGAGACTACTTCACATTGAGAAAAATATAAGCTGGTGTACCACAAGGCAGTGTGCTAGGCCCTGTATTATATCTCTTAATTACCAGTGACTTGCCATTTAGTGATGAAACAACTGTGAAACTGTCGAAGTGAATAATATATCAAAATGAACCAAAAAATAGCAGTTTAAATTAAATGACCTAAAGTCGGTCCATATCAACTTTACAAATACAAATGATCCGCACAGTAATAATAAATGATAATGAAGTAGAATAGGTAGATGCAAAACTGCGCTGGAAAGCTGGAAATGTATTGGCTTATAGGGAAAGACTCTTGTTTGTCCAATTACAATAAACTACTGCTTTGTAAGCAAATTCTAAAACCAGTATGGACCTACAGGCTCCACCTATGGGCATGCACATGCAAAACCAATTTACAGAAAATACAAACATTTCAAAATAAGGTACTACGGAATATAGTAAATGCACCATGGTACATAAGAAACACTGATCTGCATGGAGATCTAGAAATTGAAACGATTGAAGATGAAGTCAAAAAAGTAGCTAATAGACACAAACTTAGACTTCTTAATCACATAAACTCAGAAATGTCGGAACTATTAAATACTAGCAATCTGACTAGGAGATTAAGAAGAGTAAAACCTTTTGAACTAGCTAGATAGGTAGAAAAAACAAAAAAAAAAACAAAAACACAAAAATAAAATAAAAATAAAATACAAAAAGCTAAAACAATATTTAGTCACCCACAGATGAATACTTATCATAAACACCTTAAGATATTGTAACATAATGTAGCATAATAACTACGCCCCAAAAAGATGCAACACATTCCGAAGTATCTTTTCATTCGAGGTTCGTGTCCACGGTAGGGAACGGATTATGTCTAAGACGACGTCGCAGAATTAAGAGAAAATTATTACCGCAAGAGATTATTGGCTGCGGCTGTCATCTTGGAATTATTACATCATAATTTTCTTGTTCCAGTGGTCGAAGAATTTGCTAGAAGTTTCTGGCTATCAGATGGCGATCGAGGCAAGGCAGTTGGGTTTCGAACCGCACGAAGAGATTGGAAAAGTGATAATAGGCGAAGTTGTAATTTTGTGATAAATTGAAAGTTGAGAGTTAACAAGAAGAAGTAATTAGTTTGGATTTGTGAATTAAGTAATTGAAATTAGGTAAAGTGATTTGAGAAGAAAGAGATCTTGTAAGGAAAGAATTTGCGAAGAATAGTATAGTGTGAACTTGAATTGTTCTGTAGACTAGAAAATAAAGAAATGATCTCACAGAGTAACGTTTTATCTACTCGAGCCGTAGCTCGCATATTACAATATGAAAGACAAATTGCTGATTGGTCTAACGGCTAGGTGTAACAAGTGGAAGGCTGGCTCCTCCCCGCCCTGCGATGAAATGCCAAGACGGCGGTACCGTAGGGAAAACGGGAAGAAGGGAGAAGGGGTTAGTGGGTAAAAATCCCACACTGTTACTGAGTCCCGGCTCAGTTTCGCCTTTTAAATAATCAAAAAATGATTATCAGCTTGATAAGGTCTATCATCTCTCAACTGCATAGTAAGTCTACATTCAACATCGACTTCTCCCGCTTGTATCTCGAAAACGTTCTATTTTACAACGAATATCTTTAGACCTTTTTGTAGAAAATTATATCCTTAAAAATAATAATTGATGTTTAGCAAAATATTAGCGAAAAATCTAATTTCGTTCAGCGATATATATTCTAATATATCGCTGAACGCACACTTCTCAAGAGGGGGACAAATTGATACCATAACTTTTAGAACTATGGGAATTATTTTCGAATCGGGCCTTATTTAAGTCTCTAACGCCTAACCTATATAGACTTATTTTCTCTCTTTTTGTAAGCGGATTTTTTTCTAAAGTGTGGTTATTTTGTTTTCCTATGAATGCTTGACAATTTTAAAGTTAATTTTCTCCATTCCAAAGTTCGTTTAAATATGTCCCAATAAATACTATACCATAAAGTGAACTGCTTGGATTTCATTGTGATCGTATAAGATGCAATTAAATGTTCCATATACTCCGTCATTGAGGTAGTACATAACCTTTTCGAGTTGGCCGTCATGTCTTCTTAGTTCACGCTTAGAGTATACTTTGCATATTAGTGTGTACGCCGATGCTACAAAGAATCGTCCAGGCTCTGCAATAACCTTTACTGTGAGGTCGCCAAAATACTTTCTGACTGAATCGTTCACAATGTCAGCAATCTGTGGTATAAAATTGTTTTAACATAAAATTCAATAGAGTAATTCCTTTGGTTTTGAGTATTACTTTAGCGAACATGACATCATCATCTCCAGGAAATCCACCTCCAATGTCAAGCATTTCCATATTGTGACCAATTAGTTTGCCAAATTTAAATAAATTAGCACCTGTGCGGATTGCCTTTTCATAGGCTGGTAAATCACTGCAACCTGATCCAACGTGGAAACTCACTCCTGTCATCTGTAGGTAAGTAGAAAATGTAATTATTTAGGCTTAAGATTAGTAAATAACAATGGAAATGAGAGTATGCACGGAAGATTCAGGTTCGAGTCCTAGAAACACGAACAAGTTACTTTATGGGCTGGTGGAATCATGGATCGATATTTATTAAAAAGTGATACCGACCAGAACGTTACAGTCAATGAAGAGCACTATAGATCCATTATTACTGACTTTTTCGTCCTCCAATTGAATGGCATTAATGTGGAAGAGCTGTGGTTTCAACAAGACGGTCGCAACATGCCTCACAGCGCGCCAGTATCAATTTATTGAAGGAAACATTGGATGAATACATATTTTCGCGTAATGGACCTGTCAATTGGCCTCCAAGATCGTGTGATTTAACAGCTTTGGATTATTTTCTGTAGGGATATGTGAAATCGATAGTCTACAATGGACGACCCCAGCTGCTCGAAAAAGTGGTCGAAAATTGGACTTCCAGGTTGCGCTTTATTCGAGATAGTTGCGGCGCCCATATGTCCGAAATCATATTTAAATTCTAATGGAATAAAATTATCTCCCCAATACCGCCAGTACTATGGTCATTACCACGATTTTTATGTGTTTTATTTAATTTTAAAGTTCTAAAAAAAAAAACTTACAGAAGGGTTAAAATTCGGTCTGGAACGGATCGTGTGATACGCGGTGTTGTGCTGTGGACATCAAACAGTGCGTTTGTTTAAAAAAAAAAATCATGCATATTAAAATTGAAAAATTCCAACACTTTTTTGGCGACATACAATTCTAGCCAACGTTCGTTCCGCACTCTAGTGCTTTAGGTCTTTGAGGTTTTTGCGCTAATGGATCGCAATATTTCAGTGAAGGTTTCCCATAGCTGAGAGAAAGCCGAACCTTTTTCAAAAAAGAAGACCCAAAACAATCAATTAATATTCGTCGGATTGAGAAGGTGAATGCTAACGGAGGCAACCACAGGCACTGGAAGCGATGTTCCGCTTGTTCTTCGTAGGCATCTTTGGAAAGGGAATGACCGCCAGGGCAGCGTTGAGGCTAAGCGAACTCTCAATACCAGGTAATGCAAAAAAGTGACACTATTCCAAACAAAATGGACTACGCCATCCAACACAATAACTTTAAGGTCAAATATAAGATTAGGCAGAATCCTTAGCAGAACCGTTTGGGATTCCGAGAAAATTGAAAATTAATCTGCAATAGAGGTGTATATGGACGGGTTGAAAACACGGCTCTGTATGAGAACAGAAGCCAGTCAAATTACATTTGATTAGATATTAAGCTTTCGAGTACTTACGTTCATATTTAGACTTTCTGCCAGAAGCATTAAGGCAGCTCCATCGTCAAAAGCGTCACATCCAAATTTATCACCAAGGGGACACTGCGCCTTTTTGGCCTCAGAACGGAAGCGAAGAACCATACTAAATAAGAACGCATTTAAGTTAAAGCATGTAAATAGTTTAAGTAAAACTTACTTGGAGTCTGGGTAATGTTTAAATATTTTATAAATTTCAAATTCATTGTCCACAGTGCTATCGGTGACGTTTTCTGATCGTGCGTACTGGATATGAGAAGTAGGCTTCATGGGATTCGCGAATATGATTCGATCTGGACTAACTCCAAGATCGATAATCTGACTAATTTCATTCTTTGAAGCACAATCAAATCTCGTGCCCAAGTCAGCCAAAGTCTTCAAAATAAATGGATGATCATTGCACTTCACAGCTATGAAAAGTAAAAATGTGTGACGTTAAGTAGATAGATGCCGAATGCACTAATTTTTGTAAATCAACCATAAATGCACGGTGTTTTGATATACAAAAAGAAACAAAAAACAACTCTAGCTTACCGTAGTAGGGGATAACATTTGGCATGTGTTTCATCCAGGTATAGAACTTGTTTATCACGCTTGTTAGGTCACATATATTGAGGGCTTCATCCACGTTTTTCAAATTATATTTTTCGATTTCCGATTTTAGGTCAAAGATTCCCTTATAAATATTAATGACATCGGGTTCTGCTGTACTCATTTTGGAACCTTATCTTTCCGTCTCTTGACTGTGTACTTTAATTGTATTATCGCGATGTCAAAGTCACAGAGTTTCAAGAAACAGCAACGTTTTAGCAAACCTGTTGCTTAGGAATCCCTATGATGAACTGAATACTAATTCAAAATTCTGTCTACACCTAGTGTCAAATGTTATCGCTTTAGCAATATGTGCACTATGTACAATACATAGAATGTAATGTGTTTACTTTTTGCTTTCACTCTGAGTATCAGAATCAGTTGATATTTAAAAATTGAGATTATATGTACATAGATACATACAAACGTACGTATGCGATAGACAGGAATGAATCAATTCTTTTCATGTACCAGAGTTCATTGTCTTTATGACATAAATATAAACAAATGAATAATTTGTTAACACATCATCAAAATGATAACAAGTAATTTTTGTTTTAATGTTTTCCACCAATTAGACCAGTGGTTCTTTGAAGTTTGTAAGACCCATTGATGGAGTAAAAGTCCAGATGATGCCGTACGTCACTTAACCTCTAAGTAAACCCAATAGTTTCGTCTCAACATTAAAAAATGTCGCACCCACTTCTATTTTCGATTCACTTTGAAACAAACACAAGTCAAGCACCGCTGGCTCAAAAAACTCTGTAGACTGGCACTCTACAACCAAAATGTAAGAGGGCTTAGTACTAAAACTGCAAATAGGGACATAACAATTTTGAATTTTAGTACAAACGCACCCTTAAACTTTTTTATGATCTGTCAATGTCAAAATATCAGTCTTCTTCTTCTTCTTCTTCTTCTTACGGCGAAGTTATGATCCGGAGTAGAAGGATCACAACCTTCCCACTTTACTGCATCCCTACTGGTCCGCTTGTGGGGTTTGCCGGTTTGACCTCAGGAAGTACCGACTGTCTTCCCGGTTTCGGATCACTTCGTTACTGAGGCCAATCAAATGCTGGTGTTTTTGCATTTGTGTGATCCAGTTGTTTTTTGGTCTGCCTTTTTTGGGCGATTGCGTAGGAACGTTGATTGATATTGCCTTTTTGACGAGGTTCGAAGGATCTCTCCTTTGAACATGACAATACCAACTGAGCCGGTCGTGCTCTATCTTGCTTGTGATGGGTTCTTTTACATGAAGGCTTCCTCGAATCTTTGAACATCTTATTCTATCAATCTCCGTTACTCCTGCTGTCATGCGAAGCATCTTCATCTCAGCTGCCGTTAATTTGCCCCCATACTTTTTTTTACATTGTCTAGCATTGTGAACCGTATGTGAGCGCCGGACGTACAACTGCGGTGTAGAGCCTTCCTTTAAGCTTAGGGGGCATTTTTCGATCACAGAAGATAGCGGAGTTTTCCCGCCACTTCATCCACCCTACGCTTACGCGATGATTGATGTCATCATCACAAGTAACTTCGCTATTGATCATAGATCCCAGATATTTGAACTTTTCACACTTGGGAAGCACTTTCCATTCAAGTAAATGTCTGGAATAGGCCGGTGTGGATCAGAGAACGGGCAGCACAGATACTCTGTCTTTTTCGAACTAATACGGTACCCATTTCCCTCCAAAACATCCACCCATACATCAAATGCTCGTTGCAAGGCCATTTGATCTTCGCTTATGATAGCTCCATCGTCAGCAAAGAATAACTGATGCACTTTGGGGTCCGTCACTTTTCCTTCAAGCAGATAATCAAGGACTGCAATAAATAGCAAAGGACTAAGAACGCTTCCCTGGGGTACACCGACTTTGATTGGGAACTCTTCGGTGACTCCTGCGGGACATCTTACTCTTGTCCTTGCTCCCTCATACATGTCCTTGATCATGCGCACGTAAGTGTGTGACATTAGCTTGACAGAACGGTAGTTATCGCAGTTTCGCGTATCGCCCTTCCCTTTGTGCAAAGGAAGAAGATAACTTTCCCTCCACTGATTAGGCATTGGATCACCGCTCATAAGTTTGGAGATAAGAATCATGAGCCATCTGGACCCGATGTCTCCCATCTTTTTCTAGAACTCAGAGGGTATCTCGTCTGGCCCAACCGCTTTTCTTTTTTTGGAGTATTTGACGGTATTCCTAACTTTTTCGACAGTAATGTCGGATATTTCGTCATGGTTAGGAGCGGCTCTTGGAAAGTATAGCCGGGGAAACTGTTCGTTCAGAAGTCTTTCACAATACTGTCGCCATCTGTGGAGAAATTTGTCGTCTTTCACAAGAAGCTGGCCTTGAGCATTGTTAATGAACTTTGGGGAACGAACCTCCTGAGCATTTCTTCTTCTCTGGGCGGCTATTTTGAAGATAGTTGCTCCCTTATTCAAGTTGTTTTGTCGAAGCTCCTGGATAGCCTGGTTCCTATCAGACGCCGAAGACGATATTTCCTCCAACTCCTCCATACTTTTTGCTTGTAATTGGACGCACTTCTTCTTCGCGAGACCTTTGCAACATCTATATATCATTTCAAGGCAAGCTTTTTCATCTCTATTAGTAGAAGAGCACTTTGATCAAGCCTTGAAAGCCGTTTTCTTTTCCCGTACCACTACTTTAGCTTCATCTGTCCACCACCATGTTTCTCTGGCGTGTTGGCAGGGGCCTTTCGAAGTTCCAAGCAGTGATTTGGCTCTTTCCAAGCAAGATCGCTGTAGGGAATCCCACATATCTTGTGCTCTGCACTCCTCATCACCGACCTCATCGATGATGGTAAAGAAGTAGTTTGTCATGCTTGTAATAAAAGCTTCGCATTTTCCTTTGTCCAGATTGTACCAATTGATTTTCTCAGCCACCTTTGTTTGCTTATTTGTTTTCTTCCCCGTCTCCATAAAAATTTCTGTCAGGAGGAGACGGTGTTGCTGGGCGATCGCCTCTCCCAGGATCACTTTGCAATCTGGCTACCAAATGGTAGTCAATCTGTGTTTCATTTCCACCACTGCTGTAAGTGATCAGGTGCCGGCTTTGTTTGACGAACATGGTATTTAGCACGATAAGATCATATGACTTGCACATGCTTAGGATGTCTTCACCTAGAGAATTCCTAGTGCCGTACCCCAGTCCTCCATGGCAGTCTTCATAGTCTTCATTTGTTTTCCCGACATGTCCGTTCAAATCTCCGCCAACAAACAAAAGCTCTTCCTTTGGGATGTTTTTGATGAGGTTGTGAAAATCCAGCCAGAATGCATCTTTTTCTCTCTGTTCGCATCCGATTTGGGGAGCATATGCGCTTACAATATTCCAAACCTCACCCTGTATCACCAATTTGAGAGACATCAAACGGTCACTGGATTTTGAAATGGTCAAGTTGTTGCCAAGTAGCTCTGCCGCGAGGATGACAGCAATTCCGTTTTTACCTTGTTCCGATCCATAGTAGAACATCTTGTAAGCATTTGTCTTAACGTCCAAGAAACGCGCCCGATTCCCGGTGTTTCGCCATTTCGTTTCTTGTACACACAAGATGTCCACTCGCCTTCTAATCATCATTTCTTCAAACTCGTAGCTGCGACCTTTCATACTTCCAAGGTTCCAACTCGCGACTCTTAGGTTACGCCTAAGCCGTTGCAAAATATCAGTCAAGGTTTATATTTTTATCATGGTGAAGTTCATGAATGAGCAACGTTTGGGAAGTATTAAAAATTACTACTGAAATTCTGATTCGGTGGTAGCAACTTTAAGGCGCTTACTCCAATTTTCGGTCGTAATAATCGTCCCACTAGACAGGCTGTGCGTGCTATAGTGGATAAATTCGAGTCAACATATTCACTATTGAATGTTCCTGTGCCAGTGAGACAACGCACCGAAAATATCGCAGCCGTAAGTGTTTCAGTCCATAATGAGCCAAATCTGTCGATTCCACTCCGTTCACAGGAATCGGGAATCTCTTAGTCCACACTGTCGCGAATTTTGCGTAAAGATCTTAGCCTATACCTTACAAGATCAAATTAACTCAAGAACTGAAGCCTCTTGATCATTTGAAGCGCCGAAACTTCTCCAATTAGTATTTATACCAACTCTCAGAGTTTTCTTCATGACGTTATCGCTTTTACAGAAACTTGTCTAACGCAAGTGTTTTTGACACGGAACTTTTTAGTAATGAGTTCTTAGGCCCGTTTTATCATAGTTGAACACAACTTGGGAATTTTTATTGTTAACTTGAGAAATTGCTTTTATTCACTCGAAGTTGACGCACTCAACTTTGGATATTCCGAAATGGAAAAAATCCAAAGTTGGTAAGCGATCTGTCGCGTTTGAAACAACAATTCGGAAGAGGCGAATTCGAGCATTTCATTCTCATTGGTGATTCGGGCTACACAAATACGAGCTATTTTGTGACATCTTTCCTGAATGCCACGAACGCCGTTGAAAATTTATACAACAAATCGCAGATTCGCAATCGCAATTGCGTACGTTCGTACGGCATTTGGAAAAGGCGGTTTCCAGTGTTGGCCACTGGCTTAAGGTGCAGAGTGGAAACAGTACAAATGATCACCATCGCTTGTGCCGTCCTCCACACATAGGTATCAACGGAAATGAGTCACAACCACCACCGAAAGGGCCCGGTAGCCACTGACCAGGTACTTTCAGATGAAATCATGCCATTCAGTGCATCTTTCTTTTCTTCTGTCATTTTTCCGAAAAGCAGTTTATAATTGTAGGCACACAACGAAAATGACATACGAAATGCAAATATAAAGTTGAAAGCGACAAATTGTGTGCCATCTGTCACAAATATCCCAGGGTTTTTTAAGAAACTGCAAGTAGGCCAACTTTCAACTGCTTAATGGAGAGTTGGAACAATAAATAAAAACAATTTTCAACTTGCCTTTCAACTCTCGATTTGATATCAAACCCGAAGCTGGACAACTTTGGATTTTTCGAACAATAGTGAATCGCATTGCCTTAGTGTATTGCAAAGATCGTCATGTGAACAACCTCAGACGTTATAGGAGCTTACTCGTACGTTTATCTTTTCACTTACAACAAGTTAAAGTTAACGAGTGCTTTTACAGTAAGACAATTGGAAAACTCTGTAAAAAATGAGCCCACAGTTTTTGTAAATTTTTCAACTCTAAGAAAAAATTGGACTGCTGTCCTGCTAGTTTCACGTATGTATTGTAGCATAATAATAACTACGCTCCCTAAAAGTATGATGCAACAAATTCCGAAGTGTCTTTTCATTCTGGCAGAATTTTGGTTCGAAGTGTCCTTTCATTCGAGGTTCGTGTCTGCGGTTTCCACAGTTCATGTCTACGAAAGAGACGGATAATATCACGGATGAGAGGGAATTATAACTGCAAGAATGATTGTCATCTTGCTTGTTCCAGTGGTCGAAGAATTTGCTAGAAGTTTCTGGCTATCAGAAACTTCTGCTATATAAGGACAGATGGCGATCAAAATGGGGCAGTAGTTTTTAAACTGTGGCGAAGAGATTAGAAAAGTGATAATGGGCGAAGTTGTAATTTTGTGATAAATTGAAAGTTGATATTTAACAAGAAGAAGTAATTAGATTGGATTTGTGAATTAAGTAGAAGAAAGGAGATAAAGTGATTTGAGAGGACAGAGACCTTGTAAGAAAAGAATTGCGAAGAATAGTATAGTGTGAACTGGAATTGTTTTATAGACTAGAAAATAAAGAAAATAATTTCACAGAATATTGTTTTATATACTCGAGCCGTAGCCCGCATATTACAGTATAATGACTGCACAATCAACAATTCGATTGATATAAGCAATTCTTTCACTGACCATTTTTGTAAACCATTTAACGATGCTCGTTTTAGTATTGATCTCGAATACTTTAAGCATCTCCAAAATGGCCTCGAAATTCTCCTGAATTAAGGAACCATTTCTTAATTTATTTCTCATCCGAAAGCAGATTTTTCTTTAGGATCTGATGGTGGAGCTCAAAAGTTCTGAAGAAGTGCTGTGATGTCCTAGCTCTTCCTCTGACGTATTTATTTGAGTTTTCTTAACTACTGGGAGATTTTCCTATTTTTGGAAACGGCATATATCACATCTGTGTTTAATGAGGGTGATAACTATAGACATATTATAAAGTTGTCTTGTAACACAAGACTCTTTGAACAAATAGTCTGCGATAGGTTAACATTAGTTTGTCGCAATATCATATGCAAAGAGCAACATAGTTTTGTTGAAACAGGTCTACTGCTACTAACTTACTAAATTTCTTGCATAAGTGTTCTAATACGAGTACTTTAGAGAATGGATAAGAGGTTGACTGTACTATAATTGCCTACAAACTTAAGGTATATGGTTTTCGCCCTGCATTGAATGAGTTAGCTCATTCCTTAGTACGAGGTCTAATCAGGTCAAATTTAGAGGCTTACTTTACGGCCCAATCTGGTATTATTCAGGGTAGTCATTTAGGCTCCATCCTCTTCATACTCGCTATCAATGATGTTGCGTCATGTTTAGTCATAGCGATATTTTCATTTATGTTGATGAAATGAAAATCCTTAAGGGCTTAATCTAAATGAATAACACTTTCCTCAATTCGATATTGACAGTATCGCCACTTGATGTCTTAAAAACGGTATAATTTTGAACCCTCTCAAATGCGAAAATATGACATATTTTAGAAAGAGTTAGATTATTTATTATCGCAATATACTCTTTGTCATGTCAATTGTTTCAAGGAGCTAGGGATATATTTTAGCCTTAATCTAGACTTTGCGAAGCATTTTAACTCCAGTCCTATGTTAAGTTTTATAAAAAGGTGGTCAAAAGAGTTTTAAAACTCATTCGTTACTTTTTATCTGTACAACTGTTTCATTCGTCCCTATCTAGAATGTGCTTTAGAAGTTTGGACTCCCTTTCAAGATTAGATTAAGGCTTTTCAGCTCTATTCGATTCGCATTGAAACAGCTCCCATGGGACGATCCATTTAACCATACACGCATTGCATAAAAGTTTTACAAATCTTACTTTCTCTCAAACATTTTTTTAGCAAGAACTCATTTCGGGCCTAACTGATGTGCCCTATTTGTTATCCTCAATTGGATTTGACTTTCGTGGGGGATCTTACATTACATACATAGTTTGGACTTATTGCAGTCCCTTATCATTATCATTGAACGAATTATGTATGAACCAATGTAGCTTTAAAAAGGACAATATCAGTTTTCTGAAGAAAATGCCCCCAAAAAGTAGGCGTGGTATTATAATACAACGTACGGACAAATTGTAGAGAATGCGAACGTCAATATATTTTGTTAACGCAATATTTTTCAGTTTTTAGTAAAAATATTTATAAAATGGCATTTTTTTTAACAGTGGGCTTGTCTGTGGGCAGTTTTAAATTTGTTTTTACATTTGTACTGCTTTAGATGCTAGGAAGGTCATGTAGCAAATTTTGGTAGCATAAATATTTAAGACCGAAAAACTGACGACCCACAGATAGACTGACTTTTATACTTTTGAGGGTCAATCGATATTACTTTTCTATGTTACAAACTATGTATCAAAACTCATATGTCATATGGGATGGAGTATAGAAGCCATAACAGGCGCTACCATTTGGCTACAACCGTAACAAATTCGCTATACATTTGCTCCTATGCCACAATATTTTCGAAAACATGCATTTTCGAATTAGAAGAAGAGCATGTCTGTATTTCATTGTTCAGTGCTAGGATACATAAAACACTAATTTTTCATACTTTTTGGATGTGTATATGGAGTAAAATATAAAATCTTAATCTCGTCTACACTTGTTGGCATCTTGCTACGATATTTTGCTAGTTTTTCATAGTGATAGTGCTGCCCGTGAATTTCAAACAAATGAGTCAGAAATATATACTCAAAAAATTGCCGCAAGCGTAAATTTATCGATGCTGATTCGATATGTGAGAGAGGGTGAATTTTTTAAATTTTTATTGACTTGCGGCTTACGTAAGTCGATAAAACTTACTATAATTAGTTCAGAGCATTATTTAAACTCGAAGTGTTTAAAGAAGTTACTTACGTGTGTAACTCGCGAGTAAAACTGACAAGTGTGTCGGTGGCCTAAGAATACCAACAAATAACTGCTTTACGTATATATATGTGTATATCCAACGATGTAACACAACCTTTCATTTGGCAAAAAATAAACGACCAAAACGATTAACAAATTGTTACATTTTTCTTTGGCATGAGCTGCTTTGAGTTGTCTTCGCATCTTTTATTCCGAATAAATGTCAACCCTATCGACGACATTTTTCACATTCAGTTTGTCTTTCCATCCATTCCTCAAATTAGCTTCAGAGTATTCATAGACTCAAACCCCCGAGCTTTGCTCACCATTCACAAATAGATGCCACTACAATATCAAACTAGTGCCTCCCAAACTATCGCTAAAACTAGGACTATACTTGTAAAACCAAAATCTAATTTCATTTTCTTCCAAACAGGATTGGAGTGGTTTGACCTGTTTTGTTGACACGTCGAGTACACACTGTTATTGTATATATTGGACTTACTCGGAAGACAAAGCACTGACAACTTTCACCAGTCGTGCACTTGGCCATTCATTGGCCTAGTCTACACCAGCGAATTAGTTCTGGACCAGCATGATTACGATGTCTCTGTTGCCTTCAAAACAGCCATCTGAAGAGCTTCGATTATTTCATAGCACAATGTTCGAGTTTCATCGTCCATCCAATTGCAACCTTAATATTTATTTATACATCTTCGTTATGTTTTATTATTACAAAAAAAAAACCTTGGGTAAATTTGGTAAGAGAATAAAACATGACACTTCGAAATGTGATTGTCAGCGCCAACTATCACATTATAGAAATTCTACTAGTTCGGGGTGATCACACGTCTCAAATCACACCAAACTATAGTCTACTGCTACCTTTACATGATTCTGCATTTTTAGCTTGGTACTAAATAAGGACAAAACATACAAAAAGGAATGGAAGTAGTCAATTTTAAAAGTGACGACCAACGATTCCTTATTTGAGAGTGTAAACATTTTGTAAATGCCATCTATTGGACGTATTCATTTTATAAACGCCATCTATCGTTTGTTACTTTAACTAAAGTACTACCGGATACTGAACTGTAACTCTCGTATAACACCGCACCCGACTTCGTGGCAAACAAAATTAACCACCAGTATATCAGAAGACAAACAGTATATCAATTTTTATAATCGCATTAAATCGGTGTTTTTATCCGTAAACTGTGTCCTTTAAAAGAGAAATAGTGTAATAGCACTAAAATGTTCGTCTGTTATAGGGAATATGAGCATGAGATTACCCCCACTCTACTTGATTTGTGCCCTTTCCATAAATTTATAAGAACGGTCTCTGTTCACGCTGCAAGTAATTACTCTAAAAGTTACAATTCAGTGTGTTCATATAGAAAAATGCCACAAAAAACGTTAAAGTTTGATCCCCTGAACTTCATTACTTCGTATGTCTCTTCTGCCATAATTTCGAAGTGAGAAACCGAGAGAGTGGGAGAATTGGTGAAATTTGTGTATCACCATTGTATATAAAACTAATGCACCATCACTTGAAGAAATCGATGGTGGTGCCTCTAGCGGTCAAAGTAAAAATCCGCCGCTGAGTACCACAAAAATATTACGCTCTTTTGCCTCAACAATTTCCATATGCACCCATAAGGCATAACACATTTCCGCTCTAATCTAACCAATCCCATGCCAGTAACTCTCTATGCACAAACCCACCCCACTCAAACATCATGCTGTGTCGAGTAAGATAGATAATTGGCAATGTGAATAACTCGTCACGTGCACGATCCTTCTGCACGTAAATCTGAATGATAATGAAAATGTAGCGAAAGGAATGTGCTCAAAAAAGATACACAGCACATTCTTTTTGCTTACTTTTCTCAAACATAATATTTCCTTTAAACCTATGCCTGTGGTGTGGGGTCTGGTGATGTGGGGTCTGGGGGGAGTGTGTGTGTTTATTTCATTGCGAATAACCATTGTATGGAATAACTCATCGGCAACTTTTTCATAAGGCAATTGCACATTGGACGAATGACGAAAAAGATTTGTGTCTGAAGTTTTTTTTATAAGTCTCCCTCATTATATTCCCACATGGTGAGCTCGGGATTTAGCTTGCCATCTATAAGCACAATCTATCGATGGCATTCTTCCTTAAGTTTACCGACCGGTTTGAAAACCGCAAGGTAGAAACGATGTCAAGCATAGAGAAAAGGTGCGTATTAATTTTTGATGAAATGTCAATCAAACCTGAACTTGATTACAACATTAAAAATGACATGGTATATGGCTTTTCTGACTTCGGGGAGCTGGGTAGACGCGCCACTGTAGTCTCCAAAGTAATGGTTTTTACCCTTAGGGGATTAAATAAAAATTGAAAGCAAACCACATCTTATTATATAGGATGCCCGAAAGGTGATGAAATTGCCGAGATATTGAAATTAACAATATCAAAAACTTTAGAGTGTGGTCTGCAAATTATTGCTGTTTATTGTGAAGAAGGCAGCAATAATAGAAGAGCATACAAATTACTTGGGGCAAACGAAAACAAGCCTTTTTTCGATATTGAAAATCAACGATTTTTTCTTCTATATAACTATCCTCATTTATTCAAAAGTGTGCGAAATTGTTTGCTTAAGAATCCAATTATAATATTTGAAGATATTGTTTCATGGGGAATCCTTGTCAAACTTTTTGAAGAGGATTCCAAGAACATCTTTCAAGTATGCTTTAAGCTAACCAAGAGTCATATAAACCCGAACAACTTTGAAAAATTGTCAGTGAAATTGGCTACCCAAGTTTTTAGTGCTAATGTTGCTGCTGGAGTCTTCAACCAAATGTCAGCAAATTGTTTTAAAACTGAAGCCGATAAGAAGATTGCTGCCTCAACGGCAACTTTTTTAAGCAAAATGAATGATCTTTTCGACAACTTAAACAGTTACAGTTTAAATACAAGCAACCCTAATCGACACCCTATTTCACTACATAGAGAGACTCTGCAGTCCATTAAAACTGCTACGCAGTGGATATCGTTAAGGGATTCTACCGGCAAGTTACGAAGATTCTGAGGCTGAGTTGTTATTGCACGAAGCTGATAGACAAAACAGACAAATTTCGAGAACAAGCTCTGTCAATAAAATTACGAGCTTATAACACTTATGACACATCATCCGAATTTGAAAAGTTAACTGTTCCTTCTCTAGCATTTGAAGCTTATGTCAAAAGTATGCAAACACTTTTTGAAACCCAATTTGCAAAAATACGACACGAAGAATACTTGATTGCAGCTTTGCTCAAATCCGCACTGAAAGTGACAGCTTCCGAGAGCATGAAATGTGACGATGATGAGCACAGACACTCCATTTAATTCCATTAAATTCATTTTAATTGGTCTAGTCAAATTTTCGGTTAAGAAAACCAATAAGGATCTCTGTGGAGTTAAAAGTGTGAGCAATTGATTCATTAATCCTTTCTTTGTTTTGTTAATTTTTTTTTCTGAATTTTTATTTATTTTCTGTTTTTCACTCTTGTTTGTTAAGTTTTTGTAGTTATTCATTCTTTTTTTTATTAATGGATAGTTACTATTTATTTTATGAATATTTTTATTTCTTTAATACTTACTAAAGAGCGAGGACTATGCCTAGAGGGGATACCTCAAAAAAAATAATCTCCGAAAGGAAGATTCGCAACATCTGGAGTAATAAAATTCAAACAAAAACAAATCTATCCATAGCCACGATACACCCCCTTGGCACTCCGCCCATCCACCACATAATCACACCACCACCCCGCTGTAAATAAATTCTTCCATCCCTCAAACAGACCACCACTTGAACTAAAAACCTGACGTAAAACTTTTTTATGCATCTACCAAACCACTACCTAATCAGAAAAACCTACATCTTTTTATTCAACAAGGAAAAAGAAGTACACAGTAATAACCTACTCAATGCTTGTCGTTTGATTAGTTTCTTTACTCATTTTCTTGGTAAAGTCATTCACTCAGTTGCGTAACATGTGGACTGAAATTCAGAGTGGGAATGGAAACCCAAACAGATTTTGCTTACTTTGTTTGCACTCATCACTCACTCATCCTGTCATTATAACTCCATTCTCAGAGAGTAATAACATCTTTCTTTGCTTGTGAGAAATGAGAGCACGCCACCTAGGCGGTCCAAGTAAAAAAGAAAAAATATCGCTTGATGATAGTACTATTAGTTTCATATACAATGGTATCACTTACTGCCCGAATACAATGCACTGTAGCTGTGGCGTAGTAGTAGCACAAGTACTCGCTGTCAAATGGTGTGGTGCTGCACTCATAAAATTCGCCCACAATGGTGTAGCGCGTTATTTCAAATTAATTGTCACTTGAAACGAGACTGATTGGAATTGTGTTGTTTAGTTTTGAAAAATATATTCTGAAAAATATATTTTCTTGCATTAAACATTAAATTATATTTAAAATAAAATGGATGAAGAAGAAGGAGCTGGATTTTTACAGACTGAAGTTAGGATGTGCTTTCTTGCATACAAGCTATTGAAAGAGAAAAAGCGGAGATGGTCGGTGCGCCCTTTTTCAAAATCACGTTGACTTTTATGAAAAAACATGTTTCCCTTTCCCACAATTCCCTTTTTTTAACCGATTTAACGAATTTTTCAACGTCGCCTTCTTCCATTTCTTCTGTTTTCATTGTAGCGCTAAAAGTTAAAAGTAAACCAACTACAACAGCTACTCATTGTGGCCTCACTATTAAGTTTGTATTATATTTCTACTTTTGACACTCCTTACTACCGCGACGCGCTGCGCCACTGCTACCTCATTATGTTCGGACAGTTATTCCTCAAAATATTTATATAGTCCTTTCATATTCGCACAATTTTGCGGATTGCAGTAAAGCCCGCACCACATTTTGTAGTATGTGTTCTGAAAAAAAGTTAACGTTACTATTCCCAATGTTATCTTCATAAAGTTTGCGCGGTAAGTTTTGTAACAGAATTTATGGCAGGACACAACACAAACAAAGCAGACCACCGAAATAATGCAACCATGCACAATCCTATATACTCGAGGGTGACGTTGCCATGGCATAGTATACTTTCAAATGGCTTGAATTGTCCTTGATGGTGTACTTGCTAAAATCATATTAATCCGAATGACAGTACATTCTGACAGGATATTCTGAACATTTGAGTTTATATCTTATCGAATCCGCAAACCCACATTAAGCATTCATGGACTCAAACCGAAATAAATTAACCACAGTTCTAAATTTTACATATAGATGCCACCATAATATAGAACCAGTATCTCCCAAACTATTCTTAAATTAAATAAAAATTCATACAGACCATATGGAACGCCCTCCCCTTACCATTTAAATTAACCATAATAAAGTAGGTGTGGCGTTGTGAAATTTTTAAATAAAGTTTTGACTATCTATTTATTGATGGGCCATGAAATGAGTTGCACCAGCTCATCCGAGCTGGCTAACGCCTGTTTATTTAATCTTGCGACGATTATTGTCAGCTAAAACATCCTTTTTAATTAATAATCATATCAACCATACAAGTCTCGTAAGAGTGAATCGTTGTTGAAAAATTGCACAAAGAATCAAGTGGGTACATCATGCTTCTCGATTTGTAAAATGAAAAATTTTAGATCTGTGCGGGTACTTTTCTGAAAGAAAAATGAAGAACGTCAAATATCAGACATCGAGAGAGAATTCTTTGCAATTTTTTTTTTTTTAAAGTACCCGCACGCTTTTCGTATGAAATCTCGAACAACGTCAATTTAAGGTGGTTTTCAAATAATTATCAATAACATCACAGATTTCACAAATCACATCAAATCAACTTTATTAAGCCTTTCTTAATTCCAAATTTATTTCATAAAGTTGTGTTGATTTTAAATGCTTTTTGTCGCCAAATCTATCAGCTGTTATTCATTTGACAGTTTTCATTTTTCTTCTTTATCTTCTTCTTTTCCTTACGTCGAGGTTGTGATCCGGAGGAGAAGGATCCGCCTGGGGGGTTTGCCGGTTTGACCTCAGGAAGTACCGGCAGTCTTCCCGGTTTCGGATCACTTCGTCACTGAGGCCAATCAAATGCAAGTGTTTTTACATTTGTGTGATCCAGTCTGCCTTTTTTGCGCGATTGTGTAGGAACGTTGATTATTATTGCCTTTTTGACGAGGTTCGAAGGATCTCTCCTTTGAACATATCAATACCAACTGAACCGATCGTGCTCTATCTTGCTTGTGATGGGTTCTTTTGCATGAAGGCTTCCTCGAACCTTGGAACTTCTTATTCTATCTAGCTTTGTTACTCCTGCTGTCATGTGAAGCATCTTCATCTGAGCTGCCGTTAATTTGTCCTCATACTTTTTGTACATTGTCCAGCATTGTGAACCATATGTGAGCTTACGCGATGATTGATGTCACAAGTTGCTTCGCTATTGATCATAGATCCCAGATATTTGAACTTCTCGCACTTGAGAAACACTTTTCCATTCAAGTAAATGTTGGGAATTGACCGGTGTGGATCAGACAACGGGCAGCACAGATACTCTGTCTTTTTTTAACTAATACGGTACCCATTTCCCTCCAAAGCATCCACCCATACATCAAGTGATCGTTGCACGGACGTTTGATCTTCACTTATGGTAGCTCCATCGTCAGCAGGTGCACTTTGGGGTCCATCACTTTTCCTTTAAGCAGATAATCAAGGACTGCAATAAATAGTGAAGGACTGAGGACGCTTCCCTGGTGTACACCGACTTTGATTGGGATCTCTTCTGTGACTCCTGCGGGACATCTTACTCTTGTCCTTGCTCTCTCATACATGTCCATGATCATGCGCACGTAGGTTTTTGGAACTCCTCGTTGTCTTAGTGCCATCCATAAGAGATCTCTTGGTTGTCTATCAAAGGCTTTTAAGGAATCACGATGATTTTTCATTATGATCCTTATGCTTTGGATTGCATCTGTTGTTGATTTACCCGAGACAAACCCGCACTGGTCGTCAGATAGCCGTATTATTTCCCACAGTCGGCCATCTAATACCCGCTCTACGATCTTCATGGTGTGTGACATCAGCTTGACAGAAAGGTAGTTATCTCAGTTTCGCGTATTGAAAAGGAAGAAGATAATTTTCCCTCCACTGATTAGGCATTGGAGCGCCGCTCATGAGTTTGGAGATAAGAATCATGAGCCTTCTCGGCCCGACGTCTCCCATCTTTTCCCAGAACTCAGAGGGTATCTCGTCTGGCCCAACCGCTTTTCTTTTTTTTTGGAGTATTTGACCGCATTCCTAACTTCTCCGACAGTAATGTCGGATACTTCGTCATGGTTAGGAGCGGCTCTTAGAAAGTACGAGTATACCCGGGAAACTGTTCATTCAGAAGTCTTACACAATACTGTCGCCATTTGTGGAGAATTTTGTCGTCTTCCACAAGAAGCTGGCCTTGAGCATTGTTAATGAACTTTGGGGAACGAATCTCCTGAGCATTTATTCTTCTCTATGTGGCTATTTTGAATATAGTTGTTTCCATATTCGAGTTGTTTTGTTGAAGCTCCTGGATAGCCTGGTTCCTATCAGACGTCGATATTTCCTCCAACTCCCGATAGAGGCCTTCCATACTTTTTGCTTGAAATTTGGCGCACTTCTTCTTCGCGAGACCTTTGCACCATCTATATATCACTTCAAAGCAAGCTTTTTCATTTCTATTAGTAGAAGAGCACTTTGACCAAGCACTATGATAAAACCATTCCGACAAGCTATTAATAATTTAATTTTTATTTTTTGCTTGGAACTACCTATTACTACCCTACTATCCTAAACTATGTAAGAAGACCATGAAATAAACAGCCAACTTTAAACGGGCTATCTCGGATTGTGAGGTAACGACGAAGGATATCCTTCTATTTCGGCTAGCGACCAGAATTGTCCGAACTGACATTCTGCGTCCTTTATGCCCAAAACACATGTGCAGAAAAATGTGCAGATTTTTATTGACGTGCATCGCATCGGATACTGTCATGATACAGCTACTGTCACACAAATGAAATACCCGAAGAAAAACAATTTGGTTTGCGACATGCTCAAACTTGTTGTTAAACCATTTACTGTATATTAGCCTTAAGTAATTAATATATCATTTGTAGTTAAAGCAAACAAATATTACATAGTTTTGCAATAAGCTTCAAAAGTTGGTGATACTAGATACCTCGATTGCATCGAATTTAGAAATAGAGATGTCTTGCAGAACAGCACTGCATGCAGCATTTACATGTAAATGTCATTGAGATGCATGTGCTGCCAAGTTTTTATGATGATACTCGTACTTGCTAGCGAGTATGTGCTTTTTTTCCGAATTTTTTAAACAATCTCGTATTATTGTATTATTTTGGAAGTGCCTATGAATTTCCCATTTTATTCTTTAAAATATTCACATTTTTTCAAAATTTTTCTTTAACTGTCTGATATTACGAGTAAGTATGCCTTCCCACATTACTCGTATCTCTCTGTCTATCTGCAACCTGAACCACTGACTGGATTTACTTCAAAACTCACAATTCAAATCCGATTTGAAAAATTGCCGATTTAAGAAAAAAAAGGTTTTCACGAAAATGTTTCTAACGATTTTTTTTTTTAATCGTATAGCAAACACACGTACAAGACAGTTTAACGTCAGGTATAGTGTTTCCACCATATCCGTTGTAAGGGGAACTCCTCAGGGTGGGGTTATCTCTCCTCTTCTTTGGCACAACGGTGTCAAGGTTGTCGCGTATGCGGATGATGTGGTAGTGTTGGTATCGGGGATGTTTCCTTCAGTGATCAGTGAGATTATGGAAGGTGCCTTGGATAAGATTAGCACATGGGCCACTGGAAGTGGACTTAGCGTCAATCCTAGCAAAACTGAACTGATGCTCTTTACCACAAAAACCAAAATACCGGCTTTCACGCCTCCACGGCTTAATAACCAATTACTCTTTATCATCTAGTGCTAGGTACCTAGGTGTGGTACTCGACCCTAAATTAAGCTGGAAGCTTAACATTGATCAACGGGTAAAGAAAGCCTGTGTGGCTTTTTATGCTTGTAGCAAAACATTCGGTAAGAAATGGGGACTCCGTCCGAAGATGGTCATTTGGATGTACACCGCGGTGGTGCGCCCTATACTTTCCTATGGATCGCTAGTTTGGTGGCCGGCGGTTAAGAAAGCATACATTACTAAACTCATCAACAAAGTACAAAGGGCTGCGGCTCTAGGTGCTACGGGGGCGATAAGAACATGCCCAACTGAAGCCTTAAACGTAATCCTTCACCTTATACCATTAGACCTTCATATAAAGTACATATCAGCGTGTAGTGCGGTCAGATTTAGACAAACAGGTAGCTGGTGCTATAGTCTTTATGGCCACAACAGCATCCTTAATCTGCTACCTCGGGAGTTGACGGCAAATCTGACCGACTACATAATTCCCAGGGTGAACTTTCGCGATGATGTCATGGTGAGATTCCCTTCCAGGGCGGAATGGAAATGTGACGCGGTGACAAACGAGTTCAAAACAACCATTTTCACTGACGGGTCGAAAATGGACTGCGGGGTAGGGGCGGGAATCTTCTCTGAATCCCTCAATATCTCTAGTTCATTCCGTCTACCCAATTCATGCAGCGTATTCCAGGCGGAAGTTCTTGCTGTACGAGAGGCGTGCCGTCTCCTCAAACATACATCGATACAACTTAACACCATAGCCGCTATCAAAGCCATCGTATCTGCGGCTTCCTCCTCCAAACTTGTTGAACAACGCAAGGAGGAGCTTGCCGCTCTCGGTCATCTGTCTAGGATCAGCCTCATCTGGTTGACTGGTCATAGTAACATTGACGGAAACGAAAGGGCTGATGAATTGGCGAGGCAGGGATCTGCCCTTGACTGCTCCCGTGCGGAGGGTGTCAACATTCCGTTAGGGGCTCATTTTCTTGCAGATGCTGGTAATAGATGGCGAGGGTTGCAGAACTGTGTCATATCCAGGCAGATGTGGCCCAAATATAACTGACGGAGAACACAAGATCTACTAAACAGAAACCGGGTTGATATTGCTAGAGTTCTGGCAATTAGCACTGGCCATTGGCCCATAGGGGTCCACGCAGCCAGACTGGGCATTACTTTTAATGCTCTTTGTCGTAGCTGCAACGTGACCAACGAGCCTGAAACAATCCTTCACTTCCTTTGTAAATGTCCCGCTCTTGGTAGAGTCAGACACCGTATACTTGGCAGACACCTTTTTGATAATATTAGTGAGCTAGCGGAGACAAGCATCGGAGACATCATCAGTTTCCTCAATGCAACGGGGTGGATTTAAATAATCCTTTCTCTCCTTTCCCACAAGTACAACGTCAGTTTTTACAACAATTTAGGTCACTTGAGTTGTGGTATTAAAACGGCGCCTTTGCGCTAATTATGTTTCAGCATAGTATGCTGTCACAACCATACCTACCTACCTACCTACCTACCTTGACGTCAGGTAACGCAGTTAGTTCCGCATTTAAATGTGAATTTGCTATCAGCCTCAGACTTTGGGAAAAATCTTGAGAAGCATGTTAACCAGCGAATAGCATAAATTCGCATAAATTGCTTCTGCAAGGTCCCCAACCAAACTTGAGGACAGTATCTTATCATATTATGATCATCACTGCTGATTTTAATGCAAAAAAATTCTGGAGATCACATTTCGAAGCGAAATCAGAACTTTCATTCTAAAACCTACACACGGGAAACAAAACTATCGTACGACATTTTTGTCTGGCTCGCCTTTACGACAAGCAACTGAAGTAGAAATAAGTTTTGTGCTAAAGGTAAGACAATTTTGCCTTAAAAGCGAGGGCTATGAGCATAAATGTGGCCCACACGTGAACACGACAAGGGCCTGACAAAACGATTGTCTGACAAATTTACGATAAGCAGTCGAACAATAATTCACTCATTATTTTTTGTTTACTCGTATCCTCAGACAACACCCGAATGAAGGTATGTTGAACTTTTCGCTGAGGTAAACAATTTGACTCAGCTTGTAAATGAGCCTACACGTATACCGGACATTGAAAGTCATTCCGCCAACACTTTGGACTTGTTTCTTACTTCGTACCCTGATAAGTACATCATTGATGTTCTAGCGCCTCTAGGTCGGTCTGACCATAATATCGTACCAGCTAAATTCTCGTACTTCGACCACTCAGTTAAAGAAAAAAACTCCTAAAAGAAAAGTATGGCATTACGAGAAAGCCAACTGAAGCAGCCTTAATAGCTTCTTTGGGAGTTTTAACTGGTCGCTATGCTTCCTCGATAGTGAGGTGGATGCATAGGTACGAATGACTTTATTCCTAACAGAATAAAGAGCATTAAACCTAAGGCAAACTCGTGGTTTGACCAGAGCAGTAAAGAGGCTATCAGGTTGAAAGAAGTAAGCTTTCGGTCTTATAAAGCCAACAAATCTGAGGAAAACCGAAAGAAGTTTAAACAAGCCAGAAAAGACTGCAATGTCCATATTCGACGTGTAAAATTCTTACATGACCAAAAATTGAGGCAAAAAATCCTACAATGTCCCAAAGGTAGTAAAAATTTTTGGTCATTCGTCAAAAATATTAAAAATTCTGCCTCGTCTGCCATCCCCACGCTCATTTACAATGACATTCCAGCTGTCAGCTCCTTAGACAAATCTAATCTGCTTGCTGCTCACTTTGCAGCGAACTCCACGGTGCCAGATAATGCTTTGTCTCCACCTGTATTTGAGAGCGTCAAATTTTCCATTGGACAGGTCCACTTTCGCACTCGTACAGTTGCAGGAGTACTCAAAGGTCTCAACATACCCCCACAGTTCTGAAGAGGTGTTCTTCTACGCTGGCAAAACCTCTGCATAAGCTTTTCTGTCTATGCTACTCTTCAGGGCTCTCTCCGAGTAGATGGAAAACAGCATTTGTCCAGCCCGTCCCTAAAAAAGGCGACTCTTCCTCCCCGTCCAATTGCCGACCCATTGCACTTACGTCCCTTCTTTCCAAGGTCATGGAAACGCTGATAAATCGTAAGCTTATAAAATATCTCGATTCACGAAAACTCCTTAATGACCGGCAGTATGGTTTCCGTAGCAACAGGTCCACTGGTGATTTGATGGCACATCTCACCAAGAAGTGGAACCAATCTCTCCATCACTTCGGCGAAACCAAGATGGTTGCGCTTGATATTTCAAAGGCATTTGACAAAGTTTGGCATCAGGCTCTTTTGTCGAAAATGCGTGCATATGGCGTCGATAAGTCTCTTCTTCAATGGATTAAAAATTACCTTCCGGGGCGTTCAATACAAGTTGTTTTAGACGGCTTCAAGTCTGCAATTCACCAAATAAATGCTGGTGTTCCTCAAGGCTCTGTTTTGTCTCCGACTCTCTTTCTTATTTTTTATAAATGGTCTCTTGTCTGCAACTTCTAATCCAATCCATTCCTTGGCTGATGACAGTACCCTCAGTTTTTCATATTCGTTCCCTAACTCATGTCCTTGCTCTTCGACCGTAGAAGGGGAACGGCAACGTATGTTAAACACATTAAATTCCGACCTGGACAGCATAATTAAATGGGGTTCAACCAACGGAGTGGAATTTAATGCTTCCAAAACACAATGCTGTTTTCTGTCTATCAAGCGAAACCAAAACCCTCAACCATTATCCATGGATGGTACTTGCATCATTGAAACCGAAAGACTTGCCATTCTCGGTATGTGTATTAATAACCATCTTCGATGGAATGATCACATATTCGAGATCGCCAAAAATGCTGCAAAATGTCTAGGATTCCTTAAGCGGTGCAAGAAATATTTTACTCCGTTTGATGTGGTCTCAATTTATAAGGCATTCATCCGCCCTAAGCTGGAATATAACGCCTATATCTGGTCCAGTGCACCCAAGACCGTTTTGCACATACTAGACAGGGTACAGATTAGTGCGTTAAAACTTATAGGCGATAGGGACATTGTGAATTCCATACATTCACTTGAACATCGAAGAAATGTCTCCTGCCTCTCCCTGTTTTATCGTTTTTTTAATAAAAACTGCTCCAGTGAAATAGCCAGTTGCATTCCTCCCCTTCAAAATTTCACCCGCAATACGCGACATGCTTCGAATGCTTTTGTTGAGCATGACAATCTCATGCTCATCTCTTTAGTGTTTACACTTTTAATCGATTCTAGATACCTTCGTAAAAAAATTAATTTCGGTTTTGTTTGAATTCACACCCATTTCGATATTGCCTGCCCATTGTTTTGTAAGAAATGCAATACAATAATACGAGTACTCTCATCAATCCTTTCACTTCTGAAAAAAAGATACATTTTTGATTTATTATGATTGCAATCATCACTCAATACAGATGACAGCAAAACAATTCGCAGAATTTCCATCATCACACATTCGCTTAAAGATGCACCGCATTCGATTGTAAAATTGAAACGAACAACTAGGAAGTCTCAATAAGTTATTGTTCTAACAGACGTGCTTAAAATGAACAAAATAGAAGGGGTGCAATCGGAACCATCGCATCGCAGAGATATATTTTGCAACTCACCGCATGTCAATTGCCCATTGATTGATCATTATTTGAGTTCCATTGGGAAGTCAATTCAATTGCTTCCTTGATTTTTCAATTCCTTCCTCCTTTAAATTCATACCGTACACACTCCCTCTACAAAATTCCTCGGGGATTTAACATGGACTATAAATGCGTATCTTGATACATGGCTCATTGGGTTTGAAACTCTGCCACAAATTAAAACCAGCACTCATCAATGGTGATTGTCATTTAAATGAGAGAACCATTGAGAGGTCCTTCATTTCAAGAGGATACCAATTTGACGTCATACTCACGTCCTTGAGTTGTAGGATACACTGCACACATTGTATAACCACAGCATATGCGTATGAAAATTATTTAAATTTACGAGCGAAAATATTTAATGTCGTAACTCATTTTAACATAAATACAAAATTCAGGACACCAATTTTCCACTTTAAATTGGCTTGTAGCGAAAATGTCGCAGATTTCGTAATTAAATTGCATTCATCAATATCGGTCCGGTAATCACTTTAGTCAGGGTGCATTGTCCCAGGTCACGTCTTGTTCGTGGTGAAAACTAAAAATGAAGAGGAGTTGTCCTGCACCTTATTATGGTCATCAACGCCCAACTGTCCGTACACAGATACATACTACTATTATGGGCGCGTCCACCTACTCGTAGAATGCAAGAGGAATTAGCTCGGGGGTAGGTACGAGCAGCACACAGTTTTAGAGAGAATTTAATAAATTAAGTAAAGGTCAAGCGTAATACTCTAAGCAGGCTTGTACGTGGCTAAACAAAAATGCACGTCTTTTCCCTTGTGCATAATTTTCCATATCTGCGCCCTATTCAAAGAGGTTACGGAATGTTTTTTTTTTTTTTGGTTTTTGGTGAGGGGAAGAACACAGCAAATTGAAATTCTTATCGAAGGTCAAGTGGACACGAAAATAGTCACAGCAACCTTTAATATATTTACATTCTCGTATAAAGAGTGTCTGTTCTAAAGGGGCTATTTCCATCATAAAATGAGTTTTCAGAAAAGTGCAAAAACCGATATCTTGGGAGATATGTTTAATAGTCTTTGTTTGTGTAGGCATTGGATAGAAGAACCCATATTGCGAAATACTTTTTGTTTTACTTTAATATTATAGTATTATAAAATTAGGAAACAAAAAATTTCGTTTCGGAATGTACTAGTATTATACTCGCCCAACTTCAGGTTGATCGTTGACACGAACCGAGCTGCGACCAACTTCAAGTTGGAGTCGGCCATTCCGTTCTGATAGTTGGCCACGTAGACACATAAGGAAAAAGGAAATAATTGTGTAGTTTGTTTTAAATTTCTAAAAACAGAAAAATAAAGTAAACGTTTATTGCTAAAATATCAATATACTAGGTGGGGGAAAAGTAACCTCTTTGGGAATGAAAAAAAAATTTTTTTTAAATGTTTTTTTTATTTTATTCAATATAGTCCCCTTTTAGCTTGATACACTTATTCCAGCGATTTTCCAACTTCTTGATCCCGACCGAAAAATAAATTCCCCGAAAGGTCTGCAAAATACTCCTCCGTGGCGTCGATGATTTCCTCGCGTGAGCTGAATTTTTTATTGATGAACCATCTTTTGAGGTTTGGGAAGAGATAATAGTCCGGGGGAGCCAAATCGGGCGAATACGGTGGATGCGACAGCAATTGGAGCCGTAAGTCATTGATTTTAGCCTTGGTTGCGATGCTCTTGTGCGCCGGCGCATTGTCTTGCAAAAACAAAATTTGTTTTCGCTTCATGTGAGGCCGTTTTGCAGCAATTTCGGCCTTCAATCGCTCCAATAATGCACAGTAATACTAGCTGTTGATGGTTTTTCCTTTTTCGAGGTAGTCCACGAAGAGTACGCATTGAGCCTCCCTCGGCCGCTTCGGAGCACTCGTGCCGGCTTCAGTCCATTGCACTCATTCTGTTCTCTGGTTTGTAATAGTAGATCCAGGTTTCATCAACAGTTACCAATCGAGGCCAAAAGTCCGCCCGATTCCGCATCAGCAAGTCCAAACACTCTTTCGAAGTGCTCTCGCGTTCGTGTTTTTGGTCAGGAGTGAGCATGCGCGGCACCCAGCGGCAGGTTATTTTTTTTAATAGCAGAATATTGCCCAAAATATGGCGTGTGCGCTCAGTACTAATCTTTGTGGTATCTGCTAGCTCGCCCACCTTCACTTTCCGGTCAGCCAACACCATTTCATATATTTTTTTGACATTGCCCTCTGTAACCGCATCGGAGGGCCTGCCGCTGCGGACTTAATCGGTAGTGGAGTTGCGGCCACCACGAAACTCTCGAAACCAATATTTGACGGTGTAATCTGACGGAGCATTAGCCCCATAATATTTATCCAATTTGTTTTCTTTTGTTTCCTTCGCCGTTTTGCCTCTCAAAAAATAATGTTTTATGAGAGAACGAAAATCGTTTTTGTCCATACTCAACATGATGCCAAACACGTCAACAACAATCAGCTGTCAAAACAAAACTAAAGACAGTATCGCACTGAAATTTGACATGTCTGCCTAAATATGAATGGACTTCAAGGCACCATGAAGTGCAGTAGCAGCGCATTCTGGCGGTCAAGGAGATTACTTTTCACCCCACCTAGTATGTATGTATGTACACCCTGCTATAGCACTTTCTATACTCTATCAAGGGTATATTAATTTTGATACATAATTTCTAATATAGAGAAATAAAACGGTAGATCCCCAAAAGTATATATATTTGCGACCGACATCAAAAGTTATGTAGATCTAGCTATGTCCGTCACTCCAAGCCTTAGATTTTGAGCTAGTAACATGAAATTTGGAACATAAGCAAACAGTACAAGTGTAAAAGTTATAGAAATCCGCAGCCAGGCACGCCCACTTTCCAAAAAATATCCATTTTCTCAAAATGTTTGATAGAAACTGAAAAATATTGTCTCGGTAAAATATTTAGACGTTAACTTTCTCTAAATTTCGTAATCCGGGTATATCGAAATCAACATCACTATATTATAATTAAGGAATTTGTTCCAGAATCAGTGAAGAAAAAGTCATAACAAGTTTAGGTAGTTCAGATTCTCATACGCAAACGTATGCAAACGTAATATTACGTCTGAAATCATCAGAAAACCGTTCACGTACTGAGAGACTAAACGAAATTGGACAGATGAAGCTAAAGTAGTGATACGGGAAAAGAAAACGGCTTTCAAGGCTTTGTCAAAGTGCTCTTATACTAATAGAGATGAAAAAGCTCGCCTTGAAGTGATATACTCGTATAGATGGTGCAAAGGTCTCGCGAAGAAGAAGTGCGACGAATTTCAAGCAAAAAGAATGGATGTCTGATAGGAACCAGGCTATCCAGGAGCTTCAACAAAACAACTTGAATATGGAAACAACTATCTTCAAAATAGCCGCCCAGGGAAGAATAAATGCTCAGGAAATACGTCCCCCAAAGTTTATTAACAATGCTCAACGCCAGCTTCTTGTGGAAGACGACAAAATTCTCCACAGATGGCGACAGTATTGTGAAAGACTTCTGAATGAACAGTTTCCCCGGGTATACTTTCCAAGACCCGCTCCTAACCATGACGAAGTATTCGACATTACTGTAGAAGAAGTTAGGAATGTCAAATACTCCAAAAAAAGAAAAGCTGTTGGGCCAGAGAAGATACCCTCTGAGTTCTGGAAAAATATGGGAGACACATATCTCCAAACTTATGGGCGGTGATCCAATGCCTAATCAGTGGAAGGAAAGTTATCATCTTCCTCTGCAATACGCGCAACTGCGATAACTACCGTTCTGTCAAGCTGATGTCACACACCATGAAGATCGTTGAGCGGGTATTAGATGGCCGACAGCGGAAAATAATACGACTATCTGATAACCAGTGCTGGTTTGTGTCGGGTAAATCACCAATAGCTGCAATCCAAAGTATAAGGATCATAATGGGAAAACATCGAGATTCCTTAAAGGACTTGCACAGTTCAAATATTGTGCTGCCCGTTCTCTGATCACCACCGGTCAATTCCAGACATTTATTCGAATGGAAAAGTGTTTCTCAAGTACGAAAAGTTCAAATATCTGGGATCTATGATCAATAGCGAAGCAACTTGTCATGATGACATAAATCATCGCGTAAGCGTAGGGCGGATGAAGTGGCGGGAAAACTCGGCAATTTTCTGTGACCGAAAAATGTCCCCTAAGCTGAAAGGAGGTACACCGCAGTTGTACGTCCGGCGCTCACATACGGTTCACAGTGCTGGACAATGTACAAAAAGTATGAGGGCAAATTAAGATACTTCGCATGACAGCAGGAGTAACAAAGCTGGATAGAATAAGAAGTTCAAAGTTCGAGGAAGCCTTCATGTAAAAGAACCCATCACAAGCAAGATAGAGCACGACCGGCTCAGTTGGTATTGTCATGTTCAAAGGAGAGATCCTTCGAACCCCGTCAAAAAGGCAATATCAATCAAGGTTCCTACGCAATCGCGCAAAAACGACAGACCAAAAACCAACTGGATCACACAAATGCGAAACCACCAGCATTTGATTGGCCTCAGTGACGAAGTGATCCGAAACCTGGAAGTCTGCCGGTACTTCCTGAGGTCAAACCGGTAAAACCCACAGGCGGCCCAGTAGGGAAGCAGTAAAGTGGGAGGGTTGTGATCCTTCTACTCCAGGTCATAACTTCGCCGTAAGGAAAAGAAAAAGAAGAAGAATGGTTTAAACACAAAGCTTTGGAACTTAAAATATCAAAGTGTCAGATTTTTTCAGCATACGGTATACCATTACCACATTTAATGATTATTTTTTAAACGGTCGTGTGATTCAATTGTCAAAGATCTCAGGACCATATTTGACAATAAATTTAAATTTCTCATTGCATTATGATTAAGCCATTGCCGAGTCAAACTTTATGGAAGGCTATCTTGAACGCAATAGGAAAGACTTTCGAAATATGTATGGCCTTAAAGGTATATACTGTCCTATACTGTTGGTTAAACCCTATTTAGAATATAAGTCCATCATTTGCGATCCACCATACGAGTACGGTATTCACGAGCTAAGATTAGAAAGAGCTAAACAAAAAAAACTTCACGGGATGTTTTATTCGCAAATTGAATATATTTGAAGAACTTCCTGATTATGACAGAAAGTGTAAATTGATTGGCTTACAAACCTTGAGTTTCAGGCGAAAGGAATATTCTCTATAAGACAAGTAAGTGGATAAGACATTTTTCTTAATTGACTTTACACAGACTTTTCATTTCTGCAAAAGATAAAGAATCATAGCTTCTCCCCTGACTTACAGAAACCTAAATATATATCGTGAGTCTGTTAAAAACTTCTTTCACTATCGATTGAAATCTGTTTTATTTCTGTTCGCTTCTGGGTCGAAATTACTATTCAAACTCGCCACTCTCCTTTGAAAATTATTGAATATACGAGTAGTAGATTGGTCTTATTCCGTATTCCATCGAAGGACACTTTTGGGAAAATAAATTACCTCTTTAGGAAAATCTTCCCTCAAATAATTAATCTAACGCACGTACAATTGCAGTAACCGAATCGAATGGGTACACGATTATTTTAACATGTAAATGCACTTTTGGTAATCAACCCCGAGTTTCGTTGATAGGCGTTTAATTTGTGTCATTAAAAAGGGAAAAGTGCAATCAGTGCGTAGGTAATCGAACAGGTTTCCTGCATTTCATTCATTGAAATGTTCGTGAGTGTTTTTTGTGAAGGACTGACTACTGTTCAAATTTGAAACCATTAGAAACTACATACATCCATTTGTCAAGGAGATTGACGGATGTGAAAAGTTTTTTAAATGTTAGTACGAGTACAATTATTTATAAATTTCTCCTTGTGCATCATATTCGAGTAGATAGCGGTGGTCACTCTCCACGTGCTGCATCCATATAACAGCACGGATTCAACGTTGGAGCGGAACAGTCTTAGCTTGGTGTTCAAACTGATTGCATTGCTTCGCCATATTTTGGACAACATCCCGAACGCGGCCTTGCTTTGGCGATTCTGTTGGCTATATCCAGTCCGGTTCCACCATCGGTCGAGACAATACTCCCAAGATACTGGAAATCCTCTACTCTCTCTACCGGTTGTCCAGCAATGCATATTTGAGCCGATGAGTTCGTTCCAAGACTGATAATTTTAGTTTTTGAAGTATTAATTTTCAGCCCGACGACGCCAGCCTCCCTCTCCACATCTGCTGTCATTTGGTGGAGGTCCATAATTCTATGAGAGAGTAAGCATACGTCGTCAGCGTAGTCGGGGTGTTTAAGTTGGGATGTGAGAGTCCATCGAATTCCTCCATTTCCCGTCGACAAAGCTGCACGAAGCACATCGCTAATCACCAATAGGAATAGTATTGGTGAAAGAATGCAGCCATGTCTTACCCCACTTTGGATCTCAAATTCCTCAGACAACCTTCCTCTGTGCAGAACGTGACATTTGGACCCTTCGTAAGTAGCTTTGACAATAGCAATTAATTTATCAGGAATACCTCTCCTGCGTAAGGTACGCCAAATAAACTCCCTGTTAACACTATCGAACGCCTTCTCAAAATCGATGAACAGCAGGTGAAGTGGCGATCGATATTCAACGCTCTGTTCGATGATAATCCGCAGGGTGTTGATGTGGTCGACACAGGAGGATCCAGAGCGGAAACCTGCTTGTTCGGCATCGAGTGTGTCTTCGAGGTGTTGTTTGATTCGCTCCAGGATGATTTTAGCTATTATCTTAGCTACAGCAGGCAGCACGCAGATACCTCTCCAGTTTCCGCACTCCATTAAACTACCTTTCTTAGGAAGCTTGACGATCATTTCCTTTTTCCACTCGTCAGGAAAGTTCTCGGCTTCCCAAGCTCTCTCTATAAGTGGAAGCAGAAGCTCAGCCGATGTTGTTGGCGCTGCTCATAAGAGCTCTGCGGGAATACCGTCAAGTCCGACCGCCTTGTTGGTTTTAAGTGCTTTGATCGCTGTAGTGATTTCATCCTTACTGGGAGGCGCGGTGCGTATTCGGGCATTTCTTACCTCGGACACCTCATTCTGATTTGGGAACATATCGCTAGCGAATACACGGTTTAAAACCGTAGCAAAATGCTCCTTCCATCTCTTAAGATGGTCCTCATCCGAAATAAGCAAGGAACCGTCTAGGCTTTTCACTGGGTGTTGGCTGGAGCTGCGACCACCTGTCAGCTCTTTAGTGATTCTGTAGACGGTCCTACTATCGCACCTTCGTGCAGCATCTTCTGCTTCTGTAGCCAGCGCGTTGATGTAGTTGCGCCTGTCACGTCGCACGCTACGCTGAACTTCTCTCATCTTCATGCGATATAGGGACTCTAGCTCATTACTCCCTGCTGCTGGAGCGGCTGCAATGCTAGTTTTTAGCTGTTTCCGTTCGTCAATCCGTCTCCAGGTATCCTCGGAAAGTCACGCCCTATGCCTTTCCTGTGATCGACCAACAATTCTTTCAGCACCTGATGTAAAAACATTTTTCACAGCACACCAATGGTCTTGGATGGTTGTGGGCAGTGAGCTGCTGATTGCTTCCACACCTTGCGAAATGTGCTCCCTTTATTGTTGGCGCACTGAGGGATCACTAAGTCTATCGATGTTGAACCTGGGCATTCTTGTATTGTCGTGGGATCTTCGAACGGCAGCAGTGCGTAGTTGAAGAGTAGCTATCATAAGATGGTGATCTCGTACTATCCCCACATCTGCTCCTCGCCTGTTTCGGACGTCCAGGAGACTACTTCTAAAGCGGCGTCTGATAGCAAAATGGTCAATTTAATTGGAAGTTGCTTGCCTGTCGTTGGAAACCCAGCTGACTTTGTGGCAGGTCTTGTGCTCAAACATGGTGCCACCTATCACAAGGCGGTTGGCATTGCAGAAATCCACAAACCTTTCGCCATTGTCATTGCGGTTGCCTAGTCCATTCTTCCCGATTACATGTTTGAGCCCTTCGTTGTCGTTGCCTACCTTGGCATTCAAATCCCCCATCAGTATGACAATGTCTCCATTTGGTGTTGTATTGAAGACGGCGCTTAAGAGATTGTAGAAGCTCTCCTTCTCGTCCTCAGACGAGCCCTCCGTTGGGGCATAACACTGTATGATGGTGACGCGTCGTACTCTAGTCCGGAATCTGGCGGACATAATCCTATCACCATAAGGTTGCCAGGAAATTAGGCCTTTGCGTGCTGTTGGTGTTAGCAGCAGTCCGACTCCATATTCCCGCGGACATCCAGATGGTCTTCCGGAATAGAGTAGTATAGTGTTATGCGCTGGGGACTGGTACTCACCCGCTTCTAACCATCTGATTTCGCTTACCCCCAAAATGTCCAGTCTGTATCGCATGAATTCTTTTTCCAATTGAAGGTATCTGGCATTGTGAGGTCCTTCACTTCCCGAGTCGAGGAGCGTCTTCACATTCCAGAAACCTATTTTTGTCCGAGTACAATAGCCAAAAGTCGTCAACATGTGATCATTCCTTATCCGAGGCATAGTGTCGGTTTCTGTAGCAATTAGGGTTCGTTAACGCAGGTTGCTAGCCCACGTTACCTAGTCTAGAATCAAGGCCCTAGACAACCCGCACTTGCAGTTTTAACCTACACGCATAAGGGTTTATACGTATAGTTACCCGGGGACCACCACTAGGAGGTAAAGCAAGCACTTCATCACGAACTTGATTGTTGCGCTACTGGCCCAAGCCAAGTTTTGAGCAGTCAGTAGTTTCCCGATCAATCGCAATGCAGATCCCCAAAGTGCCTGCGCAATATTTTAAGGATTTTCTGGCCCAATCGTATCTCTAACGAACATCTTTACGAAAGAACGGGTCAGGAACCTATAGGGGCACAACCATCCAACGACGGAAGTGGCAGTGGATTGGTCACACGCTCCGAAAGGGTGACAGCTCCATAGCGAACCATGCTATTCAATGGAACCCCTTAACTCAGGATGGCAGACGACCTGGTGGTCCAAGAAGAACATGGCACAGAGCAGTCGAGAAGGAAGCACGGCAGTTGGGGAAAAGCTGGGGAGAGCTGAGACACATTGCCAGAAACCGTACACGATGGCGCGTAGGCGTAGTGTAGGCCCTAGGACCCACAAGGGGATATAGGACATAAACAAACATATTCGAGTAGATATTTATAGTGAAATACCGGAGTTGTGTTGTATTTGGCCCCATTTGTTTTTTTTTTTTTAATGTTGGCTCATTGATCCTTGTTATAAGAAAATGGTTCCACTTTGGTTCATTCTGCCCTAATACTCGTATATAACTTGCTTGTATATATGTTTTGATATTGTAACATAATGTAGCATAATAACTACGCCCCAAAAGATGCAACACATTCCGAAGTGTCTTTTCATTCGAGGTTCGTGTCCACAGTAAGAGACGAATTATGTCTAAGACGACGTCGCAGAATTAAGAGAGAATTATAACCGCAAGAGAATTATAACCGCAAGAGATTATTAGCTGCAGCTGTCATCTTAGAATTATTACATCAGAATTTTCTTGTTCCAGTGGTCGAAGAATTTGCTAGAAGTTTCTGGCTATCAGAAATGCGACTATATAAGGACAGATGGCGATCGAGGCAAGGCAGTTGGGTTTTGAACCGCACGAAGAGATTGGAAAAGTGATAACAGCCGAAGTTGTAATTGAAAGTTGAGAGTTAACAAAAAGAAGTAATTAGTTTGGATTTATGAATTAAGTAATTGAAAGGAGATAAAGTGATTTGAGAAAAAAAGAGACCTTGTAAGGAAGGAATTTGCGAAGAATAGTATAGTGTGAACTTGAATTGTTCTATAGACTCGAAAATAAAGAAATAATCTCACAGAATAACGTTTTATCTACTCGAGCCGTAGCTCGCATATTACAATATAATGCTTAATTATGATGTATAATGCTTAAACTGTAGTACCATTTGGTGAGGTATAAAATTATATTTGAATGCCTTTTTCTAAATGCTATTCATACAGATCCGGATTTTAAGGCATTAGCTATGCATTGCTAAGTAAGTCTCTTTTTGGGTATAAATGCATTGAAGAATCTGAATGCATCCATATTCACTCCTTACATAGAGATAATGTGAACTGAATGGAGCACTTTGTTAATTAATTATGTATAATAGCTTTGAGTATTGAAATTTGTTCGTGATTTGTTTTCTAAATATGTATGTGCGCACTGAGAAGCTATTTCCATTTAATTCGGGGTGACGATTTCAAAAAATACTCAGAAACTCAACAAACTCGATCTCCTTCCGATAAAACAAGACTCAACAAGGCCACACAAGATCTTAAGCTTGAGATAAAGCTAATCCGAAATGAGACAATGAAAATATATCTCTCAGAGCTAACTGCTGACAAGAGTACTGAATATTTACTTTGGAAAAGTACAAAATATCTTAACCGACCAACAAATCATATTCCTCCAATAAGATGCAATAATGGGCAATGGGCTAAAAGCGATGAGGAAAAACCTACTGCTTTTGCAGACCACCTAGCGAATACCTTTAAGCCTAATGATACTATCTGTGATGAGCTTCTAAATCTCAATGAAAATGCCCGTTCTATGATTCCTCCGATTACAATGCATGAGTTAAAATATGAGATAAGGCGATTAAAAGACAAAAAAGCTCCAGGTTTTGACTTGATCACTGCAGAAGTCCTGAAGCGACTGCCAAACAAAGGGTTAGCTAAACTCTTGCGGTTAATGAATAAAACTATTAGCCTTGAGTATGTACCAAGTGTCTGGAAAGTAGCTGACGTGATAATGATCCCTAAACCAGGTAAAGACCCTCACGAGGTATCCTCATATAGACCAATATCTCTACTTCCTTCAACATCAAAGTTGTTTGAAAGATTGAATTTTAAGCGTCTCAAACCAATCGTAGAGTCAAGAAACCTAATCCCAAATCACCAGTTTGGCTTTCGAAGCAAACACTCCACAATAGAACAAGTTCACAGAATAACAACTAAAACCGAAAGAGCACTAGAAGAAAAAAAGTATGTTCTGCAATTTTCTTAGACATAGCACAGGCTTTCGATAGAGTATGACATGAAGGTCTGCTCAATAAACTAAAAGTGTACCTACCAGAACAGTTTTTCCACCTAAAGGAGTCTTATTTAACATCGCGATACTTCCGTATAAAACAAGAAAACTACTACTCTAAGCTAGTGCAGATCGAAGCCGGAGTTCCTCAAGGAAGCGTCCTCGGACCTCTGTTATACCTCCTTTACACTAAAGACCTACCCACAATGCCCTACACCAAGACTGCAACTTTTGCCGACGACACGGCAGTTTTAGTAGTGGGAGATACAACGCTAGAATCGACGCAAAAGCTGCAAGCTGCTACAGACCAAATTATCAGGCGGAGTCAAAGATGGCGTATAAAACTGAATTCGAGTAAATCTGTACATACTGACTTCACAAATAAGTCTATCTCGTACTCCAATATAGCAATATCAGGCACGACAATACCATATGCAAATACAGCGAAGTATCTAGGTATGACTCTAGATGCCAAGCTTCGTTGGAAAGAGCATATTAAAATCAAAAGACTAGAATTAGACTTTAAATGGTGAAAATTAGAATGAGTTATAGGCAGGAAGTCAGGACTATCAATTAATAATAAAATTCTTTTGTATAACCAGTTCAACTCTGGGGATGTGCCAGCCAGACCAATATTGCAGTCATCCAACGATTCCAGAATAAGGTCCTTCGAAGTATTGTGAATGCTCCATGGTACATCAGAAACAACGACCTCCATCGGGACCTATGCATTCCTACTGTTCTTGAAGAGATCAACTCTAGGGCCAAAGCACACGAGTAGAGACTTCAGGAGCATATTAACGAGGAAGCAACAATTCTTCTAAACGTATATGGCGTGAGACGACTGCAACGTATAAGACCGTCAGATCTTGCAAGGCAACCGTACCTTGCCACGTACTCTACTAGATAGTAACAGAGCGATAACAACGAGCGAAAAGAGGCGCTCGGAGTGAACTTAACCTCCAACGCTTTGGATGGATTAAATCCCATCTATGCTCTTGTTACTGTCATTAAAAGTTAACATACAACAAATTAAATGTACCTTAAAAATAGTAAACTGTCAGCCATTTACTTTTCTTCCGCTAATAATACTGAAAAGCAAACTACTCGTTAGTTTCATAACTAGTCGCAGTGTAAACAAACATTTGTAATTCCTTGTAGTTTATTTTGTTAAAAAAAACTTTGTAGAAAAATCAAAAATCTAAAATCTGGATTCTAGTTATGTTTTCGTAGGACGCACAGTTTTAGAGATTCGAATTCAACTGCGATTAGGGTGGCCATGGTGTAGTGGTAATATCATCGCTTGACATGCTGTTGGTTCACGGTTCAATCCTAATGTCAAGAATTATCTACAGTGGCTCAAAGTAATAACCGGACACCCTTATTTTCTTATTATTTATGTACAAATTGAAAACAATAAAAGACAATTACTTCAATTTTCATCAATTTTTTATTAACAAAACGTATAAAGTACAATAAAAACCAAAACAATATTAGTTCATTTAAATAACATAAAAAACAAAAATAGTAAATACATCAAAAAATAACCTCAAAGTAATATTCGGACCAAATTTCAAATTATACATTTCATAAAAAATATACATTTCATATTTCTTTTTTTTTTTAAATATTTAGTAGAGTCCTTTTTGTTTTAAAACTGCTTTAAGTCTGTCCGGCATAGAAGAAACCAGTTTTTTGCAATAGGATGTGTCTATTTTGTTCCAATCCTCTTTTAAAGCCTCTGCCAAGTCTTTTTTATTGGAAATTGTGTAGCTTTTCAATTTGTTGTCTAAATGATCCGATAAATGTTCGATTACGTTTAGGTCCGGGCTCTGCGGAGGCGTTTCAAGTACATGTGGACAAATATAGATCAACCACAGACGAACGTTTAAAGCCTTGTGTTTTGGATCGTTGTCTTGATAAAAGTTGTAGCAATCTCCAATGGCCAAATTTTCTCCACTCTGCTTCAGGTTATTCTTTAAAATATTCAAATACATCATTTGGTCCATATTTCCCTCAATTGTATGCAGTTTTTCAGGTCCGGCGGAAGACATACATCCCCCCATACCATTAACGAGCCACCTCCGTGCTTTACAGTGGGTCATAAGTTTTGTTTTGCTAGCTCGGTATTGGGCTTTCTCCAAACATATGATTGACCATCTGACCGAAATATATCAAATTTACTTTGATCACAAAAAATTACCTCCTTCCAGAACGAAAAATCACGATTTTTGTATTCCTTTGCAAATTGTTTCCTTATTTTTCTATTGCGCTCACAAATAAACGGCTTTTTCCTAGCTACTCTCCCATTAAAATTATGCTTTCGTAATACAATTCGTATTGTTTCAGTATTAGCGATTTTTCCCAATTGTGTTTCAGCTCGTTCAGCTAGCTTCGGTGCACTCAGCTTTGGGTCTTCGGTCTCTGTGAATATTTTACGCCGGCTAGGTTTAGGTTTATTTTCTAAAGTTTTTGTGGCCAAATAGCGTTCTATTATATAATGCACGGTAGAAGGACTTCTTTTAACTATTTCAGCGATATTACGAATAGTATTTTTCTCATTATAGTGATCAATTATTAACTGCCACACTTGCAAGGATGTTTGACAAAGTTTTTCCATTTTTAATTGCGGTACACAATACTTTCTTGCACCAAATGCGTTTGGTGAATGAAGGAATAGTGTGAAATTCATATTGTGTGCACATAAAGTGGGGTTCCCCGAATACTGAAAGCATAAAATGTACAGCATTGCCAACTGTCTGATTATTACTTTGAGATATATTTCCGATTAGTTTGGTATTTTAGTTAAAACCTTTAGTGAAATTAATGAATTTTATTTTTATTTTACTTTATTTTAGTTAACGTAAATCTAACTTAATCAGAATAAATGTATATTATTTTGCTATTAAATCATAGAAATTAGTATGAAAGTAGGTGTGTCCGGTTATTACTTTGGGCCACTGTATTTGTTTCAAATGAAATAAATAAAAAGTCGATTAATTGCGAATGCTAAGTCAACTCTACTGCGACGGCATAACACTGGCAGTAGGGTGGTCAAATGGCTTAAAAAATGCAACTTGATCGTGATGATGACATCAGAAGAACGGAAGAAAATACTGTGAATCATGAGCAATGACAATAAAACCAAAACAAAAATGCTCCCCAGTTATCTGGACGCTACCCTTTGAGTTTACAGAAACTTAATACCATCTGAGTTTCAAACCACTACACTAGATCTTTCTTTCTTGCTATCTTTCTGCCTATTTGGCGTGCGCAAATTATAAAAAAAAAATTCCAATAACCTTGCGATAAAGTCGAACATTATGGACACGTTCCTACAATTTTGAAAAATTTTGAAAAATTTAGCATTATTCTTGTAAAGTTTTCAATTACAGTAAAAAAAAAATATTCTTTTTTTATTATCCTATAATTCGTATTCATAAGATGCACCGTTTTCTAAATCAGGTTGAAAGAAGTAAGTTTTCGGTCTTATAAAGCCAATAAATCTGAGGAAAACCGAAAGAAGTTTAAACAAGCCAGAAAAGACTGCAATGCCCATATTCGGCGTGTAAAATTCTTACATGACCAAAAATTGAGGCAAAAAATCCTACAATGTCCCAAAGGTAGTAAAAATTTTTGGTCATTCGTCAAAAATATTAAAAATTCTGCCTCGTCTGCCATCCCCACGCTCATTTACAATGACATTCCAGCTGTCAGCTCCTTAGACAAATCTAATCTGCTTGCTGCTCACTTTGCAGCGAGCTCCACGCTGCCAGATATTGCTTTGTCTCCACCTGTATTTGAGAGCGTCAAATTTTCCATGGGACAAGTCCACTTTCGCACTCGTACAGTTGCAGGAGTTGCAAAGGTCTTAACATACACAAATCCGCTGGTCCAGATGGTATCCCACCCATAGTTCTAAAGAGGTGTTCTTCTACGCTGGCAAAACCTCTGCGTAAGCTTTTCTGTCTATCCTACTTTTCAGGGCTCTTTCCGAGTAGATGGAAAACAGCATTTGTCCAGCCCGTCCCCAAAAAAGGAGAATCTTCCTCCCCGTCCAACTATCGACCCATTGCACTTACGTCCCTTCTTTCCAAGGTCATGGAAACGCTGATAAATCGTCAGCTTATGAAATATCTCGATTCACGAAAACCCCTTAATGACCGGCAGTATGGTTTTCGTAGCAACAGGTCCACTGGTGATTTGATGGCATATCTCACCGAGAAGTGGAACCAATCTCTCCATCACTTCGGCGAAACCAAGATGGTTGCGCTTGATATTTCAAAGGCATTTGACAAAGTTTGGCATCAGGCTCTTTTGTCGAAAATGCGTGCATATGGCGTCGATGAGTCTCTTCTTCAATGGATTAAAAATTACCTTCCGGGGCGTTCAATACAAGTTGTTTTAGACGGCTTCAAGTCTGCAATTCACCAAATAAATGCTGGTGTTCCTCAAGGCTCTGTTTTGTCTCCGACTCTCTTTCTTATTTTTTATAAATGGTCTCTTGTCTGCAACTTCTAATCCAATCCATTCCTTGGCTGATGACAGTACCCTCAGTTTTTCATATTCGTTCCCTAACTCATGTCCTTGCTCATCGGCCGTAGAAGGGGAACGGCAACGTATGTTAAACACATTAAATTCCGACCTGGACAGCATAATTAAATGGGGTTCAACCAACAGAGTGGAATTTATTGCTTGCAAAACACAATACTGTCTTCTGTCTCTCAAGCGAAACCAAAACCCTCAACCATTATCCATGGATGGTACTTGCATCATTGAAACCGAAAGACTTGCCATTCTCGGTATGTGTATTACTAACCATCTTCAATGGAATGATCACATATTCGAGGTCGCCAAAAATGCTGCAAAATGTCTAGGATTCCTTAAACGGTGCAAGAAATATTTTACTCCGTTTGATCTGGTCTCAATTTATAAGGCATTCATCCCCCCTTAGCTGGAATATAACGCCCATATCTGGTCCGGTGTACCCAAGACCGTTCTGCGCATTCTTGATAGGGTACAGAATAGCGCGTTAAAACTTATAGGTGATAGAGACATTGTGAATTCCATTCATTCACTAGAACATCGGAGAAATGTCTCCTGTCTCTCCCTGTTTTATCGTTTTTTCCACAAAAAATGCTCCAGCGAAATAGCCAGTTGCATTACTCCCCTTCAAAATTTCACCCGCAATACGCGACATGCTTCGAATGCACATCAGTTCACCCTAAAGCCTAACTTCGGTCGTACTGTCAAATATAGGGATTCGTTTATAAGCCGAACGACACAAATGTGGAATGATCTACCAGTCTCTGTATTTCCCCATCACTACAACCTTCAAACATTCAAAGCCGGCGTGCATAGGTACCTCCTCTGTTCCTCTTCCCCTTGTCCTTAAAAGCCCGTGCCCTGTAACAGTATAAAGGTATTCATATTCCTTTTGGCGCGCGCGAATTATAAAAAAAAAAAAAAATATTCGCACTTTGAGACGACTATTAAAGTCGGACATTTTGACTACACTTTTACCTATACTTTTCGAAAACCAAAAGGAGTTAGGCTTCTGTCTTGTAGAGAATTTCTAAGCCTGCGATTTCGACCGTAATATGCACTTCTCGGATTACGCACCGTTCGCGAAAACAATGATTTTTTTCTATTAACTGTCGATTAAAGCCGGACATTTTGGAAGACTGGTTGTTCTAAATTTTGTAACAATTCGGCACACATCTTATACAGAATTTCAAAACCTAACATATCGGCCGTAATAATTGTGGAGATATGAGAGTTTACAACCGATTTCCATTAACTGCAATCCGAACGTACATATTTTAAATGTAGCTACGCTATATACATGTAGGCAGACATATAAGCATTCCATGTTAACCTTAAGCTGAGATGAGCACGTGCCATTCTACTCATTCCAGACAATTGGTGGAAGTATAATTCGCAATTTCGTTTTATTCCCTTGCAATGTCTATAATGCAACAAAGCTAGTAAGGGGTGTCGTTAGAAACATTATGCAAATGAAAACAAACGCATTGTGGAAGAGTGTTTTAAAAATATTTAGACTTTAAGAATTAAATGTTTACGTGGAATTTTTTGAAAAGAAACTACGGGTTCAAGTGCTCATGAACGAGCCGCTACTGGTATGAACAGTGTTTCAATAATGATGAACCTACCTTACTTTACTTCACGGTTCCAGCAGTCTTGTTGGATTTAAGCTTTAATCTTCCCTTCACTTTGGTCGGGTTGACGGAATTGTTGATTGTCATCGTGCGGGTAGAATGAGCAATCTGCCTTTTTTTGATGCGCCAATGGATGGATGTTCTAATGCACGATTCGCAAACCCGAATAATCGAGGCCAAAAGTACGCCTACGTACTAATCCACAACCTGCACATGTCTACCACTCTCCCCGTGGGCCTGGTTATAGCAACTTATGCTATATCATCTGTATTTTCCGTTTCTGGTCTTGATTGTCTTTCGATTCTTCTCCGCTCGTTCAGTACGCTCGTTATGAAGGTACAGGTCTCCAGCTAGTCGTCGCCTAACTTCGTCATATGACTTATTCGAAGCTGTGGACTTGGCAGGTTCATTCTTCCCTCTGCAAAGCGCTTGTAGTGGAACGCTGCGTGCTCCGCGTCTTCCTCTTCATCTGGGCATTCTGGGCAGAAAGGCGAGCTATCGTGTTGAAATCTGTGGAGGTATTTTCGAAAGCCGCCGTGCCCGAACAGGACTAATCTTCCTCATAGCGACTTTTTGGTCATCACCGCCGTTTATCAGTCTGCAGAAGCGATCTTTCCAAATTCTCAGCACCGACTGTGACTGTACTATTAGATTTCCTTCTTCATCCCTACATACTTCTGTTCGGGCTTTGTAGTCTTCGCATGCTCTTCTTACCTTCTGGTAAAACTTTTGAACGTCATTGCTGCCATAACACCTCTACACTGACTCGATCTTGCGTTTTTCATAATCTTTCTTCTTCTTTCTTAGAAGCTGGTGTTCTTCCCTCCCCTTCTGCTTGTAGATGTCGTAAGCTCCTTTCATCACTCTATGCAGCATCACTTCATACTCTTGTTTTGCTGCTTGCGCCTGGCGGCACTCTTCACAATCCAGGGAATTCCCTGTGGTGGTTGAAAGAAACGCAGCACATCAGAGACGGTGTTCTTGATGACATGCTGAGAATGATGCCATTGCTCTATCAGCGTTTAACGTTGGTTTCATTGGGCTACTTCAGAGGTTCAGGGACACTCGATAGGAGAAGGCTTTAGCAATCTCTTGGATGTTAAATTGCCTCACAATACTTCTTTGGGGTTGTGGAGTTTGGGTTATCAGCAACAAGGTAGTGATCTGAGTCAATGTTAGCTGCTCGGAAAGTGCGAACATCCGAAATACTAGAAGAGTGCCTTGCATCCAAGCGCTACGTGATCAATCTGGTTGACAGTTAGTTGATCCAGAGAGTGCCAGATCTCCTTATGAGCTTCGCGCCGGCGCAAAGTCGATTAGCCTGAGTCCTTTTCGGAGGAGTTCAACATTTGTGTTAAAAGCGCCAAGCACTATTTTGATGTCATAACATGAGCGCCTTGGCTCAGTGGTTAAGTGCGCGATCACTGAGCGAGAGGTTCAAGGTTCGAATCCAAGAAAACACAAAAATAACAAATAAGTTTCCTCACGGCCCCACCTATCGTGAACGTCTGACAAACATCCAAGAGTAAAACTTCTCAATCGAAAAATTGCCCTTCGAAAACGGCATAAAACTGTGGTTCCCAACCATTCGCTCGTGAGGTGCTCAGCACGAGTGGCTGTGAGAAGCTAGGGCGGCCCTGCAGTGGGCTGTTAGGGCCAAAATATTATTATTATTATTAACATGAACATGGGTCGTAAGTCCTGTTGGCGAGCTTATAAAACTATCTTTGGTCACGTGATCCTTATTCTTTCAGCCCCTATTAGGCTGATATTTTTCAATATTGCTTTAATACGGATTGTTATCAAGAGTTTGCTTATATTCCTAAAACTTAAGACTTCTTGCGTAAGTTTGTCTCTGACAACAAATCTACATCCAAATAAACGCTGCTTCTGCTCCCTGTAGCAGACACCGTAGTACATATCACAGTTTTTCATCTGCTTTTTGCCTGACCTATCCCACCGCACTTCTTGGATGGCGGTGATGTCCGCTTTATAACAGTTAAGAGCCTCCGCTAATTGTTTAGCAGTACGTGCAATGTTAAAGGGCCGAACATTCCACGTGAAGATTCACGCAGTTCGTTGTCCTTATTTCGTTTGCGGAGTTCATCGATAGTAAAATCATCCTTGTTGTTGTTGCTTCGTAACCAGCTTATTTTTCCATGGGAGGTCAGTTATCCTGATGCACAACCCTCCAACCTGGAGAGCCAGATCATTTGTTAAAATCCCTACGACAAAGGGCCGGATATTCTGTCTGATGCCAGTAACCCATTACGGGGATATGAGCGCTACCGTGACCCCACCATATCTTTTTCAACACCCTGATTTAGCCTTGAAAATCCTTATTGAGCTCCTAAAGGCTTTGAAACACAATCTTCAGTCGAGGTACTAGGCACCCAGGCAACACCGCGTCGAGGTGAGAGTAGGAGTTGGTAGGCAGAGGTTAGATTAGGTTGAGGTGCCTGTTAGCAAAATGCCAACACACTTAGACCAATAATAGGTCCATTATGAACCACATGGGTTTGGGAAGCGGCCTCTAGCCTACTCGTTGAACCATTCTGATGAAGCGTAAAAGGTCCCTAACGTCCATTTTATTCAGATCATTCAGGTCGTTGAAACAGAAGGCTCCTAAGTGGAGTTCCCTTCTTTGGGAGAGAGCTGAGCAAGTCCAAAGAAGGTTAAGAATAGTCTCGTCCTCCTCCTTGTCCATGCAACTTCTGCAGAAATCATTTGAGAATACGCCATGCTTTGTTGCATGCTTTTAGACAATGTCTAGTGATGACACCAATTACAGCGCTGATATGCATTCTGAAAGGCCAAATCTGTTTTGTCGCGAGAATTTGTCTTTCCAATAGCATCCAGCTTTAATTTAAGCATGTAGCGATAGGCATACCCAGTAAACTTTTGCACGGAAGGATGGGTATTGTTGTTCCATGTTTGCCAAGTTCGTCAGACTTACAATTTCCTGGAATATCCCTATGCCCCGGCACCCACATTAGGTGAATATTAAACTGCTCCGCCATCTCTATAAGAGACGTTCGGCATCAACGGTCGATATCACGTTTTTCTTTAGCCAAGGCAAGACTTCCCTTATTTCTATTACCTCCGCCTGGAACACGCTACAGTGGTTTGGGAAAAGAAAAGAGAGGTTTCAATTAAGCCTACCAGAGAAGACACCACCACCAATCCCGTCGTTAGTTTTGAACCGTCGGCATAAAAATGTACCGACTTATCTTCCTTAAAGCCACCTTCTTCCCAGAATGATCTGAAAGAGATGGTAACTTGGAAGTTTTTGTCAAATTTTAACTTGGGTATGGTGTAGTCAATGTCTTCAGGGAAGTTGTTAAATTTATTTAAGATGGAGGCGTGGCCATACATTTTTTTAGACCACTGTGAAGTACCTTTAAGGCGAATAGCTGGGTTAGCTGCCATTTGCCCGCCATAAATGTCGAGGGGTTTTAAATGAAAAAGAGTGTCCATAGCTGCGGAAGGTGTCGTTACAGTACTCCGCTAATGCACAGATAAGCTGAACGTTAGACTTTGCTTAATAACGTCTGGTTTATCGCCTTATCCAAGGCAATCCATCAGACAACTACCCCGTACATAAGGATCGGTCTGATGACCCAGATATAGAGTCAGTGAGTTAGTCTGGGTTGTAAGCCCCATTTGTTCCCAATGGCTTTTTTGCCAGAGAAGAGTGCAACAGTGGCTCTCTTTACTCTTTCTTGTGTGTTAGGTTTCCAGCTTAGTTTCCTATCCAAAATAAGACCCAGGTATTTTGCTTCGTTGGAGAAAATTAAGCTTGTTCCATTAAGGGATGGAGGGTCAATAGGTGAGATTTTATATTTCCTTGAGAAGAGGTCTAGTTCGGTTTTGTGGGGACCCCACTGAGCTATACACCTAGATAGCTTATTCAAAGCATTTTGTTGGAGCTCTTTTAAGATAATGAGGTGTTTACCAGAGACTGCCACAGCAATGTCGTTAGCAGAGGCAATAACATCACAACTCTCAGCCTCCAGGATTACCAATAGTTCACTGACCACCAAATTCCAAAGAAGTGGGGATAGGACGCCCCCTTGAGGGGTACCCCTGCTGGTATATCTTCTAACAGATGTCCCACCGAGCTTTGAGTTGATAATCCGTCTATTAAGCAGTAAATTAATCAGCTCTCCAAGTGAGCTATCTATCTTCAGATTTGACAGTTTAACAGTGCTTTCGTTATCGCAGATGAGTAGACGTTGTTAGAAACGCCTTCAATATCTAGGAAAGATACCATAGTGTACTCCATAAATGGAGTATTCGATCTTATTGACTAACGTATGTAATGTTGTTTCTACTGATTTTCCCTTACAGTATACATGTTGAGCCGCGGACAGTAGTTGTGTGTCAATACTGTCACGTAAATGGATATCATTCAGTCGTTCTATTGTTTTTAGAAGGAATGATGATAGACTAATAGGTCTAAGGTCTGTTGGACTAGCGTGTGAATATTTACCAGCTTTGGGTATGAAAACCACATTGACTTCTCTCTATATATGCGGAATATGGACCAGATCCGGATAGCTATGAAATATATTTTACTTACCTAACTAAAAGTATATATACTCTTGAGGTCGGTATGAACATATTACGAGGGTGGGTCTATAAGTCCCTGAAAATTAACACAAATTGTGTCGTCACCTTAAATTTAATTTTTTCTGTCAAGAATCATCTTTCAAAAGAACGCACCCACATTTTCAGACAGATCTGTCAAATAGTTTTGTTGTGGCAGCCATTTTATATAGACGCCTATATAAATTTCCGTTAAAATGGAAAAAAGTGAATTTCGAGTGCTCATTAAACACTATTTTTTGCGAGAAAAAACTATCACGCAAACCAAACAAAAGCTTGACAAATATCATGGGGACTCTTCACCATCGATTGGAATCATTCACAACTGGTTTGCTCAATTTCGGTGCTGTCGTTCAAGCACATGTGACGCCGAACGTTCTGGTCGCCCAATTGAGGTCACCACACCAGAAATGGTCGACAAAATCCATGGTTTGATAATGGACGATCGGCGAGTGAAAGTGCGCGAGCTTGAAGAGGTCACAGGCTTATCACATGGCTCAGTGATTTAGATTTTACATAAATATTTGGACATGAAAAAGCTTTCTGCAAGATGGGTGCCGCGTTTGCTCACAATCGACAACAAACACATTCGTTTGTCAACTTCAAAGGTGTGTTTGGCGATGTTCCAGAAAAATTCGGCTGAGTTTTCGCGTCGTTTCGAAACCGTGGATGAAACAACACACCAGAAACCAAGAAACAGTCAAAACAATGAACTTCCCCCGGTGAATCGAAGCCGAAGAAGGCCAAGGCGGGTTTGTCAGCAAACAAGGTCATGGCGACAGTTTTTTGGGATGCGCGCGGTGTTATTCACATCGATTATCTTGAAAAGGGTAAAACGATCACCGGCGCATATTACACAGAGTTGCTGGATCGATTCCAAGCCGATTTGAAGCAAAAACGGCCGCATTTGGCGAAGAAAAAATTCTTTTTCGCCAGGACAACGCACCGGCGCACAAGTCCGCAGTCGCAATGGCAAAATTGCATGAGCTCCGAGTAGGCTACGTACTCCTCCCTCACCCAGCATATTCCCCAGATTTAGCCCCCTGCGACTATTTCTTGTTTCCAAACATGAAAAAATGGCTCGGAGGTAAGAGATTTGGGTCGAATGAAGAGGTCATCGCTGAAACAAACGCTTATTTTGAGGGGCTCGAGAAATCGTATTATTTGGAGGGCATCACAAAATTGGAGAAACGTTGGATAAAGTGTATAGAGCTGGAAGGAGACTATGTTGAAAAATAAAATATTTTTATACCGAAAAGAGTGTTCCTTATTTCATTTTTCAGGGACTTATTGACCCACCTGTGCATAGCTACCAAAATACTAGTACATCTCGGGGCAAACTATAAAATAAGGCAAATTGTAACGCATCTGAAAGTTAATTAAATACAAATAAAATTTGGATGCAAGAGGTTATCATACAAAATTAAAACTACAAATATTGAATGTATTTACTTTAATAATTGCATGTAGGTGTCTATAACTTCAGCTTTGTTGTAACCGATACTTTACCTATATATGTGGTCACTAGTCAGCCACCCGAGTTAGTTTACATAATTCTTCTCTCGGACAGTTTGGTTTTCCACATTTTGCAGATATTCAAAGGGATAGTTTGCTAACTGTTTACTTAGCAAATTCAATGTTTGAAGTGACTCATCGTTAGAGTATCGGAGATGGTTTTCGGTAGCCGCACCATACCGATGTGGTATTTTTTTATGGAATAATTTTTAAAAACCTATTTGACGGTGTACCAAAATTTAGAAACCAATTTCTGTTGAGTGCAGTACAAATATTAACAACTACATAGACATGCTGACCGTATATGTTTCACAAGGCTGTAAGGATGAAAGGCACCCCGTGAATATTTTTCTTTGAAACACAGAGATTATAAAATTCCTTGATGAGTTGCCCAATTGAAAAGTGATGGAAAACAATGGGAATCGTACAGAAATGATGTCGGAGCGTGCCGGCAGATGACACGTGCCACTTGCTTTATTGCGAACATTATGTTATGTTATAGAGGAGAGGTACGAGTATCATACATACATATAGATTTTTGACAAAAGGGTATAGCATATTTTAAGCAATTTTGATTGTTCATGTTCATATTTGTATATAATGTAAGCGCACATATCTATTGTGTATACAATACATACCTAGTCGAGTCATAAAAACTGGTACACGCATATTTGGTGTATTTTTTGATTATTTTCTCTGTAAATAACAATTTATTCAAAATGGCCTCAATTTGCATTTAAGCAGACCTTGAGTTGGTGTGGTCACTCGCAGCACGCACCTCGTCTATTGGAAAATTGTGCACTTCACGGGCAGGTGCGCACTTCAAGGACGCAATTTTTAGGTGTCGAGCGGAACAAGCCATAGCCTCTAAAATAGACCTCAGGTAATATGTAATCCAAGTCTGAACTACTTTGTTTTGAAGCGACCCTTGTGTTGTTTTTGTTTTATGAGCTAGAGCGTTCGACTCGTGGAATGAGTTCTGATGCTTCTTTCGATCTTTTATTAATTGCGCTATGAGTAAATGGTTTGTGGGTCTTTAAGATGCGTTGAGTCCCAAATCTTGATTTATAATGCGAGACATGGATTTCTGCGATATCTTAATATCTCGTGACAAGATTTTCTGCTTTCGCAGCGGTTACCAATTAATCCTGGCTTTAACAGCTTTGATCGCTTGTGGAGTTCTGACAGAGCGAAGGCGTTTGGATCTTTGACCGCCAGTTACTCCACCAGTATGCTCACATCATTTAACAGTTCGATACACAAACTTCTGGGTGATTCCAAGAGGTCGCAAGATCCGGAAAACATAGCCTCTTTCCATATTACACTTATGAAGACCAATTAACACAATATAGAGTCAGGCGATATTCAAGCCTGCTGTTATTGTCGTTGCTTATGATTCACAGTATTTTTTTTGCATCCTCCTGATGTCATCATCACAATCAATTTGCATTTTCAGCCATATGTTCGCCCTGCTGGCAGTGTTATGCCTTCGCAGTAAGCTTTCGCAATTGATCGACTTTTTTTTTATTTATTTCATGCGAAATAAATAGATGATTCTTAACATCAGGATTTGAACCGCGAACCTGCAGCGTGACAAGCGGTGATGTTACCACTACACCATGGCCACCCATATCTATGTTTGTACGATATTCCTCTAAGAAATAAGAAAAAAATAAGAAGCATGTGCCGGCACAAACTATCTAATAAAAAAGCTTCAAATGATGAAATAAATGTCACCCGCAACCATTAAGAAAACTTCAGTTTATAATTTTGCTTTTTATGTGGGTAAGCACAAATCTTTCAGGATAGGCAGCAATGGCTTATAGTAGTATGAGATTTTTACTTACTAAAAACACCTCCCTTCTTCTGGTTGACTACAACTAAGTTACCTTATCTAGTAGTAGTTTCAAATAATATTCAAGTCGGGCAGGTAGCTTTCCAAAAGCACCTTCTGATATCGGTATTACGTGAGTCTACTTCTTATAGTCCTAAATCGATTGGTTTCGTTCTTTGCAGGCAGCGCACAAGGTTTGTCACGTCCAGAATTTGGAGCATGGTGTTTCCGAGCAAAATTTGTTATTTCGTCTACGACGGTAGCTATTCCTAAGTATCTATGGATATCATTGTTCCTAATATACCATGGAGCACTCACGATTGCTCTTAGTACTTTATTTTGCAAAGATTGTAGTATATTTCTATGTTGTAAACCATAAGTGCATATAGGTTTTAGCACTTGCTTACGAGTATGTAAAAGCAGTTTGTTATAAATGTTTATTTTGAAATGTCTTCCATGTATCCAATATATTTTTTTAAACGGTGCCTTCTTCTTGAGGTACATATGTTGCGAATGTAGAGTACGGACAGAATCGGACCAAGAACACTACCTTGTGGAACTTCGGCAGCGATTTTCTTAAATTCTGAATATTCAGTTCTTTGTTTAACACGAAAAAGTCTGTTCGCAAGGTGGGATTCTAAAATTGTGAACAACTGTTCCGAAAACATATGCCTTAACTTATACTTCAATCCTTCGTGCCATACCTTGTTGAAGGCTTGAGAGACATCAAAAAAGAGTTAGAACATATCTTCCCTTCTAGGGCTTTCTCAATTTCTTTGGTTACTCTATTGGAGCACGTCCGTATTTTCTTTTTATTATGATATATCAATTAAAATATGTATTCGCAATTTTTTTTTATGAGCTCAATCATTATTTAAAAAAATTGTAGTAAAATATATTAACGCAAATACAATTCTCCTGCATGTCCCCTTTTATTCGTAAAATGCCAGTGGAAGAAATAAAGTTTACTTTGAGAATGTCATTCAAATGTTTGTGTAGTTCGTACACACCCAAATAGTTTTTTGGTAAGGTTGTTGTCATTATCATCTTCGAAAAAAAATGGGCCAATAATGCCGCCGTTTCTGTCAATTTTTTGAGCGCGAAAGAGCTGTCAGTGTCAAAATATGTAAAATTTAGGACTTTTGGCACTCAACGTGTAATATCTCTGTTCGACGATGATCGTTTCTAGGTAAGACAGTCAACCTACTTGGTCGGGCTAGAAACCAACAAATTGTGGTTTTTGAATTATGCCTGTTAGAGGGACCCATGGGGCGGGCAATAATTGTTTCCTTGAAACGTTCAATATTGATTCATCTTAGATTAAGAAAGTGGGTCACTTAATTCATTCTCTCCGTCCAAATGTATAGGCGAATTGAATTTTGATCAGATTTTGTTTAAACTACTTAGCTATCTATGGTCTGTTGGTCTATACCCAGAGGCGCAATTTTAACTTCTACGAGTATTCTACCCGAAAAAGAAAAGCAATTCACAAGGAGCAGTCTTTTGAAATCTTATATTTTGTGTAGCAGTCCTAATTGAAGTGATAAAATTCGATACCAAATAAAATATGTAGCAAGGACTGTAAGTACGTTCGTCTTAATAGTGTACTCTATTTGTTTGTCTTTGCTTCAAAAAATTACTTACGAGTACAAAACCTTAAGTTACTGTGTGACTAGCGGTCAAAGGTTCACCATTGTTGGCTCATCGAAATTTAACACGTTTTGAGTAGGTAAGCATTCTCCAAAAAAAATCATTCAAATCGGTGCATTTTTGAAGAACTCATCGTGAACTAAAAAAAATTGCAAAATTGAACAAATCCGATTGAATTAATCCGATTACTGCTAAAGATCTCCAGTTCTGCTTCAGGTCAACACTCTGCAAAAAGTATCATTCAAATTGGTATCGTGAACGACAAAAGCGGGAGGCAATGCCACAAGCAGACTCACAGACGGACAGACAAATGCATGCACAGCTGTCATGAGGAAAAGCAGTTTTTAGGACATTCTGAGTATAGTTTAGTTAGAATTTGACCATATCTCGCGTACGATTTCTTGACACGATCTCCAAACTTTCATATCCTCAGAACATGGAAGTAAAATGACCCTAATGTGAGGAGTCTTTCGAGTTCTGCCCAATGCAAATTATATGGAAAACAACAAAAACAAATAATAGTGAATTTGGGCTGATTTTTATTATTTTTGGGGCTTTAATTTATTTTCAAACAAGAAGGACGGGTTATAATAGTAAGCTCGACTCAGAGTGAATAGAAATGAGACCTGTGTATATCAGCTGATACGGCAAACTTAAGGTATAGGTACTCGTATTTAATTTCCTCGGGCCTATTATCCTTTGCAAAAATTCAAATTCCGGCTCGGAGGTGCCACTATTACTTTGAAAAGATTTTTTCAATTTTATATTTGGTATGTTTGAAAAAACTTAGACTCTATTCGTTTTTCTTTTGTGCTCTGTGATTGTTGGTTGCTGTTCCTCATTCGGACTCGAACAAGAATGCACACTACCGACTACACCATGACCACCGGCCTCATAACTATTTGCGATTATGACTGAGCTTTATTTTGAAGATCTCATGAGAATCCGTGGACTTAGATTATAAATGGTGAAAACACCCGCCTTCTTCCAAGAAGAAGTCGTAACAACAGCTCATAAAGCACGATGGGTTCTTGCAATTATGTCGTCGGCATACAGACTTTTGAAAAATCATACCTCTGATTTTGGCGTAAGAATTTTGTACAATCCCATTAAGTATGATGTTAAAGAAGACATGACAGCGCGTCACCATGTCGTACTCATTTTCAAGATCAAAGACTACGATGTTACCGACCCTGACGGGCCAGCGTGTATTCTCCATCGACATCCTGCACAGACGGACGAGTTCGGCAGGGATGCCAGAAGAAGACAAGACTCTATATAGCTCGTCTCTATCACGTTGAAAGCCAAGCGCTTTTTTCTAGTTTTCTGGCTGGTACCACCGGCAAAACTGAAATTTTTGTGCTGGTTCCATTTTTTTTTTTAATTCTTGGTGCATCTAGGTTTATTTTTTTAAAAACGCTGATTTATTTCGACTTTGAAGAAGTAGTTTTCTTGAAATTGCATTTTTTCTGTGACACTCACATATGGGCAAACTGTACGTCAATTTAAAAAGCTGTCACTAGGATGACACTCACATGTGGGTTTAATGTACCAGCGGAGACGATGTTGACACTCACATATGAGTGTCATGGCGTTCAACGTGCTATAGACGCTACAGACGAATTTAAAATCGAATTTAAGCTCCTGGGTTTTTCCCAAGGTCTGATGGCCTAAAACGACACTGAAACGGACCAATCATATCAGAAGGATTGAGGCGTCCACATAATACTGCAGATATAATCGCGATGTTGAGGCGACTAAAACCTTTGTAATTGGCGTAGTTCAGATAGTTTCCTTTCTTGAGGATAGGGCAAACGATGCTAAGGTTCTATTTGTCGGGAATATATTCATCCGACCATGTCTTACAAATGAGTTCATGTATGCTCCGTACCAAATCATCCACAGCTGTTTTAAATAGCTTGGCAGCTAGACGGTCGGCTCCAGCAGCCCTGTTGGATTTAAGCTTAGATATTGCTATCTTCACTTCACTTAAGTCGGGTTGACGGATTTGTTGACCTTCATCGTTTAGGTAGAATGCTGCATTCTGCTTGAAAGCGGAGTTTAGATCGTCACCGCTGTTTAAGAGTCTGCAGAAGAGTTCTTTCCAAATTCTGTGAGTCTACTAATAGATTTCCTTCTTTGTCCCTTCAGGCTTTTGTAAGTGGATGTGGTAAGCTCCTCTCTCCACCCTATGCAGTGCCGCTTTATAAACTTCTTGCGTTGCCGATTGCACTTAGCGGCACTCTTCATCAAACCAGGGGTTTCTCAGTACACCAGAGGCGGCGTTTTTGATGGCTTGCTGGTAATGATACAATTGCTCATCTGTGCTTAACTTTGGCAACATTGGACTTCTTGAGAGGTTCAGGAACACTCGATTGGCGAAAACTCTGGCAGTCTCTTGTGATTGTAGCCGTTGGATGTTAAATTGTCTCACAGTACTTCGTTGGTGTTGTGGTGTTTGGGATATCCGCATACGTACCTTGGCAGTATCAAGGTAGTGATCCAACTCAATGTTAGCTGCTCGGAAGGTGCGAATATCCAAAGTACTGGAGGAGTGCCTTGCATCAATAGCGACGTAATCAATCTGGTTGACAGTTAGTTGTTCTGGAGAGGGCCATGTGCCCTTATGCGGGAATCGTGTGCCATTGCAGTGATGTTTCGTGCCGCCGCAAAGTCGGTTAATCTGAGTCCGTTTCCGGAGGTGTTTCCAAAGGTGCCCTCCTTTTCAATGTTTTATTATCTGCTGCCTTTATTTTTCCATCGATATTCGAAGGTATCTACAATTTCAAAACTCAAATATCCATGCTTTTTCAGTATTGTATATCCCTAACAGGGAGCGCATGATATACTCTGCAAATGACATCGATGTGCAATTCGTGTGTGAGAATAATTTGTTTGATTTTGTCAAAGATTGTCAGTACGTGGTTTGTAAGGCTCAGACGCCTGTTCCCCCTGGAGTACTTCCATATTATTAGCAACGTAAAAAGTGAAAAATGTACAGATTTATTAACACAAATTGTGTCATTACCTTAAATTTAATTTTTTTTGTCAAGAATCATCTTTCAAAAGAACGCACCCACATTTTCAGACAGATCTGTCAAATAGTTTTGTTGTGGCAGCCATTTTATATAGACGCCTACTAGCATTTTCGTTAAAATGGAAAAAAGTGAATTTCGAGTGCTCATTAAACACTATTTTTTGCGAGAAAAAACTATCACGCAAACCAAACAAAAGCTTGACAAATATCATGGGGACTCTTCACCATCGATTGGAATCATTCACAACTGGTTTACTCAATTTCGGTGCTGTCGTTCAAGCACATGTGACGCCGAACGTTCTGGTCGCCCAATTGAGGTCACCACACCAGAAATGGTTGACAAAATCCATGGTTTGATAATGGACGATCGGCGAGTGAAAGTGCGCGAGCTTGAAGAGGCCACAGGCTTATCACATGGCTCAGTGATTTCGATTTTACATAAATATTTGGACATGAAAAAGCTTTCTGCAAGATGGGTGCCGCGTTTGCTCACAATCGACAACAAACGCATTCGTTTGACAACTTCAAAGGTGTGCTTGGCGATGTTCCAGAAAAATTCGGCTGAGTTTTCGCGTCGTTTCGAAACCGTGGATGAAACAACACACCAGAAACCAAGAAACAGTCAAAACAATGAACTTCCCCTGGTGAATCGAAGCCGAAGAAGGCCAAGGCGGGTTTGTCAGCAAACAAGGTCATGGCGACAGTTTTTTGGGATGCGCGCGGTGTTATTCACATCGATTATCTTGAAAAGGGTAAAACGATCACCGGCGCATATTACACAGCGCTGGATCGATTCCAAGCCGATTTGGAGGAAAAACGGCCGCATTTGGTGAAGAAAAAAGTTCTTTTCACAAGGACAGCGCACCGGCGCACAAGTCGCAATGGCAAAATTGCATGAGCTACGAGTAGGCTACGAACTCCTCCTTCCCCAGATTTAGCCCCCTGCGACTATTTCTTGTTTCCAAACATGAAGAAATGACTCGGAGGTAAGAGATTTGGATCGAATGAAGAGGTCATCGCTGAAACAAACGCTTATTTTGAGGGGCTCGAGAAATCGTATTATTTGGAGGGCATCAACAAATTGGAGAAATGTTGAATGAAGTGCATAGAACTAAAAGTAGACTATGTTGAAAAGTAAAATGTTTTTATACCGAAAAGAGTGCCTTACTTCTTGACCCACCCTCGTATATATCAATTTTCCAAAGTTTCATCTCATTCGGATGAACGGTCTCTGTGGTAAGCGGGCACACACATTCAAACTTCATTGAGTTTTATATTGTATAGATTAAGAAACGTACGTTCCATAAAATTAAGAAGCTGGGCGCTTTTATGACGTAAATCCAGGAACCGCGTAAAAATAGAATTACATATATCCACAATAGCGCTCCGTTTCTGTCTACGGGGCATTCCCTTCCATAAGGACAATCAAAATATTGATTTATTTTGATGCACTTTAATATGTATCTATCCAAACCTAGCAAATTGATCCAAGGGCACACTAAGGGAACTTGAAAAATGCTCATTTTTCAAAAACCCTTTCGACCTTGATAGATCCGAATCATAGCATGAGTAAGTATATTCTAAAGTGTAAATCAATGATTTGTTCATTTTAAAAATATACTCTTCGTCTATGAATGACCATTTATACATGCTCGTACACCCTGTTACCACAATTGTTTGTGGAAAAAGAAAAAAACCATGAATAGGCAATTAAAATAATGTGACGAACAAAGCCAGGAGAATGCCTTTACATTCCGCTCGGAAAAGTGTGCAAAGTGCTTGGAGTGTGTCAGACCATCCAATAGATTTGGGGTTGAAAATAATTCTAAAGGATATACGAGAACGACCAAAGGGATATTAAACTCACAACAATGATGTTCATTGAGAAAAGCGTGCAATTGAAATGGGTATGGGTAGTCCTTTTGCGCTTGTGCCAGAGCACGAGACATTTCGTGGTCGAGGTTAAGAGATTTCGAAAGCAACAGCATGCCCGCTTGTCGGACTTGCTTTCAGTTTGCTTTTGAACGTGTAGCCTTAGTGATATAGATTTGTTGTTTTTTTTTCCTTTGCGTACGCGATTTATTAGAGTTAGTTATTTCCACGAAGGAAGTAAGATGTACATACATAGGTGATATGTAAAGTCAGTGATTAAGCTATAAAGTTGTAATGCATATAAGAAAATGGCTCAATTGTTTAAACGCACAAAGAAATCCTGCATAAAAGTAAGTTTTCAAAATTATAAAAGATAGAGCACACTTATCGGTAGATAATTAAACTTAAAAATAAATTCATTATAATAAACAAAGAGTTGCGTGCAAAATATCGATTGACTGCAACAAATTAGCATAGTTCTTAGCAACCATTAGCTCACGAGGCCAGTATAAGAATAGAAAAACGGATTATTTGCGTTAGATACCTTTTCTGACCACAACTATGCAAGTGTTTCTTGCACTCGTTTCCCTTTTTTTTTTTTTAATTTCACACAGAACTCTAATGTGGTGTTAAGACCATCAAAATTTAACTTCTGACCGTTTTTTGTTTTTTCCAAAAAGTAGATAGCAAAACAATAAAAAGATAGGTGCACTGCAAATGCAACAACTTGCACAAATTGAGTGCACGTATATGTATATTTTAAGGATGATTTGTTCTTTCCGAGTATCGAGAGAATTTATTCAATTATCGAATATACCCGGCGGGTGAAATTTTTTTTTTTTTTATTTGTAAGGTGTACGTTGCTATAACATTTGTGCACTTTTCTTTTCAATTTTTGCAACTAAAAAAAGTTGATAACTTAATTTGAGCTGATTTTGTCTCATTTATTTTGATACGTCATTTTCGCGTTCAATCTTACTTTGTTGACTACATTTTGCAGCTTGTCTGTAGTCCTCACGACGCATTTGTCAGATACTCAGATGGAAGTGATCTACTGGAATGTCTCTCGTATACAACAAATAAAGAAATGGACCTACGACACTTCCCTGCGGAACACCTGTTTCGATTTTTCTCAATTCTGAATATTCTTATCCATAGTGTACTGTAACCTATCTGTATTTCATAGTATTGTTTAGGCAGGTCTCTATGTAATTTGTACTCCAATCCTTCATGCCAAATTGTATCGAAGGTCTGAGCAACATCTAAAAATACAGCTGAGCAGACTTATTTTTCTTCAAGCGCTTTCTCTACTTTATTTGTGATTCGGTGTACTTGGTCTATTTTGGAATTTTTATTCCAAAATCCGAACTAATGATTCGGGATAAGTCTTCGTTCTTTAATAATTTTGCTTAATCTCTTTTGAAGTGAAGTGATATTGGTCTATAGGATATTACCTCTGTTGGCGGATTTCCTTGCTTTGGACAATTACTTCAGCAATCTTTCAATGACGTGGGACATAGGTTTTTTTTTTGTCGGTTCGGGTACACACTACTGGAGCACTCAGACTCAAAAACAGATCCATTGTACAATCGGGCCCCATTTTAATGTGTTTTTTTCGTCTTTTGTAAAAAGTCGAGTAGACGCTTCAGTGATGAAGAGCTTAGATCATCAGCACTCACCACATCAGCAAATCCGCCGCCTGATCCGAGCAAAAGCAGGACAAACATATAGGAAGTATTCCGCAGTGTCATCATCCTCTCCACAGGAGTCGCAGACAGGGGTAGCGCTCAAACCTAGCACATGGAAGTGATTGACAAAGGCGAAGTGGCCCGTAAGAACGCCAGTAAGTCGTCTGCTGTCTTTTCTGCTAAGAGACAGCAAGAAAGCAGCGGATTTCTTACAGACGATGGGGACCATTCGGTTAGTCTGTTTGCATCCTCGAGTCATGCCACCTTCGATTGTATTTATTGAAAACCCAGTCGTCAATGGGACATACATTAGCTTACGTTAGGTAGGCGAGGGGGTTAACCTCTACAGACCCATTGTGATGGAGAAAGTAAAAATACCTTGCCCGTGAGGTTCATATGAAAAAATATATGATCATACTTACTGTTCTTATGGTACAAACCATCCTGTGAATTTGATAAAGTTCAAGATGTAATTCACCGGTTCTTCTAGATCCTGAAAGAAGTGTAGTCCGAGGAATTTATTGCTTTGATGATAGAGGCCTGAGCAGTGGCAAAGAAAGTGGGTTGTATCAACTGGGATTTTCTATTCATTTGCATAAGTCTATCGGTCTCGGCTTTGTCGTATATGCGCCATAGCTTTCTAGAGCGGTGACACAAATGTCTAGATAGGTCCACCTGTTGTTTGCGTCTGTTAGAGCTTTATTCCCTACTTCGAGCTTTAGTATGCAAGGCGGGATGTTCACCGAGTGATCAGATTGGTTAGGACTTAATGGCGAACCACTTCTTGGCAGTTAGTCCGTCTTCTCATTCCCTGGTATGCCTTCGTGTCCAGGGACCCAGCAGAGTTTTACCTTGTACTGAACCTTGAGCTCTTTTCGACAACACTTCTCTTATTTCTGTAGCAGTAATCGCTTTCATTGCTGCCTGGCTGCCGATGAAACAGGTGATATCGTTTTGTGGTATTGCCTTTATCGCAGTCTTACGGGCGGCCATATTTTCTTCCAGGACCAAAGTCTGGAAAATACTGCTGTAGTTCGGAAGTCGGACTGACTTTGATATACCAAGTGGCTCAGAGTAAATACGCGCACCTACGCCTGTTTCCATTCTGGATCGATGTATACCGCTGTAGATTGTGTACTGGGTAATATACCGCTTTTCCATTCATCCCTATTCGGGTAGGTGCTTGAGAAAGGTCTTATAAAATCTAGGTGTGTGTCTAGACATTTCTGTAGGATCGTAGTGTGACCCATTGTATTTGGTCTCCAGTTGTCTGATTGACTGATCACTAATAGCCGCCGATACTCGTATGAAGATGTCTAGCGGTAGCAAATTGAGGATGGCCTCGAGTCCTGCTGTAGGTGCTGTTCTCGTTGCACTGGTGGTTCCAATGCACGCTAGTCCTTGTACTTTCATGACGGCCATTATGCTGTGGGTTTTGCTGGTTGTCTGCCACCAAACGAGGCTACTGTAAGTCAGAATAGGTCTTACTAGAGCCGTATACTTCCATAGGATGATTTTGGGGTTAGGCTCTCAGGTTTCCTTAGGATTCATTCATTAATGTTCAACCTCCAATTAAGTTGCTCGTCGAGCACGTGTGACATACTGTTGTTTGAAACAGGCATTAATTATGAACTGGAGTTTTTTCAAAGCTACTGGAGTTTTTTCAAAGCCTCGTAAGACTATGGCCTTGAGCCTGGGACAGTTTGTTCTTGCATAAACTTCATATTTCTTTTAGCGATACAACTCATCCTCTTTATTGATAACTTCTAAATTTCTCCTCGCAGGTGAAAATGATTTAAAACCGTTTGTCAGATGTTCTGCAAACAGGTTAGTCTTCTGTTTTAGGTTTCCGACAGGCGACATAGGTTAGTTTAGGTTAGATTGAGATGGCTGTCAGCTAAAAGCCATCACACTTAGACCAATAATAGGTCCATTGTGATACCACATGGGTTTGGGAAGCGATCTATAGTCTACTCATTGAACCATTTAGAGCTTCTGATGAAGCGTAGGGGGTCCCTAACATACCCGTTTTTTTAGATCATTTAGGTCGTTGAAACAGAAGGCTCCTAAGTGTATTTTCCTTCTTTAGGAGAGAGCTGGTCAGGTGCAAGGAAGGTGAAGAATAGTCTGCGCCTCCTCCTCGTACATGCAGCTTCTGCAGAAATCATTTGAGAAAACGCCAAGTCCAGTGATGACACCTATAACAGCGCTGTATCAACTTTTCAAGCCTCTCTCTGTATTCTGTCTAATACGATAATAATGGCTAAAACCACACCCGAAACCATCGAAAAGTGCATGATATCGTGTTGGACGATAGGCGAGTGAAGGTGAGTGGGATAGCTGCGGCTGTGTGTATATCGGAAGAGAGGGTGCGAAACATCTTGCAGAAAAACTTAGGGATGCGAAAGCTCTGCGCAAGATGGGTGCCGCATTTGCTGAATGCCGATCAAAAGCAAATGCGCAAACGATTTTCGCGGCAATCTTTAGACCGATTCAATAGGGATCCGACCGATTTTGTGCGGCGATTTGTCACCATGGATGAGACATGGGTCCACCACTACACGCCAGAAATGAAACAGCAGTCGAAGCAGTGGGTGGAAGCCGGTGGCTCAGCGCCAAAAAAGCGGAGTCGATCGCATCTGCCGGAAAGGTCATGGCCAGTGTGTTTCGGGATGCGAAAGGGATCCTGTTAATTGATTACCTTGAGAGAGGCAGAACAATTACAGGCGAATATTAGTCTAACCTTCTTGACCAGCTGGATGCCAAAATTCGCGAGAAGAGGCCTGGCTTGAAGATGAAAAAAATCATCTTTTACCAGGACAATGCACCTGTACACAAGTGTGCGTTGGCGATGGGAAAACTGCGGGATTTGGGGTATGATTTGCTTGGCCATCCCCCCTATTAACCTGATTTGGCACCCTCAGACTTCCATCTGTACCCAAACATGAAGAAATTTGTTTCTGGGAAGCACTTCGCATCCAATGCAGGTGTTGAAAGGGCCGTAGATGAATATTTTCAAAGCCTTCCAGACTCTCACTTCCGAGAAGGAATACTGATGTTGGAGAAACGCTGGACCAAGTGTGTTGAAGTCAAGGGAGATTATGTAGAAAAATAAAATCATTTTTTAACTGAAAATCGCAGTCTTTCATTGTCAGGCCAAGAACTTTTCACCTTGCTCTCGTAAGTTCCTTAATTTGTTAGTTTTGGGCTACTTTTGGTTTGAACTTGAGTTTCGTTAAGTTATAAAATCACTGGTGTATGATATGATGATTACCTTCAACTATTACGTGGTCTGTTTTGACACCTTTTGTTTCGAAGAAGAATAAGATCAGGTATTTTATTTGTATCTGTTTTTTTTTTTTTTTATGTAATTTGCACGTGTTATAGGGGATATGAATACCCTTATACTAATTTTTAGGACACGGGCGTTTTTGTGGAAAGGGGGAGAGACAGAGAGAAAGACAGAGTGGTATAGTTTGAAACTCAGGTGGTATTAAGTTTCTGTAAACTCCAAGGGTGGCTGTCCAGATAACTGGGGAGTATTTTGTTTGTTTTCGCTATTATTGTCGTTGCTTATGATTCACAGTATTTTTTTCCATCCTCCATTTTAGCCATATGACCACCCTACTGCCATTGTTATGCCTTCACAGTAGAGTTGATTTAGCTTTCGCAAGTGTTGGCCAATAAGTTGGCGATCTCGAGGAAAGAAATTCGCAACTGTAGTTGCGTCCCGCTTGTAGTTAACCTAGTGCTTCCTAGTCCAATGGATGTGCTTCGTATTAAAATCACCACCGATAATAAAAGGTCCGTGTAATCCTCTTGTATTGGGGAATAACTGGATGAGCAGTAAATTGTTGCTCTTTGAAACTCTTTGCTTTTCAATCCAATAATTATTTCAGGCTCTTCATAATGTTTTAAGTTGTCTCTTAAAAGGACAGCTGCACCACCTCTAGCTTTCTCAACCACCTCAGAATAAAGTTCGGAATTTTAAAATTGAAATTGAGTGCATGATGGACATGTGTGTCAGAGACCAGGCATACTCGTATATCAATATTTATATTGCATAGAGGGAAATGTTAAGTTCGTCAGTGTGGTTTAAAAGGCCATTTGTCTGCTATTACACGGTGACTCTTGAATCATGACTCTTTTGAAATAACACAAGTGCAAAAGAGAAAACAAATGAGATAGCAAAACGGCAACCCGCTGAGTCGTGGGTAGAATTTCGATGCCTCTGTTTTTGACGTTTCTCCTTCTCCTTGTTCGTTATTTTTCTATTTCGCTTTATTTCTTTTCATTCCCAAGCTGTCAAATTAGAGATATGGAAAAGAGTCAACGTGTAATCGCACGAGCCTCACAGAATGAAAGTTCAAAAGAGATTAGAGGAAAGAGTCACCGTGTAATAGCAGTCTTTGCATTCCAGATTGCAATGTTTAGGTTGTTTGTCATCATTGTGTTTTCAGAGCGACCTTTTCGCTTAGCTATTTAATTGTGCTATCTTGTTCATCAAGTCTTTTGAGAATAAGTATAAGCATGTCTTTTACGGAAGTTTCTTATTCTTTACGTACATTTCTAACGATTTGGGAGTACTATTTTTTATTTTCAAACTTGTTTATTTGTAGAAATTTTTCTTTGCTGGTTTTGCTTTGTTTGGTGTTTGCTGTCTTTTAGTCGTTTGTGTGTTTTTCTTTTCTTGGAATTCTCTATCAACGGGACAGCCTCTGTAGTTTGCTGGGTGATTGCAAAAATAACTCACACATTTAGCTTTATGTTCCTTATTCAATGAACAGCCTTTATTTGGATATTTATCTTGTGTATGTTCAAAGGTTTGGCATCACTTGTATTGCCAAATTGGTTTAGATCTTTTCCGAAGCGACTCAATTTGCACAACTATGCCCGTTTCTCAAAACTCCTGGCGATAAATTCTCTACTTCTTGTCGGATGTTCTGCTTTAGGGACGCCAAGTTCTATGGTTTGTTCGTATAGACCTGTGACTTCAAAAAATGACAAAGAAAGAAGTCTGGAGCGGTCAAATTGGGCGATCTTGTGGGCCAGTGTAAATCGCCAAAACGGGAGATGAAGCGCCCGGGAAACGCTTACTGCAGAATGTTCACTGTTGCTCTGCTGTGTGTTCCTTTTTACCGTCCCGCTGAAACTACATGTTCTTCAAACCCGTTTCATATCATATTCATAAATTTGCGGCAGTAAGAAGCCGTAGATCATGGTTCTATAGTGCTCACTAGTCACAGTTATAATGTTGCCGATGCCGTCCTCGAAAAAATATGGGCCAATCACTTGATGGCTTTTCGTGCATTACATGCGGATTTTCAGTAACCCAGAAGCGATAATTTTAATTGCTTCACAAATGTCAAAGCGGCGATGACATAGGATGCCATTTGCAAAAATGAGAGCATCTTCCGATAGGGTGATGACTTTTGTGCCACCTTGTGTATTAGAAGCTTGTTGTGTATCGATAGTTTTGACAGTAGTTTTTTTTTTTTTTTTTTTTGTACAGGATGCCTAGATCTTCTTTTTTTTAATATATGCTTTCCGCCTAAGATCATGCCTAGGTACTTCGATGTGTTTGCATAGGGGACTGCTGTCTCATTAATATAAACAGGTACATGAGTTATATTTTTATTTGTAAAGTCGACATGAAGGGACATTTAGTTTAATTCCCCACTTTGTCGTCCATTCATCTATTTTTGAAATAGAAATTTGCAGCTTAGCAACTGAATCTACAGTATTGCCTGGAACTGACATTACCACTGCATAGTCGGCGAATGTAGTTATAACGTTGTTTTCTAAGTCGGGGATGCCGGAAGTATACAACAAATATAGGATTGGACCCAAAACTTTGCCTTGAGGTACACCAGCTTGAATTTCTTTCAGTTCGGAGTATGCTTAACTATCATTATAGCTTCTGCAACCTTCCAAAGCGGTGGGATGTACTTCAGAAGTTGTTTGAGAATTTCCCCGGTCATTAGGTCAAACCCAGGAGTTTTTACTTCGGCTGTTGGTGTTAACTCTATATCTTAATATTCTTGTTCTATGTTTACGTCTACTACTCGCATGTTGCGATTTTCAACAGAATTTGGTTTGAGTATGAGTGCGAGGTGTTCAGTTTTATTCGCTATTTTTAGTCCACTAAAAAATTTCTCTCGGCTTATGTTGTGTATTTTCTCAAGCATATTGCTGGATATCTTTTCTAAATTGTTCGACGTCATCACCTAGATGTTGTGTGCATCTCATTTGCGCTCTAAGTTTTATTCTTTCCTCAAAACTGAATTTAAAACTATTCATCATTTATTGAAGTATTAAAGAACAAAATGCTTTAAGACAATTCATAACGCAATGCCCAAGAATAAAGGGTAAATATTTGAAAACGATTTTATGAGTCACGTGTGTATAGCCTAGTAACTAGTGGTATCCGCATGTGACTAACACGCACTTCGTAGAATTATTGTAAATTTTATTGTTATTTTATCAAGTCAAAGAAAAGTAAGAATAGCGTTATTGTTCCGAATTTAACGGTATCGAGTATTACTTCCTCACGAAATTACTTTATCTTCCATCGCATGATACATCGAATTCGAACAATAAATTTCAAAAATAAATAGAAAATTTGGAACGCATGTACTTGCTCCCGTTCGCATATTGTTCAGGAATAAAATTTATGCAAAGGAGATACAAATTTGAAAACGTGATCACCTAGTGTAGCCTCTCTAATCTTGGCGAGTGCGGGGTATGTGCACAAGAAGTGTGTTACTGTTTCTTCTTCCCCCTCATCGTATGGTATGCCCAACCTTTGAGCATACCCATCATATAGTGCCCTGCTATTACATTAGTTAGTTTTGAGAGGGTTCCTCTCTTGTGTTTCAGAAGTCAGTGTTACAATAGTCTAGATACTTTCATCTATGGTTCACCTTGTCTAACGCATCGGCGTGGATAAACTACAAGCAAAAGATATTGTGGCCTCGATGTCAGTTATGCCCAAGGTATATAGAATAGTATTCTAACATATATACCTTGGGTTATGCCTATGCTGTTCGTACCGAAAAAAACCTTGTCGGGCTAGTTTATGAGTTTCGCAATTCCTCGGAATATCGCAGTGACATTCCAACAACCTCACCCAGCAAAGGGTTGTGCTATTCAGCTATGTCGCGGTAGTCTTTCACTACCTTAGATCTTATAGTGCTGGATGTTAGGGATTTAATGGCTGCTAGACTGCCGATATAAATAACGATTTCAGTCTGCGATATAGCATTAGCCTCAAATCATCGACTTTGAAAACGCTAAAGTGGCTCAGAAGATTAAGGAATAGGTGAATGTCCAGGTCTTCCGAGAAGACCCCAGTATCGATTCCATCCTTGGTTTTGGACCCATCCGTAAAAATTTACAGCGATTCGATGTGGAAGAGAGCGCGATGCGTCCACTCTGATCTGTCAGGTATTGATTGTTTGTAACTCAAGTTAAAATTTAATTCAGAGGCAGTTAGTCGGTGACTCTGGGGAGATGACGGTACATAAAAAGGATACTGGCATGGCCAGTGTGTTGTTCTCCGCATTGTTGGGAGTCAGTTGTTTGTCGACCATTGGGATACGGTGCAGCATGGTTTGTATAAGTTGCAGCATGACTTAGATATAGTTTTTGAACAAAGTCGTCTGCGCCTTAACCGAGATATAACCAATATACGGCAGTCCTCTAGTAAGTAAAGTACCTGTATTCGATTTTTTAGCAAAAAAAAAAAAAAATAAAAAATAAAATGACAACAAAAATTGAGTATGCAGATTATTGTGAACGTCCATATCAGCTTTTTTTTTATATAATTTGCGTGCGCCAAAGAGGATATGAATACTCTTATACTACTACAGGACACGGGCGTTGTGAAAAAGAGAGAGAGAGAGAGAAAGAAAGATTGATTTAGTGTAGTGGTTTGAAACTCAGATGGTATTAAGTTTCTGCAAACTCCAAGGGTGGGGAGCTTGTTTGTTTTGCTTTTGTCGTTGCTCATGATTCACAGTATTTTTTTCCATCCTCCTGATGTCATCATCACAATCAAGTTGCATTTTCAGCTATACTCGTATGACCACTCTACTGCCAGTGTTATGCCTTCGCAGTAGAGTTGACTTAGCTTTCGCAATTGATCGACTTTTTTATTTATTTCATGCGAAATAAATAGATGATTCTTGACATCAGGATTGGAACCGTGAACCAACAGCGTGACAAGCGATGATGTTACCAATACACCACGGCCACCCTTCAAGCTTCAGCATTGAGTTTTTAGCGAAATCGTTGCAGCATTTTTCGGGAAAATTTCACTTTTTCAAAATTGTGTTTAAGGAAAGTAGGGAAACACGGGGTGAAACAAGGCTGTGGACAGAATGAGTTTGTGTGCTTCATCCCCAGCACATTATTGTATATTTTCATTGTTATTGTATGATTCATTGGAGCAGGGACTAAAAACGAAATGAGAACAAAAACGAGAATTTTATTTTTCGTTCGAGATAGAAAACAAAATAAACAACCTCATTAACTAATTTTGTGAAATGGAGGACGAAGTTGATCATTTCGTGAAAGCAATCCAGAGAGCGGCATGGAGTAACACTCCTTCTAGAAGCTATAAGATTAGCCGCAACGAAAAGTATCCCAGAGAAATCATTGAACTGGTGAGAGCGAAAAGAAAAGCACGAAAGAAATGGCAAATCACTCGTGCACCGCAGCATAAAAAGATCCTCAACCGACTATGCAATTGCCTTAGAGATAGTATTCGGGAATTTAAAAGCAATGAGATAGCGACCTACCTTGAAAATCTCTCCACTGGAAGAGAATCAAATTATTCACCTCAAATGCAAGCGCCACCAATTCGGGAAAACGATAGAACTTTGGCCAAGAGCGACAGAGAAAGGCAGAACTTTTTGCTTTGCACTTAGAAGAAACGTTTAAGCCATTCGACGGCCCTTTAATAACGCCCGACTCCCCAGTCACGACAGCTGACAACTTTAAAGTAAAAAAAGTTGCATTGATTGAACTGAGAGAAGTGATTAAAAATTTAAAGACTAAAAAAGCACCGGGTTACGACTTGATAACGGCGCAGGTGGTCAAGGAATTACCGAATAAAGCTCTTATCAAACTGCTATATTTGATTAACGCTTCGTTCAGATGGCTCTTCGACAATGAAAAGTCGCCGAGATTATAATGGTCCCGAAACCAGGCAAACCTCTGAATGAGAATCATATCGGCCTATTTCCCTATTGCCGGTTATCTCTAATATATTCGAAAACTACTTTCTATATGACTACAACCCGTAATCGACGAAAGACGTCTCATTCCTGACCATCAGTTTGGATTTCGAATCAAACATTCTACAATCGATCAAGTCCACAAAATAACTGACGTGATTGAGAATACTCTCGAAAAAAAAGAAAGATTTGTTGCAGTGTATTTCTTGACATCTCATAAGCTTTCGATAAGGTTTGGCACGAAGGCTTGGAGTATAAATTGCAACTACTACTCTTTCTAATCTTAGGATAAATTTTCCCACGCATTCCTTATAAGTATATAAAGCAGTTCTGCCTTTATGGCGCGGCTTGAAAGATCTCGACAGGAATGTCATCAATACTTACCGACTTATTTCTCTTGAGAGATCTGATCGCAGTTGCAATCTATATGTTACTAGTAGGTTCAGCGCGAATGCGCCAATTTGCTGCTTCGGAAAACTCATTCTAGTTCGAGACCATTACGCTGCCGTCTAAATGTTTTAGAGCTGATGCAAAATGCTATCATGCTTCATCCGAAATAAGAAGGGAACCGTTTAAACTCTTCACCAGATGTTGTTTGGAGCATCGGACACCTCTAAGCTCCTTGGTGATATTATACATAGATAGTCCTGCTATCGCACCTGTTTGCCGGTTCTTCGACTTGTAAAGCTAACGCTTTGATATAATTACCCTTATAGCATCTAATTCGCTTCGAGTTCGGGTCTTTCTGTTTCTGAGGTTGCAGCTATCTGAACTTTATGTAAAATACGTTCTGCAATCCGTCTCTAGGTATTTGTATGGTTATCGACATTGGTTATTGGTTTTCTTGCTTTTTACTGACATACCTCTCTGCCCCAATTGCAAAAACATTTTTCACGCATTCCCATGGTCGTCAGCATTTATCTACACAGTACTGCTTATTGCTTCGATTTCTAGGTTCCTAAATTGTTGATGGGATCCCGAAGAGAAGTATTGTACATATTGGCATTATTGCTGCTGATGGATGCAACTCGAAGACGTATAGAAGCTATCAGAAGATGGTGATAACGTACCTTACTATGTCGGCTACACCCCTGTTTCGGATATCCACGAGGCAACTTCTAAAGCGCCGACTGATCGAGCCCAATGACTAGGCTTTTGGCATTGCAGATATCCACAAACCTGTCGCCACTGGCATTTCGGTCTCTGAGGCCGTGAACTCCCATCACATGCCTGAGGGCGGTGTTTTGACTTCCTACCTTAGCATTGAAATCCCTCGTCACTATCACGATGTCCCCGTTAAACTTTAAATTGTAGGCGGCATCTAATTAGCTGTAAAAGTCGGTGCGCCTTCAGTCGGTGCATAACACGAGTACTGGATGATGTTTATTTCCTGCTCTGGGATCTTGCCGTAAATATCCGGTCACTGTGAAGTTTCCATGACATGAGTCTACCTCATGCTATTGGTGTAAGCATCTGTCCTCCAGCGTCCAGACATCTTATCTCTCTTGTGCCGCGTGAACTCTCGCTGTAATTGTAGGAATCCAGTGTTCATGAGACCAGCATGCCGCTAGTCGACGAGGGTCCTAAAGTTCCAGAATCCTATCCTTAATCGATAGCCAAACGTTATCAACAAAGTATCAGTCTGTATTCGAGTCTTGTTGCAGCATTTAGGAGCAATACGGTTGCGGCTCGCTGGGGCACAGACCAACCGACACTTATCTTGTTTTGTTTCTCAAGAATTTCTCAAATGGCGCCTCGAGAAAGGTTTGGAGTATGGTCTTCTAACAGAGCTACAAATTGTGAGGCTATAGTTCCTCTTGCTGTTATTTAGCGAACCAACATCTATCGGGAGATGGTACTTCTATGAGGCATTTGTTAGTCGTTTGCCACCCTAGTCATTTCTCTCTCTATTAATTGTCTCCTAGAAAAAAAAAAAAAAAAAAAAAAATGGAAAAAACACGTTTTGGTCACCCGCTTCGCAATTATATAGGGTGTGCCATATATTTTTTCAAATTGCTATAAAAAAAATGCATTTAATAGCTTTTAAAGTTTTTTGCTTTATTCAAGAGAGTAGGTACAGTTTCCGATTATTTATGGAAAATAGTTTCACTTAAATGGTTGGCTTGGCAGTAACCCATATTTTCGATGGTTTGGGTCTCTATTTCACAAACAACTCGATCAATATTGTACCTGAATCGTTTCTGGATTGTCAGCATCGCACAAGCTTGAGCTCCGCGGAGGTCAAGCAATATCACCAAAATGATTTACTACACTATTATTGAACTTAGTGCGAAAAATATCGATTCTTGGGCAATTTGTATGGCACGTAGCGCCATCTTGCTGGAACCAGAGATAGCCCAAGTTTATTTCCCCTTTCTAGCCAACAAATAACGGTTATGATGACTCTGTCTCTGTAGCGTTCTCCGTTGGCCGTAACGTTGTTGCCATCTTCATCTTCGAAGGAAAATGGGCCAATACGAGTAATGCCGCAGCCAATAATGGGGCCATTCTAGGCTGAGCGCACAAGACGAACACGAGAAAAAATTTTATTATCAATTAGCATACCAATCTTACGAATTGTCTTCACAAACTTGCGTACAGCAGGCAAGGTTGGTGCATTATTTCAACTGAAATTTATTTTTAAAATTCGCACTGTTTCGTCAACGTAAATCGATTCATTTCGTACTGCGGAGATATGACACTATGTTTCAGGCAATTTTTTGAGCTCGAAGGAGCTGTCAGTGTCAAATTTACATGTAATTTAAAAAGAAACCAGTAGAGGGCCCACGCTTTACATATACGAGTCGTTATATAAAAATATCTACGAAAATGTTTTATATAGGGATATCTTTATACAGAAGTCTAACTACTATAGAGATAAATTTAACAACCTTAGATTGGATCCTCGGAAAACATGGAACCTGGTCAATGAAATAATGGGACGGAAGAAGCAAAATATCGACGAAGTTATCAGCAAAAACTTTCCTCTAGAGAAGTGCCTGACAACCTTATCAAAGAAATGCGCTGATAGTTCACAGTTGCAATACAAATATATCCCACCGTATCAACTCCGTATTACCCAATACAATATTCATCTTAGAAACAAACACTGAAGAAGTTCATGATGTATTAAAACAAATGGATGAAAATAAATCAGCGGGTATCGATGGTATCAGAGTGCGTGATACCAAAAACAATGCTGTTATTTTTGCTCCGATAATCTCAAGGCTTATAAACCTTAGCTTGAATCAATCTATAATTCCTCGAATACTGAAGACTGCAATTGTCTATCTAAAATAAAGGAGGAACTAAAAATTTGTTAGCAAATTACAGACCAATATCAAACTTGCCGGCAATTGAGAAGTGTATGTAAGAAGTTATAACAAGACGGCTCCAAAACTTTGTAGAAAATCATTCCCTTATCCACGAAAAACAATTCGGCTTGCAAAAAAACAAAAGTACGGGAAAACTCATGGGTGTATTTGCGGATACTATCAATGAGAGGTTGAGTAAAAACCACCATGTTCTTGTTTTATTCATGGACTTCAGTAAAGCATTTGATACTCTGAACCATAAAAAGTTGATAACGGCGTTAAAAAGATTAGGGATTCGAGGCACACTGGCTGATTGGTTGCAAGACTATCTAAGTGAAAGATCTTTTCGAGTGAAGGTGGGAGGCAGTTTCAGCACAGTTCCACAGGGATCGAAACTGGGACCATTATTGTTCATCCGTTTTACAAACGAGCTGCTTCGCGTTTTCAAAAACAGCACGCCTTTTGCATTCGCAGATGACACGGCGCTAATCGTCCAACATAAATGTCTTGATACGGCTACGAGAATAATGCAAGATGAGTTTGATAAAGCTGTAGAATGGTGTCACGATAACGGACTAATATTGAACCCATCGAAAGCTAAGATGATGCATATTCGGGGACCACATCATAGATTAACTCAACAGAGCATTAGCTTTCGAAGTAGAATCTGTCAAAGTGCATTGCCGAATCAGAACATCGAAGTTGTCGAAAGTTATAAATACCTAGGAGTAACCATCGATAGCCATTTCATTTGGGACAAACACATCGATAAACTTCGCTTAGATCTTAAAAAGGCGCTGTTTGCTCTATGCCATCTGGGAAATTACTCGACACTTCAAGTCCAGAAGCAAGTCTGCACTAGTCGAATCAAAACTGAGGTACGGGATAATTGCTTGGGGCAACGCATCTAATACACACATTAATAAATTACAAAAGCTTCAAAACACCATTATTAAGAAGATCAACAGGAGACATCTATCGAACACATATGGAGAGAACTCTTTGAAGGTACTGACCATTAAGCAAATTTACAAGTTGACGCTATGCCTAGAATATTATGATGACATCCGACTTAAAAGACCTGTTGACCATCAATACAACACGAGAAGACGAGTTCGAGGTATGCTTCAAAGACCATTATGCAGCAACAACTATGGCAAAAGACAAACAAACTATAGTGTTCCAACAGTGTTTAGTGAGCTTCCCTCAAATTTAAAAAAAAATATTGCAAATTTCAAAACCCGCAAAAAACGTTTAAAAGATTTTTTTCTTGCTGAAATATAACTTTTTTTGTTTCCTATAATTAGCTATCCATTGAAATTTGAACTTTTAATTTTTGATGGATAACTATGTAACACTATATTTGATAAATAAAATGAATTTGAATTGAATTGAATTGAATTAAAAAACATGGTTGTTCTATTACACTCATTTATTAAACAAATATAACTACGAGTATATAGTACTCGTATACCTATAGTTGCAAGGGAAAATATGTTGAAATAAGAGACTCTCCTTTAAAATAGAGAGCAGTTGGTCACCTTTACCGTATCAAACAAGTAAAGTATCTGTTAGTACTTTACACAAATTGTATATCATAAAAATATAATAATAAGAGCATAATACAATAGTGATCTGTTTTTGTTGTCCTTTTATTTCAAAACAACCCCCGTTTGGTATTCGTAATGTAAGTAGCTCCTAAATCGCAACTACACATTGGCAAGGATGTAGTAATTTGTGCACGTCCATGTTGGAGATATAATTGCCAAAATAAATGAGTTTTACGTACGTGACACACTGGTAGTCGACTTTGATATTTTTCCTAATACATACATACTCGTATGTTGCTGAAGAAATTTTCTGGGTTAATAGGCAAGCATCAAGGTTACGCCAGGTAGATTGCCTCGAAATTACGCACAACCATACATATGTACACGTTCCATCGAAAACATTTTTAGTGCTCCATATTGTACCTGAATAAGACATATTTGTAATTTAAGAATACTCGAACTGCTCACTTAGTCGTACACTCCAGAGCAGAATGATAAGACATCCCACAAATTCTTAAGAAAAGAATTTGTGGGGGATAACAAGATAATTAAGGGTTTTTCCAGAAATAATATTTTATGGCATCTGTTACCTAATGATTCAATTAGATTTGGCAAATGTTACGCACACTTTTTTTTTCTTAAGAATTTGTGGAGTGTCTTATCATGTTGCCTCGGAGTGTACATTCAAATTAATATTAGAATGTAACTAAATGATACAATTGATATTAATTAAATAGTGGATTTACAGCTATTTTAATGATCCGTAAAATCATTGCTTCGTTCACTACAAAAAAAAAAAAATATTCAGGCAAGATTTGTTTAGCATGAAATGATCTGCAATACAATATCAAACAATTTCTTTTTGATTTTTAGTACAAATAACCTGTTAATTAACAGCGGTTAAATGGTTAATAACCGGTTATTTGTTTTATTATTTTTTATTATTACCAGTTATTTTCCAATAATTACCCATCTCTAATACAGACAATGGAGTATAAATTAATGCGGATGGATTTCCACAATACAGGGTGTTACGAAGAACACTTATCACCTTAGTATGACCTACCAGTGTGTGTATGCCTTTTCACACTTCCAGGACCGCTCGAATGAATGACCTAGAAAGACTAAGTTTTGTACACTTATAGCATAGGCTATGAGAATGAACATAACGCTAAAGATTCTTCTCTTCCGGACACTTAACACTTGTTCAGCCAAACAATTAACGGAGGCCCTAAACTGCTATAAAGCGGTGGGATGAACCGGGTAAAAAGTGAATGAATAACTGTGACATCTACTACGGTGACTGCTACAAGGAGCAGAAGCAGCGATTATTTGAATGCGGATTTGTCGTCAGAGACAGACTTAGGCAAAATTCTTGAGCTTTAGGCATGTGAACGTCTTGAGCTTTAGGCATCTGACAATCTGCATAAGAAGCAAAATTTAAAAAAAAAAAAAAAAAACAGCCAAGAATGCGCTAACAGAGGACAAGGACGTCATGGCCAAAGACTGTTTTTATGAGCTCCTCGACAGGACTTACGACCAACATCCAAGTTTTGTAGTCAAAATCGTTCTTGGCATATTTGGAAATACCGTCGGAGAGTACAGCTAGCACGATAACAACGAAAACGGATTCAGGCAATGGACTATGCGGTTGGGCGAAACATCACTAGCTAGCACACGATTCCCGCACTATGTCAACTAAATGAGCAATTTGAATGTTCGCACCTTCCGAGCAGCTAAAATTGACTCAGATCAGTAGCTTGTTGCTTACAAGGTACGTCTGCGGATATCCCAAACACCACAACACCAAAGAAATACTATTAAAAAATTTAACACCCAACTGTTACAATCGCAAGAGCCTGCTCGAGTGTCCCTAAACCTCTCAAGAAGTCCAATGCCACCAACGTTAAGAGCAGATGAACAATCGCATAATTTCCACCAAGCCAAAGATCTGATTTTTTTTTTTTATAAGGGGGGGGTTATGAATACCCTACACTAATTTTTAGGACACGGGCGTTTTGAGGAAAGGGAAAGAGACAGAGAGAAAGACAGATTGGTGTAGTTGGTTTGAAACTCAGGTGGTAATTAAGTTTTACTGAACTCCAAGGGTGGCTGTCCAGATAACTGGGGAGCTTGTTTTTGTTTTTGCTTTTGTCGTTGCTCATGATTCACAGTATTTTTTTTCCATCCTCCTGATGTCATCATCACGATCAAGTTGCATTTTAGCCATATGACCATACTGCCAGTGTTATGCCTTCGCTATAGAGTTGACATAAGCTTTCGCAATTGATCGACTTTTTATTTATTTCATGCGAAATAAATAGATGATTATTGACATCAGCATTCGAACCGTGAACCTGTAGCGTGACAAGCGATGATGTTCCCACTACACCACGGCCACGGCCTCTGATGTGCTGGGTTCCTCTCATCCAGCACAAAGAAACCTCTGGTTTAATAAAGGGTGACGCTAAGCGCACGCAGCAAAGCAAGATGCTTATAAAGTGACGCTGCGTAGGGTGACGAGAGGAGCTTACGACATCTACAAGCAGAAGAGAAGGAAAGAACACCAGCTTCTAAGAAAGAAGAAGAAAGAATATTAAAAACGGGTGATTGATTCAATGGTGATTATAATGATGTTCGAACGTTTTGTCAGAAGGTAAAAAGAGTATACCAAGGCTACAAAGCCCGAACAGAAACCTGTAAGGATGAAAATGGAAAACAAGTAGTAGAGTCACAGTCGGTGCTGAAAATTTGGAAGATCACTTCTGCAGACTGTTAAACAGCAGTGACGTCCAAAACTTCACTGTTATTCAGAATGCTCTATTCTACCCGGACGATGAAAATCAACAATTCTGTCCACCCGATCAAAGTGAATTGAAGATAACAATATTTAAGCTTAAATCAAGGCTGCCAACGGATACAATTCTGAGGTAGTTAAGGACATTGCGCAGAGATCGAAGTATCACTCTTGCCAACCGCTGTTTCTTTGGGCTAAGAAGACAATTAAGTAGCAAAACCCTCTCATAAACAACTACGATGACTTCATAGACCCTCATCATCACGGTCCTGCATGGAAGTTATTAAAGGCGGATGAAAACACCCTTGGTTGTTTTGAATGAAAAATTATTCGAATAATTTTTATCCCGTCTGTATTCACGGGAAATGGAGGAGAAGGTACAACAACGAAATGCAGAGTTTTTAGACATCAACTCTGCACCCGGAAAGTCCTCGAATCCATCCCGGAGAGACGACGCAGTAAAGGAAGACTCACATAAGGTGGCGTACACAAGTGGTAAGGGACCTCAACCAACTTCATATGCAAAACTAGAGGCGGATAGAACAAGATCGAGCTGGCTGGATAAGCTTGTTGGTTGAGGCCTAGGTCCACTCCGGACTGTAGCGCCATCTAAGGTAAGTAATTAAGTGAACCTGAAGTAGAGCTCACGACGTGCTAATTCTGGTGCTAATCGGAATAATTGTTGTGAATAAAAATACGTTTGCTTTAACTATACTTTACATAATCTTGTATGTAGATATTTAATCATGCCTTTCGTTCATTCAACATTACTTCTAACAGATTGCAGAGAATCGTGCCAATCGAATGAGTGGTTTTGAAAATATTTACTATTACAATGCATTTACTACCCGGAAAGTGTACTGTACCATAACCTTGTCATCTAACCAGTAATTTCCTTTCTTAATTTTTGTATATCAATTTTAGGATACAAATAAAAAAGAACAAAAATCAAACTTGTACTGTTTGTGCACGGTTGAACATTGGTAAAGATCGCTGATGGTTGATCGTTGACCATTGATCGTTGATCGTTGATCGTTGATCTTTGATCGTTGATCGTTGATCGTTGATCGTTGATCGTTGATCGTTGATCGTTGATCGTTGAGCGTTGATCGTTGATCGTTAATCGTGATCGTTGATCGCTGCTGATCAAAAGTACTTCGGGAAGACTATTCTTATTATGTTTCAAATTATGCACATAATCAAATTAATATAACCTATGGGATAGTAACTGTTATTGCGATATAATCATCGGATAGTTATTATAAAAATGTGTTCGAAAATCATTTAGTTATAAATAATATCAAATAAATATTTAATACTGATAGTTCCTTTTTTTTCTATTACAGTTTTTCCGAAAATTAACTTCATCCGCTAAGCCCTCCGCAGCAAAGCTTGAAGAGGAGTCGGTAGGATCGCGTCCCATACACAAATGTATTGACCAAGACGAACGAATTTCGCAGCGCGATATTCCTATGAGATGTCCATACACAATCAGTTCCAAGATAGCAAACAATCGAAATAAAATTAAAATAAATTCCCAGAATGTTAATTATAACTCTTCTTCCCAATCCGAGACTAAGAAATCCACAAACTTCATCGTATCTTCACATTACGCCAGCAAATTGGACACATATTTAACAACTGCACGTCAAACGATAAGCCCAAGTATTTTGTCATGTAACGCTCGAGATGTGAGGAATTTTCGTATTCTTAGCGAAGAAGATGCCATTAATATGACAGATGACTTCTCTTTGCGTAGATATTCGGCGGAAATTATCTTTGAAAAAGTGAGATACAGGGACAACATTCGATACTTTCGTCGTACTCCTTCAAATTCAAGCCTCTCCAGTCACCCGTCAACACCGAAAGTTGTGCAAAGAAACAAAGAATACAATTATGTCCTGAATGAAAAGAAGACGGAATACAATTCCAATAGCACGTATTCTCAAAACCGTCAAAGTAATATTTACCTTCAATTCAGAAACAACATATCCCATCCAGTTAACCTTACCTTAACGTCCAATACGTCTGGAAACCTTAATAACTTGATGATAAGTGAAGGACGAAATTGGTTGAACGAACCGTGTCCCATTGTCACTTGGGATATCAATGGGAACTCAATTGATGATGACATCATCTATTTGAATAGCAATTGGGATGACTGTGACAACAGATTGAACATGCTAAGGGACAGGCGATTGACGAAAAACCGAACAGATGGCTCGTACAAGTCTAGTTCTAAATCCAGCTCAACTACATTAGAAACCTGGGTGGATGATGAAGTTCTTGACAATTCTTTTAATGAGGAGATTGAAAAGCAATTTCAAGTGTAGTGTGAACTTGTGCTTTAGATAGAAACTTATTTAAAAGATTGGTAATTTAATTTGTTTACTTATTTCCTTAATAAAATGAAATTAAGAATGAAACTCCATTGTTTTCCTAAATAAATATTTATTTATTTGCTTAACTTTTTCTTCTTTCTTTTCCTTACGTCGAGGTTACGATCCAGAGTAGAAGGATCACAATCCTACCACTTTACTGCATCCCTACTGGCCCACCTGTGGGGTTTGCCGGTTTAACCTCAGGAAGTACGGGCAGACTTCCAGGTTTCGGATCACTTCGTCACTGAGGCCAATCAAATGCTGGTGGTTTCGCCTTTGTGTGATCCAGTTGTTTTTTGGTCTGCCTTATTTGCGCGATTGTGTAGGAACGTTGATTGATGTTGCCTTTTTGACGGGGTTCGAAGGATCTCTCCTTTGAACACAACAATACGAACTGTTCCGGTCGTGCTCTATCTTGCTTGTGATGGGTTCTTTTACATGAAGGCTTCCTTGAATCTTTGAACTTCTTATTCTATCAAGCTTTGTTACTGCTGTTGTCAAAGCATCTTCATCTCAGCTGCCGTTAATTTGCCCTCATACTTTTTGTACATTGTCCAACATTGTGAACCTTATGTAAGCGCCGGACGTACAACTGCGGTGTAGAGCCTTCCTTTAGCTTAGGGGACATTTTTAGGTCACAGAAGATTGCGGAGTTTTTCCGCCACTTCTTACACCCTACGCTTACGCGGTGATTGATGTCATCATCACAAGTTACTTCGCTATTGATCATAGATCCCAGATATTTGAACTTTTCACACTTGGGAAGCACTTTTCCATTCAAGTAAATGTCTGGAATAGGCTGGTGTGGATCAGAGAACGGGCAGCACAGATACTCTGTCTTTTTCGAACTAATACGGTACCCATTTCCCTCCAAAACATCCGCCCATACATCAAGTGTTCGTTGCAGGGACGTTTTAACTTCACTTATGATAGCTCCATCGTCAGACTAACTGATACACTTTGGGGTCCGACACTTTCCTTCAAGCAGATAATCAAATACTGTAATAAATAGCAAAGGACTGAGGACGCTTCCCTGGTGTACACCGACTTTGATTGGGAACTCTTCGGTGATTCCTGCGGGACATCTTACTCTTGTCCTTGCTCCCTCATACATGTCCATGATCATGCGCACGTATGTTTCTCGAACTCCTCGTTGTCTTAGCGCCACCCTTAAGAGATCTCTTGGTTGTCTATCAAAGGCTTTTTCAAAATCAACCAACACCATATGTAAGTCCTTTATGGAATCACGATGTTTTCCCATTATGATCCTTATACTTTGGATTGCATCTATTGGTGATTTACACGAGACAAACCCGCACTGGTTATCAGATAGCCGTATTATTTTCCGCAGTCGGCCATCTAAACGATCTTCATGATGTGTGACATCAGCTTGACAGAACGGTAGTTATCGCAGTTTCGCGTATTGCAAAGGAAGAAGATAACTTTCCCTCCACTCATAAGTTTGGAGATAAGAATCATGAGCAATCTTTAGCCGATGTCTCCCATCTTTTTCCAGAACTCAGAGGATACCCTTTAGATTTTCTTTTTTTGGAGTATTTGACCGCATTCCTAACTTCTTCGACAGTAATGTCGAATACTTCGTCATGGTTAGGAGCGGCTCTTGGAAAGTACGACTATACCCGGGAAACTATTCGTTCAGAAGTCTTTCACAATACTGTCGCCATCTGTGGAGAATTTTGTCGTCTTCCACAAGAAGCTGGCCTTGAGCATTGATAGAGGTCTTCCATGCTTTTTGCTTGAAATTGGGCGCACTTCTTTTTCGCGAGATCTTTGCAACATCTATATATCACTTCAATTCGAGCCTTTTCATCTGTATTAGCAGAAGAGCACTTTGACCAAGCCTTTTCCAGTCAACTTAAACAAACTAAACCTTGAAACTGATACTAACACTAAAAGCTTATTAATTAGTGAGGCAGGATGGCTTAGAGGGAGTTTTTAAGAGGGCGTACTGAGATGGAAGTCCAAAATATGTTGACTTCTCGCAGCATTCTTGAGATGGGTTCGAAATGGCCATAATTCGTGCGATGGGATGTAAGATGGAAAAGGGGAACGGACCTAAGAATACAAGGATTAGTGAAGATCATCTGTAGCAAGTCGGTAGAGCCAATTATGCCCATTAACAGACGTTCTCTGAGGGTTTGTAGATTGATCGAATCTTCATAAGGAGGCAGATTGTACCAGTCAATCCAAGGAAGACCATGTAAGGCGAACAGAATAAATCGACGTTGAATAGCTTCAATTCTCAGGTAATGACTAGAAGGGATTTGGTGACATAGGGGTTGGAGAATTCCTTTGACCAACGTTTGATAAAACCAAGAGTGGAGTTGGCTTTGATTATACTATGATCAATTTGAGAATGAAAATTGAGTTCCCTGTCGCAGATGACACCGAAATTGCATAATGAAGGAACTAGAGTGATTGTTTCGTTGTGAAAGTAGCAAGCTCTGGGTGAAAAACGAATCCGTTTACGGGAAAAATGTAATGGCTTTGCATTTACTGACGTTCAGCTCAAGACAAATGCAAAACTTGTCTAGAATCATTCTGCAGTAAACGGGAGTCCGTTGGGGATGAGATTTGTTTGAAAATTTTCATATCATCTGCGTAAATGGACATATCAGAGCCTCTTAATATGGAATCAACATAATTTATTATTAAGAGAAAAATCATTGGTCCCAGATGACTACCTTGAGGAACCCCCGAGGTGGCGTTAATGGGTGAAGATCTAAAGGGAACTTTGTATTGGCGGTTCTCTAGGTAAGATCTAATCGACGAGATAAAGAAAGGTGAGAAACCGTTGATGTTAAGCTTGAGGTAAATAATTCGGTGAGAGATTCTGCTACTACATCAACTTCTCTATCACTCTGTAGTGCAAGCAATGTACCAAATATAAATTCGGTAAAGTCTGGTGTTGTGGATCTACCCTTTAAAAAAGCATGTTGCTGTACTGAAAATATTGGTTTGCTGTGAAAGTTCAATGTGTCGTATACAATGCTTTCAAACAGTTTAGGGATGCACAATCTAGGAAAGATGAACTTTGAGAGAGACAATTGAAATAGTACCGTGAGAGGTTAAGACAGTACGTTTGCACAGAGAGGTTTGTGAGCATTTATTCATATGACTGAACGTGATCGGTAAAAGACTCACTAAAAAGAAATTGGCGAAGAGATTAGCGATTATTTTAGAGTTTGACGAGGATGCGTTAAGATATTTTAAGGTAGGAGGATATCTTTCCGATTTTCTTGGGACTTCGATGGAATCTGGGATCTGTGATTAGGCTGAATTGCATTCGGTTCAGATAATCGAGAAAGAGAGATTGGCAGAGTGAGGAAAATCTAGAGTATACAAGTACCTGCTGATAATTGAAGTTATCAGAGGTAGATCTAGATTTCAGAAATATTTGTTTCTATTGTTCCGAAATGTACGTAATTCTTTATTGTTTCAGGGCGGGGAACATATATAGCACCGATTGGATGATACAGTTGAAAATTAAAGTACAAAAGGACTCGAGCGCATTACCGACGGATATGTTTGAGCTGTTTCCTAAAACAAGGTTGAAATCAATATTGCTAAGAAGGTTATTAAGTTTAACAAAATTAGTTTTTCGGAAGTTAAAAGACTTCAAAATATGTTAAAGGTTAAAGAAAGTGGGAGAGCGATAACAATCTAGTGTGGCAAATATATGGTTACTGGCAGTGATGGCAGAGTTAACAGGATCAGATGAGAAAATTAGGTCCAATTGTCTACCTAAGTTATATGTGATGCTACTAAAAAAGGTTCTTTCTCAGAGGTGGAATTACTAGGTGGGGTGAAAAGTAACCTCCTTGACCGCCAGAATGCGCTGCTACTGCAAAAAAGGTTATGGTGCCTTGAAGTCTATTCATATTTAGGCAGACATGCCAAATTTCAGTGCGATACTGTCTTTAGTTTTGTTTTGACAGTTGATTGTTGTTGACGTGTTTGGCATCATGTTGAGTATGGACAAAAACGATTTTCGTTCTCTCATAAAACGTTATGTTTTGAGAGGCAAAACGGCGAAGGAAACAAAAGAAAAGTTGGATAAATATTATGAGGCTAATGCTCCGTCAGATTACACCGTCAAATATTGGTTTCGAGAGTTTCGTGGTGGCCGCAACTCCACTACCGATCAAGTCCGCAGCGGCAGGCCCTCCGATGCGGTTACAGAGGACAATGTCAAAGAAATACATGAAATGGTGTTGGCTGACCGGAAAGTGAAGGTGCGCGAGCTAGCAGATACCACAAAGATTAGTACTGAGCGCACACGCCATATTTTGAGCAATATTCTGCATATGAAAAAGTTATCCTGCCGCTGGGTGCCGCGCATGCTCACTCCTGACCAAAAACACGAACGCGAGAGCACTTCGAAAGAGTGCGGAATCGAGCGGACTTTTGGCGTCGATTGGTAATTGTTGATGAAACCTGGATCCACTATTACACACCAGAGAACAGAATGAGTGCCCGGCAATGGACTGAAGCCGGCACGAGTGCTCCGAAGCGGCCGAGGGAGGCCCAATGGGTCGGAAAGGTTATGGCGTCGGTTTTCTGGGAAAAAGGAAAAACCATCAACAGCGAGTATTACTGTGCATTATTGGAGCGATTGAAGGTCGAAATCGCTGCAAAATGGCCTCACATGAAGCGAAAACAAATTTTGTTTTTGCAAGACAATGCGCCGGCGCACAAGATCATCGAAACCACGGCTAAAATCAATGACTTACGGCTCCAATTGCTGTCGCATCCACCGTATTTGCCCGATTTGGCTGCCTCGGACTATTATCTTTTCCCAAACCTCAAAAGATGGCTCATCAATAAAAAATTCAGCTCACGCGAGGAAATCATCGACGCCACGGAGGAGTATTTTGCAGACCTTCCGGAAAATTGCTTTTCGGACGGGATCAAGAAGTTGGGAAATCGCTGGAATAATTCCCAAGGAGGTTACTTTTCACCCCACCTAGTAATTGCCACCTAGGAACATTCATCCCCTGACAGTAACGGTTGTAGATGAGGCAGATTAAAGTCACCAATGATAATAAAATCATCGACGGGATCTGCAGCGTCAAACAGAGGGTCGATAGCATTAATAGCGAGCTCGTAGGCATAAAGACGTTTTGAAGGTCGAATATAACAGCAGCGAAAAAAAAGGATTACACTTTAAAAAGGTTATTATCACACTTGGGAAAGGGATTGTATTTAGGTCCACAAAAATACTTTTTACTTGCACCTAGAAGGACAAGTATGGTATCCCTGCAAATGTTCGACCTTGAGATTTTGATCAAACGTGACATTACTATGATAGAGTAACTTAACCAAATGGGTCAACCAGTTCTCTCTGTCTGTCTTCCAAGCAACATTTGCAGCTTTATATATATATTCTTACAGCGCTTATAAAACTGTTTTATAGAGCTGTTAGCTTTAACTGACTAAAAAAAATCCTGTAAAAGACTAGCGGATTTCAAGTCGAGACTTTAAAGCCGCATATAATAGCATCCATCGTCATGAGCTCTAGATGACGATAGCCGAATTCGGGATCCCGTTCAAACTAATCCATCTGTGTCGCCTTATGATGGAAAACACGCGATGCAATGTGCAGTTTGGAAACAATACTTCTGAACTATTCCAAACGTGTACCGGATTTCGGCAAGGAGATGCGCTATCATGTAATTTCTTCAATTTAGTGCTGGAACAGGTAGTGCGCAGGACAGGCGTCAACGGGGAAGGCACTATCTTCAACAAAACTGTCCAGATGCTGGGATACGCAGATGACTTCAACATCATCGGTCGCTCCCAGCGGCCCATCATAGAGACTTTTACAGCAATTAAAGAGCAAGCGAAAAGAGCTGGCCTTGAAGTAAACGAGCACAAAACCAAGCATATGTTATCAACCAACAAAGCATCATCTGTCCACCGCGTAGGACAAAACCTCAAGGAGTTTGCCTACATCAACTCCACGAACGACACCTTAGTGGAGTTTCAACGAAGACTAACCCAAGGAAATCGCTGCTTCTTCAGTTTGACGAAACAACTGGGTTCAAAACTCCTAACTAGGAAAACGAAATGCGTGCTCTACAAAACTTTGATCCTGCCAATCCTGCTCTATGGTGCCGACTGCTGGACGATAAGCAGGAAAACGGAGCAGATTTTGAATACTTTCGAGAGAAAAATTCTTCGCTGAATATTCGGAAGAAGATACAACCACCAACTCTATGAGCTGTATCAAGATATGAATGTAATCCGAAAAGCCAAAACACACCGACTACACTGGCTCGACCACATCGAGCGAATGGACAATAATGCTCCAGCTAAGAGGATCTTCGAATTCCAACCCCCAGGTTCGAGAAGACAAGAAAGACCGAACCTCTGTTTTAAGGACCATACTATTGCGGATGCCAGAGCTCTTGGTCTGGAAAACTGGAAGCAGCGTGCCCAGAATCGAAGAGGATGGAAGGCTGCCGAATCTCAGGCAGGGACTCTTCACGGGTTGGGAGTCCGTTAAGTAAGTAATTAGTGTCTCTCCAAGTCATCGTCGTGGTTCCAGTTAACGCAAAGTATAAGACATACTATACAGGTGTTTCACTTGTAGTTCGAAGACACAAGAGAAAATCTAGAATTCATCAAGCACCGCCAAACATAATTTCTTTGATAGACTCGAACTATGGGGGATTTTGTGTTATGGATTTTTTATTTTAAGGATTTTGTAACTGGGAATTATGTAGCCAACCCAATTCGCTACTCGGTCAAGCATGAATAAAGCGGCTCTGACATTTACGTGTAAAATATTGGTTTTAGTTTTACACATACGAGGGTGGGTCAATAAGTCCCTGGAAATTAACACAAATTGTGTCGTCACCTTAAATTTATTTTTGTTTTGTCAAGAATCATCTTTCAAAAGAACGCACCCAAATTTTCAGACAGATCTGTCAAATAATTTTGCTGTGGCAGCCATTTTATATAGACGGATACTCGTACTAGCATTTTCGTTAAAATGGAAAAAAGTGAATTTCGAGTGCTCATTAAACACTATTTTTTGCGAGAAAAAACTATCACGCAAACCAAACAAAAGCTTGACAAATATTATGGGGACTCTTCACCATCGATTGGAACCATTCACCACTGGTTTACTCAATTTCGATGCAGTCGTTCAAGCACAAGTGACGCTGAACATTCTGGTTGCCCAATTGAGGTCACCACACCAGAAATGGTCGACAAAATCCATGGTTTGATAATAGACGATCGGCGAGTGAAAGTGCGCGAGCTTGAAGAGGCCACAGGCTTATCCCATGGCTCAGTGATTTCGATTTTACATAAATATTTGGACATGAAAAAGCTTTCCGCAAGATGGGTGTCGCGTTTGCTCACAATCGACAACAAACGCATTCGTTTGACAACTTCAAAGGTGTGTTTGGCGATGTTCCAGAAAAATTCGGCTGAGTTTTTGCGCCGTTTCGTAACCGTGGATGAAACCTGGATTCACCGTAACACACCAGAACAGTCAAAACAATGGACTTCTCCTGGTGAATCGAAGTCGAAGAAGATCAAGGAGGGCTTGTCAACAAACAAGGTCATGGCGACAGCTTTTTGGGATGCGCGCGGTGTTATTCACATCGATTACCTTGAAAAGGTAAAAAGCGCCGATCACCAGCGCATATTACGCAGAGCTGCTGGATCGATTCCAAGCCGATTTGAAGCAAAAACGGCCGCATTTGGCGAAGAAAAAAGTTATTTTTCACCAGGACAACGCACCGGTCGGCGCACAAGGCCGCAGTCGCAATGGCAAAATTGCATGAGTTAGGCTACGAACTCCTCCCTCATCCATCATACGAGAATTCCCCAGATTTAGCCCCCTGCGACTATTTCGTGTTTCCAAACATGAAGAAATGGCTCGGAGGTAAGAGATTTGGGTCGAATGAAGAGGTCATCGCTGAAACAAACGCTTATTTTGGGCTCGAGAAATCGTATTATTTGGAGGGCATCAGAAAATTGGAGAAACGTTGGAAGAAAGTGTATAGAGCTAAACGAGACTATGTTGAAAAATAAAATGTTTTTATACCGAAAAGAGTGTTCCTTATTTCATTTTTCAGGGACTTATTGACCCACCCTCGTACATACACGTACCAAGTACACTTTTCGTTTCTATTTTTTAAAGTATTCTCTGGAAAAGGGCGTAGATTTTTCTAATTTAAAATTATTAATTTGCATTAAAATGACAATGAAATAACAACAGTCATAAACATTAACTAACTAAAAATGAACTTGACTTCAAAAACAACCAAATTTAACTCTACTGATAATGAGCTCAAAAAACGTTCGCCACGGTCTTTTAGAAATCCATACATTCGTGTGAATAGCGTATGATTTTTGATTATCATTCAACCCCTAAGGATAAACACATTTACTGTGAGAGAAAACTCTTTATGAACTTCCCACGCTTACCGCTGTGTTAGGGGTAAACTATATAACCACCCCTAACGCACAACATCCCCTACATACAATTAAATGTATCAGTCTGTATCAACAAGTACCTGAGTTGGGATATTATGCCTTCATTCACTTCCCTGGTGAAACGTGATTCTCGATAGACCGATTTCAGAGACCTGTCGCTTCCTTCAGGGTAGGAAACTGCGATTAAATTAATGCCCGTTTTGCATTATATGCGGTGTCGCTCCCTCCGGCTATTCTGCATATTGAACATCAATATTTTATTGAAGTTTAATGAAGCAGAATATACGAATTTATAAAAAGAACAGTTTTATAGTGAAACTCTGTGAGATACAAGAGTTTCTCTTAAATTTCCTTGATTTTCCAACTCGTTAAACATGCAAAACACTGAATCAACTTACTCGTATTTATGGAAAAACTTAGCGACCGTATGCAAATACATCCAGTGGCAGGTGGCCGCAGCACCACATTTTTATTAGTTCTCGAAACGCTCTGGTAAATACTGATCAGGATATTATTCTAATTTAGTTAGACGATGTCATAAAACACCCGTACCGCTGTATTATTTGACTTTTCTAGTGGAAATATCTCAAAGATACATACATACGAGTATATTGTAATTTTATAAAAAATATCGATAGATTTTTTTTTTTTTTAATTTTCTTTCAATTGTGGATCTTAAAACTTTGGCGATCGTTTAAAACCGCATAATTACATGTAAATTTATGCTCATTAGAGAGTTTAAAACCTCTCTATGCCAACAAAATAAAAAGTATTGCTTCGAAGATAAATCTTCAAATTTTCCTCAGAGGATATCCGTACGCCTCAGTTGTTCTTTTGAATACATTTGTGAGCGCAATGAACTCAGGCTTATGGAATACAAGTTATCCTTGTTGTTTGCAATTAGCGTAAAAAAACAAACTCAAATGAAAGAAAATATTCAAATGACCACTGGTCATCGGTGGAAATTATGAGCGCATGTTTACTTCCAGTTCAATAGCCTCTAATCCCTTCCGCACGCTACTACTTTACGCGAAAAAAAAGGTGGAGAGCTGTTTTTGTAGCAATTAGAGCATTTGTTGAAAAACATGTTATTTAGGTAGCAGCATTACGCGGTATTGGAAAAGGATTATTGTGGAAAAAAAACGTGCTTATTCTGAAAACTTGAATAGCGTACTATATATGGCGTGATATGACGTGAAATGGTGTATCTTAGTAAAGGTCCATTCACAGCTCAGCGACCTGCGAATACGAACGAACGAATATTCGCAAATTTTGACATTTCATTCACAGCAACTTTTTTTTCTAGTCGCAGCGCTGTCAAATTTGAAATACACGTACTTCCTATAGCACGAATGCATTGTTAAAGCTGCAGCAGAAGTACGAAAAGTAGCTGCAGCACAAGTTGAATCAACTTCAACTTCCGAACGAGCTGCATTACTTTTTGACAGGTACAAACAGAAACAAAAAACGAAAATGGCAGAGTTGTCTACGGAGAAATACATAGCATGCGATTTCTTCTTCCTCAGTCATTATTATAAAATAAATCCACCACTAAAAACATTTTCACGAAACACAGCGCGATTATTTTTCCGTTTTGACAGCTTGAGCAAACGAGTTGCGCTTCACCATTGTGTACGTAATTTGCTACTTCAGTGAGTGACTTTTTTGACAGTTTGTACTACAGCGACTTTATCTGCTGCAGCGCTTCTCCATTGTGTTCGGGCAGTCATTCATTACCACCAAGAACGAAACAAAAGCATTGTGAGGTTAAACTCGCGAATATTTTGGTCGCGCGAAAGTCGATTACATCCACATCTGTGGATTGTGAATAAAATTTGACTGTTCGCAAGAAGTATTCGCCTAATCGCGGAAAAATCAACGAATTGTTAATTTCTTCGCAGAAACTAATTAAAATTTAACTTTTTCCCACTGAATATAAGATAAATTAAGCTCTGTTCTTTTGGAATAGTAAATTTGTCAATTGTGTGCCTTTAAATGTACTTAAAATGGTTTGTTTGTAGTTCGCCCATTCGCCGGTCTCTGAGCTGTGAATGAATCTTAAGACTAATATCTGTGGGATCTAAGTTAACATTTTTCCAATATTATGCTACAAAAAAATGATCAGTGTTAAATAAAAGCGCTGAACAGTTTTGCTACCACTGCTATAAAATATAACAGCTAAGGACATATGTACATAGCTGTATCTGTGGGTGTCAAAGCTATGTACATATATAAGGTGGCGCAAAAGTAATAACACAATTTAATTCTACATAACTTTTATTCTAAATTAATAAACGATGATTTAATTTTTTATTATTTTTATTTGGACCTTAAATTTTGTTCCATTAAGTACTGAAGATGATATCGTCCAAATGTTGCCCTTCAGCGTTTATTCAAATTTGAGTTCTTTTTATGGCATTTTCATCACTTTTCTTAATACCTCCGCTAGTATGTTCTCTATTTCTTGTCTAATATTGTCTTTCAGGGCTGCGAGAGTCTGTGGCTTGTTTACATAGATTAATGACCCCAAAGAAAGAAGTCTTGAATGGTCAAATCGGGTGATCTTGCGGGCAAATACAAATCGCCAAAACGGGAGATAACACAGCCTGGAAAAGTGTTCTTCATTTAGTCCATTGTGTCGCCCGCTGTGTGTGCAATGGCACCGGCATGTGTGTGCAGTGGCATGTGCTCCAACCCCAATTTATCCAATTCGGTCCAATCATCCTTTCAACACAAAAGCCGCACCACACAATAACTTTCAGTGGAAACATCTTCAATTCTTTCACCAAAATACGTTAAAAAGATTGCCTAGAAATGCCCAACTGCGTGGCCCTTCTTCTCGTTGATGTTTCTGGACACATTTGAACATCCTCGCGCACAACGTGAATATTCTTAGCCTAACGGCCTGTTTTTGGTCTGCTAGCCTATGCTCTATCTCGTTTAGAGACAGTCTCTTTGAGACGTTCCGTCGTGCCGAACTGTGGGGAAATCTTCGACAAAATTTATTTCGCATCTGTTTCCTATGCAACAGTCGCCATTCGCAAAAATCGTAGACAATTTATACAGGGTCATTATTTATGTGCCACCTTGTATAATCTAGTGTTTCTGTTCTTACATTGTGGCATTTCCAATATTGCATACTATTAACAACAATTAGCCGGGACTCACACAAAAATTCCGGTGATGCACAATTGTTTATAGCAAAAACAGCCAAAGGAAATAAGAATTAAAAGTTGCAAATTATTTCTCTCCAACTTACAATCAACAACTATCACAACTATCTTACTTACATGAGGTTCTTCACACAGCACTGTCTCGACGTTCAGCAACTTCTCCTTTGTAATGCCGGCGTAACCGTAGAGTAGAACAAAATGCATAGAAAAGTTGTGGGCCAATATGCCCAATGAAAACGGTTAAGCGACATTCCGCTTTTTCACATTATGTCAATTCTGGTTATAACAAATATTTCGGAAACTATTGTAGTCAAAGAACCAAGAAAATTAGTTCGCTAAAACCAATGGTCCATTATACTCGTAACTGTGTACGTTATATCCGGAGTCGACTGTACATATTTGCATTATATATCTCATATTATATCACATAATAAAGCTGAAAGTACTAGTTCACTCGTGATTTTAGTATGTCAAAAAGTTTGTATCAAGACTAAAACTGAAAAAAAAACATGCATGAAAGATACAATCCCACACCAATCCCCAATGAAGTGGACGTGGCGTTTTGAAATTTGCAAATTCAAATTCAATGATATGTACTCGTATACCTTTCCTATTCAGAGTTTACAGTTTTATCAGCAAAACTGATTTTATGCCTTCTTCTTATAAGAAAGTGGGCATGGATGTAGCTATTTTGTATCGAAGTTCATTGATTCTAATGAGATCTTGAAAATAAAGATTATCCTTCAAGGTAAGTACCTTTAAAAAATCAATATCAGGATTTTTGAAGAAAACACCTCCGAAAAGTAGGCGTGGGGTTATACAATAAGAATTATAGAGAATGTGAACATATATATACACTTATTGACAAAAGTCTACATACATCCTGCATTGCAATGATTTGGCCGTATAATTCCTACCAATGTTTAATTCAATTTAAACAAACAATATATTTTTGTACTCAACTGTATCTAGCAACTTAAACGTAGAAGTTTTTTTTTTTTAAAATAAACCGCAGACACAAAAAACGGAGATTTTTCTTCGAAGTACCCAAATTAAGGCGACAAAAGTTGGCATACACTTATTTAATCTGACCGTTATTTCAGTCTTAGTGTCCTGCAGTTCGCTTTGTTTCGCCTGAATATAGTGCAGTAACATTCAAGGAGTCTATCAAATCGCAACAAGTAATTATTTTATTGAAAATTGTTCTTTGTTATAAAAATGAATAAAAAAGGAAGAGAAATTTCGAACGATATACTTAGTAAAGTACCATACTGAAGGTAAATCTCTGCGGGAAATAGGAAAACTCGTTAATAAAAGCCATTCAACAGTCCAAACCGTATTAAAAAATTTTAAGCTAAGTGGAACAATTAGTTCTAAGCCGCGTTCAGGACGTCCAAAAATATTTACACCGCGTGAGGAAAGCTCCATAGAAAGAAAAATAAAAAAAAATCCAAAATTAACTGCATTGGAAATAGCAGCAGAGTTATTGGAAGAAACGGGTAAGTCCTGCGATCCAAATACAGTTCGAAGAGTTCTGAAGGGGAAGGGGTATCGCAGTAGAATAGCCAGAAAAAAGCCTTTCATCAGTGAAAAAAACCGTAAGAAGAGGTTGGAGTTCGCTAAGTCCCATGTAAAGTATGGAAATGAGTTCTGGGATAAGGTAATTTTTAGCGATGAAAGTAAATTTAACATTTACAATAACGATGGTAGAACAGAAGTATGGCGCAAGCCCAACACTGCACTTGAAAAGGCGAATATGGTTGGTACCCTCAAACACGGAGGAGGTAATGTGCTTGTGTGGGGGTGTTTTTGGGCTAAAATTCAACCTTCTGTCACAAGAAAACTCGTCGACTCCATGCCAAAAAGGATGAAAGCAGTCATAGCCTCAAAAGGAAATGCAACGTCTTACTAATCGAGCTATTTTTTTTTTTTGCGAGAACGAATTTTCTCAATGTGTACGTAGATTCTTTTCACCGTTTTTTGTTGATTGAAAGAATTTTATTTTTTTTTAAGTCTTTTTTTTTTTTGTTTTTGTAAAAAAAAAATCTAGTTACGTTTGTACTATGAAGTCTATTGAAAATAATAATATAGTTTTTGTTTTAATTAAATCGATTTTTTTTATGAAACATACGACAATGTAACTACAAACCATGGTGTATGTAGACTTTTGTCAATGAGTGTATATTTTGTTAAGGCGATGTTTTTCAGTTTCTAGTAAAAATATTGAAAATAGGGTATCTTTTGAAAAGTGGGCATGTCTGTGGGCGGATTCTGAAAGTATTTACACTTAAAGCACATTGGGTTCTAAAAAGATTATATACCAAATTTCATCTTCTCATACTAAATTATAAGTCTCAAAAACGGGTGACATACGGACGGCCGAACGGACAGACGGACATACGGACGGACATGGTTGTATCGACATAGCTTCCAATGCTAATCACAAATAAATATACTTTTAGGGTCTATCGTCAATATTTTTCTATGTTATAAACTGTATATCAAAATTAATATACCCTACGAGATGGAGAATAAATAGGAATTCATGTGTTTAAAGTGTAGTCAATAAACTATTAAAACAAAACGTAAACAAAAAAAAAACACAATAAAATAGTAATTCATGTACTGTATAAGAAAACACATATCTCAGTTAAGTAAAAGTCAATATAATAAAGGAATTTCCAAGTCAATTAAATAAGGAATCACTGCTGCGATTTTTGCAAACAAATATTTGCCCCCACACCAAGTATGCACTTTTTGTGAGCCCACTTTCGGCAAGTATGGCACTCTCACCATGTACCCTATCAGAGAATACTTCCATACAAATAATGCAGTAATATTCTTGCTATTCCTCCTCTTCAGATCTTGATTTTTGGAAGCCTTTTACTTGATTTGTTACTACCGTATCCAGGAGATATTAATTTTGAAACATAGTTTCTAACATACGTTGAGAAATGACAACAGTAGCCAACCAAAAGTATTTGTGAGCACCATCAAAAGTTATGTCGATCTAGCCATGTCTCACTAATGTTCCACTGTACGCCACCAGTTTTTGGGCCTTAAATATTGAGCTTAGAATATGAGACTTGGTATATTGAATCCGTCCACAGACACGCCCACTTTTCAAGAAAAGTTTTCTCATTATTTTTGCTAGAAACTGAAAAATATTGTTTAAGTAAAATATGTAGACATTAACTTTTTATACATTTCGTCTATATATGGCCACGACCACTTTTTGGGGGAATTTTCATATTGCTTTTTCAAAGTTATTTACGGTGATGGTTAAATCTTATTGTGAATATCTCATCAGAATCCGAGTTCTTCGGTTACAAATTTTGAAATCCAAGTGGGAACCAAAGTGGAGACTTTCTGCTAGGAAAAAGTTGTAGCATCAGTTTTGTGATACAGTTTCTTAAAAATCGCGAAAATACCCTCTGAATAAAAGTTTTAAAAATTTCTCAATGCCATCACTTTATTAGGGGTAAGGTAGTAGATGGCGGATAGTGTATCATATGATCCTTTCTAGACGGATTGTAACTTACCTGGGGCATTATTATATATTACGAGACGAGAGACATGATGAACTATTTCCAGATACCGATATCCACTACTTGTAATAATGATGTGTAACGAGAACAATGGCAACAAAAATTAGCGAGCTAAAAAGCAAAAATCTACTCCTTTTAGAAACGCAATTATTGTAACTTCGGTTTCATAGACTTGTGTCAAAAAACCAAGGAAATTTGGCATACAGTTCTTCGCGATGTCGTGGTTTATTTCCATAAAATAAACCAACATAGCAAGCTAATGGCTGTCGTTAATTTAGGCCTGAAAATAAATAGTATTTTATAATATTTTCACAATCTTTTATTTTCATTACATTTTCCAAACATTCTTATCAAAAACACAATAGCAAATGACAATCAACTCTTAACGGCATGCTGTGAAGCGTGGTATGCCAGATACCATTCTCGTAGCGATAGCCATAGATGTGCCCGAAATCGCAACACTTAATCGTAATTTCATAGTCACGATAGCTAGGTAACAAGAATAGTTGAACGTAATAAGAGCCCTGTATGTTTTGCTCTTTTGGCCGAGTTCTGCTTTTGGTATCTGTACGCTATCCCATAGGGTATATTAATTTTTATCCATATTTCTTTTATGGAAACATTTTAGCAACAAGTTATCTGGTAAAATCTCTGAGTCACTGAGTAGATAGATGTAATTGCATTTGAATCAAAAAGTTCAAAACTCCAAGTTCATTTTATTATAGAAGGGTTAGAAGATGAGGGATAGTGTATCATACCATCAGTTCCAGGCGGATCATAACTTTCCTGGGGTCGAATAACTGCATCAATTATCGAGCAACACGTGACTGATAAATGTTGATTTGACATGACCGCTTAAGAGATCGAGTATCGAGTATCAAAATTTGGCATTCTGCCATCAGTGAACGTGTATTTATTTATTCGATATGGTTTCTGCTGACGAGCTGAGGTGCATTTGGGAGAAAATGTGTTAGAATATCTTTGTTTATTATTATTTTTGCGTTTGGTTAAATTTATTGTTTGAAATTTATTTCACGTTGAGTCTAAATAAAATTAACCCTCCGCAAAAGGAGATTTTGGTAAATATTATGAGGTGGGACAGCGGTTTAGGTGCATCCTCTAAAATTTATCTTCTCCATTATAAATAAAAATGCACTCTTATTTGCCCTGACTGTTGTGATAGAATTGCAATCAAAAGTGTATGTTGTGAAAGATATTTTCAGAAAATTATAGTTTTGTATACGTAAGTAGAGTCTTGTAAAGGAAAGGGATCGCTTTTATCTCTTAAACGTCTTCATTCAATACACTCATAGCGATCATCCTCAGAATCAGAGGATGAAAAATAAAGTAAATATTCAATTTTTAATTGAAGGCGATAAATACAAAACTTTTCCTCGCACAAAAATTAATAGTTTTGACATTTGTCAACCATCTCAATTCATTGTAGTAGAATTGTACTAGTACAATTTTTCAGAGTGTATTCGATACGTGACCATTCTTATGTGATCATCCCAATGTATTTACTCGATTACTCGATAGCGTATGGATTTCATTCACTCGTTAACTGATGTCGTAATTCGACCCTTGGATTTGAACGCTATCCCATTGGGTATATTAATTTTGATGCATAGCTTGTAACATAGAGAAATTATATCGATAGAGCCCCAAATGTATATATATGTATCTGTGATCAGCAGCGAGAGTTATGTCGACCTAGCCATGTCCATCCGTCTATTTGTATGTCACCAGTTTCAGCTCAGAACATGAAATTTAGTATATAACCTTCTCAGGACCGGAGGAACTGTAGAATTTGTTGAAAATAGGCAACTTTTCAAAAAATGTCGTTCTTTACAATATTTTTACTGTTAACTGAAAAATATGTAGACGTTGCTATTCCCTACAATTCGTCCATACAGTACACAGGTCCACGCCCAGATTTTGGGACGTTTTTGTCAAAAAACCGTGATTTGCTTTCTCATATGCTATTGTGAATATTTCACTAGAATCCAAAAAAATTGGTTACTAATGGCGACAGCTCATTTGAAAATTTTTAGCAACAATTTATCTGGTAAAATCTCTTAAAAATCGCGGGAATATTCACTGAGTTACTGAGACTGATGTAATTGCTTTTGAATTAAAAACTTCAAAACTCCAATTCCATTTAATTATAGAAGGGTTAGAAGATGAGGGATGGAGTATTATACTATCGGTTCCAGACGGATCATAACTTTCCTGTATTTTCTTTTTGCACGTGCTCTCTTTTCCCATTCGTTATTACTGTTATTATTTTGTTGTCACAAACATCAGTGAAACGTCAAGTCAGTATATAGTGAAGGTAGTAAGGTTGCTCGGGTGTGTTCAGAGTCATAATCTGAGCACTCACTCGACTCGACAGTGAGCGCACAATTGCCCTGTCACTCGACAAGAGTTCGAAGCCAGAATTAGGCCTAGCTTGTAGCTTCAAAAAAGTAAAAACTACTCCATTCTATGTAAAATAGTTGTATGCATGTATTTGTATAAAAAATAAAGTACAAAATTGATTTTTTTTATAACCTTAGTCTAGTTCTAGAAGGGCACCCATACAACCTTATTTCAATACCGTTTCTGTTTTTTTTTTTTTTTTATGTAAATGTTTTCAAAAATATTTTTTAAAGCTCTCTGTCCCTTCGTTTTCAATAAATAAATAAATTAATACGTAAATATTATATTATTTTCACTATTCTGAGATAAAAAGTTATCACACACACTTTTGTATTTCAATGACTTAGATAATAAGGAAACTTTAGTGTTTGTCTGTTTGTCGGTAAGTTTGGTGGCGTTAATATGCCATTTCTGCTCCCCACGGCCGGTATGGTTTCGATCCATTCGAGCCTGCGTAGCTAATACCATTCGGAGAGGGATTATACACCTGTGCACTACTAACCGGATATTCTGACGAGTTTCCATAGCTTAGGACGTTGGGGGCGGTGGGGTTTCTATGGTTGCTACTGGTCAATTCAATGTAAGTTGCCCCTTGATGTTCGTGTGTCTGCTCTGGTGAATAGTGTGGTTGATGTTGTTGAGGTTGTTGTGACTCATGACTACTTAGTGGTTGCGGCTGGATGTGGGATTGTCCTTGAGTTTGCTGCTGACCGGGATGAGGCATCAGTGCTGCACCATCGTTATTGTTTGTTGGCGGCACCGACCGACTGGTGTGCGGTACTGGCGATGATTGGTGCATTGTGGATGCGATTGGCGCTGAGTTTAACGTAGGGTATGGTTGAATCGGTGTCGGCAGATTAGGCACATACGAGCTTGTTGCTGTCGTTTGGACTGGATACCCGCTCTGGTACGATGTTGTAGTACAATTTGGTTGGTAAGAAGTCGCTGACCAGTTTGGACTTGCGCAGCTTTTAGCGGATATCTCACGTTGTTGAACAAAATACTGCAAATGCGACATGAGGCGTAATCGTAATGGGTCCTGTATATCCATTCCTTCGATGGTAACTAAATAACGCGCTACTTCGGCGGCACACTCTCGAAAACCAATTATATGGTAGTCCATTGCGAAACGCTGAGGATCATAGGTCATCGAATCGATTCCTGTAAAGAAGAAAACATGACATTATAGTATAGAGATACATTTCTGTGGGTGGGAAAATGTTCGTTCTCAAAATATTTTCCTTTCAATTCCGCATTCCCAAAGCCATAAATTCATAAGGGTGGATAGTTTATCCGAATGCGTTCCCACGTCTACTTTTAGATCAAGGCAAATTGTGATGAGGGTGAATACGTGGTTTAGCACACCGACACATACATACGGTGGGAGTATTACCATTTACGAATATTCCCAGCAGATATGAGTGAACCATCTCACAAAGACCGCACCACACCCTGTATTTCTATAGATGTGTTTGTGAGCATTAAATTCGTGAGAATATTTCTCTCTCGGTAGGGGTGAAACTCAGACCGTATGTTTTTTTTTTACTTTTAATCAGTTCGTGGTACGTAATAGTAGAGTTGAGTCGAGCAGCAACAAAGGGTTGTTTACATTTTACTGACTCGATAGCATAGCCACTTCCCCTCACATAAAAGAATATCCATAGTAGCGCACAATGAATGCAGATTACTCACTATGGTCCAGCAGGTACTGAACTGGTCAGAGTGTACATTTAAATTGAAGTTCAGATGTATGAAAGAAATCTTGGTGTCACACCAGCAATGTTGCTCTTTATCTACAACTCGTACAATGGGGGCATTCAATTAACTGGCGGACATAAACAAAATATTTTAAACTTGGGGGATTGAATATTATTTCCGTTTCCTGTGTAGGTACTACATAATTTATTTTATTTGTACTCGTACTCGTATCATGGTCTTCGTTTAATGGGATTAAATGTAATTTCAAATCCGTAGGTTGCATTATATCTGCTGAAATGTATAGTGGATTACTAGAGATTGACTCACAAAACGGTGTAACAATTGCACTGTACAGGATATGAAGTAGCTCCCAATTCCCCTATAAACGAGTTTTAAACGATATACGATTGTAGAATTTATTCCGTTGACGGGTTAACAAACAGATAATATCGTACAGACTTCTTGCTCATTTAGCTCTTTTATGACCAGCATCATGGGAGCTAATTTTGATTTGAAACAAGTGGAAAGGGGCCTCAACCTACTTTTTTTTGCAAAACTGGAGGCGGCTAGTACAAGATCGAGCTGGCAAGTCTACGCCGGACTGTAGCACCATCTAAAGTAAAGTAAATTATTTATCCTTATACAGATTTGGCCCCAGGCCTAGTAGATATGTACGTAAACGAAACTACCAATATCCACAGAAAAAAAATCCATAGAAGATAGTGTGTTGGAATTGGGAAGAAATGCCCAAAACACTGTACGCAGTGAAATTAGAATACACATGTTTTAATACGCGAAGTTACATATACATAAATGCTGCATGCAGTGCTGTTCTGCAAGACAAGTGACCCGCAAGTGACAGTAGCTGTAAAATGACAGTATCCGATGCAATGCATGTCAAAAAATATCTGCACGTCTGTTTCGCGTGCAGAGCTGCCAGCAGTGCTGCAAGCAGATTTTTTGCACATGTGTTTTGGGCAAAAAGGTGAACACGTAGCGCAGGCTTTTAAAAACCAGTCCGTAGGTATATTTTGTCGCCAACGCGATTCGTTACTACTGTCAAACCAAAATGTAAAATGACAGTATCCGATACGATGCATGTCAAAAAATATCTGCACGTCTGTTTCACGTGCAGAGCTGCCAGCAGTGCTGCAAGCAGATTTTTTGCACATGTGTTTTGGGCAAAAAGGCTTTTAAAAAAAAGTCTGTATGTATACTTTGTCGCCAACGCGTAAACATCAGTTTGGGTGGTAGGGGTAAACATATCCAATACACGAAGTTTATGGTGATTTTCCAGGATTTTTGTTCCTTTTGATTGAAAAAAAAACTCACAACAAATTTTATGGAAACCCAACAAAACCTTGAGTGTTCTTGAAATTTAGCATAGAAGTACACTCCGTTTCGCGATATCTGGTCATTTGATTTTTTTTTTTTAATTTTCTGTGAGTTGTTGCTTATTCATCGTAAGGAACAAGAGCACCAACAATCTCTGAAAGTCAGTATTTTGCCTATGGAATTTTATCAATTTCGCCAACTGAAAGTAGGGCTTAAATCCCTTTGAAAATTCGTTAGTGACAACTTGGAACCCAAGTTAACTATTTACGAACTATTTATTGAATGCTACACACATATACATAGGTACATTCGGTAGTCTGGAAGTCAAGTGTATAAATATAGGTCTAAAAATATGCTGCTGAATTAAACTCTCATAAGTACAAGAGACAGAAAATTCTATTTTCGAGGAATAAAGGATGTGATGGCTAACCAACCCAGAGGTTGATGCCATTTTTGCCGCAGTTTCTAAGAGGACATCAATTAGGTATGTATAGGCTATGAGTATTGGCTATACATAACGATATCTGATGGGAGATTTGTTCATTCAACTACCCAGCACTACAAAAGACATAATATTGACATCATCGCCTCTATGCACTTGCCATTGTAGAATATCTTAAAGAGTTCGTTTCTAAATTATCTAGATCGGAGATCTGAAAAACTGTTACCGTTTTTTACTTGCACCTTGAAAGGTAGGTATTGGTTCCCTTACATTTTCCGATCCTGAGATTTTGGTCAAACTTGACATTGTTAAAAAACTTCAGCCTAAAAGGGACTTCAAATCCGGGGAAAGTGGAATTTTCATTCTAACCCTAAACTTAATGATAATTTACTAATGGACGATCTCGAAAAATCGATTTCCTCGAAAACGCCTCCAGCAATTTTGTTCAAATTGTACGAGTATATTTGAGCTAAGATGGATACATGCTAACAGATGGCATACCAGGTTTTTGACAAAAAGCTCGTACAAGGGTACTTTCGTGCACCGGTTTTTGAAAATTGGCAACTTCTCGTCTAAAAACTGTTGAAATTGATCCAAGTGTGAGTGTAATGAGGGGTTGCGAGATTTCAAAAATCTTTAAATTATCTTTGTTAGACGACAAACTCAAAAACTATTAAACGGTTTTAGGCGCAATTTGTCCAATAAACATAGACTGATACGTAAGTAGTTCCACTTGAAATTGATCGAAATCAAATAGAGTGGGAGTAGGTATGGGGAAGGGTTTAAAATATTTTCGAATCATCTTTGCCTTACCCCTAACTTACTCCAACGGATTTCGATGAAACTTGGGGTGTAAACAACAAAACCGTACGAAGACGGAGTAACGTACGGTGAGTTAACTTTGCAACCCAAGTATTCTGATATATTTCAAGAACTACGAAGACTATTTATAATTTTCGCTTTATGTGCTTATAAATATAAAGGGGTTTTCAATAGGGACATAACAATTCCGTATTTTAATACAAACTCATCCTTAACCTTTTTTTTATGATCTGTCAATGTCAAAACGTCAGTCAAAGTTTTTGTTTTTATCATGATGAAATTCACCAACGAGCAACGTTTGGAAATTAATAAAAATTACTACCGAAATTGTGAGTCGGTGGTCGCAACTTTAAGAGAGCTTACTCCAATTTTCGTCCCACCAGACTGGCTGTGCGTGCCATAGTGGATAAATTCGAGTCAACATATTCACTATTGAATGCTCATGTGCCAGTGAGATAGCACACCAGTCGAAGTACCGAAAATATCGCAGCCGTAAGTGCTTCAGTTCAAAATGAGCCAAATCAGTCGATTCCATGCCATTCACAGGAATTGGAAATCTCTCAGTCCACATTGTGGCGAATTTTGCCTAAAGATCTTAGCCTACACCCTTACAAGATCAAATTAATTCAAGAACTGAAGCCTCTTGAATTCTTGAAGCGCATTGGGCTCTGCAAAAGTTTGAAGAACATCCTGAATTTCATCGAAAAATCATCTTCAGCGATAAAGCTCATTTTTGGCTTAATGGCTTTGTTAATAAGCAAAATACGCATCATTGGACAGCAACGAACCCACATGTGCTTCAAGAGACTCCATTGCATCCATAAAAAGTGACCGTGTGGTGTGGATTTCATGTCGGAAGTGTGATTGGATCGTATCTTTGGTCGATGAAAATGATCGCCATGTTACGGTCGATGAAGTTCACTATCATGCCATGTTGGAAGACTATTTTAGGCCAGAATTGGATGGACTTGACATCAGTGATATGTGGTTCCAACAAGATGGTGCCACATGTCACACAATTGATCTATTGAAGCGGAAGTTCGGTAATCGTGTAATCTCGAGAAATGGTCCGGTTGAATGATCAGTTCGCTCATGCGATTTCTTTTTATGAGGTTACGTTAAGTCGTTAGTTTATACCAACAAGCCAACAACGTTAGAGGAGCTCAGGAACAATATCGAACGCGAAATTGCCAACGTTCCGGCCGATATGTGTGGAAGAGTGGGGGAAAATTGGTTCCAAAGAATCGATCGCTGCAAACGTGCTCGCGATTGTCATATGAACGAGATCGAATTTCATACTTAAATTTAACATGTGTACTATACCTGGAATAAATATCAGCCTGATATCTCAACTATTATATTTTATTTAAATACAAAATTGTTATATCCTTATTGAAAAACCCTGTATTAATATCATAGTTTCGGTGATAGAGGGGGGACATCGCCAATGTTTTTTGTTCAAGGAAATTGATCACCAAAAAGTATATTTTATATATTTGGACTACTTGGAAGTTCAGCTTCAATTTGATATGTCACATGATGGGGTCTACATTAGTGTACATTATGCCCCCAAAAGCCCTCCCACAAACATAGCTTTTGTAATTTTTTTCTCGATTCTTTCTGGTACACCACTTTCTATTTGTGTGCAAAATTGCAGTTCTCTAGATCAAATGTTTCAGAAGTTACAAGGGTGTCATATAGAAACACGGATAGACAGACATACAGACAGACATCATGTTGAATCCATTAGTGTTCCGTTCTGGTACGGAACACTAAAAATAAAATTGATGGCATAAGGATCAGCGAATATATTGCCATATGAAATCTATAAACTGTACCGAGATTTGTTTTCTGCAGTCAATGGGGTCTGTGGAATACAGTCAAGTTCCAGAGTGGTAAAAACTTCTTTTTCAAAAAATTCAAATTATAGAATTCTTTTCGAACAATTTTCAAAATCTCCTTTTTTGAGTCAAAACCCAAAGTACTTTTTGGAAAAACCCAAAATTGAATTATTAAATATTTTTTTTATTCACTGAAGACAGGTCACACAGAATTCAGGAGAGCAATATTTATGAATTAACTTAGAGGTACCAACGATAGTAGATAATTGAAGAGTAACCGCTAACACTTGTTAAGCATGAGCTCGCGGCTACGGTGGCGACCCATGTGATAGGTTCGATAAACTTTAGCTTATAAGGATCATGCTTATCTGCCCCAGATTGGGTAAACATCTCTCTTCCTGGTTAACAGCGACTAGAAACTTCAAAAACAAGCACTTTTTACAAGTGCATTACTAATGCAACCAATGACACAGAGAGGGAAATCTTTGATAGATAGAGTTGACGGATGACCTCGCAATCAACTTGCCTAATTAATTCCAAAGAAAACTTGATCATTTATCCACGAAATGGTTTGTTTTTTTTTTTAGAGCAATTTCTACAAAAAAAGATTCCAATTTGCAACACATTTTGAATAAAAAGAGACTTGCTGACAAACAAAAGATAGAAGTTTTGAAATACCTATTCTTAAGCAGTTTCTTTGCCTAAAATTCGAAAACGGTTTCAAATTTTCTTTGTGCGTAACCCCTATCAACATAAAACACATTTTTCTTATTATTAAAGAAGCCAAATTCCAAATACTCAGACAGGCTTGCGTGTGATCCACTCTCAAAGTTTAAAAAATAATCAAAATTTTTAGATTAATAAAGAAAACACTATCACATCACTTTAACATTCTAAACCTGAGGAAAGTATTCTAATTTTCGTGGTGAATTGTGGGGAAGGGTTACACATCGAGGTGATTCTATGATAGCCCTGATTATCCACAAAAACTCTTAATCACTCTCTGCACTATTCTGTAAATCACATTTTCAAAACCACTGTACTCACCTTTCGAATGAAGATTTTTTAAATGCTCCACCGTTAATTGAAGAATTTCGGCTTTTTCCAGTTTAGCGGATCCCTGTTTCTCATAAGCCGATGGAACAAGACGCTTCAGTTCCGAGAGAGAAGAGTTTATCCTATCTCTGCGTTTCTTTTCGATGACACCCCGTCGCTTTTTGCGACTTAACAGTTGACAACTGCCGGGTTCACCAGGAGACACTCTAAAAACAATACACATACAAAAACGTTAGCGACGTGGTCCAAAGATGCTTGGTATTTTTGCCACACTTACTGTTCCTTTGATGATTCCTCCGAGTAGAGTTCATCGCAGTCACTCTCGGATAGTGCTCTTTTCATGGATCTTGTTTGGGGTGGCGGCACCCAGTGATTTTGCGTAGTAGATGCGGAGCTGTATCCCCAGTGTAGCGGTGCATTGTGAATGTTGTGTTCCATTGCAGTTACTATTAAACTTTAACACTTAACTTTTGTCTTTTTTAAAACTTAATTTCAGTTTACAAACAGGTATTTTCGAAAATATTCCAATTTTAAAAAACAAAAACAAGTTGCACTTTCCAAAAAGTCGGTGCTTTATTGAAAAATGTGTGTGCGCCCGCGTGTGCTCTAGCACGTGACTTATCGTGTGTGCAAACGACGTTCGACTGATTTCGAGACGCACGACCTACGCATGCAGAACATGTGCCATCCCCTCCCAAAATTCAATGCCGTATTCGCCCGTTTTCTACTATTAAAGGTACCTGAAGCATTGATGCCATTGGTAAACACTACCACCCTTATTATTTGTATTGCACTACCCCGCTCACTTGTCCTAACTACAACTGAGCTCTCACTGGTGTAGCAGCTAAATTTTTAATCAACCCTTGTCGCTAAGCCAAAGGGTGAGTTTGACAATCATGATCTTTCACCATCAAGTCCAAAGCGTCCGTGTGCATAAGAGTGAGACTGACATATATCGAATAAGGAAGATGTTTTTTTTTTTTAGAAAAACACTACCGATGACAATGAAAACAGCATCTATCAACAGGACAATAAAACGAGATAACATGTTTGATGAATTTGCGTTTCATTCTGTGACCAACGTTTTGCTATGGTATAATTTACAAGTCTTGTCTTTTTATTGTACGTATAATAATCGACGATTGACACAATTGCGTGGTGAAGATGTGGAGCACACGCGTTTGTGTAAGGCGCACACGACCGACCGTGCGGCAGTGTGCTGCCCCAACAAGTATGCCGATGGCCACATGCTGCCATAAAATGAAGGTCAGTGTGCAAGGTGCAAAAGGTCGATGAAACCTAGAAAGTCTGCTGATAACTAGGTACTGTGCCAACAAGAAGATGTGAACAATGAGATTTACATTTATTGATTTGTATTTACTTGTCAGTGACATACATAATTAGTGATGGATCGTCAATTGAGTATCAAGTTATTTGTCCTACAAGTCATTTGGTCGCATTGGTTTGCGATTTAATTCAAAAGAAACCACCTGATTAGATCTTTCTGATTTTATACCGTCGTCATAGCAAGCTTTAATTGCTTTTTAAAACTGCTCAGTAGGCATAGGTAAGTCCCTTTCCACTTACGTGTGCCACCTTGGGTGAGGTCTTCCTTTATCGCATCGTCCCTCCTTTATGGATTCGAAGACTTTTCAGGCCAGAGCGTTAATGTCCATTCGCCCTACATATCCTAACTACCTTAGGCGATGAATTTGAATCCATCTGACTAAGTTCATGGCGCTGTACAACCAGTATAATTCGTTGCTGTATCTTCGTCTTAATTCCCCGTCGATATAAAACGAAACTAAAAATCACTCGAAGAATTTTTCTTTCAAAACAACCAAAGGACCGCCTTTGATAACTTCCATGCTTTTGCGCCGTATACCAGGACTGAGATGATGAGGGTTTTATATAAAACCACCTTACTTACCCATGAGAGGGCTTTGGTAATCAATTTCCTTCTTAGCCCCAAAAACAGCGGTTGGCAAGAGTGATTCTTCGCTGGTGTCATTGTTTGAATTTACAGTGGAGCCTAGTTAGGCAAAGTCCTTAGGTAAGGTTAGGTTAGGTTGAAGTGGCTGTCAACAAAACACACTTAGACCAATAATAGGTCCATTGTGTTACCACAAGTGATTGAGACGCAGCCTCTAGCCTACTCGTTGAACCATTTGGAGCTTCTGATGAAGCGTAGAAGGTCCCTAACGTCAATGTTATTCAGATCATTCAGAAGGCTCTTAAGTGGAGTTTCCTTCTTTGGGAGAGATCTGCGCAGGTGCAAAGAAGGTGAAAAATGGTCTCCTCCTCCTCCTCCTCCATGCAGCTTCCGCAGAAATCGTTTGAGAAGACGCCAAGCCTTGTTGCATGCTTGCCTATTGGACAGTGTCCAGTTATGACACCTATAACAGCGCTAATATGCTTTCTATTTAGAGAAATCAGATTCCTAGAACGTTTCAGATCCAGCATAGGCCAAATTTGTTTTGTCGCTAGACAAGTTGTACCCCTTGTCCACCTAGAATTTGTCTTTACGATAGCATCCACAGTCCTTAACTACCTTACAATCGGAGCTCCTTACTGTGACATTCTGTCACATTTTTGCCCTCGTTAACAGCTAAACAGTTTTTACTCTCGAAACACCACTGACAGCCCTCTGTCTTCTTCCAATTTATGTCAATATCGTTGGCATACGCGAGTAGTTATACAGACTTTTGATATATCGTACCCCTGATGGCAGCTTGATAATTTTGTGCAATCCTTTCAAGTATGATGTTAAAGAAATGACATGACAACGCGCCATCTAGTTGTAGTTCTTTTCTGACATCAAAAACCTCGGTGATGTTGTTACTGACTTTGATGGAGCAGCGTCTATTTTCCATCGTCATACTGCACAGACGGACGAGTTCGGGAGTGATACCAAAACTAGACATGGTTCTGTATAGCTCGTTGCTATAGACCTATCATAGACGATTTTAAAACGATTTTAAAACAATAAAAAGGTGATGTGTATCGATTTTGAGTTTATTTGTGTTTTTTCCTAGATCTGTCGTAATGTGAATATCTGATCTATGAAGGACTTTCCTAACCTAGGAACTTTTACGCGATGTTAAGGAGACTAATACCTCTGTAGTTGGAGCAGTCTCCTTTCTTGCGAATCGACCCAATGATGCTGAGGTTTCATTCGTCAGGCATACTGTCATCCGACCATATCTCGCAGATGAGTTGATGTATGCTCCGTACCGAATCATTCCCAGCTGCTTTAAATAGCTCGACAGTTAGGTGGTTGGCTCCAGAAGCCTTGTTGGATTTAAGCATTGATATTGCTATCTTCACTTCGCTTTGGTCGGGTGGACAGAATTGTTGATTGTCGTCGTTCGAAATAGAGCATTCTGCCTGACAGCGAAGTTTCTGTTATCGCCGCTGTCTGCAGAAGTGTTTTTCCAAATTTTCAGTAGCGACTGTGACTCTACTACTAACTTTCTTTCTTTATTCCTATAGGTTCGGGCTTTGTAGCCTTGGCATACTCTTTTTACCTTCTGGCAAAACTTTTGAACATTGTTCCTGCTATAACACCTCTCCAATGACTCGGTCTCCCGTTTTTGTTCTTTTTTCTTCTTTCTTAGAAGTTGGTGTCCTTCCCCTCTCTTTTCCTTGTAGATATCGTAAGCTCCTCCCGTCACCCTATGCAGCGTCGCTTTAAAAGCCTCTTGCTTTGCTGCTAGCGCTTGGCGACATTCTTCTTCAAACCAGGAGTTTCTTTGTTGTGGATGCGAGAAACCGAGCACATCAGAGGTGGCGTTCTTGATGGCTTACTGACAATGATGCCATTGGTCATCTGCGCCTAACGTTTTCGGCATTAGACTTCTTGAGATGTTCAGGGACACTCGATAGGCGAAGGCTCTGGCAGAGTCTTGCGATTGTGATCATGCACGATATTAATGTCATAACGTTGGTGGTAAGTCCTGTCAAGGATCTCATAAAAGCAATCTTTGATCACATCGCCCTTATTCTCTGTGGGGACGTTCGCCGACATGCCTAAAGCTCAAGACTTCTTGCTTAAGTCTGCGTCTGATGATAAATCTACATCCAAATAAATGCTGCCTCTGCTCCCTGCACAGTCACCGTAGTAGATGTCACATTTGTTCATCCGCTTTTGAACCGGTCTAGAAGTGCTGTGAAATGCACATCTTGATATCTGCTTTATAGCAGTCTAGGACTTCCGCCAACAACGACAACTCGGTTGCGCGTGGCCTTTAAGGAACCGAAAATCGATGTCCTTTTTTTCATTTGCGGGGCTCGTCAACAGTAAAATCATCCTTAATCGAGGCTTGTTGTTGCTTCGTAACCAGTTATTCCAAAGCACAATCCCCAACCTGGAGGGCTAGATCCTTAGATAAGACCCATAAGACAATGGGCCGGTTATTCCGATGACCCTCTAAGGGTTTATCCGCCACTATCTCTTTTTCAAAATACTGTCAAATTCTTGAAAATCATTATTGACCAGAGCTCCGAATATGTCGAGGTATTCGCTAAGCTAACTGCTGACGCCACCGTTGATTCCATCGAGAGAATACTTCCGCCGCACGTCCTCCTAAGGAACTCTTGATGGACTTCTGAGACGCAAATTTCAGACAATCAGATCAATAAGAGATGTCTCTTACGGTTTGATACATTTTTGCTGTACTTCACCCAACTGTGCTTGCGCAGGTCCGAATGTTCAGCTACACACGTACAGTCAGACTCACTATACGTTCATCGTCAGTTCACTCTTAAATACTCGTAGCTATCCAGCAGGCACCGCATGGAGGTGATAATGCGATTTTGCCTATATTTAAGTAGCGTCTACTATGTTAGGTTAGGTTAGGTTTGATGGGTTGACGTAGAGGTTGAAAGACCTACTACGCCACACTTAGATCAATGTAGATCCATTGTGATGCCCATTACCAATAACACGCGGTGTTCCAAGCGTCTACTAAATAGAACATTCCTATCTTCAAACAAACATTATTGACCATGTAGTATGACATTGAACGTGTTTACAATATCAAACATTGTTTGAAATATATTGAGGAACTTAGAAATACTGTTCGTCTGTGGGTGCGAGATTCAGAGGGGGAAATAGACCCTGGCTGCCGAAAATCGTATGATGTACAAAATTGGAGAATCAACTAAATCTTTTTTTATCTAAATTTCACGTAGTTAATATTTTGCAAAGTTATTGTGAAATTTTTATTGGTTGACTAAAGTTGTAGTTCTTTAAGGTGCAAAATTTTTATGTCGTCTCAACCAAATTCTAATTGTAATAAATAAATTTTAACTTACATGACATCTCTTCAACATTTGAATTCACCTCGAGAATTAAATAAAAAAAAAACTAGTTCATTGAGAAAAGAGTATCTGAATGCAGATGAATCAATAAAGCGCATGACCAGTTTTTGCGCACTTTTCGTCGCTCAAATTGAAATTTAACTAGGTATGCGCATATAAAAATGGTACTCATTTTTTACATTGTTTTCCACAACTTGATCCTTTATGGCCTTGCATATATACATACATATACTCGAATATAAATATATAAATATTTTGGCGCTTACAGCCCATACAGTGTTCGGCCTAATTTCGCCATTCGTGCTATGTTTATTATATTTCTTTTTGCCAAAATCCTGATCTTTTAAACTAGCCAAATGAAAAATTTAAATACAATCGTTTAAACAGTTTTCGAGAAAATCCAATTCCTTAAAATTGTAACGAAATCGAACCCAGTTTGTCCAGCCATTTAGTATATTTAGTGTATACGAGGGTGGGTCAATAAGTCCCTGAAAATTTACACAAATTGTGTCATTACCTTAAATTTAATTTTTTTTTGTCAAGAATCATCTTTCAAAAGAACGCACCCAAATTTTCAGACAGATCTGTCAAATAGTTTTGTTATGGCAGCCATTTTATATAGATGCCTTCAATCATTTTCGTTAAAAGGGAAAAAAGTGAATTTCGAGTGCTCATTAAACACTATTTTTTGCGAGAAAAAACTATCACGCAAACCAAACAAAAGCTTGACAAATATTATAGGGACTCTTCACCATCGATTGGAACCATTCACCACTGGTTTACTCAATTTCGGTGCGGCCGTTCAAGCACAAGTGACGCCGAACGTTCTGGTCACCCAATTGAGGTCATCACACCAGAAATGGTCGACAAAATCCATGGTTTGATAATGGACGATCGGCGAATGGATGAAACCTGGATTCATCACAACACACCAGAAACCAAGAAACAGTCAAAACAATGAACTTCCCCTGGTGAATCGAAGCCGAAGAAGGCCAAGGCGGGTTTGTCAGCAAACAAGGTCATGGCGACAGTTTTTTGGGATGCGAGCGGTGTTATTCACATCGATTATCTTGAAAAGCGTAAAACAATCACCGGCGCATATTACACAGAGTTGCTGGATCGATTCAAAGCCGATTTGAAGCAAAAACGGCCGCATGTGGCGAAGAATAAAGTTCTATTTCACCAGGACAACGCTCCGGCGCACAAGTCCGCAGTCGCAATGGCAAAATTGCATGAGTTAGGCTACGAACTCCTCCCTCATCCAGCATATTCCCCAGATTTAGCCCCTGCGACTATTTCCTGTTTCCAAACATGAAGAAATGGCTCAGAAGTAAGAGATTTGGGTCGAATGAAGACGCTTATTTTGAGCGGCTCGAGAAATCGTATTATTTGGAGGGCATCAAAAAATTGGAGAGCTAAAAGGAGAAAAATAAAATGTTTTTATGACGAAAAGAGTGTTCCTTATTTCATTTTTCAGGGACTTATTGACCCACAATCTTAACAATCTCTTCTTGGCTACATTCAGATCCTATCTTCAGTATGAAGTTCCTATTGCGTAGGTAGTCCTGCAACCAGCTAGCTAATGCCCCTCTGATTACAGTTCTGTTAAAAACTGCTATTAGTTTTTCGAGGTTAAGAGTATCAAACTAGACTAATAGTATCAAGGACTAGGATGTGGTGGTTTCTGTTCAAGTTTGGTTTATTATGTTTGAAAACTCCCCAAGCAATTTATTTATACTTTTATTTTTTGGAATCCATACTGGTTTGGATGTGATTTCATTTTTTTCGAAAAAATCCCACAGTCTTCTAACCACAACTTGTTCCAAACATTTATCCATGACTAATAATATAATAATAAGATAGGTCTGTAGTTTGAGATTAGATTTTTGGCGCCACCTTTATGTATTGGATGTAATGATTTTAAAACACAGAGAAATGTATGTTGTTGTAAACTTTGCGAAGACGTCAGCATTGTTTTTGAGATAAATTTTTCATCCAAGACGTTTAATGATTGCAGTATGGTGAATATTTCCATTTCGCTTGTCTCCTCGACGTATATTGTCTGCCAGATACGAGTAGTATGCGGTGAGTGTTTTGATGTCACGATATCACAGTTGTGGATTATTTCTGAGGCTTCTTTTGCAAAATATTTCGCGTATTCATTTGTCTACTTCAACTTATCTACATTATTTGTTTTCGTAATATAGTCCATGTTCACGACATTCAAATTGCGCAAAAGGGGCAGATGGTGAAAATCATTCCCCCTCATTCTAAATTTGGTGCATTAATTTTGGCACTTTTCTTTGCGTTACTCTTCTTATTCCTTATGTTGGGCGACATAGTTTTTAAGTTTACACAGAGGGCAAAATAATCTTGGGCCGGCCTTGCTGACAACATTTAGGTGCAAGAAACCTTTATGATGACTTGCGTTAAACGTTTGTTTCTTAGTCCAGTCAAATTAGGTTTTGACCTAGACATTTTAAATAACCAAATGAAACCTTTTGGAAATTATTTGAACACTTTATCTGAGCCTTAAAAATAAAATGCTTTCGGGTTCTAATCTTATAATCCAACACTGTTTTAGCAACTTATATGCCATTTTCTCTAATTTTTTGGGATTTGTTGGGATATTAACGTAAGTTTAAGTGGACAAATAAAAGTTATCACATCCGAATTTTAATCAAACTTCGCTGAGACTCTCTGGATTCCAATGGTTATAAAATTTTCTAATTTGGGAAATCTTCGCGGGCCTTTTGTCCGACCACCGCGGGCCTCTGCGAGGCATAGAATTTATTAGTTTTTGCCAGTATTCTATTGTGACGTCATTTTTCCAAGCTTCCTGAATTGCTGCTTTAAATTTTTCTTTGCCCTTTGGATTTCTCGATGTTATTTTGGTCTTTAAAAGAGTCCAACAATTCTCAATACGATTTAAATCGGGGCTGTTGCCATGCCAATCCAGTATATTTAATCCAATACTTGAGACAAACTCTTACTTTTTTCGCCCTATGACATGGAGCAGAGCAATCCTGAAAGATGGTGTCAATAATAACCGGAAACAGGGTTTCTATTGAATTCACCAAATGGTCCCTTATGATCTCAGTAAAGCTGTCTCCATTCATTGAACCAGTGCAAGACACTAATTCCCCTTGACCAAAAAATTAAATGCAGCCCCATACACACTCCTTGTTTAAGTTTTCTCCGGTTCTCCGTCGGATGTACTGGATACTATCTGATGAATTGAGGTTGCATTTGGTTTCGTCGGTGAAGATTACAGCCTTCCAATCATTTTTAGTCCAATTCTGATGAGCTCTGGCAAAGTTCAATCTTGCAACTCTCATTTTTAGAGTCAATGGTGGTTTTTTTCTTGTTCTTCTGGCTAACAATCCGACCGAATTTAGTCTTCTGCTGACCGTTCTGTTACTAATTTTTTTTTTTATATTTCTTCGAAAAACTCTAAATATACTTACTATGCTGCCTTTTTGTCGGTTACCACATGATATTCTTTTTGAAATTCGGTTATCCTTGCAGAAAGTCTTCTTGTTTCCTTTACCGGTACCAGTTTTGCGTTTCGTGGTACCAAACACCTTAGTTTTTTTTTTTAACAATTATATTATTGTCAAGTGGCTGCATCCAATTTTTTTACTAATAGAACTTGCTGACAAATCTTCTGGAAATTATGTCGATGTAGCCATGTCGGTCCCTTCGTCTGTCTTTATGTCGCCACTTTTGCGCCACATTTGAGCTAGGAAGGTAAATATTTATATTAAAGCAGGTGTAACAATTTCTGAAATCCGCCCACAGACACACGTCGTTACAAAATATGTAAAGGGTGATTAAGTTTTAAGGGCCGATGTTGATTTTGAATAAAACACAAATTATTTAGGAAATTACTGTCATTTCTTTTTATTATGATAATATTGGTATGGTTCAATTATGTATGGAACAAAATATCGGCCAAATGGCCGCCGCGACCTCGGTGGCACACCTCCATCCGATGGTCCAAATTTTCGATGACGCTGGGGCATAATTGAGGTTCTATGCCGTTAATGTGCCGAATTATCTCATCCTTTAGCTCTTGAATTGTTGCTGGCTTATCGACGTACACCTTTTCTTTCAAATAACCCCAAAGAAAGAAGTCCAACGGTGTCAAATCACATGATCTTGGCGGCCAATTGACATCGCCACCACGTGAGATAACACTGCCATTGAATTTGTCGCGCAAAAGAGCCATTGTTTCGTTAGCTGTGTAGCAAGTGGCACCATCCTGTTGAAACCACATATCGTCCACATCCATATCTTCGAATTCGGGCTATAAAAAGTTCGTTATCATCTCACGATAGCGAACACCATTCACAGTAACTGCCTGACCGGCCTCATTTTGGAAAAAATACGGCCCGATGATGCCGCCAGCCCATAAACCGCACCAAACAGTCACTCTTTGTGGGTGCATTGGTTTTTCGATAATCAATCTTAACCACCCTTTATATATGCGTTGACTTTATCTACATTTAGTCCATACATTCTACTTAACCACGCCCACTTTTTGGAGGCGTTTTCTTAAGACAAACATTTTTTTATTAAAGCTATTTATGGTGATGGTTAAGATTTATTGAGAATATCTAATCAGAAACCGTGAACTTCGGTTACAAATGATGACAACTACGCTCACTTTCTTTTTCTGTTGTTAAAAATTTTTTTTAAAAAATGTGTTAAAAATTGCACAAAAGACCTCCGAGTAGAAAGATATCACTGCATTTGATTTAAAAATTCTAGAAACCCCACACAGACATTATTAAGAGTGCGTTAGAGAATGTATCCTCCAATATCATACAATCCGTGCCAATTTTTGCTAAAAATTTTATTCAAAACTTGAGAATGTTACAATGTGGGTATATTTAAACGAAAGCTTAGAATATTCGCAACATTTTGAGAATATTCAATCTGGCGGTAGAAATTAGCTTAGTTGATTAAGATCAGAGATTCATACATACCAATTTAGTACATTCGAAGTAGATCCACTTCTTTTACTACTTCAGTGCGTAGTTTTCGATTTCTACTTTACTTTTCCATTTCAGCAACAACATACACTTTGCTGACTGAATGGATCCATTGAGAAAAATTACAAAATATTTCCTTGGTTTTCTTAAAATCCACAAGATTGGGCAAAAACTTCAGCTGTATATAAGATCCCGTTAATAGACAGAAATAACTTTTTGCCAAATCATCCTCCATTTGAATCTTCAGTTCGGTACTGTTTCCAAGAAATTGTGACATTTATACAAACTTTCCGCTTAAACAACTGTTGATCGTTCAACCGTTGAAGTACTGATTCTATAGTAGTGATGGATTGATAAGTTCTTATCCCAAGAATATTGTCAAAGTCATAACACTGTTCTTTACTTAAATATATTACATATTATTATTATTTACATTTCATACACATCTTTTAATATTCACTTTCATAAAAATAACATAAAAAAAATATTACTTTTTTTTTATAAATAATACGAAAACCTTAGAAGGAAGCACCTTAACTCCATACACACATATGCACATTCAAAAATTCACGACCTTCCTTCAAAAGAGAATCTTCGGTTCAAAATTGCAGCTGCCACTATGCCACCAATTGTTAATGTCACTATAGAACTGTACTTTCTTTGTCGCAGCTGGTCCATTTAGTTTTTCACAGAGTTCACAAAATGGCGACCTAATGGCGAGGCGGTAATACTGACGCCACCAAAAATACCGTACATATTCCCTTGGATGATCGTTTAAGTAAATGAGGTAGTCTGCCAGTTCTTTAACTGTTTTAAAGTCGTCCACATTTATATAAGAACCCGGCGGGGCAAATCGTGTATAATTCGCTCCTCCGAAAACAACTGGCACTATTTGACGTTTCAAGGCATTGAAGAATTTCTCCGTTACATAATCAACACACAGTGAATTCTCAAAAGCAAAGTAAAATTTATAATCCGTATCGAGCATGAGATTACACTTGATTGAATCGTGGGGACATCTGCAAGAAAAAAGGAAAAATAAAACGGGTTCTTAGCGTTGTTGTCACCACAACTTTAATTTCTGCATTCCCACAGTCACCTAAAGTGACAAACATTTTTTCCATCTAAAATTACACCTATTGCGAGCTAAGATTATCTCGATCGCATGTCGTATTTGCAAATGACTAAGCTATCGTCAGCAGCACTTCGAATTAAATTTCGTGAAATTGGACTAACTCTCACCTTATTTTTCGATTGATGAGAGTATAAGTTAAGGTGACTTGAGTTTCAAAGCAAAAAAACAAATTTGAAATGAATTCCCAGGCGTACATGACATGATACCAACACTTTGAAGCTTAAATTTCGTTTGTAAGAATGCCTTTCTTACAAAGCTTTCTGCTGAAATGCCCAAGTAGGCCAATTAGTCCAATGACCAAGGCCAAGGAAAACCAGCCCCATTTTGCCACACTTTTATCATTTCCCCAGTCTTTGTCTACACTAAAAAATACATTTTAAATCCCAAAAGAAATCTATTTAATCTCTAAGTTGATCCAGAACAAAGGAGACCAACACCGCGTACAAAATCGTACCTGCCATATTGTGTGAACGCGTGAAACCTTTCATCAACAACCTAACTAGCCTCTATTAGTGACGTTTTAGACCAATTTTCACTCTTAGACAGATCCCGGAAAAAACCCAAGAAGTCCAAATCGATACTCACCATCTTTTCATGGATTTCAAAGCCGCCTATGACAGCATCATAGAGACGAGCTATACAGAGCCATATCTAATTTTGCCATCCTTTGATGTCAAAAAAGTATTGCGACGTGCTCGAACGAATTGTACGAAACTCACAAGCTAACTCATGAAGTACGATCTTTCAAACGTCACAATAGACAGATATAACTTTGAGGTTGCAAGGGACTTTGTCTACCTCGACTCCGCTATAAACTCTGACAACGACATCACAACAGAAATCAAGCGAAGAGTTGCTGTTTCTTTGGACTAAGAAGGCAATTGAGTAGTAAGCCTTGTCAAGAAACACTAAGAAGATTCTATATAAGACCCTCATCATTCCAGTTCTGCTCTATGGCGCAGAAGCATTAGCAAAGCATTAGCAAAGACGGATGAAGATATCCTTGATCGTTTTCAAACCAAAATTATTGGAGAGATTTTCGGTTTGGAGAAGGCGATTTAACAGCGAACTCTACGAGCTATACAGTGACATCGACCTGGTCAGGAAAGTGCGCATCAGTTGAAGATGTGTAGGATATGTAGAGCGAGTGGACACCAACGTTCGCAGTTACCCAAAGACCGCGCTAACTGGAGAGCCCTACAAAATAATTTTCTTTAGGATATAACATTTGTTTACTCGTTTGCGAATAGCAAGTTACAATGCAATTTACACCAACACTGCACCGGCATGGGTAAAAATGGCTTCAATTTCGTCACATACTCGTATCTCATCCTTCTTTATCTTATTTTTATAGTCCATGTGCTTTAAATTTGAATTTTTCAGAATAAACTTTTCACTTTGCCCAAATAACAATTGAAAGTTAGTACCACCAGGGATTTCCTACATCAATGAAATTGGGGACTCACGTAGTGCCGGCTTTAGGGGAAGGCAAGCGGGGGGATCGGCATGGACTCCAGAATCGTGTTACTATGTATTTTTCTTGTTATGAATGTTGTCTAATAGGCAATTTTTTAAACTCTAAGTGGTCCGAGTAAGATAGAGACTACAGAAGACAACAGAAAACCGCATTGTAGTTTGCAGTACTGCTATTGTATAAGAATGCAAGACATGTCTTAACATCAAACAGCCAGTATTGATGTATCTCCAAAGAGAAGTTTTTATTGCCATTCATTTTAAAAAACGACCGGCAAGAGCCATGTAGCAGGAGCATTTGCCTTTAGGCGCTAGTTAGCAAAATGTTGAGAAAGATCCATGGAATTTTGTAATCGAATAAAGGCTACGAAAGGATTCTGAAGCTTCTCTGGACTTGAGGGATGAAGATTCCCAAAACGCCAGATACACCTAACTATATGAAAATATGTACATATACGAGTATGTATAAAAATCGATATCTCGAAATAACAATGCACTATGTTTTGTTCTACTCTGAAAAACCTACTGAAAACATTTGTGAGTCTGGAGTCTGAATGCTGTTTTAAGGGCATACAAGAGCCTTATTTATTATATTAAAAATCCTTTTAGTGAATGCATATTAACTTCGAGATTTCAGAAGAAAGTAGGGAAAACTTTTTTTTATGCCCTTCACAAGCCGGGACGGGGGAGGATGAAAAGGAGAGCACACATTGAGGGTGGCCGTGGTGTAGTACTAACATCATCGCTTGTCACGCTGTTGGTTCACGGTTCAAATCCTGATGTCAAGAATCATCTATTTATTTCGCATGAAATAAATAAAAAAAGTCGATCAATTGCGGAAGCTAAGTTAATTCTACTGCAAAGGTATAACTCTGGCAGTAGAGTGGCCATATGGCTGAAAATGCAACTTGATCGTGATAATGACATCAGGAGGACAGAAAAAAAATACTGTGAATCATGAGCAACGACAAAAGCAAAACAAACAAGCTGCCCAGTTATCTGGACGCTACCCTTGGAGTTTACAGAAACGTAATACCATCTAAGTTTCAAACCACTACACTAAAATCTTTCTTTCTCTCTCTCTCTCAACGCCCGTGTCCAGTAATAGTGTAAGAGTATTCATATCCTCTTTGGCGCGCAAATTATGAAAAAAGAGCATTTGTAGTCAGCTAACGTCGATATCTTCATTGTAATGTTGGACTTAGCATTCAAAAGTGCGAAACAAGGATTGGTCCAACATTTGTTCGAAGCAATGAAACCAACATGTTTCACATTTCTAGGTGTACGTCACTCAAATTGCAGAAGCGAAAGCAGAATTTCTATTTAAACGACGCTGTCTCAAAATTCGAAAGAGCTGTCCGAAGCCACAAACTCCAGAGTATACATTGGACCTCCCACTAACATCAATATTTTAACCGCGATCACGGTATCCAAGAGGAATGATTCTAAGGATAATGTTACTAGTGGTATTTTCAGCATATGCATTAAACACAAATAAATCAAATAATATTTATGTATAGGTAGATGTATGATATTGGGGTGCTCTCTAAGATCATGTAAAAACCTTAACGTCTTTGTTAACCTAACACCTCTCAACGTTGTCTGAATAAATGTTCTTTCTTAGTGTTAACAAAATAATGTAATTAGAAGCATATATTTTCTCCACTTTTTTTGAAAATTTGCTTGATTATGTTGCACACAGGTGAATAGCTTCTTCATTTCGAATTTTTTTAACTTAAAGTTTCTATCTTAAGGGCAGCGTAGTTGAAAAAATATCAGCGCTGACATTTATAAATAGACACACTGATTGGATAGTCCCGGAATTGTAAGCAAGCTGTTGCTGTCCAATACTACAGGGAAATCAAGGTCTGATACGAGTATCGTCAGAATGTAAAATATAAAAACCGCAACTGGGTGGACAATTTTCTCCATGACAGATAAATTCAAGTTGTGATTGATTATACGTCTTTCGATGCATTTACTGTAAGCGCTGGAGTGCCTCAGGGATCTAAACTTTCACCAATTCTTTTTCTACTCCTACAACAAGATATTTAGTTTTGCCGATGACAGCACCCTAATATCATCTTGCTCGACCGGTGGCAGATTTATGTTTTCAAATATGAATATCTCAAAAAGTTATAAACGATGCGGGGGGCAATGCCGCAGTATTCGGGAGACCATCGTGCATTCGCTATTGAGGGGTGTTTTAAAAGTGGCGATTCTTACGTGAGTGCGCGCCGACAACTTTGTTTACGTTACTATATACGGCGATTGAACGATGGGCCAATTGTAAATTTAGTTAGTTTGTGGGTGCAAAGGTTTCGCGAAATTTCTTCAGTTCTGAATACCCCTCAGCCACGCCAAGCAGAATATCAAGGACCACCGAAGACATTCGGGAGGTAGAAGCTTGCGTGAAAATGAGCGGCTGCTTTGGGACTCCCAAAAACCATCATTCATGGAATTCTACGGAAAGATTTAGATTTTCACCCTTTTGAGATTTCTGTTTTAAAATGTGAATAACTCAAAAAGTTATAAATCGTGTGGGGGGAGGTGCGGAAAGAATTAAAATGTCGGCCTTTTAAGATTCAATTGGTGCAAGAAAATGACTTTAATTAACGCAAAAACTTTTGTGAAACAATGTTGGAGAGATTTCGCACTGTGAATTTCATCTTTTGGAGGGACGAGGCCCACTTCCATCTGAAAATAAATAAATAAATATTTGGCGCAACAGTGCCGGGCCTAGCTTCTCGCAACCACTCGTGTTGTGTGCGTTATATTTTTCACACGAATGGAAGGGACCTACAGTTTAGTGCCGTGTGCGAACGGCAATTTGTTTTAAGAAGCTTTCTCGTGACAACAATACTCTCGGATGTTTGTCAGACGTTCGCGAGAGGTGGGATCGTGAAAAAAACTTTTTGGTGTTTTCTGGGATTCGAACTTGGAACCTCTTGCGTAGTGATCCGTCACACTAACCACTACGCCACGACGCCCACACTTCCATCTGAATGGGCACGTAATAAGCAAGACTGTCGCTACTGGTCTCCATGAAAATGTAATCCATGACTTAAACACCAACGACCTTTAATTGCCCTAGTTAGTGTGTGGTGCGCCTTATCGACGAACGGAATTATCGGGCCCTTTTTTTAAATTCCAGAGAACAAGCGATAAATGTGAACAGCGAAAATTATGGGCATGATCACATATTATTTTTTGTTTAATTTGCGAGCACCTCCATCTTACTCGTCACACACGTGGTTTCAACAAGATGGATGAATTTGCTGCGTGAACACTTCCAACGAAAACTGAATAAACGCTTTGGAGACGTCCCGTGGCCACCGTGGTCACCAGGCTTAACCCCCATGAATTTTTTTCTATGGGAGTAGATCAAAAGTGAAGTCTATGCTAAAAACCCGCGGTCTGTCACGGAGCTGAAGGAAAATATCCGCCGTGAAATTCATGACATCCAGCCAAGCATGCTGCAGCACTTGGCACGAAACAAGGTGGTCCGCTTCCAACAATGTGTGCAACTAAATGGACGAAATCATTTCCACAAAATAGAATCCGCATTCTTTCTCTTTATGTTAAACTACTCGTACTCGTAAGTAATAAAAAAATATGTTTCATAGTTTATGTTTTATTCACGTTTAAAAACACCGGACAGGGTACCTGTACAGGGTACATCAGATTGCCAAAAGTGCAACACCATAAAACAGCAGTGGACATCATATTACTTTTTGTAGTCGATGAGATTCCAGGAAGGTTTAGTGGTCAACCTTTGAAGACCAAGTTCTAGATGCACTCGTTCGAGTATATCTCGAATTTCAGACATTTCCAACATTTCAATTACGATGACGGTATAATTTAAGCATGAAAGTAGGAAGAAAGACATCGATGGTTGCATCGGCAACGCATGTTTGTCTCTTTTCCGAAGCCGAGGAAAGACTGGTTGAGCTACATGTGCGCAAAGTTGTTTTGAGGGTACATCCTCTGTCAGAGATGCAACATGCCTATCAACGCGGAAAATCCTGCAAGACTGCTCTTCAAAATCTGGTCAGCATAATAGAATGTGCGATTGACAGGAAAGAATACGCGATAGGCGTTTTCATAGACATTGAGGGTGCCTTTGACAATGCGACTTTTGACAGCATATGTAGCTCTGCCAGAAGTCACGGCGTAGAAGAGTCACTAGTGTTGTGGATCAAAGCAATGCTGGTGAACAGAACATTGACTGTAGATGCAGATTGTGGCCGGCGTGTCATGGCAGGTGTAAATAGGGGCTGCCCACAAGGCGGTGTTCTGTCTCCACTGTTTTGGTGCATGCTGGTTGACTCTCTGTTGAACACACTCAATAGTTCTAACGTCTACACTCAAGCATACGCAGATGATGTCGCCGTTCTGTCTGTCGGATCGTGCCTAGCGACTGTTTGCTCTAAGGTGCAGATGGCCCTAGACGCAATCGACGATTGGTGCGCTACTAATGGGCTTTCAGTTAATCCTCTCAAAACCGAGGTGGTTCGCTTTACGAGAAGGAGGAAATTGACTGGACTGACTCAGCCAGTGCTAAAAGGCGTCACTATCGAACTCTCCAAGGAAGCCAAATATTTAGGAGTAATCTTAGATAGCAAGCTTCTTTGGACGAAACATGTCGGGCTGAAAACTTTCAAAGCTCTGTCAGTCTTTCGGTAATGCAAAAGTGTTTTCGGCAAGATATGGGGATTGTCGCCAAGGAAAGTCCTTTGGATCTACACTGCAATGATAAGACCCTTCCTATCATATGCGTCAGTTGTTTGGTGGAATAAGCACTCACGTAAACTCCAAAGAACAGTCTGTCTCGGCTGCTTGGGAGCTTTCCCCAGTACGCCTGGCTCTGCTCCAGATTAATATTTGTATCATGGGGTGTACACTCAGAGCCATCTTCCGTTTAAAAAGAAGTGGTTTCTGGCACGATTCTCACTGGAGTTTTGATGACGTTGCGCGACGATTATCCTACGACCCCTGTCTAATGGATATGCCGTCTGATGCAATGACAACTGAATTACGGCTGCGATGCAAATTTGAAATCAACTTTCCCCATATTCAGGATTGGTTTTGGACATGAGGCTTCACTTCTCATTGGGAAAACACACATCTGTCTTCCAGGCAGAAATAAATGCTATCCTAATGGCTGTGGACTATATTGGGAAAAATAGGTGGAAGGGGCGAAGTATCTTCGTCTGTAGTGACAGTCAGGCTGCGCTTAAGGGCTTGCTGAATCCTTTAACCACTTCCAAAATAGTTCGAGAATGCAAAAAACCTTGAATTCGGTCCGAAGGCTGAACTCACTGAATCTTGTTTGGGTCGCAGGACACAAAGGGATAACAGGAAATGAGATCTCTGATGAGCTTGCTAGACAAGGCTCAGAAGAGAATTTCTCTGGACCTGAACCAACGTAGGGTTTGCCAGCGTGCTCGGTTAGGGCTTCCATTGACGACTGGGTTTTCAGTTAACACAATCGAAGGTGGCATGACTCTCCAGGATGCAGGCAGATTAAGCGAATGGTCCCCGTCGTCTGTAAGAAATCCGCGGCTTTCTTGCTATCTGTTAGCAGAAAAGACTACAGACAACTTAATGGCGCTCTTACGGGCCACTTCGCCTTTGCCAAGCACCTCAATGTGCTATGTTTGAGCGCTACCCCTGTCTGCGACTCCTTTGGAGAGGGCGATGACACTGCGGAACACTTTCCATGTGATTGTCCTGCCTTTGCTTGGATCAGGTGGCAGATTTTCGGTGCTGATGTAGTGAGTGCTGATGACCTAAGCTCTTCATCACTGAAGCGTCTACTCGTCTTTTTACAAAAGACGAAAAAACACATTAAAATGGGGTTCTCTGCCTGGTTGTACAACCTATTTTTGAGTCTCAGTGCTCCAGTAGGGTTTACCTGCCCCGACAAAAACAAAAAAAAAGCACATTTTCAAAACTATCAAATACTCACTTTAGTGGGCCGCAGGCACCAAAGACATCCACGTTCACGTACTTCTGCAGGCTCTTGGTTAACCTTTCTCGTTTCGATGACGTATCACAATGTGACACAAACCATGCCGCGAATTTCTTCTTTCCCGCTACAACTTTATCAAACTGCTGGTCATTAAATTCCTCCGGCACATGTCGCCAGGAAGGGCTTAAAGCAGGACTTACAAGCGCTCCGCTCTCTATATCCTCAAAGTGCATATAAGGCCACAAAATATCCGAGTCCAACCTGTAAGACATTGTTAGGTTATAGAATCCGCCCTCATCACCGAGCATATGTCTTGTCTCTCCTGGTGGTTCCAATAATGCGAACACATAGTGCTGGGTGACATGACGATTTGCCGTCAACGCAAATGGTTCAGCTACATGGAAGACAATAGCATTAAATAAGTCTACCGCGGGCAGAAAGTCCTTCTTATTGGTTAGCACACAATTCACTACCGGACATCGCTGATCCCTGAAGTAGTCCGGACTTAACGTATCATCAGGCAAACCCCAACGAGGATAATCAAAAAAACTGTTCCACAGCAAAATAGTTCGTGGTCGCCGGTCATCATACGATGGCTTCCGACTCCTGATGTAGGCTTCCAGGTTACTGTACTGATTGAGTTCTGGTTGAATACGTGCTACGTAGATGGCATATAATAATACACCGCACAAGCACAGAATGAACAAGAAAGATTGACACCTTCTACCTTCAAACTTTGCTGACGTTTCTGTAGTATTGCCCGTGTGGCCATCGGAATTAGCGTTGACTAACCTCTCCGAACTCATTTTTCAACTATTTCGTCTGTATTTATAGAAAACTATCTTTCGCGGTACTATTTTTTATTTGCAGTGTTTCCAAAGGTCATGGTGTTGCAAGTTAGCACAGAGTGCTTTCCCAGTTTATTGGACTTATGTATGCATATTTATATCTGGAAAATATTAAAAATAAGGGTTTTTTGTAATGAACTATGATTCAATTAATATGTAGCTGACTATAATAAGTAAGTAAGGGCATCGGACAACGTTTTTGTCATGGTTTTTGAACTTTTTTGTGCACAAAACTTTATCAAAACAAATATTTGAAATGTATTTGGATTCCGTAGAAGTTCAGCTTTAATTTGATATGTCACATGATGGGGTGGAAAAATATTTTTTTTTTCCTTGGGGTGCCACAAAAGCCCCCAAAATTTATTTATTTTTTTTTTTTTTAAAGTGAACAAATTCGATTGGTGTTCACTTTAAATGCTATGACTACTGACTGACAACAATAAATAATACCATATGCACAACCAAATTAAAATTTTTTTTTAATAAAGATGATCTAGAAACGATCACATGCTTAATCGCTGCATATTCCGCTACACCACGTTATGGTGGCTGTTCAAAGGGGAAACTCGTCTTCCCAGGACGGTGCGTTACTCTCGGTAACATTCTCCTAGTTCTAAGTTAGTTTAAGTCAGCTAGGTTAGTTAGGGGATTCCTGGGAGAGGTCGGGCTCACAATATGAAATGATGCTTCCGACAGGTGACTAATGCCTCACGGCCTCGGTCAATTCCCGGCGGCGCGTGTGCACCATGTAGTCGACTGCCAGGCACCCGGATAGCAATTGGAATGGTGACCACTCAGGGCGTGAGGCAACGAGTGCTCACCCCCGTAATTATAGTTATTGTAGGTTAAGTAGCGTAGGTAGCTTGTAAAAGTTATATACCGTGCTGTTCGAAAAATGTTGGTCAAACTTTTTTTTTCGAATTTTGTCAAATTTGTTGGAATAACTACATATTTTTTAATGAGGATTTCTTTTCCTATGCGGTTTCAATCATTTCATGATACATTTAGAGTGTTAACATTTTTCACTCACGGTCACGGAAGCAAAAAGTTGTTAGACCGAAAAATGTTTTTTTTAGGTACCTACCTCATTTTTAGGGATTAAAGAAAAATGCTTTATTGGTGCAGTGTTTTTGTTTTTTGATTGCTTCACAGAAATATTCTCTATCTAATTAGTACTTTGTTGGACCTCCTCTTGCTTTTATTACAGCTGCACATCGGCGAGACATTGACTCAGATAGGTTCCTCCATGTGAAAGCAGGTGTTCCAGGTCCGAATAAGTAAATTTTTTTCGGTTTTCAATTGACTCTGGACGCTTCTTCGCAACTTTAAGTATCATTATTGACCAGATATTCTCAATTAGATTGAGATCTGGACTGTAGGGAGGCCAACTTAATACATCGACATTATTTTCTTCGAAGTACTTTCTAACCTAAAAAATAAAAAAAAATGCAAATATTATTTTCTTTCATATTTAAAAAAAAAACAAGTTCATACTCACAATTTGGGCTATATGGCAAGGAGCATTGTCCCGTTGAAAAATGAATCTGCAAGTGTCACCAAAAAGATCCAGCGCAGAGGGCTCTAATACATTTTCCAGAACCCGTAGGTAAACTTCTGCAGTGACTTTCGATTCTAGGAAGACCATTATACCTTTTTCATCTCCAGAGAAGCATCCCCATAACATCACACCTTCAGTTTTGGGGGCATCCGTAAGATGCATTCAGAGCTCAGTCTTTCCTTTGGTTCTCTTCGCGCAAGAATCCTCCCATCTAAAACATGCAGCTTAAACTTTGATTCGTCGGAAAAGATAACATTGTTCCACATGTCTTGAGTCCAATTAAGATGCTCTTGAGCCCAGAGCAATCGTTTTTCTCTGACTCTTTTTTGGAAAATCCGGCTTCAGTACTGGCTTGAGTGCTCTAAGTCCATCTTTTACGAGCCTTTTCCTCACTGAGCTTGACGAAATTATTTTTCCTGTAGCTCGACACAGATCGTTTTTAAGATCCACCGAAGTCTTGAACCGATGCCAAAGGTTGTACAGCACCAAAAAACGATCTTCCACTGCGGTCGCCTTTTTTGGCCTCCCTGAGCCTTTCTTTCTGCTGGTAGTCCCGGTCTCACGATATTTTTTTAAATTCCATACCACAGTTTGTTGAGCAACATTTAATCTTCTTGAAATTTCACGTGTTGTCAAATTGAGACGTGACAGACACAAAATATTAGCTTTGCACTCCGAACTGATTTTTCCCATTTTTTTCACTAAATTACTTCCGTTCGTTTCGGACTGCTATCACGAGCTAAATGCACCTCTTATTCATAATATCATCGACTTTTATTCACTATTTGAACGACATTTTGCTATCTAGTGCAAAAAAAAAACCCGGTAGCTCTCATAAATTCCAAGAACTGCGCCCGAAAAGGGTAATAAAATGTTTGACCAACATTTTTCGAACAGCACTGTATTTATAAAGCAAAACAAAAATTGAAACCAAGACTTTTTCTATCTGATACATTTTTTTTTTTGTAAAACATAATATGTAAGATTAGTTTGTAAAATAGTTTTTTAGGCTTTAGATATAGTTAAGTTTAGAGCGCCCGCATAAGGACCAGTAAGCTAGAATAAGAAAAACTTTTAATTTTTAAGTTAGATTTAGTCTGTCTAGTATGTAAGTTTAATGAAGATAATTATATGGGAAACAATATGTAAGGCGCGGGATCAACCAAGTATTCAATCCTAAATATACTATAAAAAATGTGAAGCAGGTGGGGAGGGCAGTCATATATCCTTATCGATGCAAACGAGGTATGGTAACCCGGTATTGTACCTCCGCAGTTCGAGAGATAAACGGCTTAACCACGGCGGGTACGTGGCCGATGCTGCTGAGATCTTCCGTTTTAATTCTGAAAAACAGTACACCATGTTCTTGTGGTTGTTCAAAGGGGAAGGGGTCAACACGCCTTCCCAGGACGATACGTTACTCTCAGTAATATTCCCTTAGTTTTAAGTCAGTTTGTGTTAGCTAGGTTAGTTAGGAGGTTTCTGGGAGAGGTCAGTCCTCACGGACTCGGTCAGCTTTCGGCGGCGCGTGTGCACTATGTTGGCGACTGCCAGGCGCCCGGATAGCAAGGCGTGACTCGATGCGTGAGGCAACGAGTGCTCAACCCCCTGATTGTAATTATTATAGGTTACGTAGCTTAGGTAGGTTAAGTAGCGTAGGTAGCTTGTAAGAGTTATATATATATAAATCAAAGCAAAAATTGAAACCAAGTTTTTCCTTTTTCATACATTTTCTTGGTAAAAGATAATATGTAAGATTAGTTTGTAGAATAGCTTTTTAGCCGAAAGGCAATAGTTATACGGATATTTAGAGCGCCCGCATAAGGACTAAAATAAGAAACCTGTTAATTTTTAAGTTAGATTTAGTCATTTTTGTCTAGTATGTAAGTTTAATGAAGATAATTATATGGGAAACAATATGTAAGGCGCGGGATCAACGAGGAATTCAATCCTAAATATACTATGATATTATATATTATAAATAAGGTGAAGTATGGTGGAGGCAACGTCCTTGTATAAGCTTGCTTTTATTCGCGTGGTCTTCCCCCAATTTATCGGATGTAGGACATTATGAACCAAGTAAAATATAAGGACATTTTGAACAGCATTATGCTTCCCTAGGCTGAGGAGGAAATGCCACTGAAATGTAAATTTCAGCACGACAATGACCCGAAGCATACAGCTAATTCTGTGAAACTGTGGTTATTGGGTCACAGAATTTCACGCTGTAAGTTGGCCTACCCAGTTCTTAGTTCCACTGAGAACTTGTAGAGCGATATAGATAACACTATCGACAGATTTGCGGCCAAAAGTTTGGATCAACTTTGAGTGAAATACCGGTAGAACGATGTCAAGCCCGGTGCACTGGAGTCATCAAAAATAAAGGCTACCCGACTAAATGTTGATAACATGAACCTATCCCACTCTATTTTTTTATTTTCTTTATTATTTTTCTGAATTGAAAGAATTTTCGTAAAGTGTGCTATTTACATTATTTACCGAAAATTTAACTTAAAAATACTTTTTTTTTTAAATTTTTTTTTATAAAGATCAAGGAAATGTTTATAGTTTATGTTTTCCTAAGTTAACTATCCCACATTGAATTTTATTGCAATATTTAATTAATTAATTTAATTACTTTAAGTGGTACTTTGCATTAGAGCAACAATTGTAAATTAGTTGTTCCTTAAATTTAGCGGTAATTGTAGTGCTCATCAGTAGAATGAAGTGTACACAATCAACTTATTCGTGATTGCTGTGGAAATTCGGTGAAAATTCCTCTCACAAATATTTTTCAAGCAATTTTATTGCTTACACATTTTGTTAGAAAAACTTACCTTTTTTTACCGAAGTAGAAAAAAATTGCCTTATTACCATATTTCGGAAATAATAATAATAACAACAAAGACAAAGCGTTTTTTTTATTCTTCTTCATTTCCCGTAAAAAACTTAAATATTTTAAACGTATCTATGAAATGTCGCCAAGCTGTTGTGTGCCACTATCATTCTCCACAGCAAACAACATAAACATAATAACAGGTTTAATTTGTTTGCCATTGTAGTCGTTAAAAACTATACCTGATTTTTGTATCTATTACATTTAATATGTATTTGGGAATTAAAATGGTTATGAATACTATTCTTCTAAACTTTAATAGGCTCAACTTAAACCTTTATATTAAAATCTAAATTCAAAGAAAAATGTTATAAATAAAATTAAAATTGAGTTTATATCACTAAAGGGAATCATAGCTTTTAAACCGTCTATCGATTACTGTCGTCTGTCCCCTACAGCTGTTTTGCTTTGAATGCCTTGCCCAATACAATATAATCGTATCTATGATGTACTAAATACTTGTTTGACACTAACAATGACTTCGTATTGATGCTAAACACATTTACCTACTTCTATCACCTTCTGAAAGGTTAAAGTCACATACTCACCAAAAAATAGATTATCTTTTGCCGCTCTCTTCTGCAGCCCCGTCACAAATTTATACCCGAGAGCTGTATGAATTTAAAGCTGTTTTGCTTATGAAATCACGATAAACTGCAAGTTCCCGCATCCGCTAACTAGAATATGTGATGTTATGCAAATTCAGATACTGTTGGTTGCTAACTGAAAGTTTCAATAAGCTACACATACTCGTATATACGTACGATGTCATTTCAACTATGACGGGATGAACTACATATATTTATTACTCGTAGCAACTTATAAGAAACAGTCATTTTGATTGAAAGCGAAATATTTGTCTGATCCAAAAATTGACATGACTCATGGACGTAAAAATACGAATTTAGTAGACCCCGGCACGACCGCGAAGCACATTTTTTTTACCGAAAAGAAAATCAGATCTGTCAAAGATCTGTTAGCTTATATTTGACATCTGTGAATACTAAGCATTGACATTTGTAATTATGGAGCAGTATACGATAGAACAACGGATTTTAATCATTAAAATCCAACTCCGAAATGCGGAAAATTTAACCAACACGATTTGCGCATTGCGAAACAATATCGATATACATAACCGTCCATCTCATGCCGCGGTTAGGAAATTAATGGGAAAATTCAATCGAACTGGGTTAGTGTTGGATTTGCAGAGATCAGTGAGTCGTCGTAGTGGTCGGTCACGCGAAAATAACGTCGCAGTGAGTGACAGTGTTCGTGACAATCTGCCAATATCCATTCGCCATCACGTTGTTTTAACAAGATTGTGCCACCTGCTACACAGGGCAAGAAACAATGAAGTTATTGGAAATAAAGTTTCTCGGCCGCGTCATCTCTCGTTTCGGCAAACAAAAGTGGCCACCAAAATCGTGCGTAGGCACGCCGCTGTTGGATTTTTTTCTTTGGGGTTATGTGAAGCAGAAAGTGTATGCCAAATTATAAGATGACGATGAAATTGTTTGTTATGTAGTCCACAAACTATATGGAAAAACAGATTTGAAAATCTCCTATCTCATTATCTGGTGCTCATTTAGTAACTGCTGGAATTGTTGACTAAATACAACTACTAAATATTATTCCTTCATATCGGTGACTGTTCTCCTCTTCTCCCATTCCATTCATATCCGGTTACGTAGTTTATCGGGTTCGAAGTGAATAGAAACGAAATAACCAGCGCCGAAAATACGAGTATGTGAACGCTCTCATTAAGTTCCATACACTTCGAGACAGTATTCTCGAATTATTGAATAATAGCAGCGCTTGTACAGGGTGGCGCAAGATAACCTTTATAGTTTAAATACGTTATAACTTTTTTATTTCAATATTTTGTTACTTTTTTACACAATTTTGCGACAAGACTTGAAGAATTAAATTTGGAACGATACCAAAAAAAAAAAAAAAAATAATCATTGAATTTTATTTTGAAAACCAACTGTCAATTGTTTTGACGCAGCGTGCATTTCGTCGACATTTTAATGTGCGGATCGCACTCACAGTGCCAAAAATATATCGCTTGGTTGTACGTTTTCAGTAAAGAACCTCGCTGGTACCGGAAGACCACGTACAACGGACACCGATGAACATTTCCAACGTGTACTAGGAAGTGTGTTCGATAGTCCAGAAACATCAGCAAGGAAACGTTCGGCTCAACTCGGGCTATAGCAGAAGTCCGTTCAGAGGATTACATATTACACATGTTCTCATATAAAGTCCAGCTTGTGCAAAAATTGAAGTCGTTGCGGCAAAAAGCAAAGCAAAATCCCGATTTCATTCACAAACTGATAATTAGCGATGAAGCCCATTTCTAATTAAATGGCTTCGTTAACCAGCAAAACTGCTACAGAGAATCCAAGAGCAGTTCATCAGCGACAATTACACTCACTTAAGTGTACTGTTTGGTGCGAAGTATCATCCGAGAGGCTCATTAGCCCATATTTCTTTCAAAATGACGCCGGTGCCGCAGTTACCATCTGTTGGACAATTTTTTGAAGCCAGCTGGGACCAGCAAGGAAAGGCCATTAGGATCTTTAATTACCTTACGCAAGATCAAACTTAGCTTCTAGTCTTAGGGAGGTTCAGTGGCTAACACAAAATATATTTTAGATAGCAGTTGCTTTATATGCCCCTCAACTTTACTAATATTAATGGGTTTCCGGATTACTTTTGTCCGTAAAGAGAGATAACTCGGCCGGCAAACTTTGTGTGCAATAACTGCATTGTTTCTCGCGCTGTGTGACATGTGGCAGCATCTTGTTGAAACCACATGACTTCCACATCAATATGGTCAAATTGATGTCACAAATAATTTGTTATCATGTCCCGAAAACGTTCACTATTGACTGTTACAGCAGCAACACGAGTGAAGAATGGCCCAAATACACCGCCGGCCCCAAAATTCGCACCAAACAGATACTTTTTTTGGGTGAATTGGTGGTTCGTGAATGGCTCATGACCACAAATGCGAAAATTTTGTTTGTTTACGTAGCCATTCAGTTAAAGGTGAGCCTCATCGCTGAAGATGATTTTGTTCGAAAAATCGCCATAAACTTGGTGGTTATCTAACACTTAATCAATGAAGTCACAACGCTTTTTATAGTCTCCTCGCTTCTTGAGTTAATTGGATGCAAAACGCGATGCTTGGAGCCGCAGGAAAGTTTCGAATGCTGGGAACGATGGCGAATGGATTTTGACGAATTTTCACGAACACATTTATTCACTTCGGCGATATTTTCTAGTAACCGACCGCTTAGAGGACGCACTGATCTTTTAACACTCAACCGGTTAGATCGAATTTTTCCATTAATTTCTTAACCGCGGCACGAGATGTACGAATCGGATTTCTCCCATTTCGGAGATGGGTTTCAACTTTAAATGTCAGTGCTTATTAATCACAAATGCGAAATATCAACTTCTTATCTTTCACAGAACCACAGTAGTGCCAGATTTAAATTGTATCCTCCAATTGAATCGTCCTTTATGTACTCGTATGTCATGTACCTAGGAAGTTTGTTATGTATTTGCTTGAACATCGTATTAGGCCTATCTTGACAAAAATTCTCTCATTAATTATCGGACTCGGACCCTAATTGTATTTTCTGTACAATTTTCTATTTATTAATCCCGATATTTTGGAATTGGGATTGTAGTCCCTAAACTCTTCTCTAAAGATAACCATCACCTAGCTACTCGTATTGATGGAAATAGGCATGATAGTAATTGCCGCTCGCTACGTGGCGTCAACTAGTAATCACAAACTACATTTTCATCTTTTAAAATTATTATTTAGAGAAAAGTAGAAGTGGTTCTCAAACTTTGTCCCAGCGACGACTAAAAGCCGATTTTAGTGAATTAGTTTTAATGGTTTTTTCCACTTTTATTAGACGAAAAAAAAGTAAGATCTATTTTTATTATAAATATTATTATGTATGTTCTTAATTTAAATAAATAAAATATATTTAGTATACGAGTACCTAAAAATCCGTCTTTACTGGCCCAAATATCAAAAACAAAAATACGGTGGCACGATCACGAGACCAAACTTTTTAATATTTTTCTCGCAAACAACCTGTTAAAAATTAACAATTTACTTTTCATATCTACTCGTATTCGTGCGAATTATATTTTACTTTACACTTCCAATTGTCAATACAAATAATTAATTTTTTTAATTCTCCACCGTGATAAGTCAAATGAAAAACATTCTTCGTTATTCACTTAATCTATTCTCTATTATTTAGTTGCTTATTAAATACATGTTTATAAATCGGTTAAAAACCAACAACTAACTATTTAGATACTCAGATTGCATTATATCATTCCGTCTATAGATGATGGAGAGAGCTTTTTTAAGAGTCGTGATCACGTGAATAGCAACATTTTTCGGAAGTTTTTGAATGATAAAGGTGAAGCAGGTTAACCGCAATAACATGCAAATTTCTTTCTTAAGCATAATGCATAAGTAGCGACAAATTTCCTGTTTTACCTGGTCGTAGCTACAACTCAGACCGGCCCAGAATGTGTTTTTCTATTTTAACTAAAAACATTTATGGAGCAAACCAGTTTTTTAAAAACAATTCCGATTGAAAACAACACAAAATAAGTAAATACTACTACACTGTGCGTCACAACTATTATAACCATTTAGAGTTTTTTAAATATTTTGTTTGAGAAAATATTTTTTTTGTTTTTTTTTGTTTTTATATCCAGTTAATACTTACATCTGTCCGACGACATTAAGTAACTTTTTTTACAATATGTTTGGATTTAAGCTATGACTTCGGGTCAATACCCTAATAGCCTTATTTGTGATTGTGGAAGAGTTATACGAATACATACACACATATATCAACTGTTTTAGAATCTATGAGGCAAATCTGTTAGTTTAAATCTTCTTAGACGGCTATTATTACAGTTATCCCTCTGCACCAATGTATTGACCTAGTCTTTAGGATGAGAGATTAGTTTAAGTACGTGGTTTTGGCTAATTTCGTCTTTGACAGTTTGCATATTTAATTCGCGGTGTACGAGGGTGGGTCAATAAGTCCCTCAAAAATTAAATAAGAAACACTCTATTCGGTATAAAAACATTTTATTTTTCAACATAGTCTCGTTTAGCTCTATACACTTCATCCAACGTTTCTCCAATTTGTTGATGCCCTCCAAATAATACGATTTCTCGAGCCCCTCAAAATATTCGTAAGCGTTTGTTTCAGCTATGACCTTTTCATTCGACCCAAATCTCTTACCTCCGAGCCATTTCTTTATGTTTGTAAACAAGAAATAGTCGCAGGGGGCTAAATCTGGGGAATATGCTGGATGAAGGAGGAGTTCGTAGCCTAACTCATGCAATTTTGCCATTGCAACTGCGGGCTTGTGCGCCGGTGCGTTGTCCTGGTGAAAAAGAACTCTTCGCCAAATGCGCCCGTTTTTGCTTCAAATCGGCTTGGAATTGATTCAGCAGCTTTGCGTAATATGCGCCGGTGATCGTTTTACCCTTTTCAAGATAATCGATGTGAATAACACCGAGCGCATCTCAAAAAACTGTCGCAATGACCTTGTATGCTGACAAAACCGCCTTGGCCTTCTTCGGCTTCGATTCACCAGGAGAAGTCCATTGTTTTGACTGTTCCTTGGTTTCTGGTGTGTTGTGGTGAATCCAGGTTTCATCCACGGTTACGAAACGGCGCAAAAACTCAGCCGAATTTTTCTGGAACATCGCCAAACACACCTTTGAAGTTGTCAAACGAAAGCGTTTGTTGTCGATTATGAGCAAACGCGGCACCCATCATGCGGAAAGCTTTTTCATGTCCAAATATTTATGTAAAATCGAAATCACTAAGCCATGTGATAAGCCAGTGGCCTCTTCAAGCTCGCGCACTTTCACTAGCCGATCGTCCATTATCAAACCATTTCTGGTGTGATGACCTCAATTGGGTGACCAGAACGTTCGGCTTCACTTGTGCTTGAACGGCCGCACCGAAATTGAGTAAACCAGTGGTGAATGGTTCCAATCGATGATGAAGAGTCCCCATAATATTTGTCAAGCTTTTGTTTGGTTTGCGTGATAGTTGTTTCTCGCAAAAAATAGTGTTTAATGAGCACTCGAAATTCACTTTTTTCCATTTTAACGAAAATGCTAGTACGAGTAGCCGTCTATATAAAATGGCTGCCACAACAAAACTATTTGACAGATCTGTCTGAAAATTTGGGTGCGTTCTTTTGAAAGATGATTCTTGACAAAAAAAAAATTTAAGGTGAAGACACAATTTGTGTTAATTTCCAGGGACTTATTGACCCACCCTCGTATATCAAAATTTGAGACATACCAAGGTGCTTTAACTATTGTCCTGAGAATTTTAGATTGTTGTCTTTGGATGATTATTAAGTTTGCATTTTTCGATGTTCCCCATATTTGAGCTCCATTGGTTTAATAATTGGCGTACCTATATATACGTAGGGACTAACAAAAGTTCGCTTAGTTGATTAAATAATAAAACACAAAAATAATTATAACTTTAGATATTTAATCTTCATCTTTTTTTTTTAATTTTCTCACATAATTCAAATTTATTTCAATACATTTCTTCAGCTGATAGATCCATATTTCAAAACAGCTTTCAAAATCCTCTTTTTGGAGCTTTTCGATTTCGACATTGACTGCATTAATGATCTCCTCATTAGATGTGAGGATATTTCCACAGCCAAAAGTCACACAGCGCTAGATCCGGAAAATAAGGTGCTGGGCGAATTTCATTTATGCCCGAGAGCACAAGAAAGTCGTTGGTTTTTTCAGCAGTGTGCGCAGGCGCCTTGTCGTGGTGCAAGAAGTAGCGCCGAAGCTCCTCTTTTTGTCGGAGTCATAGTAAATTTTTGAAAACTTGTGGTAAGCAAGTTTCAGTATACCAATTAGCAGTGACTGTCTGACCAGTTTTAAGTGGGTTGATGGCGACCATTTTCGTCCTGGTGAAATACATCGACATCATAACTTTTGTTGCAAACTTTTGTTGTTTGGCCTTTACTAGAGGATTTGCATCTGCAGGGCATTTTGCATTTTGGCATTCGTGCAAAACGAATTTCTTCCTGTGTTGGCGGTGGAACTTCAACCGAGCTTACGTCACTAATTTTTCTCTTTCTCGTCTCCATTTTTACCTATTCTTCTGAAATTTGTGGTTTGGTATTAGGTGGTTTGGTATTAGGTTCTGTTGCAACAAGAGTGGTTCCAGACGAGTAAGAAATAATTTTTCGAAAATGTTTGACATTAACGGCAATAAGCTGATTAGTCTGTATGAGGCTGTGATTGAAGGACCCTCTTCTCGCGAATTTTGGCATCCAGCTGGTCAAGAAGTTTGAAGTAATATTCGCCTGTAATTGTCCTGCCTTTCTCAAGGTAATCAATTAACAGGATCCCTTTCGCATCCCAAAACACACTGGCCATTACCTTTCCGGCAAACAAAAGCATCCACCTACTGCTTCGACTGCTGTTTCATTTCTGGCGTGTAGTGGTGGACCCATGTCTCATCCATGGTGACAAATCGCCACACAAAATCGGTCGGATCCCTATTGAATCGGTCCAAAGATTGCCGCGAAAATCGATTGCGCATTTGCTTTTGATCGGCATTCAGCAAATGCGGCATCCATCTTGCGCAGAGCTTTCGCATCCCTAAGTTTCTGTGCAAGATGTTTCGTACCCTCTCTTCCGATATACACACAGCCTCAGCTATCTCACTCACCTTCACTCGCCTATCGTCCAATACGATATCATGCACTTTTTCGATGGTTTCGGGTGTGGTTGCGGTTTTTGGGCGTCCTTCACTTGGGTCATCTTCGAGGGACGTGCGACTACGTTTAAATTCAGCTGCCCACTTTTTAATGGTTGACATGGAAGGAGCAGAGTCCCCGTAAACTTTTGTCAACTTTAGATGAATTTCCTTAGGGGTTAACCAATCTAAAGCGAAGAATTTTATCACCGCACGATATTCAAGTTCATCCATTTGAACGAAAAACACGCAAGACGTCTACTGCAAAAATTTGTGTAAAGAAATTACTTGAGAGAACAAGTTGTAACTTGTCATAAGAACTAATGAGAAGTGCACCCAGGCAGGAAACATAAATGTTTGCTGATTGGAACGCCATCTCTGCGTCAGGCCGAGAACTTTTCACCTCGCCCTCGTAAGAGTATTATTACATCTATCAAACGGTTGTGAGCATACTGATTTATAGTTAGAACAGTATAATCTATTAGACATCTTACCTTAAACATCTCATCTACGCTAACAAAGTTTGCATACTTTCACATCGGATAATGGACCTTCATCTGATGGCCCAAAATCTAGAAACTGTGGCAAAGAAAGTGGGGCTTACGATAAACACAACCAAAATAAAAGCCCTGACCACTTCAAACAACCGTGCTCAATTCAACATTGTGGGACAGAAAGTCGAAAAAGTAAATAACTTTCTATATTTAGGAAGTATGGTCTAGACTAACCGCGGTGGCACCGAAATGGATGTGTGCAACACAAACAGGAAGGCTGCCTTCGGAATGCTATCCAAAGTCTGGAGAAGCAATGTTCTCAGCACAAGAACCAGCTGCGACTGTTCCGCTCCAACGTAGAGCAAACTGTAGACATTCGTAAATAGATGTCTAAGAATCATCTTGAGAATTTTTTGACCCAATAATTTCTTTAACGGACAACTTTATCAAAGAACTGGCCAAGAACCTATTGACCTATAAGAAGGAGAAAGTGGAAGTGGATTGGACACACTCTACGACGCGAAATCAACTCCACTGTGTTATATGCCATGCGGTGAAATCCGCTCACCCAGGCAGGCAGAACTGCGGGACGCCCTAGGCAAACATGGCGCAAAGCAGTTGAACCTATTTTACAGGTGATGGCTTGTTCTACTCGACACCCAAATATTAAGTTCTTGAGGCGCGCACTTAACCGTGCAGTGGACAATTTTTCAATGGAAGAGGTGTGTACTGCCAACGATGAGTGAACAGAGCGACTCAAAGCCTGCATGTATGCAAATAACGACATTTCGAATAAATGGTTTATAAAAATTTTGTTTCCTAAATAATGAAAGTATAACCGAAAAAATTTTTTTTTTTTGTTTAATCACCAAAAATGAGTGCATCAGTATTTATGACTTGACTAAGTATGATGAAGGAACTTACGACATGGTCTAGGCCGTCTGTCGGTAGTTTGGCTGAATAAAGGTTATATTCAGCAATTAAAAATGTTCCTTAATGTATTGCGTTTCCAATATAATGCACTAAATTCTTCCAGTCTTATTCTCCATTTAATCCTCATGGTGACCATCCATGAGTGGAATCACTATTCTTTGTCACCAAGAATAGTGTTTCATGCCTAAAGAATGACGTCCAAACTCGTTGGAACTTCTATTGCTATCCCTTATTGGCAGTAGACTTTTCGCTACGTTTTATCCTGCTTTAAATGAGGAACTCATTTGCGTCACAAAGCAAATCCACCATTAATGATATTTTTTTTTTTATAATGTCACGTGAAACAGACGTGCAGATATTTTTTGACGTTCATCGCATCGGATACTGTCATTTAACAGCTACTGTCACACAAATTTCTTCACGTGTGTCTTGGGCATAAGCCTAATTTTATTGAAGTATGTACACCTTATTTCCTTGAGCATTGGGCATCTGCCCAAGAAATGCAGGATCATTTCCACCTCTTTTATATTTATATTTCACATCGAGCACAACTTTGAGCTATCCATTTTAAGACTGTTTCCATTTAGACATTTTAGATTTGCCCGTGCTTTAAGTGTCCAAGTGATTTTGCTTTAGTTATTCTTGTCGATGCAGTAGTTAAAACTTTGGGTGTAAACCAGATATTTATACAATACGAGTATATCCTTTCTTGACTACATATTGTAATATGCGAGCTACGGCTCGAGTAGATAAAACGATATTGTGTGAAATTATTTCTTTATTTTCTAGTCTATAGAACAATTCAAGTTCACACTATACTATTCTCCACAAACTCCTTCCTTACAAGGTCTCTTTCTTCTCGAATTACTTTATCTCCTTTCAATTACTTAATTCACAAATCCAAATTAATTACTTCTTCTTGTTAACTCTCAACTTTCAATTTATCACAAAATTACAATTTCGCCTATTATCACTTTTCCAATCTCCTCGTGCGGTTCAAAACCAACTGCCTTGCCTCGATCGCCATCTGTCCTTATATAGCAGCATTTCTGATATCCAGAAACTTCTAGCAAATTCTTCGACCACTGGAAAAAGAAAATTCTGATGTAATAATTCCAAGATAACAATAATTTCTTGCGGTTATAATTCTCTCTTAATTCCGTGACGTTGTCTTAGATATTATCCGTCTCTTATCGTGGACACGAACTGTGGACACTAACTGCAGACACGAACCTCGAATGAAAAGACACTTCGGAACGAAATTATGCCAGAATGAAAAGACACTTCGGAATTTGTTGCATTATGCTATATTATGTTACAATATGTATTCGTAGCATTGTACACATTTTCTTGGTTTTTACGCGTCCTCATATCTTAAGCAGTTCGATACATTTGTTGCTCCTTATGGTTCAATTCTCGTCACTCCAATTTATCCCAAAATCCAGCATTCGATTGCTGGGCTCTTTATACAAAAAGAGATTCTGATTTATTATTTTATTTGACAATACGCGAGGCAGTCTTTCGGCATTGTAATAATAAAGATAGAAGCGCTTTAATTTCTAGAACCTTGCCTATCCCTCTTCTCTTTTTTAATCATTACATTTTCTTCTTCCGGTGACATTGATTTTTAAATTTCTTAAAATGCAGAGATGAAACGCAACTGCAATTGCAACAAAAGTGACTAAAGTACTCGTATTATCAAAGAAAGAGAAATACGTATGAGAAAAACATTTAAGTAGGGTTCATAAAAAAAAAAAAAAAAAATCCAATCCCCGAATATAAGTGTAATCGTTATTCAAACTGCAAAGAGCTTCTCACAAAGCATTAAAGTGAAGCATGGACAGCACGTGGCCAATATGCGTGAGAAAGAACTCGACATATTGATTCCCACGAATTCTACAATCCTAACCTAACATCCAACCACGTTCCAAAGTATACACTTTCAGGGAAATAAATAATAAGGGTGAAGCACAATAAGGGAAAGATATCTAATCGTAAAAACTAACTAACACACATATCCGTACATGAATCGGTTTACTCGTATCGGTGCTTTCATAAGGGTGGTTTAGATTACTCGAAACTTTGGTGATTTCGTTCATTATCAAATAAAATTTCATCATGACAAGATGGAATCGTTTTCTCTAGAGAGTTATTTAATTATTTGTTGTTTGAATAGTGGAAACTGTGGATCCTAGTAATTATGGTAAATTTGGATACTCGTACTTGTTGTTATTTGCTGTTGTGTGCTGCACAATAAAGGGTATAAACCAGGAGTATTCGCATGTACTCGTATATCATCACTTTGACCGTATGAGTATTCAAAATCTGCTTAAGAATAATTTCTTGAAATATGTACATAATAAATAATCTTTTCTCTCCTTCCAGATGCCAAGAATAACAACATTGGCCAAACGAAATAAAAACGAATAATTTTAGTTGCCAGAGAGCACAACTCAACGAAAAGTTGTACCAAACGTTAACCTAAAGGCTGTTGCTAACATACGTAGACCGTTAAGACGGGCGTAAACTACATTCCTTCTCCTTGTTTAAGAACAGATTTCATTTGATATTATAAAGGACGAAGTACATGATCCAGTAGAACTGCGAAAAGAAGAGCGTATCTGCAACTCGGGGGATTCAAAATGTTGCCCTATTTAAAAAAGGGTTTTTCAATAAGGGCATAACAATTTTGTATTTAAATAAAACACAGAATAATTGAGATAACGGGCTGAAATTCATTCCAGGTATAGTACACAATATACATATGGAATTCGATCTCGTTCTTATAACCACCGCGAGCACGTTTGCAGTGATCGATTCTTTGGAACCAATTTTTCACCTCTCTTTCACACATATCGGCCGGAACGTTGGCAATTTCGAATTCGATATTGTTCCTGAGCTCCTCTAACATTGTTGGCTTGTTGGCATAAACAAATGATTTAACGTAACCAAATAAAAAATAAATCTATCGGCGTTAAATCGCATGAGCGAGCTGGCCGTTCGACCGAACCATTTCTCGAGATTACGCGATTACCGAACTTCCCCTTCAATAGATCAATTGTTTGACCAGCTGTGTGGCATGTGGCACCATCTTGTTAGAACCACATATCACTGATGTCAAGTCCATCCAATTCTGGCCAAAAACAGTCTTCCAACATGGTATGATAACGAACTCCATTGGCCGTAACATGGCGATCATTTTCATCGACGAACAAATTCACACCTCCGGCATGAAATCCACACCACAAGGTCACTTTTTGTGGATGCAATGAAGTCTCTTGAAGCACATGTGGATTTTTTGCTGTCCAATAACGCATATTTTGCTTATTAAGCCAAAAAAAACTTCATTGCTGAAGATGATTTTTCGATGAAATTCAAGATTTTCTTCGAACTTTTGCAGAGCCCAATCGTAGAAGTTTCGAGGCTTCAATCTGGAGTTAATTTGATCTTGTAAGGGTGTAGGCCAAGATCTTTATGCAAAATTCGCCACAATGTGAAATTCCTGTGAACTGCGTGGAATCGACTGATTTGGCTCATTTTGAACTGAAGCACTTACGGCTGCGATATTTTTGATACTTCGACCGGTGCGTTGTTTCACTGGCACAGGAGCATTCAATAGCGAATATGTTGACTCGAATTTATCCACTATAGCACGTACAGCCTGTCTGGTGGGACGATTATTACGAGCGAAAATTGGAGTAAGCGCTCTTAAAGTTGCGACTATCGACTCAGAATTTCGGTAATTAATATAATTTAATTTTTAATAATTTCCAAACGTTGCTCTTCGTGAACTTCACCATGACAAAAATGTAAACCTTGACTGACGTTTTGACATTGACAGATCATAAAAAAGTTTAACGGTGTGTTTGTATTAAAATACAAAATTGTTATGTCCCTATTGAAAAAGCCTTTATTTGTTTATTTAACTTCAATTCCAGCACCGACAAATTTATAAAGTCCAAATCCGAAGTCAAAATGTTCAAATTAAAAATGGCGTTCAAATAACGGAGCCGCAAAAAATAAAAACTGCGTTATTTTATTTACAAAGAATTTCAGAAAAGAACGCACCTAAAGTCAACAAGGACTTATACAGGGTGGACCATTTAAACCTTCGGGATGTTTTTTGGTAACAATTTAAATAAACACAAATTATTGATCACCTTTTCAATATGATATCGCATAAATGGTCGCCGTCAGAGCGAATGGCGCAATGTGTTCGTTTTTCGGCATTTCCTATCATTTTTCGAAGTGGCTCGGGCTGTTGGAACAAAAAGCAATCCATGGCGTTATCAGTCAGAATTGGCATCAAAAAATCCATTATCAGGGCCCGATAATGCTCTCCATGGTTATGGCTGCTCCAGCATCGTCTTCGAAGAAGAACGGTCCAATGATTCTTTCCGCACAAATTTTCCAGCCAAACAGTCACGCGCGGTTGTGGAGAGGTTCTTCGTGAATTAATTGAGGGTTTTTATTGGCGTAGAACCGACAATTTTATTTATTTACGATCCTTGATGGTGTGGTCTGAAGGCGCTTCCCTCATTCGATATTTTGCACGATTCGCACGTTGCGTTTTCACAATTGAGAACATGTTCTGAATGTAAAACTGCACGATAACAGAGCGTTGAGGTGGCGTATATTGTTCCATGACACAAATTCGCTTGGACTAACGCTTCAAACGCGGACTGCCATAAGCCGATCTGAAAACAGATGTCAAAGTTATAGGGTTGCCAGATGCAGAAGGTTTAAATGGCCCACCCTGTATATAAAAATGTCAAAATATATACAGAAAGTCCAAGAAATAATCAAAAAAGGACTCAAAATCAAAGACAGCGGGTACGCAATTAACATATGCGCGCAGGCTGTATCGGAAAATATAGGAAAACTGAAGAAAAGAAAAAAAAATCAATTTTAATAAAAGATTTTATTCTTGATTCATATCATTCTACAATACTTCTTACACTTGGTAATAGATATAAATATGAACGAAAGCAGTCCTAAATTAGTTAATAGACTGACTGTCTGGAAGTACTTCAGACAGAATTTGGAAGAAAGTATTCACCTACCAGAATCTATTAAAAGTGAAGAGTAATTAGAAGTTGCAGTGCAGATATTACTAAATATACTAAATATTCGAAAAGTTACTTGGGCTGCAACTTCTAAGTCAAAAATAAAAGTAAAACAAAACTCCTATCCTAAAGAAATATGTAAAATTATTATAGAAAAGGGAAAAGCTAGAAAACGTTGGCAATAATGAAGGGCGTCAAGCGACAAAAAAGTTCTCAATACTTTAAATAATAGAATAGAAGATCGATAAGAGACTTTAAAAATGAGACTTTTAAAACATTCCTTAATAATCTGACAAATGATGCTAGTACTGAATACTCCCTCTGGAAGGCGGGAAAGAGTACAGTAAAAAGCTAATAGTACACATTCCACCAGTGAAAAATAGAAAAGGTAACTAGGCAAAAAGCATCAATACAGAGCATATACAAGATATTTGATGAATACTCGTATCTTGAATATGTCTTCCAACCTTATGAGGATGATGAATACCAAGGATTGGAAGAAATGTGCGAAGAGGAGGAGGTATTCGACAAGAAACATCTATAGAAAAGCTCCAGGAATTAGTCTAGGAGTAATTTTAAAACAATTACCAAAATAAATTTTAAAAAAGCTGGCGCATATAATAAATGCTACATTCAGTTTAAGGTATGTACCTACAGTTGGTCAAAAAAGAAATCGGACACCAACTGTTGCTCACTTTTTACACTAAGATATGGTTAATAGAACACTCATACCATTCATGTTATAATTTTTTTTGAAAGTCGTGATATCGTTCTTCGAATGCACAGTAAAAATATATGAATCCATCTTAATTAAACAGTTAATTAATGTATTTTTTTTTAAAATCCCTTAATTTTTACCCCAAAAAGGAAATCGGACACATGGCAATACTACACTTGTATCTGATTTTTAGCGGTGAAACAATATTTTTCTTACTTGTAAGATGCCGTTACTCCTTTGTTATGTGAGTATATGCCTAGCATGTGGAAAGTCGCAGAGGTAATCGTGATACCGAAACCGAGCAAACCACCTAGCGAAGTTAGTCATATCACCCAATATCTATACTGCCTATGCTGTCAAAATTATTTTAAAAAATTTTGATAAATCGCCCAAATAAAAAAATTCCAAACCAATTTGGATTTAGTATTAAGCACTCTACGATCGATCAAGTCCATAAAATTGCTGACAAAATCCAAAAATTCAAATGAGAAAAATATGGCTAAGGTGTCGAGGTTTCTCCCGTGCTCTGTCTTCCTTTCTTTCACGAAATTCTTCTATTTGGTTCTATCTCTTGCTATCGTTTTTCCCGAGTTCTACGTTTGTCCCTCTGTTACTAGTATATTTTCCAGTGTCCTGTTCCACGACGTTTTCGGTCTTCCTCTCTTGTTTTTCCCTGATGCTCTCGCCTCCCAGATTCTTTTGACTTGTCTGTCTTCTTCCATCCTTACGAGATGTTCAAACCATCTTAATTTTTTGTTCTCCATTATCCTTCTGGCTGATTCTATTTTTAATTCTTTTCGGATATCTTCGTTTCTTCTTTTTTCTATTTTTTTTACTCCTAATACTCTCCTTAGATATTTCATTTCCATAGCTTGAATGCTTTTATATTATATTGCCTACAGATAGGCAGTTTTCTGCTCCATGTAGTAAGACTGGGAGATACATTGTTTTCTAGATCGAAATTTTTATGTTTCTACTGATCCCCTTATGATCGATGAATTTCTTCTGCAGGACTGTAAAATTTCGGTTTGCCATTTTGATTCTATTCTACCCAAATATTTGTAGTTGGAAACTTGTTCTAATCTTATTGCTTCATCCATTGCACATATGAAAAGCAAAGGGCTTAGTACGCTTCCCTGTCTCACTCCTTCTTTAGTTTCGAACTCTTCTGATAAGATATTACATGTTCTTACTTTGTTGTATGTCTCTTTGTCTATGCTTTGGATCGCACCAGTGAGATCTTCTCCGGCTCCTTTGTTACGTAGACTTTTCCATATCTTCCGCCTGCTTATCATGTCAAAAGATTCTTTCATGTCTATGAAGCAGCAGTATATGTCCTTATTTTTCGCTAGATTTTTTTCAATGATTTGCTGAACTGTGAAAGTATGGTCCTAGATACTGTGGGCTGGTCTGAACCCACTTTGTAGATCAAGGAGTTTTTCTTCTACGATACTTCTTAATCTTTGTTCTAGTATCTTCTCGTATATCTTAAGTGCAATGGGTAGCAGGGTAATTCCTCTATAGTTACTATGATCTTTTGTGTCTCCTTTCTTGTAGATAGGTAGAATTATTCCGTACATCCATTCTCTTGATATTTCTTTTTCCTTCCATGCTAGATTTAAAATTGCCAGAAATTCTTCTATGCCCTTTTCGCCAATGCTTTTAAGTAGTTCTGGTGCCATCTCATCTATGCCAGGCGCCTTGGCATTCTTTACTTTCTTCAGAACCGCTATAAGTTCTTCTTTAGTAATCGGATTTCCTTGTTCTTGCTCATTTTCTTCATGGTGATTTATTGTTCCTTCTGCTTCACTATATGCTTTAGGCTCCTCCCTGTTCAGCAGTTCTTCGAATTAATCTTTCCATTTTGTTGCTATCTCTTTTTCACTCGTTAATGTCTTTCCATCAATTGCTTTTATGTTTTGCAGTTTGAAGTCTTTTTTATTCTTCAGGGTTTTTAATAAACGATAGAACATTTTGAAGTTTTCTTTACTATTCTTTTCAATGGTTTTCCCAAACTCCTCCCCTGATTTCATTTTGGCTCTAAGAACTTTTTGTTTTACTACTTCCCTCTGTTTTTTGTATTCCTCGTACTTCATGTTACTCCTATTCTGTAAGTAGTTTTTCCGTAGATTTTTCTTCAATTTAATTTCTGTCTTTAGTTCTTGGGTCCTTGGGTATGGGTTGAGAAAAATATATGCTCCACAATATTTCTGGATATAGCACAAGCTTTCTTTTAGCATAAATGACTGATCCATACGAGTAAACTGCAAATGCATCTGCCAAAGCAATATTCAGCAATTCTAGAGTCTTATACTCGTATAAGAAAATGAGTACTCAACATTAAGCGAAATTAAAACTGGTGTACCACAAGGCAGTGTACTAGGTCCTGTGTTGTATCTTCTATTTCCCAGCGGTCTGCCAGAGAGTGAAGAAATAACTGTGGCAACTATTAAAAGTAAAATGTATTGGATAATTGGGATCATTGTCCAACAAACTGCTGCTATATAAGCAAATTATAATACCAGATTAAACCTTCCAAAATAAAGTTTTTTTTTTTGTCGGGGCGGATGCACCTTACTGGAGCACTCAGACTCAAAAACAGGTCCATTTTATAACCAGCCAGAGAACCCCATTTTATTGTGTTTTTTTCGTCTTTTGTAAAAAGACGAGTAGACGCTTCAGTGATGAAGAGCTTAGGTCATCAGCACTCACCACATCAGCACCGAAAATCTGCCACCTGATCCGAGCAAAGAAGTGTTCCGCAATGTCATCGCCCTCTCCACAGGAGTCGCAGACTTGCTAAGAGATAGCAAGAAAGTAACGGATTTCTTACAGACGACGGTGACCATTCGCTTAGTCTGCCTGCATCTTGGAGAGTCATGCCACATTCGATTGCGTTCACTGAAAACCCAGTCGTCAATGGAAACCCTAACCGAGGACGCTGGCAAACCCAACGTGGGTTCAGGTCCAGAGAAACTCTCTTCTGAGCCTTGTCTAGCAAGCTCGTCATCTCATTTCGCTCGAGATCTCATTTCCGGACCCAAACAAGATTCAGCGAGTTCAGCCTTTGGACCGAATTCAAGGATGTTTTGCATTCTCGAACTATTTTGAAAGTGGTTAAAGGATTCGATAAAGGCCGTAAGCGCAGCCTGACTGTCACTACAGACGCAGATACTTCGCCCCTTCCACCTATTCTTCCCAATATAGTCCGCAGCCATTAGGATAGCATATATTTCTGCCTGGAAGACAGATGTGTGTTTTCCCAATGAGAAGTGAAGCCTAATGTTGTCGCATTCCACGACAACACCAGCACCAGACCCCTGTCCAGTTTTAGAGCCGTCCGTGAAAATGCGTCTACATTCCTTTCCTGGCTCAGGCTCCGACCAAAGCCAATCCTGAACATGGGAAAAGTTGACTTCAAATTTGCACCGCAGCCGTAATTCAGTTGTCATTACATCAGACGGCATATCCAGTAGACAGGGGTCGTAGGATAATCGACGAGCATGGTCATCAAAACTCCAATGCGAATCGTGCCAGAAACCACTTCTTTTTAAACGGAAGATAGCTCTTAGTGTACACCCCATGATATAAATATCAAGGGGGGGAGGTTCATCCAAAATAAAGTACTACGTAGCATAGTAAATGCACTATGGTACATAAGAAACGTCGATCTACATAGAGATCTAGAAGTTGAAATGATTGAAGATGAAGTCAAAAAAGTAGCTAGAAGACATAAACTTATGCTTCTCAACCACGTGAATTTGAAAATGACATATAAATTTGCAAATAGTGCCCATTTAAGGATAAATAAGCAAATACATTGTAAAAATCGGTTATTGCAAGTGGCCCTTACTTACTTAGGTGGCACTACAGTCAGGGGTGGACCTGGGCCTCAACCAACAAACCTCTCCAGCCAGCCCGATTATGAGCCAGCTGCCTCCAGTTGCGCACGCCAAGTTGGTTGAGGTCCCTCTCCACTTGTTTGCGCCACATTCCGCGAGGTCGTCCTCTACTACGCCGTCCATCCGGGGTGGATTCGAAGACTTTTCGGGCTGGAACGTTGGGCTCCATCCGCTCTACATGACCCAGCCATCTTAGTCGTTGTATATGAACTCTTCTGGCTAAGTCGATGTCATTGTAAAGGCCGTCTATGCAGACGGGACCAAAGATCACTCGAAGAACTTTTCTCTCAAAGTAACCAAGGGCATCCTCATCCGATTTTGACAAAGTCTATGCCTCTGCGCCATTTAGAAGGACTGGGATGATTAGCGTCTTATAAAGAGTTACCTTAGTAGTTCGAAATAGGGCTTTGTTACTCAGTTGCCTTCTTAGCCCATAGAAACAACGATTGGCAAGAGTAGTTCTTCATTTGATCTCCCCACTGGTGTCATTTGCGGAGCTCACCATAGAGCCTATGTAGACAAAGGCCTTTACTACCTCAAAATTATATCTGTCTATTGTGGCATTTTGTCCAAGACGTTGATATTGGGTGTCCTTTTTTGTTGACAGTATATATCCATCTTTGCTGCCTCGATCTCAATACTCGAAAACGCCCCACTGACGGCCCGCTGAGTTCTTCCGACTATGTCAATGTCATCGGCGTAAGCGAGTAGTTGTACAGACTTGTAAAGATTGTACCTCCGGTGTTGCCTTGTGAGTTTCGTACAATTCTTTCAAGTATAATGTTAAAGAGATCACATGATAGCGCGTCACCTTGCCTAAGACCTTTCCTGACATTGAACGGTTCGGTGGTGTTCTTTCCGACTTTGATGGAGCAGCGAGAGTTCTCCATCGTCATCCTGCATAAACGGACAAGTTTGGCAGGGATGCCAAGACTCGACATGGCTCTATATAACTCATCTCTATACACGCTATCATAGGCAACTTTGAAATCGATGAAAAGGTGGTGCGTATCGATTTCATATTCATGGGTTTTTTCCAAGATCTGCCGTAGTGTGAATATTTGGTCAATGGTGGACTTACCGGACCTGAAACCGCACTGATAAGGACGAGGTTGTTGACGATCGGTTTAAGACGTTCACATAATACGGCAGATAAGATCTTATATGCGATGTTGAGAAGACTTATACCTCTGTAGTTGGCGCAGTTCAGAGGTTCTCCTTTCTTCAGGATCGGGCAAACGATGCTGAGGTTCCATTCATTGAGCATGCATTCTTCCGACCAGATTTTACAGATGAGCTGGTGCATGCCCCTTACTAGCTCATTACCTCCTGCCTTAAAAAGTTCGGCGGCAAGGCCTTCGGCTCCAGCAGCTTTGTTGGTCTTAAAACCAAAATTGTAGGAAAATAGACAACGTAGGGATCAATTGAAATAAACTATCAGAATATTCTACAACTACAGTGACTCACAGTGGAAAAGGTCCCCCACAACAAAATTAAAAAAAAATTCTAGAAAATCAATCAAAATAAAAAAAATCGCCACATGCGAGTTGGCCCTCGCGCAAGAACCACTGAAGACATTTTTATTATTTAATTTGCATGTACATACATGATATATGAGTACATATGTATATACATCCTGATACGTAGATCATTTCGTCTAAAAACTGACAAAATCGGATCAAGTGTGAGTGGGATGTGGGCGGGGTTTAAAAAATGTTTAAATCATCTTTATTAGCCACCTTACTCAAGAAATCCTGAACGGATTTTGATAAAATTTGGCACGTAGGCTTAAACTTGTACGTCAGTAGTTTCAATTGAAACTGATCGAAGTCGAATGGAGTGAGGGTAAGATATGAGGATGGGTTTAAAATATTTTCAGATCATTCTTCCAATATGCCTAACTCAAGTACCACCCAACAGATTTTGGTGAAATTTGGGTTTTTTTAATTATGGCAGACATGTAGATACATTTGTTTGAAAATCATTAAAATGGGAAGAAAAAGGGGTAAGATGGTTTTAAGCAAATGATCGTTAATAACACCAAAGATACCAATCTGGCATACAAGTCCAAGAAAACGCTTGCATCCCTCTTCAGTAAACTTATGGCGAAAACATAGGAAGTGAGATGCACAGATGTTATATACAAAATCGACTTCCTCGAAACGAGAACGAAACCTGTGATCTTTGCTGCATTGGCACGACTACGGAGGGTTAATAAAATTGCATTTTCATGCCACAGTGTCGAGATAGAACAAACTTTGACAACATCAAGACCATACAGACTGCGAAGCACACATCAAAGCTTAACACTCTCGAGACGTTGCACATGCCCAACAATAAAAAGAGTATGAACCAGAAGCAGGACACACAAAAAATCTCATCTGTTTCCTGTTCTCTGGTCTCTGTAAAGCTCTAAGTTTTAAATTTTAATTTTAGTCAATTAGAAGTGCACTAACTGACTAAACTTCGTTAGAAGAAGGTTTTTTTTTTCAAAGTTGTTCAACTGTTTTAAAGTTAACTATTTGTAATTTAATTATTCAATATGTTCGTAATGTTTAATTGCCGATCAACTTTGTAAATATATTTATGCTTACCGAAACGTTGGCAAAACTAAGGAAATCTTGTTTCATTTAAACAATGTAACCAAAAACGCCGAAAGCAATTTAGCCATCACTTGCACTTCAAATAAAAGGTAAGATATGGTGAGGTAACTTTTCACCCCACGATTTCCAAAATTTTTCAAGAACTTTTTATGCCAGAGGATTGGATATAATTTGATCTTTACCTTCTCATAAATATACATGCTCCCAACTTTTTCAGAAGTTCAGCTTTAATTTGATATGTGTTTTTCTGGTATGGAGACAGGACCAAGTGAAGGAATTTCCGTTTTTGTTTTAATTGCGCTGTGAGTTAGTGGCCAATCTTTTATGTACACTGCAGGCCAAAAGTTTGAGGCTTACCTAGACAACTGACTTTATTCATGCATGGAAATTGAATTTTTTGAATTACATTGGGCTTTTTTTACCTAAAGTTTCTACCTGAACAATACACAACACATTCAGATAAAAAAAAAGTCGGATTCTACACTCACGTTTTTGAACAGTGGGCGTTTTCCTTACAAATGTGTTTAGGTTTTCCATAATTATTAAATTTTATGACTTTGGTTGTTGATTCAACACTTGTTTATGACTCTTTACATCAAAAGGGTTCTCAAATCCCAGCATATGTCGACCTGCATTGCAAGGGTCTTACATAAAAGAAACACTTTGAAGTCATAAGAATTTTTTTGAGATTCTTCACGTCTTGAGTAAACAACTCGTTAAAAATGGGAAACGTCTCGGGAATCACAATCGAGAAACGATCTGCAATCATCAGCATTCTTTAAAAAGGCCTCGCAGTTGAAGGTATCATGGTGCTGCGTTGAACGAACTATTGAACGACACGCTCAAACCGGAAGTCTTGAGGATGAACCAGCTACAACAAAACACGAAAATGGGCTAACAGTCACAACAAGCAAACAAAGTAGTTGAAAAACAGCACCTGGAATACGCGCCGAAATAAATGAAACAAGGAATAAATCACAGTCCTTGGCAACGGTCAAACGAAGATTAAGACATGCTGGACTATTTGGGCGAGTTTCTGTTCGAAAACCCCTGCTGCGACCACAAAACAAGCAGAAAAGGTTAGAATGGGCCAAAAAGCATAAAGACTGGACGGAAGAAGATTTTAACAGAGTTTTATGGAGCGATGAATCCAAGTTCGATGTATTTGGCACAAAACGGAGAGTTTTCGTTCGACGCAGAGCTGAACAAAAGATGTTACCAGACTGTGTGGTAGCATCTACCTACCTACCAAGTATGGAGGCGTTGGAATGAGAGATCTATCTCGAGTGATTGAACAAATGAATAAGGAGGCATACAAAACAATATTGGAAGAAAACGCTCCCAAACGCTGTTAAGCTTTTGTTTGGTTTGTGTGATAGTTTTTCTCGCAAAAAATAGTGTTTAATGAGCACTCGAAATTCACTTTTTTCCATTTTAACGAAAATGCTAGTAGGCTTCTATATAAAATGGCTGCCACAACAAAACTATTTGACAGATCTGTCTGAAAATTTGGGTGCGTTCTTTTGAAAGATGATTCTTGACAAAAAAAATAAATAAATTTAAGGTGACGACACAATTTGTGTTAATTTTCAGGGACTTATTGACCCACCCTCGTAAAAAAAACCTTCGTTTACTATCGATAATTATGAAGTAAATGTTCGAAAATATTAGTTTCTCAATTAAAATCTTTTAGGATAAGTTTACCACTTACTAGGTTTTCTATAGATCAATAGAAATTGATTCAATTTCATTTTAGACTGCTATTTGATATTCCAATGTCTTCTGTAGAAAGAAAAATCGAAAATCGATGGTCGCAAAGTGTTATCGATAGAATCATTACATAATAAAATGAATTAAAACAAGTAGATGTTCTGAATTGTTGGTAACTAAATTCGAATGACTTTTTACACGTACATTATTCTAGACATGAACTATTTAGTCATCGCTGATTCGTACAGACCTCGAATCGACTACAAAAGTAGTTAATTTTCTCCCATTAGTTGACTGTATTTTAATCAAAAAATTCTGCCTGAAATTTTAATAAGTTGTACAAAATGTCGAAATCAGTTAGTTAGGGAAAAATCGTTACTTCACTTCAGAATTTTACTCTAAAACTAGTTTTTAATTTTAATCGATCTTACATAATAACAGAAACGATTCTTAGTTCGTTTTAAGTTCAGTAGGTTAAGTATTAATGTTAAAATGTTAGTATCTAGTTAAAATTTTATTAACATTTTACACGGCTTAAGACTGTTTTTTTGTTAGTTTAACTAGATTTTATTAAAAGGTTCAATTGAAACAATCGAATGGTATCGAAAATTATCGATTGTGGTGATTACCGATAGTTACCCCCCTCTAGTAAATCTAGCGAGTTTCTAGCTATCAGCTGTTGTAAGTCCAAAAGGCCATTTCATGTTTTCGCTACTAGCGGGTAGCAATTTTGGTGTGCTTGGAACGCTCCGAATATTTATTATTTCTAAATGTATTCCTGCAAATGTTACAACATTTTTTTTTCTTTTTGGCACGATGTCAATAGAAATGTAGATAGGATTTTGGCCTTTCATTAACATGTTTCCAGTAAATTTTGTTGTTACCACTCTCGTCACACATAATCATTACAAGTCGTGGGTATCGATATTTGGAAATCTTTTATCATGCCTCTCGTCTCGTAATACATAAAAAGCCTCTAATTGTAGTCCTCAAAACTCGCAGTTTGGCGATGTCACTCAATAGTACGGTGAACCCCAGATTTCGATCATTTCAACTGGAATGCATTCTCTCGCTTAGATTTTCCTCTACATTTCAGATTTCTAACTCCAAATCGGTAAGAATAAACAAGAATGTCACTCGTAAAATAGCAAACAGTTTAAGTGTGGCTCACCCATCTCTAATTATTTTTTAAATTGATAGCCAATAGCATTTGAAGTGAAAAGCGGAGATGATTATAAGTGATTTTGATATTATTCAAATTATAACAAAACGATTGAATGCGTCAAAAAACACTATACTAATGAAGAATTTTTAGTCTAAAATCTGAATTGAATTTCTTTGATCTGTCAAAAGTCAGCTGTGCAAGTTCATAGTACTTACTTATGTCCTGTATCCCCTTGTGGGTCCTATGGCCTCTACAATGCCTAGGCGCCATCGTGTGCGATTTCTGGCAATGTGCCTCAGCTCTCCCCAACTCTTTCCCAGTTGTCGTGCTTCCTTCTCAACTGTACTGCGCCACGTCCTCCTAGGATGGCCACGTATCCTGCCGTCCTGGGTAAGCGGGTTCCATTGCATATGTTGGTTAGCTGTGGACCTGTCACCCTTTCGGAGAGTGTGACCGATCCACTGCCACTTTCGTCGTCGTATGGTTGTGCCTATAGGTTCATGGCCCGTTCTCTGATAAAGCTGTTCGTTGGAAATACGGTTTGGCCAGAATATCCTTAAAATGTAGCGTAGGCACCTATTGCCAAACGTTTGCAGCTTCCTCGTGATAGTGTCGGTCACTCTCCAGGTACCACATCCATAAAGAAGCACGGATTCAACGTTGGAACGGAACAGTCGTAGCTTGGTGTTAAAGCTAATTGCATTACTTCGCCAAACTATGGATAGCATCCTAAACGCAGATTTTGCTTTACCTATTCGGCTGGCTATATCCAGTTCTGTTCCGCCATCGGTTGAGACATACTTCCAAGGTATTGGAAACTCTCTACTCTCTCAACCGTTTGTCCAGCAATGCATATATGAGTTGATGAGTTTGGTCCTAGGCTGATCATTTTTGTTTTTGCCGAGTTAATTTTCAGCCCAGCGACGTCTGCTTCCCTCTCCACATTTGCTGTTATTTGGTGAAGGTCCATTATTCTGTGAGACAGTAGGCATACATCGTCGGCGTAGTCGAGGTGTTTGAGTTCAGATGTGAGAGTTCATCGAATTCTTCCATTTCCTGTTGATAAGGCCGCATTCAGCACATCGCTAATCACCAATAAAAACAATATTGGTGAAAGTATGCAGCCTTGCCGAACCCCACTTTGGACTTCGAATTCTCTGTGCAAAATGTGACATGTGGACCCATCATATGTAGCCTTGATAATTGCTATTAATTTATCAGGAATGCCTCTCCTGCGCAAGGCACGCCAAATAAATTCCCGATTGACACTATCAAACGCCTTTTCAAAATCGATGAACAGCAGGTGAATTGGTGATCGATATTCAACACACTGCTCGATGATGATCCGCAGGGTGTTGATGTGGTCGACACAGAAGGATCTAGAGCGGAAACCTGCTTGTTCGGCGTCGAGTGTGTCTTCAAGGTGTTCTTTGATTCGCTCCAGGATGATTCTAGCTATTGCCTTGGCCACAGCAGCAGCACGCAGATACTTCTCCAGTTTTCGCACTGCATTAGATTGCCTTTTTTAGGGAGCTTGACGATCATTCCCTTTTTCCACTCATCCGGAAAACTCTCGGCTTCCCATGTTTTCCCGACCAGTGGGAACAGTAGCTCTGCCGATGCTGTTGGCGCAGCTTGAAAAAGATCCGCGGGTATGCCGTCAAGTTCATAGTAGCTGAAATGTGAAAATTAATCACAGAGGGCTCGTTCGGCAACTTGGTGCTACGCCGTAGGAACCAATCAAAATATTCGAAGTAACACCCGTGCCCACAGCTGCTACGACTATTAACCATTCTCATTGGCTGCTACGCTATAGCACCATGTTAGGGACGCACGCAATAACTATTCTGAATTTGACTTCTGCTAATGCCCAAAACACATGTGCAGAACTTTGTATGCAGTGAAATTAGAATACACGTTTTAATTCGCGAAGCTACATATAAATGCTGCATGCAGTGCTGTAAGACATCTCTATTTCTAAATTCGCTGCAATCGACAGTTGGCACAAAAAAAAATTGAGGTATTTGGTATCACCAACTTTTGAAGTTTCATTGTTTGTTTACTTAAAAACTTCCAGTATGACTGATAAACATTTAAAATCAATATCACTTTCCGACCTTTACTGTATTTTCAATTCACAGGGAAATTATTTTCACAAAAGCAAATGAATTTTCAATTCAGTACCCGTAAGTGACAGAAGCTGTAAAATGATAGTACCCGATGCGATGCACGTCAAAAGCTATCTGCACGTCTGTTTCACCTGCCAGCAGCACTGCAAGCAGATTTTCTGCACATGTGTTTTGGGCATAAATCTGTTTTATTAACCTAACCTAACTGACAACGATTTCAGCAGTTGTTTTTAGCATCTCTGTTACTAAGGACCGTTGTTTTGAAAATTCGTCTAATGCCTAAAATAATGAAATACTTTTTAATTTTCAATTTTATGACATTTAACTTTTGTGACATTTCAAATCCCCGGATCGTTTTGTTATTTTGAAGAAATACCGGGATTAAGAAACCCTTATTCTCAGTATTGTAATTAATCTTCAGATGTTGCTCCACCAAATCTCGCAAATTTGGTGCACTTTACGATGAGCTGATTAAGTTTTGAAATAAAATAAATCGAAGTCATTGGTGGTGGAACGTGTAAACCTTTGAACCATATGAACCGATAGCGGATTACTAGACTAAAGTAGCACAGTGTAACGATTTCGGGATGTGTACTTTTCTGTTACATATTTTACTTCACTCAGTCCTAAGATATCCCAGTTGGGGAATCTTGCTATTTGAATGCTCTATTTTTCAGAATCAAAGAGGACCATCACATTCCAGAAGTCGATCCTTGTTCTGCTCGGGCATCATCATCAACGTGTGATCATTTCTTATCTGAGCCGTCGATCGTGACGCTATCGAAGAACATTGCTTTTTCGGAGATTATCACTCTTCGTCACTAGTCTAGTATTATTATACTAATCAGACCACACACTTGCTATTTGAGCCTACGTGTATAAGTTTATATACTATGTACATTCATAGGAAGTGGCCACGGTGTAGTGGATAGTGTGTTCGCTTGTGATCCGAACTGTGCAGGTCCGAGCCCGGACGGGGAACAGCAACCACAGCCACCCGAACATAAAAGAGAAACGAATAAAATCTAAGTTTCACCAGTACACCAAAAAGGAGTTCTGCCGGGTAGTACAATGGACACAGAAAATTGAGTCAGAGTGCTGCGGGATTTGGAAAAAAATACATTCATAGGTACCAGGAGCCAACACAAGGAGATAAAGAAAGCTATTCAACTAGTAAAAATCATGTTATGGACAGTCAGTAGTTACCCGCTGAATCGATTTCCAGATTCCACTATAACCATGGTAGGATAGAATACGAGTACTAACAATACAAGAAAACATTAGCTGCAGACGATGCGCTTTTACTACAAAAACAGATTTAATCAATAACAGAAAATTATCTTTAATGCCAAGGTACTTGGTTAGGATTACTGATAGTTCCACGTTTGTAATATTTTGTTGTAGCGGGTGTTGTTGTATTACTACTACTAGCCGTTTGTGCAAATGTATCAAAAGATGGCGTACAACCTTCAGCCTTAAGTACAGCAGCACACTTCCAATTTCTCGCATAGTTCACTGAAATAAAACAAAATTATTACATAAACAAACCAAACAAATATTATCTCCATGAACTTACTTCTCCAAATACGCACACATCCGTCATCACCAGAGGATGCTAACATTGTTCCAGTTATATTCCAACAAACCCTCCAGACAGGACAGTTGTGATCGCTAAACTGTGCTACCGTTTGTATGTCTAAGCGGGCCGTTCCTGTTGGGTCACTGTAATGGAAGACCTATTTACAAACATATATTTGAAAATCACTTATGCTACTTACGATATAGATTTCAAATTTAGAATATATAAACATTTACTGGCCACAGCCAAGACGTGATAACTTCGACCAACATTTGGTGCAAATGCCATGTCGTGAACTGGATCTGTGATTGTGCTAATTGTCTCAATTTTAGCACACTTTCTAGCATTCTCACTGTACTCAAATATAAAAACTTTCCCAGCAGAGGAACTGATGTCATCGCTTCCAGCCTGAAATAATTCAATGCATGTTCTTTAGGGTGTGTCGAAAATATGATTTTTAAGACTATAATGTATAACTACCAACCGAAACCATAATTTTGCTATAAAACCAAAACAACATACGTAACCTCAATTATAATTAAAAAAAATAATAATCTCTACTTCTCAGCCAATATGACATCTGACTCAATTTGAGAGGTGACACGTCTTCGGGAATAGGGGTAATTCATTTCCTAAATACAGAAAATCTTCTTCCATTATTCTGCGTTTTGTAGTTTTGTTTTACCAGGTTCCATAACATAGAGTAACTACGACCAAACCAATGTAATTTCCGTTAGCTGAATAGTATTGCCTATTGAATCCTCATCCGTTTTTGCTTAGGAGGGCAAGGCACAGTCGCAATGGCGTGTGGTCGGAAGTTCACCGCCAAGGCTAGAGACATTTGCCCAAGAAAACTGATTACAAGGTTCGGCGACATTCTAAAACCATCCAGTACCTGTAGATTGAAAGAATGCATGGTCAAAACAGAAGACATGACGCGTTTTTTTTTTTTTTTTGTTCATCATGCAGGGAATTGCCTGTGAAAACATTAGTTAAACTAATGTACGCTATATACGCTGCTTTTAGATTGTAATACGTACCAAGATAATGGAAAGTCACAGAAGTTAGTATGTTATTAAAACTAATGAAAGCGCTGAACGACAAAATGTCTCATAGGCCAATTACTATGACCGATCATTTCAAAGGTGTTCGAACAATTTTTACTAAAACAACTTTAGTCTATAATAGAACAAAAACTCCTAATTCTGGATCACCAATTCGGTTTTAGGAGCAAACATTCTACGAATATATCGATGAATTGCATAGAACAACAGATATAAAGGGTGTCCCAAAATCCACACAAGATTTGAATTTTGCGCCAATTGTGCGGTAAAGTGTTGCCAACGGAAAAAAACAAAAAGAAAGCGTGACAGCTCAGGGTTATTAAAAATGGAGTGCTACATGAAAGAACAACGCAATTTTCATTGTTGAGCAATATTTTAAAAATAATGAAGGTTTGGCAGCTACAGTTCGCAATTTTCGTACAAAATATGGTCGGAATAGTGATTTAACTTCATCAACTGTGAAGAGATTAATTCAAAAATTCAGGGAGACTGGATCAATTAGTGATCTTAGACACTTTGGCCGTCCTTCAACAAGTCGTTCAACACAAAACATCGAAGCAGTTCGTGAGAGTGTTGTTGAGAGTCCAGGAACAGTAATTCGGACATTTCAAGAAGCTCTCTACAGCGTAGTCTCACGAAAGATTTGCATCTTTATGCATACAAAGTGCAATTGACTCAAGAACTGAAGCCTACTGACCACGCACAGCGAACACAGTTCGTTGAATGGATTATGGGTCAACAACAAGTGGGTGCTGATTTTTCAACACAAAATCATCTTCTGCGACGAGGCTAATTTTCATCTTGATGACTTTGTTAATCGTCAAAATTGTCGAATTTGAGAAACAAATGCATCCACAACGTGTCACTGTTTGATGCAGATTTTGGGCTGGAGGCATCATCGGACCATTCTTCTTTGAAAATGCGGCTGGTCAGGCAATAACAGTTAATGGTGCTCGCTATCGCGTCATTATAATCATATTTGTGTGCCTAAATTGCAAGATATGGATGTGGACGACATGTGACGAGATTTCAACAAGACGGTGCACATGCCCTTTAGCCCGAGAACCAATTCAATTACTGCATGAGTCCATTCCTGGTCGTGACATTTCAGAATTGCCGCCCAGATCATGCGATTTAATGCTGTTGGACTTCACCACCACCTACGCCTTGAAAGATCAAATTGAGCGCTGTATCAACGAAATTCAGCCACATTTATGCAAAACGGTCATGGAAAATTTCGACAAAAGAGTGTGTATGTGCCAGCAAAGCCCTGGAGGCCATTTACCCGATATGCTATTTTATACAAAACCCTATACTTTATACTTTATGAATCAATAAAACATTTACAATTTTTTATTAATTCTTGCGTGAATTTTGGGACACCCTTTATTTGATAGGGCCGTAGAAGGAAAAAAGGTCTGCTCGAGTGTTTTTGTTTATGTCTTTCAAGCCCTCGGTAAGGTGTAGCATAACGGATTGAAACTTAAGATACGACAGGTATTTTCCGGCCCGTAACGAATACTCCGACTTTATAGAAATCGCGGTTGGGGTACCGCAAGAAAGTATACTTGGTCCGATTTCATAGTTGCTATACACGAGAGAGATACCGCAGTTAGAGGACACCATTATAGTCACATTTGCGGACGACACAGCCATACTACAGCCGGAAAGTATCAAAAAACTGTAGATTTGCTATATGATTGGACAAAAAATTGGCGCATCGTACTCAACGAGGCCAATTCTGCTGATGTAAATTAAGTGAACGAGATACCCATATGAAAACAAAGCGAAATACCTGGGAATGACACTGGACTCGAAATTAAAATGGAAGGCACACGTAAAAAAGAAAAAAAATTATAACTAGAGACTAAGTACAGCCAAATGTATTGGTTGCTCGGGCGATATTCTAAGCTCTATATCTGTAATAAGCTGCTTCGATACAAGCAAGTGCTAATACCCGTGTGGACGTATGCTACGCAACCATGGGCTTTTACTTTTCTATTACAAGAAACTAATAGGAACCTCCTACAAACTTTTAAAAATAAAGTGCTAAGAGGAATCGTGAAACTTAGTGCACTCAATTCTATACTCTCCAAGGTGTTGGAACTGCTCATCAACGACCGCCAATATAGTTGCCACCCAACACGCTAAACAGGGTACTTCATGATATACCTCACTGAACGTTGGAACCATAGCGTTGACAATCTTGGCGGAATCCAGATCGTTACACTTGATATTTCAAAGACTTTCGATAGGATTTGGCATGTTGCAGTCCTAACCAAACTTCAATCAAACTGTATAGACCATTTCCTTCTTCAATTTCTAAGAAGTCACCTTTCCAGTCGTACTGTACGAGTTGTGTTGGATAGAACCAAACTCAAATCCTGCCAAAATCAATACCGGTGTTACCCAAAATTCGCTTCTCTCTCCAACCATGTCCGTAGTTTTCATTAACAATCCTTTTTGTTGCACTATTAATCCGATACATAGTTTCGCGAATGACAGAACACTTAAATTCAGCTATAGTCTCGACCACACCAAGCTGTCAACTGATGGTGTAACTAATAATCGACATCGCATGATACTGGTTTGGAGGCAAACAAATCGAGCTAAATTGTTTCTAAAGCGTGTTATTGCCCAATCAATCTCAATCAGACTGGATTACAATTCGCACATTTTGGGAAAGTGGTGAGATAACGCCACTCTCTGCACTAGATGAAGTCTCAAAAAAGATTCAAGACTAAGGCCACGAACAGCATTGATTTTTTTTCTTTCAAAGTACTTGAAAAACAAAAAACAAACTGCGGTAAATCGCAAGTGAAACTGCATGAAAAACTGCACAGCACTCTTTCAATGCTGAAAGTTTGGGTTTACGCTTTTGCCCAGCAAACAGCTTTGCTTCACTCTGACCGCTCTCATTTGTTTGTATGGGCGCAGTGTTTCAGAATACAAATAGCTTTCAGCACAGCACACAGCTTCACTCAGGCCAAGATAACATCACCTCAAGACTTGATACCTTAGAGCATCAACAAAATATTGATTGCCTCGATCTACTTTGCCCTTACGTGCAGAATCAGTGTTCCTCTGAAATATTCAGCCTCAATCCACCCAGATGTACATACATACGAGGGTGGGTCAATAAGTCCCTGAAAAATTTAATAAGGAACACTCTTTTCGGTATAAAAACATTTTATTTTTCAACATAGTCTCCTTTTAGCTCTATACACTTCATCCAACATTTCTCCAATTTTTTGATGCCCTCCAAACAATACGATTTCTCGAGCCCCTCAAAATAAACGTTTGTTTCAGCGATGACCTCTTCATTCGACCCAAATCTCTTACCTCCGAGTCATTTTTTCATGTTTGGAAACAAGAAATAGTCGCAGGGGGCTAAATCTGTGGAATATGCTGGATGAGGGAGGAGTTCGTAGCCTACTCGTAGCTCATGCAATTTTGCCATTGCGACTGAGGACTTGTGCGCCGGTGCGTTATCCTGGTGAAAAATAACTTTTTTCTTCGCCAAATGCGGCCGTTTTTGCTTCAAATCGGCTTGGAATCGATTCAGCAGCTCTGCGTAATATGCGCCGGTGATCGTTTTACCCTTTTCAAGGTAATCGATGTGAATAACACCGCGCACATCCCAAAAAACTGTTTCCATTACCCTGTTTGCTGACAAACCCGCCTTGGCCTTCTTCGGCTTCAATTCACCAGAAGTCCATTGTTTTGACTGTTCCTTGGTTTCTGGTGTGATGTGGTGAATCCAGGTTTCATCCACGGTTACGAAACGGCGCAAAAAATCAGCCGAATTTTTCTGGAACATCGCCAAACACACCTTTGAAGTTGTCAAACGAATGCGTTTGTTGTCGATTGTGAGCAAACGCGGCACCCATCTTGCGGAAAGCTTTTTCGTGTCCAAATATTTATGTAAAATCGAAGTCACTGAGCCATGTGATAAGCCTGTGGCCTCTTCAAGCTCGCGCACTTTCACTCGCCGATCGTCCATTATCAAACCATGGATTTTGTCGACCATTTCTGGTGTGGTGACCTCAATTGGACGACCAGAACGTTCGGCGTCACTTGTGCTTGAACGACCGCACCGAAATTGAGTAAACCAGTGGTGAATGGTTCCAATCGATGGTGAAGAGTCCCCATAATATTTGTTTAAAAATAGTGTTTAATGAGCACTCGAAATTCACTTTTTTTCATTTAACGAAAATGCTAGTAGGCGTCTATATAAAATGGCTGCCACAACAAAACTATTTCACAGATCTGTCTGAAAATTTGGGTGCGTTCTTTTCAAAGATGATTCTTGACAAAAAAAAAATTCAATTTAAGATGACGACACAATTTGTGTTAATTTTCAGGGACTTATTGACCCACCCTCGTACTATTACAACCCATTTCGATCCTACTGTGATATTCAGAAATTCTTTTTTAACCTAACAAATTACCATCGACTGTATTTCCAAATACGTTTCACCGGCAGAGATTCAAGCAGAATACACACAAACACCTAAGAACCACTCCCTTCATACCGTGAAACTTCATCCTAATTTCTTTTCTGCTAACGCTTTGCTAAAGCGTCATAGCACTAATAAGTTATAAACATTGGAATGTTTATATAAAAAACAAAGAAAATATTCTATAAGAATCTTCTCGACTTCTTCCCTCAAAGTAGTCGGTTCTTTAGGTCAGTTTCAAGGTTCCAGTTGTCCTCTTTCGTCCAATGATCTTGGCAGTTCTATTATACAGTGCTGAGTACTATTATAAGCAGGGGAAGAATAGGGAATAAAACAAAACAAAGTTGTACCATGGTGTGGAGGTCATCCGAAATGCTAGGATCCGAGGAACAACAACGATCCAAGGCGATCACAAAAGGACTGGACGTTGGTATAAAATATAGAAAGCTACGACTTTCACAACATACGGAAAGACAGATCTTCAAATCACCATATTTATATTTTTCGCGACAGGTTTACTCTCGACTGTAGTATCACTATATGCCACAAGCAAAGATTACGTTCTGATCGATTGCCCTCTAGAAATGCATCACACATTCGCATTTTAGCCGGACATCTTTATCCGATTATCGTACGTTGTTGTCCGGAATACTATCGCTTTTACAGCTCAGGAGAGTCTTCGAATTCCTCCGTTTGAAAAATCAAACGAGGACAGATGCAAGGAAACTTGGCCTAGTAACTTGAAACAGCATACCCGGGATCGATGACCATTAGAGGATGCGGTTTCTCTGATCTGAATAATTTAATTCGAATTAATTTAAGAAGATTCATCGCAAGAGACAAGTAAGATGAATCCCAAATACACTATTAATAAGACTGAGCACTGGAGGCGGGTTTGACTTTTAGGCACCTCTTATTGATTTGATGAAGAAATCAGTGCAACTACAGGGTGCGGCAACATAACTTCCTATTTTCAAAACGCAATAAAATCCATTTTATGAATCAGAAACATATCTAAAGTTTTGTTTTACACAGTTTCGAAAATCATATCAAGTAGGTGACGCCCCCCATTGCCCATACACTGAATAAACCAATTTCTAGCGTTTGTCATGACTCTCACCAGCATATCAGCGGGTATGTTGGCAATTTCTGCCCGGGTGTCGGCCTCCAGTCCGTTGTAGAGTTCTTGGAAGATTGACATAATCGGGGGATTTCAAAAAACCCCACAAAAAAAAATCGCAAGGGGTCAAATCGGGGGCCCGGGTTGGTCACTCCAAATCGCCTCTTATTAAGATGAGGCGCTCCAGGAAGTGTTCCCTCAAAATGCCCTTGAAGTGTGAGCCGTTGCTCCGTCCTGTTGGAACCAAACGTCCCCAAAGTCTAATTCATCAAGTCAGCCGTGGGGATCGCATGATTGAAGCTGACTGATTGTCCGAGGGACAATTTTTTGTTTTGTCGTACTCGCGGTTTGTCTGAACGTAGCGGCCTATGTAACAATTGATTTCCGATCCGGGACGGGACCCAATGGGGCTACATTGAAGTGATTTCGAAAGGCGCGCTGGGTTGCGATCACAGAACTTCCGTTAGAAAAGTAGGCCTCGACGGCAAACGCACGTTCCACATGGTCCCAACGCATGATGGCGACTGACCGGGAGAGGGAACAAACTTTAGAACCACGCATGCCTGATAAGACCACTCCCACTCCGCTTCGCCCCCCACCTTTAAAAAAAGGAAGTTATGTTGCCGCACCCGGTATAATCATATTTCCAGCTTAAAATGATTGAAGATTAATCTGCAAAAACTATTTAAATCTTAAATGAAGGCACATGTGATCGGACCAATGGTAAACGGAAATTTTTAAGGCTTTCAGCACCCGGGTTGGAATTTTGCAGAACTCATTCCTCGCCTAAGGCATAAAGGAACAACCATACGTCTCTGCAGCTCCTGTCATTTTAGGGGATGACCAACCTTTGAACATGCCTACCAATCGTACAGTGCCCTGTTTGGTTAGTTTTGATAGGGTTCCTCTCTTGTGTTTCATTCAGAAGCCCGTTACATATGTATATCTCTTTTGATCTAGTACTAGCTACAGTATCCTGACGGTATTACAATGCTCTAGATACTTCCATCTATAGTTCACCTTGCCTAACGCATCAGCCTGGATAAGGTACTTAGCGAAAGACATTGTTGTCTCGATGTCGGTTAGTACCTAGTCGGGCTAGTTCATCAGCTTCGCAATTTACCAGAATGTCACAGTGACTTGCTGTCCAGTAAATGGTAAATTTGTACTGTCCAGCTGACTGTCGACATAAATAACAATATCAGTTTGCGATCCAGTATTAACCGCCAACTGGTCAGTGGCTTGGCGAACATCGATGGCTTCAGTTTGGAAAACGCTACAATGACTCCGAAGGTTAAATGAGAGGTGAATGTCCAGATCCTCCGAGAAGACTCCAGCACCGACCTTAGTTTTGGACCCATCCATCAAAATTGACAGCGATTCGTCCACTCTGATCTGTCCGCTATTGATTGTTTGTAGCCCAAGTTAAAATTTAATTCTGCGCGCAGGTAGTCGGTGATCCTGGGGTTCTCAGTGCACCGGTGATGCTGAGACATGCTACTCGTTGAGTTGTTTCCAATAACTTCAAGTTGGAATTCCTCCCCAGACCGGTCCATCACTGTGTCGTAACTTTCCGACGTTGGATGATGAAGCAGACATACACGATAGACTGCGTGAGCGGAGACAACGTCCTGAGGAGGACACAGAGGAGTATGTCTTCGAGATGAAGGTAATAGCATCTCGGGGCGCATGCAGGAGTAGTCAATGGCGGCGCTGCTGGTGGTGGGGTAAGATGATTTGGTTGCCATCAAACGGGACATTACAAGAAAAACTGTCCACTAGCAAATACCCGAGCTGAGGGCGGCGGGAGAAATATTACTGCAGCAAGGAGACCTGAAAGGCCCACACAGCTACTTTTGAAGGACCACCAGACGGAGTATGTTAAGGATGCCACAGTGAACGCCTGCCAAGTTAAAGCTTTCATTGACTTAGGAATCGACTGTGTCACCTTGTGTTGTACGATTGCGGAGGTAGGAGGCATTAAGTACGTCGAGGACCGAACTTGCAAGACTGTTGGTACCGGTCGAACGACTAACTTCATGATGCGAGGTTCTAATCGTACCTGATGAGAGCCAACCGTACCCGATGCTAAGTGGGTTATTGGACCAATCCCAGGTTAATGTGGTAAAAACCCACAAATGCATCTCAATCACGGACTGCATGGCAGACACACCTCGAGCGCTGACGATAGCGGAAGAATCCCCTGGAGACTCGAGACGATACGAGCTGTTGTTGGATGACCTCTACGTCGGAAAGCTGGAGGAAGAAGATAAGCAAAGGCTCGGGGAGCTTATCAATACATACCGAGATTGCTTTGCGAGGAATCCGGATGAGTGGTGAGCTGAAGATAACAACACACGACTGTGTCCAGCCGTACAAGATTCCTTTTGCGAAGAGGGAGATGGTTAAGGAGATGGTATCCAAGATATCCAGATCTGCGTGGAGGAACGCAGTAAGAAGTTCACGGCGTTTGCAACAGATGAAGCAGGGAATTTTATGTTTCCAAGTGAACAAGACTAGCTCGGTCTTGGTCGACTTAATACTGAGACCACAGCTGTTTGTCCAATTGACCAATTTGTTTAAAGCAAATTGAAGACAACGGCAAGTGTTCCCCGGCACTTGCCTAATACTGGCGACAAGGTGTGCGTAATCCACAGCCTTGCACCCAGTGTTTACTATTTCAAGAAGTTCGCGTTGAGGAGTCCCCCGGAGTGGTCGTCTCTTGACAGTACTGCCTCCGAAGGAAGCATTGATTACTCTGTTTCTCATTAGATGTAGATGAGTTCGCAAATGTTTAGCCTACGTAAGGTATTAATAATCGAATTGGTTTTAATGTTACTGAAAGCTCCTTCTATGCCAATGAATGCCATCAAGGTGAATTCCTTAATAGAGGTGGATTTCGATAGAGGATATGATTGAAACCTGTCTCAGAGCAATTACCTTTCTTGGGGGCATATTGGGACTTAGTCAGCAAGTAGAGGTTTAAAATACTCTCAAGAGTTTTTAGTACAAAGGACGTTAGGATACGGTGAGTCAGATTTTATCTTTTATATTAGAAAAGAGCGTACTTACAGCAATCAACTGCGAAGGCAGCATGTACATAGACTTGTTCCAAGACAAACAACTAAGTGGCAACTTGCAGGATATTTCATGTTGCACAGGCCACTGTGACAAATTCATTATGTCGGGGGCTTCGTAAATGCGAATTATTCCATCCGCGGATGCGGTCGCCAACAGAAGACCCAAAATCTTTGGAGCGAACTTCACATCAGTTACACTTGTTCGAGAGTCGACTAGAGTGGTACGACGAACCCAACGCTTCACTGGAGTCATGGTTGCAGCAACCTTCTCACCAACGACTTCTTCCCACACCGATGCAGTGCGATCGAATGAGCAAGTAGCAAGAACTTGTCCAAACTCTGGATGAGCCCATGAAATGCGCCAAATTGATCCAGAGTGTGCTTTCCAGCTGGCCGTGACCATCCATTTTCCCTGGTCATCTTGATCCCATACCTGTGAAACGTAAAAGGCTGTCGGTGATAACATTTAACAAAGATCGAACCAAACAGATACCTTAACAGTTTGGTCACTAGAACACGTTGCCATACGTATTCCATAATAATCGTAAGCTATGTCGTGTATAACATCCTTGTGGTCTGCGCGAATTTGCTCTACTTCAAACATATCTTTTAATAATAAACTTAAATCGTATATTAATCTATTTTCGCGCGGAAATTTAACAACAAAGTTAAGGAACTCAAAATCTGATGGAGCCGCATTAGAATTCAACTCAAATGTGTCAAAATGCTCACCGGATAATTGACAGCAACTAGTACAATTGCAGGGTGCCCGAAAAATATTCTACTCTTTTCTGTAGATAATATAGGGCTCAAATGTAAAATTTATATCGTCTTCCATTGGTTTCACTCAAGATTCCACTCCTTCTGTTTCCAATGGAGCATGAAGATTACTTCTGCTTAATTCTAGAAGTCTATTGGAGAAATCTGAATAAATTATTTTTTTTCCAACAAAAGCAATTGCCGCAGAAAGTCTCGCTTAATTACATTATAACTTTTATATCAAAAAAGAAAATTTATCTGACTTTTATTTAATTTTTTTTTATAAAGTGGAAGCACTAAAACAGTAAACGTATATTAGTGCTTCTTAAGTGGATTCTTCGAATCGCAAAACTCTTCTAAGAACGTTTGGAGGAGGATTTCGAAGTGCCAATGGAATGCTTTCAGAGGAGTTTTTTGCGTAGGAAGAGAAGTTTTTTTTTCGCCCAATGGAAAACGACACTAATTTAAATCCTTTGTGGGTTCTTTTCTGACAGAAAAAGGAAAATCGTCAAATTTCTTTTAAATTCAAGGAAAGTACCTGCACGCTTTTCGTATGGAATCTTGAGAAACGTCAATTTAAAATGGAAAACGTTTGTTCTTTCCAAATATCAAATCAACTTTATTAAGCCTTTTTACAATTAAATATTTTTTCCTCAAATGTGTGTGTTCTCCGATTTTAAATCCTTTTTACTGCTGTGAGACGAAAATATGTTTGCTACTGCCATCGGAATATTCGGCCATTTGTCCAAAAAATTTTAACGAAAGACCCGGCCCTGCAGATTATGGTTTGTGTATCGGGATATCTACACTAATATGGGAAAATAAGCTAGTTATGACGCAACAACAAGCTTTGGATAAGGATGATTTTACTGCTGACGAAGCTCGCAAACGAAATAATGACAACGAACTTTGGATCTGCACGTGGAATGTTCTGACCCTTAACAGGCCACTTGCGGCCGAGCAATTAGTGGAAACCTTAGGTTGGCATTAAGCAGATGTGGCTATCAACCAAGAAGTGTGATCGGACGGGCCTGGCAAAAAGAGGAAAACTATGACATCTGGCATAGTGACTGCTACAAAGAGGTAGAGGCAGGCTTAGGCAAGAAGTCATGAGCTTTAATCATGTGAGCGAACGCCCGATGACAATCCGCATTAAGGCAAAATTCAAAAACATCAGACTAATAAAAAACATCACTATAGCTAGGTACCCTTATTACCTGGCACTCTCTGGATCATGTCGCGATTGATGCAATGCACTCCTCCAGTATTTTGGATGTTCGCACCTTTGGAGCAGCTGACATTGACTAAGATCACTACCTTGTTGCTGCCAAGGTACGTATGAGGTTATCCCAAACACCACAACACCAGAGAAGTAATGCGCATTATTCTCAGCAAGCCATTAAGAACTCCGCTGCTGGAACAGAACATATACTGTCATCAAAAAATAACATTCAACTCGGAGAGGATGTTAAGTTGAACAACTACAATTTTGAGGTAGTTAAGAACTTTGCCTAACTAGAGACCGCTGTAAATTCAAACAATGACCAGCGCAGTGATCAAGCGAAAAATCACTCTTGCCAACCGCTGTTTTTTTGGGAAAAAGAGGCAATTGAGTAGAGACCTAGCGCAGAAGCATTGACGTTACCAAAGGCGGATGAAAACGCCTTTGGTTGTTTTGAAAGAAAAATTCTTCAAGTGGTTTTGGTTCAGTTTGTATCGATGGGGAATAGAGGAGAAGACACAATAAAGAAATACACCGCTTCATGGACCTAGTCAGAAGGATTCGAATTCACCGCTTGGCTAGGACATGTAGAGCGAATGGAGGATGACGCAGTAAAGGAAGACTTCACATAAGATGACGCACGCAAGTGGAAAGGGACCTCAACTATCTTCTTGTAAAGCGGTTAGCATAAGATCGAGCTGGCTAGAGACGATTATTTATTATTTGAGGCTCAGGTCCACACCAGGTCTACCTCGTAGCGAAATCTAAAATAAAAATAATATCCTATTGACTTTTCGGTAATACAAATTATGCACTTTGTGGAATAAACTTCTATTTAACATGATTATGAGAACAAAATAATTTATTAACTAAAATAGACGAAGAAGTAAGATCGAACTAGGACGTTGGGGAGTTGCTCTTAAGTGCATCACCATCTAAGCAAGTAATATAAGATTTTAGTTTCAGTTTGATTAAAGTTATTAGATGACAAGGATACAGACGGCTTCAATCAATTCAGAGTTTAATTCGGTTGAGCCATTGGAACACAAATATAAAGATTGCTGGGAAAACGCTTCCATTTAATATCTGCGTTCATTTTCTTTCAAGTTGTATGGTATCTCCACGGGTTTGCAGTTCATTTGTAGGTATAATTATTGTAAAAGTAAGAAGGGACAATTAACTGATCCAAAAATCCATTAATTTAAATAGTAGCTGAAGACTTTTCACAATATAAGTGTCTGAAATTTTATTTTCCACATATGACCCGTCTACGTCCAGATACTGCATCCGGTATTGCCACTCTTCTATACCTTCACTATAACATGCAGCATCCCTCAGCATCCCTTATCGTTTCCCATCTTTTCCATTTGATATCCTCTTTTAGTTTTGGAAATAAAAAATAGTCGCATGGAGCCAAATCAGAGCTATAGGCTAGATGGGACAAAATTTCCTAGCGATGTTCCCTAAAAACATTTCGAGATTGCCTAGAAGAAAGAACTAGGATGTTATCGTGATGGGACAAGGCATGCTGATGGAGCTACTCAGGTCATTTATTTTGAATTGCAGTTTTCAGTTTAAACGTTAAACCTCAGCGTAATAAGTTGCCGTCACTTTCTTCTTTTGTTTCAAAAGGTCTACCAGAAATACTCCTTCCTTTTTTAACTCACCTTTGTGCATTGAAATTGAATTTCCTAACAAAAAAAAAGTTGTTTGTATTCGTCTGAATGTTATTTAAAAGCAAAACCGCGGCTTCAGCTCTTTGGACCATATGTTCAGCACAGAAACTTTAAGCATCCGTCTTGGGAAGTCTGAAACGATCAAACAAAATTATTTCATAGTAAATATCTAAGCTATTGGCTATTTTCATGATAGCAACTAGTCGATCCTCGTCTAACATCTCTTGAACTTTAGAACACAACGTTGATGATCTTCCTGGGTGTGGATCATCTTTGAGCTCTTTCTTTCTTTAGAAAGCTTGGTGATTTATAACCATCTACTTTTTTTAAGGCATCAATCCGAGTTTGACCAACAATTTTATGTTTGCTCGAATCTCGAAACTACAATTTTTGTTTTGTTTCTTCTTTTTGTAATTTTTTAATTAAGGCAACTAAAATGACTGTGTACCATACTCGTGGATTTATTAACCTCTGCTCAACCCGGATTGTCCTTTATATTCCAATGTGTAGCCCCTGTGTTTCCAAGACTAATTTTCCTACAGTTCTATAACTTCAAGATGCCAATACTCGATTTTATCCACTATGCCTTCACTTTGTGGCTGGAAGTGCAAAGGAAGATAATTATTTTTTTTTTTGATTGAGCTTGAGTTATTACTTTTCGCAGATGGATGCGTTAGCGAGATCGAGCCACCTCTAAATTGAAAAATTATGAGTACACCGGTATTATACATATTTGGGTCATTGTTCTGCATGACTTGTGTGAAAATCGTGCATATAAGTAGCTTTTACAGGTTAGTTAGAAGGTGTTGACAACCGGACGCGTTAGCGAGAACAATGTGTTTCTGTGGTCTGTATAAACAGGGGTCCTTAAATTCAAAACAATTTGCAAATTGTGTGAAAATTTGGACTTTTAAGCAAAAAATTGAAGTATACATGTACATATAATGCAAACCAATCTTACAACTTATTGTTTTTGTTGCCTATGCGCAAAAAATGATACTGGGATACGTCAACACTGGGAGATAAAATATTTGGAGAGAGTACATTGCATTTTGGCATTGAAAATTGCAAGCAAGATCTTGACTTCTGTATCCGATTTTTTTAAGACCTTTACTTAGAAAATTAAGCGAAAAGTGTTAAAAGTGTTAATTCCCGTAAGAAAGTTATAAACAAACACCGAATTGATTTAAATTTTGTTATGGCATATTATATTGATAATAGCAATTATTCTTGAACCCTATGAATTAAAATGACTTCTGTGTCATGAATTTATAATTTATAATTTATTTTGCTGGCATAATTGTTGACATACGAGTACCAGGTAAATGTATAAGGAGATTTACTACATGTTATAAAATTGAAAATGTTTCTTTGTGTCTGCCTTTGCGACCGTTTATAACTCAAGAACCACTTAACCAACATACGTGTACCCATATATGACATATGTGTACCCATTTTCTTAAGTGCTGTTTTCGTTAGATTGTAATTAAGGTGATAATATTTGGTTCGTTATTTTAATTTTCATGTCGGTTGTATATATCTTTGTTATGAATTGCTTATGACTTTAAGTGAATTAAAATTTTAATTTCATTATAAAATTAATGAAATTTCACAAAATTACAAGTAAATTGTTGGTGTAAACCACAGATTCGACCTGCTTACAATATTTTTGACATCCATATAAGAAATACCTAAATTAAGTTGACGCTTAGGTCCAGCATGGAATGTAGCGCCATCTAAAGTAGTGATTCGATACTTTAACTCTCTCGGGGTAGTAGAAGACCTGAGCGGGACGTTCGAAGGAAAGTGGGTAATAGGGAGAAAGGCACCATGTAGCTCATAAAGGGGCAAAGAATACAAATAAATAGCCTGTATGCATAAAGTTATGTTTTTAGATAAGATTTTCGGTAGATCTGCTTAAAATTAAAGAATCCTATTGACTTATTCAAGTAAAGAAGGTGTTCTTGTTCTTCATCATCAAGACAAACTAAGAGTCATAGATGATGTAGAAGATTATTGAAGAAGTTTTTCAGCAATGTTTTGTAACATTGCTTACATATGTGGTTTATATGCTTCGAAAACATTCAAATTGTTCAAATAGCAACACCAAATCTGGAAAATTATTCAAGAAAACAGCGATTGGGATATAGCGGAGTACGGTACTAAAGAGTTTTAAAAGATGCTAGAAGTACACCCATAATATTAAAGACAGAAGTCGTATTCGTATTGAGTTTCTATATGCCCTACACCCAGTCGGATCGTTTCGCATGGAAATTGCTTATATGCGACTTCTCTGAATATTCGTACGCTCTTTATGATTACGTAGACCTTTGGCACTTATTAGAATGCGGAATGAGTTTTAGAACGGGTCTCCTGGAATGACATTAATTTTATCCTTCCAGGATCTGAGTTCAGAATTTCTTAAAAAACAATCGCACAAATGTTTACTAAATACTTTTGGTTGGTTTTCTGAGATTGATCGTAACTTCTTCTTCGCCCCATCGGCGATAAGGAAATGTGATCAAAAGAGATCTTTTGTTGAAATACGTCATTTTAATCCAGGAGATCCTCTAACATTCTAAGAAAGGTGCGGCAAACTCCCATTTTAATCTTCTTATTGAGCACAGAGCAATATAATTCGTAAAATTAATTATTTGTGTTGCCATCTCTCGCGAAAGTGGTTTGGCCTAAATGAATGAAATTTTGTCTGCTGTTTTGACTTCTCGAAGAGTTTAAATAAGCTTTACCTCTACTTTGTTGGCATAGCCTAGATGTGTCGTAAAGAATTCATGTCTAGACTATAGCTTTCCAATTCTATTTTTTTAATATCGACTACCTTCATACAAGCAACACGGCTAAGGGCAGTGTAGGTCGGGCAGACTATAGCTTTAACAAAAACCCTTATCACCGACGAGTCAATGGAGAGGTGTTATAGCAAGAATAAAGTTTGGAAAGTTTTGCCGGAAGGTACAAAGAGCATGCCAAGGCTACAAAGCCCGAACAGAAGCCGATGATATTCAACAATTACGTCCACCCGACCAAGAGCTATTTAAAGCTGCAATTTGGTAAGGAGCATACTCGTACATCATTTCATTTGTAAGATATGGTTGGATGAAAGTATGCTCGACGAATGGAACCTCAGCATCGTTTGCCCGATCCTCAAGAAAAAAAAGACTCTCTAATTTGCGGCAACTGTTTGTTTCTCTATTCGTTCTGAATATTCTCTTCCTCTCATTCCGAGTTGCTTTAACCACTTCGAAATTTCTGAAAAGTATTCTTTTTGTTCGAAGGTCACCCTATTATACAAAATTTTGAAGTTAAGTCAACTATGTACTGAAGGGAACGCCAACTGCTTCTTTGTGAATTCCCCCATGCAGTTTAGTTTTCTTAACAAACTTTTCCGTTGTTCAAGTAGTTTTGAAAATACTTAACAAACATACCTGCGCCGATTATACCAACAAATAGCAAATTTTTCGGTTATGCCTTTCGATATATACAGCAAAGGTGAACCTTTCCGATCCGATTCGTTATGTGCTTTATAAAATATATGGGTTGTCAATTTGTTCACTTTTTGGGACCATCAACCACCACCAACAGATAGGATTAGAACCATTCTGTTCGGAGCCTTAGAAATCAATGCTTAATTTGAAGTTACATAATACGTGCAGCGCATATATAGTTTAGAGTTATAATAAGTTTTATGTACCTATAAACCTGTCATTCATTGCATTCCCAATATGTAGTCCTTTAGGCACCTATTCTGTTTGTTCTACCCACTCCACGGAAAGAAGTACACACGGTGCGAAGGCCGTCCTACCATAAATTGCCACCGACATTGTGGGAAAGAACTACTTTCGGGTTAAGTTACATAAAAGTAGTGAAGGCCTGGTAAATTATAGGCACTCTTTGTCAGATACAATAATAATTTATTAATGACTATTATAATGTATTTCCGGGATGTCTGGCCAATTCTCCCCATGTATCACTCATAGGAACCGAACCGGATGGACAGATCTGGAAGAGGGTGGCAACATCATCTATACAGCAAAGATTGCATGGGGGAAAAACTCGTTTGAGCTTTACAAAGTAGGGATAGCATCCTCTCTATCTTCCCTCAAAAAGAGCTAACAATTATAACCCCTTACCTGGAGAGAAATTTTAGGGCATGTCTAGCATTGGGCTACACGCCGATTGGGGTGGTAGTTGTTGGGGTGGTGTTCAAACCGAAACCTGGTAAAGACCTTAGCACTGCAAAGTAATACAGAACTACCAGTCTCACGTCATTCTTCCTAAAAATCTTGGAAAGGATTTCAGATAAGCCTATCAGGACAGATCTACCTCCTTCCAGGTTATGCTGCAACCAACACGCCTATACCAAAGGGCCGGCTATGGAAGCAGCCCTCCAAGGTGTCGAAGATGCTCTTAAGTAAAAAAAAAGATGCTCTTAAGTGAAAAAAAAAAAAAAAAAAAAAAAAGTAGGTCCTTGGAGTCTTTTTGGACATGAAGGCAGCCCTCAACAATATTAAAATTCAGGAAATAGTTGAGGACCTCTCAAGACCCAAGAGAAAGACAAAAAATAACTTCATTGGACTAATGCTGTCCAAGAGGATCATAACAGCCAATCTCAGAATATAAAGTAGGATTGGAAAGGTTCATAACTGGATACATCAAGGATATCTCCTCTGCTGTAGGCTGGGAGTGAACGAACTTCTGAAATGGGTTCAAATGTATAGTTTATGCTGATGACCTCGCAATTCTAATCAGGGGAACATCTCAATACACTTTGAGAACTCATTTTAGACAAAAAGCTTACTTGGAGAAGAAACTTAGAGAACAGAATTGCCAAAGCCAGAAGGTCATACTGGATATGCCGAAAGGCTTTTAGTAACACGTGGGGCCTGAAGCCGAATTAAGCCCTTTTGGCCTACTCGTATGTCATCAGGCCCATCTTACTCTACGTACGATTGTTTGGTGACCGATAATAGAGAAAAAGTATGTCCCAGCTAAATTATCTAAGAACCAGCGTATGGCGTCCCTGTGGATAACCGAATCCCAATCCAGTACCCCTACAGCAGCAGTGGAAATAATCTTGAATATACTTCCCATTGAAAAAGAGGTGACCCAGAACTCTGAAACATTTCAATGACCGTACTCTAATGGGATACAGGACCACCTGGCAGCAAGTACAGTAGGCCTCTGGACTCGTAAAACATTCGTGTGACCTTATAAATGAAGAATTTAACTTCAATATAGGCTATACATTTTGATTCTGCTGCTATTTTGTGGAGAGGGCATAGAAGTGTATAGAGATGGGGAATCGGGGCGGGTGTGTTTTGTCAATCGCCACTGCTCAATATAGTTATCCATCTGGAACAGTTTGTGTCTGTATTCCAGGCGGAGGAGCTTGCTATACTCAAGGCCGCGTAACTACTCCATAATACCGAAACTTAGGGCAATTGTATCTACATTTGCTCGGACAGCCAAGCTGCCTTAATGGCACTTGCAAACCCAAAAACCAACCCGAAGTTGGTGAAAGAATGCAAAGAGAAATTTAGCAACTTCCTCTCATGTTAATCTGCTCTGTATAGCTGGCCACCATGATATACCGAGGAACGAAAGACAACATATAGCAGCTCGTTTGCAAACCGACATGAATTACAGTAGAAGAAATTGCAAACTTGCAGAGCTGCCAAAACCATGATAGAGGGGACTTGACTCTTTTCAAGCTAGGAAGACGCTTAATCTAGGCAGAAGACAATTGAAACTGATGTGGCTATACACCGGACACATCAACTTGAACAAGCATGCCTACAGACTGGAGCTGGTGACGTCATGCACCTGCCCGTGGTGCGAGGAGGAAAAGAGCCTCAAACACTTCCTCCGTGACTGCCCGCTACAGGGGCAGGAATATATACCTGGAAAGACGTTTTAGTTTCGAGGAAACTCCGCCCGACTTTCCGTCCCTTGACTCTACCGTTCACCTACACTCTCTCATACCTTCTAGGAGTTTCCAACCATTGTAATGCATTTATCACTTTTGAGTTTTTTAAATTCACATTCATATTTGTTCCAACCATACAACCATAAAAATATTGTAATATGCGGGTCACGGCTCGAGTAGATAAAACGTTATTCTGTGAGATTATTTCTTTATTTTCTAGTCTATAGAACAATTCAAGTTCACACTATACTGTTTTTCGCAAATTCTTTCCTTACAATGTCTCTTTCTTCTCTAATCACTTTATCTCATTTTAATTACTTAATTCACAAATCCAAACTAATTACTTCTTCTTGTTAACTCTCAACTTTCAATTTATCACAAAATTACAAATTCGCCTATTATCACTTTTCCAATCTCTTCGTGTGGTTCAAAACCCTACTGCCTTGCCTCGATCGCCATCTGTCCTTATATAGTCGCATTTCTGATAGCCAGAAACTTCTAGCAAATTCTTCGACCACTGAAACAAGAAAATTCTGATGTAATAATTCCAAGATGACAGCTGCAGCCAATAATTTCTTGCGGTTATAATTCTCTCTTAATTCCGCGACGTCGTCTTAGATATAATCCGTCTCTTACCGTGGACACGAACCTCGAATGAAAAGACACTTCGGAATGTGTTGCATCTTTTTGGGGCGTAGTTATTATGTTACACTACGTTACAATATCAATAATGTTGATATCCGCTATTATTCGCTGTCACGCAAAATTGTTTCTTGCCTAAAGAATGACGTTCAAATTCATGTCATTCTGTTCCTACCTGGCAGCGGACCATGTAAATCCACCATAATCCGACAGAAGTAAAAAAATACAGAAAATAATGTGGGGCAACATATATAGGTACATATGCAGGCAAGTAGGAAGGGATAATTTGGGACATGCTTCACTGAAATAAGCTCTATTTGAAAACATATTTAAAGTGATGTTTTTCAAGATTTCATATAAAAACGGGAACTTTTCTACTGAAATTTGACGTTTTTCAATTTTCGTACGGAAAACTACCCACAGAGTATTAAAATTATCCAAGTTCCACATTCCCCCCATACAAATATTGTACTAGATTCAAACACTTATCCGCACGACACTAGGCAATCGAATGTTGTTTATAATTTGTCTGAACAAACCAAAAGAAAGCTGTCACCGAACGGTAAAACATCGAAGGGCAGTTTAGAAATAATCGTTTTATTCTTGTAATTTACAGGAAATCCAGTTAAAAAATTATTCCCACGTGCAAGTGCAGTCGAAAACACTTATCGGTAACCATTTGAAAATCCGTAGTGCTTTGAACAAAACGCGTCAATACGCGAACTTTTTGTGATTCGGTTTCGTTTTTTTTTTTTTTTTTTTCTGCTTAATTGGCACATCGGTCAAAGAAGCCATTTGAGCCAGAGCCACTAAACAATTGTGTTTATCTATCATATTTGCCACTAAAGTGTGAACGATGGAAACAAGTATGTAAAATAAAATTGTGCAGTTTAGACATAGGGCATCACAATTCCCAACACATAGTTCTCCCAGGATCCCAAATAATCACCATGTCCTTTGTATTGTGCATTGAGTGCATTGTTGAGACGTATCTGCTGTGTTGCATCATGAAAATTTCTTGTTAAATGTCATTAGGAGACCAACAAAACAATTAATCCGCAAATTTTGCATGAACAACATTGGAAATAAAATTAATACGAGGAAAATGTTGACAGAGTATTCAAAACAAATTCTGAGGAAAATCCCAATCTGCTCATGCGTATGATAGAGCAGCACATGCTACCTGCAACCACTACAGTGCAATAAGGCTTGACCTTGTATTCTTATTGGACGATAGCGCTCGCGCCATTCCTATACGTATACATGAGTGTCAAGTGTGTGGGCCACCGATTCCGATTAGAAAAACAATCCAGAGAAATGGTAACTAGGGGGAGTGGGAAAAATAGCGTCGATCCTCTCTTGCTGATTGTTGAAGAGAATGAGTTAACCGGTCGCGTGCGAATCAAAATCCAAATCTTGGATTTTATCATGATGATTGTCGGCGCGTAGTTGATTCATCACAGTAGGCCTAATAAAGAGGGTGTGTGTTGTGCTAAATTTTTATTTGGATTTTAAGTTTCAGATTTTTTTTTTTTTTTTTTATCACATTTGCCATTTAGTCGCCGGATAACGGGGGGTGGGGTGTGGGGAACATGTCAAACAGGTGTTGGTTTCGTGTGAGGCTGTTTAACCGGTTCCCCGGCCGGCAGCTGTTGAGTGAGGAAACGGGCGAATGCTACTGCTTACGTCACAACAAACAGGTCATTACCGTTCCGCGAAAACCGAATCGGACGATCTGCGCTGTCTTATCAATATTGTGACTGATAAGCTAGTTAAGCGGTTTTTACTTTGCCAGTGGATTGCTCACTGTTTTTTTTTTTTTTTAGTAATGGACAGGTGATATTCTTTTGGTGGGGCGACTGGTTGTTTATATTTGCATAACGTGGTGTCGCAGGTATAATATCTCAAGCGGAAGAGTGGCGATTCTGGGTTTTGTTTTCGTTATGGCACACACTAGTGTGCATGTTTGTGCTAATTTTTGTCGCGTTGAACTTAAATTCTACGTCAATGGTAGTGCAAAGATAAAAGTTTTAAAAATACGTTGTGTTAAAGGTTATCTCGGTTGTGAAAAATAGACGGATGGTTGTGTTGTGATTATTTTTTAGCTATCAAATAATTTTTGGATGTTATTAATGTGAATTGTGGCAAACTAACTTTTGCACTTTGTTCTATAGTGTTCCATAATTTTCATTGCAGAATACAAAAATACGCACGTACAGTCAAAGTCGTTTATAACGATAAAGGGTGGGCCATGTATTGGTTTCTTTATAAAATTGCTAAAAAAAATTCATTTAATATTTTTTTTCAAATTTTGTTGCTTAATTGAAGAGAGTAGGGTACACTTTTTGATTATTTATGGACAATATTATATAAAATTTTGGCAGTAGCCCATCCATGGTTCGAGGCTCTACACTGCATCAAAAAATTGCACATACAGTAGATAATTTCGCACATAAAAAGGCTTATTTTTAAAAATAAAAGTTCATTTAAGAAAATTTTATTAAATATCATTTCTTTCATTTATAATGCAGTAATTAACTTTTTTTATTTAAATATTTTACTTGTAGGATAAAAAAAAAAAAACAAAAATCAAAATTCAACTTCATAAATTCACCTCAAATAATTGCACATACAGTACATATAAATGAGCATTAATAGGATGTATGGTATCCTTTGGCTAAAATAACTTCCCTCAAGAGATTTTTCATTGATTTCACCAATTTTTTAGTTTCTTCGGGAGATATATTGTGCCACTCCTCTAGTATAACCTGCTTCAACTGCTGTGTATTTGTTATATTATGCTGCCGGACTTTTCGTTTCAATAAAGCCCACAGATGCTCAATTGGATTGAGATCGGGTGATTGAGGGGTGTGTGGGAGAGTTGATTTGCAATTGTAGATCAACCAAGTTCTTATTAATTCGGAATTATGTTTGGGGTCATTATCTTGCACCAGCATAAATCCGTCTCCTATTCCCAATTTTTGAGCACTGGCTTTAAGGTTATCTTTTAATATTGACAAATACTGGATTCTATCCATTGTGCATTCAACAAAAGTGATGTTTCCAACACCGTTAGCTGTCATGGCACCCCAAACCATGACATTTTCACCGCCATGTTTAACAGTCGGGATTAAGTTTTCCTTATTCATGGAAGTATTGTGTTTTCGCCACACAAAACGTCGACCATCTGAACCAAATATATTGTATTTACTCTCGTCGACAAAAATTACTTGTTTCCAGAACTCATCTGGTTTGTTGACATACTCTTTGGCATACTCCAAGCGCTTGATGGCATTTTGCTTTGATATGAAAGGTTTTCTACGAGCTACGAACCCTTTGTAACCCTTAGTATGTAACAAATTGCGAATGGTTCGAGGATTTACCGCTGGTCCCCCAGATACATCAAGGTTTGTAGCTATTTGAGGTGCCCCAATTTTTGGATCAGCCTTGACTATTCGCTCAATAACTTGTTCATCTTGCGCAGTTAGGATTTTTTTTCTGTCTCTTCCTATAGCCATGTCATATGAATTATTTTTTTCAATATTTTTTAATACGGATTGGATTGTGGCACGAGGTCTATTAACTGTTTTACTAATTTCTTCGTAACTTTTTTCCTCAGCTTTTAACTTTACAATTATTTTTTTTTACATCAATAAGCACTTTCTTAAGATTGCCTTGCATTACTTTCTTTTTGTTTATTTAGTTTTCAAAGGATAAAATAAGAGACCACCAAATGCGAGTGTATACTACTAAATATCTTAAACTTCTATTGACTGTAGCGAAAATATTTACCGTTAACCGAGTATTTACGACAGAAACAGGGTGTATGTGCAATTAATTGAGTCGAATTTTTGGCTGTAAGCACAACTTTTGGGTGTGTTCGTCAAAAAAAACTTTTTTTTAAATTTTTCTTTTTTAATCCTGATTAACATATGACATCGAAAAATATTTGGTAAACTTTTTTAACGATGGCGTTGTGTTTTGGAAACAAAAATACGGTTTCATTAGTAAATGATTTGGTGTATGTGCAATTTTTTGATGCAGTGTATATCACGAATAGCTCGATCAATATTGTGTTTAAGTGCATGAATATTTCTGGATTATCAGCATAACATCGATCTTTATCGGCACTAAACAAAAAGAAAATCCAACGGCGTCAAATCGCAGTAACATCACCATAATGGCTGATTAGACGATTATTGAACTTAGTGCGCAAAAGATCAATTGTCGGACGGCTTGTATGGCACGTAATAACGTCTTGCTGGAACCAGAGATCGTTCAAGTTTCTGGTCATAAGAAACTCGGCTAGAATGTTGACCGTAACGCTGTTGTCGTCTTCATCTTTGAAGAAAAATGGGCCATTCCACAAAACACACCAAACAGACGCGCTGAGGATGCATTCGCTTCTCTACGACTACGTGTGAGTTTTAAGAGCCCCAAATACGACAGTTTTGTTTGTTTACATAGCCGAGATAAAAATGCGCCTCAGCAATTATCATGCGTGTTATCAATTAGCATGCAAATCTCACAGACTTGTGTACAGCAGGCACGATTGGTGTATTATTTCGACGGAAAATTCTTTTTAAAATTTGAAACACCACTCTTTGGAAATAAGTTTTTAATATTTTTCAACGTTTTTCCAGCGCAAATCAATTCATTTCGTACCGTGGATAAATGATACTGTGTTCTGTAAATTTTTTGAGCACGAGAGAGCTGTCAGTCTCAAAATAATGTGCAATCTAAAAAGAAACCACCAGATGGCCGTTACAATGTTTACAGCACTACTTATGTACATACATATGTATGTTTATTTATTGTTTTTTTTTTTTTTTTAGTGCACACAACAGAATGGTATAAAGTAGATACTGATGGATTCAACAGGGTGTTTATCTATCTGTCTGTCCGTTAGCATGTCACACACTTGTGGGTGGCCATGATGTAGTGGATAATATGTTTGCTTGCGACCCAAGCAGTGCAGGTTCGATCCCGAGCAGAGAAGAGCAACCACAGTCACTCGAGCATAAAACTGAATCGAATAAAATCGAAGTTTCTCCAACCACTCCACCAAAAAGGGTGGTAGTACCTACAGTGATGGATAAAAAAATAAATACACCTGAAGCCATTGAATACAAAGCACTATTTTAACTAGAATAAATCTATTTTTAAAACTTTTTTTTCCAGCAATGTTCTCCCACAGTGTACTATTTTGGGAAAGATTGTTAAAAGCTTTTGAAAAGTCTTGTTTTAGTGTGGACAAAAAAATAAATACAACTCAATCTTTCTTCATTAAATTTATTTATGTTTAGTATTATAAAACAATATAAAAAACATTTTGTTTTGGACGTTAGTACTTATTTTTTATAATTTGGGCGATTCTTCTTGGCATGGAGTCCACAAGTTGCTGGCATGTCTCCAAGGAGATTGATTCCCAATCAGCTCGCACTGACTGCCACAATACTTTTTTGTTTTTTTGGATTTGTGGACCCAACTACGTCTTTGACTTGCTTCCACAGATTTTCAATAGGATTTAAGTCAGGCGATTGAGCAGGCCACTCCAGAAGACGAACTTTATTAGCCGCAAACCATTCCTTTGTCACTTTGGCGGTGTGCTTCGGATCGTTATCTTGTTGAAACGTCCACACCAACGGCATTTCATTCTCGGCATGTGGTAACATTATGGTCTGGAGTATGTCTCTGTAGGTTTCCTTTGTCATAATACCATCTATTAGGTGTATGGGACCAACTCCATACCAATAGAAACATGCCCATACCATGATGTTCCCACCACCATGTTTGACAGTCTTTTTGGTGTACCGTGGATTTAATTCTGTGTTGGGTGGACGTCTCACATTGTGTCTGCTATCCGATCCGAACAAATTGAATTTGCATTCATCGCTCCAAAGGATATTTCGCCACTTCTTGACGCCCTAATCGCCGGACCATGTATTATGTGTAGAAGCGAAAATCTTTCTTTGTTTAATATTTTTTTTTCTGAGTAGTGGAACCTTTCTGGGTGATCTGGATGGAGGCTTGGACTCAACTTACCGTCTCCTGACAGTCCTCGAACTGATGTTAAGATTAGTTTCTTTTAACATTTTTTTTTGAAGAAATGAAGGGATCTTTTTTTCCTTGCAACACGATTAAACAATCGTCTTGTTTGGTTGTTTTTCGAGAACGTTCTCTATTCTCTTGCAATGGTTTCGGTTTTAATGCATTTTGCACCATTCCAAGAGAGCAACCAACAATTCCCACTATACCTCGATAAGTATGTCCCTCGATTTTAAATTTTTTTTATCAACTCCCTCGTCTCATCTGAACAATGCTTCTTTAGTCCCATTTGTTTCTATAACAACTAGTGTAGATATTCCGTAAGTCATCAATTTAACTATATTTTAGCAAAAACATACCTTTTTGCCTTCTGACTGTATTTTGATAATTCTTTCACCTCTTTTTTTTTTTACTAAAAACGACTCACTACATGTATGTATTTATTTTGTTGTCCAGACAATAAATGACTCAAAATTACATTTAACGAATTTCTGTGCGTAACTGTAAATGTTTCGGCTGGTTATTGCATGTACGTTGTCTACTGTCTATCTACCTACTTTCCACAAGATGGCGGGTTATTCGGTTAAGAGTAAAACTACAAAAAATACAAAAATGTGTTGAGCAGTAAGCTGTATTAATTTTTTTGTCCATCACTGTATGTACATACAACGGACTGAAAATCGAGTCTGAGTGCTCTGGAATTCATCATCAAGCTTTTAATATTTGATCCGCTAGACCGCGTGATCTGAAATTTTGTCCACAAATAGTATGTGGTGTTTTTTTTTGCCAGCATAACTATTTTTTTCTAAGGAATTCGAATACAGTAGAGTCGCGGTTATACGAACCAACTTCGGCGCGAATGCAGTTAAACTTCTAAGCGAGCGACTCACCCAGGAGTCATTGCAATGATACTCGTATCAATACTCGTAAAACCAAAAGAAAAAATAATAAAAAAAGTTTTCATAATCCATTGTTACCATTGCATTTGCACTGAAGAGTAAAGGCTGAACTATAATAGCAGAAGGGGTGCGTACGTCGACGTACGAAACTGTGCAAACACAAGGAAATACGACCATAATAGCTTCTTGCTTAGATTCGTCAAGTTTTCGTTCAATTTTGCTAACTTACGAAAAGAGCGAACGCATTCGCTTTTTCGTACGAAAATTTGACATAACGACTTGACTATGACAATTGCTTCCGTTCACATATGCCAATTATGGGCAACTTGAGCAATTGACAGTACTGAAGAAAACTTAACGTAGAATTTTGATATTAGCTTCCGAATACTTTCGACTATTATAGTTGAGCTTTAAAGGGCTAACCATAATGGACTTCAGTGGGATTAACCTTATGTCAAAACCGAACGAAAAGCCCACTCAATTTCCGTCAAACTTTCTCTAGTTACCCATAATATACTTGAGCAAATTTATAGTCTGTCAAATTGTTTACACTCGGTTTGGTTTCAGTGCAAGGAAAAAGAAAATGGAAAATAAACTAAAACAATTGGAAAAATTAAAATTACTGCATCTTTCAATGGAAGGGATAAATATCCTGTCAAAAATAAATGATTTGGAGTTGTGTCTAAACTAATTTCTCATTTCATTGAGACATTCCGTAAGCCCACAGAAGTTAATGAAAACTTGCCGAAACCGAGCATAATCCCAATATGGTCATGCCGTACTATTTGCATGTAATGGGACATTTCATTAAGCTGGCGTAGGCTCATTCAAGTCCATTATGGTTAGCTCTTAAAACTTTTTATTACTTGCACCTATAAGCACACATTTAAAGCCACCTTCAAACATTTAAAGCTAACGTGCACAGGGTCTCCGTTCCTCTTCCCCATTTTCATAAACGGCCGTGAGTTTTGAAAATTTTCTAAAACTTGGAAATTTGTACAATATTGTTCAAATATTGATTTCGAACAAAACCGATTGAGTCATAGCGGAGAAATAGCTAATTTTCAAAATGCAGCTAATAAGCAACTAATAAGTAAAAAACCGTTATACGTTAAATTTTTATTTGGCATGATTGGCTGGTACGCCATCCGTTAGCATATGTCCACTGTAATCGAACGAAATCGTTAGAGCCGTTTTCGAGAAAATTGATTTTTTGGCCATTAGTGAAGTACCGTTAATTTTCGAGTTAAAATGAAAATTCCCATTTCGCCTGTACTTCTACGAACAATTTAATAGAATGTAAATAGATACGACAGTTTATTGACGTCACTCGTATCTGAAGTTTTATACGAGAAAAAAATTCTGAAAATTAACTGTCATTGTTCATCTAAACAGGGAATTAAATGAATAATAGAAGAATATTTTTAATTTCAGAACCGTTTACACTGAAATTCGAATTATTTTTCTTGAGATAAATATTCTTGAAAAAATTGATAATGTAAACACCGCCTAAGACTCAAATACAGGAGCTCCAGTTCATATAATCGAATTTCACTTACAAATTTCCTGGGAAAAAGTGTTTTAATTACAGTTAGTTAGATATATTTCGTATTGTTTAAATGCCATTCTTTATATTTTGTTATGAGTCTACGTCGTTAACAGTTTTCAGATAAGTTTAAATTTAATATTTGAATTGGGCTGGCCATTTATTATTAAATGGCGTGGCAAGTTTTTGGAAACAATGAAATTGGTTATATCTTGAATATGGCTCAAACGATTTTTACTAGACTGTATGTCAAGTGGACAAATTTATGACCACATTATCTGTCATAAGACAATTTGACCAGACATTTCTTAATGGCATATTAAACTGTGTTATCCATTTGACCAAAAAGATCATACTCGTATATGCTGTGCTGGTCAAATGGGTCATACTCGTATGTTGACAATCAAATAATTAACACAAAAAAGCTTAACTGTGCTCCACTTCATTGATGACAGCATATGACATCACCAAATTTCTGCAAATGGCGTCTCATTGGCCTTATTCTGTCATACGTACTTATTTTCCAATTAGACAATGTCACCATATTTCACATTTATCTGTCAAAATCAGCCATATATCTTATGACAAATTTAGAAAAATCAGAGTTTGTAAAGTGAGAAAGTTGCGCGAAAAACTAAAAAGGTTTCCTTCCAAATCACTGAACCACATCTAAACCTTGTCTCATCCGATTGAGGATGATTTGAAGATTTTTTTTGAAACACGAATTTTCCTAATGTACCTAGTCATGTTTAAACGCACTCATTCTAAAACTAGTATTGAACACATCCATACTATATTGACATGTATTCAATGAGTGACAGTAGCTTTGTTCAATGACTCTGTACCGCACAGCCCACCACCCGATTTTCTGCACCTACATTTGTGAGAAGTGTCAAAATCAGCTGTTTTGTGTGGCAGGGCTGTAATTTTCTGTTCTAATCTGTTCGGACAGTTTTAACAAACTTGTGCTGTTCTGTACTGTGCTGTACTACTTTTGCAGTCACTGAACAAAGCTATTTATACTAAGTTAACACGCAAAAAGATTTACATCAAAGTCGTTTGTAAATATGGAGTGGGGCCAACAGAGTTGTGGTAATTGGCCTTCGCAAGTGCAATATGGAAATAGGGGATATTTTCCGGACCATGCGGCCACTTGGAATCACTCTGAATTTTGTGTTTCGAACTGATAAATTGTTTGAGAGCACTGGTGGAGTAACTGATTGTCAAAGATCCGGACGCCTTCGCTCTGTCAGAACTCACAATCCAATTAAAGCAAAACGGAATGAAAGATCGAAAGCTTTACGCGACCGGTACGTGCAAAATGGCCACAGGAAAATTTTGAGTAAAAACATCGGCAAAAATTTTCGAAACGCATGTTGTGGAAGGCGTTGTGGAAGGACTGGTGGACTCTTTAACAAGACTCCACGCCATAAGGCAAAAACAACAAAAGGGTGGCTTTAAACCAATGTGCCGGACTTCATAGCAGCAGACGATTGGCCCTCAGGCAGTCCAGACCTCAATCCTATGGATTAGAAACTGCGGTCTATTTTAAAGCCGATGGCTTGTTCCACTCGACACCCAAATGTTGAGTCCTTGAAGCGCGCACTTTTCTGTACAGTTAACAATTTTCCAATGGACGAGGTGCGTGCTGCGATCGATGATTGGCCAGTGCGACTCAAGGCCTGCATAAATGCAAATGGCTGCTATTTCGAACGAATCGTTTAAATATTGTTTCCTAAATAATCAATTAAAATTTTTCAGGGAAAACAATCAAAAAATGCTCTTTCCGTCGAAGCTTCGCATTTAGGTTCATGCCAATTTACTTCGGTGTATTCGCTGGTACTTTTTGTCCCTTCTTTTGTGGATCAGTGCTCCACATTTCTATGAAGGTTCGGTGTGCTTTCCTCAACGTTTCCGTAAAATCTGCAGTCTCCGGTTTCCTCTATACCTAACGAAAACTCCTAACACAATTATATATTTGATGGTTTGCTGGAAAATCATGTTTACTATCCGCACTGGGTTGGATTGTGAACCGATTTAAATTCAGCCTTGAAGCATTCAAAGAAGTTGTTAATTAACTTATGTATTAGCCGATCCTTTCTTGAGAGGAAACAACCTGTTATTTTACTTATAATAACCGGTTAATCGTACAGGAATGTTGTCAACCCGTTTAAGAGGTTATTTTTGTCCATCCCTAGTTCATAACAAAAATATATACAGTAACGGACATAGAAATAGGGACATAGTGAAATAACTAATTTTAGTAGAATAATTTTGGAGGTTTTAAAGATAATCAAGATCCATCTTTACCGAACGTTAATTTGTTGAAATATATTTCGAAGATTCGGAAAACAATAAACCAATTTCCGAAAAAAGGGCTTTAATACAAACATTTTCAAATTGTTTTAAGTTTCATTAAAAAAAACAAGTGAGTAATTGTGTAAGCATAATGTTTTTATTGCTATTCGAGTTTATGATTTTTATTACAAGAAATGGGCTTCTTAAACTTCCGAAAACTGAAGATGTTAATATTTTGTAGTACCTCCTTTTTTATTACGGTTTTTATCCGGTCGGACATTGATGTAATCAGGCTGTGTAAAGTATCCATTGCGATTTCCTCATACCACACTTTTTCAATGAATTTGTCCAACTCGGTTATTGTCCGTGGCTTCTTCTTCGCTACCTGAGCTGGGCTATTTTCAGGGCACTCCAATGTTGCAATACTATTCTCGGTTAGAAAATTTTTGACCTGGAGTGAAGAAATGCACTTACAATAATAAAACTTTACGAACTTTTTGCTAATATTTTGGAGAAGGTAAACAAAATGGCACTAACCAATTTCGCGCGGTGACAAGGTGCAGAATCGTCTTGGAAAAGCAACTTATCTGAGTATAATAAGTGTTCTTCTAAAGATTCTTCGTTCACCATTCCATTTATTAGAACCAGCCGTCCATCGCCGTGATAGGAAAAGCATCCCGAAATCATCCTTGAGCCTCCTTGTTTCACGGTTGTTGTCACGCACTCATCATTAAATCGTTCTCCAGTTCTTTGCTTCACGTACTGTATTCCGTCAGAGCTGAATATGTTGAACTTGGACTCATCTGAGAAGATCTATCTACAAAGTCTGTCCTTAAATCTTCAGCAGTTTTGAATCGATCACGCAGACTTATTCATTTAAAAGCCGATCATCAGCGCTGGTGGTCATTCTTCTGCGACCCGTCCCCTTTTTCTTTTGCAATGAACCCGTTGCCTCGAATTTTTTGATGAATTCAGCCATTGACGATTTGCTGAATCCCACTGTTCGCGCTATACCACGTACACTTAATTTTTCATTTGTTAAAGTCATTATTTCGACTTTTATTTTTTTACTCATTTTCTTTTTATTTTCCATATTAATAAAATTATTTCCACTTTCACTCGAACTACTTTTTTTTTTTCAATAGACTATTACAAAGTGAACTAGAATCACATCACCAAAGCCTTTTTATGCAAAATCCTAAAAAACTACCTGCTAGTTCTCAAGATAATTGAAGTTAAAGAATTTTTTTTTACCCTGTCCGGATTTCTATGTCCGTTACTGTAGAAAAGTTACAGTCCGTCTGTAACGGTATGTATGATACCCTATGTGTAATCTTTTGACTTACGAGTATATCTAACAAAGTAGGCTTTGCGACCTTAGGTGAAATTTTAACTTTTATCACTCTTAAGTGCATTTTTGCACTGATTTCATGAGAAAATACCTGTTTAATTGCATTCCAAAATGTTAACGACTGTCTTTATATTTATTCGCTTTCAGTTAAATGAATATGCCTACGTTGTTAGTAAATTTTGCACATACATACGAGTATGTACATAAATTCTTACGGAAGGGTAGATGAGTCTACAAATACGATGGTGGGTCAATAAGTCTCTAAAAATTAACACAAATTGTGTCGTCACCTTAATTTTTTGTCAAGAATCATCTTTCAAAAGAACGCACCCAAATTTTCAGGCAGATCTGTCAAATAGTTTTGTTGTGGCAGCCATTTTATATAGACGCCTACTAGCATTTTCGTTAAAATGGAAAAAAGTGAATTTCGAGTGCTCATTAAAAACTATTCTTTACGAGAAAAAACAATCACGCAAACCAAACAAAAGCTTGACAAATATTAAGGGGACTCTTCACCATCGATTGGAACCATTCACCACTGGTTTACTCAATTTCGGTGAGGTCGTTCAAGCACAAGTGACGCCGAACGTTCTGGTCGCCCAATTGAGGTCACCACACCAGAAATGGTCGACAAAATCCATGGTTTGATAATGGACGTTCGGCGAGTGAAAGTGCGCGAGCTTGAAGAGGCCACAGGCTTATCACATGGCTCAGTGATTTCGATTTTACATAAATATTTGGACATGAAAAAGCTTTCTGCAAGATGGGTGCCGTGTTTTCTCACAATCGACAACAAACGCATTCGTTTGACAACTTCAAAGGTGTGTTTGGCGATGGTCCAGAAAAATTCAGCTGAGTTTTTGCGCCGTTTCGTAACCGTGGATGAAACCTGGATTCACCACAACACACCAGAAACCAAGGAACAGTCAAAACAATGGACTTCTCCTAGTGAATCGAAGCCGAAGAAGGCCAAGGAGGGTTTGTCAGCAAACAAGGTCATGGCGACAGTTTTTTGGGATGCGCGCGGTGTTATTCACATCGATTACCTTGAAAAAGGTAAAACGATCACCGGCGCATATTACGCAGAGCTGCTGGATCGATTCCAAGCCGATTTGAAGAAAAAACGGCCTCATTTGGCGAAAAAAAAGTTCTTTTTCACCAGGACAACGCACCGGCGCACAAGTCCGCAGTCGCAATGGCAAAATTGCATGAATTAGGCTACGAACTCCTCCCTCATCCAGCATATTCCCCAGATTTAGCCCCCTGCAACTATTTCTTGTTTCCAAACATGAAGAAATGGCTCGGAGGTAAGAGATTTGGATCGAATGAAGAGGTCATCGCTGAAACAAATGCTTATTTGGAGGTCATCAAAAAATTTGAGAAACGTTGGATGAAGTGTATAGAGCTAAAAGGAAACCCATTCCCATTTATTTTAATACATTTCTTCAGCCCATAGATCCATCTTTCAAAACAGCTTTCAAAATCCTCTTTTTGGAGCTTTTCGATTTCGACATTGACTGTATTAATGATCTCCTCATTAGATGTGACGATTTTCCCCTCAAATCTTTTTTTTTATTTTCGGAAACAACCAAAAGTCACACGGCGCTAGGTCCGGAGAATAAGGTGCTGGGCGAATTTCATTAATGCCGGAGAGCGCAATAAAGTTGTTGGTTTTTACAGCAGTGTGCGCAGGCGCCCTGTCGTGGTGCAAAAAGTAGCGGCGTAGCTCCTCTTTGTCCTAGTAAATTTTGGAAAACTTGTGGTAAGCAAGTTTCAGTATACCAATTAGTAGTGACTGTCTGACCAGTTTTAAGCGGAATGACGGCGACCATTTTCGCCCTGACGAAGTACATCGACATCATAACTTTTGTTGTTTGGACTGCTGTTTGGTTTCCGCGTCGTACTTGTAAAACGAAGATTCATCACCTGTGACGATCTTATTGAAGCAGCTTGACTCTCAATTTTCAAACTTATCCAAGAAATATTGAGCAAAACAAACACGAGCCTCTTTTTGCTCTCCATTCAAAATTTTTGGAACCCGTCGAGCTGACTTCTTCGAATATTTCAGGTGGTAATTTATAATTCGAGACACAGCCATGGCATTCGAGCCCAATTCATCCGCTATCATCTCCTGTGTCATCCTGGCATCTTCGTCACCAGGGCCACATTTGTATCGTCAGTCGAGGATTTGGGTCGACCTTCACGAGATTCGTCCTGCACAGAAAAATGTCCACTCTGGAATCTTCGAAACCACTTTGAAATAATAACAAGAGATGGTGCATTTATTTCGTATGCATTTTGGCATTCGTGCAGAATTTTGACTGGGATGAGTTGACGTCAAAATCCGAAGAGAATGGCAAAACGAATTTCTTCCTGTGTTGGCGGTGGAACTTCAACTGAGCTTACGTCACTAATTTTTCTCTTTCTCGTCTCCATTTTTACCTATTGTTCTGAAATTTTGAAATAAAATGCATTTTTTTTTTTCAAAAACTACTAAATTGAGACCAACTAAGCGAACTTTTGTTAGTCCCTACGTACTTACTTAATTCTTTGTGCCCTTGATGCATCAATCACGGTTACGCGCAATTATGTACCGTTCTTAAGGACGTGTCTCGGCAATTTTTTTTGAGACAACTAACGCCTCTTCCGTTTTGGGCACACACACCGGTTTGCAACGGACGACAACAAATCGGTAGGCGAATTCTTCGTAGTGGAACATGAAATGAAATGGGAGCTTTCACATGGCACGGAAGATCGCCGTGTGTCTGCCGTGGGTGCTTCTCCACTGGCCGCTCGCCGTGACCGTTGTTATAAGGGTAGTAATGTACTTTTTGAGCACTTTCTCACATGACATCTAGCCTTCTGCCGACCGGCACAAGTTGGTGTATGTGAGACGGCACTAAGTGTATCGCAGTAGCTTTAGATGGCGCTACAGTCAGGAGTTGACCCGGGTTTCGACCAATAACCCACTCTAGCCAACTCAATCTGAGCTAACCGACTCCAGTTTTTGCACACGAAGTTGGTTGAGGTAACTTTCCAACTTTGGGGATTTTCTCCTTTACCGCGTCGTACATACGAGATGGATTCGAAGACTCTCCGGGCCTGAGCGTTGATGTCCATGCACTCTACCCTTCTGACCAGGTCGACATCGGTGTACAAATGGTATACTTCATTTGTGTATCTTCTCCATACCCCCTGAATATAAACGGGACCAAAAATCACTAGAAGAATGGCCCTTTTAAAACAACCTAGGGTGTTTCCGCCCGCTTTTATTTGTCCATGCTTCTGCGCCGTATAGTTACACATTAATTATCCTTGAAACGGCCTTGCTACTCAATTGCCTTCTTAGGCAAACCAAACAGTAGTTGGCAAGAGTGATTCTTTGCTAGATTTCTACACTGGTTTCACTATTGTATGCAGCTGAACACAAGTTTGAAAAAAGTCGCCGAAGTTGAGTATCAGATGATGGCAGCATGTATTTTGTTTTCATTAACCGCTAAATCTATTTTCGCTGCTTCTGTCTCAATTCTCACTAAAACACTGCCTAGGTAGTACCTTATCAAAATGGAAAATTCCATTCCATCCATTAATATGCCTAATTAATTTACAAACTATCATTATACTCCTAAATGAGATGACTACTATGATTTTCCCCAGCCGTGGTTTTCCCAAGTAATGGTACGAGTATATGACTTGGCTATACTACGAGTATGTCATTGAAGGCGAGTCAAAAATGCATACTGTTTATAAAAACAATACGTAGTCGTTAAACAAATAAGATTCGCTTTAACTATTGTTCATTAAGTAATAACTTATAACAAGCAATGGTGAATATCCAGAATGCGACTCATGCTAATTTTTACTTAATTTGTATTTCCTATCGCTTAGGGTTTACATATCAATTTTGACTCATAGTTTGTAACGAAAGCTGGTAATCTCCACTCGACACATTTCTAACATCTCCGTCACAGAAAACAAGCTCATAAACAGATCATAAGTACACTACAGAATAATATCCATATTAAGTCCTTTCCTCCAAAAAGTGGAGGAAGTTGGAAGCTTAGTACAAACAACCAAGTCGATTGAGCCAATTTCGTATGTCACAAATAAGCCTGTTTCGGTTATTGTACATTTAGTGTGTGAGCCCTCACATCGGCTAATTAAGTCACCATAACATGATAGCCAAATAATTTGTACATTCTTTTGGCTGCTAAGAATCTGCTCAAATGGCGATATATCCCGGATATATGCCAAAGGAAGGCGCCTTTGCCGTCCATAAGTTTCCGGACAATATATTCTGTCAGAAGAATTGTCTACTTCATTTTAATAATAAAAATTGTTTGTAAATAGTTTCATCAATATTATATTTATCTAGTCAAGTCAAAATAAAAAGACTTCGGTAATAAAATTGAGGGTGGCCGTGGTGTAGTGGTAGCATCAACGCTTGTCACGCTCTTGGTTCACGGTTCAAATCCTGATCTCAACAATCATCTATTTATTTAGTCTGAAATAATTAAAAAAGTCGATCAATTGCGAAAGATTAGTCAACTCTACTGCGAATGCATAACACTGGTAGTAGGGTGGTCATATGGCTTAAATGCAACTTGATCGTGATGATGACATCAGGTGGAGGGAAAAAAATACTGTGAATCATGAGCAACGACAAAAAGCAAAAACAAACAAGCTCCCCAGTTATCTGGACGCCACCCTTGGAGTTTACTGAAACTTAATACCACCCAAGTTTCAAACCTCTACACCAATTTTTCTTTCTCTCTCTCTCTCTCAATTTCTTCAAACGCCCGTGCCCTGAAATAATTTAATGGTATTCATATCTCATTTGGCGCGCGCAAATTATAAAAAAAAAATAAAAATTGAATTAGACCTCTTTTTCGTCGAAAAATCCACCTCGTACTTGCACCACTTTGCCAGTCAATCTAGGCATTCTATCGATTAGCTTCTTAATAGTTTCCAATGTTATTGATCTCTAGGCTACTTGAAGGCTCTCCTAAAGTTTGTCTTTCGATGTTGGGCACTATCTTTGAAGCTCTCTGTAAAGTTCGTACCAAAGCAGCTCTATTGTGTTGCGGTCGGGTGATTGGGCAGGCCATTTCATATTTATCAGTGATTCTTTTTGTTCTTGATCCACTTATCCTCGGCAAAGCTTGGAAGAATGTTTCGGATAATTATCTTGCATTAATGTGAATTTAAGGCATACGAGTATTAATCGTAAACCCGATGGTGAGGTGTGTTGCTCTAATATTTGTCTGTACTTCTCCTTATTCATAATTTCATCGATAGCGATGAGGTCTCCAACACCGGCGGAAGAGAAACATCCCCAGGCCATTATTGAACCATTACCATGCTTGATTGTCGGGACCACACAGCTGGGGAGCATCTTTTCTTCAGCAAACCGCCGAAAGTAAACCCTCTTTTTTGTCCAAAAACTTCAAATTTGGACTAATCCGTCCTTAAGACTTTCAACCAGTCGGTTGATATCCTATCCTGGTGCTCTCTTCCCCAATATATACGCTAGATTTTTTTTTTCGAGATCGTAGCAAAGGTTTTCTCTGTGGAAGCTAAACGCCTTTACTGATATCTGCTTTGTGTGAACGGTTGAACGCTGCACAGATTTGCGGAGCTGTAAGTCGTCGATCACTCTTGCTTATTCAGTTTATAGTCTAGTCCTCTTGTTTTGATGTTAATTTGGGCCTTCCGCTACTTTTCCGGGTCTTAAGAGCCGATGATTCTTTAAAACGACGTATGGTATCGTTCACTGTCGACTGTGATATTTTAAGCTTCTCTGCAATAGCACGAACTGCATGCTCAAAACGTTCAACTTCACTTTTTCCCTTGTTTGAAGTTTTTTGTTGACTCTTTATCGATTGACTTTAAATATTGAAGTTTCAAGACTAGCTGGCGCCAGTAACCTGCTTTAATAGTTTAATCAAAACGATATTTCTTATATAAAGCGATATTTATTTATTATTTTAATGACAATATCTGGTACAACAACTTCTCACTTCGGTGGTTCTCCAAGCAATCCTCGTTTTTTCCAAAAGCTTCGAGGACCTCGATAGATCATTCAATCTCATTGGACGATAAAACGAGCGATCTCATTGGCTGAATCTTGGGCTGTCAGATAACTCGTGTCGATCGCCCAAAAGTAGTAGAATGCCTAACCGAGAGGTTACATGTGTTAATTCATTATTCTATTTTTTCTATATTACAATAGTTAGTAACAAACATAGTTTTTTTTTGTTAATGACGTTTGCAGTTTTGTTTTACTAATCCCTACATCGGTTTATGTCTTAATTCAGCTCTTTTTTCTTAAAACCCGTTATCTGTTTTGAGATATAATAATGTCTACTAATAAAAAAACAAAGTTCACGGATTCTAATGAGCTATTCAAAATAAGAATTAACCATCACAATAAATAGTTTTGAGATAGCAGTATAGGTATTTTCTTTTAAGAAAACGGCCCCAAAAAGTGGGCGTGGCCATGGAGAATGTATGAACGGAATGTAGAGAAGGTCAACGTCTACATATTCGATCTAGACAGTCTTTCAGTTTCAAAATATTGAGAAAACCTAAATTTTGTTGAAAAGTGGGTGTATCTGTGGACAGATTTCAAAATTGTTTACACTTTTTCTGCTTCGAATTCTTAAAAACCTTTATAGGAAATTTCATGTTACTTGCTCAAAATTGAAGGCTCAAAACGTGGTGATATATGGACAGGCCGACGGTCAGGCATGGCTAGGTCGACATAGCTTTTGACGCTGATTACAAATGTGTGTAGTACATTTGGGGTACTATTTTCATTATCTCTCTGTGTCACAAACTACGAGTATGTATCAAAATTGAAACGAAAAGAAATAAACAGTTATTTAAGAAAAACTTCAGCGATTGCAAATTTCAGAAAATAGTAAATGATTTGCGCGAGAATATATTTGTTCCGCTCAGTTCTTTGTTTTCGTTTGGCTAATCATTTACTTTTTCTGCTGACATTTTCTTTCCCATTATCGAGAAACTATTAAATTTGCTAATCAAATAACTTATTTTGCTGGTCAAAAAACCCATTTCCGCTAATCGATTATATTTTATTTTATTATTGATTTCATGACAGTTCCCAGCTTTTTAAAATGCAGCCCCAAGCATTATATATTTAACCCATCAAACTTGATATATATCTCTCGTATCCCCTTATTTAGTTCATCAACTTTCTTCTTTCAATTGAGAATTCCCTAACACATACGATTATCTTAGTTTTTGGAATTATCCACAAAGTTGATATATTTTTTTTTTAATCTGTGTTTATGATTTTTTGTTGATTAATTTTCATACTTCAACTATCAATTGTTCCAACGAGTTTGTCAGTTAAATCAATAGCAAAGTGAGTTCAATAGCTTTATATTGTTAAGGTAATGTTGTCGGCGATTAATAAATTTGAAAGTAAGGTTCAGCACCAGCAATTTTATTGTCTTCTGCACGTTAAGGGGTAACATTTTTAATAAAATTATTCAATCGCACTACACAAGTTTAAAAAAGAGAAAAAAAAAATCAATTCCCCGCTGGGTATTTACCCCTCTATACTCGTACATCAAGGCAACGACTTTTTGAAAATACGCTTAATTTGATTCCTTTCAAAAATCAAATGAACATTTTAATGTGAAGAAGAGCTTCACTTCTTCCTCCACCAATTCTTATTATGAAGTAATTTTTAGCGTTCCGTACCAGAACGGTATAAAACGGAACAGTAGTGGATTTAACGTGGTGCCTGTCTTCGCTCGCTTGTAACTATTGAACTGTTAGACCTAGAGAGCTGAAATTTTACGGAATAAAATTGTAAAAAAATATTTTTTTGAGATGCCTTTTGGAAGCATAATGCACGCCAAGAAAAACCAAATATTCTTTCTATAAATATATTTGTGATCGGCATCAAAAGTTATGTCGATCTAGCCATGTCCCATTGGCCGTATGTCACCACTTTTTGTACCTTAAATTTTGAGCTAGGAACATAAAATTTGGTGTACGAGTATAAGCTTCTGAAATCGGAAGCAGTACGCCCATTTATCAAAAAATTTCGTTTTCCTTAATATTTTTGCTAGAAACAGAAAAATATTGTCTTGGAAAAATATGTTGACGTTGATTTTCTCTACATTTCGTACATACATTATACATGACCACGCCCACTTTTTGGGGCGTTTTCTTAAAAAAAAAAAAATGTACATATTTCGGTAATTTCTCATCAGAATCCATGAACTTCGGTTAAAAATGTTGGGAGCCACGCCCACTTTCTGCTAAGAAAAAGTTGTAACAACAGTTTTGTGGTAAGATTTCTAAAAATCGTGTGTTTTATAAATTCACAACGCCACGCTCACTTTATTAAGGAATAGTAAGTAAGATGAACGATAGGGTGTCATACGGTCTAATCTGGACGGATGTGTCAAAATTGATATACCTTAGTGCAATAACCATCCATAGCTTCAAATATATTTAAATGTATTTCAATTAGTACTATAATGTGAAGTGTTTAATAGTATAGCCGACATTTCAAATTGAATGCATGTTAGGCAAATAATTTGCTCGCGACTTGTGAAATACATATCTTGAGTGTCATTCTTCCTGATGTTGGACAATAATCAAATGTAGCTTCAATCCTGCCTAGAAAAATGTTCAGTAAGTGAAGGAAAACTACAAGTTATATGGTACGAAAGCAAATTGATCGTTTAAACTTTGAAAACATGTAAAGTGCTTATTGGTAGCTATCTAGTGAGGTATATACTCTCGCGGAGTTTTTCGTAGATCTTTTTGAACACTAAAAGTCCCTCGTACTCTGTTTTCACATACCATTTACAGTTTAATGCACCTCACTGATGATTATTAACCGACTTTGATGCATCAGACGGAATTGCCATATAATTTAGTAGGTACTCATAAAATGTTCTATTGCACCGCATCAAAATTGGTTAAGTGGTTCTTGAGTTATAAACGGTCGCGAAGACAGACACAAAGAAACACTTTCAATTTTATAACATGTAGTAGATCTCCTTATACATTTACTTGGTACATCGGAGTCCTCCAATAAAACTGCTTTTGACCATATTCTTAGGAATAGTTAATGCACAGCACATCAACTAGAAAAATCGGAAACAAAAAATATTTTTATTCCTTGATTTATCAGTAGGTTATCTAAACCTTCATTGACAAATATAAGTGCGATTTATGATAAGGTACCAGCTTTATAATTTGCTCTACTCTAGGTCTACGCCTACTGTGAGTGTCAAAAGAGAATGTACACCTCCAGGTTGCATTTTTAACATTTTATTTCAAAGAATGGTTTGGATTCTCTTATGAAATATTTATGTATAATGCATTTTAAAAGTATTTTTTTTCTTCTATTCTTTTTGGCATTGACTCAACCAACTTCTTGGTGAATTCTGTTAGATTTTTTTGACATTCTTCCAATAAAACGGATTTTAACGAGTTTTTGCTGGTTATGACACGTTCTCGACTCTGCCTATCGAGGTACTCCAACAAATGCTTTATCTGGTTAAGGTCTGAGGTAACCATTCATTTACCAATTTGGCCGTGTGCTTGGGGTTATAGTCCTGTTGGAAGACCCATAATTGATCTGACCCAATTTTGCAACACTTGATGGTAAGTTTCCTCTTTAAATGTTGAGGTGATCTGTTTTGTTCATTGTGCTGTCAATAAAGACTTGATTCCCAAAGTCCGATGCTGTGCTTTATAGTTGAATTTTTTCTTAAAATTCTTTGTTTTTCTTTGATCCAAATATTTAAAATTTTTATCTCGTCACTAAAAAGAACATCTTCGAAGAATGGCAAACCCTATTTTTTTATACTGTAACATAATGTAGCATAATAACTACGCTCCAAAAGTATGCACCACATTCCGAAATGTCTTTTTATTCGAGGTTCGTGTCCACGGTAAGCGACGGATTATGTCTAAGACGACGTCGCGGAATTAAGAGAGAATTATAACCACAAGAGATTATTGGCTGCAGCTGTCATCTTGGAATTATTACATCAGAATTTTCTTGTTCCAGTGGTCGAAGAATTTGCTAGAAGTTTCTGGCTATCAGAAATGCGACTATATAAGGACAGATGGCGATCGAGGCAGGGCAGTTGGGTTTTGAACCACAAGAAGAGATTGGAAAAGTGATAATAGTTAACAAGAAGAATTAATTAGTTTGGATTTGTGAATTAAGTAATTGATATGAGATAAAGCGATTTGAGAAGAAAGAGACCTCGTAAGGAAAGAAATTGCGAAGAATATACCATTCTTCGCAATTTCTTTGTGTGAACTTTTGAATTGTTCTATAGACTAGAAAATAAAGAAATAATCTCACAGAATAACGTTTTATCTACTCGAGCCGTAGCTCGCATATTGCAATTCTTTTGAGCGTAAAACAGTCGTTACTTTTGGTTCTTTTCGGAAATACTAGGTTTATTTCGAGGCACTCTGCCATGTTACCCATTACTATGTGGTAACGGGAACTTCAGAAACTCGGCTTATGTCTTCCACAATTTTTTTCTCTGTACTTGCTGCTGGATTTTTTCACACTTTCCTGACAATAGACCGTTCTTCAACTTCGGACTTTAACTTCTTTGAGGCTCTCAAATTTACCTAAAATTTGCTTAACTGTGTTATGGCCCCCTGCCAACTACAAGGTGGGGCAAAAGTAATGTCATAATGTGAATTGGCTGCCATTTTATTAGAAATGAAAAAAATTGGGCTCTGTTTTCGCAAAAGTTTATTTGAAGGTGTAAAATTGATGACATTAAGTTGAAAATGTACATTTATGCTCGTTTTACGGAATTTGGAATTGTTGTTCGCAAAACATCTGGCTCCAAATTGGTGATTTCGTCTTCAGTTTTGGCAAGGTTTGTGGTTTGTTGTGGTAAACGCGAGATTTCAAAAAGCCCCTAAGGAAGAAGTCTGGCGACCTGGCCGGCCAATTCAAATCGCAAAAACGGGAGATCACACGGTCCGGAAATTGCCCGTGCTGTGTGAACGGTTGCTCCGTCTTGCTGGAAGCAACAATAATGAAAAAAAAAAACTCGTTTAACATCTGTCTGTAGTGCTCGCCAGTTACGGTTACGGTGGTGCCGTCGGCGTCCTCAAAACAATAAGAGCCAATCACTTTTTCACTGCAAATGTCGCATCAAACAGTCACTTTGAGGGGATGCAATGGCTCTTCGTGCATTTTATGTGGATTCTCCGTGCCACAGAAATGCAAATTTTGTTTATTCACGTAACCACTTAAGTGGAAATGGGCTTCGTCGCTCATTATGATTTTGGATACGAAATCATCCTGTTCTTGCACCAGGTTTAACAGAGCATGGGAGTAAGTTAACCTCACTTGACGGTCAGCAGGCAGCAATTGGTGAACGGTTTGTACTTTATAAGGGAACATCTTCAAGTCTTTCACCAAAATTCGACGCAACGAACATCTGCTGATGCAAAATTGTGTGCATCGTTGTCTCGTCGATGTTTGTGGACTCCCGCGGACGTCCTCGACCACAGTATATACGGGGCCGACCACTTCTTGCGATATCTCTAGTGGACCCAGTTTGCACGAGGCGCTCAGCCAAACTCTTAATTGTTCGCGCACATGGTGCAGGACGACGAGGAAAACGACGACGAAATTCACGCTGCTTTAAAACAACAGACCGGAAATTGGTTAAATAAGCAGTAACAATAATTCCGCTTTCTTCAGGTGTGTATCGCTCTATTCTCTATCTGTCTACAACATAAATGTCAAAGCACAATGACATTTGGCGCCATTTGCAAAAATTATGGCACATTCACATTATGACTCTTTGACTTTGGCAAAGCAGAACCAAAAAAAAAGAAAAAAAAAAAACGAATCTGACGGGTGTTTTCCCGGTTAGCAGAATCTGTTACAGTATGTGCCTCTAGTTGTACAGTTTTTTTTTTAGGCATAGAAATGAAGTATTTTGTTTTTTTTAATTGCCTTTTTTGCTACTCTTTTTGTTTGCCAAATTGTTCAGAAAAAAATATTTCATAAGAGGATACAAACCAAATGCAACGTGGGGTGTACACTTTCTTTTGGCGCCCACAGTACGTTTTGCACCTACGCTTTAAAGCGAAAGTTTTCCATGTGTATGCAGCAACAAATTTGTTATCAGTTGTGAATTGACTTTTTTTCTTTTTTTTTTATTAATTTCGTCTTCATATCAATAGTATCACTAGTACGAATCACCCCACACCAGAGAGTTCGCAAATTATCAAAATTCGGGAAAACAAAAATGATTTTACATAACAGACTCTCATGCGTTCCATGATTTTATACATTACGTACGCATAAATATGTACATACGCTTATACAATATTATTATTATAATATAAGTATGCATTTATATATATTTTTATTTGTATCTTAGGTGAGACACGACACACACGCCAATCACTGTTCGACTTTCGCGCGTAGTCGCTTGCTCTGCGACCTTAAACTTCCTCAGCTGATTCTTAATCAGGGAACTGCTGACTTTCGATGAGGTCGCGAGCATTGCTATCAGTTGGATTTAACTGAATTAAAGCCACGATGTTAGTTGGAGTTAGGCTTTCGGTTGATTTAGAGGTTCAAAGATATGAGCTTTTGCGTGTAACATACGAGTAGTCTTCTTACTTCATTAATCCTAGAGTATCCGGTCAAGTGTCTAACGGATTCAATTGAATCTCATATTTAGAATAGAAAATTGTATCAAAGGTGAATTTGTTTTGTGCATAATTTTATATTGTGATTTCGCACTCTTTACGTGAGAAATAGAATAGAGTGACGCAAAGCAGTGTCGTCGATCGATACACGTTGAAATTTTAAATTTAAATTCAAACTATTTTGAATGTTATATAATACAAATGAAATATTTCAATCCAATTGATATCTTTATAGATACATTTTAGCGACTTCGATTACAAGTAACAAGAATTTTATAGAAAAAAAAAAATCAACTGGGCACAGTGCGTCAATGCGTCCCACTGTTATATAATGTAAATTAATGAATGAATGAAATTACAATCATCTGCCGAGTGAGTGTGAGTGTGTGTCTGATTCCGAGCGTATATAGTCTTTTGTAGGAATACGGTTCAAATTCTATTATTCAAATTGAGGTATGCACCAAACTGCACGGTGATGAACTTAATACATATCCGTATGTATTTTTTTTTTTTTTTTTATGCAAAAAATAAATTAAATTAAGAAAACGAAAGTTTTTACAATACGAGTATCTTTGACTTATTAATGCCATTCAAAAGTCATTGACCCGAAATCTTAATAGCCAATAGCTAATTAATCGGGTCATAATTTCCTCTCAGAGTTGATGACCTTAAGAAAAAAAACAACATAGAGAAGCTTCACCTGCATAAATGCATAAATGAATATACATATGTACCTTGTCTGTGCTAGTTTAAAAATCGCAGCACTTAAACAAATTCATTCACGATATACGAGTATTTACCTCAACACCCTTTCGTGTATAAATTTAAATTTCAATGTTGTAAATGCGCCGCTCTAGGAAAGGATTTTTTTGTTGTTTTTTTCAAGTCCATTTCTTCTTTTAGTTATGGCAACGCGTACGTATCGGAAGTAGATTAGCACCGCTTTTAAATATTTATGTGGCAAATAAATGCTTTTCTTCGTGGTTGTTACGTGTATCCTTATGCTTTTGCTTGCGACATTATTGGGAAAACTTTATAGACACTTTTTATGTAAGAATACAACACCAAGCAACAGTTTTTAACTAAAGTAAAACTAATATTGGACTATTTCGGGATTTTTGCAGCCAACACAGAGGAACCGCCGATTGCGAATAACCTTATAAAGAAGGTGCAATTCTCTAGCGAGAATTTAATTTTGCGAAACGGAGTGTGCGACGATATTAAAAATTGTAACAATAATAATAACAACAATAATAATTTAAATAAAAACGCCGAAATGAGTACTGCAGAGAGGCCTAGTTTTTTGGTAGGCAAAATATGATCGTCTAATTTCGAAAGGAGCAATTTCATAACATTGCAACGTTTTGTCAACATTTCAGGTTGGCGATGAAATTGACGCGAGTATACAAGAGGCCACGGAAGCTGTTGATGAATTTCCCCAAGGAAATAATCCCATCATTCGTACCAATGGGGACCTAATAGAAAAGCGCAAACGCTTGAGGTGAGTTTTGTATATTTTTGTAAAAAATTGTATTATATAAGCTTTCGTCATAAAACATCGCATATATCTGTTTTCGTGTCGAAGATTATTACCAGATGTCATTATCTGAAACTTATAAAAAATTATGAAAAATTAACTGACCCATGATAGAGAACACTCAGTGCTATGTGAATGATTATAAATGCCCGGCTCAAAGAGGTCGGAATTTTATTACGTATTATATGTGAGACTGTATTGCTAAAATTAAAATTTAATTGGCAACTTTTTGATTTTACAAATTTTGATGATTTTTGACTATGGGTTATCTCCTTTAATATTGTACGCGATAATTCTTGTTTTTTTTTATATTTTCAAATGAATTTATGTAGAAATCGGTTATTTTATAAGATTTTCGCATAAAATAAAATGTTAAAAATAGACATAGGCTGTTTTAACTTTTTGTCATAAACTTTGCTAGCAAAAAATGCATTGGTAGAGTCAAGATAACACGACGAATAAATCAAATCAAATCAAATGGATAGTGGATAAAAAAACAAATGAGTTTGCCACGATTTGAATTGTGCAATAAGTCCGACCCATATGATTACTTGCATCTGTTAAAGCCGAGTGTTGCTTTCATATATGATATTTACCCCTTACGTAAGACTTGCGATTTTAATCTCTGAGCAGCTTATACGAGTAGGTTCAAGTTCGTACATTCGTGTACTTTATTTATTTTTAGCTTCGGAACAAACAGCCAGTGCAATAAATCTCAGCTAAAGTCATTCAACGTGACAATACTATATTCACCTACCGGTTTTTGGTAGTGTTCGGTTTTTAGCTGATATGATACTAATTGGAAACAAAATATCCAAAAGCGGGTATTAGGGTAGCGCCTGTGGGATTCGAACCAGGGACAGTAATTTCCTCTAGTCAATTTGTATTCATCTACCGGTTTTTGATAGTACTCGTATTCTGTTTTCAACTGATAGGATTTGGCCATTAGAAATGCTACTCAATTGAAAAAAATATCCAAAAGTGGGTATTAGTGTAGCGCCTGTAGGATTCGAACCAGTAACAATTATTTCCTCAAATCAGTATATATTCACCTACCGTTTTTTGATAGTGTTCTGTTTTGCCCATTAGAAATGCTACTCAATTGAAAAAAATATCCAAAAGCGGGTATTAGGGTAGCGCCTGTAGGATTCGCATCATGGACAATAATTTCCTTTAGTCAATTTGTATTCATCTACCGGTTTTTGATAGTATTCTGTTTCCAATTGATAGGATTTGGCCATTAGAAATGCTACTCAATTGAAAAAATATCCAAAAGTGGGTATTAGTGTAGCGCCTGTAGGATTCGACCCAGAAATAGTGATTTTCTCAAGTCAGTGTATATTCACCTATCGGCTTTTGATAGGATTTGCTCGTTAGAAATGCTACTCAATTGAAGAAATATCCAAAAGCGGGTATTAGGGTAACGCTTGTAGGATTCGAACCATGGACAATAATTTCCTCAAGTCAGTATGTATTCAACTACCGGCTGTTGATAGTGTTCTGCTTTCAGCTGATAGAATTTGGTCGTTAGAAATGCAACTCAATTGAAAAAATATCCAAAAGCGGGTATTAGAGTAACGCCTGTAGGATTCGAACCATGGACAATAATTTCAGTATGTATTCAACTACCGGCTTTTGATAGTGTTCTGCTTTCAGCTGATAGAATTTGGTCGTTGGAAATGCAACTCAATTGGAAAAAATATCCAATAGTGGGTATTAGGGTAGCGCCTGTAGGATTCGAACCAGGGACAATAATTTCCTAAGTCAGTACGCTACCAATCCATAAAATTCCATGTCGCGTAATAATTTTATGTTAGTATGTATCTATTGTTATTAGAGCTGCAGTAATACGAGTGTAATTATGTGCGTTGTTTTAAATTTCCAGCGAGTGGTACATGGCTAAGTCAATAAATGACTGCAAAATTTCAAACAGCGCGACATGGTGCGTAACTAAGTTCTCGCTGTTTTTTTTGATGAAAATGTAACTTCATTGTGAAAAAATGGTTACAAATGAATCATTCAAAGTATTGCCCATCGCTAGCTACAACTTTTCCCATCTTTCTGGCAGAGCTCGAATACTGTTACAGTAAAAGTGTTCATCTTTTGAGGCTATACATTTATATTTTGATGTCTTCATATGAGCGGAACTGCTGATCAGCCAGACCATGTGCCATCGAACGGAACAAGCAATAATCGGATGGCGCAAAATAGGACTTCCCATTTGAGCGTTTCTAGGTAGGTTTTAATGGGTTTGGCAACGTGAGGCCGAGCGTTGTCATACTGTAGAATCACTTTTTCGTGCCTCTGCTCGTATTGTGGCCGTTTTTCGCACAGTGCTCGACTCAATCGCATCAATTGAAATCGATACCGTTCCCCAGTGATGGTTTCGTTGGGTTTCAACAGTTCATAATAAATGACACTGACCTGGTCCCACCAAATACACAGCATAATCTTCGCAGCGTGAATATTCGGCCGAGCCGACGACGTAGAAGTATGACCGGACAGACCCCATGACTTTCTTTTCTTTGGGTTGCTGTAATGAAACCATTTTTCATCACCCGTTTCGTCGATTATTTGGCACAAAATCAGAGATTTTCACACAACCAAAAGTATATGACCAGCACTTGATGCTGGAGCCATCTATTGACAAACAGCGAGAACTTAGTTGGGCACCTAATAAATAAACCTGATTTTGATTGTGTTGCTAAAAGTGGCCTTACACTATCTAACCGAGTCGTAATGGCTTGTTAAGTGTAAAGGCAAAAGATCTAAAATGCTATACGAGGGCAAGATGAAAAGTTCTCGGCCTGACAATGCAAGACTGCGATTTTCAGTTAAAAAATGATTTTATTTTTCTACATAATCTCCATTGACTTCAACACACTTGGTCCAGCGTTTCTCCAACATCAGTATTCCTTCTCGAAAGTGAGAGTCTGGAAGGAGCCATCTATTGACAAACAGCGAGAACTTAGTTGTGTTGCTAAAAGTGGCCTTACACTATCTAACCGAGTCGTAATGGCTTGTTAAGTGTAAAGGCAAACGAACTAACATGCTGTACGACTGTTATTTGTTTAGGATCGTTTTTAATTTTCATTTGACTTATGGTTTGATCGGTTAAATTTCAATACATGAATTGCAGTTATTAATACATACCTTCTGATCAAAAAGTACCCGGAATTTCCCGTTCAAACAAACCGCTCTTGAAATATTGTCAAATTCTTTTTTTTTAGGTTGGTACATCTGTCATCTGGCGCTCAAATATCTGTTTGAGCGCCAGTTGTCGGGAGTTTATGCGTGATAGCTTTGTAAACAAGTCAGTGCTTGCTGTGTTCTGCGAATTTGTTGCAGAAACAGCATCCTATTGATGGCGCTAAAGAAATGCTTTCTTTGGGCCAAAATGTTATTAATGGCATCATTACCGCTGACGAGACATGGGTCTATGAATTTGACATCGAAACTAACCAACAATTATCAGAATGGAGCTTCTCAGACGAGCCAAAAGCCAAAAAACCACTACAGAGTCGATCCAAAATCAAGGCTTTGTTTACCGTTCGGCATATGGAGTGGGTATAGGAAAGATATATTGTTACTAAAATGAATGCTAGGGCTAAGGTATTATGAAGCTTTGCTATAGTTTTCTTCTGTTTCTGTATATTGTCGAGATAAGATGAAAAATAGTCTGTAACTCACTTGAAGACTCATTTGCATATCTAAGATATGCGCGCCTTAAACTTATTATACCAGATTCGCTAATACCGCCAGTATTGCATCATTTTGTGTATTTTTATTTTTAAGATTAGGTCATTTGCATCTTAGACCGATAATACGAGTGCTCGGTTGAGGGATGACCCTTGCTAGAATTAGCCACGGAAACTGACTAACAAATGTTTGTATATGTAGATGTGTGAAATAATTTTGTTTAGGATCAAAGTACTCGCGACCATTGTACAATTCATATACATATGTACTTCATAACTCTACAATACTACCATTACTTATTTAGATGGCTATTCAGCTTAGGGTCAACACGTTTTTCCAACTTATAATCTATCTCGACGGTCAAGGTGTCGGTAGTGGGAATCGTTGCTTGTTGACAATTTAAATTATCTCTTATCCTCATAAACACATCTGTATGTGTATGCATGTGCCGTTTTAGCTTCAATATTTGGGAAAGCGCGAGTTAGTGATCATCACGTCGCTCCGTCGATGGTGACATTCACGTAGATAAGTAGTTGCACTGACTTTTGAAATATTTGGATGTGTAGACTTCGCAGTATCTTTTTAAGTGGAAAAAGAAACTACAGCTCGTGATATTGAAGATGATCCCGGTGGTTTAATTTTATCATTGCCAAGCTTACCTGAATGAATTTTGAAGAATTACCATCGCAGACATGATGCGCTACGGCTCTTCTCTATTAACGTTGTCATATACGGCCTTAAAATCAATGAGGAGATGGTAAGTTTCGGTACGATCTTCAATAACTGATATTACCAGAATATTTGGTCTGTTATCGATTTTCCTTCTACAAAACTATACTTACAGTGGCGAACACGGAAATTGCAACACGAAAAAAATCCACATCTCTACATTTCTTCGTACTTTGTCAATGAAAAAACAATCAATTAGTCTTTTTCTTTTCATTACGGCGAGGTGATGATCCAGAGTAGAAGGATCACAACCCTCCCACTTAACTGCATCCATACTGGTCCGCGTGTGGGGTTTGCCGGTTTAACCTCAGGAAGTACCGACAGACTTCCCGGTTTCGGATCGCTTCGTCACTGAGGCCAATCAAATGCTGGTGTTTTTGCATTTGTGTGATCCAGTTGTATTTTGGTCTGCCTTTTTTGCGCGATTGTGAAGGAACGTTGATTGATATTCATGATATATCATCCTCCCTACGCTTACGCGATGATTGATGTCATCATCACAAGTTGCTTCGCTATTATCATAGATCCCAGATATTTGAACTTTTCGCACTTGGGAAGCTTTTTTCCATTCAAGTAAATGTCTGGAACAGGCCGATGTGGATCAGAGAACGGGCAGCACAGATACTCTGTCTTTTAAGAATTAATACGGTACCCATTTCCACGCATACATCAAGTGATCGTTGTAGAGACGTTTAATCTTCACTTATGATAGCATCATCGTCAGCCAGGAATACCTGATGCACTTTGGGGTTCGTCACTTTTCCTTCAGGCAGATAAGCAAGGACTGCAATAAATAGCAAAGGACTGAGGACGCTTCCTTGGTGTACACCGACTTTGATTGGGAACTCTTTGGTGATTCCTGCGGGACATCTTTCTCTTGTACTTGCTCCCTCATGCATTATCGTGATGAAACAGCACTTTTTTCTTCTTCAAATGGTGCCGTTTTTCCATCAATTCTACATTAAATTTATCTATTAAATTGACATAGTCAATGAAGATTACGCCATGAGAATCCCAGAAAACCGTTGCCATGACTTTTCCGACCGACGGAACTGGTTTTGCCTTTTTTGGAGCACGTTCGCCTGCAGAAGTCCACTGTTTGGATTGTTCCGTAAAAATTCGCTTGAATTGCGCTTGAAGAGTTTCAAATTCTGTTTTGAAATCTTTACCCAAATCCGTTTTTGGTCCACCGTCAGTAAACTGGGCACCCATCTTGCCGATAATTTTTTCATGTCCAAATGGTCATGCAGGATTCGAATGACGGTATCATTTGAAATTGCTACAATTTCAGCTATATATACCTTGACCCGGCGATCGTCCAACACAATATCGTGGATTTAGTTGACCATTTCTTTCATTGTGACGTCATTTGGACGTCCTGTGCGCTCAGAGTGGCCGTGGTGTAGTGGTAACATCATCGCTTGTCACGCTGTTAATTCACGGTTCGAATCCTGATGTTAAAAATTATCTATTTATTTCGCATGAAATAAATAAAAAAGTCGATCACTTGCAAAAGCCAAGTCAACTCTACTGTGAAGGCATAACACTGGCAGTAGGGTGGTCATATGGCTAAAATACAACTTGATCGTGATGATGACTTCAGGAGGACGGAAAAAAATACTGTGAATCATAAGCAACGACAATAATATCGAAAACAAACAAAATACTCCCCAGTTATCTGGACAGCCACTCTTGGAGTTTACAGAAACTTAATACCACCTGAGTTTCAAACTATACCACTCTGTCTTTCTCTTTATCTCTTCCTCTTTCCACAAAAAAACGCACGTGTTCTAAAAAAAAATTAGTATAAGGGTATTCATATCCCCTTTAACACGTGCAAATTATAAAAAAAAAAAAAAGTCGCTTTTGTGCTCGTAACGAAATTTACTTGTGTACCATTCCATGCGAGGGAGCAGAGTCTTCATAATATTTTTTATGTCTGTCTTTTGCCGCTCAAAAAGTAGTGCTTTATTAAAACACGAAAGTCACATTTTTCCATTTTGGCCAAATCTCACAAACCAAAGTTCCTGCGATCACTGTAAAAAGCTAAGTGTTTGACAGATCTATTTGATTTTTTTTGTCTATGCCGAGAAAGAAACATATGTAGATGTCAGTGAAAAATCCTCTATACGATCCGAGCGCCATCTTGCATCAAAGTCACTGACTTATCGAACAGCTCTCGTATAACTATTTATTAATTAATTCAATTATGAGAAAATACATTAAATTTGGAATATACTATAACTGATAATGTGGAAGTTAATATGATGGTGTGGCGGTCAAATGTAGCGCAAGCGAAGAATGAATTATCTACTGTCAAGGCAGATGACGGATGTTTTCTTGTTTGTCAAACTAATGCCATGTTTAATGGGTAGTTCATATCACTCCTCCAAGCTTAATTAGGTTCTCACCTCGCTATGGTATGAAGCGTATAAATAATAGACTGTTTAATTCGGCTGGAACGCCGTGGAATTTCAGGAGTTGGGGTTGTAGTCTTCAAAATCGGTTTGGATGGGTAATGTGAACTGCAACTGGAGACAGGATTAACATGTAATGAATGACTACTTGCCTGATTGTGATCAGCCTGTATACTATCGGCTGATATCCTGGCTTGCAAGAATGGATGTGAATCGCTGAAGCTTTCAGTTCGACCTTTGAGCTGGTTTTGGTGGTGCTTCCATAACCCTGATTGAGTTTTTACTAAAAGCATTGTAAATTACTCCCTCAACCCAACGAGTACTTTTCGAATAATTTCTAGCATAAATAGGTTGGTTACGATGAAATTTGCATTGTTGCTTTAGATTTGGAATTGATGTTTTATTGTCTTGCGGGACGAGCTGAGAAATACAGGGTGGCTGACATGAACTGTTACTAATCCAAATAGCTGTTTTTTTTTTTTAATTTTGAATATTTTGTATTGAATCCAAAGAAAAAAATGTTGGAAATTTATTTAAATTCAAGGATTTAATTAATATTTTCGATATGGCCAGCTTTGGCACGAACAGCACTAACAGAAAAGTGTAATGGATTCGCATCGGGAGAATTCGATAGCCATTGTGTCGAGGAAATGAAGTGCGGAACGTTTTGTCGCAGCCATTCTTGATTTGCTCGGACTTTGTGGGAAGGTGCAGAGTCCTGTTAGAATGTCCAGGGTCTTTGGCCGAAATGTTTGCGTGCCAATGGCTTCAACACAGCTTCTAAGACAGTTTAAACCATCGTGTTTATCTTAACGCCACCGTCCAAAGATACGAGCAGAGACCGATCATCGGTAGTCACTGCAGCCCAAACCATCAAAGACAGTGGCGCTTGCTTCCTGATGGCCATTCTTTGGTTGAAATTATCGTATGACCTTTCTGGCAGGTAAACTCGATGATTTTGAATGTTGACAAGAAGACGGTGTTTGGCAATTGGCCATTTACGTGCAAGCGTCAGATCAACACCTTTGCTCTTTCCACTCTAACTTTTTTTTGGTCAGGTGTGAGATCGTGCACTTTTTGGAACTTTAAGGCCTTGAGTCCAAGCTTATTTTTCAAAATGTGTTGCATCCGTTTTTTGGATATGTTTAGCTCAGAAGCACACTCCGAATCACTCTTGACGGTGTTGCTGTCTTTTTCGGACCACCTCCATTGTCGATAAAACAAAAACTAAACACGCGATAAAAAATCAAAAATCATCATTGTGTTACACACGAAATGAGATAAGAACTCTCAAATTTTTAGCGTCCTGTTATTCGTAGTTTGACAGACTCAGAGACGTGAAGTTGGTAACAGTTCATGTCAGCCACCCTGTATATTTCGATGCTGTCTGCCATGAAGCAGTTTCGCTGATGATATTTAAGATTTTGGGGTTGGATGTGTTAGGTAAGTAGAAAGATATTGGCATAAGGCTGATTCTTTATCTGGATTCTCCTCCACGATTTTTTAAAAAATTGTTTTCAACGTGCGAACGAAACGTTACGCTTCGCCGTTTGAGGCGGAGTGAAAAGGTATGTACATAAATGGTCGATGCCGTTTTGTTTAAAAATATCTGTGAATTGTGGTCCGTTGTCTGAAACTATGGCTTCTTCGCAATGCTTGAATTGTCGCAATGGAATTTGGAGTATGCATCGATACAAATAAGCCACATTTGTCCGATAAAGGGTCCGGCAAAATGAATATGAATCCGTTGCCATTGCAGTGTTGGTATTGGCCAAGAACTGCATTCCTTCGGAGGGTCGGCTGCAGATATCTGACATACTTTGCATGTAGCAGCCCGTGACTCTTTGGCCTGGTCAATTTTGGGCCACCACCAATATCTTCTTGCCAGCTGCTTCATCGTGCGGATATCTGCTACCCTCTTACGTAAAGACCGTGGTATTATAAATTAATAAATAGAAATTAAAAACCACCCTGTTCTCTGACAAAGGTCCTGATCTTCTTTAGCTAACTTTTCAGGCCACCCGGTTCGGATAAATTGGCAAACTCTTCACGATCTTGTCTTTATCGGTTGCAACCAGGATATTATGAACTTGGATTGGAAAATTATCGATCTTGTCGGCGTACTCCGCAGATATTTCCATGCATGATTCTAGCTCCCCAGCGTCAAATGGCACATCTGGTCCAATATGGGCCGGGAGAGAGCATCTGCATTAGTATGCTTTTTGGTGGGCCTGTTGCAGATTTGGTATTTGTAGGCCATTAGGATGATGGCCCAGCGCTGGAGGCGGTTGGCTGTCATGACAGGCAGTTGTTTATTTGGGCTAAAAGAAGAAACTAGCGGATTTGCTCAAAACAAATATGTATGAAACTTTTGCACTCCGTAGACTATAGACATGGCCTCTTTCTCGACTTGGCTATATTTCCGTTGATGCACATCAAGGGTCTTCGATGCAAAACCAATTGGTGATTCATTACCTTGTTCATCTAAGTGGGAGATCACTGTTCGGATTCCGTATGAAGCTGCATCAGTAGCTAAAATAATGGGTAACTCGAGACGGTAATGCTTCAAGTTTTGAGTGGCTTTTTCTTGAGAGGAACCCCACTTGAACTGTGCGTATTTCTTACGTAAGATGTTAAGTGGTGCTGCCACTTGAGAACAATTTCTAATAAACTTTCCATAATAGTTTATTTTCCTCAAAAAAGATCGCAGTTCATTAATATATCATCCATATATTGTAACGCAATTGAGACTAGACAGAACTTGCTCTATTAGTTTTTGGTATATGACTGGAGCGCTCGCAACACCAAATGAAAGTGTCTCATATTGGAAAAGTCCAGGCGGAGTATTAACTACAACAATAGGCCTTGGTGCTTCATCCAACTGTATTTGAAGATAGGCATCTGCGAAATCGATCTTGGAAAAATGTTAACCTCCGGCTTACTTTTGAAAAAGCTCTTCCTGTCTAGGAATATGATATTGGTCAACTTCCAAATTGAAGCAAATTTATACGAGTAGTAACATTAAATTCTTAGCATATTCGAAGTTTATTATTACGTTTGGCAACCACAACGATTGGTGCAGCCCATTCGCTAAACCGGAATGGTTTCCAAATGTTCGCATCTTGTAGACGCTTTGCCTCATTTTTGAAATTCTGAATCAAAGCGAACGGTATAAATCTCGCTTTTTGAAACTTCGGTTTCGCATTGGGCTTTGGATAAAGGGTTGCTTTAAGCCTTTTAAGGATTTATTCATTGTTTTGGGCCATAAAACCAGTCAATTTTGAAATTAATATGCAAAAACATTTGTATTCATTGAATTGGGAGACATATTAGTACTTTGTAGCCCCTCCTTTACTTTTTATGACGTCGTAAATTCGCTTTGGCATTGAATACACTAAATTATAAAGATGTTTCCAACATCTTCAAGCACTTCATTGAGCATTTTGACTGTGTTAGGCATTTTGTTTTTTATTTTCAATGCCATAATGTGTCAGAGATTTTCAATTGGGTTAAGGTCTGGCGAATTACCTGGCCAGTCGACTGTGGAAATTTGATCTGTGAAAAAAAATTGAATTTGTTTTCTTCTTTTTGAGTATAATTAATAAGGGACTGGAATAGAAGTGAACAAAGAAAGTGGCTTACCATTTTGGAACGATGGCACGGAGTAGAGTCGTCTTGAAAAATCTTATCGCCGGCCGCTGAGAAATGCATTTCAATTGACGGCATCAAAATTATCTAAAATATGTTTGTATACTTCCAAGTTACCAGTCGCTTTTATGAACTATAAATCTCCAATTCCGAAGTAAAAAAAAAAACATGCCCATATCATTTGGCAGGCACTCTCCAGTTATTCGCCATACGTACTAAAATACAACTGAGAATGTGACTTTTCTCCAATCAATTTCGATCCACTTTTCGTATTTTTCGTGGGCGTAGTGGTTAGGGTGTCGGATCACTACGCAAGAGGTTCCAAGTTCGAATCCCAGAAAACACAAAAAAGTTTTTTTCACGATCCCACCTCTCGCGAACGTCTGACAAACATCCGAGAGTATTGTTGTCACGAGAAAGCTTCTCAAAACAAATTGCCGTTCGGATACGGCCCTAAACTGTAGGTCCTTTCCATTGGTGTGAAAAATATAACGCACACAACACGAGTGGTTGCGAGAAGCTAGGCCCTGGCACTTAAAGAGCTGTTGCGCAAAATATTTATTTATTTATTTTTTTCGTATTTTTTGCCTAAGTTAGCCGAGATTTCATCATCTTGGGTGTCAACTTGGATTTTGTTTAAGGACGACGAACCATTAGACCAAATTCTTTAAGTCTTCGACTGATTGTATGCACACCAATTTCGGTTCCACCTATCTTTTTCAATGTTTAAATGTGTGTGTCCGCTTACCACCAAGACCGTTCTTCGGATTAAGATGGAAATGAGAAATTGATATTTAAGTGAGAGCAAAGGTTTATATTAAAGGTGGCCATGGTGTAGTGGTAACATCATCGCTTCTCACGCTGTGGGTTCACGATTCAAATCCTGATGTCAAGAATCATATATTTATTTCGCATGAAATAACAAAAAAAAAAAAAGTCGATCAATTGCGAAAGCTAAGTCAACTCTTCTGCGAAGGCATAACACTGGCAGTAGGGTGGGCATATGGTTGAAAATGCAATTTGGTCGTGATAATGACATCAGGAGGACGTACAAATTCTGTGAATCATAAGCAACGACAATACCAAAAAAACAAAAATGCTCCTCACTTATCTAGACTCTACCGTTGGAGTTTTATAGAAACTTCATACCACCTAAGTTTCAAACCCCTACAACAATATCTCTCTCTCTCTCTCTCTCTCTCTCTTTCTCTCTCTCTCTCTCTCTCTCTCTCTCTCTCTCTCTCTCTCTCTATCTAACTACAAACGCCAGTGCCCTGCAATAATATAAGGGTATTCATTATCCCCTTTGGCGCGCGCAAATTATAACAATTTTATTCTAAAATTGTGCGATAGGTGGCGCGCGAGTAACATCAATGAGTATGCTTTAAAGGGTCATGACAAATGTCAAATTTCGTTCTACTGTCTTTTTTGGACAAAAAGAGCGCTACATCGTACGCCGGGTTTTTTGTTAGTTACACAATAAAATAAATATTTGTTGCAAACAACCGTTCTCCCTCCGACCCTGTTTCTAATATTTATCAATGACCTTCTCTCTCTCTCACTCGCAATCTAATCCATTCCTTCACGGATGACTTCACTCTCTAACGACTCCACGGCAAGAGCACCAAGCTGTGGAGTCCCAGCGACAGCAAATGTTTTACGAACTCATCTCTGTCATTGATGCAATAATCAATTTGGATGCGAAAAACTCTATGCTGTCTCCTGTGTCTGAAGTGGAATGCAAACGTAGCCAAACTACAAATTAATGGAGTTGGTATCGTGGAATCTAATGGCTTATCAATGCTTGACATGCATGTGCCAAAACTGGAGCTGAATATCTCGGATTTCTAAAAAGATGTAAAGAATTTTTCTTTCCCCGAGTATTGGCTACAATCTATTGTATAAAGCTTACATCCATCCGAGACTTGAATTTGGACGGGAGCTTCAACCACATGCATGAGTTGTTTATTCGATTGTACTCAAGCGCCACGAGAAGTCTGTAGATGCCTGTTGATTCTGCTCTTGAATTGTTGGAGATTGAAGACTTCTGGAAATATGTCTCCTGGGAGTGAATTCCAAAGTTTACTTGTTCTCTATTAGAAGAAGTTTTGATAAAAGGGTATCCGCGCTGTTGTCAGGTAGACAGATCGTATTTCTAAGAATCATTCCATTGAGGTGTTCGAAACATCTGCCATGATAGAATCTATAGTATAGGCACAGATCTGTTACCAGTCTTCAACGGCTTATTCTATTAAGCGATCTGCCCGTCTTTGTACGCTGTCGAGCAGATGAAGATAATGTTTTAAGGCCGAACTCCAAAAGTGAGAACAATACTCAAGTCCTGGTCTAACTTTAGCTTTGTACAGTAGAAGGAACTGTTGCTTTGTAAAGTATCTCTTTGGTCTAAATAGGTAGGTCCATATGCACGAAGATGCCGATTTTGCAATGTTGGGTATGTGATCGTGCCATGTTCAACTAGACTTTACTGCGACGCCAAGAAGATGCATGGTTTCCTTGGGATGGATAATTTGGTCGTTTATTTGAAGTTGTGGTACAGTAGAATAGAAAAGAAAATGTAGTTAATTGGGTTTTTTAGCATTGAAGTCGACTAAGTTTGCTTTTCACCACTGCAAGATTTTCGGCAGGTCCTTATTTAACGAGTTGATCTGGTCAGTTTGTGATGATGTGATATATCAAATCAAATGAAATCTATAGTTGTGTCCCACCAGTCCGTCAGTTCAATCACCTCATATCTTAAAGCCTGCTTTCGAGCGCACAGTGAAATTCAAAAGATAATTTTTAACCACTGAATACGAATGTGGAATGACTTGACTTCGTCAATATTTCCAGAGACCTTTAATTTACGAAGTTTCAATTAATTAACGTTATCATATCTCTATCTTTCCTTCCTTGTCCAGTCTTTAACTCTTCCCTAAAGCTTTTCTTTATTAAAAAAAATATGTCTATGTATAATATTTTAAGTATGTAATGTTAAAAGTAATAATAAGCAACTATAACAAGTAGTTAACTTAATTCATGGTTATCCATTGTTTGAGTGTTAATAATTACTTAATTATTAGCAAAGAGGAATGTTTATTGTATTTTTTTTTTATAGAATCATTTTTCATTGTTCCGGGAATAGACACGAAACCCTATTGCTCTCGCTAGCGCGTCTGTCACTACCTTCTAATTTCTAAACTATAAAAGATATATGCACGATGTTCACACAAGTCATGCAGAGCAATGAACCAAACACATGCCGATGTCACGTTTGAAAAACACTAACCGAAATAAAAAAAAAAAAATAATAATTTTCTTATACGAGTATAAAGGGTTATTCATTTCGAGGTTGGGATTTAACATCCCTGCTATTTGGCATCTGTCATCCATAGTGACAGGTAGTTAGTTCTTGCTTTGCCATTTAAGAAAATGGATCATTTAACCACCACTTAACACATTAAAGTTGTCGCATCTTACTACAAAAATAACACTTTTGTAATATCTGTGTACAAGTTGACGCCGATTTTTCGAACAAAATCTTCTTCAGAATGAGGCCCATTTCTCGCTCGGCGGCTCCGTAAACCAACAAATTTGCAGATTTTGGGCTGAGAATCCAAATGTGATCGTTGAGATGCCATTGCATCCACCATGGGTGACAGTTTGGTGTGCGTTGTGGACCGGCGGCGTAATCAGGCCGTATTTTTTTTAAAACGACGGAAGCACCACTGTTGCCGTAAATTTTCTGCGCAATGGTCAAATGATAACCAACTTGTTTTGGCCTGAGATTGAAGACATTGATGGGAGCGACATGTGGTTCCAAAAGGACGGGGCAAATTTGGCTCTATTGCACGAAAATTTCTCCGGCGGTTTAATTTCGACATTTGGCGACATCAATTGGCCTCCAAAATCGTGTGATCTGACCCCGTTGAATTTCTTTTTGTGGGGCTATGCTAAAGATCTTGCCTATCCAGACAATCCCCAAACTTTGGAACATTGTAAAATGAAGTTATGGCAGCAATACAGCCAGAAATGTCCCGAAAAGTTATCGAAAATTAGCTTACAAGAATCGAAGTTTGCAAAATTCCCATGGCGGCCATTTAACCAATGTTATATTCCATACATAATGGCATAATCCAAAATTTAAAACAGTAAACAAATTTCATTGAAATCTCTATGTAATACTTTTTATTTTATTTTACGAGGGCAAGGTGAAAAGTTCTCGTCCTGACGCAGAGATGGCGTTCCAATCAGAAAACATTTATCTTTCCTGCCTGGGTGCACTTCTCATTAGTTCGTATGACAAGTTTCAACTTTGTTCTCTCAAGTAGTTTCTTTACATGAAATTTTGCAGCAGACGTCTTGCGTGTTTTTCGTTAAAATGGATAAACTTGAATATCGTGCGGTGATAAAATTGTTCGGCCAAAAACCGCAACCACACCCGAAACCATCGAAAAAGTGCATGATATCGTATTGGACGATAGGCGAGTGAAGATGAGTGAGATAGCTGAGGCTGTGTGTATATCGGAAGAGAGGGTGCGAAACATCTTGCACAAAAACTTAGGGATGCGAAAGCTCTGCGCAAGATGGGTGCCGCATTTGCTGAATGCCGATCAAGAGAAAATGCGCAAACGACTTTCGCGGCAATCTTCGGACCGATTTAATAGGGATCCGACCGATTTTGTGCCGCGATTTGTCACCATGGATGAGACATGGGTCCACCACTACACGCCAGAAACGAAACAGCAGTCGAAGCAGTGGGTGGAAGCCGGTGGTTCAGCGCCAAAGAAAGCGAAGTCGGTCGCATCTGCCGGAAAGGTCATGGCTAGTGTGTTTTGGGATGCGAAAGGGATCCTGTTAATTGATTACATTGAGAGAGGCAGAAAAATTACAGGCGAATATTACTCCAACCTTCTTGACCAGCTGGATATCAAAATTTGCGAGAAGAGGCCTGGCAAAAAAAAATATTCAAATATTATTTATATATTGATTTTGAATAAAATCGATTTAGTCATACCCGAGATGATGCTAATTCTGAAAAACGGGCAATAAGTAAACTACCGTTATACGTGCTTTTGCCAAAAACATGGTACGTCCACTATAACTATATGTGGGTGGCCACTACGTAGTGGATAGTGTGTTTACTTGTGACCCTACCTGTGCAGGTTCGAGCCTGAGCGGGAACAGCAACCAGCAGTACCGAGTTGCATTCCGTCGCGGCCACAAGCACACGCAATCGGTTTCTATCTAATTAATCACAGTAAAGGTGATCTGATACCACCTCCAAACAATAATAAAAATTAAAAAAATATATATTTTGATCTAATCATAAAAAAAATCCGGGTCATGAAATCCACATTAGTGCAGTGGAATTCGGGGGGAAAAAAAAAACAATAGCAAAATAATAATAATAATAAAGTAGTGCATTGTTTCGGGTAGTTCCTCTCGCCCCATTCTACCTTGTTTGCTGCTGCTTCCCCTTGACTATTGTAAGTGCTGTATGATTATTTGTATCATGCGTGCATGTGCAATGGTTGTGTAGAGGCACCATCTGGCGAATAGCGGGTAGGGTAAGTTCTTGTTAGTGGACCAAACCAAGTTGCCGTTCGGGCATAACACCTTCGGTAATTTGTTTTTGAAATCTGGCCTGGGATTTACACTTCACGGCTCGTCTTAATTCCTAGCTTCGGAGTTGTGTTTTTTTTGTTTTTTTTCTGTGAAATGAGTAACATTCGGCGTACGTCCATGACTTCAAATATAAAACCAGCTGTTTTGACACTTTGGGAAACACAGTTCAGCACGAATTCTGATTTGTCAGAATTTAGTCTGCCTAGGTATAACTTAGCGCCATTATTCGCGGTCTCGCCATTTACATATATACGTAATGATGTAGCACACCAAATTCAAACACAATGCGGCCAGTGTACGTACCAATCCGGAATTTAATTTCATATGGCTAAAATTCCATGTCGGTAGGCAATTAATTCACTAATATTTCATTTATAGAAGCCCTAATTTAGACAGCAATTCTACTTCTAATGAGTTTGATACACTGTTTGACTTCATCACAAGAATTGTGACCTTGTATCCTCGTACTAAAATCGTTATTGCGGACGATTTTATATACACAATTTAAGACAACACCCGTTGAGATCTTCGCTGAGATAAATAATTTAACCCAGCATGTAAATGAGCCGACACATTTCCCGAATATTGACAGTCAAAACGTCAATACACTGCACTTGTCTCTTACACTAAATACACCATAAATGCAAATGGTGTCCCAAAATTCACGCAAAAAGTAATTTTGATAGAAAACACGGGTTTTCAATTTAAAATTGTAAATGTTTTATTGATTCATAAAATATACATATGTATATTATGTATGGAATAGAAGTTTGACACGTTGTGGATGCATTTGTTTCTCATCAATCACTCATGGATTTTCTGAACCCTAAATTCGACAATTTTGACGATTAAGAAAGTCATCAAGATGAAAATGTGATAATTCAGTGTTTTTTTCGCATGAAATAAATAAAAAAGTCGATCAATTGCGAAAGCTAAGTCAACTCTACTGCGAAGGCATAACACTAGCAGTACAGTGGTCATATGGCTCAAAGTGCTACTTGATCGATGATTATGACATCAGGAGGACCGAAAAAAATACTGTGAATCATAAAAGACGACAAAAACAGCGAATCATAAATGCTCCCCAGTTATTCTAGACGCTACCCTTGGAGTTTAAAGGAACTTAATACCACCTGAGTTTCAAACTACTACACCAATCTTTCTTTCTCTCTCTCTGTCTATCTACAAAAAACGCCCATGCCCTGTGATAGTATAGCATAAGGGTATTCATATACCTTTTGGTGCGTGCAAATTAGAAAAAAAATGAGCCTCATCGCCGAAGATGATTTTGTTTGAAAAATCAGCATCCACTTGTTGTTGTTCTATAATCCATTCAACGAACTCTCGTCGTTGTGCGTGGTCAGTTGGCTTCTGTTCTTGAGTCAATTGCACTTTTAGAGAGCTTCTCGAAATGTCAAATTCTTGATCACGGTCCCGAATTGATTTTCCTGGACTATCAACAACACTCTCATGAACTGCTTCGATATTTTGTGTTGAACGACTTGTTAAAGGACGGCCAGAATGTCTTAGATCATTAATTGATCCAGTCTCCATGAATTTTTGAATTAATCTCTTCACAGTTGATGAAGTTAAATCATTATTCCGACCATATTTTGTACGAAAATTGTGAACTGTAGCTTCCAAATCTTCATTATTTTTAAAAATATTGCTCAACAATGAAAACGCGTTGTTCTTTCGTGTAGCACTCCATTTTTAATAACCCTGAACTGTCATCTTGTCACGCTGTCTTATTTTTTCGTTGGCAACACTTTACCGCACAAATGGCGCAAAATTCAAATCCTGTGTGAATTTTGGGACACCTTTTATTATCGCCTTTAGGCTCGTCAGACTACTGTCATATCAGCTAATTTCTCGTACTCCAACCACAAAGTTAAGTGCAAACTCCTGAAAGAATTATATGACAATACGAGAAAGCCAATTGGGAATCATTAAACGCACTATCTCGGCGGGCAATTGAAGTCTCCATTTCGAGAAATCGCACGTCCAGGAAATTTGTCCCGTGGCATGTGGCGCCGTTCTGCTGAAAATAAACGTCGTCTACGTCCATAGCATCAATTTTAGGCAAAAAAAAGTCAGTCAACATCGTTCGGTAACGCAATCCATTTTCACTGAATGGAACTGTCGTACCAGCAACATTTTCGAAAAAATATGGCCCAATGACACCGCCAGCCCAAAAACCGAACCAAACTGTCATTCGTTGTGGATGGAGAAGTTGTTCCACTATTTGTCTTGGGTTTTCGTTGCCCCAGATGCGACAGTTTCGTACCCAGACAAATGGAAATGAGCCTCATCACTCAGAATAAATTTGTGTAAAAAATCATGATCTTGTTCCTTCATTCTCAGCACCCAATCAGCGAATGTACGGCGTTGTGTGTAGTCTGCTGGCTTCAATTCTTGTGTCAACTGGACCTCATAAGCATGTAGGCCAAGATCTTTATCAAAAATGTGGTGCAAAGTCGTTGTGGATAGGCTCAATTCCTGTGATCGTCTCGAAATGGACACACCTGGCTTTTCAGTCTCTGATCTTGCCGAACGAACACGGGTTGGAGTCTTCACATCACTAATCTGTCCGAGACGTTCAAATCAATTAAATTCACTATAGCTGTGCTTGATGATGACTAAAAGCAGTGCAAACTTTACGAAACGTTTCCGCGATATTTTCACTGTTTTTGTAGTGAATTTTCACTATTTCAACACTTTGTGCGAGTGTGTAAAAAAAATAAATAAATATTTTGGCGCAACAGCTCTTTAAGTGTCAGGGCCTAGCTTCTCGCAACTACTCGTGTTGTGTGCGTTATATTTTTCACACGAATGGAAGGGACCTACAGTTTAGTGCCGTATCCGAACGGCAATTTGTTTTGAGAAGCTTTCTCGTGACAACAATACTCTCGGATGTTTGTCAGACGTTCGCGAGAGGTGGGATCGTGAAAAAAACTTGTTGGTGTTTTCTGGGATTTTGAACTTGGAACCTCTTGCGTAGTGTGCGAGTGTGTATCGATCCATATTTAATAACCTAGTTTTTACTTATCAAAAGTCATCCCAATGATAGTTGAACATTGACAGTTCAACAATGGCGCGAAATTTAAAAGGACACCTCTTGTTGCACGGCCCTGTACTCGTAGTAGATGGAAGTAAAAGCTCTAATAGCATCAATCAGCGTATACATAATGACGCATTGAAAAAGATATAACCGCCATTAAACATACTCATAGTATCCACAACAAATTCCGAAATGTACACAAAATATACCCACTATTTCCACCACTAGCAACAACAGGTAGTAAACAAACCACGCGAGAGAGAAGCGAGAGCGCATAGTATACTACCGTATATAACTAAGGTAAATATGAAATTCTGAGTTAAGCTTGGTGGGGTAAAATAGGCAGACAAGTCTGATGTGATGAAATTTCAGATTGTTGGTCAGTTGTAATCGGAATGCGCCTAGTGTCAGGTTGTTCGTCGAAAGTGTGTTACTGTCTTTCATAAAATAGTTACGTTTATATTGAGCAAAAAGTTGCGATTTCACTTTTCACATTTTCTGTTCAATTTTCATTAACGACGAGTGTGTTATCAAACACAGTGCAATAGGCTGAAAATACCTGTTTGTAGGGCCACATTCATTGAACAAGAAATGTGCATTTACTACGATTAAAAGAAAGTAATAAAGTGGGTCATCATTCGATGAGTGACAAAATTATTGAACTTTGAACTAAACTTGCGAAGAAAATAGATACTTCGCATTAATTTTCATATCAGTGGTAAATGAATGAGATATTTCTTGCGGGGTGGTGTATGTTGTTAGCCATATTGATTTTGACCATGCTAAAGCGTCGTGCAAGCAAACGTTTTGTATTAGTTGAAACTGGGGAACAGAGTTCCTCTTGGGACTCCACAGTTGACAACAATATATTAGTGACTTCAGCTGAAAATTGCTCTCAACAACAAAACAATATGAATACTGGTGCTAATGGGTCAGTTAATTCGAGTCAAATGGGAAACTCCAACGAGTCAATTGTACAACCGGAAGTACGAACCCAAAATTCAGCACTATTAAGTGTACAACCAACTGCTGGCTTGCTTAAGTAAATTTATCATCTTATTCTTATTTTTTTTTTTTTTATATTATTAGATGCTTTAAAGCGAATAACGTTTATCTTTTGTTTGTAGGCCTAGCATGTCTCGTGGTACAGGCCTTGGCCTTGAGCGCAATCAGGAGCGGGACTTTTTGATTGCTACAACCGAGGAGTTTGTAAAAAAATTCGGCGGTACTCGAGTGATCAATAGAATCCTTATTGCTAATAATGGAATTGCAGCCGTTAAGTGTATGCGTTCGATACGTAGATGGTCGTACGAGATGTTCAAAAATGAACGTGCAGTTCGTTTTGTTGTAATGGTGAGTACGAGATATCATAATCGTATTTCCTATATTAATCGTTAATTATCAATAGGTAACACCAGAGGATCTTAAAGCTAACGCTGAATACATTAAAATGGCTGACCATTATGTACCAGTGCCCGGTGGATCTAACAACAATAATTATGCAAATGTGGAATTAATTGTCGACATTGCGCTGAGGACTCAAGTTCAGGTGAGCTAACGCAAAAACACGTCAGCAGATAATCATCAGATCAGATAAATTGTTTACCTTATAGATTTTATTTGACAAACACTCTATTCCATACTGCATTCCTACATGGGGCGATATTTTTAATTATTTATAAATCAGCGGACTCGTCTGGCTTTATCCCGTGCCAAAGTAGGAGTGTTACGCGTATCTTATTCTCATTATAATAGCTTAACAAGCAACGTTTGTCGTAGGTTAAGCCTCTATGAACTTTTTTTTTTATAGCTTTGCCTCGACGATAATAAACTGTTTAATTATCGGTTTATTCACGAGTTAACTATTCGAATTATTATTGGTCTATACCTAACGACTATCGCGGCATTTAACCCAGAATTTGTTTAATCGGTTTATTAGTTTGATAGCTTCTCTAGGTCGTAGTCCTATTTCTATATACACTGTCGTCCATAAGTTTTCGGACAATATTGATATAAAACTCTTTGTCTTTTTAATTTTAATAATCAAAATGTATTGTAAATAGCTTCGCCAATATTATAAAGAGTTTTTCAATAAGGACATAACAATTTTGTAAACAAAAAAAAGCACGTTTGCAGCGATCGATTCTTTGCAGCCAATTTTTCACCACTCTTCCAAACATATCGGCCGGAAAGTTGGCAATTTCGCGGTTCGATATTGATCCTCAGCTCCTCTAACGGGCATAAACCAACGACTTAATGTAACCCCCCAAAAAGAAATCCAAATCCAAGCCATTCGACCGGACTATTTCTCGAGATTACACGATTACCGAACTTCCCCTTCAATAGATCAATTGTTTGACTAGCTGTGCGGTATGTGGCGCCATATTGTTGGAACCACATATCACTGATGTCAAGTCCATCCAATTCTGGCCAAAAATAGTCTTCCAACATGGCACAATAGCGAACTCCATTAACCTTAAAATGGCGAACATTTTCATTGACGGAAAAAATACGGTCCAACCACACCTCCGGCATGAAATCCACACAATGGAGTCTCTTGAAGCACATGTGGGTTTGTTGCTGTCCAATAGCGTATATTTTGCTTATTAACAAAGCCATTAAGCCAAAAATGAGCTTCATCGCTGAAGATGATTTTTCGATGAAATTCAGGATTTTCTTCAAACTTTTGTAGAGCCCAATCGGAGAAGTTTTGGCACTTCATATGATCAAGAGGCTTCAGTTCTTGATTTAATTTGATCTTGTAAGGGTCAAAATCTTTACGCAAAATTCGATTCCCAATTCCTGTGAACGGCGTGGAATCGACTGATTTGGCTCATTTTGAACTGAAGCACTTACGGCTGCGACATTTTCAGTACTTTGACAGGTGCGTTGTCAGTGAACAGGAACATTCATTAGTAAATATGTTGACGCCAATTTATTCACTATAGCACGCACTGCCTGTCTGGTGGGACGATTATTACGACTGAAAATTGAAGTAAGCGCTCTTAGAGTTGCGACCACCGACTCAAAATTTCGGTAGTAATTTATTAATAATTTCCAAACTTTGCTCGTCCGTGAAATTCACCGTGATAAAAATGTAACGCTTGACTGACGTTTTGATACTGACAGATCGTAAAAAAAGTTTAAGAGTGCGTTTGTATTAAAATACAAAACTGTTATGTCCCTATTGAAAAATCCTTTATTTAACTAGTCAAATGAACGAATTAATTGAACTTAATAAATAAAATAGAGTTAGACCTCTTTTTGTTCGAAAAATCCACCTCGTACTTGCACCACTTTGGAAACAGTTCATAGAGGCATTCCATCAATCAGTTTCTTAATAGTTTTCAATGGTATTGAGTTTGTCTTTCGATGTTCGACACTGTTTTCGAACTGTCCCAGAAAACAAACAAAAAATAAGTTTTCTCACAGTCCCACGCCTCGCAAACGTCTGATAAACATCCGAGAGTAAAATTATTATGAGAAGCTTCTCTCAATCGAACGAAAATTCGGAAACGACATAAAACTGTAGGTCCCAACCATTCCTGTGGTGCACAGCACGAGTGTCTGCGAGAAGCTAGGCCAAAATATTTATTTAATGTGAAACCAGGGCCTATTAATCACAAATCCGATGGTAAGGTGTTCTTCTTATATTTGTTTGTTCTTCTTCTTCTCTCCTTACGGCGAGGTTATGATCCGGAGTAGAATGATCACAACTCTCCCACTTTACTACATCCCTACTGGTCCGCCTTTGGGGTTTGCCGGTTTGACCTCAGGAATACCGAAAGTCTTCCCGGTTTCGGATCACTTCGTCACTGAGGCCAATCAAATGCTGGTGTTTTTGCATTTATGTAGGATTATGTAGGAAAATATTGCCTTTTTAACGGGGTTCGAAGGATCTCTCCTTTGAACATGACAATACCAACTGAGCCGATCGTGCTCTTCTTCAAGCTCGTAGCTGCGACCACTCATACTTCCAAGGTTCCAACTCGAGGCTCTTAGGTTACGCCTAAGCCGTTGCATTATTTTGCTAACCCCCGGAAACCGAATAGCTCTGACCCGAGCATTTTTGTTCGTCCCAGGATCACAACTATGCGCTGCATTGGTAGTGCCTTTCTTTTTAGCGTACTTTTCCATAATGCTAGGCTTTAAGCGGTTTTTTTTTTTATTTTGACATGTGCATGCTCCAGATTATTGATTTATGGTTGATCTTACTTTTACAGCACCGGTGATCTCGAGTCGTGTAATATTACATTCGCTTTATTCATAATTCCATCGATACGGATGAAGTCTGCAATACCGGCGGAAGAGAAACATCCCCAGACCATTATTGAACCACCGTCATGCTTGATTGTTGGTACCATGTAGCAGACCGCCAAACGTAAACACTCCTTTTTTGTCCAAAAACTTCAAATTTTGACTCATCCGCCCATAAGACTTTTGACCAGTCGGCTAATGTTCAATCCGGATGGATGCTCTCTTCTCCAATCCAGCCGATTGACTTTATTTTGATGTCGTGGCAAAAGTTTTCGTTCTGCTACTCGACCATGAAGGACTGTAGCAGCTAAACACCTTTTCGTCGTTGTTACTGATATTTGCTTAGGAAGCGAACGGTTGAACTCTGCACAGATTTCTGGAGCTGTAAGCCGTCGAGTAGCGTTTTGATAGTAATTTGGACCTTCCGCTTCTCTTCCGGGTCTTAAGAGTTGATGATTCTTTAAAGCGACGTATGGTATAGTGCATTGTCGACTTCGATATTTTAAGCTTATCTGCAATAGCACGCACTGTATGCCCTTCTATATAGGTGGCGCATAACTAGCGTTATGGTTTAATTAATGAATAACTTTTTTTGTTTCAATTTAGGCTGTCTGGGCAGGATGGGGCCATGCGTCAGAGAACCCAAAACTGCCAGAATTGTTGCACAAAGAGGGTCTGGTCTTCCTTGGCCCGCCTGAGAGAGCTATGTGGGCGCTTGGCGATAAGGTAGCATCATCAATCGTTGCGCAAACTGCTGACATTCCAACACTTCCCTGGTCTGGTTCTGAGCTTAAAGCTCAATACAGTGGGAAGAAAATAAAAATATCAAGTGATTTGTTTAATCGTGGCTGTGTGAGTAATGTGGAACAAGGATTAGCTGCTGTTGCGAAAATCGGTAAGTTTGTGATGAATGTGCAACAAGAGTAACTTGACTATATTTCAATTTATTTTCAGGCTTTCCCGTTATGATAAAGGCCTCCGAAGGTGGTGGTGGCAAAGGTATCCGTCGCGTGGACACTACCGAAGAATTTCCTGCTCTATTCCGTCAAGTGCAGGCTGAAGTTCCCGGCTCTCCAATATTCGTAATGAAGTTGGCGCGCGGTGCTAGGCATTTAGAGGTTCAGCTGTTGGCTGATCAGTATGGTAATGCCATAAGCTTATTCGGCCGTGATTGTTCCATACAGCGACGACATCAAAAGATTATCGAAGAAGCACCCGCAATCGTAGCACATCCAGAGGTATTTGAGGACATGGAGAAGGCAGCTGTGCGATTAGCCAAGATGGTAGGCTATGTGAGTGCAGGAACAGTAGAATACCTATACGACAGTGAAGGTAGATACTTCTTCCTTGAATTGAATCCAAGATTGCAAGTGGAGCATCCTTGCACAGAAATGGTTGCGGATGTGAATTTACCTGCTTGTCAATTGCAGGTAAGTGATGTCTTATTCGGGAAAATCATGAGCGTATATGACGTATTTTTTTTTGTTTTCTTTAGATTGGAATGGGCATTCCATTGTACCGCTTGAAAGACATTCGTCAGTTATATGGTGAATCTCCTTGGGGTACTTCAATCATTGACTTTGAGAATCCCGTGAACAAACCCGTTCCATTGGGACATGTTATAGCGGCGCGTATAACGTCTGAAAATCCCGACGAAGGGTTCAAGCCTAGTTCAGGAACCGTTCAAGAGCTTAATTTCCGTTCTAGTAAAAATGTATGGGGTTATTTCAGTGTTGCCGCGTCAGGTGGCTTACATGAGTTTGCAGACTCTCAGTTTGGGCATTGTTTCTCCTGGGGAGAAAATCGCCAACAAGCAAGAGAAAACCTAGTCATTGCCTTGAAGGAATTGTCAATTCGAGGAGATTTCCGAACCACAGTTGAGTATCTCATTACACTGCTGGAAACGAATAGTTTTTTGGACAATTCTATTGACACCGCCTGGTTAGATGCTTTAATTGCGGAACGTGTTCAGTCAGAAAAGCCGAATATTCTATTGGGAGTAATTTGCGGATCACTCCTCATTGCCGATCGACAAATCAACGAAGCCTTCACAAGCTTTCAGACGTCTCTTGAAAAGGGACAAATTCAAGCCGCCAATACGCTAACAAATGTAATCGATGTTGAGCTTATCAACGATGGTAATCGTTACAAAGTTCAAGCTGCAAAAAGTGGAGCAAATACGTATTTCCTTTTTATGAACAATTCGTTCAAAGAGGTTGAAGTTCATAGGCTCTCTGATGGAGGCATGCTATTGTCTTTCGAAGGGTCTTCATATACAACTTATATGAAAGAGGAAGTGGATCGTTACCGCATCGTTATTGGAAATCAGACATGTGTGTTCGAGAAAGAAAATGATCCTTCGCTACTGCGCAGTCCTTCGGCAGGTAAACTTATAAACTTGATCGTGGAAGATGGCGCCCACGTCAATAAGGGCCAGGCATATGCTGAAATAGAAGTAAGTTATTACCATACGTTTCCCTGTCTTGTAAAACTGAGTGTATTTTGTTTTTTTTTTAAGGTGATGAAAATGGTGATGACATTAACATCGTCAGAAGCAGGTACTGTAACCTTCATCCGTCGACCAGGCGCTGTGCTTGATGCTGGTACTCTTCTTGGACACTTGGAGCTTGATGATCCATCGCTTGTTACTAAAGCTCAACCTTTTAAGAGTGGTTTCCCGTTAGGTGAAAACACTTCAGTGCCAGAAAAACTGAATCGAGTACATAATAGTTACAAGGCCGTTCTGGAAAACACACTAGCAGGATATTGTCTGCCAGATCCGTATAACGCTCCTCGTCTTCGCGAAGTTATCGAAAAGTTTATGCAGAGTCTGCGTGACCCGTCACTGCCTTTGCTTGAGCTGCAGGAGGTAATTGCCTCCGTCTCCGGTCGTATACCAATCTCTGTGGAGAAGAAAATTCGAAAGCTTATGACGTTGTACGAACGCAATATTACTAGTGTTCTAGCCCAGTTTCCATCACAGCAAATTGCCAGCGTTATCGATTGCCATGCGGCTACTTTGCAAAAACGAGCTGACCGGGATGTATTCTTTCTCACCACCCAGAGTATTGTTCAATTGGTTCAACGCTATCGGAATGGAATCCGTGGTAGAATGAAGGCTGCTGTCCATGAGCTTCTCCGTCAGTATTATGACGTTGAGTGTCAATTCCAACACGGCCACTACGATAAATGTGTTGGACTCATTCGAGAAAGGAATAAGGACGATATGTTGACAGTTGTCAATACAATTTTCTCCCATAGCCAGGTTTCGAAAAAGAATCTCTTAGTAACATTGCTAATCGATCACTTATGGTCTAATGAACCAGGACTAACCGACGAACTAGCCACCACTTTAAGTGAACTTACATCTCTTAATCGTGCAGAACACTCGCGCGTCGCATTGCGATCACGTCAAGTGCTAATTGCAGCACATCAGCCCGCATATGAACTGCGCCACAATCAAATGGAATCGATATTCTTGTCTGCTGTTGATATGTACGGTCATGATTTCCATCCAGAGAATTTGCAGCGGTTAATTTTGTCAGAGACATCTATCTTCGATATTTTGCATGATTTCTTCTACCATACTAATCGTGCCGTTTGCAATGCTGCATTAGAGGTGTACGTGCGTAGGGCATACATATCATACGATCTGACCTGCCTGCAGCACTTGGAGCTATCTGGAGAGGTTCCACTGGTTCATTTTCAGTTTCTACTACCAACTGCGCATCCCAACAGGTAGGTGTTTTATTGTGTTAATCAAAGAAACTTGTAGGTTTAGGACGACATACTACGTTTAACGGTTCAAAAGTTATGACGCTGTGACAGACAGACGGAGAGACAAACAACCCAGAGCCTAGGGCCCAGCTTCTTGCAGCAATTCATGATATGCGGCACAAAAATAGACTTTTTGGTATTTTTAAAACTCAAACTTGAGTCTCTCGCACTTAACCACTACTAACCCTTCGCGGCCGGTCATTTTTATGATATTCCGCAAATATTATAACTCCTTCTTCAACGCCATTCATTTATTAAAAATGAAGGAAGGCATGTTGAATTTTCCGCTGAGGTAAACAATTTGACTCAACTTGTAAATGAGCCTACATGTATACCAGACACCGCCAACACTTTGGACTTGTTTCTTACTTCGCACCCTGGTAAATACATAATGTTTTAGCGCCTCTAGGTCGGTCTGACCATAATATCGTATCAGCTAAATTCTCGTACTTCGACCACTCAGTTAAAGAAAAAACTCTTAAAAGAAAAGTATGGCAATACGAGAAAACCGACTGGAGCGGCCTTAATAGCTTCTTTAGGAGTTCTAACTGGTCGCTATGCTTCCTCGATAGCGACGTGGATGCCGCTGCTGATATGATCACTAACACAATACTCTTAGGTATGAATGACTTTATTCCTAACAGAATAAAGAGCATTAAACCTAAGGCAAACTCGTGGTTTGACCAGAGCTGTAAAGAGGCTATCAGGTTGAAAGAAGTAAGTTTTCGGTCTTACAAAGCCAACAAATCTGAGGAAAACCGAAAGAAGCTTAAACAAGCCAGAAAAGACTGCAATGCCCATATTCGACGAGTAAAATTCTTACATGACCAAAAATTGAGGCAAAAAATCCTACAATGTCCCAAAGGTAGTACAAATTTTTGGTCATTCGTCAAAAATATTAAAAATTCTGCCTCGTCTGCCATCCCCACGCTCATTTACAATGACATTCCAACTGTCAGCTCCTTAGACAAAGCTAATCTGCTTGCTGCTCACTTTGCAGCGAACTCCACGCTGCCAGATAATGCTTCGTCTCCACCTGTATTTGAGAGCGTCGAATTTCCCATGGGACAAGTCCACTTTCGCGTCGTAGAGTTGCAGAAGCGCTTAATGGTCTTAACATGCATGAATCCACTGGTCCAGATGGTATCTTCCCCAAGCTTTTTTGTTTATCCTACCCTTCAGGGTACTTTCCGATTAGATGGAAAATAGCATTTGTCCAGCCAGTCCCTAAAAAAGGGGAATCTTCCTCCCTGTCCAATTACCGACCCATTGCACTTACGTTCCTTCTTTCTAAGATCATGGAAACGCTGATAAATCGTCAGCTTATGAAATATCTCGATTCACGAAAACTCCTTAATGACCGGCAGTGTGGTATTCGTGACAACAGGTCCACTGGTGATTTGATGACATATCTCACCGAGAAGTGGAACCAATCTCTCCATTACTTCGGCGAAACTAAGATGGTTGCGCTTGATATTTCAAAGGTATTTGACAAACGCGTGCATATGGCGTTGATGAGTCTCTTCTTCAATGTATTAAAAATTACCTTTCGGGACGTTCAATACAAGTTGTCTTGGACGGCTTCAAGTCTGCAATTCACCAAATAAATGCTGGAGTTCCACTCTGTTTCTTATTTTTATAAATGGTCTCTTGTCTGCAACTTCTAATCCAATCCATTCCTTCGCTGATGATAGTACCCTCAGTTTTTCATATTCGTTCCCTAACTCACGTCCCTACTCTTCGGCCGTAGAAGGGGAACGGCAACGTATGTTAAACACATTAAATTCCGACCTGGACGGCATAATCAAATGGGGTTCAACCAACAGAGTGGATATAATGCTTCCAAAACACAATGCTGTCTTCTTTCTCTCAAGCGGAACCAAAACCCTCAACCATTATCCATGGATGGTACTTGCATCATTGAAACCGAAAGACTTGCCATTCTCGGTATGTGTATTAATAACCATCTTCGATGGAACGATCACATATTCGAGGCAGCCAAAAATGCCGCAAAATGCCTAGGATTCCTTAAATGGTGCAAGAAATATGTTACCCCGTCTGATCTGGCCTCAGCGCCCTAAACTGGAATACGAGTATAATGCCCATATCTATCTGGTGCATCCAAGACCGTTCTGCACATTCTAGACAGGGTTCTGCATCGCGCGTTAAGACTTATAGGTGATAGAGGCATTGTGAATTCCATACATTCACTTGAACATCAGAAAAATGTCTCGTGTCTCTCCCTATTTTATCGCTTTTTTTCTAAAAAATGGTCCAGCAAAATAGCCAGTTGCATTCCTCGCCTTCAAAATTCCGCCCGCAGTACACGGCATGCTTCGAATACACATCAGTTCACCCTTAAGCCCAACTTCGGTCATACTGTCAAATGTAGGGATTCGTTTATAAGTCGAACGACACGAATGTGTAATGATCTACCAAGCTCTGTATTTCCCCATCACTATCTCCTCCTCTGTTCCTCTTCCCCTTTTTCCCAAAGACCCGTGTCCTGAAAAGATATAAGGGTATTCATAATCGAGAAGTACTTTGGAACGAAAATATCTTGAAAATCCCGGTAGATTTTTTGAGTTAAACATTTCTTCTGAAACAGTAGTTACATGTTTTGATTATTTAATTATTTGTTTAGACTTCAGTCATTTTTATCACTTGATGGAATAGAAGCAACGTTGCCCATTGGTTCAACATTTTTGCGCACAGGATGCATGGCAGCATTTGACTCCTTTGAACATTTTGAGCAGTACTCTGATGAAATTTTTGATCTCCTTGAAGATTTGTCATCGCCAGCGTTTGTCAGTGCCAAGGTATTCTGTTTTAATCATGAATTGTAATTTGTATTTATTTCTTATTCTGTTTGTACATAAAGGTTCTTGAAGCTGTTGATGCTGCGGATTCAGCTTCTGATGGTAGACTGAGCACATCCATTAATGTCTCCTTATCCGATCCAATTTCCCGAGCCAATGTTGTAGAAGAAGCTACCTCAATGGAGCCCATCCACATTTTAAATGTAGCTGTACGCGAAGTTGGTGAAATGGACGATGTCCAAATGGCATCGGTTTTCGGAACATTCTGTAAACTACATCGCGATGAGCTGTATCAACGCCGTGTTCGCAGAATAACGTTCGGATCACTGAAAAGGTATGGTTCATGTTTGTCGTTCGCAATTGTGTTTTAAAATGTATTTGCTTCCAGACGTCAATTCCCCAAATTCTTCACTTACCGCTCGAGAGACAATTTCGACGAAGATCGAATTTACCGGCATTTAGAACCAGCATGTGCCTTCCAATTGGAGCTTAATAGAATGAGAACATATGACCTGGAAGCATTACCAACAGCAAATCAAAAGATGCACTTATACTTGGGCAGGGCAAAAGTATCCAAAGGTCAAGAAGTCACCGACTACCGCTTTTTCATTCGGTCTATTATTCGTCATTCGGATCTCATTACAAAGGTTTGTAAGTATAAAAACTAATTAGATCAATGACTAATGTTTGTGTTTTCATTCGCAGGAAGCTTCCTTCGAATATTTACAAAACGAAGGAGAACGCGTATTGCTAGAAGCAATGGATGAGTTGGAGGTAGCATTCTCTCATCCTCATGCGAAACACACCGATTGCAATCACATTTTCCTGAATTTCGTTCCAACCGTTATAATGGATCCAGCTAAGATAGAAGAATCAGTTACAAAAATGATCATGCGATACGGGCCTCGTTTATGGAAGTTGAGAGTTCTTCAAGCTGAACTTAAGATGGTCATCAGACAGACTCCTCAGTCGGCTACGCAAGCTGTTCGTCTATGTATTGCAAATGATTCTGGCTACTTCCTGGATATATCAATGTACACTGAAGTTACAGAACCTGACACTGGAATTGTAAGTTATGCCATAAATATAAAAACATAAAAATACTTAAATATGCAGGGTATTTCTCATCAAGGCAAAGAACAAAGTAAACATTTCTGTACATTTCGAATCTGTACTTACTTTACTTTACTTTAGATGGCGCTACAGCCTGAGATGAACCTGGGCCTTAACTAACAAGCGTCTCCAGCCTACTCGGTCTTCCAGTTTTGCACATGAAGCAGGCTGAAGTCCTTTTCCACTTGAATGCGCTGCCTTGTGTGAGGTCTTCTATTACCGCGTCGTCCCTTTGGGATAGATTCGAAGACTTCCCGGGCTGGAGCATTGCTGATCATTCGCTCTACATGTCCTAGATCGATGTCCCTGTGCAACCTGTATAGTTTGTTGTTGTATCTTCTCCTGCATACCCCGTTGCAATACTCACGAACGCACCACTGGCAGCCCGCTCTAATTCGCGTTCTTCTAATTATGTCAATGTCGTCGGCGTACACGAGTAGTTGTACAGACTTTTGAAAGATCCTAATGTTAGCTTGAGAACTTAATACAATTCTTTCAAGTTAGTTTATTGTTTAATAAAATTAGAGCAACGGTCTGAGAAAGGCGAGCTAAAGGCTGCCACACGAGTCCACACGAGTCCACAGGTTGTGGATGGCGGAACGGTCTTTAGTTATAAAGCCAAGACGTCTCTTACTATTTTGATAAAATTTCATATGTGTGTACGCTTACTCGGCCATTACTCAAATTATTTTGTTTTTCTCAAAATCACCTCTGATTCCGAATCAGTAGCTGATTACAGACCTACGTGTTTATCCACGACGTACTATATACAACCACGAACATCGTTGGTGTGTATGACAACCTGGTCGATGATACTCCGTAAACATCGTAGAATAAATTCATGCCTATTTGATTTTTTATCGTGCATCATGACCTCGTACTGCGTGCGTCATATGTGTAGATGTATCAAATGCGCTTACCACCATGTTTGCCAGTGACGTGCTGTAATAATGTGGCATACTTTTATTACAAACGTGATGGCTATGATAATTTGTCCGTCGAATTTATATAAAAGTTTTTGTTTATGGAAATTAAAAAAAAAAAACAGCAGCATCCCGAATTCGTCAAAAAATTACGTGGGTCTTATACCGACGCCCTGCTAACAATGTATCACCGCCTGTCTTGAAATTATGAATATGACTTGGAAACCTGGTATAATTTGAATAGCTTTCAATGTATGATGAAGTTATATCATCGAGGATCGAACAGCGACAGCATAAAAGTCGATAGCATTTCAAGTGGAAATGCGGTATGAACAAATTGTACGTGATTTTGATATAATTCATGATAAAATGAATATTAGAGCAAGCGGAAATTATAAAAGAACGATTGAATGCGTTAAAATACTAAGATATAGCTACGAAATTTTAAAAGCTACTTACAATCACTTAACTACCAGTGACTTTAGGAGTTGCTTTTAATATTTCTATAACTATTTTTCTATGTACTGACAGTGACATAGGACACAAAAAGTTTGGCACTTAGTATACACTTCGGCAGTCATGCCAATTCTCACATATGGTACACTAGTGTGGTAGACCGCCCTGGAGAGAAATTCTAACCAGAAGTTATTGAAAAAACTCAACGAGTAGTATGTCTCAATATCACTGGTGTACTGAGAAATTTTCCAACAGCAGCGCTTTAAACCATGCTGCTTTTAACTTGGGTTACAAACACTCAATACCGGACAGATCAGAGCGGGCACCGCGCTGTTTTCCACACCGAATCGCTGTCAATTTTCACTGATGGGTCAAAAACCAAGGACCGAATCGGTGCTGGTGTCTTCTCGGGGGATCAGGACATTCACCTCTAGTTTAACCTAACCGAGCCATTATGGGAGGGGTTGCTGATAAGATTAAATTTTATTTCTCAATATAATCTCCCTCGAGTGAAATGCATTTCTCACATAGGGCATACAGTGCCTTAATACCACCGAAAAAATATTCTTTTTCTTTGCTTTCAAAATGACTTTCTACGGCCGCCTTGATCTGGTTCTCATCTGCAAATCTCCGGCCGTGTAACTCCTTTTTTTTCAAATTGGAAAAAAGTAGCTCGGACTAAGTCTAGGCTGTAGATTAGGTGGTCTATCGTTGAAAAAACTGTGTCTTTTAAGGCTTGTCTCGAAACCCGTTATCCTGTAAAAACAACACTTCGTGCGTGAGTTTCCCACGTTGCTTCCGTACGACCGCTTCACGTGCCTGAGTCAATAAATTTGGGTAATATTGACCATTCATCATGACAGTTGGTTGGTTGGTTTAAGAGGGTGAGCTTATGCTCTTCACTTAGGCCTCCATTGGGCCCCTTGTGTTCCCCTCATCTATGTAACTGTAAGGAATAGTGCTGTGTTTTGGGAATTATGTGTTGAGAAGATTTAGGCCTAGGGATCATGGGTAGTATCAACGGGAATCTATATCGTATAGTGATCGGGGAATCGTAGTGTTCGTCTGGCGAATTCCAATATATCCCCGATTTTTTTCTTACTGATGTTTGTAATATCCGGGAATCCTTGGAGATCCCAGAATTTTCAGCCTTAGCCTCGCTGTAGCAGGGCAGTGACAGAGGAAGTGCTCTATATCTTCCTCCTCCTCTTCACAGTTGGCACAGATTGTTGTATCAGCTATTTGTAATCTCGCTAATTGCTGCTTTGCTGTCCGAGCAGATGTCGATTTGCCTTCCTTCGCTGGTGTCTTCTGCGAGTATTTGACAGTTAATCAATCAGCAAAACATCTTCGCTGTCCAAAAAAAAACAGTCGCCATAAGCTTCGAAGCCGACTTTTCGACTCTAGTTTGGACTCCGGATCGTATTGGCGAACCCAAGTCTCATGTACAGTTACGATTCGGTTGCAAATTTCGCCGAGATTGTCCCCGGATAATTCCAAAAAATCTTTGCAACTCTCGAGTCGTCGTTGCTTGTCGAATGACGTGAGCATTTTCGGTAGCCAGCGCGCACAATTTTTTTTCATGTTTAAATGCTAGTGCAAAATTTCTCCAATCCGTTTTTTGCTGATGTGCAACTCGTCCGCTATCTGCCACATTTTTATTCGTTGGTCGTCCAGAACTAATTTTTCAACTCAGTGACCACTCACACAGGACGCCCTAGGCGGGGGTCGTATTCGCAGCCTTCTCGGCCTTGTTAAAATAAGCTAGCACATTTTTTGACCATGGTATACAAAGGTCCAGAATCCTGAAGAGTCGATGACATGTCTTCGAAAATTTCTTTAGGCGATTTTCCTTTTTTCACGAGGTACTTTATCACGACACGGTGCTCAAAATTGAGAGAATTTCCGATTTCGGCTGACATGGTGATATTTATCCTACCACAGAGTGCCGCAGTTAGTGCTATCACTAATGAGAAGATGACTCGTTGTTGAGTATCTCAGACCGCGAACTTATCAGCCGCCCCTCGTAACGTTCTACAACCCAAGGTAGGTAGGTAGGTAGGTGTGGTTGTGACAGCATACTATTCTGAGACGTAATTAGCACAAAGGCGCCGTTTTAATACCACAACTCAAGTGACCTAAATTGTTGTAAAAACTGACGTTGGACTTGTGGGAAAGGAGAGAAAAGATTATTTAAATCCACCCCGTGGCATTGAGGAAACTGATAACGTCCCCGATGCTTGTCTTCGCTAACTCACTAATATTATCAAAAATGTGTCTGCCAAGTATACGGTGTCTGACCATACTAAGGGCCGGACACTTACAAAGGAAGTGAAGGATTGTTTCAGGCTCGTTGTCCATATTGCAGCTACGACAATGTGCATTAAAAGTAATGCCCAGTCTGGCTGCGTGGACCCCTATGGGCCAAAGGGCAGTGCTAATTGCCAGAACTCTAGCAATATCTGCCCGGTTTCTGTTTAATAGCTCTTGTGTTCTGCGCCAGTTATACTTGGGCCACATCTGCCTGGATATGACACAGTTCTGCAACCCTCGCCATCTATTACCAGCATCTGCAAGGAAATGATCAAAGATTCTACCCTTAAGGGCCCCTAACGGAATGTTGACATCCTCCGTACGGGAGCAGTCAAGGGCAGATCCCTGCCTCGCCAATTCATCAGCCCTTTCGTTTTCGTCAATGTTACTAGGACCAGGCACCCAGATGAGGCTGATCCTAGACCGATGACCGAGTGCGGCAAGCTCCTCCTTGCATTGTTCAACAAGTTTGGAGGAGGAAGCGGCAGATACGATGGCTTTGATAGCGGCCTGGCTATCAATGAAAATGGCTATGGTGTTAAGTTGTATCGATGTATGTTTGAGGAGACGGCACGCCTCTCGTACAGCAAGAACTTCCGGCTGGAATACGCTGCATGAATTGGGTAGACGGAATGAACTAGAGATATTGAGGGATTCAGAGAAGATTCCCGCCCCTACTCCGTAGTCCATTTTCGACCCGTCAGTGAAAATGGTTGTTTCGATCTCTTTAGTCACCGCGCCACATTTCCATTCCGCCCTGGAAGGGAATCTCACAGTGACATCATTGCGAAAGTTCACCCTGGGAATTACGTAGTCGGTCGGATTTGCCGCCAACTCTCGAGGTAACAGATTAAGGATGCTGTTGTGGCCGTAAAGACTAACGCACCAGCTACTTCTCTTAATCTGACCGTACTACATGCTGATATGTACTTTATATGAAGGTCGAGTGGTACAAGGTAAAGGATTACGTTCAAGGCTTCAGTTGGGCATGTTCTCATCGCCCCCGTAGCTCCTAGAGCCGCAGTCCTTTGTACTTTGTTGATGCAACCCAAAGTCACCGCTGTTCTCCAAGCCGCTGACTGGTTGGATACTGATATCGTTGCAGTAAACTTATTTCTTTGAAGGCCTTGAGGAAACATTTTTCAAAATTCATGTAATGGCTTTAAGGTGCGTGTCCATTGGAGAGTCAAAATGCTGCGAGCAGCTCTCAAGCAGCTTTCGAGAGCATACCTGCAAGTGGACACAGTTTTAAGAGTAGCTCGCGGAGAGTTGACTTTTTACTCTCGACATTCGAACTCTTTGTGAGTCACTCGCAAGTAGACACATGTTTTGATCACTATCGGATATTAGCTCGTAGAATTCCAACACAGCTCGTATTTTGCGAGTAGCTGTTGATAGTCAACATGGCAAAACAGTGGACATCAGAGGAAATAAATCAATTAATAGAAAAATGGCTTCTCTTAATCAGTATCCTCAGTTTCACTACTTGTCAAACGTCAAAAATTTCTAAATATTGTTGAGCATCTTCAATTTGAAGCTCTCTTGTAAGAGTAGACCCCGCACCGAATTGGTTACGACGATCTATGCATGGTTTAACCTAGCATTATTATTTTTTCTTTCTTTTTTAAGAACAGTGCCAATAATAAAAGCAGTTGCAACCTTCCGCTTGTAAGAATACATTTTACTCTCACTACTTCCAACTGATAACTAGCAGAAGAAAAATATCATGCGGACACGGTTATGAGAGTACTCTCCGGAGATAAACTCTCGAAATTCTACCAGAGAAATCGCGATATTAAAATCTCGAAAATATTACTCTCAAATGGACAGTCACCCGAGAGTATGAGTACCTCTCAAGAGTTTACTAGCGAAAGTACTCTCAAATGGACACGCACCTTAAGAGACCATATGAAAGAAGTGCATTGAGCTTACGTTGAATAATAAAAGTAGTAACTTGTAAACTTCCGAGTTTGTTTTCTTGGTCAGGCCGCGAACTTTTTAATTCACCCTCGCGTAAACCTTTTTTATAAACAAATTTTAATTCAACAAAATTTGGTTATTGTCTTGTTTTTCTCATAAACCATTCTTCATAAAATGTTTTTTTTTTTTCTTTTTAGATCAAATTCCATGCTTATGGAGAGAAGCAAGGTTCACTTCATGGACATCCAATTTCGACACCGTACATGACAAAAGACTTCTTGCAACAAAAACGTTTCCAGGCTCAATCTAACGGTACGACATACGTGTACGATATTCCTGACATGTTTCGTCAAATGACTGAAAAACAATGGAAGGAGTTCTCAAAAGCTCGACCAACTGTTGAAATTAGAATTCCGGACAAGATTCTGCTAGAATGTGTCGAACTTGTGCTTGATGGAGACAGTTTAATTGAATTGAAGCGACTTCCTGGAGAAAATACTGTAAGTAAAACGACACCAAGAAATTTTACATCTTACTAAAGTTTTTTTTTGTTTACATTGTATACCCTTCATAAGTTAAATAATTTTCTATTTGTGATTATCAACGAAGTCTTTAGTACATATATATATTAGGTTTGATGAAAATGCAACTTTAGTGCGAAAAATGGTTACAAATGAATCGTTCAAAGTATTGCCCATCTAGCTAGCTACAACTTTTTCCCCATCTTTCTGGCAGAGCTCGAATACCGTTACGGTAAAAGTGTTCATCTTTTGAGGCTATCCACGAATTAAGCCACATGATGTCTTCATATGAGCGGAACTGCTGATCAGCCAGACCATGTGCCATCGAACGGAACAAGTAATAATCGGATGGCGCAATATCTGGGGAATATGGCGGGTGGGGTAGGACTTCCCATATGAGCGTTTCCAGGTAGGTTTTAACGGGTTTGGCAACGTGAGGGCGATCGTTGTCATGCTGTAGAATCACTTTTTCGTGCCTCTGCTCGTATTGTGGCCGTTTTTAGCGCAGTGTTCGGCTCAATCGCATCAATTGAAGTCGATACCGTTCCCCAGTGATGGTTTCGTTGGGTTTCAACAGTTCATAATAAATGACACCGACCTGGTCCCACCAAATACACAGCATAATATTCGCAGCGTGAATATTCGGCCGAGCCGATGACGTAGAAGCATAACCGGGCAGTCCCTATGACTTTCTTTTCTTTGGGTAGCTGTAATGAATCCATTTTTCATCACCCGTAACGATACAATGAAGAAAACCCTTCCTTTTTTGCCGCTGAAGCAGTTGTTCACAGGCGAAAAAACGACGCTCAACGTCCCTTGGCTTCAAATCATAAGGAACCTTTGAATCATTCCAAACGCATGCAATCGCTTGGAAATGACTTGACGGGTAACTCCTAATGCTGAAGCAAGCTGTTCTTGCGTTTGGAACGGATCCTCATCGAGCAATGCCTTCAATTCAATGTCTTAGAAGGATTTAGGCCTTCCTTCACGTGGACGATCGTCACCATCGAAATCACCGTCTTTGAAGCGACGGAACCAATCACGGCACGTTGTTTCACTTAGAGCAGCATCTCCATAAACTTTTTGGAGCTCTCGATGCGCTTCAGCTGCCATTTTCTTCGAATGAAAGAAGAAAATCAACACTTCCCGCAAGTGACGATTATTTGGCACAAAATCAGAGATTTTCACACAACCAAAAGAATATGACGCCAAAACAAAATCACTAATGTGTCAAAACAGTTTGTTTACCATACGTCTAAGCTCAGTTCATGACGTTTTGGATATGTCAAAATCGACCAGCATTTACTGTTGGAGCCATCTATTGACTTAGTTGCGCACCTAATGCATATATATTGTAACATAATGTAGCATAATAACTTAGCCCCAAAAAGATGCAACACATTCCGAAGTGTCTTTTCACTCGAGGTTCGTGTCCACGGTAAAAGACGGATTATGTCTAAGACACGTCGCGGAATTAAGAGAGAATTATAACCGCAAATGCGACTATATAAGGACAGATGGCGATCGAGGCAAGGCAGTTGGTTTTCGAACCGCACGAAGAGATTGGAAAAGTGATAATGGGCGAAGTTGTAATTTTGTGATAGATTGAAAGCTAAGAGTTAACAAGAAGAAGTAATTAGTTTGGATTTGTGAATTAAGTAATTGAAATGAGATAAAGTGATTGGAAAAGAAAGAGACCTTGTAAGAAAAGAATTTGCGAAGAATAGTATAGTGTGAACTTGAATTGTTCTATAGACTCGAAAATAAAGATATAATCTCACAGAATAACGTTTTATCTACTCGAGCCGTAGCTCGCATATTACAATATATATAATTTTTTATGAGGCATTGTTCTTCCTAACACTAACTACTCGTATCTATTTGTGGCCAAATTTCCCACAAATGCGACAAAAGTACAAGAGCAGGTAGACGCCAGCAGAAAAGGGTGTAAAATAGAAATTTTTATGGTAAAAAACTTCTTTTTATTACAAGCAATTAAGGGAATCCAGTTTTTATTTTTCCTTAGTACTTTGTAGCACCGCCTTAAGATTTTATGACCCTTCGTGGCATAGACTCATCAAGTTGTGGGATTTTCTCTGTTGTTACAGCCTTGGCCAAATGTATTAGGTACCCTTTAAAATTCGTTATATCTTCAAAAAACAAAAAGTTTATGATAAATAAATAGTTTTACTAGAGATTTACGAGTGGTTGGGTTGCCATTGATGGCAGCGACTCTTTTGGGCATGTTACTGACTAGCTTGCGACACTCTTGCGGAAAAATGTCACTCCACACTTGCTGTAACACATTTTTAAGTGTTTCTTTTGATGAAATCGAGTGGTCCTGGATCCTACGCTTTAGAATACTCCATAGATGTTTTATAGGGTTCAGATCCGGGGACTGTGCAGGCCACTCAAGCATGTCTACATTATTCTCCTCAAACCACCTCATAGTTAGGGCTGATTTGTGGCATTGTCTTGTGACATTGTCTTGTTGGAATTTGACATTCTCCATGTGGTATCTCCGAAAATGTTGGAAAGAGAAAGTTGAAGTACATTTTCCAACACATTTATGTTGTAGTAGGGACAAAAATACTGTTATTACATTTGTTGCACCAATTGCGCGGCCAAGAGTTAGACGTACCCAAAGATTGACATAACATTTGTATCAGTTAAGGTCGCAATTGTTTCTTTATAAAAATATTTCATAATTGCTTATATTTTCGCTCTGGAATGAATTGAGAAAGTGAACAGCATCTCTGTCGTAGCGCTTCATAAGTACGGTGTGAACAAAGGTTCGATTTTCAAGACACTGCAGCAGCTAGATATTAGCCTAATGTTTGCTTATCGGTGTATAAAATTCTTCGGGGATACGGGCGACATTAAAGGCCGCCTGCGATCTGGTTCTCCTCGTACGGTAAGAACGTCACAAGTCATCAAAACCTTTAAGGCTCAAAAAGGTCCCTGAAATCAGAAAACACTGGTACGCGAGATGAATGTAAAAAACAAAAGTCAATGATTCACATATCAAGATAGGCTTGAGGATGGGGGCCTTCAAACGCCATACTAGAAAAATGCTGACTGTGGCTTTTACAAAAATTGGGCCAAAAATCAAAGCGACTACATTTTTGCGAAGAGAGCATCGAAACATGGGCCAAAGCAAAGCATTTAAGGAACCTTTGTGAAACCTCTAAACCATACTTTATACCAAAAAAAAAGAAGGAACATTCCAACAAGATAGTGCGCCAGCTCATAAGGCGAAAACTACCCATACCTGGCTCCAGAGAAATGCACACTAGCCTTCCACCACCCTAGACCTTAATTCACTTGATCACAATTTGTGGACTGTCTTAAAGGACATTATGTCCCTCAAAAGATACCCTAACATGGGACTCTTAAAGCGAAGCTGTGGCCAATTTCCCAATTAATGAGGTGCGTATTCTAATTGATGAGTGGCCAAAAGGACTAAAGACTTGCATTAAGGTCAAGAGAAGTCCTTTTAATTAAAGTTTTGATTATTATATTCATTAAATTATCTTTTAAGGTCTTTGTTTTATAGCAATAAATGTGTGTAACAGTACTATTGTCCCTACTAGGTACTTGCGGGCGTCCATCCGACCATCACAGATATGCATTTCACGCATACCGCTGGCAGCCATGCATCCCCAGATAATTAAACTGCCTCCACCGTGCTTAACAATCGGTACAACGCATTCTGGGTTGTACACTTCTCCAACCCTTCGTCTCACAAAAGTCACACCAGGGTTTAAAAAATATAGGAGTAAATTCATCTAGAGAACATCAAAATTAGTTAAATTTTTTGATGTTTAAATTAAAAGTGATCCATAAGTGAAACGTACCGCTGTTAGATTCATCTGACCACAGTATATTGAACCAATATCTTTCAGTGAAATGCACATGTTTTTTCGCCCACTCCAAGCGTGCCTTCTTGTTTTTTTTCCGAGAGCCACGGCTTCTTCCTTGCTTTGCATTCTTTAAGTCCAACTTCCCCAACACATTTATTTTAACACATTTGCCAGATTAAGTTCATTTGTTTTTGGCATTTTAAAAGAACAATTATCAAATTTCTTGGTCACGCATGTCAGGGCAGCATAACTACTCTTTTGTAGGAACAACACCATCAGCAATGATTTATTTGTATTTTTCTGCATTTACGGAACCGTCTTAAAGCAAAATACGACCAAGACCCCAATTTGTCATGCATCCCTAAACCATAACATATGGTGAATGCTTAACGGTGGGAGGCAAACATTCGTCTGAATATCGTTCCTTAACCCTCGTTCGCACTGTCTGCTTTCCGTCAGATCCAATCAAATTAAATTTGAATTTGTCGGAAAATATGACCCTTTTTCAATAGTTGGCGGTCCATTTCCGGTGCGGTATGACCCATATCAATTTTTTTTTCTTCAATACTGCAGTTGCAGTTGGATGCCGGTGCTTAGGGACATTCCAGGGAATTGTAAGGCTGACGAACTTGCCAGACATGGAACAACAATATCCATCCTTCCAGACAAAAGTTCACTGGGTATGCCGATCGCTACGCTGCAATTGGTGTCATCACTGGACACTGTGTAATAGGCAAGCATGTAACAAAGCTTGACATTTTCTCAAATGATTTCTGCAGAAGCTGCATTGACGAGGAGTAGGAGGAGACTATTCTTCACCTTCTTTGCACCTGCCCAGCTCTCTTCCAAAGAAGGAAACCTTCTGGAGCAGCCTTGTTTCAACGACCTGAATGATCTGAATAAGAAAAAGACGCTTCATCAGAAGCTCCAAAGGGTTCAACGACGCAGCTTCCCAAACCTATGTGGTATCATAATGGACCTATTACTGGTCTAAGTGTGTTGACTTTTAGCTGACAGCCACCTCAACCTAACCTAACCTACTAAGCCCAAATTTTCCTCATTACAATTTACAGACTTTTAAAACCAACCTACATCGGTATATATTCTCTCCGTCTCACCTCTCATTTCCTTAAGGTCCCCGCTGTTTAAATCACTATAAGAGAAACGATCAAAATTTAACTTCCTTATTGCGATTGTCAATTATTAATTGAAAGTTGACTTGTCATCAAATTTTTTTCAAGGGTATTGTGATTGTCAATTATCAATAAATTGTTGATCCATTGTGAATTGGTATCATTTGTCTATTTTGAATTGAAAATCTCCATTACGAGTGTCAATTGTAATCAAATTTCAAGAGCATGTAAGTTTTCTGAATTTTTTATTGCTAACAATTAAAAAGTTGTTTTCCCAAAGGGCTAAAATAGGTAGCGATCACTGAGCGAGAGGTTCTAGGTTCGAATCCAAGAAATCACAAAAAATAAAAATATAAGTTTTCTCACAGTGGCCACCTCTCGCTAACGTCTGACAAACATCCGAGAGTAAAATTATTATGAGAAGCTTCTCTCAATCGAACAAAAATTGCCCTTCGGAAGCGACTTAAAACTGTAGGTCCCAACCATTCGTGAGGCGCACAGCACGAGTGGCTGCGAGAAGCTAGGCCAAGTCCTGCATTGGGATGTTAGTCTCAAAATATTATTTTTATTAATGGAGAAAGACCATGATGTTGTTAAAGGATTGTGCTCAAAATTTATGGCGCAAAGAAAATGGGAGCAGTTTGCTGTAGTTTCAAATGGCAAAGAGTTAGTTTCGTATATAGTTGTTCAGGGATGCCAAAACTAGACATTGCTCCATATAGCTCTTCCCTATAAATGTTGTCATATGCGGTCTTAAAATCGATTTGGACTTCTTGGGTTTTCTCCAGGATTTGCCGGAGTGTGAAAATTGAATCGAATGTGGAATTTCCTGGCCTAAAACCACACTGATAGGGGCTGATCAGATTGTTAACGAGGGATTTTAGGCGTTCACACAGTATGGCAGATAATATCTTGTACGCGATGTTAAGGAGGCTAATACCTCTGTAAATGGCTCAGTTGAGAGGATCTCCTTTGTTGTGGATCGGAAAAACGATGCTGAGATTCCATCCATTAGGCATACACTCGTCTGAACAAATTTTTTGAAAGGAATTGGTGTATGCTCTCTACCAAGTCATCTCTAGCTGCTTTGAACAACTCGACCGGTAGGCCATCAGGACTAGCAACCTTGTTGGATTTAAGCTTGGATATTACCATCCTCACTTCATTTTGGTCAGGTGAACGGAAGTTTTGGCTATCATCGTCTTTGTTGAATGGTCCATTCTGCCTGACAGTGGTATGATAGCCTTCGTCGCCGGTATACGCTTCCCAAACCCTGTGGTATCACAATGGACCTATTATTGGTCAAAGTCTGTTGGCTTCTAGCTGACAGCCACCTCAACTTAGCCTAACCTACTACAGTTGCGAACCGGTTTTTCAAAGACATGCGCTCCGAAATCCGATCTTGCCGTGTTTTCGTTTTTTTTTTTTGTCTTCCGCTCCCAGGTTGTCTCTTCGTACTGCCCGTCGAGCTTAATTTCTTCAAAAGCCGTCTCACGGTACTTTCCTGACATCCCACAACGTCTGCGATTCTCCTATTTGAAAAATGTTCATAGTACTTTTTTTTTTTTTTTGGCACGGGGAGTATATACATATCTATCCAAAGCTAAGTATGTACATACCTATCGAGTCAGACAGTTGTTGACAAGCCGATCTGATCGAGTAGTGCAATGTCTGCATTTCATACATGTTTAAGCAACGTTTTTCTATAGAACAAACAAAACTATCACAGGAAAGTATAACTTTCTTTTAACTTCGACTCTTTAACATTTTGTGGGTACACATCCCTCATTCGATTTTTACTAAACATTATTGCCTTGTACTCGTGAGAAAATGAGATCAGATTCGAACTATACTCAGAACGTGAAGAAAATTGTTTGCTTGGCTACGACATTTTCTTTCGATTTGAATAATCTTTTTCAAAATGCTTGCCTCTAGTTAGTTAGTTAGTTATTTAGACTATTTATCTAATTAAAAAAAAATAATACAAATAGATACAATTTCTTAGTCATTTATGGTTTGGCTGAAGGCCGTCTACCAGACTGACATTTAGAATTTTATAAAGAAATATTTATACCTATTGTCCTTGAATGTTCCTCGATTATGCAGTTCCTGCAGCGTAGGGCATTGTCGTGTAAATATAGAGTAAATACCAGCCTTTGCCGCCGTTGAGTATGCTTATTGCCTCCTCCAACTCAAGTGTACGTACTCCAAAGATATTTACACGGAATTCTTGAAGAATGGGGGACATACTGCTAGGAAGTGGTATACAACCTCTCGCTCTTTTCGGTTGCATATATTACACAGTATAGGAAGTTCTGGGCGGTGTGGGGTATAATTAAGCGGTATAAGTTCCCCTCTTATTTTAAAGACGGTGCTCATCATGTCGGTGGATTTACCAGCTAGGAAATATGTTCCATCTCGCAAATGGAGGTTTACTTACTTACTTACTTACTTACTTACTTACTTACTTACTTACTTAGGTGGCGCTACAGTCCGGGGTGGACCTGGGCCTCAACCAACAAACCTCTCCAGCCAGCCCGGTTATGAGCCAGCTGCCTCCTGTTGCGCACGCCAAGTTGGTTGAGGTCCCCCTCCAACTATCACGAGGTCGTCCTCTACTGCGCTGACCATCCGGGGTGGATTCGAAGACTTTCTTGGCTGGAACGTTGGACTCCATCCGCTCTACATGACCCAGCCATCTTAGTCGCTGTATATGAACTCTTCTGGCTAAGTCGATGTCATTATATATGCCGTATAATTCGGCGTTGTATCTTCTCCTCCATTCACCGTCAGACGGGACCAAAGATCACTCGAAGAACTTTTCTCTCGAAGTAACCAAGGGCATCCTCATCCGATTTTGACAAGGTCCATGCCTCTGCGCCATACAGCAGGACTGGGATGATTAGTGTCTTATAAAGAGTTACCTTAGTAGTTCGAGATAGGGCCTTGTTACTCAATTGCCTTCTTAGTCCATAGAAACACCGATTGGTAATTCTTCGTTTGATCTCCCCACTGGTGTCATTTGCGGAGCTCACCATAGAGCCTAGGTAGACAAAGTCCTTTACTAGCTCAAAATTATATCTGTCTATTGTAGCGTTTTGTCCAAGACGCCGATGTTGTGTGTCCTTTTTTGTAGACAGCGTATATTTTGTTTTGCCTTCATTGATCGCTAAACCCATCTTTGCTGCCTCGGTCTCAATACTCGCAAACGCCCCACTGACGGCCCGCTGAGTTCTTCCGACTATGTCAATGTCATCGGCGTAAGCGAGTAGTTGTACAGACTTGTAAAAGATTGTACCTTCCGATGTTGGCTTGTGAGTTTTGTACAATTCTTTCAAGTACTATGTTAAAGAGATCGCATGATAGCGCGTCACCTTGTCTAAGACCTTTCCTGACATCGAACGGTTCGGTGGTGTTTTTACCGACTTTGATGGAGCAGCGAGAGTTCTCCATTGTCATCAGATTTTACAAATGAGTTGGTGCATGCTCCTTACCAACTCATCTCCACCTGCCTTGAAAAGTTCAGCGGCAAGGCCGTCGGCTCCAGCAGCTTTGTTGGGTTTAAGCTTAGATATCGCTATCCTCACTTCATTCTGATCGGGTTGACGAGAATCTTGACTATCATCGTCACTGTTGAATGGTTCATTCTGCCTGACAGCGGAATATTGGTCATCATCGCCGTTTAGCAGTCTGCAGAAGTGTTCCTTCCATATCCTCAGCACCGACTGCCGTTCTACTACTATATTACCATTTTCGTACCTGCAGGCCTCTGTTCTGGCTTTGAAACCCTGGCATGTTCTTTTTACCTATTGGTAAAATTTTCGAACATCATTCCTGCAATAAAGCCTCTCAATCTCCTCGATCGAACGCTTCTCACGCTCCTTTTTCTTCTTTCCTAGAAGTCGATGTTCCTCTTTCTCCTCCGCTCGTAGAGCTCGCGAGCAGCTCTAGTCCTTCTATGCAGCGCCGCTTTGTACGCCTCTTGTTTTGCTGCCTGTGCTTGCCGGCATTCATCATCAAACCAGGGGTTTCGTTGTGGTGGCTGAGAGAAACCCAGTACATCAGTGGCGGCATCTCTGATGGCTTGTTGGCAACGCTGCCACTGGTCTTCCGCATTTGCTGCTGGCGGCATAGGACTTAGATTGAGATTAAAGGAGACTCGATCGGCAAAGGCTCTGGCAGTCTCTTGCGATTGTAGCCGTCTGACGTCACAGTATTTCGTTGATTTCGCTCCGTTCTGGATTTCCGCACCCGTACCTTGGCTACAACTAGGTAGTGATCCGGACACCCAGAATACTGGAAGAGTACCTTGCGTCGATCGCAATGTGATCGATTTGGTTGACGGTTTTTCGATCAAAAGATAGCCATGTCCCCCTTGTGGATATCAAAACGTGGGAACTGCGTACTAGTACTACACTGCTCATTGGTGTTAACTGCTAGATTGAAATCACAATCAGATGTCGTGGAGTTTGAGGGAATCGAAAAACATGAGCGCTATACCTGTCTCTAAGTGGAGCATGTAGGTGGGCGAACTCCTCGGCAACCTAAGTGCTCTCCTTATGTAATAGCGAAGAAACTTTTCCACCTCTTCGAATGGACGGTACCCCCATACTTGTGCTCCATAAAGAATAATAGCAGATGCAGTTGCTCGGAATAATTTCAGCTTCGCGCTGTGTGATATGCTTCTGTTGCTTATGCAACTTCCCCAAACTGAACCAACTGCTCGCTTTGCTTCTGCTAGTTTGGATGTTAAGTGCTTCTTCATGTAAAGCTTTGATGCTATCAAAACTCCTAAGTACTTGTATTCCTGTACAACTTTAGTACCTGCCCCTCGCCTTCTGTGAAAATCATCATTTTCGACTTAGGTTAAGGTTAAGGGACAAATTCCAAGTTTTGCAGTAGTTTTCCAATCTGCGTAGCACCAGCTGCATACCTTCAATAGTATCCGCGAGGTGAGCCATGTCATCTGTCATCAACAACAGTGCCGGAATTTTCTTTCTGCTTATCTTTATTCCTCCTTTAATATCATCTACTATGCCGTTTATATATAAAATAAACAACAATGTCCTAAGGATGCACCCTTGTTTTTTGCAGAATTTTCTTATTTTCAACCCAGGAGGCGGTAAGCGTTTCGAAAAGCACAGCACCAAACAACTTAGTCGATGCGTTCAAGAATGATATTTCCCTGTAATTAGCAGGGTCCTCAAGGCTTCCCTTCTTGTTCAACGGGTATATTATAGCTTTGCGAAAGCTCCAAGCTCCTTTGTCTCTATTAATATTGGTGTCAATCTTTTTATAAACAAATGTATCGCAGCACACACCTCAAGTGCATTCGAGTAGAACAGGCCATCGCCTCTAAAATAGACCACAGGTTATAATCCAAAGGATTGAATTGAAGTCCAGCACATTGTTTTGGAGTCACCCTTGTGTTGCTTTTGCCTTATGAGCTGTCGCGTTCGACTTGAGGAATGAGTTCTGATGCTTCTTTGATGACCGGGCATAGACTCTCTCATTTTGCTTATTGAACGATCCCTCTATAGTACAAAATTATCTGTGACCATTTTGCGCGTACCGGCGGTGTAGAGCTTTCGATCTTTTATTTCGTTATTGCTTTATTTGGGTCGTGAGTAAGTGGCCAGTGTGTGTTTTATATTCGTTAAGTCCCAAATCTTTTTCTCGTTACAAGATTTTCTGTTTCCGCAGCGAATTCCGATTAATCCTGGCTTTAACAGCTTTGATCGCCTGTGGAGTTCTGACAGTGCTACGCTCAGTTACTCCACCAGTGTCCCCAAACAATTTAACAGTTCGATACACAAAATTCCGGGTGATTCCAAACGGTCGCAAGGTCCGGAAAATATCGCCTCTTTCCATATTACACTTGTGAAGGCCAATTACCCCAACACGGGTTTCAATATCGACCCACTCCATATTTACGAACGACTTTTGTGTAAATCTTTTTGCGTGTTAACTTAGTATAAATGTCACTCATTGAATACCTGTCAATATAGAATGGACGTGTTCAATACTATGATAGTTTCACGATGAGTTCATTTAAACGTGTACCAGTATTTATAACATGACTAGGTATATGACATGCATGAGATTGTATATAATTTTGCTTACATTAATACTTATTAATTGGATAATTACTTTCGTTAAACAGTGTGGTATGGTCGCTTGGAGAATCGTTTTAGCCACCCCAGAATACCCTAGTGGAAGAGAAATAATTGTGATAGCAAACGACTTGACTTTCTTCATTGGCTCCTTTGGCATTCAGGAAGATATCCTGTTCCACAAAGCATCACAGTTGGCTAGAGCAAGAAAAGTTCCAAGGGTAAGACGTTACAATAATTTTATATGCAAACATATTTTATTTAAATCTACTCCTAGATCTATATATCAGTGAACAGTGGCGCTAGAATCGGATTAGCTGAAGAAGTCAAATCAATGTTCAGGGTTGCTTGGGAAGATCCAGAGGAACCAGACAAAGGCTTTAAGTACCTGTATCTGAGTACTGAAGATTACAGTAAGGTAGCTAGTCTTAACTCCGTTCGCGCCATTCTAATTGAAGACGAAGGCGAACCGCGTTATAAAATTACCGACATCATTGGTAAAGACGATGGACTGGGTGTTGAAAATCTACGGTATGCTGGTTTGATTGCTGGAGAAACATCACAGGCCTATGAAGAGATTGTAACCATCTCGATGGTGACATGCAGGACAATCGGTATTGGTTCGTATTTGGTGCGTTTGGGGCAGCGTGTAATCCAGATTGAAAATTCACACATAATCCTGACTGGATATGCCGCTCTAAATAAGGTTACACAGACGAACTTTTATTATTTACGAAGAAGTTAGCAAGTTTTTATTTTTATTTCTTGTAGCTGTTGGGACGTAAAGTTTATGCTTCTAATAATCAACTTGGAGGTATTCAAATTATGTACAACAACGGTGTATCGCATAAGACTGAAGGTATGATTTGTAAAGCTTAACTATTTGCCGTTTTAGTTAATTCATATACTGTGACTTTCAGCTATCGATCTTGATGGTGTTAACACAATTCTTACATGGCTTTCATACATTCCTGCCTATATTGGCTGCGAGTTGCCTATTGTATTGCCCAATGACCCAATTAACCGGCCAATTGGATTCATGCCTACAAAATCTCCGTATGATCCCAGATGGATGCTCGCAGGTCGAGTAAATCCTGGTAAGAGTTTCTCGAACCCCCTACAGGAGCGTTTTGTTAAATTTAGTTTTTGTTTTTAGCCAATATGAGCGAATGGGAAACTGGATTTTTCGATAGAGGTTCATGGGCGGAAATTATGGAGCAATGGGCAAAGACCGTAGTGACAGGCAGAGCTCGTCTCGGTGGTGTGCCTGTGGGTGTCATTGCTGTGGAAACGAGAACTGTTGAGGTGGATATGCCAGCCGATCCTGCCAATTTAGACTCTGAAGCCAAAGTGAGATGGTAACAATTGAACAGGTTGACCGAGTTATCTAATTTTTTTTTTTTTTTTTTTACTAATTTAAGACTTTGCAACAAGCTGGTCAAGTTTGGTACCCAGATTCGTCATACAAAACCGCTCAGGCCATCAAAGATTTCGGCCGAGAAGAACTTCCTCTTTTGATTTTCGCCAACTGGAGAGGTTTCTCTGGAGGAATGAAGGACATGTATGAACAAATCGTCAAATTTGGAGCCTACATAGTCGATGGACTGAGAGAGTACAAACAGCCCGTGTTAATTTACCTGCCACCTAATGCCGAACTCCGTGGAGGAGCTTGGGCCGTTTTGGATTCACTAATCAATCCAAGGTACATGGAAACGTACGCAGACCCAGAGGCAAGGGCAGGAGTCTTAGAACCTGAAGGCATAGTTGAAATCAAGTACAAAGAAAAGGATCTTGTAAAAACCATCCATCGATTGGATGCCACTGTAATCTCTGTACGTGTCTCATATATGTATAAATATTTTCAAATGTACTCATAGTGTTGTAAATTTAGCTTAAAAAAGAACTGGAGCTAGTCGCTGGTGACGCGTTAAAGGTGCATGACATTGAAGAGAAGATCAAGGGCCGCATTAATTTGCTGATACACGTATACCACACAGTAGCGGTTCATTTTGCAGATCTGCATGACACACCTGAACGAATGTTGGAAAAACAGTGCATAAATGAAATTGTTCCATGGAGAGAGTCTCGTGCTTGGCTATATTGGCGTCTACGTCGTGTGTTATTGGAAGATTTTGTTACAAAAAGTATCTTAAAAGCGCAGGACCACTTGTCAGTTGGGCAAGCGAAACAAATGCTTCGAAGGTGGTTGGTTGAAGATAAAGGAGCTACAGAGGTTTGTTTTATTGATTCTAGTAGTAAGTGTTTGGAAAAATACATATTTTATTGCATTTCATAGGCATACTTGTGGGATAATAATGAAGAAATGGTCAATTGGTACGAGGAACAAAAGAAACCTGAATCAACTGTCTCCACAAATATTAACGCCGTAAAACAGGACGCAATTATATCGAAAATTCAAACTCTGTTACACGTAAGTTGGCGAATATTATTTTAATGACTTTTTCTTTTACATATATATGTAATTTATAGGAATGTCCTGAAGTCGCATTAGATGCCGTAGTTGGACTTTGTCAAAATCTATCACCGCTGAATCGCGGTATTGTCGTTCGAACATTAGCGCAGCTAGAACTTAATGAAAATGAATCCAATACTCAAGCATGATGCGCAGTTGTAAACTGCCTTCATTAGTTTATATAAACGGTGAGGAATAAGGACGCCATTAATATCGACTACTGTAATTTCGAATCTTAGATATCTCCATTCTAAATGGTTCTTTGTAAATAATAGGGCCTACGCTTGCAAACCTAATATAAATATAAAACTAAATATTTTGGAAACTAGTTTAACACCACAACATTTAGTTGAACTAAATGGAAATTTATTGTACATTTAGAATGTACAACGTCGCATGTACAATGAATTAAATTTAATAAATTCACTTTATGATATAAATATTGATGCAGAAATATTTTAGATGAGTCATATGTAAATTATAATACAGGTTAACAAATCGATCAGTCGATTTCACAATGTATATCTTTTTGTAATGAATTTGTATTTATGGATACACAATGTAAAAAAAAAAAAAAAAAAATCAAAACAAAATGAGTTAGTAATATGAACAAATTTCTAAATAATAAATTGTAATCATTCATAAAGGTAGATGCTCTCTTTTTTAAAAAAAAAATAATAATAATTCTGTATTTGTGTTTCTTTCACGTAGAAAAAGTTTTAAGTAACTCGCCGGGAGAACTTATTAATGCAGGCAAAACTGCCTAAGCATTATTACTTGTGTTACCTTGGGTAAGTGGAAAACAAAATATCACAGAAACAGTTAAGTTGTAACTGTATTGAAAGGAAAAGTAATCAAAATACAAATCACATTTGAGGTACAATGGACGCATGCTTGGATATACGTAGGGACTAACAAAAGCTCGCTTAGTTGATTGAATAATAAAACATAAAAATTATAACTTTAACTTTAACTTTATTTAATCTTCATCTCAAAACAGCTTTCAAAATTCTCTTTTTGGAGCTTTTCGATTTCGATATTGACTGCATTAATAATCTCCTCATTAGATGTGAAGACTTTTCCCCTCAAATCTTTTTTTATTTTCGGAAACAGCCAAAAGTCACATGAGTTCACCCTGGTGAAGTACATCGACATCACAACTTTTCTCGCTGACTTTTGTTGTTTGGCCTTTACTGGAGGATTTGCACCTTCTGGGCTCCATACCATAGACTGCTGTTTGGTTTCCGAGTCGTACTTGTAAAACCAAGATTCATCACCTGTAACGATCTTATTGAAGCAGCTTGACTCTCCATTTTCAAACTTATTCAGGAAATATTGAGCAAAACGAACACGAGCCTCTTTTTGCTATCCATTCAACATTTTTGGAACCCATCGAGCTGACTTCTTCGAATATTTCAGGTGGTAATTTATAATTCGAGACACAGCCATGGCATTCAAGCCCATTTCGTCCGCTATCATCTGTGTCATCCTGGCATCTTCGTCAATTTTAGCCTTCACCAGGGCCATATTTGTATCATCGTTCGAGGATTTCGACCGACCTTCACGAGATTCGTCCTCCAAAAATGGCCAGTCTGGAATCTTCGAAACCAGTTTGAAATAGTAACAAGAGATGGTGCATTTATTCCGTATGCATTCGTGCAGAATTTTGACTGGCGTGAGTTGACGTCGAATTCCGAAGAGAATGGCAAAACGAATTTCTTCCTGTGTTGGCGGTGGAACTTCAACAGAGCTTACGTCACTAATTTTTCTCTTTCTCGTCTCCATTTTTACCTATTGTTCTGAAATTTGGAAATAAATATTGTTAGATTATAAGCTACATCTTTTTACTACCTGTTGAGGATAGTCACAAATTACTTCACAAACAGGAAGTTTAGGTACCAAACTGACGAGGGGGTAAAGTACTACAACGCCACAGCGGGAGTCCCACAAGGATCGGTACTACGCCCTCTTCTATCCAATATAATGTACGACGGAGTCCTACGCCTAACAGTGCCACAAGGAGTCAGAATAATCGGGTTCGCTGATGACAACGCCGTTGTTACCGTGGCCAAACACATCCACGAAATAGAGTCAGCCACAAATGAAGCAATCGCAAAAATTAAAGACTGGCTAGTATCCGCAGAATTAGCAGACCACGAAACTGAGGCTGTTCTTATAACAAGTCGAAAGGCTGTTGAATATGCGACTATTCGAGTCGGCAGCCAGATCAAAAGAAAGAGTTGAATATTTAGGAGTAATGCTTAGTACTTAGAATACTCGAGCAAGAAAGCTTCCCTACTGCAGGCGGCCCTCTCTCGAATACCACCAACCATCGGAGGACCTGGGTACGCTGGATGGATTTTACTATCCAGAGTCGTCAGCTCGGTTCTCCTGTATGCTGCCCCGGTTTGGGCGGCGGCGTTAGCGACAATGGAGACACGGAGAAAACTGTCGGCAACATACATGCTCTGCACGATAAGAACAATGAGCGATAGCTGGAATGATCCCTATCGACATCCTCGCCAACGAGATGGTAAAGATCTACGCAAAGAGAAGCTCGAGCAATCAAGAAGCAGGAATTGTCAAGAAAATAAAAGAGGAAGAGAAGACAATATCAATAGATATGTGGCAAGCTAGGTGGGAAAACAAAAGGCAGATGATCCCCACCATCGAGTCGTGGATAAGATGAATGGATAAGGGCTGCAACTACCACCTTACACAGTTCCTATCGGGTCACGGTGGCTATCGGAAGTATTTACACAAATTTGGGCACAATAGCTCACCTTTCTGTCCAGATTGTCAAGATTAAGAGGAAGACACAGAACACGCAGTGTTCCACTGCAGTCGGTTCGCAGAACGGAGAAATAACTTGCCGAGTCCACCGCTCCTTATAGACCACATGTTGCGATCACAGACGAACTGTATGGAAATTTGTGCACTCGTAACGAATGTGCAAAAAGAGCTTCGTATAATTGAGAAAGCAAGGAGAGAGCAATAAAAAAATCATAGCATGAATTGCTAACCAGCCCCGCGAAGTAATACCTAACGGCAGTCACGCGGGGAGAGTGGTAGAAGTGAGCTGGGTGTGGATTAGTACGTAGGGGCATTCCTGCAATCGAGTAATCGGGTATGCGAATCGTGCATATTAGTAGGCTACTTGTATTTTTAGAAGATTACCACATCCATTGGCGCATCCATAAAAAAAAACACCCAGTACCAAAAAATTGGAAATGAGAATTTTATGATTTTAGGTACGTTCCTCTCATATTTTCAACACATCTGTATGTAGGTACGATTGCAATTTTCCTGTGATATGCTTAATCTTTTTGATGTGCAAAAGAAAAAAAGCTGTAGACCACGACAAAGTGTTTTGTGAACAGTTACGGAATTTTATGATGGTTTTGTGCGAAGCAGGTAAAGGACGTATTTTCGCTCTTCATGATGAAAATTATTCAAATAGGCTAATCGCAGACGTTGCGGAATGTCACGAAAGAACTATGAGATGGCTTTTGAAGAAATTAAGCTCGACGGGCAATACGGAGAGGCAACCTGGGAGCGGAAGATAAAAAAAAACGACAACACGGCTCGGATTTTGGAGCGCATGTCTCTGAAAAACAGGTTAGCAACTGCCAAGGAATTGAGAAAAGACTTGAATGATAGATGTTCTATTAACATCCGCACGCGGAGTGTCCAACGCCGGCTAAATGAAGTGGGTCTTCAAGTCTGTAGACTTGCAAAAAAAAAAACCGCTTCTCCGTGCAGTAATGAAGAAAAAAAAGGTTGATGTAGGCCAAACAGCACCGGGAATGGACAGTCAATGATTGGAAAAGGGTCATATCCAAATTTAGTTTGATCGGACCTGATGGCATAGTCATAAAGGCTAAAGGCGGTACTACAAAGTACTAAGGAAAATTAAAAACTGGATTCACCTTAATAATGACTAATTAGTCTTTTTCTTTACTTTTTAATTACTTTTAATAAAACAAAGTGGAAAAAACTAGCTTAATATTGTAATATGCGAGCTACGGCTCGAGTAGATAAAACGTTATTCTGTGAGATTATTTCTTTATTTTCGAGTCTATAGAACAATTCAAGTTCACACTATACTATTCTTCGCAAATTCTTTCCTTACAAGGTCTTTTTCTTTTCCAATCACTTTATCTCATTTCAATTACTTAATTCACAAATCTAAACTAATTACTTCTTCTTATTAACTCTTAACTTTCAATCTATCACAAAACTACAACTTCGCCCATTATCACTTTTCCAATCTCTTCGTACGGTTCGAAAACCAACTGCCTTGCCTCGATCGCCATCTGTCCTTATATAGTCGCATTTCTGATAGCCAGAAACTTTTAGCAAATTCTTCGACCACTGGAACAAGAAAATTCGGATGTAATAATTCCAAGATGACAGCCGCAGCTAATAATCTCTTGCGGTTATAATTCTCTCTTAACTCCGCGACGTCGTCTTAGACATAATCCGTACACGAACCTCGAATGAAAAGACACTTCGGAATGTGTTGCATACTTTTGGAGCGTAGTTATTATGCTACATTATGTTACAATATATTTTTTTTTATTGATGTTTAGTACCATTTCTGCTAGCGTCTACCTGCTCCTGTACTTTTGTCGCATTGTATTTTCCCATGCCTGTCTATTGGCAACTAATTTTTTTACGGTTTAGATTTTATTTCTTTCAAGTAACCGATAAATACTGGTTATAATCGGTTGTGGGTGATAGTTGAACTTTGTTTAGTTTAATTTATGGGTGGCCCAACTTGGACGTAGAACTTTAAGAGAACGGGTGGCCCAATTAATTTGAAAATATGCTCATTAAGATTCAAAAATATTGGGTATAGTCAGTTGTAGGTAATAATTGCCTTATGTTTAGTTTCAGTTGTGGATGACCCATCTTGAGTGTCAAATTTAGCTTAGAGTACTAAAATAGCGTAAAAGTAGAGGAAAATTGTCCAATAATTGGAACTTTAAAATTATATGATCGTGTAATAGCACTATCAGTGTCCAATAGAGGACATGATTTTTGCCAAATGTCAAATTTAATTTTTTAAAGCATTGGTACAAGTTGAACTTGGCACACTTTTATATGTATCTTTAATTTTATACAAGAGACCTTGACCCGTTTTTTACATTAAATATTTTTGGTTAGATATCAACACTTTTGTAAAGACTAGACATGTTACATACCTGTCGCAATAAGTTAGTGACAAAAACAAACCGACGCTGCGCAATCATTAGGTAACTCTTCAGTTTCTTGAGTAATATTACCTGAAAATATTTCTGTATTACAGGACTTTAAAATAATAACTTTTGAACTATATGTGCAATTGAAATTGAATAGACGATTCTGAAATTTTTAGGAAAAGCCAAATTTTCGGCCTTTGTCCCATGTACTACATCTACAGTGGCGAGCAAAAATGAGTACATGTTGCAGAAATTAGAGGAAAATAGATTAATATTCTATTATTTCGCTTAGAACATTAAAAAAAATATTTACATTTCAATACAAATAATATACTTCACTGCTTAAAATAAAGAAAACAAAACAATTCTAGTAAAAAAGTTAAAAAAAAATATAAAAATTTTCAAGTGGGTATATATTCATTTTTGCACGTATTTTTCTGGTGACATGTTTCTTTTGATATTAATTAAGGGTGGTTAAATTTTAAGGGCCGATGTTGAATGTGAACCACACCTAAACGTCAAGTTTTTTCTGCATTTTATTTGACATTTCTCAATTTCAGACTAACTCAATTTGAACCATGGAAAGATACACAATCGAGCAACGCGTTAAAGTTATTCAGGCTTATTATGAAAATGGGCGTTCAAATCAAAATGCATATCGTGCATTTCGTGATTCTTTCGGTCAATTTAATCGTCCAAATGTGTGTACAATCGGAAAAATCGTGGAAAAATTTGAGCAAACCGGGTCTGTAGGAGATGTGAAAACACCAGTGCATGCTCGTACAGCTCGTACTGCAGAAAATATTGCTGCTGTTCGCGATAGTGTGGCTGAAGAGCCGTCCACCTCAACTCGTCGTCGTGCCCAACAATTGCACCTCTCACGCTCGTCGTTGATGATCATTATGCATAAAGACTTGCATTTACGCGCTTACAAGGTGCAATTGACTCAAGAACTAAAGCCTCTTGACCATTTCAAGCGTCGTCAATGGTCACAATGGTGGCAAGAAATGGCAACAGTGGATGATCAATTTTCGAAGAAAATCACCTTCAGTGATGAGGCACATTTTCACCTCAGTGGATTCGTCAATAAGCAGAATTGCCGCATTTGGGCGAATGATAATCCAAGAGTGATTGTCGAAAAACCAATGCACCCACAAAGAGTGACTGTTTGGTGCGGTTTATGGGCTGGCGGCATCATCGGGCCGTATTTTTTCCAAAATGAGGCCAGTCAGGCAGTTACTGTGAATGGTGTTCGCTATCGTGAGATGATAACGAACTTTTTATGGCCCGAATTGGAAGATATGGATGTGGACGATATGTGGTTTCAACAGGATGGTGCCACTTGCCACACAGCTAACGAAACAATGGCTCTTTTGCGCGACAAATTCAATGGCCGTGTTATCTCACGTGGTGGCGATGTCAATTGGCCGCCAAGATCATGTGATTTGACACCGTTGCACTTCTTTCTTTGGGGTTATTTGAAAGAAAAGGTGTACGTCGATAAGCCAGCAACAATTCAAGAGCTAAAGGATGAGATAATTCGGCACATTAACGGCATAGAACCTCAATTATGCCTCAGCGTCATCTAAAATTTGGACCATCGGATGGAGGTGTGCCGCCGAGGTCGCGGCGGCCATTTGGCCGATATTTTGTTCCATACATAATTGAACCATACCAATATTATCATAATAAAAGGAAATGACAGTAATTTCCTAAATAATTTGTGTTTTATTCAAAATCAACATCGGCCCTTAAAACTTAACCACCCTTTACTTCGTCCATAGTCCCTTTTTTTTATAACACTTTGCATTTGAGTTGGCATACTTTCCACTAATTTTTCAATATATTCATGTGGAATTTTGGCCCACTCTGCTTGTAGTCTAATCCACAGCTCGCTTATATTTTTTGGAGGATTGTCATATTGCGCCAGATTTCTTTTAACTATAGCCCACAAATTCTCGATAGGATTTAGATCTGGGCTTTGTGCTGGCCACTTGAGCGTTTGAAATGATTGCTCTCCAAGCCAGTTTTGAACAATTTTCGCGGTATGTTTTGGTTCGCCGTCTTGTTGAGAAATTATTTCGTCAATAGGGTAGGCGCACTCATCAACAAATTGTGGTAAATTGGTTCGCAGAATATCGAGGTATTGCTCCTTCTTCATAATACCTTAAATTTTAACTAAAGGGTCAATATTCCACTACGTGAAACAACCCCACACCATCCAACTTCCTCCTCCGTGCTTCATTGTTTCTTTAACCTGGTATTTTTGTAGGGTTTCATTTGGTCGATGCCAGTAATATTCTTTACCATTTGACTGGAATCGATTAACTTTCGTCTCATCTGACCAAATTACTCGCTTACAATCTTCAGCAGTCCAATTTTTATGTTCTTTGCAGAACTTTAAGCGTGCCTTAACATTTTTGTCTGTCAAGGCTGGTTTTTTCTGTTTAACTGCGGACACCAAACCTATCCTGCGCAATGCTCTTCTGGCGGTCCACTCGCTGACATTTTTATTTAGGCATTTTGCAGCTGTCTTAGGTGTTCTGCAGTCCTTGGTTTTCATTAAACGCTCCATTAAACGCGCGTCGCCATTTGATAAAAGTTTGTTTGTAGACTGCACATTTCTTCTCTTTTTCACTAAAAGAACAGTTCGTTGACAAAGGTTTACTCTTTCTGCAATAAGTCTAGAAGAAATGCTCTGTTCAAGTAGGGAAACGATGCTATTTTCCACTTCAAGTGAGATTTTTTTCATTTTGTCTGTATTATCCTATTAACATATTCTTTTAATTAAAAATATCTAACTTTAGGCCTTAAATTACTTACCGTCCACCTGGATCTGGTGTAACTTGAAGAATAAAGTCAAACAAAAATTTCTTTTTTTTTTTATTTCGAAAGATATAATAAAAAATAGGAGCCATTGATTGAAATTTCTGAAACATGTACTCATTTTTGCTCGCCACTGTATAACAATTTTCAAGATTCTACGTCGACTGGATAGACCCCATACATTTTGATGACTTTGGAGTATATTGATACACCCCCCCCTACCGCCTAGTTTTGAAACAATATTTAAAAGTTGATTTTACTCATTTTATCCTTTGTGTATACCCACAACATTAGCTCTATATCAATTTTCAAGATTCTTCTTGACTATTCTATTCATTATACTGTCTTCCCTTTCTCCGGCCATTTTTTAGAAACTGTGTTGAAAAAAAAAAATTTCTAATTTTGTTCTTTGTCAACACACCAATTACCACCTCTGTACGAAATTTCAAAGTTCTGTGTTCATGGGAAGTACTCTACAGGTTTCGATACCTTCTATTGTGCTGTCATACCCTTGTCCCGCAAAGTTTTTTGAAAGCTCAATTTAAAAAGTTCAACTATTTCTTTTTTTCCTATGTCAACACACCAAGTACAACCTCTGTACCAAATTTCAAGATTAATCCCAAAATTAGGGTTTTTTGAAGTCTTGTATCTAGGAAACCACTTAAGTTAGTAATTTGGTGGGACTGCTAATACGGCTCATCTCAATACGGCGTGCAATTTTTTGTGTTTGAACATTGCAAACAAAAACAAATCTAAAACAGACAGATATTCTCAATTTAACAACAAACACAAATCTTTATCTCACCAATCATTCGAAATTCATGTAGAAATATACAGGAATGTTACAATCCGTCCGGAACGGATCGCATGATACCCTTTCCACCATCTTCTAACTTATCCCTAATAAAGTGAGCACGGCGTTGCGAACATTTTAAAACAGATGCAACGATAGCTTTCTAGGCAGAGGATATTTGCCCGATTTTTAAGAACTTTTATCACACAACCGTTGTTACAACTTTTTCTTAACAGAAATTGGGCGTGGGTACCAAAAATTGCAACCGAAATTCATTGATTCTTATGAGATATTCACAATAAGACTTAACAATTACCGTAAACAAAACGACCCCCAAAACTATGAGTGGCCATGCTTATTGTATGGGCGAAATGTAGAGAAATCAAAGTCTACATATTTGACCTAGGCAATATTTTTTAGTTTTTAGGAAAAATGTTGAGGAAAACGATGTTTTTTCTGTATGTTACAAACTAGGTATGTATTTAAAGCGACCCTTACATTGTCAATCGATTGACATCAAGCATGGTGTATGTGTGGAATGACGCTATCCCTTACACAGTTCAATCGATTGACGTTAAATTTTTTAGTTTTTATGAGTTTTCGTGGTGTAAGGACATGTGATGAGTGAAACGGATGATTGTATTGCTCTTGCAGTTTGCATAAAGTGACATCCGCTTTTTATGCATCAGGATACTTTTCTTTATATTTTGTAGCAAAACTTCATATTGTTGCAATTTTTTTTTTCGGTCGCTGTTATCTTTTCTTTGCACATCCCATAAACTCTGTAATGACCGATAAGTTTCAATTACATCCCATACAAATGCTCGGTGTTCATCGTCCCTCAATTTTCCGCTAGCGACAGACATGTTTTCTTTTCCGCGACACAACACATTATCATATCACTTACACACATCAATCAGCATGACGTTAGACATGCAAAAAAAAAAAATTAAATAAGACTTCACCTAATGTGTGTGACGCATACATTTTCACAAACACATGTAAGTGATTGATGTCAATCGATTAACATCATGCATGGTGTATGTGTGGATTGACGCTACCCCTTACACAGTTCAATCGAATGACGTAAAATTTCTAGTTTTTCTGAGTTTTCGTGGTATACGGATGTGCGATGAGTGAAACGGATGATTGTGTTGCATATATTGGTCTGGCACTTTGTATAAAGAGGAAAAAGAAACAAATGTCGAGAAAAAAGAGAATTTGGATGAAGGAGTGGTTAAAAAAAAGGAATCAGTTCACACATGAAAATCTTTTGAATGAATTGGAAATATCTGCACCGGACGATTATAAAAACGTTATGAGAATGGATACCTCCACTTATGAGGAATTGCTTAAAATAATTTCTCCTTTGATTATGAAAAAAGATACATTCATGCGTAAAGCGATTTCCGTAAATCAGCGGCTTTCTACAACATTACGATATCTTGCCACAGGGAATTCATTTGAGGATTTAAAATTTACAACCGCAATATCTCCAATATCAATCAGCAAAATAGTGATGGAAACTTGTGAAGCAATAATAAGTGGCTTAAAAGAGTACATAAAAGTAAGTAATTTATTTATTTAAAAAAAGGGACATATTTGTGTATACATTTTTACATATTAGTGAAACTTGGAGAAATATTTGGCATTATTCAAATCAGTTTCTGAATCCTGTTGCTCCGGATGAACGCTTTGATCCAGCACCGGATGGACATAGTTGTAAAATACTCTATTTACTCCACGTCCTGAATGAGGAATTAAACCACTAACTTGAAGTGGTCGATTGCGAGCTATTCCTAGATTCAAAGGAATTAGATGAATCCTGGTATGATTCAGAATCGAAATGCTGAAAAGTTCTCGGAGTGGATGTACGTTGAGTATCTATTTTAACAGCGTTCCTGTTTAAGTTGCCTAGAACTCCTTCAAATATTATTTCATTTATAAATTTTTCAGCATACAATTGTTGACTAGGATTCATAGTTCTCAACTTCGATGCCCAAACATCAGCCATCTTTTTAAAATTGTCTGTCTCCTTTAGCAACCTCTGGGTAGCCAAAGCAATAAACTGATCTGTTGGATCGTTGTTTTTCTTTAATTTTTTTTTTACTGGTCCTGGTCTTCCATCGTCCTATAAAGAAGCATACACAAAAAAATATGTTTATTATTTCAAATGTAATTAAAAAGTAATTAATATTTTCAGATCCCTCAAACACAAGATCAATGGAAGCAAGTAGCAAAAGGGTTTAATGATCAATGGAATTTCCCAAATTGTTTGGGAGCTGTTGATGCCAAACACGTCGCTATTAAAAAACCACCACATTCTGGATCTTACTACTACAACTATAAAAAGTTTTTTAGTATAGTATTAACGGCAGTAGTGGATTCAAATTACGAATTCATCGTTGCGGATGTTGGTGTCAATGGCAGAACATCTGATAGAGGTGTATTCCATCAAACATCTCTTGGAAAGAAATTTCAGGAAAACTCAATTAATATACCTGAACCGGATAAATTACCATCTAGCGAAAAAAAAGCTCCTTACGTATTTCTTGGCGATGATGCTTTTCAATTAACTGAAAATTCTATGAAGCCTTTCGCGCAAACTGAACTTGGTGATAAAGAAAGAATTTTTAACTATCGGTTAAGTCGAGCTCGGCGCATCGTTGAAAATGCATTTGGTATCTTAGTTTCACGATTTGGTATATTTCAGCGGACAATTCAATTATCACCAGAGAAAACACAAATAGTTGTTTTAGCTTGCTGTTACCTTCATAATTTTCTCAGACGGAAAAGTGGGCCACACTACCTTCCTAGCGGTTCTATCGACGCAGAGGATTTGGAAACCGGAGTAATAATAGAAGGTTCGTGGAGACGGTGTAATAATTTATTGATACCTTTACAAAACTCACAATCCCGAAATTTTTCGAACAAAGCAAAACATGTACGACAAGTATATTGCGAATATTTTAATAATGAGGGCCAAGTTTCATGGCAAAACATTGTTAATAATCTTGCTTAACAGACAAAAAAAAAAAAAAATGTACTTACTTGGTTTTCTTCTTTTTTGATTATACTGTTAGATGAACACGGAGATTCGCTGTCTTTAATAAAACTAATTTCATTAAAATACCAGAGAGTTGGTTCACTGAATTTATCAACACCGGATTCACTTTTGTTTAATTCATTTAAACGTTTTAGTTCGCGTCGAAAATTCGTTCTCAACGTATTTATTTTTCTGGTGACATCTACTTTTTGTGCATCAGGATACTTTTCTTTATATTTTTGAAGTAAAACTTCATATTGTTGCAACTTTTTGCTTCGGTCGCTATAATCTTTTGTTTTCGCATCCCATAAACTCGGCAATGACCGATAAGTTTGAATTAATTCCAATATAAATGCTCGGTCTTCATCATCCCTCAATTTCCCGCTACCACCAGACATATTTTCACTTCCGAGACACAACACATAATGAAGTAAATATGTCAATCCAACCCTTACACACATCAATCAGCATGACGCCAGTCATGCGTGTGTAACGCATACAGATACATTTTCATAAGCCCATGTAAGTGATTGACGTCAATCGATTGACCGTTCAAGGGGCGCTTAAACGGATAGGGAATAACAAAATGCAACAGACAAATAAAATGGGTGGGTTTAGTTGGCCTTAGCAATAAACATGCTTCTGTCCACCTTTATGCAGATGATGTTCAACTACTCTTATCGAAACCCTACAATAAACTTGATGAACTCGCTCTACTTATGAACGAAGAGTTGAAGCATATACATACTTGATCAGAAAGTAACGGATTACTACTTAATCCGACAAAATCTCAAATAATTGCAATATCCAAAAAATACTTTAATTCGAATCTTATAAAATTAAAACTGTCACTAGTCTTGGCTACATAGTAAATCGAAATTTGTCTGGTTACAATAACACCAATGTGATCATTGGTCGCATCTACGGATGCCTACGTAAATTGTGGCTCAGTGCATATTTTACTGCACTGGAAACACGACGAAAGCTGGTGATATCGTTAGTCTTACCTCTAATAACATACGCCGAGGTTGTTTACAGTAGCCTTGACTCGTTATCCCAGCGTAAATTGCAAGTAGCCTTTAATGATGCGGTGCGCTACATATACGGCATTCGTAGATATGACCATATCTCTGCGTATGCAAGAAGCGTGCTTGGTTGTACTCTACAAGAATATATCAATGCCAGGAATTGTATATTTTTACACAAAATTATTCATACTCAATGTCCGTCTTATTTGTTTAACAGACTTAGCTTCACCGTTCCTCAAGAACTATAAACCTTATTCCCTGCCGTTGCAATTACTTAAATTCATTGCGTTTGTTTTTCATACACACTGTCAGGCTATGGAACTCTTTACCGTCTCATATTAAATCTATCTCGAGTCCATCCCATTTTAAAAGTGCAATCATGCTACATTTTTCTGCCTTAACACACCAATGATAAACCTGTATCCCCCCTTTTTAACCGTTCCACCTCCTTCTCTTCAACATCACTACCAAGCCCTTCTTTTCTTACCTCCTTCACAATCTAGTTTAAGAAATTTATTGTATAGGTATATTAGTCTTAAGTAATTAATGTATCATTTATAGTTAAAGTACTAAGTACAAAAAAAGATTAGAAATCTTAATGTACATACCTCTAATTAAATAAATGAAATGAAAAAAATAAATATGCTGAACTACATCGCTAATGCACTAATCGGGTAATAACAAACTGAACAGGTCTAGCAATCATGTTATGCGCTTATAATTTTTCTAAATTTTCTTTACAGAAACGAAATGTAAATACTGCACTATAAATGATTAACCCTAAGTACAATTTTTCTTCGCCTCAAAAGACAATAATTACAAAAATAAGAATAAGAAATGATGTTCAGTGAGCAATCATTTATACCGCTTGTAATCAATTGAACTCAGCCATTTATATACACAACACACCGAATGATTCACATTAGAAAGAGAAAAAACTATATACACAACACACCGAATGATTCACATTAGAAAGAGAGAAACATTAATATGAACTGAGTTATAGTAGTCTCTCCTCTACTCAAACAACCCTCTCACTTTGGGTGAAGTTAGAATAAGATAGAATGCAAGATAGACAACACGTCATTGCAACTGCATAACAGCTCCGGTTGCAAGAGCAGTATAAACCAAAATGCCAGAAGACATGTGGCATTAACATTTACATAAGAAAATACATTCAACCGAGTGAGATGGCCACACATTAAAGTCCCTGTTTAATCCGATTCCAAAATGAAACAAATGTACATATTCCTGTAAACAGAACGACATAGGCATAATAAAAAAAAAAAAATTTCAATTTCAATTCCAATTTTAGAGAGAAATGGGAAAAATATTCATTCTAACAGCCCAAGGGAATAACTTAGGGGATCGGCCGAGTGCAGTTTTTCTAGTTACAAATTAATTTGTGATATTAAATTTGCCATAAGTTGTCCGTAGGGTCGTCGAAAAAAGACCACAAAACACACCCCCAATCAGTGCACGAAGTTTTTCCCAATAAGAAAAGCACTCGGTTCGGTAGTGGTCGTCACTTGTTCGTGAAATTTAACATACCGAGGCATAAAAATGTTTTCGCACTCTGTTCCGAAAACCAATGGCTATATTTGAACAAAAACACGAAAGAAAAATTACTCTCGATGACACTCAGCAAATAAATTGCGTTATAGAAACCGCCCAGACGGTGCATGGACATACGGTAAAATATAATTTTCTACCATAATTATGACTTGTTCTAATTTTTGTTGTTGTGCGACATGTATGACTAATTGCGCTCGTATAGGAGTATCTTCTGCGCCTGCAACGGGGACCTCTGAAAGAAAATAGTTGGAAAATCTTACGCCGCTACAATGACTTCGCTGAGCTTAACAAATACCTTCAACCATCTGGTATTGAATTGCCGATGCCTGGTAAGAGACTCATTGGTAATATGCGTCCTGATTTCATAGCTGAAAGGCGCCAAGCATTGCAAGAGTATATAGACGCAGTCCTCATGAATCCAATATTAGCATCATCGCTGCCGGCGAAACGTTTTGTTGACCCGGACAGCTATTCACAATCATTTCACGGTAAGAGCAGAAGATTCTTACTCCTGACAATATATTTATGGTATATTTCATAGATCAAGCGGTACAAAACGCATCGTTATGTCTTCGAACGGAAGGCCTATATGTACTGGGACAGACCATGGGGGCAATAGGATGGCGCCTGAGAAAACATTTCTTTAAGGTGACTCCAAAGCCACCAGAGAAGTCCAGTAGCAAGCATTTAGTAAAGACTGGATCACAGTCCCACCAAGCAAAACACTTTGCTTCAACCAGCAATGGCAGTGGTAGTCTGGATGCAGGAATGTATGGGCCTGGTGGAGAGATCGTATTGGAATGGATTGAATTCGGACCGGACAAGTACATCGATGACAAGGAAATACACAGTGTATTGAAAAGTTTTGTTGGGCTCCAACACCCTTATATTGATCCAATTATTTATGCAGCATCCAATGAAAACGGCTGCGTTGTTGTACGCAAGTAAGTTTTTTTTTTTTTTTTTTTTTTTTTTTTTTTTTTTTTTTTTTTTTTTTTTTTTTTTTTTATAAATTGAAATCCACACTAATAGAATGACAATTGTTTAGATTCCATAAGCAGGGTACCCTGAAAGATATTCTCTGCATGGCTACCCCAAAAAATCCATTTTTGAGTAAATACGGTAACCCAAAGGGCAGAACTACACTTACATTGAAACAAATAGCACTATACGGGCGGCAGATACTGGAGGCATTAATCTTTATGCACTCGAAAGGAATGCCATATGGTAAGTTTTATTATTTTACTTAGAATAGGTTATACACGAGTATGAGTAGTCAGTCAACAATTTTTAAACTTCCGGGAGAAGACAAAGCAGAAGTTGGGATTTCACATATCTGTCATATGGCATCTGTCATCCACAGTGACAGGCAGTTGGTTATTGCCTTCTCATATTACAATCGGCGCGTTCGAAGCACAGCAAAATGACTTTTTGTACCAGGATGACAGGGGCCGTCAAAACTTTCCGCTACTGTCGCTAGCGGGGAAAGCAGCAATTAGCACGACTCCCTTACATGTCGAAATCAAGACTAGTAACGGAGTGCAAAATTAAATTGAACTTACTTGCCAGGCGCTATAGAGTCTGTCTTACATAGGTACCGGGGCATGAAGGTGTACCGGGGCATGAAAGTGTACCGGGAAACGAAAAGGCAGATGAACTGGCAAAGAAAGGAGCAAATAACATAGAACTGAATCTTGAAAAGACAATAGGGGTCCCTCCGAGAACTATTAAAACGATAATCAATGAGAGAAGATGCGACATGAGTTCAATAACTACTGGATGAATCTAGAGAAGTGTAGAGTGGCTAGATCTGTTGTAAAAGAACCGAGAAAGAACAAAGCAAAATGAGCTTTAAACTCAAGCAGATCACAGTCGAGATTGACAATGGGACTGTTAACAGGGCACATCAATCTCAACAAACATTCGTTCAGATTTGTGCTAGCTGATACAGCTATCTGCGTCAACTGTGAGGAAAAGGAGGAACATGTAGAAAACTTTCTCTGCCACTGCCCTCCAACAGTGAGCTTAAGACTAAAGATACTGGGATCTTCAAGGGTACCGGATCTAGCACACCTCAGCAAGAAAGGAATCGGGGATATATTGGAGTTCGCTAGACGAACCAGACGGTTTCCCGACCACTATATGACATAGTATTTTTTTTGATACTCCCCATGATCCCAATGCCTGCATCCCCGCTCAATATATAATTCCCACACCACAGCACAACAGGAGGCCTAAGTGAAGAGCATAAGCTCACCCTCTAAATCCAACCAACCGACCAGCGCTAGTGGGGAACTGCAAAATAAAGCAGAGCGAAATATTTAAAAAGCACGAAATGTCGGTGGAATTTAAATCACCTTATGTATATATATTTTAATTTAAATTTGTTGATATACCCGACATGAAACAAGAGTGTTAATTGTCTTTGCACGACTTATTACATTTCTCTCTAACATTACCTACATACTTCAAATAGTATAGAACGAAAAACCTAATACAACCGTCAACTAAACTAACTGAACGAGTGACAAGATTATGTCGAACCACAATTATCATTTTGTGGGTGACATGTGTATTCTGTACATCAAAATGTTCTGCTCCAAGGAAGTAACTCCATGTACTTGTATATGAGTTACTGTGTACTTCGGAAGTTAAAAATAAAAATAATGAAGATAAATATAATAATGATTGTGAACTTATGACACTTGAGGGTGGCCGTGGTGTAGTGGTAACATCATCGCTTGTCACGCTACAGGTTCAAAAAGTCGATCAATTGCGAAAGCTTATGTCAACTCTACTGCGAAGGCATAACACTGGCAGTAGGGCGGTCATATGGCTAAAATGCAACTTGATCGTGATGATGACATCAGGAGGATGGAAAAATTCACTGTGAATCATGAGCAACGATAAAAGCAAAAACAAACAAGCTCCCCAGTTATCTGGACAGCCACCCTTGGAGTTCACTAAAACTTAATTACCACCTGAGTTTCAGACCAACTACACCAATCTGTCTTTCTTTCTGTCTCTTCCCCTTTCCTCAAAACGCCCGTGTCCTAAAATTAGTATAAGGGTATTCATAACCCCTTTTACACGTGCAAATTATAAAAAAAAAAAACTTCATTTAAAGATGCGAAGCTAAAGTTGTTTATATTCTGGTTAAGAGAGCAACTCATGTCTAATCTATTAATTTATCGCAAATACATATATTCCCTGTTCAGGACCGGAGGTAGATAGGGTATTTCGAGCTCTTGTATCAAAGCGATGTGTCGACAAAAAACAAGAAAAACTAACAGTGTTCTACAATCAATTAACAATAAAGGGTTATTTATTTCTAGGTCGGCATTTCACATCCCTCCATATTGCATCTGTCAAATCCTAGTTCCTTCTTGCCTTTGCAATTTTACAATATGGATCGCTTAACTACCGCGCGCGTGATATCTGTGTATAAGTATGTTGACGCCGATTTTTCGAACAAAATCTTCAGCGATAAGACCTATTTCTCGTTCGGCGGCTACGTAAACAAACAAAATTACAGAATTTGAGGTTCTGAGAATCCCAATGTGATCATTGAGAGGCCATTACATCCAACACGGGTGATATTTTGGTGATCGGGCTGTATTTCTGTACAAATTTCGAAGGCGCCACTGTTACGGTATGATCAAATGATAACAAACTTTTTTTGGCCTGAGATTGAGCGACATGTGGTTCGAACAGGATGGGGCTACGTGCCATACAACACAGGCAAATTTGGCTCTTTTGCACGAAAAGTTCTCCGGCCTTTGAACGTCGAGATTTCCAAATTTTGATACTTTTTGTTTTATTTAAAAATTAAATCCTATGGCGGATCTTATTTCTTTCCAAATGAGGAAGGAAGCACCGTTACCGTAAATGGTCCTCGGTATAGAGCGATGTTAACCGACTTTCCGTGGCCAGAGTTCGACAACATCCATATATCCGAGCTGTGGTTCGAATAAGACGGCGCTACATGCCATACAAGCGACGCAACGCTCGAAGTGGTGAAGGAAAAATTTGGCGACTGGGTCATCTCACGGTGAGCGTTCATCAATTGGTCGCCGCGATCATGCGACTTGACACCCCTTGATTATTTTCCCTGAGGTTACGTCAAGTCCTTAGTCTACGTTAACAAACCAACCACTTTGGACGAGCTCGAGGCCAATATTCGAGACGCTATTGGCGGAATAACGCCGCACATATTGGACCGAGTCATCAAAAATTGGACCTACCGCTTGAAGCACTGCCAGCGAAGCCGAGGCGGCCATTTAAATGATGTGCTATTCCATATACATATAATGGCATGAATGTAGTTTTATTTAAATTTTATTTCCTATCGTTCTTATCTGGTCACCCTATAGTATCTCGCTAAAAAGAGTTTATTCTAGTGGTCTCTAAAGAAACAGATTAAATTCGCATAGAACTCATGAAGAAATTTCTGTGGGTTTATCGTATTCACAGAAGTGTCTTGCCTGAGGAAGACCTCGCCAAAGCTTAAATTTCAAAGTCTTCTGTTAAGAGATTCAATGGAACCTGCACGATTCGCACTAGTAGGTAGATGCAGATCGTTCACTATTTCCCTTGATGCAAACATGTATCGAACAATAGTTCGTGTATGTATTGATCCAACAAATCCTACGACGGCGTGGATATGGATAAAATCTGGAAAATAATCGTTATCGACGAGATATTGTTGACAGTTGGACATACAACCGGTGATGCTATAAGAGTCAGAGGAAGTTGTACTGTGGCTCATACTATTTTAAGCCGAGTTACGCTCCTAAAGATTTGCAGAAAGTGCATGTCATTTTCACTCCGAAAGCCCGAAAAACTACGGCTTGAGTATATAGAAACATTTGTTGAGTGAGTGTTTTTCGTATTAAACACTTTTTAAAACGATATAAAGCTATAATATCAACGTAGGCCAATCGACAAGTGTATTATAGGTATAACGTGGCCTACAGCTATACATACACACCTGAGAGGCAGAACGGTCTGTTAAGCACGTGGGCTAGCGGGAGTTTTTTTCGAACCGCACATACACGTAGGTTTTATGACGTCCAGAAGTTTTAATATTGATTTGAGTCATTAGCCCTCACGTGTTACGTAATGAATAATAATGAAATATTGGAATGGTGAACCAAATTAGAAATCGCTGCATTAAATAATAATGACTTGCGTATGTTTCTGAAATCGAAGAATCCATTGACGAATTAACGTCTACGAAAAGCTTCGATAGTGATGGATGAAAGCGGAAATGTTAAATATTGGAAAAAAATGCTATAGAAACTCAAACCAAACTTTGATTCGTGGAAATACCGCAACAGTGGCGAAAAAGCAAACAACAATTACCGATCAATTAGCATCATATCCATTACAAAGGCTGCTTTTCTATTCCACAACGGACCACTTACAATCAATAAATCAACTCATCGAAAAAACATACGGGAAAAATACAACCCGTCCATAACGGATCGTATGATACACTATCCTCAAAACTTAAGCACCAAAAAGTGGTGACATACGGACGAACGGACATGGTTAGTAAGAACAGCACAACTGAGATCAAAGGTTCAACATTCAATATGGACAGAGAAGTAGGACAGGGAGACCCTCTATCACCAGCGGTATAGCTGTGCAATATTGGATGAAATATATAGAAACATTGATAGGTGTAATAGTGGACGCCATGGCTCAGTGGTTAAGTGCGCGATCACCTACCGGTATGTTCAAGATTCGAATCAAAGAAAAAAAAGTTTTCTGGCGGTTCTTCCTCTCGCGAACGTCTGACAAACATCGGAGAATAAAAATTGTCATTAGAAGCTTCTCTCAAAATAAAAAATTGCCCTTCGGAAATGGCATAAAACTGGATGTCCCAACCATTCATGCGGCGGCCCACAGCACGCCACTATTGACCAAAGCAAAATATGCGGTATAGCGATGTTTGCCTTGAGCTCGACAATGGTCTGAGGTTTGCTAGCGTACACTTTGCTTTTCAAATAACCCAACAAAAAGAAGTCCGGAGGGGTCAAATCTGGAGATCTGGGTGGCCAGTCAATGTCTCCATTTTTTAACAGCACACGTCCAGGGAATTTTCGTTGCAGAAACTGCATTGTTTGATTTGCAGTGTGGCATGGTTGAAACTAGTAACCGTCTAGACCTTTTTCACACATTTGTGGGCAGACATAATGAGCCAACATTCACCGATATCGATTCCCATCGACTGTTTCGCCTTCTCTGAACAAAAGTGGCGGCTTGTTAACGGCCCCAGAGAGTGCGAAATGGGCATCGTCGGTCATCAAAATTTGCTTCCAAAAATCAGGTTCAGTGTCAACCATTCGAGCGACTGTTTGGTCGTATTCCACGTGACGTGGACGCTCTGTCGGCAATATTCTTTGAGTCAATTGCACTTCATACGGAAACAAATGCAAATCATCCTTCAAAATACGACGCAAGGTGGTTCCACTGACGCCAAAATGCTGAGCATGGTGACGATATGACACATGTGGGTTCTCGGCAACGCTCTCTCTTACCGCTTCAACCAGTTCACTGGAACGTCTTGAGGCTGAACTATAATAGTAGAATGCTTTCGTGCGACCACTTCCGAAACAGAGCGAATACACAGGATTTGTATTGTGTGACCATAATAGGTTTTTACTTTGATTCGTTAAGTTTCGTTCACTTTTGCTCACTTACGAAAGAGCGAATGGATTCGTTCTTTCGTAAGTGTACGTATGAAAACTTGACAAGCGGTCCCCCATTTAAGTACTAAAGCGCCCGATGGTGCTTGATTTCGGTGATCGGACGAGAACCTTTGCTTCCGAACACATACGCCTATTATGGGCTACATGAGCAATTGACAGTACTGAAGGAAACTTAACGTAGAATTACAACATTAGCTTCCGATTGCTTTCGACTATTATAGTTCAGCCTTTGGGCGTTGATGAACGGCATGTCAACGATCTCCCACTGTCCCGTGCTCAACAAAATTCGATACCAAACGACGAATAGTGTTGTCAGACGGTGCTTGTTGGCCACGATATTTTCGACGATATGCACGTTGAGTTAACACAACTGAACGACTATTTCCAATGTACAGCGTCACTATTTCGGCGCGTTGTTTCGGTGTGAAGCGATTCATGGTTAAAGTTGTACTGAATTGACGTTTCAAAAACATGTCTACTCAAGTCAATCGGTTGATAAATGTCAAAGTTATTCAATGTTTACATACCGACATAAAAGATGGCGCACCCTGTATATGTATACATATATATATGTATATATAATGTAGATAGGTAAAAAATAGAGGGAGATCAACTATCAAACCTTCGCCTTGCAGACTACATACATACATAGTTCTTTTTGTCGAAACTTCTAAAGGAATAGAGAAATTATGCAACAAAATTCGATGCAAAGTTGATCCCATTTTTAAAATCGTATAAAATCGAAAACACACGGAGGCAGATGTAATCTTGACAGCGTAGCTTTTACAAATGTCAAGTTACGACGCTAAAATTTGGAGGAAATGTTAATGACAGATGTGTCAAAATAAAAAAAAGACAAAAAAAAAAAAAAACGAATCAGATGATTGAAAGCGCCACACGGTAGTCATTCCTGGAACTTTGTGATCAAGGTAGTATATTTTATATATACAGATGTTTTCCACTTATGTTTGCCACATTTCATATTTTGTTCCGTCTACTTTCGGGCATACTTCCCATAAAGTTCCGCACGGTACTCAAAATTGTTTTCTTAGCAAATGGGTTGTAATTGTCGTTGTTTCAGCTACTTATCCATTAATCGGGTAATCGCGCAGCTGAAGAGGTGTTTTGTTTCGTGCGGGCATCTGTCAGCTATATTCGCGTCTAGGCGAGATCGGTATTTGTTGAGTAGACAAAATCGGCCTGAACGGAATTGAGCTATGATTGTCCTTGTTTGCTGTGGTAAGAGACGTTCTTCGTTGGCTTTGGGCGAAGTACGGATAGATAGATAGCATGAAGTATAGATGATGCCAATTTGCATTGAGAGAATCCCTCGCTAAGGCAATCGGATCAATTGACTTGAAATCTCAGTAGCTAACAACAGTTGGCTCAGATGTTCGAACAAAATTTAAATCTTAAAAAAGAAGAATAAGGTCATGTTTCGAAAACCCGCGAACATCAAGTTGGCCATACAAATTTACTCGCTCGGGGCTATTTCCAATGAAGACCTCCAGAAGGGTACAGTTATGAGCAATGAAATGCGTAGGTAAGGAGGTATTCACTACGGATAAGTGTAAGCTGATGTTTCTAAGCTGAACGTTGTTATTGTCTAATTGGTTAATATTTAAGTCACCTGTGACTACTATATGATAAAACCAATGTTCTCAAGGACATTAGTAACAGCGATTGTGTTAGTTATCTAAGGAGGTTTGTAAATGACATCAATCAAGCAAACTAGGGATGGCAATAGCAATATCATTTAGGGTTGGAAAGAGCCAAATTTTGGATACGCATAATATATAAACTTTCCCACCGTCAAAAATCAGATTAAACTCATCAAAATGACAGATAGACAACCCAGGGAACCTACTGCGGAAAATGTTTAACATTACCCTAGTTTTGTGAAATAGGCGGTAACTACCATAAGACACAGAAAAGTCACCCCCAGTTTCGTTATCGCTGATATTTGTTAACATATTCAATGAATATGAAGGAGACGGTTACAACAAAAGCGACAAAAATCATAGAAACGAACAGACATCTAGTATAAACAGACAAGAGATTGTTTTGATAAAAGGGGTTTTAAAAGAAAAGGAAACAAATTCATAAAGACAAAGATCAATAGAAAGTGATAAAAAAAGTATTAAAAAAAAAAGTTTTTTAAATGGTAGGCAACCCCGGCTGATGATCATTGGTTCCTTTATCATGTTGATGACTACGTGTTTGCTGCTCTTATTGGTTGTTGCCTTTGTCAACGTGAACAGTTGTTGCATTGCTATCACGTGTTATGTATACGATTACGAGGCCACGAGCGGTGAAAACGGTGAAAAGAAGATATTTTCGTTTTAATCTAATTGCGTGCTGCTGAATTTCTCTGTCTTGTTTTGTTAAACTCTCGTGCAAATAGATTGGTGAATCTGAGTTGAAAACAAGTACCGGGCGTGTATTTTGTGGAAATAACAAATAGCTTCGATCGTGATGCGCTTATCGTTTACAGGAAAATTTGACTATGATGACAGAGTCACTTCTCGATTTTGCGCGAAAAATTCCGCTTATGGTTGGTGGCTGAAACCCAAGTGAGTGGCACAGGTGGTTGAAAATTGTTTTAAGATTTTCATTCTCTACGTATGGTATTGCAATTAAAATTGCATCGGCGGCCAATCTCTTGCTAGTTCAGTGCATAAGTATTTTGTGAAAGGTTTTGTGTTCATTTTTCCATCTGAGGTTTCATTGTGTTTACTTCTTCCTTTAGGCAGCTGATTTCATCAAAACATACTTCAAGAGTAGTGACCCGATTGCTTAATTGGACAAAGTCGTGCGCTATTTGTTCAAGTTGTTCTGACATTTTGTTTTCGGTGATCACAATCTTTTTTAATAAATTTTCCTTCATTTCAAAAATTTTACCCAGCAAGTCAGTGTGATTATCCGTCATCGTCGGCCGTATAGAAGATGACAGTAGAAATGTGGTAGTACACAATTTAAATATGGAATTCGATCTCGTTCATATGACCACCGCGAGCACGTATGCAGCGATCGATTCTTTGGAGCCAATTTTCCATTACTCTTCTACACATATCGGCCGGAACGTTGGCAATTTCTCGTTCGATATTGTTCCTGAGCTCCTCTAACGTTATTAGCTAGTTGGCATAAGCCAACAACTTAACGTTACCCCATAAAAAGAAATCCATCTCACAAGCTGGTCATTCGACCAGACCATTTCTCGAAATTACACGATTACCAAACTTCCCCTTCAATAGATCAATTGTTTGACCAGCTGTGTGGCATGTGGTACCATCTTTTTGGAACCACATATCACTGATATCAAGTTTATCCAATTTTGGCCAAAAATAGTCCTCCAACGTGGCACGATAGCGAATTCCATTGACCGTAACATGGCGATCATTTTCATCGACGAAAAAATACGGTCCAATCACACTTCCGGCATGAACTCTGGTCACTTTTTATGGATGGAATGGAGTCTCTTGAAGCACATGTAGGTTTGTTTTCAGTACTTCGACAGGTGCGTTGTCTCACTAGCACAGGAACATTCAATAGTGAATATGTTCACTCGAATTTATCCACTATAGCACGCACAGTCTATCTGGTGGGACGATTATTACGACCGAAAATTGGATTGATTGATTGATTGATTGACGGCATTTTTATTAGCTTAATACAACACAAGAAAAAACAATCTAAACTTAAAAGTAAAGACAAAAAACTTAAAACTACTAGGAAGAACAGGTAGAAGGTATAGGGGTTTAATAGGAGGGGGGTGTTGGCAAAATCAAGACTTGGCTAGGTGGAATTGAGGAGATGCTGAAGGTAGTTTTGCTGCAGTGGAAGTCAAAAGTGTTTTCCATATTGTTAGCCAAACCAACATTCTGGACAGTGGTGCGTTATAAGCATAATTGGTGCGATGATAAGTGAGACGGAAGAGGGGAATGGACCTTAGGTTACGGGGATTGGTATTAAATGAGACTAGTTCAAGGAGCGCGGGGCAATCAATGTGACCAGTAATTAGCTGATGGAGAAAGAGTAAGTCGGCAATTTCGCGACGATTTTCAAGTGATTGAAGATTGATGATTTTTAGACGATTAGAGTAGGGAGGCAAGGTGTAACTATCAGTCCAAGGGAGACCGCGTAGGGCGAAACGGGTAAACCTGCGCTGGATGGCTTCAATACGTCGGATGTGGATAGCATAGTGTGGCGACCAAGCTTGGCTAGCATATTCGAGGATAGGTCTAACGAAGGTGGTATAAAGTGATTTGGTGACGTATGGGTTCGAAAATTCCTTGGACCAACGTTTTACAAAGCCAAGCGCAGAATTGGCTCTATTTATTATGTGGTCAATATGAGAACGGAAGTTAAGTTCCCTATCGCAGATTACACCTAAATCTGGTGAAACTGGTGGGACGAGCTCGTTGCTGAGGAAGTAGTTCCTATGGGTTGGTGGAAGGCGTTTACGGGAGTAGGTGATTTGCTTACATTAAGTTCGAGATGATTTTTCTGACACCAGAGAGGTGTCATCTTGAAGTGGGGGAGAATCGATGGGGGAAGATATGTATCTAAAGATTTTCATGTCGTCGGCATAGACAGAGATACGAGTCTTTGATAATGCAGTCGCGTCATTGATGGTCAGGACTAAGATTAAAGGACCAAGGTGACTGCCTTGAGGAACACCCGAAGTGGCCTTAATGGGGTTAGAGACAGAAGATCTAAATATAATCTCGTACTGTCGACCTTCCAAGTAAGATTTGATCCAATTGATAAAACCGGGTTGAAAACCAAGAGCTTTAAACTTAAGAATAATAATTTGGTGCGAGATTTTATCAAATGCTTTACTGAAGTCAGTGGTAATAACATCAATTTCGTTGCCATCTTCGAATGCACACAGCGCCTGAGAAACGAATTCAGTTAAGTTGGTGGTTGTCGATCTACCTTTAAGAAATCCGTGTTGGTTGGAAGAAAATAAGGATTTGCAATGAAAAAACATCGAGTCGTACACTATGCTCTCGAAGAGTTTGGGTATACGTGATAGTTTTGCGATAGGTCGATAGTTGGAAATTTCGTTTTTTGGATCTTTCTTGTGAATAGGGATAATGAATGAGTTCTTCCAAAGAAGCAGGAAAGATCATTGGGGAATGGACATAAGAAGGAAGTCAACGGTTGGGCCAAGTGGGTCACGCATTTTTTTTAGAACAATTGCGGGCAACCCGTCAGGACCAGGAGAGTAGTCATCCTTAAATTTATTAATCTCCTCTGCGACAAGTAACGAAGTGATATCAACCGAAACTAATGACGTTTGGGCGCAATTGTCCATATAAGAGAAGTAATCATGGTCTGGTACGAGGATGCGGTCGGTAAACGACTGGCTAAAAAAGTGAGCGAATAAGTTTGCGACAATTTTAGGATCTGACGAAGAAGTGTTGGCGAGTTTGAGTGTAGATAACTATCAGATTTTCGTTTGGCATTTATGAAATAATAAAAACGCTTTGGATCCGTGATAAGACTGGATTACATTCGGTCAAGGTAATTCTGGTAGAGAGCTCCGCATAGTTCGGCGAAGTGTGTAAGTGTGTGCCCTCTTAAAGTTGCGTCCACCGGGTCAGAATTTCGGTAGTAATTTTTAATAATTTCCAAACGTGGCTCGTTCGTGAACTTCATCATGATAAAAATGTAAACCTTGACTTACGTTTTGACATTGACAGATCATGAAAACAGTTTAAGGGTGTGTTTGTATTAAAATACAAAATTGTTATGTCCCTATTGAAAAACCCTTTAGTTTAAGTTTATCTGTAAGTTGGTGTAGGCTTTTTTTATGAGATACGAGTATTAACACTTTCTGGGGTTAATTAATTAGCAGCACTTTCATGGACGACTACTTAGATTGCATTCTGCTCAGAAATATTGTTGGTTGAAAAAATTTGCATACTTTTCGGGGGTCATCTTTGGGTTTTTCATTGAAAAATGGTGCCACATTGTTCTTACTTTTTGTTGGGTTTGGCAAAAATTCTGCGAAATAATTCCTCACCAATATGTACGTTTGTTGGATGTTGGAGTCCGTTGAATTTGTCGTTCGTATAGGCCGTGAAGTTGGGCCATCCAGCTTTGTTAAAAGTAATGATCATTCTTTACTCATTGGGTATAACCCCCATAGAGGTAGTTTAATTGAGTCAAACAATACAAAAGTAAATTAGAATTGGAATTCCAAATCAGTCTGTGGTTGTTTTCTTATATTCAATAAACTCGCTTATATTGTGCTATTTTTATGTATTCTTCACTTTTTTACAGGTCACCTTCATTCTGGAAATATTGTTATTGAAGATGAATGTGTGAAACTATTGGACATTGAAAATTACATTTTGGGAGTACCGGCATTCTATCGCCCATTCTTTGTCCAGCACAGTAAACTGCACTCGGCCGAAATTATCGATGTCTATTGTTTCGGTCATGTGCTCTTTGAAATGACAATGGGTTATCCACTACAGGAATCAGTTGCACGTCAAATAGGCGATTGCCCGGAAGCTTTAAGTAATAAGTTTTATGCTTGTTTAGTAAAATTTCCTAATTGTTACTTTTTTTTTATTTGAAGAAAATATATTAGAATTAATTTTATCGAAAGAGGCCTGCCGCGCTGGACTGCCAACATTGGATCAGCTCATGGAGCATCGATTCTTTGCTGAGCATGTGCCTAGTCTACATGAAATACTTAGCCCAGGCGAGGGACCGAATAAGCCACATTTTAAATTATCCATAAATGCCAAAGAACAAATTCGAATTGCCACGCAGAAATGTGAAAGTCGATTGAGGGACGAACAGAAATCGGTACAATTCGATGTGTGATTAATTGTTGGATTTGTCTTTTTATGTATTCGTTATTCTTTTAGGTTAAGAACCAGAAACGCCTAGTGAGGGTTCAGGAATTAATGAGTTCGGAAGAGGAGCGCAAGAAATCTAAGCAAAAAGCGGTAATAAACGGCCAAATTATTTTTCTTTTACTATTTGATGATGTGTGTATGTTTTTTTTTTTTTGTGTATTTGTGTAGAAATTGGAGCATAAACAATCAAAGTTGAAACAACAAAACTCACTACAGGCCAACAATGGACGACCGCTCTCATGCTCCGGAGGCGGAACGGTCGGTGGAAATATCGGTACATTGACTATATCACCATTTAACAGATCAGACAGCGTTCTAAGTGTAAATGCATCACAAGAAACTGTTTCAACACCTCCACCGTCTTCAGGAAATAGCTGTGAGTGATTTTTTTGTTTTGATATTCTTTACCACTTAGAACTGTGTTCTTTGAAGTTTGTAGAATCCAGTGATGGATTGAAAGAAAAAGGTATATGGAAGGGTTAAAGAGTGCACAGATAAAAAGAGTGAGGTAGCGATGCACGTTAATTTTAAATCTTTGGTAATTATTGTAGATTTTTGGGAATAGGGAGCAAGCCAAACTATTCCACATTCATGTTGAATAGTTCGTTTTACTTCTAAAATTTGCATTTATTACTAGTGTTCCATACTACAGTTTGGTTGGAGGTTAGCTGAGGTCCCTTTCCACTTATGTGCGCCAGCTTAGGTGAGGTCTTAATTTTCCGCGTCGTCGCTCTGAGATAAATTCGAAAACTTTCCGGGCAAGAGAAACATGACCGTTAACTGCTAAACCCATTTTTGCCGCTTCTGCCTCAATACGCGGATACGTTCGTGACAATCCTTCCAAGTATGAAGTTAAAGAAATCATATGACAGCGCGCCGCCTTGTCGTAGCCTTTTTCTGACATCAAAGGCTTCAGTGATGTTATTACTGACCTTGATGGAGCAGCGTGCATTCTCTATCGTTATCCTGCACAGACGAGTTTGATATGGCTATATAGCTCGCCTCTATAAATGCTATAATAGGCGACTTTAAAATCTATGAAAAGGTGTTGAACACCGATTTGGAGCTCTTGAGTTTTTTTTTCAAGAAGACTCCTGGCCCAAAACCACACTGATATGGACCAATGAGATTGTTGACAACAATTTTGAAGAGTTCAAATAATATGGCGGATAGGATCTTATATGCGCTGTTGAAGAGACTGATACCTCTGTTGTTGGTGCAGTTTAGAGAGTCTCCTTTCTTCAGGATAGGATAAACAATGCTGAGATTTCATTCAGACAAGTTTGTATGCTCCATACTAAATCATCCCCAATTGCTTTAAATAGCTTGGCAGTTAGATCGTCGGCTCCTGTACTCTTGTTGGATTTAAGCTTAGATATTGCTTTCTTTACCTCACTTTGGTCGAGTGGACGGATCTGTTGATCGTCATCGTTCGGGTTGAATGAAGCATTATGGCTAGCAGCAAAGTTTTGGTCTTCACAGTCGATTAACAGTCTGCAGAAGTGATCTTTTCAAATTCTTTGTACAGATTTTAACTCTACTACTAGATTTCCTTCGTCATACCTACATGCTTTGTCATACCTACTTGGCATGCTCTTTCAAACATAATTCCTGCTATAATACCTCTACTTTCAAAGAAGTTCTAGTGTAGTGTCGTAAAGCCCAAACAGATGTGCAAAATTTTGCGTGCAGTGAAATTCGAATACACATGTCAGGCTGCACTCATCGCAACACTGCACTGAAAAAGAGAGATTTCGTGACATAAGGGCTGGAAAATTCCTTAGACCAGCGTTTCACAAAACCAAGCGCGGAGTTAGCTCTGCTAATAATGTTATCAATATGACAGCGAAAATTTAGTTGTAGACGGAAGGGACGGGCTCGTTACAGATCAGATATGATCTAGAGACTCGTGGAAGACGCTTACACGTAATGGCTTGGCATTTGCTGACGGAAATTTTGCTCAAGGTTGTTCGCACCAGGTTCAAATCAGCTTGAAGTAGGCGAGAGTCAGTCAGTGGGGGATGGAATGTGTTTGAAGATTTTCATGTCATCAGCATAGACAGATAAATAAGAGTTTTCGATGATACAATCAGCGTCGTTAATAGACAAAATGAAAATCAGAGAACCAAGATGGCTACCTTTAGGCACTCCGGATGTGGCATTAAAAGAGTTGGTTACAGAGCATCTAAAGAGGACTTTGTACTGCCGTTCATTACGATAGGATTTGTTCCACGCAATTAAAGAGTTGAGTTGAAAGCCAAGAGCTTTAAGTTTAAAAAGGATTATTCCGTGCGAGATCTTATCGAAGACTTTGCTAAAGTCAGTGGCAATTATAGAGTTCGGAAAAGTGGGTGGATGCGTGGAGTTAATTGGAGAAGACAGAGTCAGTACCGATGACGCCGCCAGCCCAAAATCCACACCAAACAGTGACTTTTTCGGGATGCATTGGACGCTCTTGGATCTCATGTGGATTGGTATCGTCCCAAATTCGACAATTTTGTTTGATGACCCATTCATCCAGAAATGGGCCTCATCGCTGAAGATGATTTTTCGATAAAATTAGGGTCAGTTTCCAACTGCTGCAGAGCCCATTCAGCGAACACACGTCGTTGTCTATGGTCGTTAACCTTCAGCTCCTGGCCCAGTTGAATTTTGTACGGGTGCAGGCCCAAGTCACGACGCAAAATTCGCCAAGTTGTGGTCTGCGAAAGGCCGATTTCTTGTGAGCGACGCGAAATCGACTGCCTCGGATTCTCCTGCACACTCTCACGGACAACGGCGATGTTTTCGGCAGATCTTGCGTTTCGTCGACGTACGGGTGTTGGTTAATCCTCTCGGAAGGTCTATTATGGCGACCGTAAAATGGGCGAAGCACGCGGAACGTTGCCTGAACAGAACACCCATTTTGATAAAACAATTTTATTATTTGCATGTGTTGTTGAACGCTATGTCCGCCCACGGTGATTTGGCAAAACAGACTGAATAAATGAAAACCAATTTGACAGATGTAGCTTCAAAAATATGGCCGCTATCAACTGTCAAAGTTCGGAAGTCCCTATTGGAAGACCCCCTGTATAAGGAAATAATCGTAAATTTGAGGGGTAAATCAATTCCAAAGGCTAAAGTAATATATTTGAGTTAATTAGGATTTGTTTGTGCGAAGTGTTCTTATTGATTAAGACCCCAATAAATTGTTTCGAGGTCGAGTTGGTGGGGAAATTTTCAAAGTACCCTAAATATTGTTCTGGTGCTATAGGATTTGAAGGGTCAGTGTGTTTCCTTTAGGGATATTAATGATGGCTGGTGTTCTTTAATGAGTCATAGTTACGAGGGTGGGTCATTAAGTCCCTGAAAATTAACATAAATTGTGTCGTCACATTAAATTAAATTTTTTTTTTGTCAAGAATCATCTTTCAAAAGAACGTACCCAAATTTTCAGACAGATCTGTCAAATAGTTTTGTTGTGGCAGCCATTTTATTTAGACGCCTACTAGCATTTTCGTTAAAATGGACAAAAAGAGAATTTCGAGTGCTCATTAAACACTATTTTTAAACAAAAGCTAGACAAATATTATGGGGACTCTTCACCATCGATTGGAACCATTCACCACTGGTTTACTCAATTTCGGCCCGGTCGTTCAAGGACAAGTGACGCCGAACGTTCTCGTCGCCCAATTAAGGTCACCACACCAAAAATGGTCGACAAAATCCATGGTTTGATAATGGACGATCGGCGAGTGAAAGTGCGCGAGCTTGAAGAGGCCACAGGCTTACCACATGGCTCAGTGATTCCGATTTTACATAAATATTTCGACATGAAAAGCTTTCCGCAAGATGGGTGCCGCGTTTGCTCACAATCGACAACAAAAGCATTCGTTTGACAACTTCAAAGGTGTGTTTGGCGATGTTCCAGAAAAATTCGGCTGAATTTTTGCGCCGTTTTGTAACCGTGGATGAAACCTGGATTCACCACAACACACCAGAAACCAAGGAACGGTCAAAACAATGGACTTCTCCTGGTGAATCGAAGCTGAAGAAGGCCAAGGCGGGTTTGTCAGCAAACAAGGTCATGGCGACAGTTTTTTGGGATGCGTTATTCACATCGATTACCTTGAAAAGGGTAAAACGATCACCGGCGTATATTACGCAGAGTTGCTGGATCGATTCCAAGCCGATTTGAAGCAAAAACAGCCGCATTTGGCGAAAAAAAAGGTCGAGAAATTGTATTATTTGGAGGGCATTAAAAACTTGGAGAAACGTTGCATGAAGTGTATAGAGCTAAAATGAGACTATGTTGAAAAATAAAATGTTTTTATACCGAAAAGAGTGTTCCTTATTTAATTTTCAGGGACTTATTGACCCACCCTCGTATTAGCATAACCTCTGATCTTCTATTGCAGAACATTACAAATTATATTGGCATAAAAAAAAAGTCAACAGAATTGATATTATAATAAATTATTACTTTTATATTATTTCCAGCATCTCCATTGCCTCCAGTGCCACCGTTGCCGCCATCAGTTCCTATTTTCGAGCAGCCCCTATCACCAAGCGGTGCAGATGATAACGAAGAAGGTACTCGTTCGGCTTTATTGGAGTCAATTTGCAAGTTCAATCGCGGATCTTTGCGTAAAGTTCGATCAAACGATTAGATAAGAATAAATAGAACAGAGATGACATTCTATTTGAGAATGACTGAAATTACTGAAGCAGAGTAGGGCTGTAAAGATACCGAAATTTGGACCAAAGTAGTTAAAATTAAAAAAAAAAAAAAAAAAAAGAAAAACAAAAAACTAAAAATAATCAACTGGTAGACTTTTTTACCACACTATATTAAATTGCGCTGATTACACATTTTATAAACGTCATAATAATAAACTGACTGCAATTTTAAAATTAACATAATGTAATCTCAATGCACGCGCGTGCGCATATATTAAGATAACGAATTGTCAAAATATTTCGGTCATATTTGCTTGCGGTTAGCGTACGTATTGCACTATTAATTGCGCTGTAACGATATCAAAATGAAAATACTCCTCAATGTCATTAATTTTAACAGCATTAGCTTTAACATTATTATTTGTATTTTTTTTTTTTATTATTTAGTCACAACAATCAGAATATTTATTGCACCAAAGTCGAGTTTATTTTACTGTGAAACATTCCACAATTTGATTTCGAATGTAATTCGTTTTTTTTTTGTTTTTTTACTTTTTAGACGTTTTATCAGTTATAATATACATATAATATCGATTAGTAATAGACTCAATAAGAGCGTGGTGTTAAATAGATTTTAGCCAACGAACAAACCATGTTTGTGTTAGTAATTGTCGTTTGAGTTTGTCGTGAATGTTAATATAGTAACTGTTTTGCAGCACTAATAATAAAGTTAGAAGAAAATAATTAAAAATTTAGATATAGGTCTCTCTCTCTTAATTCTTATAACAGAACAAAGTAAAACAAACTCACTGTCCTCCTTTTATTTAACATCCTTATATAAAATTTTCCCTGGAACCGGATGCATTGCATTATTTTAAGTTGAGAGCTTCGGCGTTGTCTCTAAGTCATGTACATTTAAAAATTTAGGAAATTGAAATATTTTTGGAAGAAATTTATGCAAGGCACTATTTTATTAAAATGTCCAGTTGTGTCTATGATGTGTTATTATAACTATAAAAAAAAACAAAACAAAAAAAAAAAAACAACTACAATTAAGATGACTGTTAAATGTGTACGCTAAACAACTATATATAAGAAACATTTTCTATATACAACATAATGGATACATATACATTGTAAAACTCATGTCCAAATATTATACAAAAACAAAAACCTTATATATATATATTATATTCTCCCATATCGTATTTACATAACTTTATTATACACTCTTTTTTCACAGCATTGAATTCTTACCGTAAAACCAATGAATAGTAATTTAGTAGTACATATACATATGTATGTATATTTTATTCTGCAGGATGTCAAAATATAAAATTATAAAAAAAAAAAAACTAATTAATTGATGGTGTCTAAATCTTTATCAGATAATTACATTTATACAAATAAGTAAAAATAAACACTAATTATGAACAAATATAGTAAATATACTAAATGTACACCCATTTGCATGTCAGGTATTCATGTGTTAAATGTGTTAGCACAAAACTAATCTTATAGAAAAGATCATCTTTTTTAATATGTTTGCAATAATTTTGATTAAGTTAATAAACCTGTTGCATAAATGTGAACAATTGTGTTTTCTTCTTTCATTTAACAATTCAATATAGTTCAACTTCGGGTGTATGATCATCCCTATTCTTGTTCAAAGCTCTAATAAGGTAGTCTTAAGGCTGAACTATAATAGTCGGAAGCAATCGGAAGCTAATGTCATAATTCTACGTTAAGTTTCCTTCAGTATTGTCAATTGCTCAAGTAGCCCATAATAGCCGTATGTGTTCGGAAGCAAAAGTTCTCGTCCTGTCACCGAAATCAAGCACCATCGGGCTTTCGTAAGTGAGCAAAAGTGAACGAAACTTAACGAATCGAAGCAAAAAGTTATTATGGTCACACAATACAAATCCTGTGTATTCGCTCTGTTTCGGAAGTGGTCGTACGAAAACATTCTAATATTATAATTCATCCTTTACTGTTAGGTAAATGGGTGTGCTTGTTGACATGCTTGTTAACGGCTCACTTATAAAAGGTGTCCCAAAATTTACGCAAGATTGGAATTTTGCGCCATTTGTGCAGTAAAGTGTAGTCAACGAAAAAAAAAAAAAAAAAGACTGCGTGATAGCTGACTGTTCAGGGTTATTAGAAATGGAGTGCTACAACGAGTTGTCATTCGGCGAATTCCAAGTAGGTACACCAAATTTGCTATCCGCTAGTAGCAAAATCAGGGGTCGAATTACGACATCAGTTAACGAGTGAATGAAATCCATACGCTATCGAGTGATCGAGTAACTACATTGGGATGATCACACAAGAATGGTCACGTATCGAGTGCACTTTGAAGATTGTACCAGTACAATTCTACTACATTGAATTGAGATGGCTGACAAATGTCAAAACTATTTATTTTTGTGGGAGGAAAAGTTTTGTATTTATCGTCTTCAATTAAAAATTTAATATTTACTTTATTTTTGATCTTCTGATTCAGAGGATGATCGCTATGAGTGTATTGAACGAAGACGCTTAAGAGATAAAAGCGATCCCTTTCCTTTACAAGACTCTACTTACGTATACAAAACTATAATTTTCTGAAAATATCTTTCACAACATACACATTTGATTGCAGTTCTATCAAAACAGTCAGGGCAAATAAGAGTGCATTTTTATTTATACTGGAGAAGATCAATTTTAGAGGATGCACCTAAACCGCTGTCCCAGCACATAATATTTACCAAAATCTCCTTTTGCAGAGGGTTAATTTTATTTAAACTCAACGTGAAATAAATTTCAAATAATAAATTTAACCAGACGCAAAAATAACAATAAACAAAGATATTCTCAAATATTTCCTCCCAAATGCACCTCAGCTCGTCAGCAGAAACCATATGGAATAAATAAATACACGATCACTGATGAGAGAATGCCAAATTTCGATACTCGATACTCGATCTCTTAAGCGGTCATGTCAAATCAACATTTATCAGTCACGTGTTGCTCGATAACTGATGCGGTAATTCGACCCCAGGGAACACCCTTTTGCCCTTACAACAGCTGATATCTAGAAACTCACTATATTTACTAGAAATGGGCAACTATCGGTAGTCATCACTTTCGATAATTCCCGATACTATTCGATTGTTTTAATTGAACCTTTTAATAAAATCTGGTGAAACGAACAAAAAAAAAACAGTCTTAGGCTGTGCAAAATGTTAGTACAATTCAATATTTTGTGTAAGAGAATACAAAATCTCTTACTTGAAAGTGAAACGTTTTGAAGTATGAGTATTCAAAAACTTCAAATGAAATAGCATTTAAAGTCAGTTTCTAAATGCGTGCACGATCCGTTTAGTTCACTTCACTCAATTTAGGTTGCTCTAAGAAAGTAACGGTACTACATGTCAATGGCATATATTTTGGCATAAGGTTGGCAGTCGTGAGAATAAAAAACAAACATTTTGAAAAAGGAGTAGGCTGAAAACACAGGAGAGCTGAAAGCAAGAAATGCAGCATCGAAATGGTTTTTAATTACGTGCGCGCAACTGTATGTTCTGAACTTTTGATTACCTCACACACTTCAGCGAGTTAGTCCCTAAATTTTTGGTGGACTGTGGGATCAGGAAGTCTGTCAGTATTATGCTTAAGAATCGGCGCGTTCCAAGTACACCAAATTTGCTATCCGCTAGTAGCAAATTCAGGGAACACCCTTTTGGCCTTACAACAGCTGATATCTAGAAACTCACTGTATTTACTAGAGATGGGTAACTATCGGCAGTCATCACTTTCCATAATTCCCGATACTATTTAATTGTTTTAATTGAACCTTTTAATAAAATCTAGTGAAACTAACAAAAAACTGTCTTAGGCTGTGTAAAATGCTAGTCAAATTTTAATTAGATACTAACATTTTGTCAAGACCTAATCTACTGAACTCCAAAGTAACTAAGAATCGTTTCCTTTTTAAAATAAAATCCCGAAGCGAAATAACAATTTCTTCCTAACTAACTGATTATATACAATGTCATTGACTTTAGTTGCCAACGATTCAGATTATCTACTTGTTTTAATTATGGAACGATTCTATCGATAACACTTTCCGACTATCGATTTTCGATTTTTCATTCCATCGAAGACATTGAAATATCAAAGAGCAGTCTAAAATGAAATTTGATCAAATTTCATTGATTTGTAATAGAAAGATTAGTAAGTGGTAGACTAATCCTAAAAGATTTTAATTGAGAAACAAATAATTTCGAGCATTCACTGGATATATTCATAATTATCGATAGTAAACGATAGTTTTTGTTTTTTAAATATCGACTGTTTTCGGCATTCATTCGAAGACCCCATCGCTAATGGATTGTATGGACAGATGACGTTTTTCTCTTGTTCTTATCTAGCTAAGAGTTGTAGCGAGAATTTCTTTGCCATATCCTCTTCACATTTCCCCGCTAGCGCTAGTAGCGGAAATTTTTGATGGCCCTGTCATGCTGGTACATTGTTCATTAACAAGGCCAGCTTCTTGTGAAAGACGACAAAATTCTCCACAGATGGCGACTGTATTGTGAAAGACTTCTGAACGAACAGTTTACCCGGGTGTACTTTCCAAGAGCCGCTCCTAACCATGACGAAGTATCCGACATTACTGTCGAAAAAGTTAGGAATGCGGTCAAATACTCAAAAAAGAAAAAAAAGCGGTTGGACCAGACGAGATACCCTCTGAGTTCTGGAAGAAGATAGGAGACATTGACATCGTGTCCAGATGGCTCATGATTCTTATCTCGAAACTTATGAGCGGTGATACAATGCCTAATCAGTGGAGGGAAAGTTATCTTCTTCCTTTGCAATACGCGAAACTGCGATAACTACCGTTCTGTCAAGTTGATGTCACACACCATGAAGATCGACTGTGGAATATAATACGGCTATCCGAAGACCAGTGCTGGTTTGCCTCGGGTAAATCAACAACATATGCAATCCAAAGTATAAGGATCATAATGGAAAAACATCATGATTCCTTAAAGGACTTGCATATGGTGTTGGTTGATTTTGAAAAAGCCTTTGATAGACAACCAAGAGATCTCCTATAGGTGGCGCTAAGACAACGAGGAGTTCCAGAAACCTACGTGCGCGTGATCATGGACATGTATGAGGGAGCAAGGACAAGAGTAAGATGTCAAGCAGGAGTCACCGAAGAGTTCCCAATCAAAGTCGGTGTACACCAGGGAAGCGTCCTCATTCCTTTGCTATTTATTGCAGTCCTTGATTATCTGCTTGAAGGATAAGTGACGGACCCCAAAGTGCATCGGTTATTCTTTGGTGACGATGGAGCTATCATAAGTGAAGATCAAACGTTTTAGAGGGAAATGGGTACTGTGCTGCCCGTTCTCCGATCCACACCGACCTATTCCAGACATTTACTTGATTGGGAAGCCTGCCAGCACTTCCTGAGGTCAAACCGGCAAACTCCACAGGCGGACCAGTAGGGATGCAGTAAAGTGGGAGGGTGTGATCCTTCTACTATGGATCATAACCTCGTCGTAAGGAAAAAAAAAAAAAAAAATGTGAAAAGATTAATTCAAAAATGCAGGGTGACTGGATCAATTATTGATCTTAGACACTGGCCGTCCTTCAATAAGTCGTTCAACACAAAACATCGAAGTAGTTCGTGAGAGTGTTGTTGGGAGTCCAGGAACATTAATTCGGACATTTCGAGAAGCTCTCTACAAAATCGTCTTCTGCGACGAGGCTCATTTTTATCTTGATGACTTTGTTAATCGTCAAAATTGTCGAATTTGGGGTTCAGAAAATCCACGAGTGATTGTTGAGAAGCAAATGCATTCACAACGTGTCACTGTTTGATGCGGATTTTGGGCTGGAGGCATCATCGGACCATTCTTCTTTGAAAATGCGGCTGGTCAGGCAATAACAGTTAATGGTGCTCGCTATCGCGTCATTATAATTCTATTTGTGTGCCTAAATTGCAAGATATGGATATGGACGACATGTGGTTTCAACAAGACGGTGCTACATTCCATACAACCCGAGAAACAACTCAATTACTGCATTAGTCGTTTCCTGGTCATGCAATTTCCAGTTTTGGTGATCAGCCGCCCAGATCATGCCATTTAACGCCGTTGAACTTTTCCTTTGGGGTTTTTTGAAGTTTAAGATTTATGCCAACAAGCCCACTCAAGGAACAAATCTCTGGTGATGGGATGCGATACAAATGCGCACCATATACAATGGGATGGCAAAAATTTCAATAAAAGGGGTGAGTCTATTTTCGAGTTTATTCTCTCGACCAATCTTGTACTATGTAATAAAGGCAATAATCCTACGTATCATAACAGAATTAGGGAAGAGATTCTGGACCTCACCCTGAAGAGTAATAATGAGCAGCTTATGATAGAAAACTGGACAGTATCTCTAAAAACTCTTTCTCAGATCATTTTAAGATTTTCTTCACAATAGACATATACCCTCTCAAGCAAAGATCTTTTAGAAACCCCACAAAGATAAATTGGGCGGAATACATTAAATGGACCAGCCAATGGATACCTCATTCCAGGGACGAAACAAATGGCACATCTATCGATTCTGCTGTCCAGTTCATTACTGGGAAAATGAACCTTTAATAAATCCTGTCCCATCTCTTGTAATCGTAAGCCCACTAAGGCCACTTGGTGGACAAACTAACTTAGAAAACATAGAACAAAGGTCAGGAGATTACATAATAAAGGAAGAACAAGTAAATCAGGCGTAGACTGAACCACATACGGGTCCGTACCTAATCTTTAGACACGTGATATTAGAAGAGCAAAAACAGAGTCCTGGTACAACTATTGTGAAACAATTGAAAACACTAACTAGATTGCCAGACTATGCAAAGTTTTATCCAAAGACCCATCAGTCGCAGGATATCTCAAGCGCAGTGATAACTCCTGGACGGAGTCAAGCCAAGAATTGTTAGAACTGTTAATGGAAACACACTTCCCAGGGTGCAGCGATCTCGTTCCAAACGCTACTACCCCTCAGTTCGTTTCAAACTCAGTAACAAATGATGATGACGACAATATCATTACAGGGCAAAGGATAGCATGGGCGGTTAAATCATTTAAACCATATAAATCTGCAGGACCAGACAACATCATTCCAGCCATGCTTCAACATGCTCTAGCAAGAATCACACTCTGGATTAAAGTAATTTACCACAGCTAGGTTATTTACCGAACTATTGGAGAGAGGTAAAAGTGGTCTTCATCCTTAAGGCGGACAGACCAACCCATAATTCCGCAAAAGATTTCAGACCAATTAGCCTCACCTCGTTTCTCTTGAAAACACTGGAGAGATTAATTGATCTACAATTGAGAAGCATTGTCAATGAGCACAATTTATATAGCACTCAACACGTATACTTAAAATGCAAGTCCGTAGAAACTGCCCTACATGATGTTGTCTCATTCATTGAGAAAAACATTCACTTCAAATAATATATTCTAGCCGCATTTTTAGACATCGAAGGGGTGTTTAACAACCTAAATACGACATCGATAAGTGCAGCATTAGTTAACTAGGAGTAAAAACAGAATAATCAACTCCGAATTAGATGAGAGCATGGTAAAGAAAACAGTTACAAGAGGAACCCCGCAAGGAGGAGAACAATCTGAAGATCCTCAAAACCAAAGGTGAAAACAGTTGACATAGCAATCATGATCAGTGGGAAATACTTACCTACAATCAGTAACCTCATGGAATCTGCACTAAAAGAATTGTCCTCCTGGGGAGAACAAAACGGTTTAAGTATAAGCCCGACTAAAACCGAACTGGTTCTGTTTACCAATAGAAGGAAAATAGATGAATTTGATCCCCCTAAACTGAATGGAATTCCTCTGAATCTCTCCACAACAGGTAAATATATCGGAACCATCCTTGATTCGAAGCTCACCTGAAAAAAGAACACGGAAGAAAGAATGAAGAAAGCGCTTTGCGCATTCTATGCGTGCAAGAAAACCTTTGGTAAATAATGGGGTCTGCGTCCGTCCATGATCAACTGAATGTACACGGCTATTGTCAGATCCATCCTTATTATTATTGTATGGTGGAATGCAAAAGACAAAACCAGCTATCTTAAAATACTCACAAAGGTACTGCATAAACATAGCAGGAGCACAGAGATCAACACCACATGCGGGTTTAGAGATGACGCTAAATATCCCTTCCTAGATACGATGCACAGCTGCCAAAAGTACGATTCATCTCAAACAATTGGGCGCATGGAAGCAAAGCTCCTATGGACACGGATCTATACTCAACAGGTATAGTATAACCGATCTCGACAGAACAACAGATTATATCATACTCTACATAGATTTCGACAAGAACTACTCCACTTTTATTCCCGAAAGGCAAGAGTGGGACAGGCAAGAAACTAAGATTACAATTTTCGTTGATAGTTAAACGGCAATCAAAGCACTAGACAGCCAGATTGAAACAGTTTCCAGATGCCGTAATAGGTTGAACAGAATATGCAACACCCATGACGTAACTCTCTGCTGTGTTCCTGGGCATAGCAAAATAAAAGGAAACGAGACAGCAGATGAACTAGCTAAAAAGGGATCAGCATTGGACTTTCAACATACTCGGACATCAGTAGAAACTCCAATAGGTGAACTAAAATGGAAAATAGACATAAAAACAAGGGAACTGATTAACTCCGCATGGTCCACAAGAAGCGACTGTGTCATATCTCGCAGCTTTGGCCTACAGTGGATAAAAACAGAACAAAAAGCCTACTAGCGATGAATAAAAAAGAAATTCGAATCTTGTTAGGCATGCTAACAGGACACTGCGCGATAGGGGGAATGGCTGCTAGACTAGGCATCAATACGCCCGAACTGTCAAGATATAGAGGAGACAGAAACCATCAATCAATTGTTATTCGATTGCCCAAACCTTCAAAACTGCCGCCTCCTAGAAAACAGGCTTTTTGACGTTCTAGGGGATCTCGTACAAGTTCCACTTAGGAACATGATAGGCTTCATAAAGAGCGCAGGCTGGTTTGCAACTGAACCCACCGCAAGACAAAGGTTTTAAATACAGGTTCCACACAACAAAATGGAAACACAATGGACCGTATGGCCCCCGTGATAAGCCACGACTATAGGCTCAACCATAACCAACATTGGAAAACATAAGCTAATGTCATAATTGAAAGAAATGCTTCCCTATGTTCTGTCAATTCCAACCGATGACCATAATATTTTTCCTTGCATACCTATCTGCCCTTTTCTTTTGAAACATAATCCCATACTCTTTCCTTTTTCATTTTACTAAAATACAATAAAATTCATCTCTTTTATCGAAAAGGCACTTATTTTTGCGAAGACTTTCTATTAATATGTGCACCAATTCGTAATTTACATAACAAACATGCCAACTGTCAAATTTACATATGCCATGAGCGACTGAGACCGCTCTCTCTTATGTTTGCTCATGTTTGCAAAAGTGAACGAACATTTAACGAATCGACGCTGGGTTTATTATGTGCTGGATGATAAGATTGTGAGTATTCGTGGGTTTACATATGCGTGCATATGCAGGCGAATGTTCATTATGTTTTTCACTTATCTCTTTATAAAGGGTGGGCCATCTGTCTGCTCTATTTAACGAACAGCTGTATCAATATTATGATTAAGTACCTGAATCGTTTCTGCATTATCAGCATAACATCGATCTTTTACGGCACTCCACAAAAAAAGTCCAACTGCGTCAAATCGCAACTTCGCGGAAGCCAAGAAACATCACCGAAACGGCTGATTACGCTATTATTGAAATTAGTGCGCAAAAGATAGATTGTTGGACGGCTTGTATAGTACGTAGCGCCATCTTGCTGGAACCAAACATCATCCAACAACACGAGGATAACTTGTGTTATCAATTAGCATGTCAATCTCACGAACTTTCTTCACAAACTTTCACGGTTGGTGCATTATTTCGACCGAAATTTCTTTTCAAACTTCGCACTGTTTCGGCAATACAGCACTTACTTTAGAAATAAGTTTCCAATATTTTCCAACGTTTTTCAAGCGTAAATCGATTAATTTCGAACTGCGGAAATATATTACTGTTCTGTCAATTGTTTGAGCGCAAAAGAGCTGTCAGTGTCAAAATAACATGTAATTCAAAAAGAAACCAGGAGATGGCCTACCCGTTGGTTGGTCTGTGTTATAAATACTTAATATAAGAGGTTCCGGGGTCTTGTAAAGGCTGAAGACCGCTTGTCTAAATCAAAGAAAAAAAAATTGTTCCCAAGATTATTTAGTTTTGTGCTCAATGGAAGATTAAATTAGATTTTAACCGGATTTAAAAAAAAATCTGTGTATATTGCAAATGAACATTATAGGGACACGAACGTACGATACGATCTAGTCTTGTACTTCATTTTTGATTCTAATCGACATGTTTTATTGCGCTAATTTCAAAATAATGTAATATGCGATCTACGGCTCGAGTAGATAAAACGTTATTCTGTGAGATTATTTCTTTATTTTTTAGTCTATAGAACAATTCAAGTTCACACTATACTATTCTTCGCAAATTCTTTTCTTACAAGGTCTCTTTCCTCTCAAATCACTTTATCTCATTCCAATTACTTAATTCACAAATCCAAACTAATTACTTCTTCTTGTTAACTCTTAACTTTCAATTTATCACAAAATTACAACTTCGCCGATTATCACTTTTCCAATCTCTTCGTGCGGTTCAAAAACTAACTGCCTTGCCTCGATCGCCATCTGTCCTTATATAGTCGCATTTCTGATAGCCAGAAACTTCTAACAAATTCTTTGACCACTGGAACAAGAAAATTCTGATGTAATAATTCCAAGATGACAGCTGTAGCCAATAATCTCTTGCGGTTATAATTCTCTTGCGGTTATAATGCTCTCTTAATTCCGCGACGTCGTATTAGACATAATCCGTCTCTTACCGTGGACACGAACCTCGAATGAAAAGACACTTCGGAATGTGTTGCATCTTTTTGGGGCGTAGTTATTATGCTACATTATGTTACAATAATAATCAAATAAAGTGATGTTCGTTCATTAATTGTTCAGTTATCTCTATTTCAGCATCTAATTTAATTTACACTTTATAGATTAAAAAGAAAACACTTTTAGAGAGTACAATTTAAGCAGAAGTTTTTGAGCCGCTTCAACTGTCAATTTTATTTACAAAATTTAATTTAATTTATTTTGTAGCTCTTTAAACGATTGAAACAATTTTGGAAATATTTATTTATATACAAAATGTCGGGAGACCATACTGCAAGAGAAGTAAGTAGTTATTTGTTGATTTTTAAAATTCCTAAAGGCAACCACAGCTATTTTCAAGATCTTATGAGAATGTCGTAATCGTAAGGTTTATGGTAAAGCGGTTCCGCGGTAGCAGGGGCGTTATGGAACAAGGAGCGTCAAAGTGTGGAAGCGAAAAGTTGTAAACTATTGACGCAAAGCGGGGACAACGAAGGAAGAGTCGCAATGTCTGTCTGTTTGTATATCTGAGTATCTGTATGAACTTGCCAATTATGTCAGTGCCCCACAAGACTCCAGAAGATGTTCTGGAGTCTCACTGTACTCATTGCAGAATCTGCAAAGGCCTTCGTTTATTATACCTAGTTTTCTTAAATTCTCCTCGAGTTTACAGTGCCCCGTTATAAAGCCCGTTAGGATACGTAGATTATTCTTGTTAAGGCAGATGAACGCTTCGAATCTCTTCCAGTTGTAGTGTCCCAGAAGTTACTTAGCTTGTCACAGACCTGAAGTATTGACCCAGATTCTCTCCCTGTTTTTGTTCTCCATCTTCCTGAATTCTTCGCGTATGGGGTGATTTCCTATTCTGCAGAATGGTTCAGGTCCATTAAAGGATTCTGCAGCTCCTTATCTTGCCAAGGAGTCTGCTTCTTCGTTGACCTCTATTCCAACGTGGCCAAGAATCCAATAGAGGGTTACCCTGTTACTGCTACCCAATTCATTAAATTTGTATAAGCATTCCCACACAAGATTTGATTTAATGACATGGGAGTCAAGTGCCTTGATAGCTGCTTGACTGAAAATATTGCTATGTCGCATTTTTTGCATCTTCTCGAGATTGAATTGAACACATCTACCTTCAGCTTGAAAGATGCTGGTACTTTTGCCCATAGGTTCTGAGTACTTTGTTCTTGTATACCATTACCACTTTATTGAGTGGTTACTCAATCCGTATATAATGGACTCATTGCTCCAAATCTTTTTGTTACTTAACTTTGTAAGGAATTGTTTATCAAAGTTAAATTTCCTGATACTATCGTTCCTAGGGATTGCTAGAAGGGCGAGTTTCTTGAGAAGTGCATCATATTCTTTTGAATTGATGCATTTCTCCATCCCGATGCCTTCTTTTACCATCCTTTGTTTTGCGTTTTGCTTAACTACAATATGAAGCGGAGTTAGTTTTAGGAATACTTCCATGGCAGCAGTTGGACATGTTCTCATTGCTTTAGTAATACAGAGGCAAGCAAGTTTTTGCACTTTAGTGAGTGTATCCCTCGTTGTGATTAGACTAGTTCGTTTGGCCCACGCTATCGCTGCATATGTGATCATTGGTCTCACAATGTTTTTTTTTTTTTTTTTTATAATTTGCACGCGCCAAATGGGATATGAATACCATTAAATTATTTCAGGGCACAGGCGTTTGTAGAAATTTAGAGAGATAGAGAAAGAAAGATTGGTGTAGTGGGTTTGAAACTTAGGTGGTATTAAGTTTCAGTAAACTCCAAGGGTGGCTGTCCAGATAACTGGGGAGCTTGTTTGTTTTGCTTTTTGTCGTTGCTCATGATTCACAGTATTTTTTTCCCACCACCTGATATCATCACGATCAAGTTGCATTTAAGCCATATGACCACTCTACTGCCAGTGTTATGCCTTCGCAGTAAAGTTGACTAAGCTTTCGCAATTGATCGACTTTTTTATTTATTTCAGACGAAATAAATAGATGATTGTTGAGATCAGGATTTGAACCGTGAACCAAGAGCGTGACAAGCGTTGATGTTACTACTACACTACGGCCACCCTGTTGATATACATCCATCCCAGAAGTCCCCAAGACTTACCCCTACATATCATGAGAGTACGGGTGGCCTTTTTGAATATCTCCTCTGTGTGCTTTTCCACATCAGTTTACTATCTAGGTGTAATCCTAGATATTTCACTTCTTTTACTGGTGTTAGTTACGTGCCCGACAGCCGAATTGGCTTCCTTTTCTTCGTAAATGGTACTATTGCAGTTTTTGCCGGGACTATGTTGAGCCAAGCCGTGCAGCACTATACCTGATGTCCCTTTGTATTTCAAACTTTCCTCTGGCAATCAGTACTATGTCATCAGCTTGACAGTTGATTCCGAGGTTGGTTAACTTTTCAAGTAATTCATCCACAACTAGACTCTACATTAGAGGAGATAGTACTCCTCCTTATGGGCATCCTCTTCTTCTGTTGACCTTAATGATTCTACGCGACGTCTGAGTTTCTGCTGATCTTGTTCTCAGCAACCCGTACATCCACTTAGATACTGTTCTGCTGACTACTTTTCTGTCCTCGTTTAATGGCTTCGTGTGAAGTATTATCAAATGCCCCCTCGATGTCTAGGAAGGCGCGGAGAACAATCTCTTTCATTTCAAGAGCGCCCTGTATAGTTTCCGTCAACTGGAAACTGTATGCATGTTGACGGTAATGAAGTGAGGATATGTTTAGTACGTCCTCTTTTATGTAGTTGTCCACAGCTTTTTACAATGTTTTAAGAAGAAACGATGTTAGGCTGATTGGTCTGTATGGTTTCGGCTGTGTTGGGTCCTTTTTCCCCACTTTTGGTATGAACATAACCTTCGCCCATCTCCACTGCTTTGGAATATACCCTAGACTACTTTTCTCAACTCTGGTAACAAATGTTTTGGTATTCCAAAATTATCAAAATTTTTCAAATACCAAGGGATTGCACTTGTAGTTAAAAATCATGAAGTACAACGTAATATTTCAGTGCCAAAGTATTTAAGTACACAAGTCTTATCCCACGGGATATGTGCGAAGCGGGTCTTCAATGCTCTTTGATACATTTTCGTTGAGTTCTCGGCCGACTATGATCGTATCGGACATCAGTGTCCTGAAACAGATTTCAAAATCGGTCGGTTTTGCTACCTTTCATGTACGTTTTCCAATATAAATCTTCAGTTATTACTATTAGCATTAAAGTTGAAGATTGACCTCCCAAGTCCGTTCCAACAAATAATATTCTCTTATGAAATTGTAAGAACAAATCAGTCACGCTCACACAGTTGAACTCCATTTGCAATTTTTTTTTTTTCAAAAAACTACATCGGCTGAGAGTTTGGTTGTTCCATGCGCTGGGCATTCAGTCGGTTTCGAGATAAATGAAGTTAAGTAAAAAGTCGAATAGGAGTTGCCGGTGTAGTTGGCGAAGCTTTGTAGAGCCCCTTGGGAATACTGTTAATCCCTGCCGCCTTGTTCGTTCTGAGTGCCTTGATCGCGGTAATAATCTCATCTCTCCTGGGAGGTCCAATTGGAATTTTATAACGGTGGATAATGCTGCATTCCTCAACTGAACCTCATCCGAAACCACCAGAAGACCTTTCGAATTGTTGATGACTTGCTGAATGAATCTATAACCACCTACCAGGTGTATAGAAACTGGTGCACCGTTCTGCTGTTGCATCTACTTGATGAGCGCACACTATCCTGTACTACTCTCATTTGTATACAGTACTGGGAGTCAAGCTTGCTTTTACTCTCTGCGCGGGTGTAATCCTAACTTTAAGTTGTTTCCACACCTCGTTCCGCCTTCAAATATCTGCGGATAATCACGTGTTATGGCATCTCTGTGATCTCACCGCAATACTTTCTGCTCTAGTTTTAGGTACTTTTTTTTGTTGTTGGCTCATCAAAGCGGGTGGTTTTCCAAGTCCTCTACGTTCTAAAGTTGACGTTCACCTTCATAGACCACAACACGTTTTTCCTAATTTTGAGGTCTGCGAAATACGGTGATCACCACAGAATTTCCTTATCTTGATCCCTTACTAAGTTCCTTTCTACATATGTTGGACAAATTACAGTACGCACTGCCTAGTTGGAACGTCCATCACATTCTCCAGTATTATTCTATTTTAATAAGCTGTCATCTCTATGTCTGTAACGTTTGAACCTTTTGAGCTAGAGAGCTGAAATTTTGTACAAAAATAGTAGGTGGTGTATAAATAGTAATCAGGGAAAACAATTGTAAATTGTAATTGTATTTATTTATGAGACATGTCAAATTAAAGCTTCTGAGGAGTCCAAATATATAAACAATTTTTTTTTTATGGATAGAATTTCTTAAACAAAAAATCTCAAATGCCATGGCATCTCTGCAAAATTATTATTGCGAACAATTTTAAAAAGGTCAAAATTATAACAAATCTTCTGTCACAAAGAGTTCTTAAAAAATATTGGTGTACGTGGGGTAAAAAGTCACCCCACTATGTTCTACCTGTCTCAATTCGATTTTGATGATTTTCAAAAGAACGTGTCTGCACGTCCGACGTAACTCAAAAACTAAATGTCACTATAATCTGTTAAGCTGTTCTTGAGTTTAGAGTATAAGAAAAAGATTTCAATATGTTTTAAGCGTCTCCTCATATTTGACCATCACTTCATTCGATTTCGATTTTTATTATTTTATTATTTTTATTGTATGCTTATTTTTAACTCGCGTTACTATTGTGAAGGCTACAAACCAAATTTCATTGAAATCCGTTCAGGAGTTCTTGAGTTAAGCGGGTAACAAACATAATTTAAAGATTTTTGATGGTAGCAACAAATATAAAAACAGTTATTCTGTACATAAGTTAATACACAAGTTTATTAGCCGCTTTTTATTTGCCTTTATAAGAGGAACCCTACATAAGCACTGTAAATGAAAGGTGACAAATCGACCAGTTTTTTAGTACCAACTCAAATAATAATAAAAGGTTTTTATTTTTAGAGCTATAGAACTTTGAAATGAAATAAAGTATATACAAAGCTTGGTAGTGTCCATGGTACTAGCTTTATTGGAAAGATAATTTTACGCCATTAGTGTTTAAATATGATTTAAGGCTGCTCGAATAAAGCGCAATCTGGAAGTCCAACTTTCGACCACTTTGTCGAGCAGCTGGGGTCATATATCGGCAATAAAGCGGCGAATGTTGGCTTCTAAGTCGTCCAATGTCTCTGGTTAATCGGCGTTGACTAGCAACTTCACATAACCTCACAGAAAATAATCCAAGTGTTAAATCACGCGACTTTGGAGGCCAATTCACAGGCCCATTACGCGAAATTATGCACTCATCTAATGTTTCTTGCAATAAATTGATTGTGGCGCGCACTGTGTGGCATGTTGCGTCATCTGGTTAAAACTACAGCTCTTCCACATTAATGCCATTCAGTTGGGCAACGAAAAAGTCAGTTATCATGGATCTATCAATTTTGACGAAATATGGACCAATGACACACCAAATGTCAATAATGACTTGTGGATTTGCTTCACTCCAAATGCAGCAATTTTGCCATTCAACCAAAAATGAGCCTCACCGCTGAACAAAATTTTGTGGTAAAAATGAGGATCAAGAGCAATCTCGTTTTCAACTAATTCACCGAACGTACGAAGCACACGATTGTCAAGCGACTTCAATTCTTGCACGAATTAGATCTTGTTAGCTCGTAAACCAAGACTGTTCCACAAAAGCTTCCATAAAGTGGATGGACATATCTTCAATTGCTGTTTACGATTGCAAATCGACTAATTCGGGTCCTCCTCAATACTACGCTCCACAGCAATAACAGGTTCTTCGGTGCGCACTGTACGACAATTAGAGTATGCGTGGTGCGAAAACGATCCATGGGTATTCGAATTACTTGCTTGGATAGACGATTATGTCAAACATAAAATGAACGCGCTACGCACGGTAAGTTTCGCGAACTGTACCCCGATTTTCGAAATAAATTTGCACAATTTACAAGCGTTTCTCTGGCTTAAGTCTATTCATGGTGAAATGGCAAACCAAACTGAGTACAAATCAGCTGTTCATGTATTATATAGTGCCATGCCCACTTTTTGGGGCATTTTCTTTCAGAAACGGTATTTTGCTTTCTCAAAGCAATTTACGGTGATGATTAAGTTTTATAGTGAAAATGTGACCTTTGGTTACAAATGGCGACCGTCACGCCCACTTTATTCTAAGAAAAAGTCTTAGCAACAAATGTTATGGTAAAATCTCTTAGAAATCGAGACAATGCCCTCTAAGTAGGACGATGTCATTGCATTTGTACCAAAAGGGTCGCAACTTGACTCCCACTTTATTGGGGATGGGTTAGAAGATAAGAGATAGGGTACCTTTTGATCCTTTCAAGACGGATTGTAACTTTCATATATGCAATAAAATTTATTTTCGACTTATTACTGAGAAGGTTATGTGCCCACAGGTACGCATAATGTATTGTCAACAGATACAATTTGTTGTTCAGTATAATAAAAACATATTATCTATTGTTGTAATAACTAAAACGTCTTGCAATTGCAAACACAGGTCGCATACATACAAGAAATAATGTTCAATAAATTTCAGTATCCTTTAAATCCTTCGACTTTACTGAGAAAATTAAAGCAATGAATATATATTTTTGCGTTTTGTGTCCAAAATTTTCCACTTGTTTCTGCTCTGACAATGAAATAAAGTTTAATTTCTAAATATAACTATTGTTATATACGTATAATCGCTGTAAATTGAACCGTTTTTTCAATATATCTGTGTTATGTCCACAGGTGCATGCGTCCACTGGAACACCTTTTGGCAATTAAAAAAAACTGTTCCATAGGGTGATTCAATTTGAGATTGCAATTTAAATTTGAAATAAGACATATGGTTTTCTATAAACTGCTGATATTTTGATGTCAATATAATATTGATATATTGACATTAAACACGAAAAACTATATCGACCAAATGGCCCCACGACTGATCTTGCAGACTTCCGCCCTCTTGAGGAAATTTCCCATTACTTCTCGGCATAAATCTTGCGGTAGTTCATAGATAACTCGTCGAATCTCCGCCTTTAGCTCTGGAATCGTTTGCGGGTAATTGACGTACACATTCTGCTTCAAATAACCTCAAAGAAAAAAATTCAATGGCATGGTATCGCACGATTTTGGCGGTCAATTTTGGTCGTCGAAGTGAGAGAAATCACATGTCATATTGGCCGATATCATTCTTCATGTTTAATATAAATGTCTCAATATTATATTGACATACAAATATCAGCTGCTTATCAAAAATCAATGTGTTTTATTTAAAATTTAAATTGTAATCTCCAATTGAATCACCCTATATTTTGATATGAGTTTACCACCTGACTCCTGAACAATTTTATAAGCTTATCCTGTTCAGGCGAAAATGTCTCCAAAGTAAAAATTAAATAAATCATTTCAACCAAGCAGCGCGCTTAGTTCTTACATTGTTTTTAGATGAGCCATCTCTACAAAATGTCTTCTCGCGAATTGCGAGCTATTTGTTCGGTACATTAGTTTGAAATTTAATTTTGACAGATGGTAAAAAATTAGGACTATTTGTTTATTAAGTGCTTCATGTCCTAGAATGACTAATGTAGCGTTTGACCAAGACATGGACAACACCGGCGTAGCTAAGTTGGCTAATGCTTGTGATGACTATTCAAATTTGCGTTCCAAGTCCCAATGAAAAGAGTAAATCATTGTTGGAAAATTAAGCAAAAAAGAAAAGATTTGATTCAAGGGTGGGGAACGATCCTGTGATAGATACGGTTTCAGCTCTACTAACTGAGCTATCTTTGATGGTAATAAAAGTATTTTGTTTAGTACTGCTTCAGTTCTGGTGTGAATAACTATGAGTTCTTCAAGGAATATCTGGAAGATAAATGATTTTCTACATCTATACACTATACTAAAACTTAAGCCGGCGTTTGGTATGGAGATCAAAATTGGAGAGCTGGTTAAATTTAGCTTTAAGCCCGTTATCCAGGTCGAGTGGAGCTAAATTTAACTTCTTCTTTTTTTCCTTACGGAGATGTTATGATCCGGTGTAGAAGGATCACAACCCTCCCTCTTTACTACATTCCTACTGGTCCACCTGTGGAGTTTGCCGGTTTGACCTTAGGAAGTACCGGCAGGCTTCCCGGTTTCGGATCACTTCGTCACTGAGGCCAATCAAATGCTGGTGTTTTTGCATTTGCATGATTCAGTTGTTTTTTGGTCTGCCTTTTTCGTGATTGTGTAGGAACGTTGATTGATATTGCCTTTTTGACGGAATTCGAAGGATCTCTCCTTTGAACATGACAATACCAACTGAGCCGATCTTGCTTGTTCTTCGAATCTTCGAACTTCTTATTCCATCAAGCTTTGTTACTCATGCTGTCATGTGAAGCATCTTCATCTTCATCTTATCTGCCGTTAATTGAACCGTATGTGAGCGCTGGAAGTACAACTGTGGTGTAGGGCCCTCCTTTCAGCTTAGAGGACATTTTTCGGTCACAGAAGATTGTGGAGTTTTCCCACCACTTCATCCACCCTACGCTTACACGATGATTGATTTCATCATCACGAGTTGCTTCGCTATTGATCATAGATCACAGATATTTGTACTATTCCCACTTGGGAAACACTTTTCCATTCAATCAATTAACAGGCAGCATAGATACTCTGTCTTTTTTGAACTAATACGGTACCCATTTCCCTCCAAAACATCAACCCATATATCAAGTGCTCGTTGCAGGGACGTTTGGTCTTCACTTATGATAGCTCCATCGTCAGCAAAGAATAACTGATGCACTTTGGAGTCCGTCACTTTTCCTTCCAGCAGATAATCAAGGACTGCAATAAATAGCAAAGGACTGAGGACGCTTCCCTGGTGTACACCGACTTTGATTGGGAACTATTCGGTGACTCCTGCGGGACGTCTTAATCTTGTCATCATACATGTCCATGATCATACGCACGTAGGTTTCTGGAACTCAGCGTTATCTTAGCGCCACCAATAAGAGATCTCTTGGTTGTCTATCAAACATGGAAGCTTAACGCTTACTTAAATTTTATGTCAGGGTACAGATTATATCTAGATAGATGCATTATAGATGAATTTTATAGTTGCCTGCTACGGATTAACAAACAACTAAATTTACGAGTACATGTTCACACAAATGAGTTCTGCATTTAAAGCGAAACAATGCACGGCGAAAAGTCGGCAGCCAGTAAGAGACAGCATTATGAGTTTCAACGATTTTGGACGTCGTTCTTTAGGAAGGAAGCACAATTTTGACGGAGAGAGAAGAGTGATCTCAATCTAGCTCTAGAATAAGCATAGATGGTCAACTACAAATTTCCTTTTCTAGTTTTCCGCGCGTGTTGCTTGACGTGACCATGTGACCATAAAGGGTGCTAACCCGAGGTTCTAGGATTCCAATCCTTATCCATCCATACATGATCACCTCTCAGGTTTATCTCATCGTTCAGTTATGTACATATATGTTTGAGTACCTCCTATAAGTTACCGTTCAGAATTTATTCCCAAAATGTCTTATTAATGTGCATTATGAGTTGTAAAAAACATTTATCGAAAAACCTTCAAGTGGAAACATATTTTGAAGAGCGTGTCGACTTTTCTATGAATTATAGTCACGCACTCACGCACTCACGCACCCATACATGCAAAGTTAAAATACGGAAAGTACATACAAGTATTTCTAATCCTTTCTTTATCCTTTCATTTCGAACCACAAAAAGGCGCCACGCGACCTGTTGGTGTGGTGAACCAAAATTTATGGTATGGCTTTCCCTCTTTCAAATATGATTATGAAATTCTTTTCGATTTCATTTGGCGCACGAATTTATTGCAATTCAATTGGAAATAATTGCCAACCATTTGGATCATCGTTCGTAAGGCAAATATTTGAATTATATGTCACGAACACTGACTATATACATATATAATACTTACTATGAATTATCGATTTAACAATGATATTTTAAAAAAGAAGTCCTTAGCATTGATACCTTGTTACCCTAACATGGCAGCAAGTTGGTCAGGTTTAATGAAAATATATCTCGGTCGGGAGAGAGAAGAGGTAAATGCTTAGGAATTCTATTTTTATTACATGTCTACTGATTTGAATGCGGTTAGATAGAGTAAATATCTATTTAAGGAAACAAAAAAAAAAAATATCAAACTTAAGTATTACAATTGTTTTTTGTTTTTCATTTCTTTAGGGCAGGAACTCACGATTGAGTTCGCAGAGGATAAGCGCATTAATTGGTGGAGGAGCACCGAAGGTAATTCTCCATATTATTGTCGTTTCCTTAACTTGAAATAAATTAAGTTACCTCTTAGCCAACAGTAACGCGCTTCATGCCTTCATACCGCTTGGAACCGCACAATCCATTAAACCGTGAACAATGTGAAAAGATCATAAAATCTGTGGTGGACAAATCGTTAGAAGAATTTGTCTATAGCTCAAAGCAAGCCCAAGATCTCTGTCTGCACATAAGCGAGGAAATCAAAAGTCGTGTAAAATCGAAGAACTACGACAGGTTCTGAAAATGATTAAATTTTTAACAATTATTGTGATTTAATAATATTTATTTTCCAGATATCGCTTCATATGCATTGTAACAATTGGTGAAAAGTGCATGCAAGGCTTTAAGTCGGTAGTGACCTTTTTATGGGATGCTGACAAGGATGGATATGTGAAATACGCGAAAGACGCACCAGGTTTCTTCGCAAACGCAACACTCTATTACTTATATTATGATTAGATGGGGAATCGGATAATCGAATAAATAATAAAAACGAAATAAGCACGGATTTAGCTATCGTATTTTGTTTGTAAATTTGAAATGCTTGCAGTGCATTCATATTAAAAACGTTGCAAGTGCTCTTAAACTCGAATGAATTGAAATGCAGTACTACACAAGTGTGCCTATAATCTAGTACGACATTTGTAAATTTAAAACGCTTAATGGTTAAGGTGATATGTGAAAATTTAGGAGTAATCAGAATAGCCCAGGAGGTCATGGATTTGAATCTACCTGTAGTTGTATTTGACGGAGTTAAGTGCGAAATGTTTTCTTAAATTAAATAGTGCATGGAGGCTTAAACACTCAAAACCCAAAAATTTGAAAATGTCACTTAATATCGTCGAAAATGTCACTTCATTTATTTTAGTAAAGTTTGTTGCACAGAGTGTTACAAAATAAAAATGTTTAAAAATGTGTCTCCAACCATGTGTAAGTAATTCATATGTAGCACACTATCATAATGTTGGATTTGTATCAATTAAACTTGACCAATTAACTTTTAGATTTTTGTGAAAGTTACATATAAAACGAGTTGATTCTATTAACATTGGTGGCATTCACAACTTTCCTTTATCATCTTAACTCAAGAATATAAAAAACTCAATTCTAATAATACAGGGTGCGGCAACATAACATCCTTCTTTCAAAACGCAATAAAACCCATTTTATGAATCAGAAATTTTTTAATTTTATTTTTATAATGTTGGTACATATTGTAACATGCGAGCTACGGCTCGAGTAGATAAAACAATTATTCTGTGAAATTATTTCTTTATTTTCTACTCTATAGAACAATTCAAGTTCACACTATACTATTCTTCGCAAATTCTTTTCTTACAAGGTCTCTTTCCTCTCAAATCACTTTATCTCCTTTCAATTACTTAATTCACAAATCCAAACTAATTACTTTTTCTTGTTCACTCTCAACTTTCAATTTATCACCAAATTACAACTTCGCCCATTATCACTTTTCCAATCTCTTCGCCACGGTTCTAAACCAACTGTGTCTTTTTTTTTGACCGCCATCTGTCCTTATATAGCAGAAGTTTCTGATAGCCAGAAACTTCTAGCAAATTCTTCGACCACTGGAATAAGAGAAATAATTCTTGCAGTTATAATTCCCTTTTATCCCTGATATTATTCGTCTCTTTCGTTGACATGAGCTGTGGAGACTTCGTCCCAGACACGAACCTCGAATGAAAGGACAGTACGAACCAAAATTCTGCCAGAATGAAGTCACTTCGGAATTTGTTGCGTCATATTTTTAGGGGGCGTAGTTATTATTATGCTACACTGCCCCCCTCTTAGACATGTTCGTCCCGAACAAGTGCATCCTCATTTCGGCCATTGTATCGACTCAGTCGGTCCACATGAACCACTTTCATTTTGGCCCTCGGTCCTCGCTGGATGCGGTAGACAACATCGTTGATGCGGGTTATTATTCTGTAGGGACCTTCCCAGTTCCGCTGTAATTTAGGTGATTTCCCCTTTTGGCGATGGGGATTATACAGCCACACCAGATCTCCTTCCTGGAATCCTGACGTTGTTGCCTTGGCATCATACCTGGTCTTCATGCGGTCGCTCGTCATCTTAATCTGGCTTCTGGTCCTTTGGTGTATGTCCCTAAGCCTTTCCCTAAGGTCCGCCACGTACTCTTCTTCATTTCTGGGCTCATTGGTAGGAGATCCAAATTTCACCTCACTGGGTAAACGAGCTATTCCACCAAATAAGATTTCGAACGGCGTATGTCGAGTAGTGCTATGCACGGCACTTCTATAGGCCATCAAAAACAAGGGAATCTGCCGGTCCCAATCCCGTTGGTAGTCACCTACGACCTTCGAGAGATGTTCGTCCAAAGTCCTATTGAAACGCTCCACCATACCGTCCGACTGTGGATGAAGCGGGGTTGTCCTTGTCTTTTTGATTCCGAGTAGTTGACACATCTCTTGGAAGATTCTTGACTCGAAGTTCCGCCCTTGGTCAGAATGCAATTCCAAGGGCACACCGAATCTGCTAACCCAATTGTAGACGATCTGCTCCGCCACGGTTCTGGCTTCCTGGTTAGGGATCGGAAACGCTTCCGGCCACTTACTGAAGTAGTCCATCACTACGAGTATATACCGATTACCATTGTCGGTTTCCGGAAAGGGCCCTGCGATGTCAATGGCGATTCGTTCGAAAGGTGCTCCCACGTTGTATTGGTGCATCTTACCTCGAGTTTTGATTCTCGGACCCTTGCTAGCTGCACACACGTCGCATTTTCTGCACCAGTCTTCGATATCTTCCTTCGCTTTTAACCAATAAAAACGTTCTCGTACCTTTTCTAACGTCTTATTCACTCCCAAGTGGCCTCCGGTCGCCCCGCCATGCATTTCCTGTAACACCTCCTTGACCCTCGTCCGTGGTACAACAAGCTGCATTACAAACGACTTTCCGTCGGAGGATTCCCATTTTCTTCTCAGAACACCTTCTTGGACATGGAGGGAGTCCCACTGCGCAAAATATGCCTTTAAGGTCGGACTTCTGTGAGAGATGTCCTGATGATCCGGTTTCTCCATGTTCTCCTTCCAGGCCAGAATCGGCTCGATATCCGGGTCTTCCTTCTGAGCGTTCCGGATCTCATCTACGCTCCAGCCGGCGATAGGTTCGGCTCTCATTCTTTGGATGGAGACCAGCTCCCGTTCTTCCTGACGCGCACAATGTTTACAATCCGTTCTGCATGGTCTCCGGGACAGTGCATCCGCATTAGAGTGGAGTTTTCCTTTACGATGCTGTATTTCGTAGTCGTAGATTTGCAGCCTTTCGATCCATCTTGCGACCTGACCCTCAGGACTCTTGAACTGTAATAGCCATTTTAAGGCTGCATGGTCTGTGCGAAGAACGAACTTCCTCCCGTAGAGGTATTTGTGAAAATGCTTCGTAGCCAAGATCAAAGCTAGAAGTTCCCGCCTTGTCACGCAGTAGTTCCTTTCTGGCTTAGAGAGCACCTTGCTGAAGTACGCAACCACCTTCTCTTGGCCGTCATGCACCTGGGAGAGTACGGCTCCTACCCCGACATTACTAGCATCTGCATCCACAACGAACGTTTCCCCGGGAGTGGGGTAAGCCAGTATCGGGGCATCGCATAGCCGTTGTTTAAGTGCCTTGAAGCTCTTCTCGCACTCAATTGACCATTTGAATTGTTTTCCCTTTTCCGTCAACTGGTGCAGGTTCTTTGCGATCCCGGCAAAATCCTTCACGAACCGTCTGTAGTAGGTGGCTAGGCCCAGGAAGCTCCTTAGTTGGTGTTTGTCTTTGGGGACTGGCCAGTTTTTCACCGCTTCGACCTTCTCCGGATCGGTTCTCACTCCTTTCGCTGAAATTATGTGTCCCAGGTACTTGACTTCCGCTCTAAACAGGGCGCACTTCTTGGGGTTGAGCTTCAGGTGGGCACTTCGAAGCCTTTGAAACACATCCCTTAGATTGTCTCGGTGTTGCGCAAACGTTTTTCCTATGACGATGACATCATCCAAGTATACCAAACAGGTTTTCCATGTTAACCCTTGCAGGACACATTCCATCAATCGCTCGAAAGTCGCCGGAGCATTGCACAGCCCGAATGGCATCACCGTGAATTGCCATAGCCCATTTCCTGCGGTGAAGGCGGTTTTCTCCCGGTCTTCTGGATGGATCTGTACCTGCCAGTAGCCACTCTTCAAGTCGAGAGTGGAAAACCATCGGGCTCCTGATAGTGTGTCTAGCGTGTCGTCAATCCGTGGCAGAGGGTAGCTGTCTTTCTTGGTGACGTAATTGAGCTGCCGATAGTCCACGCAGAACCGCGTGCTGCCATCTTTCTTCTTAACCAGTACAACCGGTGATGCCCACGGACTTTTGGAACTTTCAATCAGACCTTCTTTCTCCATTGCCGACACCATCTCTGCAACTTCTGTCTGCTTTGCCAATGGAAGGCGCCTAGCAGGCTGACGAATTGGTCTAGTATCACCAGTGTCTATTCGATGTTGTACCAGGTGTGTTCGGCCGTATTCTCCGTCCTGTGAGGCAAATACATCAGCGTACTCATTGATAAGATTATCTGCCATAGTTCGCTGCTCCTGATTCAGCTCACTGGACTGGAGAATCGTCTCTCTCGCTTCCGCTGTCCAAGGTGATGGGAGAAGTTTTGGAGCATCACGTTCAGATATTGTTGCGACGGCGGTAATCGGCGTGCATTTTCCAGTCACCTCCCCTCGCCTTAGTTTGACAGTGTGTGGTCTTGCGTTCAAAACTCTCACTGGAACCATGGTGTTCTTTGGTTCGACTAACGTCTTTCCCACGATGTAGTCTTGAGAATTCTTCTCTGGGTCTGGTTCTACTATGTAGAATCGGTGGCTCCCAAGATCACCTTCCAGCTTCGTCCAAATGATTGTCTCTGAAGACGGCGGCAAAACTTCGTCTTTGCTGATGACTGTCCTGAGAGTTACGGCATTCTCATTTCCGTACACCATCGGAATCTCCACATTTCGATACCTCAGTACTTGCATCCCGATGTCCAAGATTACTTCATTTGCTTTCATGAAGTCTACTCCGATGATGCACTCGTCGCATATATCTGCCACCAGAAACGCATGGGAGAACGTCAGTCCTGCCAGAGTAATCGTAAGACGAATTTCTCCAAATACCTTCGCCATTTCCCCTGTTGCAGTCTTCAGGCAGTAGCTGTTGGTGTTGTGCAGCCAGGAGCTTTTGACGATATCTCTTCTTACAATGGAGGCAGTGGCACCTGTGTCGATGGTGGCTACGCACTTCTTCTCGTTGATTAGTGCCTCCACTGTCAGGCTCTTGTTACCCCGTTTGGTTTGCGAAACTTGAATGGTGGTCCTGGGGGCCTCGATTCCAGTAACCAACTTCTGCCCCGCGAAGTTGGTCCTTACGCATTTCCCGACTGCTGGTTTTGGGAAGTCTGACTGACAAGGATGGATGTTATCACCGCCAGATGCTTCCTCTCTGCTTCTCCTACTTCCGCAATGTGAACAATTTCCTCGTCTAGGTGCACTTCTGCACTGCCGTTGTAGGTGTCCGGTTTGGTTGCAATTCCAGCAACGGATTTGACTTCCGCGAGCTTTGACGGCTGTTCTCTGGCATGAGCATTCCACGACGGACATTTCCCTGACACGGTGTATTCCCTGGTATGCTTGGTCCGCAGCCTTCATTGACAAAGCGAATGCCAATGCCTCGGGGAGTGTTCGCTTTTCAGCCATCCTTACAGCCATTTGCAGTTGTCTGTCCTCTATGGCCTGAATAAAAGCTTCCACCGCCATTTCGTTGATAAGCTCCTCACCGGCTTTAGGGTATGAAAGATGGGCTAGTCGCTCTATATCCGCTTGCAACTGTTGGAGCGTTTCCCCCCTTTTCTGGACTCGACTACGCAGCTGAACCCTGTACACCTGCTGCATGTGTTCATCCCCAAACCGCATCTCGATAGCCTGAACCAGAGAGTCGTAGTTCTGCTGTTTATCTTCCGGGATGGTCTGCAAGAGCTCCGCAGCTGGACCCCTCAGTGCAAGTGTGAGTGCAATGGACTTCTCTTCATCGTCCCAGCTATTGGTCATTGCGGCCGCTTCGAATTGCCTTTTATAAATTGGCCATGATGTTTGACCATCGAAGATAGGAGGCTGCATCTCCTTTCTTCTCAGACCGTCAGTGGAATATTCCCGTGCTTTCTGTCTCTTCACGTTGCTGAGCTCCTTAACAAGATTTTCGACTTGCTTTCCTACTATCTCGAATTTCGTATCCACTTTTTCAAACTGAGTCTCTATCTTCCCGAACTGAGTTTCATGTTTCTCAAAATTTTCATCGAATCTAATTTCGACTTTTCCGAGTTGCGTCTCGACCTTCTCGATTTTCTCTTCGATCACTTCGAATTTGGATTCCAAGTTCTTGTTTTGCTCATCAAGTTTACTTTCCAGAGCATCTAGAGAATTCTTTTGTTCGTCCATTGCTTTCTTTTGTTCGTCCAGCTTAAGTTCTAGAGAATTCCTTTGGTCGCCCATTGCTTTCTTTTGTTCGTCCATCGCTTTCTTTTGTTCATCCAGCTTAAGTTCTAGAGAATTCTTTTGTTCGTCCATTGCTTTCTTTTGTTCGTCCAGCTTAAGTTCTATAGAATTCTTTTGGTCATCGAGCTTATGACTTTGATCTTCTATTGCTTTCTTTTGTTCGTCCATGACTAACTTAAGTTGCAGGAGCAGACTTGTTATACCCGGGTCGGCTACTGTACTTGCTGGTTCCTCTTCCACGTCAAACTCTATGTCATGCGGATTTTCACCTTCCTGCGTTACTGCTTCCTCCAGACGAATCAGTAGGGCATCTTTTCCCCCAGTTGTGTCGAGATTCCGCTTACTGAGTTCTGCCTTTAGTTGAGTTATAGTTAGTTTTCCCAATTTGCGACCCATTTTGCGCAACTAATTAACTCAACACAGAAATCGTTTTTTTTTTTTTTTTGTGCAATTTCACACCACGGAAATAGTTATTCACAGAATAAGTTTTATCCCACTTCTGACACCAATGTAACATGCGAGCTACGGCTCGAGTAGATAAAACAATTATTCTGTGAAATTATTTCTTTATTTTCTACTCTATAGAACAATTCAAGTTCACACTATACTATTCTTCGCAAATTCTTTTCTTACAAGGTCTCTTTCCTCTCAAATCACTTTATCTCCTTTCAATTACTTAATTCACAAATCCAAACTAATTACTTTTTCTTGTTCACTCTCAACTTTCAATTTATCACCAAATTACAACTTCGCCCATTATCACTTTTCCAATCTCTTCGCCACGGTTCTAAACCAACTGTGTCTTTTTTTTTTGACCGCCATCTGTCCTTATATAGCAGAAGTTTCTGATAGCCAGAAACTTCTAGCAAATTCTTCGACCACTGGAATAAGAGAAATAATTCTTGCAGTTATAATTCCCTTTTATCCCTGATATTATTCGTCTCTTTCGTTGACATGAGCTGTGGAGACTTCGTCCCAGACACGAACCTCGAATGAAAGGACAGTACGAACCAAAATTCTGCCAGAATGAAGTCACTTCGGAATTTGTTGCGTCATATTTTTAGGGGGCGTAGTTATTATTATGCTACAATATGTAAAGTTTTGTTTTACACAGTTTTGAAAATCATTTCAGGTTGGTGATTGCCCATACACTGAATAAACCGATTTCTGGCATTTGTCATGATCCTCACCAGCATATTAGCGGGTATGTTGGCAATCTCTGCCCGGTCCGTTGTAGGGTCCTTGGACGGTTGACATAAACGCGAGATTTCAAAAATTCCAACAAACAAAAATCGCAGGGGGTCAAATCGGGGGACCAAATCGCCCCTTATTGAAATGAGGCGCTCCGGGAAGTGTTCCCTCAAAACAGCCATTGATGTCCTTGAAGTGTGAGCCGTTGCTCCGTCCTGTTGGAATCAAATGTCTCCAAAGTCCAATTCATCAAGTCGTGGAAAAAAAAATTCGTGCAGAACGACGTAAGGATCGCAAGATTGAAGCTCTCACTGCCTCAATGTTGTCAGGTGATCTGATTGGTCGAGGGACTGCAGTTCTTTGTCTTGTCGTACTCGCACTTTGTCTGAACGTAGCGACCCATGCAACAATTGAGTTCCGATCACAGAACTACCGTTAGAAAAGTATGCCTCGACTGCAAACGCACGCTCCACACGGTTTCAACGCATGATGGCGACTGACCGGGAGAGGGAATAAACTTTAGAACCACGCATGCCTTATAAGACCACTCCCACTCCGCTACGCCCCCCCACCACCTCAATGGCGCGCCTTTAAAAAAAAGGAAGTTATGTTGCCGCACCCTGTATATAATAGCTCATAATATTATTTTGCGTTTAATAAATAAAGAGTGATTCAATTGGATGTTACAATTTAAATTTGGCACTACTGTAGTTCTGTCAAAGATAAGCAGCTGATATTTGACATCTGTGAATACTAAGCATTGGCAATTGTTATTTTGGAGCGGTGTACGAGAGAACAACACATTTTAATTGAAAAATTCGATCGAACCGGGTCAGTGTTGGATATGCAAAGAACAGTGTGCCTTCGTAGTGGCTGGTGATGCGAAAATATTGCAGCAGTGATCCGTCAAAATCAATTCGCCATCTTTCCCAGCAATTGAACCTTTCGTACAATTCTACGCAGCGCATTTTAACAAAAGAAGCCAGCAGACCATGAAAAGAGTCGTGACTTCGCTGATTGGGCGTTAGAGAACCTCTTGGATTCTCGCATTATTTCATCTGCTTTTTTGTTTCCAATGAAATCACTGTGACCTGTCACCCAGATAATTTAAACATTGTTCTGCCTGCTCAGAGCCCCAAGTTTTGCGTGACAAAGTTCAACTATGTACTTTCGATTTTATTGTTATTATGGATGTTTGGCTATCCACGTAAATGCAGATATCCTCTCGGGGTATCTCCCTATGGGCGGGTTCCAAAATATCCAAAACTTTCGCTTGAAAGACGCTGAATCCGGAAGACGGATAGATGATGTTACCGAGTTTTTCTGTAAAGAGCACCTGTTCTTTCCTTCATTTTGTATCCGTCTGTGTTTGGCAATTTCTTAGCTAGAGATGACGGTGTTCGCTGCCCATTCCTCCCTGTTGGGTATCCAAATCGGGTACTCCTGATTGAAGTTTGGGTTAAGAATTAGGTAGTCTGTTTGTGAGCTGTTATCTAATCTTGTTTTATTGCCCTCTAGTGGCATTAGGTTAAGCATAGTTTCTTGACCTGCGGTAGATATTGACTTTAGGGTTGACTTTAAGGGAACATTTTTTTTTTATACTGAGACAGGCGGCTACCAGCGTGGAGTTCCTGGATCATTGCTGTCCACCCGACTAAACACCCGTACGTCAGTAATGTTATCACTATGGCTATGTACAACCAATGCATAATTTTCGGCCGCTAAGGCCCATCATCTTTATGTACACCTAGCAACAGCAATAACTAGATCAAATACACTTTGAAATTCATTCCCAGCAGGTATATCCGGACATTATTTGCGATGAACATATGACTGGAAACTAAATAGGATTAAGAAAGATATGTAGGCCTTCGAACTTTTTTCACGACTTGAGCCAGTAGACTTTTCATATTTTTTGCATAACTTTCTCAGTACTTTTTTTTCTATTTAAATTGTTCGCTTTAATGCATTCAGACAGATAACCTTTGCCTTAGGTATTAAGGTTATTCGTTCAGCAACCTGTATTAAAATAATTTTTTTTACATTACTAGCATTGTAATGCAATCCCAGAACTGAAATCATTATTTCAATAACAATAATACTAGCCAGCTTCGTTATTCTGGTATAACAACGTCTGAGGGCCTTTACTTTGGTGTCTTTGATGAGTTGAAAGAAACCATTTCTTTAATAATCGTCAATATGGTTTACGGTAACAGAGTTCCACAGGTGATTTAATGACCTATGTGTCCGAAAAGTGTAACCAGATCATTGTGAATGCAGTTGTCGGTGACATCTTCGTGAAGTGGTTCACGAGTTTTCATTGCAGGTTGTATTAAATGGATAAACTGTTACACCATTCTATGTAGACTAATGCAAATTCTCCAGCAGGCTCAGTACTCTCTCTGTATCCTTTTCCGATTTAGATCGATGACCTGCTTTCTGTTACTTATAGTCCGATTCATTCCCTCGCGGGTGAGAACACTCTAGACTTCGTCTATTATTCGCTAACGTCATCACGGCAAGGGACCCAGATCGTCGAGACTACCAAATCAACTCTGACATTGATGCAATTATCAATTGGGATGCAAAAAATAGAGTTGAGTTTAATGCGTCAAAAACACAGTGTTGTCTCCTGTCTATGAAGCGGGATGCTAAACTCAGAATGTGTGGAGTTTTTCTTGAGAAGTCTAATGGATTGTGAATGATTGGCATGTATGTTAGCCCAGACCTTTCAGCAGATTATTGATGTCGTAAAAGGTAGTGCTAGATGCATAGGATTCCTTCAAATGTGTGAGCGGTTCTTCACTCCTACGGACTTGGCCAAAACTATATAAAAGGTGACCAGATAGCAATGATAGTTTTTTCCAATTATTATGTTTCAGCAGCTGTCAAAGTTACCGATGACTTCCAGCTGTCAAAATATTCAGTAAGGTTTGCCATTTCATCATGCATCGTTTGATGCTTCCCGATTGTGTGAAAATTATTAAAAAATATTATCGAAATTCCGGTTCAGTTGTAAATATGCAACGTGAATTTTGTCTTGAGGTCGGTCGTCGTCATGGTTCAGTGCGCAGACAATTCGTCGCACCGTGGAAAAGTTTGAGCATGAGTACACTCTTTTGAACCTTGAGCCACCAACCAAATAGAGATCGGTGCGAAGTGAAGAAACCATAGCCGCCGTAGCGGCCAGTATCAAAGAAGGCCCAGAAATGTCGATTCGACGCCGATCAGCTGAATTAGGCATAGCCAGAGAGTCAACCAGGCTTATTTTGCGGTTGGATTTGGGCCTAAATCTGTATAGGATTGTGCTGACGCAATAATTGAAGCCGACCATAGACAACGCCGTGAGTTCGCTAATTGTGCGTTGGAAATGTTGGCCGGAGATTCGGATTTTGGCCAAAAAATCATCTTCTCGGACGAGGACCATTTTTGGCTCAGCGGCTATGTCAACAAGCAAAATTGCCATTATTGGAGCGACCACAATCCACAAGTGTTCGACCAAGCATCAATACATCCACAAAGATTGACTGTTTGGTGCGGTTTATGGCACGGCGGCATTATTGGACCTTATTTCTTTCGAAATGAGGAATGAGACTCCGTTACCGTCAATGGTCCTCGGTATAGAGCGATGTTAACCGACTTTCTGTGTCCAGAGCCCGACAAAGTCAATATATCCGAGTTGTGGTTCCAACAAGACGGCGCTACATGCCATACAAGCGACGCAAAGCTCGAAGTGGTGAAGGAAAAATTTGGCGTCTGGGTCATCTCACGGCGAGCGTTCATCAATTATCCACCGCGATCATGCGACTTGAGACCCCTCGATTATTTTCTCTGGGGCTACATCAAGTCCTTAATGTAAGCTAACAAGCCAACCATTTTGGATGAGCTCGAAGCCAACATTCGAGACGCTATTACCGGAATAACGCCGCACATATTGGACCGAGTCATCAAAAATTGGACCGACCGCCATTTAAATGATGTGCTATTCTAGTGATGTGCTATTGCAGTCAAATCCCTTCACTCAAACACCGATTGAAGTTAGCGCTCCTGTACCGTTATTTCCACTTGAATGTGGGATAACTTGCTTTCCTCATTATTTTCACATACCAAAAAAATTGCAAAGATTTAAAAGTAATTGCCTGAACACAATGGAGAAACGCTGCAGTAGATGAAGTCGCTGTAGTACAAACTGTCAAATAAGTCGTTCACTGAAATAGCAATGCACATACACAATGGTCAAGCGTAGATCGATAGTTCAAGCTGTCAAAACGGAAAGATAATAGCGCTGTGTTTCATGAAAATGTTTTTTGTGGTGAATTTATTTTATAATAATGATTGGGGAAGAAGAAATCGCATGTTATGAATTTCTCCGCAGACGGCTCTGTCATTTTAATTTTTTTGTTTTTGTTTTTAACTGTCAAAAAGAAGTGCAGCTCGTTCGGAAGTTGAAGTTGACTCAACTTGTGCTGCATTGTGCTGCTTCGCATTGTGTTCGTGCTATAGGGAGTACGTGTATTTCAATTTTGTCAGCGCTGCGTACTGCAGCTTCAGCTTCACTCTTTAACTCTTTAACTCTCTCCTATACATTTTTCTTTCACTCCATCACTGGTTTTACAAACTTCACAGAACACAGTTCTAAGTGATATATTCGAATTCTTTAGAACTCTGGCTTTCATATGGTATGGCGCACGATGGGGTGAACAAATATTTTTGTTCTCGGGGTACATTATGTCCCCAAAAAGCCTTTTAGTACAATTTTTCTCCTTTTTTATTTACGATTCACCACATATGAGTACATAAATGTTCCGGTTTATACTATTCTGGTACGGAAAACTAAAAGAGTACTCGATATCAGAAGTTATCGAACGCTTTTGGTCAGTTTTATGATTAATATCGATACTTTTATTCGATGCTGCTCAAATGAGTAGGTGTCGATAGTTTGAGGGTATCGTTACAACCCTAGCAGGAAATTGATATGTTCTTTACAAATTAGCGACCATAATAATAAAATGTTCTTATGTTATGGTCTTATTAATGACACAAAATCTAAACGAAAATAAATCTAAGTTTAAATCTGAGTACTAAAATGTGATTGATCAAATCATTTAGATCACTTTCAAAACAAGTTACTCGTAATATAGGGATACACTAATTTTAATCAGTAAGATACGAAAGCACTATTAAAAGAACCAGGCATTAAAAATACTCGTACTCCAACATGTTGTGTTGTTAAGGAGTATCTAAAAATGAGTTGTGTCGTATAATTTTCAAGTGTTATTGGGCCAATTACTTAATTACGTATAATTGGGGAGACTGGCCGACATCACGTGTGACGTGTTTACATGTTCATTTATTATCTAAATACTAAAAATAGTGATATTTAATTTCCAAAGTTGCGGAAGGTGCTTATTCATATGTACCTACAAACACATGTATTTGAATTTATATTTTTCTACATTGTAACCAAAATTCGTTGATAAGAGACATTTTATGTCTATTGCGTCATAGTTACAAATGTGCAGAAATTTAGGAACTAAATAATGTAAAAGATTACGTACTGTTTTTTTGATCGTATTGTAACATCCCCTAAAATTATGCTATTGTACAATAATGTAGAAAAATAACTACGCTCCTCCAGCCCATTCCAAAGTGTCTTTTCATTCGAGGTTCGTGTCTGCGGCTAAGTCTCCACAGTTCATGTCTACTAAAGAGACGGATAATATCACGGATAAGAAAGAATTATAACTGCAAGAAATGATTGGCATCTTGGAATTATTACATCAGAATTTTTCTTGTTCCAGTGGTCGAAGAATTTGCTAGAAGTTTCTGGCTATCAGAAACTTCTGCTATATAAGGACAGATGGCGATCGAAAGGGAGCAGTTGGTTTAGAACCGTGGCGAAGAGATTGGAAAAGTGATAATGGGCGAAGTTGTAATTTTGTGATAAAATGAAAGTTGAGAGTTAACAAGAAGAAGTAATTAGTTTGGATTTGTGAATTAAGTAATTGAAATGAGATAAAGTGATTTGAGAGGAAAGAGACCTTGTAAGAAAAGAATTTGCGAAGGATAGTGTAGTGTGAACTTGAATTGTTCTATAGACTAGAAAATAAAGAAATATATTTCACAGAATATCGTTTTATCTACTCGAGCCGTAGCTCGCATATTACAGTATGTTGACTTCCGACGAAGTATTCATGAATCAAATGTAAAGTTTTAATTTAACCTGTTAAGAACGATGTATCATACGACCATATTTTTGGTTAAAATTGCTTGAATTTTTCTAATTCTGCTTACATATTTGAAGGACTTCCGATCCGCGAAGAGTCTCCCTCTGAGACAATGCAGCCCAATAATCGTGGATCCCATGAACATTATTTGCATTTCTTCAGATTAAACTGAGACTTTATCTTGTAATGTTTATTTATTGCTTATTTATTAGACGTGTTAATATTATAAATTAAACTCTTTGATCAATTCCTGAACGACCTGAATAACTCCGGATATGAAACGTTAGGTTTTACAGCTTCCTTGAAAGCGGCTTTGACAAAGTTTGTGACTGGTGCCAGATCGAGGGGCTTAGTGTAATTCCGAACAAAAGATTATCCTTCCCTTCACTAAAACCGCATACACATTGCATTCTCCAAAGAAGACAAATTTTCGGGAATAACTCTCGTTCATAAACTCACTTGGAACAAACACCTTGATAAAACGGCCAACAATGGAACATCCACCATCTGGATGTGCTCGAAACTCTTTGGAAGAAAATGTGATTTAAGGCCAAAAATGTTCTATTGGGCTTACCTCACAATAGTAATTCCAACTATCACGTACGCTTGGTGGGAAAAAGGTTGAACAAAATTCCGCACAAAATGCACTACAAAAAATGCAAAGACCGACTTTTTTTTGTCGGGTTAGGAAACGCTATACTAGAGCACTCAAATGCAATTAGTCCATCGTACTACCAAGAATAAAACCCATAAACGCTTCAGTGATGAGGAGCTTATGGTATTAGTACTCACTACATCAGCACCGAAAATCTGCAACTTGATACGAGCAAAAAACAGGACAATCACAGAGGAAGTGTTCTGCAGTATCGTCGATCTCTCGATAGGCGTTTCAAACTGTTGTATCACTTATATCTACCACACTGAGGTGTTTAGTAAAATCAAAGTGCCTCGTGAGGTGTCTGTAGTCTTTTATAGTGAGTCTGCTGAGGGACAGCAAGAATGCAGCGGATTTCTTACAGACGTCTGGGAGCATTCGTTTGGTCTGCCCGCATCCTGGAGAACCTTGCCACATATAATTAAGTTCATAAAAGAAACCTAATCGTCAATATAGGCCTTGACCGAGGACACAGTTTCGGGTTCTGAGAAAATCTCTTCTGAGAATTGAAAAAGACTGACATGTATTGGTATTACAGGCGCTATGCGTTCTTGCCCAACAGCAGTGATAGAAGCTCTATTGAAACTTCCCCTACTTTACATTGGAGTGAAGAAAGCTGATGCCGGAACGCAGCAAGTTCCAATGGAGGTTTATCTCTAAATGACTCACTTAACGTGATATATCGATGGATCCAAAATGGAGAACGGAGTTGACCATAAATTTATGCGCCAGAGAGTGCATCAGACACACTTTTTGTAAAGCCAACATCAACATCTGAGAGTCAAGCGGCGTAAAAGCCCTACACTCCTTCTACTTTAAATCTAAGCTTACCTAGAATTGCCTAAATATCTTTAAGCAGATGGCTGCTTACAACAACATTATTCTAATATGGGTTCCTAGTTATAGGGGAAGGTAATGAGATTGCGGATGAACTCGCCAAACGCGACTCTTCATCACAATTCATAGGCCCCTTACCTTTCTGTGGCTTGCCTCTAAGTCACCTCAGATTAAAGTTGAACTCTTGGAAGCAACAAGAAATGCTCTCTAAATGGGACTCTACCCTAGATCTTCGTAAAGTAAAGAAATTCATTGACTTCTCGAACAAAAAATGAGCTGATCTGAAAAAATACTATCTCTTCATAAAAAAGATACAAAGCTCCTAACGGACTTTTTAACCAGACACTGTTCACTCAACTACCATCTACACAAAATGGACAAAACTCCTTCAGATCTTTGCCGACTCTGCCTGGAAGAGCCAAAGACTGATGAGCACATCTTGTGCGAATGTCCCGCCATTGCTCGCAGCAGACATAAACTCATCGGAAAGGCATTCGTTTCTCTATGTAATATCCGAAACCTATCTGCAAAGAACATTCTTAAGAGTATTTCCTTCCTTTATTACCATCATAAATAATAATAATAATGATTATAAATTCAAATAATGATACTAGCGCAGAGATCACTCTTGCCAACCGCTACTTCTATTGGCAATTGAGTAACAGAGCCCTCTCACGGATAACTAGGATGACCTTACAAAAGACTCACATCACCCTAGTTCTGCTATACGTCGCAGAACTATGGACGTTATCAAAGGCGGATGAGAATACCCTTGATTCTTTTGAGAGAATTATTCTTCAAGTGATTTTAGGTCCCGTTTGTATCGATGGAGAATGGAGTAGAAGGTACAACAACGAATTATATCGGTTGTACAGTGATATGCACCAGGAGGATTCGAATCTATCGCCTGGGATGGCTAGGGTATGTAAGGCGGATGGACATCAACGATTCGGATTTGGGGGCATTATCTTCATAAAACCTAAAACTGTTTTTTTTTTTAAACTACATACGGGGCATAAGCCTTATTTTCAAGATCTCATCAGAATACATAAACTTTGGTAGCACATAGTTACAGCCACTCCCACTGTCTTATAATAAGAAGCCATCAGTTTTAAAAGTCGTGGAAGTATACTCTGAATAAAAAGATATTGAATTTGAATAGAAAATTTCAGAGACATATTTTTCACGATTGAGAAAATTAAAAGCTAAAAATGGAATTATTTTCAAATTCAAATCCCTGACGCCTGGATATAGTATAGAGGAACCAAAAAAGTTGGCAATTCAATTCTGTCCGTCTGGCTGTCATATCTACGCACGATTTCAGCCTAAATGGCTGGATGGATTTTCTTCAAACTTTACATCTGAATTTTATAGGACCGTAAATTTAACCCCGAAAATAACGGTAATTTACAAATGGCCAATTTTGAAAAAAATCGATGTTTTTGAAAACGGCTCTAAAGCCACTAACTGGCGTAAGTTTTTAGAATATAACAAGTTTTTGAAAATTGCGTTTGACTGAAACAATTTGGTTGAAAACCGACACCACTGCTAAAACTTAAAGCTTCTAAGCAATGCTATAAATTGAATACTAATGGATTCAATACGGTGTCTGCCTATCCGTCTGTTCGTCTGAACGTGTCACACGTTCGTAACTTTTGAACCATTTGACCTTGAGAGCTGAAATTTTTTTCACAAAATTAGAACTTATTGAACCAAGTAGAAATCAAAATGGTAAAAAATATTTTTGTATGGGGGCTTTAGGGGTCATAATGTACCCTAGGATAAAAATAGTATATGTACATATGTATGTACTATATATAAAATATAATTTTTTTGTGATAGAACAAAAAACGAATCCCCGGTATTAGCGATGCCCCAATGGCGAATGGATTTTGATGGATTGTCACGAATACTGCAGCGATATTTCGCGTGACCGGCCGATACGAGGACGCACTGGTCTTTGCACATTCAACACTGACATGGTTCGATCGATTTTTTTCATGAATTTCTTATCCGCGGCATAAGGTGGACAGTACACCGATATTATTTCGTAATTCGCGAATCGTGTTGGTTAAATTTTCCCCATTTCGAAAAGGTTTTTTTAGAATTAAAGTGCCTTATTTTCCCATATAGTATACGCCTTCTTAATTACAAATATCAGTGCTTAAAATTCACAGATGTCAAATAGCAGCTACATATTCATCGTTAACAGAACCACAGTATTGCCAGATTTAAATTGTAACCTCCAATTGAATCGCCCTTTATCATTGAAACAACCTTGAGAGACGTACATATGTATGTATATATGTACGTATAATTATATTGCAAAAAGTCCAAAGTGGACTGACAAATTTGACAAAATATCAACATTTTTGGAAATCAAACCAGAAAGCATTCTGCACTCCTCTCAAACGAAATGGGTATCACTGTTTGCTATTGTTGCAAATACGAATTTTAGAATTAGTCTTCCACAATATATTTCAGATTCTCCAGTAACGTAGATGAAATTGAGGGCGTTAAAACCGTATATGAAAATTTACAAAACTAATAACAAACTCACGAAATGTATTAATAACATTAGAGGTATTGTCATGTTTTTAACACTGGTCTACAAATATCATTTAGTCTGCTACCAGAAACTCATAAAGTACAATTTTTCTTTATTGAAAATCATCATAATATTTTTGTTTTTAGTTACGTTATGTATTGTTATCTTGTTATAAGAAATTAATTTATTGTATCATATCTTAAAGTACAAACCACATTTAGAGTTTTAATCCGGAATTATAACAATGTGTTTTGTTTAAGTTACTTTAAGTAACTTTTATGTTGTGTTGGTATAAATAAGCATAAATAATTAATAATTTCATGGTGTTACGATTGTACAATTTCGAAAATAAAGGGTTATTCATTTCGATGTTGGGATTTCACATCTCTGCCATATGGCATCTGTCAAATCCATCTGTCATCTGTAGTGACAAACAGTTAGTTCTTGCCTTGTCATTTTTCAATATGAATCATCTAACTACCGCTTAACGCACAGTTCTGTAATATCTGTGTATCGGGATTTAAAGACAATTATGGTCGTTATAATAGTCCAACTGAGCAAACAATACAATCACCAAATTCGAACAAATTGGTAGTGTTTGTGATGTCGTAAGGACTGTGCATCATCGTAATGCTCGATCAACTAAAAAACATAGCCGCTATGAGTGCCTTAGTGGCCGAAAACCAGGAATTGTCAATTTCACATCGTGCTCAGCAATTGGGCATATCTTTCGCTTGCATTTGCTTCTTCATCCCTATAAGATCCAGCTTACACAATAACTAAAGCTTGCTGACCATAGAATGCGGGAACTTACGCCGTTTGGGTGCTGGAAAAATAAGAAGTTGACACCCACAAATTTGGTTCTATTGCACGAAAAGTTCCCCGGCATCAATTGGCTAACAAAATTGTGTGATCTGTGTGTCTATGCAAATAATCCCCAAACTCTGAAGCACATAGAAACCAACAGCCGTGAAGTTATAGCCGCAATACAGCCAGAAATGTGACGAAAAGTCGTCGAAAATTACTTCACAAAATCGAATTTTATAAAAAAGCTCCCGTGGCGCCCATTCAACTGATGTTGAAATTTCATTGAAATCTTTAATATTTATTCATTTGAATTTAAATTAAAATCCTAAAGCACAAAATGAATTTAGGCCAGAATTAGAACTACATCCCAATACCTTACTTGGTACTAGGCCCTTGCAAACCATGAGCACTCGAGTGGCTACACTACACATTTTGGAAAATGTGGTTTTTGACAATTTTTCGAGACTCAACAATTTTAAGGAAAAAATATCTCCAGAGAAGTTACTAGTATTGAGGAAATAATTATCTACAATTTTTGTTACAACAATTTTTTGATTTGGTAAGACGTTGAAGTATGGCCTTGAAGATTTTCTGATACAATTCGTCGGCTTTATATTGAACGGTCGTATACGCCAAAACATACTTTCCAGAAAAACGGCTTTGAAGTTTATTGGAAATGTTACCTAAAGATGGCATATAGTATACGATATTCCAATATTTTAAATGATTCAAAAAACCGACTTTTAAAACGTAGGACTGAATTAAAAGGTCAAAGAAATGGTTTTGACACTTACGACGTTCCAATACCCAGCCGACGAAATCAATTTGAATAATCATTTTTCTATATCAATGGTAATCATATTTATCCATAGAGACATTGCTTCATGTTTATTGATACGCTTATATGTTTTTAGATTACTCATCACCGTATAAGTTATTTTTGCTAATCAATATACAATTAGAGCTCATTTATTATCAATTTAATACGACGGTGGATGTCTACCAATTTGGAAATGTTTACGAAAACAAGGTCGCACTACAGACAAAGCACACAATGTTATCTATCAAATCGTACGATTAAATTTAAAAATCTTAATCTAACGTCAATCGAAAGGTCTTTGAGCTTATAATTGCAGTACTACTATCTTCAACGAATTCATAGATTTGATAAAAGTTGTTTCTCAGATAAACATTCTGATTGCTAACTAACGAATAAATTCATTTAATTTAATTAAGAAAATAACATTCTATCTAGCCCATAAACGTGCAGATATTTTTATTCGGTGAACAGCTGCTGCATTCCTAGAACAGTTGCTATATGACTACTGAAAAATCCATTTATGGTTTATCTGGCAGTTAAATATTATCTCAGTGTTTATCTGACAATTGAAAAATCAGCTTTAAAGATGTTATTTTTTCATTCACATACTCGTAGTATTGCATAGTATTTTGTTTTACTAACATAGATACATACCAAGATTAATTTTTTCACTTTTCTGTGCATGGCGTCATAAGCGCGTAGCCAGCAAGAAGTTTGTATAGAAAACATTTGTTTTCGTCACTGAAACGTTCGCAATTTCAAGGCAGATTAATTGATTTTATTGAAATAAATTTTGTTCTTTAGGCTATTGATCAGAGAAAATTTTAAGCTACCAATCTTCTTTTCCCGTTTTGTTGAAAAATAAATATTTTAGTAAAACACAATACGGAAAAGGCGAATGATTTGAGCCAGCAACCAGATTTTTTTTGTCCTCTTCACTCTCTCTTTCTTTACGTTGGATTATGACTCTTATTCTAGTGAAACGCGTGTGAAGTCATTTAAACATGGCCAACTTGCGCAATGCATACGAGTACAACCATATTATAGAATCCGCCGAGGGTGGGGGAAGGGAATGATTGACAAAACTCAAAAATCGAAATAATTGAATCTGTTAAATCCAATCCATTCAAATATCGATTTGAAGTGAAAGTGATTCAAAAGAGCGTCATCATCAGACTGAGAATGATACACTTCAGCGGTCGGTTTCTGTAATAGGGGTGATAATCTTTAGTATTTAATTTTACTTACATATATAATGAGTTTAACTAATTAATAACGGGTGCTATAGTTCAGGATGGTTAAGGGCGTGATCACTGAGCAACAGACTCAAGGTTCGAGTCCCAAAAAATAGAAAGAAAAAGGTTTTTCCACTGTCCCACATCTCGCGAACGTGTGACAAACATCCGAGAGACAGTCGATCAAATGTTCACATTTCGGCAGATTTTCCAAATCGATACCCATAATATTTTTATCGATTTTAAGGCCGCATATGACAGCATTTATAGAGACGAGCTATATAGAGCCATGTCTAGTTTTGGCATCCCTACCAAACTCGTCCGTCTGTGACGATGGATAATGCTCGCTACTCCATAAAGATCGGTGAAGACCTCACCGAGACCTTCGATGTCAAAAAAGGATTTAGACAAGGTGATGCGCTGTCATGTGACTTCTTTAACATCATACTTCAAAGAATTGTGCGAAACTCACAAGTCAACACCCGAGGCACAATCTTTCAAAAATCTGTGCAACTACTAGCGTTCGCCGATGATATTGACATAATTGGACGAACTCAACGGGCTGTCACTGGTACTCGTACGTTCGCTAGTATTGAAACGGAATCTGCCAAAATGGGTTTAGCGGTAAGTGAGGGCAAAACCAAGTATTGGACAGAACGTCATAGCCGGCAGCTATAACTTCGAGTTAGTAAGGGACTTTCTCTACCTTCTCTCTGCTATAAATTCTGAACATAACACCTCAACAGAAATCAAACGAAGAATACTCGTAACTCTTGCCAATTGCTGTTTCTTTGGGCTGAGAGGACAATTGAGTAGTAAGGCCCTATCCCGAACAAACAAGGAGACTCTATGTAAGACCTTAATCATCCCAGTGTTGCTGAATCATATACACTGTCGAAAGTGGATGAAGATATCCTCGGTCATTTCAAGAGAAAAATTCTTCGTAAGATATTCGGTCCCGTTTGCGTTGACGGGCTTTGGAGCAGAAGATTCAACGACGAAATATACGAGCTATACAGCGACATTGACCTAGTCAAAAATCTGCGCATCAGTCGCCTAAGATGACTAGGATATGTAGAGCGAATGAACATCAATGTTTCAGCCCATAGAGTCTTCGAATCGAACTCGGAGGAACAACGTAGTAGAGGAAGACCTCGCCTTAGGTGGTTCGCACAAGTAGAAGGGGATCTCAACCAACTTGGAGTGCGCAACTGGAGGGATATAGCTAAGGACGAGGCTAACTGGAGGGGCTTGTTGCTTGAGGCCAGGTTCACCCCAAACTGTAGCGCCACGTAAGTAAGTTAGAAAGGTTAGGTTGAAGTGACCGCCAGCTAAGAGGCCGACAGACTTAGATAACACATGGATATTTGGGGAAACATTTTCCTTACCTACTCGTTGAACCAAGTGGAGCGTCTGATGTAGAGTAGGATAAGGTTCCTAAGTGAAATTCCATTATTTTAGAGATTGCTGGCCAGGTACACAGAAGGTGTAGAATAGCTTCCACCACTTCTTCGTTCATACAAATTCTACAGAAATCGTTTGAATATACGCCAAGCCTTATTGCATGCTTGCCTATAAGACAGCGTCTAGAGATAGCGCTAATATGCAATCTATTGATAGAAAATTCAAATTCTTAGAACGTTTCAGATCCAGCTTAGGCCAAATCTGTTTCTTCGCTAGACACGTTGTACCACATGTCCACTTGATTTGTTCTCTCGATAGCATTCAGCTTTATTTTAAGTAGTGATCGGTATACATCTGGTAGAATGGATATCGTTGTTCCATGTCTGGCAAGTTCATCGGCCTGGAATATCCTTATGCTCCGGCACCTAACAAAGGCGAATTCTAAACTGCTCCGTCATGTCTATAAGAGACGATCGGCAATCTAGAGCTGTTATTGAGTTTGGAGAAAACGATAACAACGACTTGTTTGCTGCTTTGTTGTTTGAAAAGATGCGGATATCTACCGCATGGAACATGCTACAATTATTTGGGAGATGGAAGAGGCTAAGATTAAGACTGTCAGAGAAGACGCTTCCACTTACCCCGTCGCTAGTTTTTGAACCTTCGGTGTATCGACTTGTCTTCTAGAAATGCATCTTCCTCCCAGAATTATCTGGAAGCGATGGTGACTTAGAATTTTTGTATAGGACTTTTAAATCAAGGAGAAGGTGGTGAGTAACAATTTGGAGTTTCTGAGTTTTTTCCAAGATCTGCCGCAATGTGAATATCTGATCTATAGTGGACTTTCCTTGTCCTGATATGGACTAATAAGCGATGTTGAGGAGACTAATACCTCTGTAGTTGGAACAGTTTAGAGGGTTTCATTTCTTGAAGATCGGGTAAATGATGCAAAAGTTCCATTCGTCGGAAATACTTTCATCCGACCATATCTTACAGATGAGTTGATGTAAGCCCCGTACCAAATTATCCCTAGCTGATTTAAATAGCTCAGCAGTTAGACTGTCGGCTTTAGCACCCTTGTTGGATTTAAGCTTTGATATTGCTCTATTCTCTTCGCTTATGTGGGGTGGACGGAATTGTTAATCGTCATCATCAGGGTAGAATAGAGCATTCAACCTGACAGCGTAATTTTGGTCATCACCGCCGTTTGACAGTCTGTGATCTTTTCAATTTCTCCGCACCGACTCTGACTCTACTATTAGATATCCTTCTTTATCCTTACAGGCAGGTTTTGTAGGTTTTACATTGCTCTTTTTACCTTCTAGTAAAACCTCTTCATTGACTAGATCTCTCATTTTCCATATTCTTTCTTCTTCTTTCTTAGAAGCTGGTGTTCTTTCCTTCTTTTCTGCTTTTAAATGTCGTAAGCTCTTCTTGTCACTCTGTGCAGCGTCACTTTATCAAACCAGGGGTTTCTCTGCAGTTAATGCGAGAGACCCAGCACATCAGAGGCGGCGTTCTTGATTTCTTGCTGACAATGTCATTGCTCATATGCGGTTAACATTGGTGGCATTGGGCTTCTTGAAAGGTTCAGGAATACTCGATCATTTAAGGCTCAGGCAATCTCTTGTGATTGTAGCAGTTAAATTTCCTCACAGTACATCTTTGGTGTTGTAGTGTTGGGATATCCGCTGTTGTCCTACGGACCCTCCTTTTCAATGTTTGCGTTAAAATCGCCAAGCACGAGCTTAAAGTCTTAACTTGGACATTGGTCGTAACATCGTTCTTATCCTCTGTGAGGGCGTGAACGCATATTATTTTTGAATTTTGCCTTAATGCCATGTCTTTATTTCGATTGCGAAGTTCGTCAACAGTAAAATTATTTTTATCTGAGGCTTGTTGATGATTCTATGGTAGAGCAGTTACCCCGACGCGAGCAGATGCGGGGAATTCCTGTCTATATCAAGGAGCAGATGAAAAGCTATTTAAACTTGCAAAACTACGAAAGCTCTATGGTCAAATATTCATTACAGCAAAACAAAAAAACTACTCTTAATAAATTCTTGATATACATACATAGTACGTAGTAACCGGAGTAATAAGGGGGCATAAACTTTTAAATAAACACCCTGGATGGATAGGAATAACGAAGGGACAACACGTCTGTAGAGGTTGCGGAAACACCTCCCAAGACAACTTCCACTTCTTGTGCCAATGCCTTGAGAACTCATTCTTCGGAGAGACACGTGAAGTAGCAGAAATGCATCTTATATATAACCTAAAACCGGTCAGGATGGGGAAAATAACGGTTTTTTAAAAAAGACACAGACATAGTGCTCGGGTCATTGTATTTACACATGATTTGTGTAAAAATTGTGCATAGTGGGTCAATAACTCCCTGAAAAATTAAATAAGGAACACTCTTTTCGGTATAAAAACATTTTATTTTTCAACATAGTCTCCTTTTAGGTCTCTCATCAAACGTTTCTCCAATTTTTTGATGCCCTTCAAATAATACGATTTCTCGAGCCCCTCAAAATAAGCGTTTGTTTCAGCGATGACCTCTTCATTCGACCCAAATCTCTTACCTCCGAGCCATTTCTTCATGTTTGGAAACAAGAAATAGTCGCAGAGGGCTTGGATTCGGCTTGGAATCGATCCAGCAGCTCTACGTAATATGCGCCGATCGTTGTACCCTTTTCAAGGTAATCGATAAACACCGCGCGTATCCCAAAAAACTGTCGCCATGACCTTGTTTGCTGACAAACCCGCCTTGACCTTCTTTGGCTTCGATTCACCAGAAGTCCATTGTTTTGACTGTTCCTCGGTTTCTAGTGTGTTGTGGTGAATCCAGGTTTCATCCACGGTACAAACGGCGCAAAAACTCAGCCGAATTTTTCTGGAACATCGCCAAACTCACCTTTGAAGTTGTCAAACGAATGCGTTTGTTGTCGATTGTGAGCAAACGCGGCACCCATCTTGCGGAAAGTTTTTTCATGTCCAAATATTTATGTAATATCGAAATCGCTGAGCCATGTGATAAGCCTGTGACCTCTTCAAGCTCGCGCACTTTCACTCGCCGATCGTCCATTATCAAACCATGGATTTTGACGACCATTTCTGGTGTGGTGACCTCAATTGGGCGACCAGAACGTTCGGCGTCACTTATGCTTGAACGACCGCACCGAAATTGAGTAAACCAGTGGTGAATGGTTCCAATCGATGGTGAAGAGTCCCCATAATATTTGTCTAGCTTTTGTTTGGTTTGCGTGATAGTTTTTTCTCGCAAAAAATAGTGTTTAATGAGCACTCGAAATTCACTTTTAACGAAAATGCTAGTAGGCGTCTATATAAAATGGCTGCCACAACAAAACTATTTGACAGATCTGGCTAAAAATTTAGGTGCGTTCTTAAAATATAAATTTAAGGTGACGACACAATTTGTGTTAATTTTCAGGGACTTATTGACCCACCCTCGTATGTAGCTTTTAGAGTTTAGGAACTAGAAAGAAGATGGTGACAGACAGACGGAACCTTGTAAAAAAAAATAAAATACACTGTTCATAATGGAGCTTCCACTAGTGTACATGAGAACATAAAAAGCGTTTGTCCGGTGCAGAAAAATAACAATTTACCAGCATGATTCTGAATGTTGTCTTCCATAAGCATGTGTGTCATGAAATTTACTCTCTCAAAGCAATGATGATTAACTTCTCTCGAAAGGTTTTCCCCATAAAATTTGATTCATTATGTTTTCAATTCAATCAATTACTCTCTTCTTAGAAAAAATAAAGGGCACGACTGGGTAGCATGTACTTGCTTTATATTTGCTGTTCGTTCGCATATTGTTCAGATTTCAAATGTAAGCAGTCAAATTTTAAAATAAAATTTGAATTTTAAAAAAATTTGTAAAAAGGCTATAAAAAGTCTGATATATGTAAAACAGTCCCATTGGTCTAGTTTACACCGCTGATTTGGTCTGGGACCCAGACCAGGTATTGTATAAATGTCGTCGGTGCAAACGCTTTGAATACAATACTATACTGGTTGAGTCAGTCCAAAAATGTAGGTAACCAAGACTATATTTTGGTGTGGTCTGCGGCGTGTAAACACTTCGATCTAATAGGTTTTCTAGAATACGATAGATGGCGCTGTTTAAATAAATGTCTGAATAGCATTTTTCCCATCAAATTTCACGCTTGCGGAGGCCGCAAAGTTTTCTTTGCAGTGATAACAATTAAAGGAGATGGACAAAAAGGTTGTAATTGCACGGATGATGAGCCGCAAATATTGTGCTTCGAAAATTAATTGAAGCCCGTCAGATGGCGTCTTTGAAGGCAACAGTGACATTTGTGGAAGGATAGATGGCGATCAATATTGTCCTGTTTGGAGCCAAATCAAAGGACTTTGACTAAATTTGTGTGCTCTTCCGGACCAAATACGGCAGTGTAAACTAGGCCATTATTCGTATCCATATTATCTCAGACATGAATATTCATCGAAACCGTAGAATCGTTTTCAAGGAAATTTTTCAAAAATATTCCTTAAGTAAAGTACCATTAATTTTGAGGTTGGGATGAAAATTCTAATTTTGCATCTGGGCTTTACCCCACAGACCTCAGATATGATGCTTGAAGAAAATCCGTCCAGCCATTTAGGCTGCAGCCCGTGGTACAGCCAGACAGAATTTCGAGACCCACTTTTTCGAGTTCCTTTAATATATTTCGAGTTTGAAAATTTTCACGAAAACAATACTTGCCCTATAGGAGCAAGTTAAAAACAAAAAAAAATCTGATTCAAGATAATTTTTCAAAAGTTGAAAAGAAAAAGGAAAGAAAAACCATGACAACTCTCCGGCACAAACAATTATAGGCAAACTCCGAATGCGGTTGTTAGCCCTTCGATATGAATCACCCAGCAATCAACAACCTGTTGTACGAGTACAAGGCAACTGATGTAAATGGCAATTCAAAGTGTCGAATCCGAGAGTTTACAATTGCGTATGTTGTCTGGTTACTCGTACTATACTTTCATCAGATACAAGTAGAGTAGGTATGCTACGATATTCCATGGCCAAGAGTGTGTTGGCACATTTCACTGTACTGCTTCGACAACTTTACCAACTCTTGGAATTGGAATGCTGGTACTGAGAGTAATGAGAAAAATGCGACAGAGTGGAATGTACACTGGCCAAGCCAACCCAGCGGAGAAGGTGAACAACGCGCTTGGTAGGGGAAAGTAGTAACAGATTACTGCTACCAGATAGACAGCTAACAGCTAACCAGTCTTTGGTTAAAAAGCAAGCGATTAGTTTGAAACTTACGATCGAGACGGTCGGGTCGGCATTTTTATCAGTTCGCGCGGGCTAGTCATTTACTCGTTTTCGGTGTCAGAGTGGCAAAACAATTTCCAACACCTCTTCTCAGCGGGGTTTGATATTTTGCGTATATCACGCAGCAATTTTTCCAATTACCTATACATACCAGTGAAGATAGGTATCCAAGTGATTGAAATTTCACTCAGATAAATTAGCATCTCTTCAGTTCGTCAGTGTTAACTGCAATTTCAGAAGGTAATTTCAAAAAAAAAGAAAAAAAAGTTGTTTATTGTTATGGTGCGCGATTTTGAACCACACCCGAAAGTCTGGTTCTCATCGGAATGTTTATGTAAATTTAATTTCTACCGATCGCCAAGCTAATAAAATGCAATTAGTGTCAGAACCTATGATAACTTTGGATGCACTGTGCGAAAGGGGGTATTGTTTACCTAAAAAGAATAAAAGTGGAACTTACACTGCTACCGTTAGCATTGTTTTGGTTAATGGCCCACTTAAACAAAAAATTATTTTGTATTGATATTCAAAACGAAAACGTGTTCAAAGTGTCATTATTAATATAGAAGTGTGATTTTTTTTTTTTTTTTTTTTTTCGTAATAACTTTCCAAACTTTGTTGTATATGGCAAGTGGTACGAGTATGTGCCATTACATTTGTTCTCCGGTGGACTAAGTGCAAAAATTCAATCATTATTATGAGAGTGTAAATTGATGTTTGATATGAGTTCTTAACAAACAACAATTTTTGCTTGACATGACCTCGTTCCCAATAAATTTAATATCTTTGCACTGACGTCATTGTAAACTGAAAAATAAAAAATTCCAATTAGGAAACTAATTAGATATTCAACTCAAGCATTTGAAAAGTATTAAGGCAGCAATTTTTAGCACTGAATCAGTATGCAATACATTAAATATTTTTCTTTACTTTTTAGTGATTAATTAAATTTCTAATAGTTTTGCTGGAATACATATGTAGTATCGCAGTGCGAAGAGCTCAAGTCAGCAGACATTAGATATTGCATCTGAGATATATCAGTGGGGGTGCTAGTAGTTATTGGTTGAAAATAAAAACAATTATGCGCTATCGAGAGACATGCAATCTATACAAATGCTTATTTATAATGAAAAAAAAATATACAAAAAAACCTCGACAAGACAGTAAAACAAATTAAACTTGGTTAACGCGTGATGTCATACTACTTGTTTTTTTTTTTTTATTCATTCGAGGGTATTTAATTCTTATTTGCTTTTTATGAAACTATGTATAAATTATTCTGGGTGACACTGCAAATTGTGCAACTAACAATTTTATATGTTCCCGACGCCTTTGATCATATCTACTACCAGGTTACACTAATTGTAATTCATAGTTTGTAAGTAAGGGAAATAATGGCGATATCTCTCAAAACTTGTACACAATATATATGCAAGTAAACAGATCTATAACATAATAGTCGATTTGATTAAGTTGCATACAAAAATTGTCAGGAGAAGTTAAGTAAAACTGGCGAAAAACCAGGTCCCAAACCTTTTGTTCTTTTCACAATTCTGTTGAGGGCAATTCAATTGGAGGTTACAATTTAAAATTGATAAACTGCTGATATTTTTATGTCAATATAATGTCGAGACATTAAACTTAAAAAATGATATCGGCCTTGCAGACTTCCACCCTTTTAATGAAATTTTCCATTACTTTTCCGTATAAATACGGCAGTAGTTCATAAATAACGCGTCGAATCTCATCCCTTAGCTCGGAGATCATTGGCATACACGATCTGCTTCACATAATCCCACAAAAATAAAATCCAACGGCGTGATATCGCACGGTCTTGGTAGCTAATTTTGGTCACCGAAACGAGAGATAACGCGACCGCGAAACTTTGTGTGCTATAACTGCATTAGTTCTAGCGCAGTGTGGCAGGTGGCATCGTTTTGTTGAAATCACATATCTTTCACATCAATATCGTCCAATTGGTGTTGAAAATAATTTGTTATTATGTCCCAGTAATGTTCACCATTGACTGTTACAGCAGCACTACGAGAATTTTAACACCGCGCGCCGGCCCAAAATCAACACCAAACAGTAACTTTTTGTGGATGCCTTGATTTTCCATGTGAATGTATATTCATGACCCCAAATGTAAGAATTTTATTTGTTTACATAGCCATTCAGTTGTAAGTGAGCCTCATCGCTGAAAATGATTTTGTTCGAAAAATTGCCATCGACTTGGTGGTTTTCTAACACCTAATCAACGAAGTCACGATGCTACTCATGGTCTGCTGACTTCAATTCCTGAGTCATTTGGATATTGTGTAGGCATGCAGATGCAGATCTTTTGTTAAAATGTGCTGCGTGCGATGTAGGAAAGGTTCAATTGCTGTGAACGATGGCTAATGGATTTTGACGGATTGTCACGAATACTGTCACTTACTGTCGCATGACCGGCCACTGCGAGGACGCACTGGTCTACGAGTACATCCAACACTGACCCGGTTCGACTAATATTTTAACCGCGACACGAGATGTGCGGTTAATCGTGTTGGTTAAATTTTCCCCATTTCTGAGATGGCTTTGTACAATTAAAATGTGTTGTTCTCTCGTGTACCGCTTCATAATAATTAATGTCAATGCTAGGGTCCCGATACATAGAATCCGTTGATCCGTTGCTGCATCGTTTTTAACTGGGACATAAGTAGAATACACGTATTTTTATGAAAGGTGGTCCATACCCGACGCATATATGAACTTCGACGGATAAAGGTTTACTTTCTACTTTTTGAGTCTGTTGATCCGTTGGCAGTCGACAAATTGAGAGTAAGCACTTCCATTGGTGGAAGGATTGAGTGAGAAGAGAAACTGTCATCGCCGTTGACAATCGGTTGACATTTCAATCTGTCAACGAAGGTACTCGTATACGACGGATTGTATGGGACTGTTCTTTCCAGCAATACGTGAACGTCACCGACAACCGTCAACGGAACGACGTCAAGGAATTCTATAGGTGGGGGCCTTTAGTATTGATAGATGTCCAATATCAGCTGTTTATTTTTGACAGAACCACAGTAGTGCCAGATTTAAATTGTAACCTCAATTTGAATCACCAAACAGGTTTCGATATTCATGGATTAAATAGATTTTATTGACAATTCTGAAAGGTTGACAACAAATGTTAACAATAAATTACTCTTTAAAAAGATAAAATTAAATTCGTATAATGTACCAATCCAACAGAGAGAATACAATTTTAGATAAAGATTTTTTAAAAGTGTTTGTTTACTGTCCTATTTTTAAATGCTTGTGAAATTTTGTACTACGTGAATAGTTTGTAGATGTTCAGCTCATTAAGAAGGGCGATAAAATGAAGGGCACATAGTTCAGGTGCAGAAGTTCACATCGAATTCTCACCATCGTACATGTACGAGTATATCTCGTCAATACTAAGCTCATCCCGAAAATATTTATTTGATCTTTGTAGACTATGATTATGAGTATGCTGTAAACCGATCTATGCAGAGAACCCGATGCGGTACTCCAAATATCTTTCTATACTCTTGTCATGAAACGGTACAGCGAAGCTATCCAATTCCTACGATCTGATGAAGTTAAGAGTCATTCCATACCCTTGCGCCAACTCTAACCATTTAGCGTATCAATTTCTACGATCTGATGAAGTTAAGAGCCATTCCATATCCTTGCGCCAACTCCAACCATTTAGCGTATCAGCTATTGGTTATAGTTTTAAGGGCTGCTATCTTCGGGAGCCGCTCATAAGACATGCGTGAGAATATAGTCTACCTGCAATTTAAAGGTCTTAATAAAAAGTGGAAACAAACCCGTTTCAATGATGGCCATATAATTATATATGAAATAATTTATTGATATATAGTAATACCTCAAGAGTTTCTCTACAGTTTCATATTTTTCTATGTCCCCATACTTGCGCAGCATACAGCAAAATAGTTTCGGAAGCTGCTTCAAATTGTATGTACTTGCAACTGTGCGCTATGTTCTTATTAACGAAACATCGTTTCCATGTTATTTTGATTGCGGTTTTGACCTTGGGTTTTTTTCTCATATGGACTTCTTCGTGTTCAAATTGCTCGTAAAATAAACGCCGAGATACTTATATACCTTAATTACCTCAATGTTTTCGCCATTGAAGGTCTACTTTTCGTTTAAGCAAATTCTACCTCTCCTTTCTCATTATTTTCGGCTTCTCCAGATTGACTATAAGACTTCATAATCTAAAATATTAGTACAAACGATTGACCATAGGTTATAGAGTCTCAGGTGTATAAGAATCTGTGAGTACATATTTCAATAGGTTTTACATGAATGAACTTGTAGGTTATAAGAAGGAGGGTAAATCATTACGTCGTCTGGCATTTACCCTTCATCTATCCCTCTGTTTTTTTGGCACATAACAATCTTTATGTTCAAAAACCTTTTACTACATGGGGACTATAATTTTGTAATGTGGTGACTTTTATTTCTAAGTTACGTGAACCAAATAAGTCTCGGCACTTAAGTTTCTTACGAAACTGTGTTTCCGACTCCTTGTATCCGGCTAACGGATGAATCATGTTTATTCTCATTTAATCCTATACACTTCGATATATCCGGTGGCGGAATTAACTGTGGTTTGTGGGATAGACAAATAGATGTGTAACCGGTTCCGAAAATATCTGAACGCTCTTATTAAGTTCAATACAGATATCCACTAGCATATATCAGGTGACAGATATGTTTGAAACGGGGCTAAAACTCAAAAAAAAAAAAAAAGAAAAGAACTACATTCTATCGATACTTTCGAGAATAGTATTCAGCATTATTTTGCGTGAAAGCCTTAGCAGCTTTATTTGTTAATCGCAGTGCAGTTAGTCTTGGAAAATCGGATTTTAATAGTACATGGAATCATGTGGATCTCATGGATCTATTAACCCGAGCTAGATATGCTCAGCACGGTTTCTGACTTTACGCCCAAATCACCATACTTTGGTAGAAGGTTTGAGATTGAACCAAAAGGAATCGCTTGGTATACCGATGGATCAAAAATGGATTCAGGAGTTGGCGCCAATTATAAGATTTCGAAAAAGTCCTAATGTTTTCCAGGCGAAGCTTTACGCTATCGAGACCTGTGTTAGCATAGACTTGCACTCAGGCATCAAAGATGCCGCTATCCACATACTCTCCGACAGCCAGGCGACGCTTAAAGTACTGATCTCCCACCTGATCAGTTCGAAATCAGTTCCAAACTACTTCGACAGTTTACAAAACTTGGCCCGATACAATAAAGTAAAATTGTGGTGGGTACCGGGTAATGTCGGCGTTGACGGCAAAGAAACTGCAGATCTACTAGCTAGGAAAGGTTCCTCTGAGTTGTTCATTAGACGTTTTTTTTTTTTTTTTTTATTTCAAACAAAATAAACTACAAGGAATTACAAATGTTTGTTTACACTGCGACTAGTTATGAAACTAACGAGCAGTTTGCTTTTCAGTATTATTAGCGGGAGAAAAGTAAATGGCTAACAGTTTACTATTTTTAAGGTACATTATAATTGTAATTTGTTGTATGTTAACTTTTAATGACAGTAACAAGAGCATAGATGGGATTAATCCATCCAAAGCATTGGAGGTTAAGTTCACTCCGAGAGCCTCTTTTCGCTCGTTGTTGTCGCTCTGTTACTATCTAGTAGAGTACGTGGTAAGTCCTGTTACGGTTGCCTTGCAAGATCTGACGGTCTTATACGTTGCAGTCGTCTCACGCCATATACGTTTAGAAGAATTGTTGCTTCCTCGTTAATATGCTCCTGAAGTCTCTTCTCGTGTGCTTTGGCCCTAGAGTTAATCTCTTCAAGAACAGTAGGAACGCCTAGGTACCGATGGAGGTCGCTGTTTCTGATGTACCATGGAGCATTCACAATACTTCGAAGGACCTTATTCTGAAATCGTTGGATGACTGCAATATTGGTCTGGCTGGCACATCCACATCCCCAGAGTTGAGCGCCATAGTTCCACACTGGTTTTAGGATCTGGTTATATAAAAGAATTTTATTAGTAATTGATAGTCCTGACTTCCTGCCTATAAGCCATTCTAATTTTCGCCATTTAATGTCTAATTCTAGTCTTTTGATTTTAATATGCTCTTTCCAACGAAGCTTGGCATCTAGAGTCATACCTAGATACTTCGCTGTATTTGCATATAGTATTGTCGTGCCTGATATCGCTATAGGGGAGTACGAGATAGACTTATTTGTGAAGTCAATATGTACAGATTTACTCGAATTCAGTTTTATACGCCATCTTTGAGTCCACCTGATAATTTGGTCTACAGCAGCTTACAGCTTTTGCGTCGATTCTAGCGTTGTATCTCCCACTGCTAAGACTGCCGTGTCGTCGGCAAAAGTTGCAGTCTTGGTGTAGGGTATTGTAGGTAGGTCTTTAGTGTAAAGAAGGTATAACAGAGGTCCGAGGACGCTTCCTTGAGGAACTCCGGCTTCGATCTTCACTAAATTAGAGTAGTAGTTTTCTTGTTTTATACGGAAGTATCGCGATGTTAAATAAGACTCCATTAGGTGGAAGAACTATTCTGGTAGGTACACTTTTAGTTTATTGAGTAGACCTTCATGCCATACTCTGTCGAATACCTGTGCTATGCCTAAGAAGATTGCAGAACACACTTTTTTTTTTCTAATGCTCTTTCGATTTCTGTTGTTATTATGTGTACTTCTTCTATTGTGGAGTGCTTACATCACAAATTGATGGCTTGGGATTAGGTTTCTTGACTCTACGATTGGTTTGAGATGCTTAAAAATCAATCTTTCAAACAACTTTGATGTTGAAGGAAGTAGAGATATTGGTCTATATGAGGATACCTCGTGAGGGTCCTTACCTGGTTTAGGGATCATTATTACGTCAGCTACTTTCCAGACACTTGGTACATACTCAAGGCTAATTGTTTTATTCATTAACCGCAAGAGTTTAGCTAACCCTTTATTTGGCAGTCGCTTCAGGACTTCCGCAGTGATCAAGTCAAAACCTGGAGCTTTTTTGTCTTTTAATCGCCTTATCTCATATTTTAACTCATGCATTTTAATCGGAGGAATCATAGAACGGGCATTTTCATTGAGATTTAGAAGCTCATCACAGATAGCATCGTTAGGCTTAAAGGTATTCGATAGCTGTACTATTACAAAGTGAATATTCAGTACTCTTGTCAGCAGTTAGCTCTGATAGATATATTTTCATTGTCTCATTTCGGATTAGATTTACCTCAAGCTTAAGATCTTGTGTGGCCTTGTTGAGTCTTGTTTCATCGGAAGGAGATCGAGTTTGTTGCCATCTACGCCGAAGGTTTCTTTTATTCCTTATGAGCTCCTTTATTTCTTTTGGATAATTGGTACCCACCAGTTTCCTCTTTGTTAGAGGAGTACAGCTCCAAGTCGCAAATTGGATTAGTTGGATGAACGAATATGCTTCGTTTTCCAGCTGGTCTGTCGTCTCAATAGGTGTAATAATATTGATTTTATCTTTTAGGATATGTTTAAAACTAAGCCAATCTATGAACTTATTTAAAAGGTATGGATTTTCTTCTTTAACTATAACAGTTTCACTAAGTGTCAGATATATTGGTGAGTGGTCCGAGTCGAGATCCAAGCCTTCGTATACATGGATAAGGTTCCTTGATAATTTCTTTATCACAAAAAAGTCAACCAGATCACGAATTTTGGTAACGTTCGTCGGCTAGTATGTAGGCTTACCAGTAGATACAAATTCACACCCTGTTTTCATTGTTCATTGGACATGAAAAATTTTGCGGAATATCTGATTTTGCCTTTAAACTGACCCTAAACAGTTGGGAACGCAACGTGTGCATTTCCCATTGGAATAACTCCCAAGGTCTCAGGCAAGTTAAAAGAGCTGTCCAACTCCTCCAAAAAAAGCAGTTAATATCCTAAAATATAACAGAAATGACATAAGAAGGCTTGTGAGCTTCCACACTGGTCACTGTCAATTAGTCAATTACATACTTTACCATCTTAATAAAATGAAAATTTCAGCTTCATTTTTATATTGCTGAAATTTTGAACAGCCGAAGTTACTCGTATGTGTAATTAAAGTTATAACAATATATCATGTGTGCCTTATAAATAAGAAATAAATAAAAAAGGTAGAGAACCTTTACGTTTTATGCATTTTACGAAGGAGAATTTTTTCTATTGAGAAAAGCTTCTGATGACAATTTTATTTTTGAATTTATATGTTTTCTACCCTTAATTATATACAAATTAAGTAATATTAGAAATAGGTTTGGACTCATTTGGGTCAGGTGCCTAAAATTTCGCTTCTGAACCTTTGTAATGACGCAGTAATAGACTACATGAATTTATTGAGCACAAAATAAAAGCTAATTTAAACTTATTCACAGTAAATAAGTCACTTTCACCCTCAACTCTAAGGGCGTCTTTAGTTAATACGCCTAGGATTAGTGGCGCCTATCATGTATACCAATTGCAATAACTCCATAAAATGCCATTAAACTAAGAATCAATTTTGGCGAACTTCTACCACAAATTCAATAAATATTTTTTCAAATTAATGATCAATTTTCGACAATTATTTACACCGATTTTGATGAAATTTTTGTATAAGATGTATAAACCAACAAAACAACAACATTTGGTGGTACCTATTAATCCACAAAAAAAAAAAACTCTATTGACTCTTTTTGATGCAGGTCAGTAGCTCAATCTGTTATTTTCAACCGAATAAATGGTTATGTGTAATAAATATAGAAAAACTATTGCGGTTTGATCCTCTGGAAAAAAAAATGTCTGGTTATTTACAGCAATGGTACTGGATCCAAGGTCCTTATTGGCTCAAATTCAAAACTGCTAATTCAAAGGTTCGATGAATGGCTTCAAGCTTCCAGGATTTCCGGCTGAATTTAAATTTGTTTTCCATAAACTCATCAAGTTACCATCAAATATTAACTGTTTACTCGTATACCAATCCTGTTAATTAGCAGCAATTAGCCGCATAATAACCTGTTATTTGTTTGCATCGGCTTAACAGGAGTAGTCTTCCAAATTAACCGATAACCGGTTATTTTTAAATAACAGCCCATCTCTAATATGTACCATCTGCGTAAACAAACACAATGACTGTTCGTTTTTCGACTTGCGACTGACCCCTATATAGATATGTATATTTACATTATGGAGCATGAGTCATGGTACCCTGCATTCTCCATCACAAACTTTTTAACAAATTTGATCAACAAGAAACTAGTTGAAATGCTTTGGTGCTTTAATTTATTATAAGAGTAATGGAGTGTGTTTTTTATTTTAACAAATGAAAATTTACAAAATTCAATAGAATAACCAAAATAAGATAACGATAGATGTACTTATTTCGACAGAGAATTTTATATAGGGGTTAGCAATAAATTGATTAGCAATTCTTTCATCGGTAGAAATGATAGTGTTTCATAGTTTGTAAGTGAGTTGCTTGCTAACACTGGCTCCAGTGCAGAGGCTTTGATCTTCGTGTTTTCACTGATAAGTTGGCAAAGTACTGTTATTTTATTTTTAATTAATACATACTAACAAATGTTTTCTTTTCGTTTGTTGATTATATATATCTTGGAAACTAATGAAGAGCGACCCCTACATACGAATCAGAAAAATGTCCTCCATAACACACTCAAATTTCATTAAAATCGGTGAGGAGGCCCACTTTCTAAATACAGTAGAGTCGCGATAACTTGAACACCTAAACCTAAAAAATTTGTAACTAAAATGAGACTTACATATTGTGATGTTTCATTGATATTATAATGTAGAATGAAACAACACAAAATTTAGCTCTGAATTCTATGACAATTAACTATGTAATTAAGAATGTTGATCAAAACTACCACCATGGATGGGCACAGTAGCAATTGTAGGGGATTCCTCTATATAGTATGTACGCGAGTCAGGCCTCGAGTGGTTAGTGTTCCGTAGTTTTTCTTTCTCGTTAATTCATAGAAAAGGAGAAAGCTATGGTCATACTTGAAAGGATCAGGTCAAACAAACATTTTTTGTTCCATGTCTGCCCATAAGTTTGTTTACACGGCTCGCTCAAGAAAAACTAGACATTTTAATGAAATTTAGTTGGCATATATACGTATGCATTCCCTGATATGTAAGTTATTTCGTTTAAAAGGGTTTTTTGAACTTTTGTTCAAGAAACTTTATATTTTTGGACTCTTTGGAAGTTCGGCTTTAATTTGGTTTGCCACATGATGCTGTAGAAATTTTTTTTTTTCTTGGGGTACATTATGCGCACAAAAGCACCCCATAAAAAATATTTTTTTTACAATTCGTTTCCGTAATTATTTTCAGTATAACAGTTATTATTTTGGTATAAAATCTCAGCTCTCTAGCTCAAACGGTTAAAAAGTTGCATGCGTGTGACAGCCACATGAACAGACAGATACCATGTTGAATCCATTGGTGTTTCGCTTATACCACTTTGGTACGGAACAAAAATAAAATAAAATGGCTTCTTCTTCGCTACCTGCGCCTTAATTATGGACCAGAGGTTCTCAATCGGGTTCTGGTCAGGGCTGTTTACAGGCCACTACAATGTTGCAATACTATTCTGGGTTAGAAAATGTTTGACATGAATGAAAAAATGTATTTACAATAATAAAACTTTGCGAACGTTTTGCTAATTTCTTGGGGAAGGTAAACAAAATGGCACTGACCAATTTCGCGCGGTGACAAGGCGCAGAATCGTCTTGGAAAAGCAACTTATCTGAGTATAATAAGTGTTCTTCTAAAGATGGTAGCAGATTGTTTTCCAATATTTTTTTTTATTTTACTGCTTTCACCGTTCCATTTATTAGAGCCAGCCGTCCAACGCCGTGATAGGAAAAGCATGCCCAAATCATCCTTGAGCCCCCTTGTTTCACGGTTGTTGTCACGCACTTATCATTGAATTTTTCTCCAGTTCTTTGCCTCACATACTGTATTCCATCAAAACCGAATATGTTAAATTTGGACTCATCTGAGAAAATCACATTTTTCCAATCCTGTATGGTCCAGTTTTCATGATCTTTGGAGACGTTTTAGGCGCATTCGTTTATTTAGAAATGTTTTTTTGGCAGGTCTTCTTGCGTTCAAGCCAGCTTCTTGAAGCCTTCGTCTTACAGTCCGTGAGCTTACCTCTGATCTTCCAGCCTCTACAAAGACTGTTCTTAAATCTTCAGCAGTTTTGAATTGATCACGCAGAGTTATTCGTTTTAAAAGCCGATCTTCAGTGCTGGTGGTCTTTCTTCTGCGACCCGTCCCCTTTCAATGATCCCGTTGCCTCGAATTTTTTGATGAATTCAGCCACTGACGACTTGCTGAAATCCACTTTTCGCGCTATATCACGAACACTTAATTTGTCATTTTTTAAAGTCATTATTTCGACTTTTGTTTTTTCACTCCTTTTCTTTTCATTTTCCATATTAATAAAATTATTTCCACTTTCACTCAAACTACTTTTTTTTCAATGAACTATTATAAAGTGAACTAGAATCACGTCATCAAAGCCTTTTTATGCAAAATCCTAAAAAACTACCTTCTAGTTCTCAAGATAATTGAAGTTATACAATTTGTTTACCTTGTCCGGATTTCTATGTCCGTTACTGTAATTTGCGCGCGCCAAAGGGGATATGAATACCCTTATACAATACTATACTAAAGGAAGAAAGATTTGGTGTAGTGGTTTGAAACTCAGGTGGTATTAAGTTTCTGTAAACTCCAAGGCTAGCGTCCATATAACTGGGGAACATTTTTGTTTTGCTTTTGTTGTCGTTGTTCATGATTCACAGTATTTATTTCCGTCCTCCTGATGTCATCATCACGATCAAGTTGTATTTTAAGCTATGTGACAACTCTACTGCCAGTATTATGCCTTCGCAGTAGAGTTGATTTACCTTTCGCAATTGATAGACATTTTTATTTATTTCATGCGAAATAAATAGATGATTCTTGACATCAAAATTTGAGCAGTAAACCAACAGCGTGACAAGCGATGATGTTATCACTACACCATGGCCACCCACTTTGAAATTCTATCCTGACATTTCTTTTAAAAGCGCCATCTATCGCATTCTAGAAAATCTATTAGTTCTGAGTGTTTACACGCAATAGACCACACCAAAATATAGTCTAGATTACCTACATTTTTGGACTGACCCAACAACAATATTCAAAGCGTTTACACCGATGACATTTGCAAAAACTTCGTATTGGTCCCAGACTAAATTAGGGTTGTAAACTAGGCCATTGAGTTTCATAAATTATCTGTTAAAGTTATAATCTAAAGGGAACATTTGGCACGTTCAAGATATTGGATTGTTCAAGTTATTAAGTGTTCAAGTTAGCGAGTCTCCACTATAATTATCAATGTTTATACACAAACTGATTCGTAATTAAAATCTATAAAATCACTTTCTGAATGTATTTTTTTATTTTAAATTTTGTACATTAAATTATTTAAAAGCAATTCTAGGTAGCTTAGAATAGATAAAACTGTTTTTTTTTTAAATGAATTCTGACAAATTTTGATTTAGACTTCGAATAGCAAATAATTTGGTTTACTTCACAAAATGCGTAGATTTGTGTACCTACCCGTACGATACTAGATTAATGACAATGAAAACAAATAAAACCATGATCTGATAACAGTTCTCCTTTCAATTACATGGAATAGATTCCGATAATACCACGCATATTTTCATTATACTGACTAAGAAAAAAACCGCAGTATTTCAAGGTTACGTACAATACGAACATAAGATTGATCTGCTGCAAGAGAATTGTAAACCTTGATAAAGTTTTAAAAAAAAAACAATACAAACAGAATCACGTCGCTCTTTTTGTGAAATAATTTCATTAAAACACCTGAGTAAGTTGATTAGCTTGTAGTGCATCGCTACACTTGGCTATAGCTCAGTAAGAAAAAAATACGAATTAACAGAAACCGGTTTCAGCTTCATTCATTTCCGTCGCAATAAAATGTTAAATCAATTCCCCACCTGAAAACGACTTGTTAACACCAACACTGCCTTCGAATAACTTATGACTCAGGTAAACGTAAAAACATTTTTAACTTGCAGCACAAGGTTGACTCACGAGACGACTACCAGAACATACGGATTTCCCACAAATCTTGAATAACTCGCATCATAATAATGTTTTCATGGGAATTACTCGACTATTTAGCATAAAATACCAAGATAGGCTTGCGGACATTGCAAGTACTATATTCTTGCCGGTAAGTAGCTTTTTTAAGTGGAGAAAACTCTGGAATTGTTAGAATCAAGCCAAAGTATTAAAAGAGCTAAACATGACGAATAATTGACATGCGTGTGAAGGCGGACAAAAGATTGAACCTACATCAGCTTAACAATAAAACAATTTTTGACAGCGACCCTCGGATTAAAAATTTCATTTAAAAATGGTAACATTTACGATTTTAAACTAAATTCCAATCAATTGGCACGATTGCGAATAAGAGAATAAAAGTCATGTTTAAAAGACTAACAACAAAGCTTTTGGTAAAAGTAAGTTATTCGATAGTTAACCTTGAAATTAAAAATATGGCGTTTGAATATATTTCAGGTGGAATACTGCATACATACATATGTACATACGTACGCGTGACGCTTTAAATGACATGAGCAAAGTTTATTCGTTTATGCATCTTAAATTGACCTTTCGTTCACTTGATCTTTTATTTTGTGATATAATAAATTATAAGTTTGGATGAATAATTAAAAGATTTTAAGTTAAAAAACAAATTAAAATAATAACATGGAACATAAGAAAAGCTTTTGTCAAACCTCAAATGTGACTTGTACTGGTCAAGGATGGTAAAAGTTCCTAACCAATTTACCCATATTGCTCTCAATATTTGCTTTCAATTTGCTTGTATTGTTTTATTGTATTTACACTTGCCAGCAGTACTGTTGTGTGTACTACTATAGTAGTATTTGTACTACTTTCGGTGATCGTGTACTACTCCTTTCGATTCAGTACTAATATTTTGAAATTAATTTGTTTTGCGAAGCACTTTCATTCTTAAAAAAAAAACAGACCAAGGCATCGTTTTCCGGGTCGAGACTCTTTGGTGCATTAAAAGACCACTTTTGTGACAGGATATCGCATCTGCTTTTGATCGGCATTCAGCAAATACGACACCCATCTTGCGCAGAGCTTTCGCATCCCTAAGTTTTTGTGCAAGATGTTTCGCACCCTTTCTTCCGATATACTTTTTCACTTTTTTGATGGTTTCGGGTGTCGTTGCGGTTTTTGGACGTCCTTCACGTGGGTCATCTTCGAGGGACGTGCGATCACGTTTAAATTCAGCTGCCCACTTTTTAAGGTTGACATGGAAGGAGCAGAGTCCCCGTTAACTTTTGTCAACTTTGGATGAATTTCCTTAGGGGTTAACCCATCCAAAACGAAGAATTTTATCACCGCACGAAAAACACGAAAGACGTTTACTGCAAATATTCGTGTAAAGAAACTACTTGAGAGAACAAGTTGAAAGTTGTCATACGAACTAATGAGAAGTGCACCCAGGCAGGAAACATAAACTTTTGCTGATTGGAACGCCATCTCTGCGTCAGGTCGAGAACTTTTCACCTTGCCGTCGTAGGTACTTGAATCATCTAGAGTGGAAAGTTGGGATGGTAGGTCCGAATTATAAATAATCTTCATCAAAATATTTTGCAATGCAATATTCTGGAATTTTATTGAAGGTGAATGTGTTGTTCTTTCAGCATGAGACATTTATGAGCTGTAGTCATTTCCTGTGATTTTATAGTTAAAGGTGACTAAGGCATGAAAATCATATAAGTGATAATTACTCAAAAAATTGGTATGGTCACAGTGCATGGAAATTATTTGAGGAAGGCCATGCCAAAGTTGTTCCTCATGTTTTGTTCGTAAAAAATGTTGTGTTTCGAATTTAATTACTATGCTGAATTTCATGAAAATTCATAAACCTCTCAGTAGCTTAAGGAAATGCCAATTTTTTCAATTTCGACAACAATATCTGCTCAATATAATAAATTATATTTGCCAACAAGTGATCCAAGTATATTTTCTTTCGTAAACTTAACATCAAAAGCGACACGCAGCGTAAATTCCGATTTTTCAATAAGGACAACGTACTACTCTTTTTCTTGAAATACTATAATACAATTTTTCCTCAGCTGTACTACTTTTAAAAGTACATAAACGACAGCATTCCTTACTAATTTGTGATAATAAGTAAAATAAAAGGCATGATTGGGTATTGCACAATTGCTCCATATGTGTTGTTCATTTGTTCAGATTGCCAAGCAAAATTCATAAAAAGGAAAGAAATTAGAGTTTTCGTGAAATGCTTTAAAAAGCTTAAATAGTTCTTTAATCATTTATCAAAAAATGTCGAAAGTAACTCAGATATTAATTTTTAATAAAATCATCTTAGTTATAATCCGAAAAATTGCCAATTTTCGCAAGTCCGCTAGTAAGTAAAGTACGTAAGACTGAGTACGCAGTCTTAATAAGTAAGTTTATTTATGAGACTCTGACTCAGTTCCGTAAAGTTGCAAAACATGACGTAAAGATTAGAAATTTATAAAATAGCTATGTATGTAGGTAAAGGGTGTTTTTATTATAGGTTTGTTTTTCAAATTGGCAATACTTTTTCCAACGACAGTCAATTTGACAGCTCACAGCTGATTTGTGCTTTGTTCGATAATACTCATCCGCAGAGATGTCGTGCAGTGCTCACCGAATAAGCTGTGAGTAATTGGAGCTGTGTCCATCCACTTTATGGAAGATTTTGCGGAAAGATCTTGGTTTACGAGCTTACAAGATCTAGCTCGTGCAGCAATTGAAGCCGCTTGACCATCGTCTCCGTCGTACGTTCGGTGAATGGGCTACACATCGAGCGCCACAATCAATTTATTGAAACATTCGATGAGCGCATAATTTTGCTTAATGGACCTGTAAATTGGCCTCCAAGATTTAACACCTTTGGATTACTTTCTGTGGAGATATGTGCAGTCGCATGGGTGGACGCGGACGACTGCAGCCTCAACGGTTAGACGGATTTATTGGAAACTTCATATTTAAGGCCTGTGGGGTCAAAATTTTAGACGAAATAAATATTTTCATTGTAACGCCCCAAAATTGGCCGTACTGTTGGTCGATTTTGAAAGAAAAAATAAAATTTCTCGAAAACCGATTCCGATCGATTTTGTTTAAATTTAAAATTGTGTTGGATTAGACTTATGTGATTTATTTCCATCTCAAAATTTGAGGTATGATGGGCATATGCCAACAGATGGCGTAGCAGGTTTTTGACAAAAATTATGTATAAAACGCTGCTTTACTTACGAATACTAGCTGGTTTTTTTTTTGAAAATTGGCTATTTCTCGGCTATGAATCTCAAGTTTTCATTCAAGGTCAATGTTTAGCAATATTTGACATATGCAAGGCCATGGCATACCAAGTTTTGGAATGACAGTGGCGACGGTGTAGTGGGTAGTGTGTTTGCTTGTGACCCGAACTGCCACCGAGCATTAAAGAGAAACAAATGGAATCTATTGTAAGTACTATAGTACTGCCTGGTAGTAGAAAGGACCAAAAATTGAGTCTGAGTACTCCGGGACTGGGAATTTTATTTTTTTTTTACAAAAAAAAAAAGATTTGGAATATTTGCAAAATAATTCTTTTTCCCTTAACTATTTTGTTCAAATTTCAAATTTGAGTGATTTGCAGATAAAAAACGCGGATACAACAATCCACTAGCAATTACTTTTGCTTTAAGTTCCAGCTAAGTGCTACTTTTAATAGATGTTCGAATACGTAGTATGTCCTTTGGGTTCGTAGTTTGTGATAAGCTTTAGCAATTTAATTTTACTAGATGCTATTTCTTTTTAGGTGAAACCCAAGCTATACAAATTCCATTGACAATCGACTGGTGAACATAGATTTTTAGCTCTTTTTCTCTGAGATCTGACGCAATACGAATATTTTAGTCTTTGGTCTTTCCTGACCTTAAACCACCCTGATACGGACCAATCAAACTGTTTACAAAAATGTCTCAGGTGTTCACACAATATGGCAGACAAGATCTTAAACGCAATGTTGAGGACACTGACTGTAGTTGGTGCAAATAAACTTTTGACTTTGAATGCTGATATCTTCACCTCAGTTCTGTCAGGCGGACGGAAATTTGAATTGTCATTGCCCGAGTTTTTGCCCGTGTAAAGGTATGCAATGGTGGGGTTTCTAAATTTGCAGAATCGACTCAGATGGCGTTTTTGATAGACAATGCGTATAACGGTACTTTACTTATTAATTGGTTCTTAAAAATTTGCTGTTTCTCGGATATGACTCAATTGATTTTGCTCAAAATCAAAATTTAAACAATATTTGATACGAGGGACGGCAGATAAGTTCGCGGCCTAAGGCATTAAGTGAAAGAAGTGATCCGATTAAAAAAAAATTAATTTCTCAATATAATCTCGAGTGAAATGCATTTCTCACATCGGTCATACAGTGTCTTAATAACACCATAAAAATATTATTTTTCCTTGCCTTACAATGACTGATTACGGCCGCCTTGATCTCGTTTTCAAATTGGAAAAAAAAGGAAAAAGTCGCAAGGGGTCAAATCTGGACTGTAGGTAGGATGGATGGTCTATCGTTGAAAAACCTGTGTCTTTTAAGGCTTGTCTCGAAACTCGCGCCGTGTGAACACGCACGTTATCTAGCAAAAACAACACTCCGTGCCTGATTTTCCCACGTCGCTTATGTATGATCGTTCACGTGCCTGAGTCAATAAATTTGCGTAATATTGACCATTCATCGTAGTCCCCTTTGGCAGGTAATCAATCAGCAAAACACTTTCGCTGTGTTGCAAAAAACAGTCGCCAGAAGTTTCGAAGCCAACTTTTCCACCTTGAATTCCTTCGGAGGCCTCTCGCCTTTTTCAAAATCCACTGCATAGACTCTTGTTTGGACTGCGGTTCGTATTGGCGAACCCACGTCTCATCTACAATTCCGATTCCAAAAAATCTTTGCAGCACTCGAGTCGCCGTTGCTTGTCGAATCAGCGCGCACACATTTGACATGCAACTTGTTCGCTATCTGCCACATTTTTATTCTTTGGTCGGCCAGAACTAATTTTTCAACTTTCCCTACGTCTTCTGCAACCACTGACATAGGACGCCCTGGGCGGGAGTCGTCTTTATAGCTCTCTCGCCCTTGTTGAAATAAGGGAGACCATTTTTTTTACCTTGGTATACGAAGGCCCACAATCCTGAAGAATCGATGAGATGTCTTCGAAAATTGCGAGAATTTCCGATTTCGGCTGATTAGTGACGTCTACGAGTATCCTACCACAGATAATTATCAGCCGCTCCTCGTACATTGGATCCATTATTACTGACTTAAAAATAAATAAATAAATCTAAAAGATAATATTTTTTATATTCTACGAGGGTGGGTCAATATGTCCCTGAAAAATGAAATAAGGAACACTCTTTTCGGTATAAAAACATTTTATTTTTCAACATAGTCTCCATTTAGAATGAACACTCGAAATTCACTTTTTTCCATTTTAACGAAAATGCTAGTAGCGTCTATATAAAATGGCTGCCACAACAAAACTATTTGACAGATCTGTCTTAAAATTTGGGTGCTTTCTTTTGAAAGATGATTCTTGACCAAAAAAAAAAAAAAATTAATTTAAGGTGACGACACAATTTGTGTTAATTTTCAGGGACTTATTGACCCACCCTCGTATATAATTTTGCTCCCTTAAATGTGGCGTTTTCCATTTGTTATACATTGGTATATGTAGATGAAGTCTGTTGGGATAGTATACATGAAAAGTTTTATTTTACTTAAAAATTGCATGCAGCATGTTGTACTACATACTATATTCATAACTCAACATAATCATTTGACTAAACGAGGTCAAATAATGAAATGTTTGCCGTGGCAATGTACTCTTAAATAAATGTATGGAAATAAGAATAATTTACCCCACGTCTTGTAACAGGGGAAAGTGGTCAAGAAAATGGAGCATATCGTGCGTGTTAGATCAAAAGTAGAACTACTTCCTTTTGAAAAAAAAAAAAAAAAAACAATAATATTCACTGTCGACCCAATTCGAAAAAAGTTCAAAATACTTGTAAGGATTATTGAAGCTTTTTATACTTATATACTTCACAAGTAGGTATGCAAATGTACATAATACGTAAATGTCTACAGATATAGGAGGTGGCAACATTTGAAATAGACAAACAATTTTTTTTATTTTTATTTTATTGACTTGCGTGTGTTCAACTGAAATTGGAAAAGGGAAAGGATAAGTTTTTATTAAATGACGAATTTGTTAAATGTTATGCGGTTACATATACTCGTACGTAACTCTGCTCATCTGTAGAAGGAAAAAAAAAGAAACCATTTTAAAATAAAATCAGGAACAATACAATGTATCAGAAATAATAAACTAAATTCTTACTATCAATTAATTAATGTTAAACCTGTTCCAATATAGAAATGTCCAAAGTGGTAACTGCCCATACGTCATTCAATATCAAAGATTATTATGTATAGGTTAGGTGCCACACGCATAATTTGGTATTCCGCCTTTTTTACAGCGCCTACTCTCCGAAACTTAACAAACGTGTTAACAGAAAAAAAAAAAACCATTTAATAAAACCACAAAAAAATAAAAATACATTCACTGGCAGACAAAGTAAGAGAAATTCCTTTCAATAGGCAGTCTAATGAATATGAAGGAATTAATGCTATGAATGGTGGGCCTCACTAGAAAAATGGCACTAGATACTCTTAGATGGGGATTTCAATGGAAATTACATAAAAACATGAATTGACTAAACTTGAAATATCAAACTGGCAGTACACCTCAAAGAAGGAAAAGTATTAATATTAAATTAGTATTTTTGGGCAACTTAATCATTCTAGTGATCATTCTGTAATTTAAAAAGTTAGTGTGGAATGACACAAGAATTAATATTTTAAACAAACTTAAAAATCTAATGTGGGGTGACAATCAGTTCAACATTATTAATGATTCTTATTCCGCTTCTTCTTCTTTTGCTTACAGCGAAGTTATGATCCGGAGTAGATTACTTCGTCACTGAGGCCAATCAAATGCTGGTGTTTTTGCATTTGTGTGTTCCAGTTGTTTTTTGGTCTGCCTTTTTTGCGCTATTGATCATAGATCCCATTTGAATTTTTCCCACTTGGGAAGCACTTTTCCATTCAAGTAAATGTCTGGAATAGGCCGGTGTGGATCAGAAAACGGGCAGCACAGATACTCTGTCTTTTTTGAACTAATACGGTACCCATTCCCCTCCAAAACATCCACCCATACATCAAGTGCTCGTTGCAGGGACGTTTGATCTGCACTTATGATAACTCCATCGTCAGCAAAGAATAACTGATGCACTTTGGCGTCCGTCACTTTTCCTTCAAGTAGATAATCAAGGGCGTCGTGGCGTAGTGGTTAGTCTGTCGGATCACTACGCAAGAGGTTCCAAGTTCGAATCTCAGAAAACACAAAAAAAAAGTTTTTTCACGATCCCACCTCTCGCGAACGTCTGACAAACATCCGAGAGTATTGTTGTCACGAGAAAGCTTCTCAAAACAAATTGTCGTTCGGATACGGCACTAAACTGTAGGTCCCTTCCATTCATGTGAAAAATATAACGCACACAACACGAGTAGTTGCGAGAAGTTAGGCCCTGGCACTTAAAGAGCTGTTGCGCCAAATATTTTTTTTTTTAGATAATCAAGGACTGCAATAAATAGCAAAGGACTGAGGACACTTCCCTGGTGTAAACCTACTTTGATTGGGAACTTTTCTGTGACTCATGTGGGACATTTTGCTCTTGTCCCTGCTCCCTCATACTTGTCCATGATCATGCGCACGTATGTTTCTGGAACTCCTCGTTATCTTAGCGCCACCCATAAGAGATCTTTTGGTTGCCTATCAGGCTTTTTCAAAATAGACCAACACCATATGCAAGTCCTTTAAAGAATCACGATGGTTTTCCATTATGATCCTTATATTTTGGATTGCATCTGTTGTTGATTTACCCGAGACAAACCAGCACTGGTCTTCAGATAGCCGTATTATTTTCCACAGTCTTCTTCATGGTGTGTGACATCAGCTTGACAGAACGGTAGTTATCACAGTTTTGCGCATCGCCCTTTCCTTTGTGCAAAGGAAGAAGTTATTGGATCACCGCTCATAAGTTTGGAGATAAGAATCATGAACCATCTGGACCTGATGTCTCTCATCTTTTTCCAGAACTCAGAGGATACATGTATCTCGTCTGGCCCAACCGCTTTTCTTTTTTGGAGTATTTGACCGCATTCCTAACCTTCTTCGACAGTAATGTTGGATACTTCGTCATGGTTAGGAGTGGCTGTTGAAAAGTATACCCGTTGGAAAGTATACATTATTAATTATTAAACTTTAGAATTATAATATATGTCGTAATAAAAATTCAAAGTGAAAGGATAAAGAAAAGCAATTCAAAGGGATAAATATAATAATTCGGACAATAAGATACATACAACTTTAATATTGATTTGTGCTGATGATTAAGATACACTTTTCAAGAAAGATTCAATACTAGCATAGTCAATCGTGAATAAGCAGACTTTAATTCATGCGCAGTAAAGCAAAGCCTCAATGTTTCTAGGTTTTCCGAAATGTTTGCAATACACTCGTATCCCATATGAAACTGATAAGTGAAGGCTATGTTGTTCACTAAGGCAGTAGATGTTCCATTTAGATTCAGTTCAAAAATAGAGTTTATGTAGATTATAAACAACAAGGGACCTAGAACCGAACCCTGACACACGCTAATTTTTTTAAAAAGAACGAACTACTTTTAATTGAGGACAAATTTGAAAAATCTGCTCATAACTAACAAAAAAAAAAAGCGTTTATTAGAATATAATTTGGCACATACCTATATACTCGTATATACGTCTGTAGTCCATATTTCTTAAATAAAACCACCTACAGCATCGATAACAACCTCAATTCGTGATCGGAAACATGAGCATGCCATAATTAAATGGTCTTTGTTGGCCATCACTAGGACAATGGCATCCTTTAGAACTCAGATGGTATTGTGGGGATGTTTGTTAGTGTTGTGCTCAACTACGCTTCACACAAAGTAATCAGATTCAGGTCTCATGAGTTTGGTGTTATGTGATCATGAAAGTTGATTGCCATCCATTCCTGAGTCGTTGCGGCTTTGTGCGTTGGCACAGAATGTTGGAACACGTATGTATTTTATTTATCGGACAAAAACCAAAAGGCCTGGATCTGCCGGATGCTTCAACATGTTGAGGAACCACCTTCCTTGGAACATACGCTGGTTTTTCGTTTCCTCCGACATAAACCGCCACTTGTAATGGCACAAGACTTATATTGGAGGTTTTTATGAAACACACCGCGACGTTTCTAAACAGGCGAAACAACGCCGCCAGAAGCCTACAACTCAACGCGAACCTGGCGGAATATTTCAAGATCACTGTGGTCTGCACAGGTATGCAGGTATTTGTCAGATAGTGTACTCGGGAAAAACTTAAAAGTATGCTATCAGCGCGATCAACATTGCGACTGAAGAAAACATGTCCTCAAATAGTCTCCATGCCATAGTATCCTATCAAATGTGTAGATATGTTTTTCTTCGAATGAAGCGCGTTGCCTAGTTTTGGAAGTTGATACGACAAATTAACAGGACGGATGAAAACGACACATTAACAGAACTCCGATTAAAATAAAAAAAACATACAGGAAAGTTACAATCCGTCTATAACGGATCGTAAGAAACCATATCCCTCATCTTTTAACTCATCCCCAATAAAGTGAGCATGGCTTGACGAAATTTTTAAAACAAATGCAATGATTAATGATGAAATGTTATCACAAAACTAGAAGTTATTCATAGCAGTTAGAAAGTGGACATGGCTCCCAAAATTTGTAACCGATGTTCACGGATTCTGAGAAGATAGTCACAATAAGACTTAACCATCAGCGTAAATGGCTTTGAAAAGGCAGTATACGCTCTTTTTTTTATAAAATGCCCCTAAAAAGTGGGCGTGGCTATGCATAATGTATGGGTGAAATATAGAAAATATCAACGTCTACATGTTTTACCCGAACAATATTTTTCAGTTTCCAAACAAAATAATGAGAAAAACGACATTTTCTTAAGAGTTTCCGTCTGCTTCAGATTGCAGAAAGCTTATATACCGAATTTGATGTTCCTAGCTCAAAATTTAAAGCCCAAAAACTGGTGACATACGGACGATCGGACTAACGGACGGTTGGACATGGTTAGATCGACATAACTTTTAACGCTGGTCACAAATAAATATATATACTGTTGGGTTTCTATCGTTATTATTTTTCTATGTTACAAACATAATATACCCTGGATAGAGTATAAAAAAAGAAATTATGCAGGCTCTGAAAGCGAGTGCAATATGTTTAGTTTGAATATGAAGTTCAATCATAATATTGACATTACACGTAACACAAGTGAATGTGTTATATTTTCGATTGACATATCAGATACCTTCAATCGGATCTAATTTAATTGCATATTTTCTTCGATAAGCACAGAATACAAGTTAAGTAGAGCAACGGTTTTCCTTATTTATTACTTTTCTCACTGACGATATATTCATAACAAGCTCATACCACTTTTCATTAGTGCTACTGTTATGATTTTGTGTGTCCTGTTCCGTTCGACTGCTTACAGTCCTTTTACCTACTTTCGTTATTACTGACTCCAGAAAGTCCTCTGTATTGCTCTTTGATTTTATTGATGAACTATTTCTATGGTGACTGGAACGACTTTTCGTTGTGCATCACTGCTTTTCAGGAAGTTATAGTGCACTGCCTATTTTATATTGCTAGCAGTATTGTATTATACTTAACAATTTTATTCTACTTTTTCGCGGCATTTTAAAATATTCTTTCAACTCAAATAAATAATAAATCATCTATTTTTAGCAGACTTTTTCAGAGATTAATTGAGAAAGATATGAAAAATATGAAGGATTACATTTTGACGCTTAGTTGACATTCAAAGTCAATAAAAAGGAGTATCTGAGTAAAATTCTACTCTAAAAACACTTTCTTGTTAAAAAAGATGACTTGGCAGGACTGCCGCACGAAAGAGGTAGCGCAAAAGAGGGGGACAAAAACACACGGCTCTGATGAAGAGGACGTTGCGCATTAAGATAGAATGGATTGGACAAAGAAGACGTACATTGTGAGCGGTAGCGCACACTATTTTTTAAAATAAATCGATCAAATAAATTCTTGTTAAATTCTCATCAAACATTTTTAAATTTTAATAATTAAATTGTATTAATTAACTAAAATATGGGTTGCTCCAAATATGGCGTATACACGTATTCTAGATTGAAAAAAAGGTATAAGAGCCTGAAATACATTCTTTATTATTAAGTAAATAGGAAAGGAATTCATTTTAAAAATTCACAAACTATAGTAATTAAGATTATTCAACCAGTTTTTACTGACGGACTAAAATTTTAGTATCCGCCACGAAAGTTTACTACTTTTGGACACTTCAACGGAAAGAAAAATGAACGTATCTTTTTATCATTCGTAGAATGTGCGTGGCACGGCATGCAACTACAAATTGTACACCTTTGTTCTGTCAATATCCCTTACATATTTTGAAAATATAAGCTTCAATACCTGCAACCGATTTACGTACGAAAATAAGTAATGATTTGGTCTGCACTTGCTTTGAATATGAAACGAAGAGCAAATCATACAGAAGAGGTACCATCCGTAAGATCGTATGATTCCCTATCCTTCATTTTTTAACACATCCCTAATAAAGTGGGCGTGGCGCTTTAAACTTTTTAAATAAAATTCAATGGTATCATTCTACTTAGAGGATATTTTATAGATTTTCAAGGGAATTTACTAGACAAACTGTTTTCACAACTTTTTTCTAGAAGAAAGTGGGAAATCGATTACGGCTCATGATCCTGCCAAGTTCTCCAGCAACTTGTGCACTACCACCTTATTTACACGAAACAATGTACAGCATTTTTAGCCCCCTCTAAAGTAAGCCGCGGCAGCCATTTAAATGAAACTATTTTCCATAAAACCCTTTATATCCAGTCAACGTAGAATCCTGCAGAGGGTGTAGACAAAGGACAAAGGTCGAAAATTTGAGTTTTTCTAAAAATAGGCGGGAGGCGGGCCATGTGTTTGCAGCAAAAGATAGGTTTGTAGCAAAAATGGCTCAAGAACCTGAAGTCTTAGATAACGATTGCTTACGTGTGGTTTGTTTTTGTTACTAAATTATTACAGTAGGTATGTAAATATGGGTAGTCTTTGCAAAAGTACTGATATCTAACCAAAAATATTAATGTACAAAAGCGGCCAAGTTCCCTTGTACACAAAATTCGATTGGCTGAAAATTATCATTCTTTTTAGAGTGAACAAAAATGTATAGTCGTCTTTCTTCAACAAATGGTCTCCTATGTAATTTGTTCAGTGGTTGTGATGTTTGCAGACAATTGTGTTTTTCTGATAGTCCTGCTAAAAAATTACGAATGTCTGTGCTCGCTATCGTTCTTCATTTTCTTTGGTTTATGCAGCTTTGTCTGTTGAAAAATCACCACTTTTTACACTTTTAAACGAACTGAAACCTATTTAATGTTCGCTACAACTTGAGTTTTCTTAAAGCTTGAGATTTTTCCTTAGTGGATTAAAGGGCCTTCTGAACAGGCTCCGACAATAAGGAGCTAAAAAATAAGCAAAGAATAATGAATAGACGTCCATTCTCATTCTGAACCAATTTGAAATTTAAATTATAAATAGAGTTCGTCGAAGCTGAACGATAAACATAATGTTTTTGGTTTTATGATCTAGAAATTTCCATTCCATTCTCACATAAAAGGTTCCGTACGAACGAAGGTGCTCACAAATTCTAAATTTGTTCATACGAAAAACAGACAGGGCGTTCTGTAAGTTACTTTCTTGAAATTTTTGAGCCAATTTTGGTGAATTTTTTTTTGTTATATGCCTTTCTTGGAGTTTCTTTTTTGCCTTAGCTACTAAAGGACGTCTTTGGAAGCGATATGAAATAAGCAATTCATTGTTTATTTAAAAATTACGATATCTCTTAAATGGATAAGGTTTTTCCCAACATTTTTAGGTCACGTAATTATCGCAGATATTTCTTCACTGTGAGTTTTAAAATTTGAAATAAATAAAGTTTGGATATATTTTTTTACCTGCGCAGGTGCTTTAAGTTTGCGCGGTGACAGCTTCCAATTGCTAAAAATTCAGCCGAATAAGTATAGGTAGATACCCAATTTCTCAGAGAAGGCACCCGCTACTTTCATATTTCATTTTTTTTTATTGTATATTTGTTTGGGAATTTTCTTTGGAGCTCCGGCATAACCGGTCTTACTGGAACCAAATGTTGTTGAAACGGATACTTCTTCGGCGCAGTTCTGTGTAAACAAAACTCATTCAACATCTTTAAATAACGGTCCCCATTGACAGTTACTGTTACACCGTTGTCTTCAAAGAAGTATGGCCCCACAATGCACCTTGGTGAAACTGCGCACTACACAGTGATTCGTTCTGGGTGCAGTTCCGCCTCATGGAGTATTTCTGGATTAGATTCACTCCATATACGACAATTTTGCTTGTTTATATTGCCGTTTAGATCAAAATGGGCCTCATCAGACATAAACAAGCAATTTATCAAGCTGTTTTCTTCTTCTGCCATTTCAATAATTTTTTTGGCAAAATTCCAGGCGAATAGGCAAATCCAGAGGGTTTAACTTGCTTGTAATTTGGACTTTGTATGGAAACAAGTGTAAGTCATCATGAATTATCCGTTGTAATGACCATCTGCTAACTCCAATTTGCGCCGATAAGTTTCGAGTCGAAACGCTTGGATTTTCCTGAATTGACGATAGCCGCGATTGTGTCTTGAACCCGAACATAGGGATCTCGATGGTACGGTCTTCGTGCGATGCTTCCAGATTCGGCAAACATGTATACCAGCCTCATAATGGTCCATCTACTCGGGGGAGTGCTGCCAAACTCCCGCCTAAATTCCCTTTGGACGGAAATGAAGGACTGCAAAGCATGGTACCGCTGCACTATCCAAATCCTCTTTTCGGCATCCCAAGCATTCATTTTAATAAATCTAAATAGTAACCTGCAAAATAAAAAAAAAATAAGCCGATTACTTACACCGGAAAAAAGTTATTACGTTTTGTTTTTGTAGCACGATTCGTGCTCCACCCTGTATATATATTTAGTAATTTTTTTTTTTTTTTTACATATAACTGTTCATTTTGAATTTCAAATTGTGTCTGTATGCGAATAGATGAAAGTTATTGCCAGATCTAATATCCTCCAGTTTGACTCAAAATTTGCTTGTCAGGTTAGATCCCTAGCATCAAACTTTGGGTAGGGTGACAATCAGGAAAGGTGAAAGGAGCACTTACGTCATAATCATACTTAACCAATTTACTTAAACTTCATTGATCTGAATAAAATCTCGTTATCAAAATGTCAATAGCCTGGCTTTATTCCCATAAACTAAGTCCTTCTAGCCAAGTTAATAAAAAAAAATACCATGAAATGGTTCGTTGTGCAAGTAAGTCATTTTGTATTCACTCAAGCATGCATTCATGGTCACAGTCTGTGGTCTCGCATGTGTCCCCAAGTCACTCCCAAATTTACGCAAACCGCACCGTCTTAACATTAATTTGTTGTAACCATACCGCAACATAATTGCATATTTAATTCTGCCCTCAAAATTCAAAAATAACGAAAAACTTTGCAATATTTGGCAACATTTTTACGCAGATATCTACGCAGTTGGTTGCACATTTTAGCCCAGCTTTCACTTTATGTGTATGCTGCCTTTAGCTTGTGCCAAGATACATATCATTCCTAAATCCAAACCATCTCCATAATTGTAATTACCAACTGGAAAGATAATTACTCTTTGCCGTCTATAAATAACCTTACTTTTAAATGCCAATTTCAACAGTTGATGGCTTAATTGTTATGTCTTAAATGATTATTTATCTTGCAGATATGATTCATCACAAATATTTGGTTGCTACCGTGGTGGTATTAATAATTTCATGGACACCGATATCAAGTTTGCCCAACGGTGCCCCAGAGACAGTATGCGATACAATGTTGCCATTTCACGGAGGTGGTATACAGCCGTCCAATTCAGTGCCACCCTTTCGGATAGACACGTCATCAGCAGTGATTGGACAAGGACAAACGTTAAGGGTTGACATTGTGGGCGCACCTGCTGGGCTCAATTTTGGAGGTTTCATGGTTCAAGCAAGGAACCGGAACCCACCATATCAAATAGTAAGTCAATCTCAATGAACTACAAATTTACATTTCTTAAAATATCTTCTTCAGGTGGGACAATTCAATCCAACTTCGGACGGTTCAGCCAAGCTTATGAACTGCGAAAACTCTGTAAATAATTCGGCTACCCACTCCAATGCTGGTCCGAAACCAATCATTAGTCTAGAATGGCAATGTCCAGTGGATTTCCTTGGACAAATAGTGTTTAAGTAAGTAGGAATACACGTATAGCTCCGTGGTTTGTGTAAACTAAGCCTTTTCTTAGCTCCACAGTGGCACAGTCTTATGATACATTTTGGGTTGGTATTCCATCGAATCCAGTTCAAGTTGTGAAGCGGGAGGTTGCTCCTCCAGTCATTGGCATATCAACCACACGTCAACCTATAACAACTACCAGAAGATCGTACGTCCCGGAGCCGGAACAGGAACCGCCAGTGGTAAGTTATAGACTTGCAGGGTAAAGCAAGACTAAATGTGAAACCTTTAGCCCAGAGTTGACGATCCATTCTACAATGCCTGTGCCAGAAGTAAAACGTGTTTTGGATACCCTGATGGGTGCCTGAAATCAAAATCATGCGGCGCTATAGGTGCAGTTACAGTTCGTGGGGACATCTATGAATTTGAATTGAAGAGCACATCCAGTAAGACACTGAAAGTCTCTAAGTTGTATGGGTATAACATTTGATTCTATTTTAGATCAACCGGCATATGTTGCACTTGGTCTTTCAAATGATCAAAAGATGGGTGACGACTTGGTAACGGAATGCATTGCACAAGGCGGTCGCGTTGCACTGTACACATCATTAACGTCTGGAAATCCAAACTATGGAACTACTCGAATTGGAGTTGTAAGTATTTCATGCATCTGTGAAGCGTTTAACATCAGTGAACATTTTTGCAGCCTCAAAACACAGCTAGACTAGTGGAATCGTCCCTTATAGATGGCGTAATATATTGCCGAGTCCAAAGAGATATTGTGACTACTGTTCAAGGCCAAATGTTCGATTTGATGAATAATAATTACTACCTCTTGCTAGCTTACGGCAGCAGTGTAAAGGGTAATAACATCTTTTGAATGCTATTTGGTCTATGTTACTATCTAATTTGGATTTATTAGAAAATGGTGCTGGATACCATGACCTCGGTCGTATTGCTTCGTCCAAGTCAATAAGCCTGTCTGAAGTTCAAGACCTCTCAGGATCATCGAATATTCTCCTCCGTTTGCATGGTGCTTTTATGGTGACTGCATGGATTGGTACAACATCGCTTGGAATTCTGTTGGCACGCTACTTTAAACAAACCTGGGTTGGAAGTCAAACTTGTGGAAAGGATCAATGGTTTGCCGTAAGATACATTAATGACTGTCCAGGAATCGCTTGCAAATCGATGAAATTTTTTCTTTAGTGGCATAGAATATGCATGGTGACAACATGGTCGCTGACAATGGCCGCATTTGTGATCATATTCGTTGAGATTGGAGGTTGGTCAGCTGCGCGAAATCCGCATGCTATCCTAGGTGTTATAACGACGGTCTTGTGCTTTATTCAACCGATCGGTGCACTGTTTAGGCCTGGACCAAACGCGAAGAACCGTCCACTTTTTAACTGGCTACATTGGTTAGGTGGAAACTTGGCTCATATTCTCGCAAGTAAGTTAAAATTTTTTTACATTTTTTGTTAAATAGATGCAGATAGTTATATGTATTAACTATTTTTTTTTTCAGTTGTAACGATATTCTTTGCGGTAAAATTGTCTAAGGCAGAACTTCCTGAGTGGTTCGACTGGATATTAGTGGGATTTGTTGCCTTCCATGTTGTGGTTCATTTAATATTCTCCGTAAGTGTACTCTATGCAAGGCTTGTAAAATTTATTGAATTCTATCACGAAGCAGTGCATGAATGTCTTCTAGTCATAAGTCATGTTTTCAATAATTACCCTAACATGATTAAGCTCGGTTGGACTTTCATATTCTAAGGATCGTGATCGTGTCAAATACGATCAGATTTTGACTGTACTAGGTATACTCAAAATGTGAAGAAAAGTGGTTATCCGCATGGCGGCTATGTGTGTTTCTGTCTGTTCGTATATCTGTATGTCAGTGGCATTGTCTTTCGCTTTTTTTCTTTTACCACGACTTATGCAAAAATGGACAAATTTGAATGATTCTTTCTGCAGAATCTTTACCGGAAGTAGACCTCAAGATCTATCGATCTTTGTTTTAATCAGATATTGAATTTTGTGCGATTTTTTAATTTTTTTCGTTGACAATAACTTGTTCAAAAATATGAGTTGATACACACATACTGGTGAAGAAACAGTAACGGCGCCAACGACCAGCGGCTGAGTCGGTCGCATTACTAGCAGCCAATTCCAATCGCCGTTTCATTTCGCGCCTGTACTTGTAGGTGTGTAGTAACCTTTAAACGTTTTTTCTTACATAGTACGAATATTTGCCTTAGTGAGGAACGAAACAACACACAACAAACGAACAATTTTACCTTAATACGAGTAAGAACTAGAGCCCTGTTGTTTCTTGTATTAGTCGGATTTGTAATTTTTCAAATACAGTAAATTTTGTACAATTCCATCATGTTTCTTCGTTCACAATAGATTCTGCAAAAATGCACCGAATTGAAGGATTCTGTCTACAAAATACTTAAAATTGAAAGGACTTAAGAGGGGCTGGGGGGTTCTGAATATATACACCACTGTTGCCAGATTGAGGTAGATTGATCTTACTTACTTTAGGAATGTCTCCAGCCAGCTCGATATTGTGCTAGCCGCCTTCAGTTTTGCACACTGAGGTTCCTTTCTAATTGTGTGCGCCACCTTAGAAAAAGTTTTCCTTTACCGTGTCGTCCCTTTGGGATGGATTCGAAGATTCGTTGTTGTATTTTCTCCTCCATTCCCCGTCTATATAAACGGGCCCAAAAATCACTTGAAGAATTGTTCATCATCCTCTGATTATGTCCATACTTCTACGCCGTTTAAAAGGGCTGGGATGATGACGGTCTTATATAAAGTCACCTTAGTTGGCCGTGAGAGATCTTTTACACTCAATTACCTTCTTAGCCCAAAGCAGTTGGTAAGAGTGATTCTTTGCTTGACAGAGGTCAAGGCTGGTGTGATTTTTTGAAGTTATAGCGGAGCCTAACAAAGTCCTTAACTACCTCAAAATTGTAACTGTCTATTGTGACGTTCTGTCCAAGTCGCCGATATTGACAGTCCTTTTTTGATGACAGCATATACTTTGATTTGCCCTTATTAACCGGCAAACCTATTTTCGCCGTTTCTGTTTCAATACTCACGAAAGCACCACTGACAACCTGTTGCATTCTTTTACATACAATGCCGTTAGAAAAATTTTGGTTAAACTTTTTTTTTCGAATTTTATCAAATTTTTGCAATAACTACATATTTTTTAATGAGGATTTGTTTTATGCAGTTTCGATCGTTCCACAATACATTTAGAGTGCTAAAATTTTTTACACGCGGTACGGGAGCAAAAAGTTGTTAGACCGAAAAATGGGTTTTTTAGGTACCTACCTCATTTTTAGGGATTAAAGAAAAATGCTTTATTGGTGTAGTGTTTTTGTTTTTTTTATTGCTTCTCAGAAATATTCTCTATCTAATTAGTACTTTGTTGGACCTCCTCTTGCTTTTATTACAGCTGCACATCGGCGAGACATTGACTCAGATAGGTCCATGTGGAAGCTGGTATGGTGTTCCAGGTCCGGATAAGTAATTTTTGTTTTCGGTTTTCAAATGACTCTGGACGCTTCTTCGCAACCTTAAGTATCATTATTGACCAGATATTCTCAATTAGATTGAGATCTGGACTGTAGGGAGGCCAACTTAATACATCGACATTATTTTCTTCGAAGTACTTTCTAACCTAAAAAATAAAAAAAAAATGCAAATACTATTTTCTTTCATATTTAAAAAAAAAACAAGTTCATACTCACAATTTGGGTTGTATGGCAAGGAGCATTGTCCCGTTGAAAAATGAATCTGCAAGTGTCACCAAAAAGATCCAGCGCAGAGGGCTCTAATACATTTTCCAGAACCCGTAGGTAAACTTCTGCAGTGACTTTCGGTTCTAGGAAGACCATTATACCTTTTTCATCTCCAGAGAAGCATCCCCAGAACATCACACCTTCAGTTTTGGGGGGCATCCGTAAGATGCATTCAGAGCTCAGTCTTTCCTTTGGTTCTCTTCGCGCAAGAATCCTCCCATCTCCAACATGCAGCTTAAACATTGATTCGTCGGAAAATATAACATTGTTCCACATGTCTTGAGTCCAATTAGATGCTCTTGAGCCCAGAGCAATCGTTTTTCTCTGACTCTTTTTTGGAAAATCCGGCTTCAGTACTGGCTTGAGTGCTCTAAGTCCATCTTTTACGAGCCTTTTCCTCACTGAGCTTGGCGAAATTATTTTTCCTGTAGCTCGACACAGATCGTTTTTAAGATCCACCGAAGTCTTGAACCGATGCCGAAGGCTGTACAGCACCAAAAAACGATTTTCCACTGGGGTCTTCTTTTTTGGTCTCCCTGAGCCTTTCTTTCTGCTGGTAGTCCCGGTCTCACGATATTTTTTTAAATTTCATGCCACAGTTTGTGGAGCAACATTTAATCTTCTAGAAATTATATGGCTTTGTATAGCTCTACTATATAGATTCTATCATAGGCGACTTTTAAATCGATGAAAAGGAAGTGAGTATCGATTTGCAGCTCCTAAGTTTTTTCCAAGATTTGTCGCAGTGATGTGGCCTAAAACCACCCTGATGTGAAACAATCAGATTGCTGCCAAAAGGTTTAAGGCGTTAAGCAGACAGATCTCTTTAGTTGGTTCAGTTCAGAGAGCCTCCTTTCTTGAGGACCGTAAATTTACGTAACAGTGGTAATTTTCGACGATTTTTTGACAAAGTAAATATGGTAATTTCTTTTTTCTGAAAGAGGTAAAGTTAGCATGAACACTAAGAAATTTTAATTTTTACTAAATGGACTAAATATCGAAAAATTCTCCACCAAAAGTCGCTTCCCTTGTATATAACACGTGGGTTTACTTTCGTCACCGTTTTGTTTTGCTTTCAAAGAAACAAATTATGTCTTATCAAATAAAGAGACAATTCAACTGTAGATATCTAAAGGCTGAACTATAATAGTAGAATGCTTTCGTACGACCACTTCCGAAACAGACCGAATACACAGGATTTGTATTGTGTGACCATAATAGCTTTTTGCTTCGATTCGTTAAGTTTCGTTCACTTTTGCTCACTTACGAAAGAGCGAATGGATTCGCTCTTTCGTAAGTGTACGTATGAAAACTTGACAAGCGGTCCCCCATCTAAGTACTAACAGGCCCCGATGGTGCATCATTTCGGTGATCAGACGAGAACCTTTGCTTCCGAGCACATACGCCTATTATGGGCTACTTGAGCAATTGACAGTACTGAAGGAAACTTAACGTAGAATTATGACATTAGCTTCCGATTGCTTCCGACTATTATAGTTCAGCCTTAAGACCCTACGTGATTTAGTGTTCTGCTTTTGTTCGATCCGAACATTTCATGACATCATTCTCTTCACCATTTTTAACGAAAAGTATTAAAATCAGGCTGTTTTAGGACGGAAATTATTTGTTTGTTTTGAAATTAATTTTCATTGCACTTTCATCTACATAAATAGGGTTCTTCCGTATAATTCATTGTAAAGAGGAAAGATAATAAAAATGTCAATCCATTAGTAGGTACTTTAACGTGCTTTTATTTGTTTGTGTGTAAGCGAATGTATTTAGTTTTCAAAGTCAACCAATTCAGACGCAAATATCCCTGTTTAATATATGTAAGCTTCTGGATCTGACCGACTTCACGTTAAACATTAAAGAAGTTTAAAATAGAAATCTTAGAAATGTTGATTGTGATTTGATCCGGGGTCTATCATGTAGACTTTTTGAAGAACATCTTCTATGCATTTTGGTACATCTCCTTTTTCTTTGGGAGCACATTCTGTCTTTCATGCATCAATAACAATTATTTTCTGAATTCCTGTGCTTTCACTGATCGACCTCTATATCTCCACCGAAGAATTAGCTATGCGATATTGAAAATCGCACCAAAATCAGTTCAGTGGCGCGTTCATAAGACATACTGACAGACACAACGGTATTTCATTTTGAAATGTGTTGTGATTATGTACTACAAAATGCAGCCTGTTAGCCGAAAGTTGTAATTTTTTTCCAAAAACTGGTCATTTTTTGTTAAGCTGGGGGTAAATTTTAGTCCGACATATGGCAACAGTGATGTGCATGATTTTGTAACAATCTTTTTAAGCAATGATTTCCTTGTGAATTTTACCGAAAACCTGCATACATTAAACATTATTTTGAAAAACATTTTGTAACATGAAAGTGATGTATTTTTACTTGAACCTAGGCTGGGCATTTTGATCAGTCTTGGTATTACTATAATAAAGAAACTGAAAAAAGTGGATCTCTCAATTCTGTCTATCTGTCTGTCCGTCTACCCGTCCATCATATATAAGCAAGACTACAACCTAAACGGCGACATTAATTTTCTTCAATCTTCTAATCTGGGATTTGTGGGGTCACAGTTCGAACCCTAAAACTAACGGTACTTTTTTGATGGACAATTTTGAAAAAATCGATTTTTTTCGAAAACGAATAAAGGCTTATTGTATTATTTATAGTCATGTACACATAACAATGTCCCAAAGATAAAGTCGGTGTCACTGTTTATAAAACCGTTATTTTCAAGGTGACTCTAGTAGAAGCAAATGTCGGAGCAGGAGGCAATTTTTGTTTGTTCGTTCATATAGCTATATATGTATATCTGTAGGCATATGACATATCGTTGAAAAAGTTCTTTGAGCTGAATTCAAAAATATTTGATTGAATTTAAATCTTTTTACAACAATGTTCCAAATACAAACTGACTTGTTGTCCGCGTATTCAAGGAAAATGGAAAATTAAATTCCAACATTACGAGTATTACTCATATTTATGTCCGCATTTAAATCTGTTTTGTTTTATTTAACATAAAAATGATGAAGAACAAGCAATAATACTTAGAACTATTGTACTAAACTAAAACAGTGTGTTTTAGGTCTATTAAATGCCTTTCATTTGTATTCCCAGATATTTAAATTTCATACAAGACTACAAGATAACTAAGAAATCCGAATTAGAGAACCTTAAAAGCCATCTGTTTTTCAATCGGTTATATCTTCGAAATTATTATATTTTTATTAACAATGATCCATAAAAATCCATCACTGACCTTGTGACACGTTTTGATGATATACTAGTATAAGTACGAGTAATAAACGTTTGTATTTACCTTTTTTTCGGAACCCAAGCAGAATCCTGAGTGTCACAACACCAAAAGGTGATCGTTCAGAATATCCCATACCAGCTTGGCAATTTATCATGGAATGACACATAATAGAGAAACTCAAAAAGTGGGTCTCCCGATTCCGTTCGTCTTTCGGTTGTCGGAGTGTATGAATGCCCAACTATGGCCTAATCGGCTGGACGGATTTTTTTTAAACTTCATACCTGGGATGAGTGCGTTCACAATTCGAAGTGTAATTGGAATTTTAAACCCAAAAATAACGGTACTTCACTAATAGCCGATTTTGAAAAAAAAAAATCGATTTGCTCGAAAACGGTTCCAATGACTTTGATAAAATTTCATATTTGAGTTGTGGTATATATTCGTATATGGTAACAAGTGGTGTACCAGGTTTTAGGCAAACATTTCTTACAAAGGTACATTAGCTATTTCTCGGCTGTCACTCAATCGATTTTGTTCTAAATCAATAGCATTTGACATATGCAAGGTCATGACATACCAAGTTTTGGAAAATTAAAAATGAAATGTATAATAGAAACAAAAAAAAAAAAAAACATTTTGATGATTTCATTTAAATTTCAAAAGGAGTTGATATTATTTGATATGCGAATGAAGAAGAAGGTGTAAGTATGTGCGACTTTATTTTTCAAGTGGACGGGTAGAAAGAGAAAGGGAATGGAGTAGATTTTTCTGAGGAGCCTTCTAATTGTTTTCTTTTGAATGGTACTTGGTCTAGGTTTTAGATTTACAAGGTCATACGTACATAAATAAATAAATATTATCGCGCTAACACTTCAAGACAGGGCTTACCTTCGAACCTTTAACCCTCCCGCTCAGTGATCGTGATCGATCGCGCACTTAACCACTGAGCCACGGCGTCCACTAATACCCACATACGCTTTGAAAATAAACCTCATACCATGATTTTTGTGTCAAGCTATTCATAATTTCAAAAATTGTAGATAAGTTATTACTCAGTCAGTTACGGGTGCTCTGCATCCAGCTTACTAATGCATGCTTAGGCCTTCGCGTGTGAATGTTTGTTTTCTAATTGATAAAAATAAAAATTATCTCAGTATCTGGCACGTAGTAACCAAACCCTTTCGCAATATTTTCTAAAATCACAGCGGGTTTAATTTACCTGTGATTTGATCTTTGTCTGCAGTACATAAAAGCGATCAGTCGCACAACTAGATCACACATAATCAGTATTGGTGTGACAAGTTATAAAAGATTCGAGATCTACTTTAGGTTCTGGGAATTCTTAATTTCTCATAAACTTTTCTTGTATTTGAGAGACATAGATATATAGTTTGTAACATATAGAAATAATAACGATAGACCATAAAAAGTACGTATACATATATACTTGTGATCAGCATCGAAAGTTAAGTCGATCCAGCCTTCCCTTTTTGAAGCTTAAATTTTGAGCTATGAAGATGAAATTTGGTATATGTATATGCAAGCTTTTTTGAACCCGAAGCAATATAAGTGTAAACATTTCTAAAATACGTTGACAGACACGACCACTTTTAAAAAAAATAATTACCTTTTTCAATATTTTTGCTATAAACTGAAAAATATTGCCTTAGGTTAGGTTAGGTTTGATGGGTTGACGTAGAGGTTGAAAGACCTACTACGCCACACTTAAATCAATGTAGATCCATTGTGATGCCCATTGCCAACAACACGGAGTGTTCCAAGCGGTCCCCCATCTAAGTACTAACCATAACTGGGTACTTGCCTTAACAAAATGTATAGGTATAGACGTTCACATTCTCTGCAATTCGTTCATACGTTGTATAATTTCACGCCTACTTTTTGGGGCGTTTTCTTGAAAAACCTGATATAAGTTTTTTGAAACTACTTAAGCCTTGTTTTCAAGATCTCATCAGAATTCATGAAATTCGGTAACAAGTAGTTACAGCCATGCCAACTTTCTTATAAGAAGAACTTTTTCTGATAAAATCTCTTAAAAGTCGCGGTAGAACTCGTATACTGCGAATAGAAAGATACGGATATCATTGCATTGGTATTGGGAATTTCAGAACGAAACGCCTACTTTACTAGGGATGAGTTAGAAGATGAGGGATAGAGTATCATATTTGTTTTTCGTGAAAAACGTCCCAAAGTATAATAGAACATTTCAAATAAATTCTATTTTCAACCGGTAATTATTTATGAAAATAACCTATATTTATATGTTCTTAAATTGTTCCTATCTTGTTCTAATACGCTGTACAGAAAAAAGTGATTATAACGTTATCTTTTCCTTCTTCTGCAAATTGAATGATTGTCTTGTATATTTTGCTTAAAATTCTTTTCTTATACTAATTATGTGTAAACGTTTTTTTAGAACGGATTTCCTCTATAAGTCTTTTAAAAGGTGTTTTATTGTTCACAGGTCGGAGGTTGCATGGCTGAACGCCACGCGAGTCAGAGAGTAAATTCGTTCCCAATGGGAGACATGACAGGAAACAGGAATGGCATGAAACTGGAAAGAAAAATGGATGCACCGGTAACATTTCGAAAGAATTTTTCCTTTTTATTTACTTAATTAAAATATTTGTTTTTTCTTAAATATAGTTTGCTAGCTTCCGCAAAGGCCTTTTAAGTATTTACATTATCGTGCTGATTTTCCTCGTAGTGGCGCTAGACGTTATTGTTTCATTGGCTCCAATCGATCGAACGTATAATGAGCTCAAAAATAGGTTATCCGAATAAGTTGCTAATATATAATTGAGTACAAAACCCGTTTTATATTTTTATATGCATTTTTAAGTTTACTTTTAATTTTGTATAATAATTATGTTTGTTGTTTCTAAATATTGTACATTCTAACGAGTATATTATGTACAAGTATGTATTGTACGTATATTCCTTAAAAACTTTCTCAAATTCATTGTTCTGTATTCCGGCTAACTTGTATATTATTTAAACTAAATTCTTTTGTACAGTTTTGTTTTAGAACATGTATATAGAGATAAATGTTTTAAATTGTTTTAAGAGTAAGTTTAATTTATTTAATAAAAATGATAATTATAATAACAACATTTCTTAAACTGACGACAAGTATTTTCATTTTACATAAACTAGGTACGTACGTTCTGATCAAAAAGTCCCCGGAATTTCCCATTCAAACAAACCGCGCTGAGATATTATCAAAAGCTTTTTTTTTAGGTTGGTACATCTGTCATCTGGCGCTCAAATATCTATTTGAGCACCATTTGTCGGGAGTTTGTGCGTGATAGCTTTGTAAACAAGTCAGTGTTTTATGTGTTCTGCGAATTTGTTGCAGAAACAGCATCTCATTGATGTCGGTAAAGAAATGCTTTCTTTGGGCCAAAATGTTATCGATGGCATCATTACCGGTGACGAGACATGAGTCTATGAATATGACATCGAAACTATCATTATCGGAATGGCGTTTCTCAGATGAGCCAAAACCCAACAAACCACGATAGAGTCTATCCAAAATCAAGGCTTTGTTGACCGTTTTCTTTGATTGCCTTGGTGTTGTCCACTCCGAATTTCTTCCGCCAGGCCATACAGTAAAAAATGTTCTTTCGCAAGAGGCCAGAATTCTGGAGAAACATCTCGTGGTTTCTTCACCACGTCAACACACCGGCTCACACATCTCATCTTGAAAGCGACCATTTGATTTGATCAAAAACAACGTTCATACCGTTCCACAAGCTCCGTATTCACCTGACATGGCTCCTTGTGACTTTTCCCTATTCCCACGAGAGACGATTGAAGCGATAAAGGAGAATTCGCAGAAGGAGCTGACGGCGATTCCAAAATCGGCCTGTGAAAAGTCTTTTGGAGATTGGAGGAAGCGTTGAAATATGTGTATTGCTTGCAATGGAGATTACTTTTAAGGGAATATCGATGAATAATTGAACCGTTTTCGTTTTATTGAAGAATTCCGGGTAGGTACTTTTTGATCAGAAGGTATGTTCAAAATTTTATTAAAGTCAAAATTGTTCACATTGGCGAGATTTTGGTCAATCTTGATTTCAATTTTAATCAACTCGGCGAAGCATTAGAATTATTGTTTTTCTAGGTGGCAAACGCATTTACATGTTTTCTCAATATTTTCTGGCGTCGGTTATACTGAACAGAAAAATGTGTACGTTAAAATATAGTTCCCGATTTGTGTGGTACTTGAACATAGTGAATTCTGAAATTTGATTTTTTACACACTTTTCTTAGGAAAGCCGGACCTAAAACACTGTGACATCGCCCCGAGATCGGTATGAAAGGAAAGTACTGGACTCTTGGAACGTGCGCATATAAAATGCGGCATGCGTACGTTTCTGGTCTAATTATTGTTAAAGAAACAAAGTTCAAACGGAATTTAAAACATCCAATGAAATAGGAAATTTACGAACAATTACTTCCTAGAAGTCCGTGAAGTTAGAGTTCCTGTGTGTCAAAAATCTTTTCGCTCTACATTATCCGAATCCGAACAATTTATAAAAACGGTGGTGAAAAAGAAGCTAGAATCAACTGGAATAACAACTGAGCCAGATAGACTAGGTAAATTTTCTTCTAATAAGCTCGCAGAAGAAAAGATAAATGAGATGCGGGATCACATTTACACTTTCCCAGCTTACGAATCTCACAAGGAGACACACTAATCATGGTTGTTAAAGTTCACAGTGATTTAACTTTAACAACCATGTATCGGTTATATTGTGAAAAATATGATTCTGTTGCATCAATGTCAAGTTATTCTACAGTTTTTAAGACGATGAATATTAAGTCAAAATTCAAATCTTGCGTGAATTTTGGGACACCCTTTACAATAACTTTTAGAGAAGATGCATGGGTAGGGCTTTTTTTTGGCACGGAGTGTATGATTAGACGGTTAAAATAGTTTGTCTTGATTGAAAATTATGAAGATATGTATGAATAGTTTTAAAAATATTATGAATAGAGGGGGGTGAATGGCAAGGGAGCACCCCTCTAACGGCTTTTGAGTTTTTTTGTTCAACAAAGAAGTTAGAGTAAAAGTATTAAAGAACATTTTATGTTTTTTTTTTTTTACTTTTTGTTATTTGTATAAATACAATATGGATATCAAATGAAAGGTGACGATGTGCTGATTCCAAAAATTTATATGTTTTGTTTAATTTTTTATCTTGTCAGGAGCCGAATTACCGCACCAGTGAGTACTTTTTTTTCAGTGACATTCATTCGACAGGTATGAAGCATATAATTCTTTATTAATATTTCTTAAATATTAATAATGAATTTGATGTTCGCAGCACCAGTGTGCTTTGGGTAGTGTCAGAGCATTTTCATGGCTTTAAAACCCATCAGAAATTATATTTTACATCGAACACAAATACATATGTTGCCCCGAAAACTGTCAACAGACAGATAAAATAATTAATTTTTCAAAAACATAGTTCTATATGCCGTATTTTTTTTTTTTTTTTACAAATTATTCCTAATTCAGAGAAAGTTCGATTGGCAGACAAGAACATTATTGGGTAATACATATACATTTTCAGTAACTTTCGATATTATCCACAGTCACCGATAACTGAGTATAACTCATTTCGACTATCGGTGAACAGATGGCGCAAAAGGTTTATCTTAATAATTATTTTAATTTCGTTATTTAGGTGGTACGATGGTAGAAACATACTTTTTTTTAACTTCGATTCGCGATTAAATCAGTACTGCCAAATTTGCCGAAATAAATAGGAAATGTTTTTTTTACAAAGCAAACATAGTAAAGAGTTACAAAGAAACATAAAATGATTTACATATAGTACAGGGTTACTATTTTGAGCTTTAGGATTTTAAATTTAAATAAAATAAAAAGGAATAAAGATTTCAATGAAATTGTTTTACTATTTTAAATATTAGACTATGCCATTGGAATAAAACATCAGTTAAATGGCCGCCACGAGAGTTTTTGCAAACTTCGATTTTTTTGCTGTAATTTCGACGACTTTTCGGCTCATTTCTGGTTGTATTGGGGCTATAATTTCACGGATGTTGGTTTTTAAGTGCTCCAAAATTTGGGGATTGTCTGCATAGACACGATGTTTAGCATAGTCTCACAAAAGGAAATACAACGGGATTAGATCACGATCTTGGTGGCCAATTGATGTCGCCATATCTCGAAATTAAACGACCGGGAAACTTTTCGTGCAAAAGGTGTCAACTTGTTGATTTTTCAGCACCCAATCGGCGTGTGTGCTGCGCACTTTATGGTCAGCAAACTTTAGTTGTTGTGTAAGCTGGACCTTATAGGTATGAAGATACAAAACCAAAGGGCTGTAGAAAATGCCCAATTGCTGAGCACGGCGTGGAATTGACAATTCCGGGTTTTCTGAGGCACTCACAGCGGCTGGGTTTTCAGTTCATCGAGCATTACGATGATGCACAGGCCTTACAACATCACAAACATTACCGATTTGCTCGAATATGGTGATTGTGTTTCGAATTATTTCCTCAGTTGGGTGACTATGACGACCACAATCTGTCTCACTGTTATTTTTGTAGTAAGATGTAATAATTTTAATGTGTTAAGCGTGTTAAGCGGATCCGTATTGAAAAATGACAAGAACTAACTACCTGTCACTATGGATGACAGATGGATTTGGCAGATGCCATATGGCAGGGATTTGAAATCCTAATCTCGGAATGAATAACCGTTTACCTTTTTCCAGCCCATACTTGTATTTAGTACAGGGTTTTCAGTTCGGCTTATGACAGCCAGCGTTCGAAGCGTCAGTCTAATCGAATTTGTGCCATTGGACAATCGTGCGTATCATGCAAAATATAGAGTGAGGGAAGTGTCTTCCGACGTTTACGTTTACACCGAAAATTTATCGCCATCAGCAATCTTGATAATGCCAGTTATCAAGGCCGACGTCGTCCGAGGCGGTCTGATGAGAACATTGAGGGTGTACTGGCCAACATTAAACCGTCGCCGCTCTTTGTAGTTGGGCATCCATTGCACGTCTCTCCGACACATAATTCGTGGTGATTTTAGGTTATTCCCGTACAACGCAACAACTTTTACCGATCGATAAGTCACGTCGCTTGGATTATGCGAATTTTGTGGTGAATATGGCTCAAATCGACGATTTTTGGTAAAAAATTATTATGAGCGATGAGCCTCATTTTTCTTTGAATGGGACCATAAATAAACAAAATTGTCGGTTTTACGCCAATGAAAACCCTCAATTAATTCACCACGAACCTCTCCACAACCACTGTTTGGGCTGCAATTTGTGCGGAAAGAATCATTGGACCGTTCTTCGAAGACGATGCTGGAGCAGCCGTAACCGTCAATGGAGAGCGTTATCGGGTCCTGATAAAGGATTTTTGATGCCAATTCTGACTGATAACGCCATGGGCAACTTTTGATTCCAACAGGACGGCGCCACAGTTCATACAGCCCGGCCACTATCGCTTTATTGCGTCCTCTGTTCCTCGGACGCCTAATTTCGAAAAATGGTGATTTTGACGGGCCTCCGCTATCAACCGATCTAAAGCCTCCAAACTTCTTCCGGCGGGGCTATTTGAAGTCTAAAGCTTTCAGAGAAAGCATGACATAAGCAGTACTGATAGCATTAAAAAATGACCTACTATTTTGACCAGCATTGTAAACACCGACAAGAATTAGCAGACACTTTTCAAGTTTTTCTTTACTTTATACCAATACTTGCCCTATATGAACGAATGAAAATTTTAATGTATTTTCCCCGTGATCTTCATATAGTACATTGTACATATATGGTGCGCACCCCCTAAGTCGTCTCAGAGTGGGTCTCGGACCATCCTCCCACTTATTTCAGTTTTGTTCAATCCCCATAATGGGAAATAAAATTCGAATCCTATTCCCTAAGACAATAACTAAATGAACGAGAAAGATATAATGGACAAAGAGATGCAAGCAAGCAGGAAATTTTGATGCAGTTACTCAACAAATCATTGCAATTTTCTTAGGACTTTAGAAATTTTCAAGTGCGTTTATAGTACAACAAAAGGAAACGTAATAACAACAATGAATACGATAGCTTGGGGACTACAAATAGAGAAAAGCAGTAACACAGGAGACAGATATATTAATTACCCTTTACGAAGTTTTTGAATTTATTTCCATTACTGATTTTCTTTGTTTACTTAGTTAATAAACTTATTTCTTGTATTTAATAATATAAGAGTAATTAAAAAGATAATATTAATTTATTAAGAATATATTTTAGCAAAATAGGCGTGAGTTATTCGTTTATTTATTTATTAAAACGTTTGTGAATCATCGTTCCTCGAGAATGACTGTTTCCTGTGGGTATAACTTTAGACTTTGTAATGTTTGGTTGATATCGATGGCTGTGAGGTCTCTTCGTGGCCAGCTGGCAATTACTTTAAATTCTTCAACCAGAAAACCATTGGAAGCAATGAAGTTTAGCAAATCCTTTTTGAAATGACAATGTGAGAATTTATAACGTTAACTTATCACATTTAAGAGACTTACTTGTAACGAGTTTTGAGTATAGAACCTCCTTTCCAAGAAATCGCCAGTTGGCTTACGAACACGAATTTTCGTGACATTTGCTTCAGTTTCGTCTGGTTCGGATGGTAGGGCTCTCTCAGCCTTAAAATAAAAAAAAAAAAATTTTTTAATAGTTACATCAAAAACATATGTATGTGTGTATAACGTACTTCAAAACGGATTGACTCTTTCTTGGCATCTTGTTCGGCCTTTTCAGATTCTAAACGCTGACGTTCCGCTGCAATAGCGGCTTCCTTTTGCCGTTTAGCTGCCTCCTTTGCCATGTCTGCTTGCAACGTTGCCTGATAGGCCAAATCCTGTTCAGCTTTCACTTGATCGCGAGCCGCTCTTTCGTCCTCTTCTCGAATTTCAACCTGAATATGTTCAGAATACATTTCTACTGCCTCTATCAATCTAGAAAACAGATCGTCCAGTCCAACATTCCCTAAAAACGAATAACCAGTCATCTCTGGAAATTGTATAATAGTGCTTTTATCAATTACCATGAATCACAGATAACACTTCGCATGTGCTTCGGCCCGACAAACGGCTTTTGCCAATTATCAAAATGGCTGGCAATTTGTCTAAAGGAATATTTCGCACAGTCATCGAAGCTGTGTTTCCCACGCACGCCGACACTGAGGATAAGAATCTAATAGAAAGAGTAAGTAATAAATCTTTACTAAATGTGGGCGAGTTTTTTTTTTCTACAAACTTACAAATTTTTATTGCTATCGAATGTTAGATCCCATCCATAGAGTATAAAATTCTGAATAAGCGTTTGAATAACGCTGTCATGTTTCATTAGGTGATCACAAAATACGTTAGTAAGTATGCTCTCGCCGTGATGTAAATAAATGGCCAAAAGTTTTCTCTGATCACGAAAGCAATCGTTAAAAAAAATATATATTTTGTAACAGTATCTAGTAGAACTTACGTCTTTGGCCGGTTTGTGGCACGCTTCCTTCAACGCATCTTCTAAACTTCCACGAAAAAATACTGGATGTGGTTCTCCAAATCGTTGAATATAATTATCAACAAACTGTGTTGATCCACGAGCTTCATCGTCTGTATGATTTGGAACTGAAACAAATTAAATAAATAAAACCTCCTTTGGCTGAACGATGTCAAATAGTTTTACTTAAGTGACGAGATTGTGGCTGAACGGGCGGTGAGTCTGTGAAAAACTCTTCACATGCATTAAAATCAGAAGCATCTTCAAATTCATCTGCCGAACTGTCGCTGTCGGCAACTAGTGAGCTAAAATTATCCAAGAAATAAATAAATTGACCAACTGAAACGATTATTCAGAGCAAGTACTAACTTGTTGGCTTTGTTAGGTTTGGAGTTATTCTTGCCTTTGTCAGCGTTAGAATGAAGGATGAAGTTATGAGAAAACTCAATGCCTGATTGCTGTGGAAATAGGGTAAAACATACAACATGGGTATTGCAACATGAAAGTCACTCTTACAGCTAAGGTGGTTCCGTTTTCCGATCCAGGTGGCCAGCCAGTCCACTCCTGGTGTCTTACGGGTATATTCGTGATGTAGTATACGTCCATTTTGACTTGCAGAATCGTTTCCTTCCCAGATAGATTCAGTGATATTTCCTTCCCCTCAGGTTGTTGTACTATATTCAGATAGAATTTCTTTTCAAAACGTCTAATGATTTCGTCACTAAAATATGAAGAAAGGAACAATCATTGTTTACATATGTCTGGTAATAAAGACAAAATAAAAAGTTACTTTATACAGTTATTATACACGGTGGGCCAAATAAGACCAACCAATGTTAAACACGAATAACTTTTTTATTTTACAATATAATTGTTTTTTTTTTTTTTTTGCAGGTTATAATTGTGTTCTTGGAAATTTATAATGGATACATACAAGGGTGGGTCAATAAGTCCCTGAAAATAAACACAAATTGTGTCGTCACCTTATATTTAATTTTTTTTTTTTTTTGTCAAGAATCATCTTTCAAGAGAACGCACCCAAATTATCAGACAGATCTGTCAAAAAGTTTTGTTGTGGCAGCCATTTTATATAGACGCCTACTAGCATTTTCGTTAAAATGGACAAAAAGAGAATTTCGAGTGCTCATCAAACACTATTTTTGCGAGAAAAAACTATCACGCAAACCAAACAAAAGCTTGACAAATATTATGGGGACTCTTCAGCATCAATTGGAGCCATTCACCGCTGGTTTACTCAATTTCGGTGCGGTCGTTCAAGCACAAGTGACGCCGAACGTTCTGGTCGCCCAATTGAGGTCACCACACCAGAAATGGTCGTCAAAATCCATGGTTTGATAATGGACGATCGGCGAGTGAAAGTGAGCGAGCTTGAAGAGGCCACAGGCTTATCACATGGCTCAGTGATTTCGATTTTACATAAATATTTGGACATGAAAAAGCTTTCCGCAAGATGGGTGCCGCGTTTGCTCACAATCGACAACAAGCGCATTCGTTTGACAACTTCAAAGGTGTGTTTGGCGATGTTCCAGAAATCGTGGATGAAACCTGGATTCACCACAACACACCAGAAACCAAGGAACAGTCAAAACAATGGATTTCTCCTGGTGAATCGAAGCCGAAGAAGGCTAAGGCGGGTTTGTCAGCAAACAAGGTCATGGCGACAGTTTTTTGGGATGCGCGCGGTGTTATTCACATCGATTGCCTTAAAAAGGGTAAAACGATCACCGACGCATATTACGCAGAGCTGCTGGATAGATTCCAAGCCGATTTGAAGCAAAAACGGCCGCATTTGGCGAAGAAAAAAGTAATTTTTCACCAGGACAACGCAACGCAATCGCAATGGCAAAATTGCATGAGTTAGGCTACGAACTCCTCCCTTATCCAGCATATTCCCCAGATTTAGCCCCCTGCGACTATTTCTTGTTTCCAAACATGAAGAAATGGCTCGGAGGTGAGAGATTTGTGTCGAATAAAAGGGTCATCGCTCAAATAAACGCTTATTTTGAGGGGCTCGAGAAATCGTATTATTTGGAGGGCATCAAAAAATTGGAGAAACGTTGGATGAAATGTATAGAGCTAAAAGGAGACTATGTTGAAAAATAAAATGTTTTTATACCGAAAAGAGTTCCTTATTTCATTTTTCAGGTACTTATTGACCCACCCTCGTACAGTACACAACAACGCGTTAAAATTATTGATTTTTTCTATTCTTGTCAACGATCAATTGATATGACGCAGCGAAAATATCGCCAATATTTTAATTCAAGATCAGCTCCCACAGCCTTTATGATTAGGAGTTTAGTCGACCGTTTTGAGGAACGGAGTTCAGTGGCCGACCGTCCTGGAAGAGGTGCCCATCGAAATATTCGCACTAAAGACAACGTGGAAGCTGTGCGGCAGAGTGTTGTAAATGATCCATCTGTCTCAACTCGTCGTCGTTTGGGCCAATTGGGTATGCCCAGAACAACATTGCGGACAATTTTAAAGTTGGATTTTAAGATGTACCCATACAAAATTCAAATTGTGTAAACACTGCTACCGCAAGACCACCGACAACGACTACAATACGCTATTCGATTTACACAATTAGCCACACAAATTGATTTTTTAAATAATGTTTTGATGTCGGATGAAGTGCATTTCCTTTTAAGTGGTTATGTCATCAAGCAAAACTGTGGGGCTCCGAAAATCTAAGGGCAACACACCAGCATCAGTTACACCCATTAAGATGCACTGTTTGGTGCGGTGTTATGGCGGAAAAAGTTATCAGTCCATATTTCTTCGAGAATGAGGATGAAACGCCAGAAACGATTTCCGGGACTTCTTACAGAACAATGATCGACAACTTTTTGCGGGCAATGGCGGAGCAGCATCCTAATTTGTGGTTCCAACAAGATGGAGCGACTGCGCACACTGCTAGGCAAACTATGGACCTGCTGCGTGAAATTTTTGGCGAACGTTTGATTTCAAAAAATTCAGATTTCCCTTGGCCATCTCGTTCACCAGATTTAACTGCGCCCGACTTTTTTTTTATGGGGACATTTAAAAGACAAAGTGTATATTAATAAACCAGAGACTATTAGACAGCTAAAGCAGAATATTCGAGACGAAATACGGAGCCTGCAACCAGAAACATTACGTGGTGTAATGGGAAACGCGTCGTACGTCTTATTTGGCCCACCCTGTACAACACATCCCTAATAATATAAATGCGAAGGTTTGGATGGTTTAGATGTTTGTCACACCTAAACAGCTGAACGGATTTGGATGAAACTGAAAGAGCCCAAATTGTCCATTTGGCCTTTTAAGGCATATCCCACCTTAAGGGTATACAAGGAGACTGGAGAGAAAATTTTTCTAAACTGCGCACAGGCAGAAAAAGAAAGTCTTCGGCTCGTGAAGACCTCTTCTGAACCAGCTGCTACGATTCAGGAACGCCAAAATGTTACACTGTCTGCGAGAAAGAACGATTAGAAGAAAGCTAACAAAAGCCGGCCTTAGAGGTTGCGAAGCCAGAATAAAACCCTGGCTTTCTGAGGAGAACACAAAACGACGTCTTAAGTGGGCCAAATTGCATAAGGATTGGAGCCATGAAGATTGGAGCAATGTCGTGTGGTCATACGAGGCAAATTTTAATATACTTCTAAAAACAAAATCAAAACTGGATTTACGAAAACATTGGACATTTTTTTTAATAAAAGTAGGTCCGAACTGAATACTAAATCAGAATGTGTCCTTACACATTTTCGGGACTTCTGGCGCAGTCTACGTTCAGAAGAAGAAGGGAGGAGAGTACCATCTCGATTGTGTGGTTCCCACAGTCAAGTTTGGTGGTGGTAGTTGCATGGTGTGGGGCTGCGTAGTGACAGGAGACATAGGAGAGCTATTCACGTGCGAGGAAAGAATGAATAGCGGTAGCTATATTGATGTTTTAGGGACCTCCTTAAAGGCATCCTATCGTAAAATATTTGGGAACAGGTATCACTGAAGGATAATTTTTCCGCAAGATAATGTTCAATGCCATAAATCCCAAAAGAAGATGGAATGCTTTTCAAATCAAAACACTCAGTTCTTGGAGTGGCCAGTTCAATCGCCAGATCTGAACAACCCGATTGAAAACCTGTGGGCACTTCTAAAAAAGAGGATAAAGAACAATAATCGACGAGAGTGGGAAAAAATCAGCTCGCGGAAAGTTTCTTGCAGTGATAAAGGCCAGTAAATGACCGAAGAATAAAAATGTGTCTATGCAGTACATTGAAAGAGGGGAGAGGCCGCCGAAGAAATTCAAGGTGGAAAAGTCGGCTTCGAAGCTTATGGTGACGGTTTTTTGCGACAGTGTTATGCTAATTAATTACCTGCCAAAGGGGACTCCGATGAATGGTTAATATTGCGCTACACTGCTTCTTAGTAGATATGTATGTGAAGATGGAAAAGGAGTGCCTGAGATATGCTACCTTGATCAAAAAGTTTCAGAAATGACTACCGTGTGGCGCTTTCAGTCATCTGATTCGACTTTTTTTTTAGGTTGACACATCGTCGAGAGCACATCTGCCTCCGTGTGTGTTTTAGTTTTTTTACGATTTTAAAAATCGGATCAACTTTGCAACAACGAGTTTGCATCAAATTTTGTGTTAAAAACGGATTCAACGGTGTGAAGACTTGGAGAAGTGTTTCGGCAACGATACTCTATCGAAAACAAATGTTTATGCGTGGTACAAATGTTTCAAAAGTGGTCGTGCGTCCGTCGAGGATGACAAACGCAGTGGTAGGCTGATGAAAACATCAAAGAAATGTTGGCCGAAAACCGCAAACTGACTATCAGAGAACTGGTAGAGGAATTGGTTAAAGATTTGGGCTTCAGACGTGTCGCTGCAATGCTGGTGCCGAAAGACCTGAATTTCATACAAAAAAGGGATCGCATTGACATCGTGAAAGACATGATTTTAGCGGCTGAATCCGACCCAACATGCATCAAACGTGAATGTGAATGTGAAAGTGAATGGCGTACAGCGAATGAGCCAAGAGCGAAAAAACCCCATCGTTTTCAGTCGAAAAAGAAGGTGAACCTCGCGGTTTTCATGGATTATAAAGGTGTTGTGCATTATGAATTCTTGCCAGAAGATCAGACAACAAGATTTATTACTTGGGCGTTATGAGACGTTTGCGTGAAGCAATTCGCCAAAAAAGATCGCATTTGCGGGCAACCAACTCGTGGGTTATACACCACGCTAACGCACTGTCGCACAATGCCATTCTTATTCCAAGAACAGTACGAATTCATCGAAGATGGCTCTGATGGTTATACCAAAATCCGATTATAAAAAATGTTTCGAGGATTGGATCAAGCGTTGGCATAAGTGCGCTTCAGTCAATGGAGAGAACTTTGTATTTTAAATTTTCGGAATAAATTCCTGAAAATTTTTAATCAAGGTAGAATATGTTTAAATCAGAACAAGTTGCGAGTGGAAAACTGCACACTTACTGCATACCAGATGCAGTAAAAAACAATGGTGACGTTAATCCTATAATAATTTAGGACAAATGGTAATTCTTCCATCAGCATTTGCAAACAGACCAACTTACTTACACGAGTACATGCAAGATGCATTTGCTACCGTCCGCCTGGCCTGCAATTGCGGTAGAGCTTATGCCTGGCCAAAAGGCGACTGACAGATACGATTATATAATTCTTTTGTACAAACGCAGAACACCGCGGAGCTTCGGTGCCAACCGTGGTCGACAACAGCTGGGTTGTGCCTTATTCTCCCCTGCTGTCAAAAATATTTAACGCACATATAAATGTGGAATTTTGTAGCTCCGTGCAGGCAATCAAACACATAAATAAAGGTAATGACCAAGCGGTTTTCATGATAAGGGAACAGGGAGACGACATCAATATACATAGATCCCAGAGACGAAGTGCAAACTTTTAGGCCAGGCGTGAAGGCAAATGACGCACTCGTCGGGATATACACCGTGTACGTTAGCAACTTTGAACGCTACTGCCTGTGCATGTTGCTCAACTACGTGCAGGGGCCAACCAGCTTCCATGAAATCAAAACAATCGATGGGCAAGAGCAGGCTACGTACAAAGAAGCGTGTGAGAAGTTGGGATTAATGGAATCGATAAATATTGGGATGCTACGATGAAGGAAGCCATATTCTGTCGCTCATCGAGAACTGTTTGCTATTTTAATTAGCACTTGCGGACTGTCAAGATTTGTCACAAGATATCTCACACAGGTACCAAGGAATTGATCAGGTCAATTGAGATTTTATTTTCAACGAGAAGAACAAAATAATGTCGATAAAAAAAACTTGCCGTCTTTGGTATGCCTACAATTCAGCGCAGGGGAGCTTGCCGACTTTGGTATGCCTACACTTCACCGCAGGGTAGAATTGTTCACTGGTGTTATAACATCATAACTTTAGAACTCTACATATATTAATGAAATGACGACCTGTTTATTGCGTTAGCAAAGAAAAATTTATTGCGTCGCATCGAAAGTGGTGAAGGAGGGCTACTTTCTTGACCCACCAGTCAAACAATTTTTACTTAATTTACTTTTAGCACAGTTTCGCAAAGCCAGGAATATAGCATTAGCTGTAGCTTCTTCGCATTGCTGCAACGTTGTTGAGCGGTGGACGAATTGCGCATGATCTTGCGAGTGAAGAGACCCTACATGCAATATTAGCAAAAGCAGCAACAGCAGCGCTCTTTTACAGGAGTGCAAATTATTTGTATAGGACGAGTGTACTATGTCACACAAACACACAGTCGAAATGTTAAACCGCAACCTGCAAGATATTCGCGACAACCGTCCGTTGATGGGTGTTGTAGTCGTTTTACTTGCAGGAGATTTCAGGCAGACTCTACCTGTTATTGAGAGAGAGACTCCAGCGGATGAAATTAACGGGCCTCTCAAAGCGTCGCCAGAATAGAGAAGTTTCACCTCATATCCATTATGCGTGTCCAGCGTTTTAATGACCTAGAGTCAGGAGTCGAATGGACACAGATGACGCCGGGAAGATTTCCTTTCACCAACGATTTGTGTCATGTTGTTGGCTCGGGAGATGAACTAATATTTTTCTGAGCCTACAACAAATTATCGACAACAAAGAGTGGTTGTGTGGTTGATTAGCGCCTGGCGCTAATCTCTCAGTTAGCTTTGGTACATAATCAACCATTTTCAGACATAAATATTTGCTTAAACTAGCAATCCAACATCCGTGGAAAAACCATCTTCATCTTTTCTGATAGACAAGCAACTCTTAAGGCGATGGACTCGATGAAATTGAAGTTAGTTCTGTAGACAAAGTGCTTTTAGAACTGACAAAGAAAAACTTGGTCATACTGTAGGTACATTGTATCCCTGCACACAAAGGTCATATGGATAATGAGATGGCCCACGCACTGCGCTCCCTCGCGTATACTGCCTAACATCGGTGGATCTGGATACGCTAAAAGAATACTGCTCTCCAGAGTTGTCACCTCGGTTCTTTTATATGCCGCCTCAGTCTGGGTGGAGGCACTAAGAGTGAAGGAGACCAAAAGGAGATTATCCTCAACATATAGAATCTGCGCGCCACGGACAATCAGAGGCTTTCGAACCATCTCAGACAAGGCCGCCTTTGTTATAGCTGGAATGGCCCCATCGACATCGCAGACGAGATGTTCAGAATATACAACAAAAGAATGGGGAATGTAACTACCACCTTACATAGTTCACAGCGGTTACCGCAAATATCTCCACCGATTTGGACACGACAGTTCACTATCTCGCCCCGAATGCCCGGATGAAGATGAAGATACGGAGCACACAGTTTTTCATTGCACTCTCATGGAAAACTACTTTGCCCAGTCTGTGGTTACTCCTCGACCATATGTTGCGGTCGAAAGAGAATTAGATGGCAATATGTAATTTCATAACAACTCTTCAAAATGATCTGCGGAGAATAGAAAAGCAAAGAAGAGCAGCAGAAGCAACAGAAGCATCCGAAGCAGCTGATATAAGACGTATAACATGATTTGCTAACCAGCCCCGCGAAGTAATACCTAACGGCAGTCCCGCGGGGAGCGTGGTAGAAGAGTGCTGGGTGAGGATTAGTACGTAGGCGCATTCCTGGCGTTGATTATTCGGACTTGTGAATCGTGCATGCTAGTAGTTCTTTAGAAGATTACCACATCCATTGGAGCAACCAAAAAAAAAGGGTCCACTGGCCAAGATAGATGCTTCAATCCCATGCACTTGTACCGAACCATTCTGTGGAATAAGCAAGATCATTTTCAAAAACAGGCGGAACTCCAGGACAGAAACGTACCAAGTACTTTTCCCATCGCTATCGTACATCGAAGCACAGAGGTGAGTAGCAAGGTTTAAAACGAAATTAGATGATACAAGATTCTACGCGTACATATTTTTTTTATAATCTGCGCGCGCCAAAGGGATTATGAATATCCTTATATTTTTTCAGGGCACGTGAGTTTAGGAAAATGGGGAAGAGGAACAGGGGAGAAGCCTGTGCACTTTGTAGTGATGGGGAAATACAGAGCCTGGTAGATCATTCCACATTCGTGTCGTTCGGCTTCTAAATGAATCCCTATATTTGACAGCACGACCGAAGTTCGGCTTAAGGGTGAACTGATGTGCATTTGAAGCATGTCGCGTATTGCGTATGAAATCTTGAAAAGGAGCAATGCAACTGGCTATTTTGTTGGAGCATTTTTTTATAGAAAAAACGATAAAACAGGAAGACATGAGACATTTCTCCTATGTTCAAATGAATGTATGGAGTTCATAATGTCTCTATCACCTATAAGTTCTATCGTGCAATTCTGTACCCTGTCTAGAATGTGCAGAACGGTCTTGTGTGCACCGCACCAGATGTGGACGTTATATTTCAGCTTTAGGAGGATAAATGCCTTATAAATTGAGGCCAGAGCAGACTAACAAATCAGCTAGGTTGTTCTACGACATTGTGGACAGATATGAATGAGGATAAAGCAAAAACAAAGAAACCCAAGCACTGAACTACTAACTTCTTCAACGTGTTATCGTAAATATTATCGGTGACTAAAATGTTGTCTACTATGGTATAAAAAATGTCTCCATTAGAAGTGCCAACGTCAATTATAGATAAGCTTGTACATATCACACTTTTTAAATACCTTATTATGTCAATTGTTCATGGTAGAGATAAGGAATCATTTGACTTAACTGTGGTAGTATTTCTCTAAATGTAGTTCCTTTGAAAACACTTACCTTTCATCGTCCATGTAGCCCTCTTCCGTAAGGTCAATAAGTATAAGTTCATTCTCCGAGGTTAGATCTAAATTGCACAGCTGCGTCGCTGAGACTTGTGCATCCTGAAGTTTAGCCGGAGGCCAGCCCCGTATTGCTTGGCGACATATGGCAACTTTTGTGGTATTCAAAATTCTCTCCTTCAGATGACCTATCGAAACCAAAATAGACGATATATTTGCGTACAACACGCGTAACACCAACAACAAACAACTTACCGACGGTAGAAACAGACGGCAGTTTTATGGTATAGATTTGTTGATTGTAATGAATGTTGAATGTTAACGTTTGAGGTTCTTTCTTTGATGAATCTAAATCGATATCAGATGTGAGATCAATAATGTCTGCGTCCGCAGAAGTGGATGCTACTGTGAAACAAACACAAAGCAAAAGTTATTACGCATCCGAACCATGACATGTTCTTCTTTGTTCGCAACACAAACCTGGCACAAAAGCGCTCTCAGCACCACTGGAGTCCCACCTGTTGAAATTGGAAGAAACACTCGAGAAATTGTTCATAGTCGTCGCTCTGCTAGAATTAAAAGAAGCCTCCTCCATAGGGCTCTCCTCCTGTGGCATGACGCGTTGTATCGCCATCTAAAAAAGAAAAAAAAGAAGCAACAAAGGCCCAACGATGACGAGCAAACTTCCACGCAACGTTCTCATTTTACCAACCATTAGGTCCCAGTTCGCCTCCTCCAGATGCGAAAAGGCTTCTCCAACATCGTCTATCCCCGTGATGCTCTGCAATAGAGTTTTAGTTTATAAACAAAAGAATCAAGTCGAATCTTGCGTTCGTAGAAATTTCTTCATTAGTCACTGTGAAATGTCATCGACGAGACATTTCCTAACCTCGGTCTTTTACGCAGATAGAGTGCTTTTGGGCTACTTACTTGAAAATTTGCCAATATCTCCTCTTTGTTTTCTGACATTTTTGCGTGAAAATCAAAACAAAAGTCCTCAGTTGCAAGTTTTAATTAATTTTTTTCTTTCCAGCAAAAACACAGAGCATACAAAGTAAAAATTCAATAAAAACACGACTGGGGACTTTGTGAAAATCTGACGGCTGATTTAAAAATGACATTGGCGAAGCGAGACGACCGTATGTGGGGTAGACTAGTGGATTCAGCCAATCAAGTGCTTGTGGAACGTAATGACGCACAGAAAATAAATAATTACCCTTTAAGGTCGGAAGTGTATTGTGACTGTTGTGGATGAAAATATTACCTGCAATGGGCATGTTCGTGAATAAACTAACTTTTCTTAGAAGGTGCATCCACCATGCATTTCTGAATATCTGTGGTCACAATTCAAAGCCACCAAAGTGGACTTAGATCAAAATTGAGTTATTGGTACCACAAGCCTATATGCACTAAATTTGTTATGCCGCTGGCATTAAAAGTGTAGAAGTCGAAATTCCTCATACTTTATTTTGGTAGAACAACTTTAATGACTAACTCAACTTTGGGAATTTATTGACCTTGCTCTCATATCAGTACAGTAACCAAAGTTGAGTTAGTCTCTTTCCTATTTATTTTATTTGATGTTGGAACAACGACCTAAGTGGTTATTTTGTCAAATAAAAAAGAAAAAAACAAATGCTTAACTTGAGTTAACACGTTATTCCAAATCTCTGATTGAAAGTTGTCTTAATTAAAGTTAAGCTGTTATTCCAAACCACAGAAGCCATTTTTTAAAATACATTTTCAAGTTTGCCCGTAATTTCGAACCATAATATTGTAAGCGTGTGGAATAAGTCGATTTAAGTTGTTCATTGAATAGAATTAAGTTGCTGTAATAAGTAGTGTTGTGAATTATTAAGAATTAGTGCAATGTCTTTTCGTGTGAGCAAAATGTTGGAAATAACTAAATCAATAACCAAAGGCAAGTCTAACTTTTTTCTTTCTTTTTTTTGTAGGTATTAGGACCATGTAAGTAGTAAGTTAAGCATATTGCATAGCTTGTAGGTATAACTAAACGGAAGTATAAATAATTTTATACCTGACGCTAAATATCGGAAAGTTATGGAGAAAGGGAGAACCTTAAATAGAGCTCCAAATTGAATTTGATTATTAAAAAAAAAAATGTATGTAAAAAATTGTCGAAGTCATTTTAACCAGAAAATTAGCTGGTCTTTAATTCCATTTAAAGAGTTTTGTTGAAAAGAAGATCCTCCAAATAAAAGTAGCTAGAGCAAAGAGAAAGAAGTAAAGGAACACATCAATAAATAGTGATACTACCAAGAAGTATTTAAGTGCTGATTTCGAAATTTCGATGATGCATAAATTATATAGTAAAAGTAAAACTAGTAAATCTTTCAAAATATTCAGAGATATTTAAAACAATGGCCTCGAAATTTAAAATGCCGAAGCTAGATACTTAAGCAACATGTAACATACTAATGGCAAAAATTAAAGTGACACCAAATGGAGATAAAATGACAACTTTGGAAGAAGTGCAAAGGCGACATTTGGTTAATCCAGAAAGTGCCGAAAAATATAAAAATTGGATTTTTATATAGTTATATACGCCAGCTATAGACATTTAACCTAATAATGCATGACCTGGAGACTTACGCCGCCAAATGTTTAATGAGTCCTAAAAATTGACTGCGATACAAACTGATAATCTTTTTTATAGCGATTCTTGTTCAGGGCAGAATAAGAACTGCTTTGCTGCTGCTGTATTCTTAGTGTTTGCTAATAGCAATCCATCAATAGAATTTATCTACCGCAAGTTTTTGGAACATTCATTTTATGAAAATTATAAACCGCAAAGAAATTTATCACAATATCTTCAGCAGCTGCTCTTACATTTAAGCGATCTGTCCTTTTGTAAGTAGATTTTTCCAAATCCTCACAAAAAAAGAGCTATGCTATCCATTTTTTTATTTAATAATATATCTGTTTTTATTTTCTTCCAACTGGTATAATTTATTATTTGCAAAAATGACAGAACAGCTGATTTCGAAAAAAAAATTGTGGTCGGTAAAACAGTACATCCGACGGATTTAATGATACAAATAAAAGTGAACGTGGATCGCATGGGTGAAGTGAATTCGTGATCCACACGGATTTAATGATAGGGATAAGTTTCACCAGAGAAGTTGATCTCTTCTTGCTGAAGGCCGGCCATAGCGCCCTGGCCGTTGCGCATGTTTCCAGATGAACCCACCATCTGTTTGCTCGACCGGTGGTTTCATCTTCTATTTTCTTCCGTAGTTATGCTTGAAATCGCAAAACTTAATCTCAACTTTAGCGTTACGATAGCGGCAAGGAGAATGGTTGAACATAGTAAGGTCCCAGTATTTATGTATTTATGGTACATAAGCAATACAGTAACGTCGGCTGGACGTATTATCTTCAAACTTCATATTTGCCGTGGGTTCACAATTCGAGCTGAAATCTGAATTTTCATTCTAGCCCCAGAATTCCCGGTACTTTATTAATGTCCAATTTTGTAAAAAAAAGCGTTGAAAACGGCTCTAACAGTTTGGTTCAATATTAATATTTCAGTAATAGTGGACATATGCCAACAGAGGCCATATCAAAATTTTTGTCAAAAAAATGTGCATAATGGTACCAAGTTTCCAGTATCTATAGCACAGGTCTGCTACCAATCTCCTATGAGCTAACGGTTGGAGATTGAAAGTTAGTTAGAGATCTTCTATTAAACGGACTTCTCGTCTTTGTATGCTGCCGAACAGAATATGTTGGGAGCAAACTTAAAAACAATACTCAAGTCCTGGTCTAACTTGTTTTTTGTATAGGAGAAGGAGCCGTTGCACTGTAAAGTATATCTTTGCTCTAAATGAGTAGCTCAATTTCATGGATGACGATTTTGCAATGTTGGATATTATGGTCGTGCCATGTTACACCAGACTTGACTGTGACGCCAAGAAGATACATTGCTTTGTTTGTTCGTTCATTTGAAGCTTTGTTACAGTACACGTGCTCACTTTGGAAAATGATTGAGATTGAGTTTTACTGGCATTGAAGTCTACTTAGTTAGCTTTTCCCCACTGCAAGATTTTCTGCAGATCTTTGTTTAATGAGTTGATTTGTTCACATCTTTAACGATGTGATGTGATTTCATTTACCGGCATGTTATTCGAGCAAGGTGATATTAGGGTGCTGCCATCAGCAAAACTGAGGATATTGTTGTTTGTTCACTGTAGAACGTCGTAGATATGGATTAAAAACAGAGTTGGTGAACGTATAGGGTTCTGAGGCACTTCAACGGTTACAGCAAATTTGTCGGAATGGGAGGGTAGCTTGTTTAATAAAGCAATATGAATGTCTTTGAGATGTTCAGGGTAACGGTGGATAACATAGATCATAGGTGGGTTACATAGCTCAGCAGGCCTCCAGCGAAAGGAATCGTAGATCCATCGGACTGGGAATGATTCACTTCAGCGGATTTAATGATATCGATTTTCAAGTTTTGCGAATCTTTCCCCCTGGTGGATTATATAATATGGCTGATAGTTTCAAGAAACGGTTTTTTATCAATACTTAAAAACACGTCATAAGAACATAAGATTGTAATTGAGCTACGATATGAATACGAAATTGAAATTTGTTTGAATTATACTGGTTACTTGGAAAATATTTCAAGCTTTCCATTAAGTATAAGCTGCTCTTATACAAGCAAGCGCTGAGGCCGGTAAAGACTTATGGTATACAACTCTGGGGTTATACCACGAAAACTAATGCCAATATTTTACAAACTTTCAAAAATAAAGTACTAAGAGAAATTGTCCATGTATTGTGGTATGTACATAAGAAAGGACGATATCCACCAAGATCACGGAATTCTTACAGTCGAAGATGAAACTACAACCTTCGGGCGCAAGCATAATATTCAATTAAACTGAGATGTTAATAATACAGTTTTACAAATTCTGAACGAGATACATTTATTGCGCCGTCTACAAAGGACCAAACCTTTCGACTTAGCATGATAAAGATTAATCGCGTTTAAATAGCGGAACAATCAGGAGCTTTCATTGAAAAGACACCTGCCAAATGTTTATTTCGTGATAAAAAAAAAATTGCTTGACAAGTCTTAACTTATTTGCAGTAATTAATTCAAGCTACGAATATATTCACCTACCCTCAGGGGAAAAAAAACAACATTTCAAGTTCTTACTTTAGAAATCAACTATTTAACGTGAAAGCAATACAAAATTAACCAAACGTTTGTGATTGTTTTAAAAATGGGGTAGCTACATATTGTAACATAATGTAGCATAATGCAACAAATTCCGAAGTGTCTTTTCATTCGAGGTTCGTGTCTGCAATTAGTCTCCACAGTTCGGATAATATCACGCTCTCTTATATCACATATAAGAGAGAACAAGAGATTATTGGCTGCAGCTATCATCCTGGAATTATTACATCAGAATTTTCTTATTCCAGTGGTCGAAGAATTTGCTAGAAGTTTCTGGCTATTAGAAATGCGGCTATTTAAGGACAGATGGCGGTCCAGACCAGGCAGTTGGTTTAGAACCGTGGCGAAGAGATTGGAAGAGTGATAATGGGCGAAGTTGTAATTTTGTGATAAAATGAAAGTTGAGAGTTAACAAGAAGAAGTAATTAGTTTGGATTTGTGAATTAAGTAATTGAAAGGAGATAAAGTGATTTGAGAGGAAAGAGACCTTGTAAGAAAAGAATTTGCGAAGAATAGTATAGTGTGAACTTGAATTGTTCTATAGACTAGAAAATAAAGAAACAAATTTCACAGAATATCGTTTTATCTATTCGAGCCGTAGCTCGCATACTACAATATATTAATAAAAATAATATAAATAAGTTTCTTTAAAGTGGATTCGTAGTAAAATGTGCACTACGACGGATTCTGCGATAGGAGTGAATGATTCTTCATAAATTGTCATCGAACGTTATGTCTGCTTTACAAAAAGATCCTTTGTTGCTCCTACTGCTCTCAGCTGATCTTGATAGCGAAGATAATCCTGTGTCGTCGGATAACAGATCTCTGTTTCGCGACAACATCGATCGCATTATATTCCTCGATAGCAGTCGATGTATTTCATCCATCGTGGAAGTTGCTTCCAGTGGCGTAAGTTGGCCTAACTGCAGTGCTACAGTCTTCCCAAATACTGAATAGATTGTTTCCTGCTGACCGTGCTTTGTGAAATTCACATTTCTGCCCAGTACATCCTCAAATTTCGAAGGGGACGAAGAACCCTTACGTTGTTTTTTTTTTGGTCGTCGGCTCGAGGCAGCAGATGTTGAAGCGGAAGGCGACGGTGAATGATAGTAAGGTGTTGGCAATAAAACTTCTTCCAAGCAAACTGAAGAGTTCAGTTCTCCTGATGTTGACTCCCCAGCTTCTTCCGCTTTCACTGCCTTGCACTCCTAAGAGAAAGCACTAAATACACACATCGCTTTGCTTAAGGGTACATTTCTAAAAACCATAAAACATACCGATTCATGTTTGGATGTTGTTCTTCTCAGAAATATTACAGGATCCAGGTAGCTGAATTCTTTATAATAGAACAAGCGGGGCCGGTATACAGCGTCAGCTGATGCTCTGTCCCTAACAGAATCGTCCACTTTCTTCTTCTCCGAGACATACGCGGAACGTAAATACTTAATCTTTTTCTTAACTTCTGTAATATCTTTTCCGAATTCCTTGGACAAATGCACCCATGCATTCTTTTTTAAGTTCAGCCGTTTGTAATCGGCACTTCTATAGTTCCACAAACACTCAAATTGTTTATAGCTGTTTATTAGTTTCAACACTTCATCGGGGTACATTTTCCATTCAGCCATAATTATGTATAAATACGAATCTAAACAAAAACAAATCTGACTCAATTCAGTAGAAATGGCATTAAAGTAGTGACAGCACATGTCAAGTCTCTTGGCAGACATATGTATGTCAGACCAAGAGTTATGGATTGTTATGAGATGAGCCATAGTCCAGGCATGTCATATTTATAGACATAAGAAATGACAACTCAAATGAACATTTAAAAGCAAAACATTTAAAAGCATAAAATTAATTTAAAAAAGAAACAAAATAATAATAATATCACAATTAGTTTCATGGATCATATTTCAATTGCATTATGTATAAAATGGGATTACAGTTATGTATAGCTATCTCGTCAAATAAAATTGTTTATAATAAAAAAAAAGAATGGCTAATTAAAGAAATATTTATTAGGATATTAGATATTGTAATATGCGAGCTACAGCTCGAGTAGATAAAACGCTATTCTGTGAAATTATTTCTTTATTTTCTAGTCTATAGAACAATTCAAGTTCACACTATACTATCCTTCGCAAACTCCTTCTTTTCAAGGTCTCTTTCTTCTCGATTTCACTTTATCTCCTTTCAATTACTTAATTCACAAATCCAAACTAATTACTTCTTCTTGTTAACTCTTAACTTTCAATCTATCACAAAATTACAACTTTGCCTATTATCACTTTTCCAATCTCTTCGTGCGGTTCGAAAACCAACTGCCTTGCCTCGATCGCCATCTGTCCTTATATAGTCGCATTTCTGATAGCCAGAAACTTCTAGCAAATTCTTCGACCACTGGAACAAGAAAATTCTGATGTAATAATTCCAAGATGACAGCTGCAGCCAATAATCTCTTGCGGTTATAATTCTCTCTTAATTCCGCGACGTCGTCTTAGACATAATTCGTCTCTTACCGTGGACACGAACCTCGAATGAAAAGACACTTCGGAATGTGTTGCATCTTTTTGGGGCGTTATGTTACAATATATTTAAATTCAAGGTGCTTTGGAAACATTTTTAGTATCTCGTTTTTAATTATATCTGAAGTTCTGAAAGCATGCGTTCAGTTGCAGCAGAACTATGCGGCAAGCTTAATATATTTGTGACAAATTTTTCAAGGTGTCCATATAACGGTTTTCTTTTAGCATTTTTTAAAGATTCAACATAACCCCAAGATTGTTCAATATTAGGTTTTTTTTTTTTATTTTTTTTTGGTATCCTATAAGCAAAAAAAGGTTTGGAAAAATCGCACATAGCCGTTGAGGAATATCCCCATAAAAACTTGGTAATATATTTATCTCAGTGGCTATTAATTAAAACTAAAAAAAAGAAATTGCATTCTCTTTTAAGTACAGCAGCTTGTAATCGATACTTCTGTGGTTCCAGAAACCCTCAAATAGTTCATATTATGAGTTTTAACACTTCGACGGGATGTATTTTCATTTGATTCAATTCTGTAGAAATGGCACTAAAGTAGTGGCAACTCATGTCAAGTCTATGGCGGACATATGTCAGACCACGCATGTCATATTTATAGTAATAATAATATTTTGACAGTCCAATGCAGGACTTGGACTAGCATCTCGCAGCCACTCGTGCTATGCGCCTCACGAATGGTTTGGACCTACAGTTTTATGTCGTTTCCGAAGGCCATTTTTTCGATTGAGAGAAGCTTTTCATGATAGTTTTACTCTCGGATGTTTGTCAGACGTTCGCGAGAGGTGGCACCGTAAGAGAACTTTTATTTTTTCTATTTTTGTCTTTTCTTGGATTTGAACCTTGAACCTCTCGCTCACTGATCGCGTACTTAACCACTGAGTCACGGTGCCCACAATATATGTCATATTTATAAATATCAGAAATGACAACTCAACTCAACATTTAAAAACAAATTTTGGATTGAAACAAAATTCATTTAAAAAACAAGCAAAATAATAATAATTTTAATAATACTAATATCACAATTAGTTTCAATTATATTATATATAAAATAGAATTACAGTTATGTATAGCTCTCTCAACAGAGCTCATTTAAAGTCTATGGTGGACATATGTCAGACATTTCGTGTTCAGACTGATAGTCCTCTCTGAACACTTCCGCGGATTCCTTTTGACACATTAATTATCAGTGTCTATAAAATTGGTTTGTTTGCTTACTTCGCAAATTTGAGATGAGACACAGTCTAGGCATGTCATATTTATGGACATTAGAGATGACAGGTGGAGGACATCAAAGTTGTATGTTTTTTATTTTTTTTTAAAGCACTATCAGATCTGTGTGGGCGTCGTGGCGTAGTGGTTAGTGTGTCCGATCACTACGCAAGAGGTTCCAAGTTCGAATCCCAGAAAACACCAAAAAGTTTTTTCACGATCCCACCTCTCGCGAACGTCTGACAAACATCCGAGAGTATTGTTGTCACGAGAAAGCTTCTCAAAACAAATTGTCGTTTGGATACGGCACTAAACTGTAGGTCCCTTCCATTCGTGTGAAAAATATAACGTACACAACACGAGTGGTTGCGAGAAGCTAGGCCCTGGCACTTAAAGAGCTGTTGCGCCAAATATGTATTTATTTATTTATCAGATCTGTGTCGTAGAGTGCTTATTACAAGCAACTCCCACGAACAGAGATTTGCCAAAGCATAAACAATGCATCCACAGGCTCATCATTTAGTGCTGGTGTTAGTGGTTAGAAATAAACTATCAAACATCACTAACACGATCACAAAAAGGACAAATGGATACAAATATATAACGTGTAACACTTCAACGTACAGTTTTTTTAAAACTACATTTATTAATATGAAGTCCGCGAGGTTCGAGTCTATATTATATAAGTTATACGCAGGGTGTATGACAAACACGAAAGTTAAATCAAACTGAGTATAACAAATCAGGCGCACCGCACCAATTAAGCCCAAAATGAGATATAGTAAAAAAATTATATCATTATTTATTCGTAATTGAAAAAAATGATGGAAGGTTAAATAGATCACCCCAATGTTGCCCTTTCAATACGAATCGGATAAAGTTTCGCTGAATAGCCTCAATCCGATCTTGATGAACTTCATAAAAGGGAGTTCAAACTTGTGAAGCGTATCCAAGATGAGGACGGACGAAATAATTATACAGAGACAGATTAACGATGAGTTTTGAAACTCTTTTGACCATCTTTTTATAAAACCTAACATAGAATTGGACTTGATAACAATGAAGTAAATATGCTTCGTGAAGTCCTTAAAATAATTGACATAACAAAGAATATGTTGCGATAATGAATAATTAAACGCAGTTGGCATATGCTTTCTAGAAAATATCATATTTTGGCATTTGATAGGGTTCAGAATTATACAGTTTTTATCACACCAATTGGCGAAGCTGTTAATTGAAGAAGTTATCAGTAGTTTAGGTTATTAATGGCTCTTAAAGATTTTCATAGGGTGGCCGTGGTGTAGTGGTAACATCATCGCTTGTCACGCTGTTGATTCCGATGTCAAGAATCATCTATTTATTTCGCATGAAATAAATAAAAAAGTCGATCACTTGCGAAAGCTAAGTCAACTCTACTGTGAAGGAATAACACTGGCAGTAGGGTGGTCATATGGCGAAAATGTAACTTGATTGTGATGATGACATCAGGTGGACGGAAACAAATACTGTGAATCATAAGCAACGAAATTAAAGCGAAAACAAACAAAATACTCCCCAGTTATCTGGACAGCCACCCTTGGAGTTTACAGAAACTTAATACCACCTGAGTTTCAAACTACACCACTGTCTTTCTCTCTGTCTCTTCCTCTTCCACAAAACGCACGTGTTCTAAAAAAATTAGTATAAGGGTATTCATTTCCCCTTTAACACGTGCAAATTATAAAAAAAAAAAAAAATATCATCACTATAAATGAGAATATCACTGATGTAGCATGAATACTGAGTATAAAGAGAATAGGACCTAAATAACTACCCTGAGGAATTTGAGGAAGATTGGGCTGTCAATTTGACCTGATAGAACCTTGTACTAAAGTATGAACTAACGCATGCAATAATTACAGGGGGGAAATCATATACCTTAAGTTTATATTCAATTATAATGTGGAGAATTTTATCAAAGGCCGATGTAGTTACAATCGACTTCTTACCACTTTCTAAAGCCTTAGAACATTTGTGTAAAAACCAGTTAGTAACAGTAGACCTCATACTGACAAAAACCATGTTGCTTTTTGCGTATGATATTGCAACAGACTAATGTTAACTTGTCGTACACTATTTGTTCAAAGAGTTTTAGAGTACAAGCCAGTTTTGAAATATATTGTAGTGTAGCATAATAATAACTACGCTCCCTAAAAATATGACGCAACAAATTCCGAAGTGACTTTTCATTATGGCAGAATTTTGGTTCGAACTGTCCTTTCATTCGAGGTACGTGTCTGGGATGAAGTCTCCACAGCTCATGTCAACGAAAGAGACGAATAATATCAGGGATAAAAGGGAATTATAACTGCAAGAATTATTACATCAGAATTTCTCTTGTTCCAGTGGTCGAAGAATTTGCTAGAAGTTTCTGGGTATCAGAAACTTCTGCTATATAAGGACAGATGGCGATTGAGAAAGGAGCAGTAGTTTTTAAACTGTGGCGAAGAGATTAGAAAAGTGATAATGGGCGAAGTTGTAATCTTGTGATAAATTGAAAGTTGAGATTTAACAAGAAGAAGTTTGGATTTGTGAATTAAGTAATTGAAAGGAGATAAAGTGATTTGAGAGGACAGAGACCTTGTAAGAAAAGGATTGCGAAGAATAGTATAGTGTGAACCTGAATTGTTCTATAGACTAGAAAATAAAGAAATAATTTCACAGAATAATTGTTTTATCTACTCGAGCCGTAGCTCGCATATTACAATATCTATAATTGGTGATATGATTTCTTTCTTTGTCAGTAGTTAAATATAAAAAATTACTTTAGAGGAAGAGCTATGCATCAAAGCACCTCTTCAGGACTATTGAATCTATTCTGTCAGGACTGGAGGAGTAATCATCTTTCAGATGAGAAATAAATTTGGAAATAGTTTTTAAATTCAGAGAAATGCCATTATTTTAAATAATGAATCTAAAACTTGGGTTTGATTAGTGCATTTGACTACAGAGTTGGGGTTTCCGGACTGAATCGCAACAAAAGATCAAAAACGCAGGCACTTTTAGTGAACTAACACTATTGTTGCTATTTTACCTGTGATATGTAGATAGAGAGTGATTCAGAAGGTTACAATTTAAATCTGGCACTACTGTGGTCCTGTCAAAAATAAACAGCTGGTATTTGACATCTGTGAATACTAAGCATTGCATACAGTTTTTTGTTGAAATTTGATCAAGAGGAGATAATGGTTATAGGAGATTGCAACACAAAAGTTGGGTTCGATTTACAATGAATACCAAAATTGATGGTAACGGACAAAAATTAATAGAACTTACTGAGTCGCTCTGGTTTACGGTAGTGAATGGTGGTACTAATAGTGGCACGGAGGGTTACTGAATATTTGTAAGAAGGGGCGGTATGCTATAAAATTGACTAATGTTACTTACGTGGAAAGTAATTGAATTTAGTTGCGGATTTAGAGGTGAATAAGCTACAAACAGCCACACCCTAGAGACGGTTATTCCCGAAACTTGAATGGAAAGACGGCTTCTCGTAAAGATACAAAACGAGTCTCAATAATAATATAAGCAATTTACAAATTCGAATGTTTAGAGGTGCGGACATACTCGCTGCCTGCATCTCAAAAGCTGCAGTCCTTTTTTAGTCGGTGGAAAGGCGGGAAATCAAACAAGCGTGGTATGACTGAGAGTGCGAGGTATCTGGAACAAAATTCTTCGCCTACCTACGATTAGATAGAACCTTTGGCTCCAATGTCGAAAAAAATATCAATAAGGAAATTAGCACAACTGGCCAGAACTCTTAACGTGCAAAAGTTTACAAAAACTTACTCAACTCTTCTATTATTCCTAACTGCAATACGCCTTACGTGGGAAGTCTTGGACTTCGATCGAGCGATAACAACCCAGGAAGTTTGCAGGGTAATACACTTCAGGGGAAGTCCAGATCTCTTTTGAATTGCTTAAAAACGCCACAACTGAATTTGTAGCGAAACTCACAGAAGGATATAATTATACTTTCAACACGGGTTTTAACAAGTTCTCATTTATTCAAAAAATGAGATCCAGGAGACCCAAGCAACTACCCAGGTACAATAACAAAAATCCTTACCGGCATCCTATAGAATCGCCCCACGGAGTGCGTTTAGGAAAAACTACTAAACTGTAGACAATATTTCAAATCTTACAAGTGTTGGTCGGACATACCGTGAAAAAGGCAAAATATTATATGTGTCCTTTGTCGATTTTAAACAGCTTCTGACACTATTGATAGGAATGCTCTATTCTACAAGCTCAGTTGTTTGGATGTATCGACAAAAATACTAAGGGTTTTACAAAGCCTCTATGAAGAAAATATGATAGCAGTATTTTTTTTTAACAGAAGGTAGAAATCTGTGGAAGTAATCAGTTCAACAGCATGTCGGATTTCTACCGGCTAAAACCACCTCCCTTTTTCTCCCCTGTTCCGTGAGGTACAGCCTTTTAAGAATTTCTTCACAGGGGGCTTAGGCTTTCCTTACCAATCATTTTGTATTTTCCCAGTTTGGTTCACTTTATAAATACGTGTTGTTTTTTCCAGACTTAGTTGTCACCATATTGTTTTCGACTGCCCGATTTCCTTCTTTACTCTGCCTTTCAATGTCAAGCAGTTTCTTCATTAAGCGCGTTATATTTCGAATCACCATATTCCATGAATTCTATATTCATCCTTCAGCATTTCCCCAACGATATTTTCAGGGGTTGGCTGTATTCCAAGGCGTTTTCTGAGTGAATCACTTTCTTTTATAAAACGTGGATACTGGAAAATGACATGTTCCATACTTTCCATACAACCTGTGCATAGGGGACAGTGTGGGCTATTGTCGTGCTTTTATCTGTGAAAGTATGACCGAAAATATCGATATTTAGTCAGGAACTGGGTTACTGTGAAAAATACTGTCACCATCGTCTTCCTGCTGTTTATAACTCAGTCTTTGTGTTCCGCTAACGGCAAGCCAACCGTTATCAGCAAAACCATTAATTTTCGAATCTTCGGGTATTGAGAGTCCTAACACTCACGACTCCTTATGCGCTGTATTCCTTCAGGCCGCAGTCGGTGTTATGTAGGAGTATTCGGTGCCTAAAGTAGTCTGTCACAATTTTTATATATGACAGCAGTATGGGATGGAATCAATGTGTCTTACTGGTTTAAATCAAACCTGGGAGGATAGTGTTTAGCGAACTTGTTATAAATGCACTTCTGTTCACTGATGACATTGTCATGTTAGCGGAGACCCCAGCTATGATGCAGATGATGATAAATAAACTGCAGCACTATTGTAATTGATTGAATCTTACAGTCAATATCAGAAAGTCAAAAATAATGGTGTTCCGAAGAGGAAGAGGATGATATCCATGAGGCAAAAAGTGAATGTGGCAAAATGAATACCTTGAGATCGTAAAGGTGTTGTTATAACACTAGAACTATCTTTTACGAAACAACTTCAGGAAAAACTAATAGAGAGAAATCCTTGGCAAGAACAACACTGCACAGAGCACTAAATAGAAAGCATTTGAAGCAGTCGTGAGATCCATAATTTGCTATGCAGCCCAAATAGAGGGAATACTTCAATATGAAGAAGTGAAAAAACATATTTTTTAATACACTTTTAAGAAAAGACTTTTAGGCTACCCCAGAATACACCTACTTATATGCTGGGTTTGGAAACAGGTTTGGTGCCGTTGTACATTTTCACGCTGCGGATTCATTTGCTCTACACACTAAAAGTAATGGCACTCTCAAGTCACCGTCTTCCCAAAATAGGCGCAAGACACCGAATAAACCGTAAATTGTAATTTTTTAATGACTGGTGGAGGTTAGCCAGTGAACATAACGTCCAATCAACTACAGAAAATTTGGCATACTGGAAAAGTGCACTGGAGAAGTTACAGATTAAATTTGAAAAATCCACAGAAGTAGCTTTTACAGAACAAGCACAGGGAATTGAATCCAGAAACACCTACTTGACGCTTCAATACAATCTTGGGAAGAAAAATTACTTTTGTGACGAAAATTCTTTTGAATCTATTTCCACAATATTTTTTTTTTATTTTTATTAAAAACACTTACTTAGCATTATTTGTTGCTTATTTTTTAAGCAGTAATAAAAATAGTTGTAGTCAAATGAAATAAATAAATATATATCTAGTGTTTTAATTTTACAAAATCTATTACTTTGCATTTAAAAATTATTAAGTTTGTTTCATTTTTGATATCGGTAGGGAGTTGACTGAACAACTTAAATCCTCTGAACATTGAAGGGTGGTTAATTCTTTACGTATTCTTCTCATGAAACCTACTTTCTTGGCAAAGGTATTCGACATGGTTTTCAAAAGTTAGCCTGGAGTCAATAACAATATAAGTATAGATAAATACTTTATTTCATCAACTCTTTCCAAATAATCATTATCGATACTCAAATTCATTGAAAAATTAATGAAAAATTAGTTCTATCTATGTATCTACAAAATGATTTGAATAATCAATAGATGGACAGCTCGGTGTGGTCTAGGAGTGAATCCACACACAAGCGAACTAGTTCTCTTTTTAAGGAAACCTTCCATCCCTTAATGGAACAAGTTTAACTTTCTCCAACGAAGCTAAATAATTGGGTCTTATTTTGGATAGGAAACTAAGCTGGAAACGTAATATGAATGAAAGAGTTAAGAAAGCCACTGTCGCATTCTTTTCTTGCAAAAAAGCCATAGGGAACAAATGGGGCTTTCAACTCAGATTAAATCACTGGTACTATATCTCGGTCATTAGACCGATCCTTATGTACCGGGTAGTTGTCTGGTGGATTGCCTTGGATAAGACGATAAACCAGAAGTTATTAAGCAAAGTCCAACGTTCAGCTTGTCTGTGCATTAGCGGAGCACTGCGGACGACACCTTCCACAGTTATGGACATTGGTTTTTATTTGACATTTGTGGCAGGTAAATGGCAGCTAACTCAGTTATTCGCATTAAAGCTACTTCACAGTTGTCCAAAAAAGTATATGGCCACGCCTCCATCTTAAACTTGACTACACCATACCCAAGTTAAATTTTGACAAAAACTTCCAAGTTACCATCCCGGGTGCCGGGTCATAGGGATATTCCAGGGAATTGTAAGGCTGACGAACTTGACAGACATGGAACAAAAATACTCATCCTTCCAGGCAAAAGGTCACTGGTTATGACTATCGCTACCTGCAAACTTAAATTAAAGCTGGATGCTATTGAAAAGACAAATTCTAGGTGGACATGTAATACTTGTCTAGCGACAAAACAGATTTGGTCTAAGCTGGATCTGAAACGCTCTAAAAATTTGATTTCTTTCAATAGAATGCATATCAGCTCTCTCATGGGTGTCATTACTGGACACTGTCTAATTGGCAAGCATACAACAAGACTTGGCGTCTTCTCTAATGATTTCTGCAGAAGCTGCATGAACGAGGAGGAGGAAGAGACTATTCTTCATCTTCTTTGCACCTGCCCAGCTCTCTCCCAAAGAAGGAAACTCCACTTAGGGGCGTCTGCTTCAATGACCTAAATGATCAAAATAATATTAACGTTAAGGACCTTCTACGCTTCTTCAGAAGCTCCAACTGGTTCAACGAATAGGCTAGAGTCCGCGTCTCTAATTGACTTTGGCTTCTTTTATTCTTTTGCTGACAGCCACTTCAACCTAACCTAACCATACTTTACTTATTAACGAATTTCTTATTTAAATTTTTTTTTTTTGTAGGTTATGACGTAAATGATTTTGTTGAAAATCGTTATCTCAGCAATATTCGATTTTTACAAGGATCTCTTACTAGATTTTAAAAAATAATCAAAATAAAATTTTTGTATTTAAAAAAAAAAAATTTTAACAGTTCTGTTTAACTTCCATTTCAGATTGATGGTGGCATTCCTGTTACATAACATTGAAGTGTCAAGAAGAAGATGACAGCCAATCGTCGCCTGCCATCTTAGAAGAAGGAGAAGAAGTACCACGACATTCCGCACGCTCGCACCAAATACTTTATCATTTACTTTCATCAACTATTAATTAAAATTAAATAAAGAATATTGTTATAAGTTTCTAACTTGGAATCTAATTCATCGTTGGTCCTACAATGGTGACCCCGAACGCTTGATAATGAACACGAGTCATTTGTCCTGTTATATCGAAAGATAAAAATAGCGGAACATCTGTTGCGCGTGTGGTATTCTTACAGCTACACCTACAGTGGAAAATTTCTAGATTTGCAAATTTGGTTCGCACAGGTGGAAGCACAATTTTCCAATACTGCAGTTAACTCAGATGTCTCAAAATTCAACACTGTTGCCGCCGCCATCGAAACGCAAGTTACGGATGGTGTTCTCAACCCACAAGAGTCTGGTAAGTTCGAAAACTTTAGAAAAAAAGTTTTGCTTGAGAGGTTTGGTGCATCGTCTGCTGTTTTTATGCACCAAACCTCTCAAGCATTAGACGCTTGCTATCAGACATCAAGCTGGGAGACAAAAAGCCAACGCAACTGCTAAACTAAATGCGTCTCTTGGATGGAATACATTTGACGTATGAGTTTTCATATAATTTGTGGCTCAACCAACTACCATCGCATGTGCGAGCATCAAGTTGACATGGACACGAAGTCTGCACAATCAACATCGAATTGAACAGATCGATCGTTAACTGCAACAAATGCTTGACAAAAATCATCGCTTCACTCCACGTGCCCGCAGTAGAAGCCGGAATCGTGAACATGCACCTGCTCGTCGCAACAAAAGCAAAAACGGTTAGATTTACTGTTGGTTTCACAGACGTTTTGCCGAAGTTGCACGATTTTGTCCACATGTTGCATAGTAAGAACATTTTTTCGACCATTAGAAAGTGACATACAGAAGCCGGCCATCAAAACGCCGGTCGGTCTTTTCTACTTTCTCTTCATGCCAAATGGACTAAGGAACGCCGTCCAAACGTTCCAACGCTACATCAATTCGGTACTCAAAGACATGTTTGATTGCTGTTCTCCACATGTGAATGACCTTCTTTTGGTTTCTGCGAACATCGAAGAGCATGAAACAGATCTACGAGTAAGTCGAGTTTTTAAATATTGGACGAGAATAACATGAAGATCAAAGTCTCCAAATGTGTGTCTGACAAAGGCGAAGTCAAAGACAAATTTAACATGGTTGGGAAGAAAGAATGTTACTGCAAAAAAATCTCACAACACAGTAAGGGATTTGAATACCAAGAGTAGTGTGGGATTCTAACCACACTAAGAACACCTCTTGAAATGATTTTTATTTCATTTTGAAAAATCGCTTTGGAGAAGGTACTCGTATAGAAGTTCTCATAATTTTCGCACCATAAGTTCATGAGGATTAGTTCTTCTCAATCTACGAATATAAGTTTGAGAATTTAAGACTTTTTCTATCTCAGGGTTAATATGCATCTGCAGACACTGACTGTGATGAATAACGTTCTTTTTAGCCACCTCTGCTACCAGGTCAATCTGCAAATCATGGTGAGTTAACTATTCCACGAAGGACTTTGTTTTGAAATGTTTGGATTATCTGTGCATTTTTTGCATAGTTGTATACCACACGTCCAGACAGGTTTTAATACCTGAATATATAATAAAATCTTACTCTCATTGGATATTTCTGAACTATATTCTAATAACCAATACAGTTTTCTATATCTAATATTTAACTCCTCATCTTTCTTTTTAATACTTTACTTACTTATGTCCTGTATCCCCTTGTGGATCCTAGGGCCTCTACAACGCCTACGCGCCATCGTGTGCGATTTCTGGAAATGTGCTTCTCCCCAACTCTTTCCCAGTTACCGTGCTTCCTTCTAAACTGTTCTGCGCCACATACTCCTAGGACCGCCGCGTATCCTGCCATCCTGGGTAAGCGGGTGACATTGCATCGCTTGGTTAGCTATGGACCTGTCACCCTTTCGAAGAGTGTGACCGATCCACTGTCACTTTCGTCGTCGTATGGTTGTGCCTATTGGCCAGAATATCCTTAAGATGTAACGTAGACACCTATTGACAAACGTTTGCAGCTTCCTCGTGATAGTGACGATCACTCTCCAGGTACCACATCCATATAGCAGCACGGATTCAACGTTGAAACGGAACAGTCGTAGCTTGGTGTTTAAGCTAATTGCATTACTTCGTCAAACTATGGATAGCATCCCAAACGCAGCTTTTGCTTTACCTATTTGGCTGGATATATCCAGTTCGGTTCTGCCATCGGTTGAGACAATACTCCCAAGGTATTGGAAACTCTCTACTCTCTCAACCGTTTGTCCAGCAATGCATACATGAGTTGATGAGTTTGGTCCTAGGCTGATCATTTTTGTTTTTGCCGAGTTAATTTTCAGCCCAACGACGTCTGCTTCCCTCTCCACATTTGCTATCATTTGGTGAAGGTCCATTATTCTGTGAGACAGTAGGCATACATCGTCGGCGTAGTCGAGGTGTTTGAGTTCAGATGTGAGAGTCCATCGAATTCCTCCATTTCCTGTTGATAAGGCCGCATTCACCAATAAAAATAGTATTGGTGAAAGAATGCAGCCTTGCCGAACCCCACTTTGGATTTCGAATTCCTCAGACAGCCTACCTCTGTGCAAAACGTGACATGTGGACCCATCATATGTAGCCTTGATAATTGCTATTAATTTATCCGGAATGCCTCTCCTGCGCAAGGCACGCCAAATAAATTCCCGATTGACACTATCAAACGCCTTTTCAAAATCGATGAACAACAGGTGAAGTGGTGATCGATATTCAACACATTGCTCGATGATGATCCGCAGGGTGTTGATATGGTCGACACAGAAGGATCCAGAGGGGAAACCTGCTTGTTCGGCGTCGAGTGTGTCTTCAAGGTGTTCTTTGATTCGCTCCAGGATGATTCTAGCTATTATCTTGGCCACAGCAGGCAGCAAGCAGATACCTCTCCAGTTTTTGTACTGCATTAGGTCGCCTTTTTTAGGGAGCTTGACGATCATTCCCTTTTTCCACTCATCCGGAAAATGCACAGGTATTTAGCAGTGTTGTGCAGTGGATTAAGGTACATTTGCATTATTGATAACGATAGGGAAATTCGTTATTCTTTTACATACTCGTATTTGTAAAATTGATATGAATTCATTTCGTCTCATTTAGTTTGATTCGCCATCGTTGCGTCCAAACTTTTATCTTGCTAACTGAACTCTATAACTTTTCTGCTGTCTTAACCACACATTCACCAACTACTAGGATTGCAGTGTCGTCTGCATCATTCACATGTGACTGAACCAGGCAATGAATGGCAATTCTTTCATGATTCGGCCAGTTATAAGATCATAGAATTGTGTACGCAGGTAATGATCTCTCTTAGCGAAACGTAAGATACTCGTATAACTTCGTCATCTATTTTGTCAACAAATTCCAGTCTTTCATTCGCCAAGGTTTAAAAACATTCCATTTTGAATCTCCGATCAATTTCTCATCATATGTTTTCAATGGGGGATCTTGTAATTGAGGTCTCTTTAAACGTTTAGCAGCTTTCCAAAGGAAGTAGTCAGTAACTTTAGCAATCGTCAATTTGCGAAGGTAAGTGATAATTTTTTTTTAACCTGTTATAGTTTTATCGCCAGGATATCTTGTCATATATTTTACCGAGGCTTGTCTTTTCTGTCTCAATATCAATATATTTTGTTGATATCAGTGGAGATCTAAGCTCAATAAATCCCGATTAATTCTCTAATACACACCAGTTCATTTTTTTGTTTGTAAGGCTTGGGTTTTTGTCAGGTCTTTACTGCCTTCCTCTGACTCCTCCCATTCATTTGGAAGAAGTCAATAACATCAGGTGTTTTATTTGGGTCAGATGACAAATGAATTGGGGATCCAGCCGAAATAAATTCACGCTTAAAATTTCTTCCTGCCTTGTAAAGCTTCATGCCTTTTCACGTTATTAATCTTGACCCCAAGTAGGTGTGTTTTACATTATAATCGCCTCCAATGATGAAGTTGTTCCCCAAATTGTTAAACAGGTCAGTAAATTCTTCATCTGAAGGTGAATACCTGGGCGGGCAGTAAAGTTAAAATCTTCTTGTTTATAGTCGCTACTTGTATGGTTTGTTTTGCTATTTTAGGGAATTCATAAGGTTCCAATATACTCTTTACAATTACAACACTACCTCCCCTGACACCGTCGTCTGGATGGGGAGAGTGATAACAAAGGTAGGTAGGAATTTTAATCTGTGTTGCTTATTTAAAGTGAGTCTCAGTAATTAGGCAAACATCAATATTTTCATTGCATAAAAGCACATTTAATTCAGATACGTGTTGAAGAAAACCATTTGCATTCCAGATTGCAACTTCTAGAGGTTTTACCATTGCTAATGTGGTTTTTCTCCGCAGAGACTTATAGAGTTATTTTATTATGATTGTACAATCTTTGGATAACGGTAGTAAGCGTGTCCTTTACGGAAGCCTCTTCTTTTTACGTGTATTCTTTACAATTTGTGAATACGATTTGCTGTCTACAATTGGCATGTTTGTTTTACAGCTTTTACTTGTTGCATGCTTTTGGATGACTATTGCTGATGATTACTATTAGCTTTGCTATTCTTTGCTTGGTATTCTTTTGCAATGGGACAACCTCTATAGTTTGCAGGGTGATCACCATGTACAGTTGGTACATTTTGCTTTATGGTCCCCCTTTAGTGGACATCTATTTGTTGGATGTTTTCCTTCACATCTTTCTCCAACCCTGCAGTGGTATGAATTCAAAGTCAGTGGTGTGTAAAACGTCACAAGAACTTGAGAATATTTGTGACTGCGGTTGAAGCGTGCAACATTATTTTAGGAAGGAATCAAATATATACATTCAAATACGTGATTAACCGCATAGAGATGAAGAGGCAGGATATGTTGTATTAATACTTGTGTTTTTGTACATTGCCCATCTACATATTTGAACCTCTGACCCAGCCGTCATTATCCGATCATACCTTAACACACACCTTCCCTTTTACTTTGTATCTCGATTTTTAATGTCTAACGAACATTTGTCGTGATTTGCCTTTTCTCACGAAACTAATTTGGCTTTGTCACGCTTTCTCCCCCTATAAATAGCGTTAACTACTCGACTCTAGTCAGTTATCATCGTTAGCTTGAGACTGTTCGAGCAACTTTTCTAAAATCAGCTTACAATGAAATTTATTTCTGTTCTCTCCATTGTCGCTTTGGCAATTTGCGGTGAATATCCTTTTTATTGAAAACTATTAAATGCAAAACATTTTCATACATCTTTCTGTTTTAGTCATGTCGCACATTGGTGTGGCATCGGCAAATCCCATTGCCAATGCGCCGGAAACAGTGCAAACATGTAAGTGTGTATACTATTTAACACAATTATTGGGCACATAAAATCTGATTCCCTTCCAGCTAAAGATTTTACTTCAATGTACGGATATGGCAATATTTTAGCCCAGTTGTTTGGCCTCGATTTGGGTGTAATTGCTCCAGTAGACGTTGCAAGATAGTCCTAAAATCTTGCAAATCATAGCACGTTATAGCAAATCTAAATAAAACGGTTTAGCTAAAGAAGTTGGTTTTAATTTTTGTATAAATCCTTTTCTATATAACATCGTAGCTTTATGATACACAGCAGTGAACAAAAATGGATACGTGTTTTAGAGGTAATGTAGATATCTTAATTTTTTAAAATTTTAAAACAAAAGATGGACAGTCGGATAGGTAAAATAATATTTCAATTTAGTACAAGAACAAAACAAAAAGAAATTATCGAAGGATAGTGTCGAATAGATTTCCTTGGATGAAATTTGTTGGATGCGTGACAACCAGTCAGCCGCAGAGCTGTGCGCCTTTCGTATGTCGGTGCAAAACTGTGCGATATAATCCAGCATGCGTTGTTGACGTGTCGAGGCCTTGTGGTAGTTCAGGATTACAAAACGCATTAAGATAAATTCAGACAATTAGTGAGCTGATAAGTTTCATCAGCTTAGTTAATAGCACATACACTTTCATTGACAACTCTCTAAAAATATTCTACACCCAAGTCTTTAATTCTCTTATTTAATTGGTTTCGTATATGTTTCAGTAAAAATGAGTACAAGAAAAAGCTACGCTCACTTCGTAGAAACAGGCTTACCTAAAATCCATATCTGGCCCTGACTATCGTAATTATCAGTACTGACCCCAAGCTTTTTTTTTTGTTTACCACTTAACCTGAAAAGAAAATCGGACGGCGACCCATCCACCCTTAAGTTTTCGAAAATGCTTGATCAAAATTAATTTAATTTATCTCATTCAAAAATAACTGTATGCGATCTCACAATTTACAATGTCAGAGTACATGAAATAAACTAATAAAAAGGACATTCTTGAGAAAACAACGATAGAAAACCTCAAATTAGAAAAGAGAAAAAAAATATTTAACAGATAAAAAAATAATAAATGGACTAACTCAATAATTAAATAAATAAATAAATTAACATATAAGCAGGTTAACATTTAAATAAATTAACAGATAACATATGAAGTTCCAAAACTCATTATGTAACTTTTTAGGTCAAATTAAACTAATGATGAGGTTTTGTTCGTTTCGTTGAATTCTTTTGTAAATTTCAATCAGAATTTTAAACCCTCAACTTATTGCCTCATAAATGACAACTAAAATATCGAGTTATTTCCAAAACTTGGTATGTTCCCGTTGATGTACTTAGTTCGCCGCAAAAATATATAAGTAGGTTTTAGGCGGGAGTTTTAACACATTCTGTTAACACATACTGTTATTCGTCATATTAATTCTTACGGTTGAGAAAAGACGACGTGCTTTTACTAATTACACTTAGGTAAGAATTTGTTTTGCTATTTTAAGTGTTAATATTGTACAATTGTTATTAATTAGGATGGAAGACCAAAGATTTAAACCATGTGAAGGAACCAAGGCACGCAAAAAGCGGCGTATTCCAGAAAACTGGAGTAAAAATGTTGCAAAAAGAAGCAGATAAGAACCAATTGCTTCGTCCGTTTATCTAAAGAAATTTATAATGTTTTCAATACCTATTGTAGACACTCTATCTATCTTCCAAATTGCAATCATTCTCTTCGGAGTGATTACAAATTAACACTCCGGGATGTAAGGCATTTTAATAAGAGAGCTTCTAAAGTAATAACGGGTGGTTAAATTTTAAGGGCCGATGTTGAATGTGAACCACACCTAAACGTCAAGTTTTTTTCTGCATTTCATTTGACATTTCTCAATTTCAGACTAACTCAATTTGAACCATGGAAAGATACACAATCGAGCAACGCGTTAAAGTTATTCAGGCTTATTATGAAAATGGGCGTTCAAATCAAAATGCATATCGTGCATTTCGTGATTCTTTCGGTCAATTTAATCGTCCAAATGTGCGTACAATCGGAAAAATCGTGCAAAAATTTGTGCAAACCGGGTCTGTAGGAGATGTGAAAACACCAGTGCATGCTCGTGCAGCTCGTACTGCAGAAAATATTGTTGGTGTTCGCTATAGTGTGGCTGAAGAGCCGTCCACCTCAACTCGTCGTCGTGCCCAACAATTGCACCTTTCACGCTCGTCGTTGATGAACATTATGCATAAAGACTTGCATTTACGCGCTTACAAGGTGCAATTGACTCAAGAATTAAAGCCACTTGACCATTTCAAGCGTCGTCAATGGTCACAATGGTGGCAAGAAATGGCAAGAGTGGATGATCAATTTTCGAAGAAAATCATCTTCAGTGATGGGGCACATTTTCACCTCAGTGGATTCGTCAATAAGCAGAATTGCCGCATTTGGGTGAAAGAAAAGGTGTACGTCGATAAGCCAGCAACAATTCAAGAGCTAAAGGATGAGGTAATTCGGCACATTAACGGCATAGAACCTCAATTATGCCTCAGCGTCATCGAAAATTTGGACCATCGGATGGACGTGTGCCGCCGAGGTCGCGGCGGCCATTTGGCCGATATTTTGTTCCATACATAATTGAACCATACCAATATTATCATAATAAAAAGAAATGGCAGTAATTTCCTAAATAATTTGTGTTTTATTCAAAATCAACATCGGCCCTTTAAACTTAACCACCCTTTACAAGACAATTTAATTTTAAATTAGATATACATCAACGACACTAGCAACGGGAAGAAACGTAAGACCAAACACCAGAAGAGCTACACTTCAGTCAAATGATAGAAGTGGCAAGCTACAAGTGTGCCAGAAAACAGTTTTAAAGATCCTTAATATTTCGGCAATTGTGTGCAGAGAATTTGCAAAAGAAATTTTGAAAGTGGTCTTCCCGTTGCTGAGGAAAGCGGTGGTGGTACTTTTTTCAATTAAGTTCTCTAGTAGAAAAATTGCAATGAAAGATTTTATTAAAAAAACTTTTATACCTAAGCTCTTTGAAAGCATTGTCTATGACTCACTTTATTTTCACTGCAAATCTATATTTTCTCCACAACAGCACGGTTTCCTTAAGGGTAGGTCCACAATGACTAACCTAACTGAATTTGTTTCTAAAACACTGCAGGCATTAGAGAAAGGTAAGGAAGTGGATGTCATTACGACCGACTACAGCAAGGCGTTTGATAAAATATGTCACCTTACTATTTACCTTAAACTCAAAGCCTTCAGATTTCCTCTCTTTTTCATCTCATGGTTGAGATCGTACTTAGAGAAACACAAGTAAAGGATTCTCTTTAGATTTTCAGTCTCTGACCCCATTAACGCCACTTCAGGTGTTCCTCAAGGCAGTCTTAACAATAAACAATGTTGATCAGATTATAAAAGACAAGGTGACATGAAAATCATTAAGATAATATCTACCCCCACCGATTCTCTCTTACTTCAAAGCGACTTCTCCCACCACTCAGAACCTATTGCTTTCGCAACGAGCCTATTCCCGCAGTCTCCTCTATACGCGATCTGGGTATTACTTGTGACAGGGAGCTACACGTTGATCAAAATATTCTCATAAAAAACTGGTCTAAAGAATTCTTGAACCCTTTACATCACCTTTGTTAGACCCCTCCTTGAATATTCCAGCCAAGTTTGGTCACCATTTCACTACACCCACTCCCTTAGAATCGAAGCCGTGCAGCGCAGGTTTATCCGTTTTGCCTTACGTGGTATCCCATGGGCCGACAACTATATCTTACTCCCCTACGAAAATCGGCTAAAATTAATTAACTTGCAAACCCTTATAAAAGGTCGCGAGGTAGCTGACATATTCTTCGTACACCGATTATTAAATGGTACGATCGATTCCCTCGCACTACTGGAAATTATTTCACTTCAGACTAACCCACGTAGCCTTAAGTCCGTACCGCTCTTTCGTTTCCCTCCCCACCGCTCCAACTACGGCCATTTCGTACCAATCTCCAGAATGTTTTATACTTAGTTCCTGGGATTGCATATTTCTGATAAAACCACTGCTTTGTCTCTTCTTTTCGTATTTCACTGTCCATATCCCATGTAATCCAGATTGGACATAGCTTTAGTTCCAACGCTTTTATGGTCTCGCAAACTATCTCTGAAAGGGTACTTTGTGCAACAGAAATACCAAAGTCGTTACCAGTCAACCATTGGTAGCCACCTCCAGCTAGGACCTCTGAGGTAGCACCATGTCTTAAAATTGGTGGAATGTATGTTGACCGCGAGCCGCTCCTTGGGTTAGCAGTTTCCAACACTAGTACAAACGCCTCTTTTGATAAGCGAAAACGTTGAATAAAACTAAAATGCAAAATCGAATTCAGCAAGTTTATTGTTTAAAAATAGTTTTTAATATTTTCAAGTTTTCTTTGGAAGGGAACGAGGATCTGATGCATCTCTAAACGTCCTTCGCATTCGCAATAGTCCGACCGAATTTTCACTTTCTTCGTCATCGAAAAACAACACATTGTAATGCCGACGCTTTTTATTTTTTATTTTTTTGTATTTGCTACTATTTTTATGATTTTTATTTAAAATCTAATCAACAAAACTAAACAATCAACCACGAAGTTTAAAATGATTCACAGTGGGGCAAGAAGCCCTCAAAGTGCGTATCAAATAAAATATTCGACCGATTATCATGAAATTTGCACCACAGTTGAACGAGTGTATTATAGTTGTTATGCGTAAATTTAAAAAAATAAAATAATAAAACAATAAAGAAATTACAAAAATTTCTTCCAATTTTCGAAAATCATCCGTTTTACTTTTTTATTTTAATTTTATCTGCATGTTTATTTTTTTCTGTAACATTACAAAAATTATAATATTTAAAATTCGAATTCAAATATTTTAAAAATATATGTATGTATATCCATGTATGTAGTGCCACTTTTGTTTAGCCTCTATAGTGCTTCAATCAGTATGGCACAACCACTCGTCATCAATTGCATAATAGGCAGTATCGTCGTCATCCGTTATAACTTCGTCTTCTACATCGGCGTCACGACCCTGTGGCCCAGAAGAGGATTATAACATTTCAAGAACTTCTTTTGGAAACCGTTTTTTGTTCTTTTTAGGTAATTTTCTCTTGCTAGTTATTAGTGGGTCTGAACTTTAGCAAAAAACAATTCAGAACATCTCTAATGGTTTCTTCGCGACTAGTTTTTCTAGAGTGATGTTCTCTAAATCTCTTGCAGTCTTTATTACGGGCTTCTTGGGCCTCTTCAGTTAACTGGCCTATCGGTAATGGGGCAGTTGAAATTATTTCATGCCCGAGAATAAAAAATTTGTGGAGTGTTGGGGACATATTGTACCAGGGATACTTATCAACAAATTATCTGGCGGTATCTTTAATCATTTAATCGTTTAATCATTTCGAAAATGCAATTAAATTGTTTAGATGTTGCACCACATAAATAACATTTTTGAGTGGAAGATATATCTGTAATCACATTGAGAACCTTACCATCAACCATAGAACAAATTAAAAGATGATTCACCAGAAATGATTTTCCGTTTATTAAAATTGAAGTGGCTAACAACTTTTTAATTTCGTCATCAACACGATTTTTTTCTGCTATGAAAGTTTCTGTACATTTCTTTTGAAATGTAATTTTGAAGGGTCTACAATATCTGGTAGAACCCGGCCTTGGATTTTGCCAAACTATTTTAGTGCCACAAAGAAGACGAAGGGGGACAATGCAAGTCATGAATACAGCTGAATCTGTGCATTTAAAACCGTGAAAAACTTGTTTATAGGAGCTATGACTCGAGCTCCCATCGAAACCCCATTCGAAATATAATTTAAGCTCGTCGATATTTTCATCTCCAAATAACTCAAATACGTCAGTCTGGGAAGCTACTCAATGCCTTACAGTGAGATCAAGTAGAGCTTGCAAAGAAATTTCTGCTGAGACTTCTGATATTTTTATAGTATGTTCTTCAGGATATACCTCTTTCTTTGCATTCTGAACAACTTTGTAGGAAGGGAATTTTTCGGGAGCACTATTACGTATTACCTGCTATTGATGTCGAGTTAAATTGGCATCCACAACCACTGCAATAGCATCTTTACCCGTCAAAGCATTATTGTTTGATGAAAGTGGCTTTGTTAAAGTAGTTGAATATCTACTAGCTTTTTCAGGACTGGAAGATGTAATTTTTTTCAACATTTTTGATGCTTCCGTATTTCCTGTTGGTCGTAAACTCATTTGGGTGGCATAGCTCAATACATCAAGTGGTGTTGAGTCTCGCAATGTTTTGGTTTTTTTCTGCTTCGTGCGTTCAGAACTGTCTTCAAAGGAAGTACTTGGACGACCACGTTTTTTCTCTACTGAAGCACTGAAAAATGAAATTGATGAATCGAGCCATGTCTTATTGTCCCTTAAAAAGTATTCTTTAGTTCTACGTGCCTTCAACCATCGAGTTTTAAACTGGGACTTAAAACTATACAACTTTTTTACTAAACTTGTGTCATCAAAATTGTTCGTTTGTTTTTTTAGGTGTTCAGTCAAACATTGCATTTGGACATCAATATTTTGTCCTTCTGAACTTCTAAGAAACTTGAAAAGTTCTAGACGCGTTAAACTTAACGTGTTGGACAACTTTCCTACAAACACATTTGAATTGATACATAAAGTAATGAGAGTTTAATTTTTTTAAATTATAACGAATTTTATAAATCTTTTTTTTTTACAAAAACGGCTGAAATAGGCAACAATTTTTTATAGTTATTGAAAGCACAATAGACACTGAGTAGAAAAAAAAATTATTTGTTTGCTTTAGGTAGCTTAAAATGCAATTTCATCTGTCTTTCAAAATAAGTGCAAAAAACTGTTCATATCAATTTCATTCAAAGAGTAGCCTCATAATTAGGAACGTGAATGTTTGTTTTCAAAATAATAATTATTTGTAGACTAACAAATACCTGAGCTAGAAGGTTCCATTTCAAAAAATTACAAATTTTGCACAGCAAGAAATCAAAAAATCAATACTTTTGGAGAAAAATCAGTTCGCAAACACACACGTTTTCACTTTGGCTAAATGACTGCGACTAATGCACTCAGTGCGAAGCATCTCGTTAAGTAAACGGTTTTATTCATTCAGTTTAGTGTTACCTGGAATATTCAGCATAAAAAAAAATAGTAACGGTTTCCTTATCACCAAATAATTTTTTGGTTTAATACGGGGTTTTGGTGCTTTCTACCCCACTGTGCGATTGTAAAATAGCAATCGTTCAATCGCAATCGTCGTTATTTGACAGTTTAATAAGTTACATATATGAAGCATTTGTGAATCGTCCAAAACGACGTCGTCCAAACGACTCAACTATTTTAGTGTTACACGAAGCAATACAATCGTCGAAACGACGTCGTCAGACGATCGTCGTTTTACGTGATGAGAGCCACTTTCATTCCAGTACATCCTCATCCTCTATAAGAAATTCCCTCTATACCTCCTCTTAACATTTCCCCATTCTTCCCTTAAAGGTTAGTAATAATAATAATAATAATAAGTTCTTTATTTCAAATATACTATTTTACAGGAATTTTCATAGATTTTTTTTTTAATTTGTTTATGCTTAAAAAATAAAGAACAAAGCATACGACATGGGCTAACCCGTCGTCGGTACAGAGGGCTTTTTACTTTAAGCTATACATTGACAATTTTATTTAATTAAATTCCTCAATTATTAATTTTCTGTAATTCAGTGCTCTAGTTATATAATGGATAACATTTTTCCAGTTTTCATCTAAATTTCCATCTAAAATCTCAATTAATTCTTCTTCTAAAAGTAAGTTTTTAGTAAAGTATTGGCACCTGATCTCCCTAAGTACTGGGGTCGAACTACGACAGCAGTTAACGAGTGAATGAAATCCATACGCTATCGAGTGGTCGAGTAACTACATTGGAATGATCACATAAGAATGGTTACGTATCGAGTGCACTTTGAAAATTGTACTAGTACAATTCTACTACATTGAATTGAAATGCCTGACAACTGTCAAAAGTATTTATTTTTGTGTGAGGAAAAGTTTTGTATTTATCGTATTCAAATAAAAATGAAAAATTTACTTTATTTTTCATTTTCTGATTCAGAGGATGATTGCTTTGAGTGTGTTGAGCGAAGACGTTGAAGAGATAAAAATGATCCCTTCACTTTACAAGTCTCTGCGTACGTATACAAAACTATAATTTTCTAAAAATATCTTTCACAACATACACTTTTGATTGCAGTTCTATCAGAACAGTCAGGGCAAATAAGAGTGCATTCTTATTTATAATAGAGAAGATAAATTTTAGAGGATGCACCTATGCAAATCGCTGTCCCAGCTCATAAAATTTGACAAAATCTCCTTTTGCAGAAGGTTAATTTTATTTAGACTCAACCTGAAATGAATTTCAAACAATATATGTAGGTAGATTTAAACAAACGCAAAAATAACAATAAACAAAGATATTCTCACATATTTTCTCCCAAATGCACCTCAGCTCGTCAGCAGAAACCATATCGAATAAATAAATACACGATCACTGATGACAGAATGCCAAATTTCGATACTCGATCTCTTAAGCGGTCATGTCAAATCAACATTAATCAGTCACGTGTTGCTCGATAACTGATGCTGTAATTCGACCCCTGGACATCTACCCATAAAATGTTGTATTGTTTCCTCCTCCTTTAAATTGCATATCCTGTTCCGCCGATTTTATAGCTATTTCCGTTTAGCTGAATAAGATCTGCTGGCACTTTCAAAATCCATGTTATATCGGTTTGTGTGTTTTTATCGTTGCAATATGCGTTACCCTTAGTAAAATCCAAGTATTTGTATGTTCGTGTTTGACTATTTGCGGCTTTAGATACATGATGGTGGTATATCTGCTTCTTCAAATTGTCTGTTAGTAAAATGCAATTCCTGTGCCATTCGGTTTGTGTTAACTGCACATCCCAATCTAAGCCAGAGTCTAAGCCTAACCTCTGCAGTTCTTTGAACCAGTTTTTTTGGTTTTTATTAAATTTGACAGTTTGTGTGGTAGCCTTTCTGTGTTATATACAAATAATGTTTTTGCAATGTTAGGGTATATATATGACCCTCTTTCGCTCCAGTTTCGAGTGCTATGACATAATTTGGGGTGAAAACAGGAAGTTTTAACAAACGTTTAATGAAATAGCATTGTAACTTGTCTACATCTTCAAAGCAAGAATATCCCCATACTTGTGCCCCATATGATTGTATTGCTCTACAAGTTGCTAAAAGTTCTGTATTGCTCTACAAGTTGCTTTTTGAAGAAGTCCTTCCATGTTCCATTTATGCTAGCTTTAGCCGAAGAGTTTCTGCAGCTTACATGCTTTTCAAAAGACATTCCAGGTGTAAATATAAATCCTAAGTACTTATACTCAGAGACTTTTTTTATCGGTTCTCCTCTTGCCTTGCCAGTCTTCCGCCTTTCCTGAAAACCATTATTTCACTCTTGTTCAGATTTACCTCCATGCCCCAGGTGTCACAATATGTTTCTAGTTTGTTTATCATTATCTGCAGGATCTTAATATCGTCGGCCAAAATAACGATGTCGTCTGCATATAACAGTAACCTTATATTAAGCTGGCCTATAAACAGTCCTCCCCCCAGATGTTCATGCAGACCAATCTTGTTGCCCCAGTGCAAATTAGCTGACCGCATATAATTTGCTCTAATTAGTATTTGCAGGTTCTTTATCAACGATTTCAGCGTCCTAACCTCCGAGTTTTGTCTGTCAGTAAACTCCCTATACAAGTTCTTTAGTCTCGTGAGCAGTCTACTTTTTTGTACGTGCAGTGCGTCGATTGTTGCATTGCGGAACACGTTTTCGGTTGGTCGATACCGAGGTATCGTGCTGTCCATTGTTCGTTTGATTGTCTCGTCCATTTGTTTAAGGTATCTGTCAATCTCCTCGTTTGACAGATTCCTATTTACCGGTGGGTAGAGCGAGTTCGAGGAGAGCGCTCTTGTCAAATCTCGGGAGAAGCGAGTCCAACGTGTCCTACTGTAGTTGTAGGAGTACTTTTGAACAAACTCTTCCAATTCCGCAATTTCGTTGGGAATCGTTATTTCGGCACTAAGTCCGCAATGGTCACTGTCATACACAAACGTGTGCAGACAGTTTATCGTTCGTCGGTCAACGTCGGTCAGATCTAACCGTTCGTCGAACAGCAGTAGATCCAGATATGAGCCGCTTCTGGGAAACGACGGACTATCTGTAGCCTTCAAATCGAGCCTAAACTCGACATTGTGTTGACCCCACCAATTGAATAGTGAGTTCCCTCTAGGATTTGGTGTGTGATTTCCCCAATTTCTATGTTTGGCGTTTAGATCTCCGGCTATGAGGAAATAATTCTCCCCCGACTCCAGTCGTAGACATCGAAACAATTTCTCGAGCTCTGAAATAAATAAAGAAGATTGAGCTGCTTCCGCAGCATAAAGCGCGACCACGTACATCTTCTTTCCACTACGGAGAGGCACGCACACAATACACACTTCAAGCCCCTGGAACCTTCGCACTTCACCACTGTACACGGTCTTATGCCTAAGTTCTTTACGGATGAAGATCGCAACACCTCCTCCTTGAGTGGAGTTGGGTCGGTCTCTTCTTTCTATATTTTGTATGATTTCTGTTGGTGAAATGGGCCTATCTAGATCATTATCCAAATTCCACCTTGCAGCGTAAAGTACGTCGGCTGCAGCGTTTGCTGGATTTAGAAGCTATTCGCAATAGCTTCTGAAATCTTGGGCTGCAATATCCTTCCCGGTTTGAAAGTCTTGATGCCTTAATTTCTTCACCAAAGACCACCACTCTTTACTATTTGTTATACTGCTAATATTTACAACAATATTTTGATAAAACTTTTCTTTTTTCCAGGTGCATATTACATTATATCTGTTCTTTGCGATTAAATATGTTTGCTTCTCTTCTAAGCTACGTGTATTTTTCCCGCATTTTTCAAATTGGTAATCGAACCAATCGCTTTTAAAATTTGTTTTTTTATTTGAATTTAGTTGTAATGGCGCAGACTGCTTTATTATTGCTACCAGATCTTTTAAATCAAATTCGGATTTATGTTGTGCTAACACTTCCAAATTTTCATTTAATTTAGTCATGTAGCGCTTTTTGGCTGTGGGTCTCTTTTCCTATTATTTTCAGCGGACCTTAAGTTAAGGCTGAGTTGAATTGGGAGATGATCAGACCATATTTTCTCTACAACTTCAAATTTGTTTACAAGTTCCAGAATTTCCTGTAAGGCAGCACATATATCATTTACAGAGTTTCCTACGGTAGAGATAAATGTAAGATTTCCTTCGTTGTCCCCATTTGTCCTTCCATTTAAAACTATTAAACCATAATCATCGCAAAAATCGAGAAATTCTCTGCCTTTCGCATTTATTATCACATCTTGGGAAAATCTCGTATCTGTACCTGCGGTAAACGAAACTTTGTAACAGTCCTCAATGTTTTGTTGAAGCTGACCGATTCGTACATTCATATCCCCAATTGTTAGTATTTAGTTTTAGTTTAAGAATAATTGTGTGGGCCCTAGGGCCCGGTCAATGAGCATAAAATAAAAAAAATAGGTTAAGTTATCTTCTAAGTTATGTGCTAAGCTTCAATAAATAAATACTCACTACCGTCGAAAAAAAAAACCAGGAAAGCAGTATCTCTCAAGTGATCTTAACATAAAAACGTTGTATGTACGAAGAAACAGTTTCTGAAGAAATTAAGGTGATTATTTTCAGAAATATTTATTGGGTCAATAACTTAATTCGTGCGGTTTGCTAAGAATATTGTATTATTCCATTGTTATTATTCCATTGGAACATGCGTTGGAAAGCTACTGTCATTGTACGTCATTTCAGTATATGTCATTCATTTGAAGGGTAAACAACAATAATTTTTTTCACTCAAATATGTCGAACTTTGTGCCTGAAAAAGTGTTTTTGCGGGGAGTTCTTCTTCATTACTTTAATATGAAGAAAACTGCTGCCGAAAGTCATCGTATTTTGGTGGAAGTTTATGGTGAACATGCGCTAGCTGAGCGAACGTGCCAAAAGTGGTTTGCACGATTTAAAAGTGGTGATTTTGGCTTGGAAGACGATGAACGTTCTGGGCAGCCAAAAAAGTTTGAAGATGAAGAACTGGAAGCATTACTCTATGAAGATTGTTGCCAAACACAAGAAGAGCTCGCAGAATCTTTGGGTGTCACTCAAGCAGCCATTTCAAAACGTTTAAAAGCAGCTGGATATATTCAAAAGCAAGGAAATTGGGTTCCACATGAACTCAAGCCGAGAGACGTCGAAAGGCGGTTTTGCATGTCCGAAATGCTGCTGGAACGCCACAAAAGGAAGTCATTTTTGCATCGGATTGTTACTGGTGATGAAAAATGGATCCATTACGACAACCCCAAGCGCAAAAAATCATATGTGAAACCCGGCCAACCAGCCAAATCAACGGCAAAGCCGAATATCCATGGCGCGAAGGTAATGCTCTGTATTTGGTGGGATCAGAAGGGTGTGCTGTATTATGAGCTGCTAAAACCGGGTGAAACCATCAATGGACAACGCTACCGAACACAATTAATCCGTTTGAAGAGAGCAGTAGCCGAAAAACACCCGGAATATGCGACCAGACACGAGGCAATAATTTTCCATCATGACAACGCTCGGCCCCACGTTGCTATTCCGGTTAAGAACTATTTGGAAAACAGTGGATGGGAAGTTTTACCCCACCCGCCTTATAGCCCAGACCTTGCCCCTTCTGACTACCATTTGTTCCGGTCGATGCAGAACGCCCTCACTGAAATACGGTTCACATCAGAGCAGAATATCAAAAATTGGCTTGATTCATTCTTGGCTGCCAAGCCGGCGCAGTTCTTTTGGGATGGGATCCACAAATTGCCAGAAAGATGGGAAAAAGTCATAGCTTCAGATGGGCAATACTTTGAATAATACTATTGTACATGTTTTTCTTAAAAAACGTTCAAATTTTGACAAAAAAAACCGCACGAATTAAGTTATAAACCCAATAAATGAGAATTACAATATTGGATTGGGAACTCCAGCAACGGATACGTGCTCAAAATGTATTTCTTTAAAAGAAAAAGGTTACAAATGTTAGAACTGAAGACGAGAAGAAAGAAGCCATTGTTGAAAAGAGAGTACACAAACTTAGAGCAGATTTTTTTGTTTTTTTTTTTGTTTTATTATTATTTAGTAGTTTGACAGAATGGTTAATACATTTGCTATTTTTTAGAGTTTTAGAAATTAATTCTTTACAGCTATAATTCTTTACGTGTGTATACAATGAAGGTTAAGACTAGGTACAGGATTTATTTAAATAATTAAGGGAAAACACTACTAATAAAAACCCTTATATGATTCTTAATACTAAACAACACTTAAAACTAAATAACAAAGTGATCACGGAAATAAATATATAATGTGCAACGAGCTCATCCTTTATTGCTGCAAACATGTGTATTATTATGAAACAGATATTTGGTTATTTTTATTTATTTAGTAGTGAAATAGATAATATATTTGCAAATAAATAAATAAATAAATAAATAATTGAATGAATAAATAAATAATTTAATAGTGAATAAATAAATAGGTAAATAAATAATCAAATAAATAAATAAGTAAAAAAAAAACAAATAAATAAATAATAAAGAATTAAATAAATAAATAATTAAATAAACAAACCAGATAGATAGATAGATAGATAGTTGATTTTATTCATTTCATACCTAAACTAGTAACAATATTCATGATAGAATGAAATAGAATAATAGTAATCATTCTTTAACTTAAAAGTTAGTGGTGAATGACACATCAAAGATTTAAAAATTCAAATGATAACTGATGTGGGGTGACAATCAGTGTATTGGTTAAAATATAAAATAATTATGAAAAATCTCAAAGGCAAGAAATCTATGCACATTTAAAAAATAAAGCAAACATATATAAAAACGTTACAATTTAGAGATAAAATACACTAATGATGTTACAAAATTTATAATTATGTGCTGATGAAGAAAAAAGTGTTTCAATGCAATCATAGTTCAAAGTGAACAACCAGTCTTTTACTTTTCTGATATAAGCGGAAAAACAAGTTATTTCTCTAATAGAAAAGGGCAATTTATTAAAAAACTTTGCAGCTGTATAAGTATAAAAAAGAGAAAAAAGTGTTCTGTGTGCAAATGGTGCAATGACTAAGTTCTAAATAAAGGCCAACTTTCAGCAAGTCGATTTTTGTTAAGTATAATTCGAACTAGATGTTTCTGGGCTATTAATAAAGGCTTAAAGGTATTAGCATACGAACCACCCCAGCTAGTGATGCCGTATTGTAACTTTGAGTGCGCAAGACCATAGTAAATAGTGGTTAACACTTTCTTGGAGCAAAACGGCTTTAATAGATACATTTTACGTGTGACCAACATCATATACGATTTTATCGCTTGGATATGAGTTTTCCAATTTAGATTGATATCAATTGTAACGCCTAAGTACTTAAAATGTTGTACTTATTCAATCTTGAAACAATTTTTGGAGCATTGCATATTAGTTGCAAAGTTACTTCTACCACACTTATGAACAGGTAAAGAAAACAGTTTACAGTCGCATGCGTGAAACCAGAGGTTATAATCATATAGATTATTACCAGTTGTCATGAAAGACATCAACTTTGTTTTCTCACTGATGATCAATTTGTGCGCAGTAAACCACAACCTTATATTTCAAGATCTTCCTCGATCCTTGTGACACATTCAAATACAGTTTTGAACTCATAAGTAAACGCTATATCGTCTGCGAATGCAGTTGATATACCATTTAACTTGAGTTTGAAATATAAAGTAAATAAATAAATAAATAAATAAATAAGTAAATAAACAAACAAAAACGTTAATAAGTATATATACATATAACTATAATACAAGTTGTTGGATGAGCTCATTATCTGAATATCTACATTTCTCCAAGAAGTTAGTTTTAAGTCTGTTTATAGTTACAGAAATAAAATTGACATCTGCTCTATTATGTAACTTTCTAGTTGAAAAGTGCCAAGGCAGATTCAGCATCATTTTTAGTATTTTATTTTGGCAAATTTGCAGTTTACTTATGTGTGTTTTGGCACAATCGCACCAGACTGGTGCACCGTATGAGAGTATGGCCAGGAAAATGGTTTTAAAAATAATGATCTTGTTATCAATACTGAGAGTAGATCGTCTGTTAATGAATGGATATAATATTTCAATAATTAAATTTATTTTGTGTATTGTTTTGGACACATGTGTATTAAAGTTTAGTTTGCTGTCTAGAATTAAGCCTAGATATTTGCATTCATTGCTCCAATCGATCTCCTCAGAGTATAAGTTAACATCGTCAACCACTCGCACGCGCAGCGGAAATGCTGACCTAGCGTCTGGGGCGAGAAACGAATTTCCAGGGAAATTCACGTTGGGAAATAAAATGCAAGCTAGGGAAATCAACATTGCAATAAACTAATGAAAATGCAACCTTCAATAATTTTACTTGTACGAGTCTTCTTTATTTTTAAGTTAGTCTTAATCGATACTTCATACAATAAAGGACAGGGCAATCTGCCCTGAAAAGTATTTTTTTTAAATAATTTCGGCGTAAATTCTATTAACTGGCGCCCGAGCAGGGACCGTGCGGTTTTACTAAATAGTCAATACGCGTACGAATAATAAACGCACTTATAAACTAAAATAATCGTGGAAATAGTGCTAGTGAGAAAAATATAGTGGACACCAAGCCGCGAAATCATCGCTAGTGCGTGAGACAAAATAGTGGACACCAAGCCGCAAGTTTCATAGTGGACACCAAGCCACGAAATTTTCACTATAGTGCGTGTAAGCAACAAAAGTGGACACCAAGCCGCAAGTTGTGTAAAGTGGACACCAAGCCACGAAATTATTGATAGTGCGTGTAAAACAAAGTGGACACCAAGCCACAAGTTTCGTAACGTGGACACCAGGCCACGAGACTGATTAGTAATTGTGTAGGGGAAAAGAGGCCCCCGAGTAATCCTGTAAAACAGGGATAAAAAGGAGTTCCGGAATAGCGAACAGCCGCCCCAACCAACAGCCACGGTCCAGAACCCATCTTCGTTATGAGAATTGAAGCCGTTATATTTCTGTAAGAATATTTTTGTCCTTTGTAATTTGTAATCGATTTTGTAACATCCTAAGACTCAACTAGAATAAGATCCAAATTTTAATTTCTGTAAGAACATTTTTTTTTTTTTTATACATAATTCGTAATTATTTGTGTAACAACTTAAGACTCATCTAGATTAAGACCCATTTTAATTATTTTTGATTCAATTTCAATTGCGAATCTCGGTTCACATTCATTGACTTAATTTCAATCACAAAATTTCAAAATGTCGAACCCAAATAACTTAATCAGACCAGCCCGCTTAGAAGTACCAGGAGAAAATGCTGCTCCTCCTGCTCCTCCTGCCCCCTCCTTTACAAACCAAATAGACGATAACTTGGTACATCTCATAACCAGACTCGTAACCGAAACACTACACATTCAGGGACGACAGATATTTAATTCAATTATGAATCCAGCCTCAGATATCAATAATGATATTGATCAACCGATTAACACCACTGATCAGAATCTTTCCGACATGGACAAAGTTCCAGATGTGGTTAAGAGTTTGCGCGAGTTTTCAGGTGAAGCTCAGGAGTTCAACTCGTGGAAGAAAAGTGTTGAAAGAATACTTAAGATCTACGAGCACCTCAAGGGTACTCCAAAATATTATGGCATCTTGTCCGTTATTAGAAATAAAATAACAGGCCATGCCGATATAGCGCTCGAATCATATAATACCCCTTTAAACTGGGAAAAGATTTCTAAATGTTTGACTCTGCATTATGCAGATAAAAGGGATCTAGGGACACTCGAGTACCAAATGACGACTTTGGTACAGGGTAACAATACAATACCCGATTTCTATCAAGCAGTTTATCATCATTTATCTCTGATTCTTAACAAACTCGGTTGTATTGACATGAGCCATGAGTCGTTAAATAACATGACTCAATGTTATAGAGATAAGGCACTTGATACTTTCGTTAGAGGGTTGAAAGGCGACCTTCCCAGATTACTCAGTATAAGGGAACCCGCAGATTTGCCGCAGGCTCTGCATCTTTGTCTTAAACTCCAAAATGTTGACTTCAGAACTCAACACGCCAATAATTCCCAATCAACAGCTCGGAAAACCTTCCAGCAAACACCTCCACCGGTTCCTCCTAGAAGATTCAATCCTCCACACCCAGTTCCTGTTCCAGCCCCAAGGCGAGAGTTCTTTCCACAATTGCTTCATAACCCTAGTCAACCTCAGCAACCCCAATTCCACAGGCAACCACAATATCACTCTAGGTCTTTCCAACAAGCCCAACCGCAACGGTTTCCACCAAACCAACGCGAACTTCCTCCCAAGCCTATGGACATAGATCATTCCATTAGAACTCAGAGGGTAAATTACCTAAATAGACCAAGAAACCAGCCTACTGCACAGAAGCGAGAGCACTCACAACAAGTTCATCAACCCTATAAAATGCAACGAGTCTACCATACTGAAGAAGCCGTCGCCGAAGAACAAGAAATAGAACAATACGAAGCCACGATGAACCAAGAAGATCAAAACCACGAACAAACACTTACGGAATACAGTGACGACCAAACAGACGAACAATATTTTGATCCACCGCAACAAGTTGATGACATATATTTTTTAAGATTAAAACACTCTTCGCTTCCTTATTTCGAGCACGTTGCAAAGAGTGGACAGGTGTATAAATTTCTAATTGACACAGGCTCGAACAAAAATTACATTCAACCACGACATATACGCAATCCTCTCCCCAACAAAAAGATTTTCTATGCTAATTCCGTAGGGGGAAACATTAGAATAACCCACCATAGTCTTATTCCTCTTTTTGGTACTGAAATAGGCCCCTTACAATTTTTTATACTTCCTACCCTTATATCATTCGACGGCATTATAGGGAACGATACCCTTAAAAGCCTGAATGCGGTTATTCACATAAATGATAACTATATGAAAGTTCACCAGAACACTTTTATCGAACTTAAACAGCATCTAACTGAAACCGTAAATAGCGTAAATATCCGAACATCCCATTTGAATGACGAAGACTCTAACTATCTCACTAAAGTTATTGGGTCTTTTCCGAAACTCTTCTCTGATCCTGACGAGAAACTTACTTATGCGACAACTGTGAAAGGAGAAATTCGTACAATAGGTAACGAACCAGTCTATTCGAAATCCTACCCCTACCCAAGAGGACTTAAAGAAGAAGTTGAAAAACAAATCAACCAACTTCTAAATGATAATATTATCAGGCCGTCGAAATCTCCATATAATTCGCCAGTCTGGATCGTCAACAAAAAATTGGACGCTTCAGGCGAAAAAAAATATCGAATGGTGATCGACTACCGAAAACTTAACTCGGTCACCATTGCCGACAGATACCCCATTCCGGAAATCAATGAGGTCCTAGCTAACCTCGGCGACAACAGATGGTTTTCTGTCATAGATTTGAAGAGCGGATTTCACCAAATCAAGCTCAGAGAATCCGATATTGAGAAAACGGCGTTCTCTATCAATAACGGGAAATTCGAGTTCACTCGTCTTCCCTTTGGTTTGAAAAATGCTCCGGCGATTTTCCAAAGAGCTCTCGACGATATCCTAAGAGAGCACATCGGAAAACGATGTTACGTCTACATTGATGATATTGTCATCTTTGGAAAAGACAAGGCTGAACATTTTAAAAACCTGAAAGCCGTCTTTGATACTCTAGAACGCGCCAACATGAAGATTCAGTTGGATAAATGCGAATTTTTCAAGACCGAGGTGGAATTCTTAGGATTCATCATCAGCACTGATGGCATTAAGACTAACCCTAAAAAGGTTCATGCCATTACAGAGCTACCACCCCCAAAAACGCTCAAAGACCTGAGATCTTTTCTAGGTATGTCAGGGTATTATCGCCGATTTATCAGAGATTATGCGAAAATAGCGAAACCCCTGACATCCCTTTTAAGAGGGGAAGACGGACGAGTGTCCAGACATCTCTCTAAAAATAAAAAGATAGATCTTGACGAAAATTGCATTTACTCATTTAACCAAATTAAAGACTCCTTAACTTCCAAAGAAGTAACTCTCACTCACCCGAACTTTAACAAAGACTTCGAACTCACGACGGACGCATCCGACTATGCAATTGGTGCTGTCCTATCCCAGGACAGAAAACCCATAACATTTCTCTCAAGGACACTGACAAAGACAGAAGAAAGCTACGCCACTAACGAGAAAGAGATGCTCGCCATCATCTGGGCTCTAAACTCGCTTAGGAATTTCCTTTACGGATCAAAAAAGGTAAATATTTATACGGACCACCAGCCATTAACATATGCGCTGAGTAATAGAAACACAAACCACAAGATGAAGCGATGGAAGGCAATTCTGGAGGAGTACAACTACGAACTCAAGTACAAACCAGGAAAGGAAAATGTAGTTGCCGATGCTTTATCTCGACTGCCACAAAAAACACAAATAAATTCAATGACCATGACGCAACATAGTGATGAGAGTTCTTCACATAACCTGATACCAGCAGTTGAAGTACCCATTAACGTTTTTCGAAATCAGCTGATTTTAGAAATCGGGGACACAACTAGCCATCAATTCTTAATTCCATTCCCCACGTACCACAGACACGTTTTTGTACAACCCAGTTATAGCAACTCAGATATCATTTCAATTTTTAAAAAATATTTAAATCCCAGTGTAATAAATGGCTTGCAAACAAAAGAAGAAATAATGGGCCGAATACAAAACATTTATCCCGAACATTTTTCCAAATACAAAGTTAGATACACTCAAACAATAGTTGAAGATCTGGCCAACGAAACGGAGCAGGAAGAAAAAATATTAAGTATCCATCGCAGGGCACACCGTAATCCAGAAGAAAACCGCATACAACTTCTTCAACATTTTTATTTTCCGAAAATGGCATCAAAAATCAAAAGACTAGTAAAAGTATGTAGAATTTGCAAAGAAAACAAATATGAACGACACCCAAATAAACCTATCCTTGAACCAACTCCAATCCCTAATTATCCTGGCCACACTCTGCATTTAGATATTTATTCAACGGAAAAAAAACTGGTATTAACCGCCATATGCAAGCTCACCAAGTTCGCCAAGACTAAAATTATCAAGTCAAGAGCAATAACCGACCTCAGGCAACCTCTTCGAGAAATCTTATTCTCTTTCTGCATTCCCGAGAGTGTTGTCATAGACAACGAAAAAGCCCTTAATTCGGTATCCATATTATCCATGATGGAAGACGAGTTGGGCATTCGTATTCACAGAACACCACCCTACAAATCCGAAGTAAACGGGCAGATTGAGCGGTTTCATTCAACTCTCTCAGAGATCATGAGATGCCTCAAGGCTGAAAAGGTATCCCGATCCTTCGAGGAACTGCTCGAAAGAGCCACTAACGAATATAATTTTACAATTCACTCCACAACAGGAAAAAAACCGGTCGAACTCTTCTTTGGTCGATCTCCACAAATAACCCCCGAAGAACTTGATAAAACCAGGCAGAATAATATAGATAAAATTATCCAAAAACAAGAACAAGATTTAAGTTATCATAACCAAACCAGGAAACCATGTAAGATGTACCATCCTGGAGACGTCATTTACATAAAGCATAACAAAAGAATTGGTTCTAAACTCACCGTCCGATATAAAAAGGAAGTAGTTAAGGAAAACAAAAATACAACTGTCGTGACCGAATCCGGCAAAACGATCCACAAAAGCAATATTAGGAACTGAACAATAAATTTCATATCTCTCTTTTCAGACATGCATTATGCATCGCGGAAGCGGAAATCCAAATTTTGGACTTCTCTAATTCTCAATTCGTTTCAATACACACTGGACAAACAAAGATACAGAACGGAAATTTCAAATTAATCCATGACATTGACCTCGACCAATACGACCAACTCTTGACCAAAATTTCTCCAATGCTTAAACTTAACGAAACAAGGAACGATTCCCTTTTCCTATACCTTTCCCATGAGCACGAGCAAATAAAAAATTTGATATCTAACCTAAAACCAAAAAGGGTAAGAAGATCTCTAGATTTTATAGGTTCGACGTGGAAGTGGATTGCCGGTAATCCCGACCACAACGATTTCATTACTATCAAAAGAAAAATGAATAACCTACTTACTAACTCTAACGATCAAGTTGTAATAAATAAATTGCATAATGAAAGAATTAATAACATAACCAAGATTACGAATGAGATTGAATCAATGCTAAAAACCAATAAAAATTTCAACAGAGATGTAATATTAAATATTCAATACAAATTTAAAATTTTAAAAGAAGAATTAGTTAACATTAATTTGGCCATACATTGGGCGAAACTAGGAATTGTTAATTCAATGATTTTATCAAAAGAAGAAATAAGCCTAGCTGTAAAAACACTAAATCAAGAGAATGTCCCTTTCACTACTATAGAAGAAGCTCTTAATTTTGCTGAAATAAAGATAATAACAAACACAGCTTCCATACTTTATATTGTTAATATCCCTACTACCGATCCTTCCACATATGAACGAATATTATTAAAACCTGTGAAGAGAAATGGAGTAGCCATAGAAATAGACTATAAAGAAGTTGTAAGAAACAAAAACGAAATTTTTGGCGTAACTAATGATTGTAAAGTAATAAATAGTGTTTCAATTTGTAATAAAAGAGATCTTATAAATATTGCTAACTCAGCATGTATTCCCAACCTATTAAATAGTAAAATAGCAACATGTAATAAAGTGAATAGTCAGCATATCCCGTCGATCGAGGAAATAACAAGTGGAATGATCCTGCTTAACGACTTTAACGGAACTCTCCGAGTCGAATCCACGCCTCGGAACCTTACTGGTACCTTCCTTATTAAATACGAGAAAACCAACATAACGATAAATAATAGAGTATTTGCGGCATACGAAGCTTCTACACACACCGTTCTTCCAGCCATACTGCAGCCAACACCCATAGAGAACAGATTCCATCGACTATTGTCGCTCGAAATGATGGGCGAACTCCACATCAACAATACCAAAAGTATCGAGTTGCTCAAAAGCGAAAACGAAGCTTACGCATTCATCAGCTGCGGAACAATAAGTCTCATCGGGATTATCCTAGTAATTATCACCATCTATAGAAGCATAACAAGGCATTCAAGTAATGAAACCAGAGTCATGATCCAGCAGCAAGAAATTAAGAACATCGAAGCTCCACCACACACTGAAAGTTTACCAAAAGGAAGAATCCAACAAACAAAGTTCAACGACCTTCCTTACTTTTAGGCGATTGAGGACCATCGCATTTAAAGGGGGAAGAGTTAACATCGTCAACCACTCGCACGCGCAGCGGAAATGCTGACCTAGCGTCTGGGGCGAGAAACGAATTTCCAGGGAAATTCACGTTGGGAAATAAAATGCAAGCTAGGGAAATCAACATTGCAATAAACTAATGAAAATGCAACCTTCAATAATTTTACTTGTACGAGTCTTCTTTATTTTTAAGTTAGTCTTAATCGATACTTCATACAATAAAGGACAGGGCAATCTGCCCTGAAAAGTATTTTTTTTAAATAATTTCGGCGTAAATTCTATTAACTTATAGTATAAGTTTTCTTGTTGGAAAAAATGTTTCTTTTCTGCGGCTAATAAAATTCCTCCTTGAGATATATTTGGGTTTACTTTAATTTTCCATCTATGGAAATATTTCTCGATTTTATGCAAAGAGTTTTGCAAGCACAGCAGTATGTCACCGGGTAGAATACTCGATGAGTAGATGGCAGTGTCATCGGCAAACGTGGCTAAATGCGTGTTTGGAAATAAATTTGGGATGTCAGCCATATATATGTTAAATAGAATGGGACCTAAAACTGAGCCCTGAGGTACTCCAAATGGAATATCCTGTAGTGAAGAGTTTGTATTTCCAACATGAACTGAAAAGAATCTATTTTGCAAAAAGTTTCGAATAATTTTGATTAGCGCAATAGGAAAACCGAAATTATACATCTTGTACACCAATGCATTGTGCCATACAGTATCGAACGCCTTTTCGATGTCCAAAAGAACTAAGCCTGTAGAAAATTTTAATTTGAAGCTTTTCTGAATGTGTTGTTTGATTCGCAGGACTTGATGGCTGGTTGAGTGTCCGCATCTAAAACCAAATTGTTCTTTAGGGAAGATTTCATTTGCCTCAATGTAATTTAGAAGTTTTCTTTTAATAACTTTCTCGAGAATCTTGCCAATGTTACTCAACAAACTAATTGGTCGATAACTTAAGGGATTGTCTTTGGGCTTGCCAGGTTTTGCGATTGGAATAACCTTAGCAGTTTTTTTTTTGGAAAATAGCAAATTCTAAGACATGCATTGAAAATAAATACAAGGTATCTAATACCCTTGGGTGGTAAAGCTCTCAGTAGTCTATTGGATATATTATCTAGATCTACAGATATTCTCGCTGAGGTTTCATTTATAATGTTTTTAACTGTAGGAACGTTTGTTAAGGAACTTTCATCAGCATGACTAATGATTCTTGCCAATTCAGTAATTGAAGCTTGTACTTCATGGGATGTTTCAGGATCACTAAATAAAATTGTGAGTTCTTGCATGATCCTGAAACTTAGAGCAGATGCATTTTATGATATCCTCGGAAAAGATAAAGACAATTTACTACAAATGTTTTTTTTTTGGGTGCGCCAAAGGGGATATGAATACTCTTATACTATTATAGGACACGGGCGTTGTGAAGAAGAGAGAGCGACCGAGAGAGAGAGAGATAAAGAGAGAGATTTAGTGTAGTAGTCTGAAACTCAGATAGTATTAAGTTTCTGTAAACCCCAAGGGTAGCGTTTGTTTTGCTTGTGTCGTTGCTCATGATTCACAGTATTTTTTTCCGTCCACATGATGTAAAATGATGATGAAAATGCAACTTGATGGTGATGATCACCATCAAGTTGCATTTTTCAGCTATATGACCACTCTACTGCCAGTGTTATGCCTTCGCAGTAGAGTTGATTTAGTTGATGTTGATGATTCTTGACATCAGGATTCGAACCGTGAATCAACAGCGTGACAAGCGATGATGTTACCACTACACCACGACCACCCTATGATTGTCAGAAAAATATGACTTTGCCTAAAACACCTGATCAAGCATCTTACTATTTGCGGCAGATATATTTATATAATTTCACAATTTGCGAAGGAACCTCTATGAGTCCCCAAACAAAAGAAAACGTGTTCATGTATCTTTTTGAAAGAAAATGAATTTCCAAAGTGTTCAAACGAGATAAGCTCTGCTGTTTTTAGCAAATTATGCAATGCAAATCTCATCGGTAAAGATGATATTATGCTGGTGTCTGATGGATGTGGCGGACAAAATAAAAATTCGAGCATGATTACGATGGCTCTTATTGGCTTTTTAAGATGGCTCCAAGAAATATCAAGCAAATTATGTTTATATATCCCGTCGTTGGCCACTCTTTTATACCTCCCGATAGGGTGTTCGGGCGTATAAGAAAATAAATAAGGAAAACGGAAACGATAATAGACCCTGAAAATTATTTCAACATTTACATGAAATACGGAAAAAAATGAGCAAAGAGTTTCTGAAATTAACCGGGAAATGGCACTTTAAATTTAGCCAGTGTAAAAGGTAATTTTTAAAGAAGACTGCACAAGGCAATATTCTGGCAAAAGGAGAAACGTTTTATAAGACTAATTTAGGCCAGTTTCGATCCCTTTTAAAACCGAAGAAACATTTCCAATCGGCTGAACCCATTCTCATTTCATCGGTGATGAAACCGTTTGTCGATTGTTATTTCCGAAACTGATTAAGTAACTTTTTTCATTTCCTAAACTCAGCAAGTACTCCTCATATATAAATTTAAGATAAATGTTAACAATAGTATGAATAAACAAATAAGTGACTTGCATAAGTAAAAGAACATCACGTATGATAATCTATATTTAATTAGTTAATTAGAGGATTCTCAGGATTGTCGCATCTGATCTTAAATTAGTCATTGAGTTTTTGTATTCTATTGGATCTCAACTCAACATTGGCTCTAAGATGAAATTCTGATGTAGAATGATGCCAGAGCAGATTCAGCATAATTTGTAATTTTTTTATGTGACATTCAGCACATTTACCCCAGGCCTGCCACCCTGTGTATTATTATTTTATTTTCATTCGAAAGCATTGATTTTCTATTAATGAACGGATATAACATTTTAATGGCAATATTTATTTCTTTTAAGTGTTCGCGTATTGTGTTCTTTAAAAGTCTGTTTTTTGTCAAGATACATATAAGACTCCCACGTTATAGGGTGTCCGTTAATAATTAGGTGATTAGCCGGAAGGAAGCAAGGCTTTTCGGTGTTAAGCATTATTTTCCACTTTGTGTAGTAGTCTTGCAATATTTTAATTATCCGAACTAAGAACATACTCTGAAAATTGCTGAACAATGGCGTCAATATTCTGTTTGTTTAAAATGGTTTCAAAGTTAGTAGGAATGGCTTTCTTTTCACTTCTGTCCGAAAACTTGCCCAGTTTGTGTTTTTCAAATCTTGAAAATATTGCACTTTTTGCAAACCCGACCAACGAATTTGGAAGAAAATCGGATTATGGACAGAGCTAAGCTCATTTAACGAAATTGGTTAAGACATAAGACCAAGGACATTTGTAACAAATAAGTCGATAACAGAGGGACCTAGCTGGAATATAAGTAGGACTAGGAGTAAAAGTAGGTAAAGTGGTGGTTCGGAAGAACCCAATTAGCGCTAAGTGCGTCGTTTTGATACCACAAAAACTCGTGTACCCCGTTTGTTAACGTGTGTTATTGGAGATAGAAAATATAATTAAACCCAGCCCGTGGAGTTCGAAAACAGGATTAGTTCTCCAATCCGTTTAGAGGCTATCTCTTTGAAATCGTCAAAGAAGGGTTTACCTAACGTGCGTTGTCTGGTCCTTGCTAGGCCTTAATCTGCCAAGTAGCTCATTTGATTTAGGTTTGTTGAAACAGGGCCATGTCTTTCTTCTTGATATGGCAGAACTGGTAAGGTTGTTCCACCCGAGATTGGCGAGCTGGAGGAAGTGAAGGTGTAAATTGCCCTTAAGGACTCCTATCGCAATATTGACTCTTTCCGATAGCGAGCCGTTAAGGGCTGACCCTCGCCTGGCCAGCTGGTCTGCTGGTCTGCTCGCTCGTTACCCTCATAATTACTGTGTCCTGGGACCTAAATGAGAGCAATTTCAGAATGGATACTTTGTTCATTTATTTCAAACCGGCATTGCTCTACCAGTTTTGAGGATATGGTAACCGAATCAATGGGCTAGGTTGGACATTGGGAGATTTTTAAGCATGCGTCTGGGAGACGGAAGGATTTCGATATATTCAGTTGGTCCGAGAAAATTCCCGCGCCAACTCCGCAATCCATTTTCGAACCATCCGTATATATACAGATATCAAAGTCATTGATTACCATTACGTTCCTCCATTCGACTCTGGTAGGGAACTTTACTGAAGAAGGTTTGCTGAAGTCGAGCTTGGGAGTCCTGTAATCGGTCGAAGATGTTACCAGTTCACTTGGTATCACCTCCAGGACCTTACAGTGGCCATATGGCTTTGATGTGCAGCACCCAGTTTCCCTGAGCTTGACTGCACTGCGTATAGCTGAAAATTGAATATGAAGTTCAAGGGGGATCAAATGCAGGATCACACTTAGAGCATCTGTTGGGCAAGATCTCAATGCTCTTGTGGTGCCTATACACGCCGATCTTTGTACTTTTTTGATTCTGTTGATGTTATATTTTTTATGTAAGGCGGGCCACCATACTATGGCGCCATAGGTAAGAATTGGACGCACAACGGCTGTGTACATCCATAGGGTCATCTTTGGCTGGAGACCCCATTTTTTGCCGAATGTTCTGCTACAAGCATAAAAGCCCACACTTGCTTTCTTAACCCGTTGCTCTATGTTAAGTTTCCAACTAAGTTTCGGATTTAGAATCGTGCCTAAGTATTTTGCACTGGAACCTAGTGAGAGTGGTAGACCGTTTAGCTTGGGGGGAGTGAATTCCCGTAGCTTGGTATTTTGTGGTGAATAGCATCATTTCGGTCTTGTCTGGGTATACTCCAAGGCCACATCTTGTAGCCCAAGAGTGTACCTTATCCAGAGCACTTTCCATGATTTGATTTATCGTGGGGAGGAACTTTCCTGACACTAATAAAACCACATCATCCGCGTACGCAACCACTTTAACCCCCTCCCTTTCAAGTTGCACCAAGATTTTGTCGATTGCCATTATCCATAGCAAGGGTGAGATAACACCACCTTGTGGGGTTCCCTCTATTTACGATCTTAATTGTACTGCTGTAAAGTAGTGTAGCTTTGATTATTTTAGTATTAAGCATGGACATTATCCAATATCTAAGAAAAGGCTCTACACCTACCTCGGTGAGAGACTCTTGAATAGCTTGGATATGAATGCTGTTGAAAGCTCCTTCTATGTCTATGAAGGTAGCAAGTGTGTATTCTTTATAATGAAGAGTTTTCTCTACGGATCGCACTACCTCATGAAGAGCCGTCTCTGTAGATCGTCCTTTGAGGTAGGCGTGCTGGGTTTTCGACAGTGGAGAACTCTCCAGGGTTTTTCGGATGTGAAAATCAAGGATGCATTCGAAGATCTTTAGTACAAAGGAGGACAGGCTAATAGGCCTTAAATCCTTCGCGTATTCATGACCCGAACAAGTCTCTAAGTTTGGGGGGCATGGTTTAAGTATAAGGATTCTTTAAGAGTTTCGATAGATTGGCAGTCCATTGGCAGGCCATTCTTATGGATTTCTTATATATTTATATCAAGAAAGTCCCTTGAAACCCTGTCTTCGCATTTGATAACCCTGAAACCTCTAACGACTTCGGCTGAGTCGAAACAGAGTAGGGTCCCGCCTTGCTTCCCCAACAGATGATCCAGCACCATCTGCAATAGTTTGGCCTCAATTTTACCCCAAATATTCAAGATGGACTTGCCGCTGTTAGACAACTCATCCATCACGGCCACTTGGAGATCATCCCTGACCGCTTCGCTGACGGTTCGCGTGAAACAATGACGCTGTTTTTTTTTTTTATTGTTGATGTATGACATCGTCGGCATACATCTGAACTTTTCTTAGGATTGAAGATACATATATCGTTGTTGAAAAAAGAGAAAAGCAATGGTCCCATAATAGATCCCTGTGGGACAAATGCCTTCGATTCAAGAAAATCTGACATACAATTATAAGCTTTATGGCGGTTACAACAAAGTTGAAGTAGTGTTTGAGTTTAAGTATAAGAATTTCATGCGGAACAGAGTCAAAAGTTTTCGAGAAGTCGAGCAGAACCAGCGAAGTAATGTGCTCTTGATCCATTGCAGAGCGAAACTCGGCAACCAGTACAGTGGTGCAACTATGTTGTTGTCTGAAGCCTGATTGAAATGGTGAAATAAGATGGAAGTGGTTCCGGTATGAATATATTTGGGAGCTCATTAGCTTCTCAAACACCTTGGAGATGAATGGAAGTATGGAAATGAGGCGATATTATTTGTCCTTGGCGAATGTGCTTTTAAAAACAGGAACTATTTTCGAAGCCCTCCAGGATTTCGGATAAGTTGAATTCGACATAATGTTGTTGAAAATATACTTAAGGGCAAACAAAATTTTGGATGCATGCAATCCAAACCTATTGCTTTTGATTTACTCGTAACAGAAAAGACAGTTTGGAGGACGTCCAGCTGATAGACTCTGCTAAACTCCAAATTAAAAGATGAATGGCTACGTAAACAAGCAAAATTGTCGCATTTGGGGTCATAGAAATCTACGGGCCATTCACAAACAACCAATGCATCTAAAAAACGTCATCGTTTGGTGCGGATTTTGGGCCGGCGGCTTCATTGGGCCGTATTTGAAAATTCTCGTGGTGCTGCTGTAACAGTCCATGGCTAACGTTATAGGCATATGATAACAAATAATTTTTGGCACCAAATGGACGATATTGATGTAGAAGACCTGGTTTCAACAAAGGAGGTGCCGCGAGAAACAATATAGTTATGGCACACAAGGTTTTCTGTCTGCATCATCTCCCGATTCGCTACCCCAACTGCATCACCACCTTTACCGCCATCAGCACCGCTTCTATTTTTTCGAGTGAGAAAAATATTTTTAGTTGGAAGTGAGAGGCGAATTATTTCTCATTTCGGCTAAATACACTCATCGCCTTAAAAAGTGAACCTAAAATTGGTTAACCAAACTGTATTTATTTGTTTATCCATAAGTGTATGTCACTGATGGCGTAAAAAATTGTTGGACGTTCACTTTATTATTATTTTTTTTTTTTATTGCTATGCTTCGATAATAGCTTTTGTTTTGTTCTTGTATTAAATTGAAGTATTACGTTATTTATCGGAATGTCCATCAAAATAAAGATATCTACATTACCCTCATACCTCTAAAACACGTATCCATTTTTGTTCACTGCTGTGTATCATAAAGCTACGATGTTATATAGAAAAGGATTTATACAAAAATTAAAACCAACTTCTTTAGCTAAACCGTTTTATTTAGATTTGCTATAACGTGCTATGATTTGCAAGATTTTAGCAACCACTTAAAATGTCTATTGGAATATTTGCAGCCAATTTGGCCTCGATCAATTTGAGGAGCCAATTGTCTTTTCCCATCACTGTAGTCCAATCATAAGCTGGAAGGGAATCAGATTTTATGTGCCCAATAATTGTGTTAAATAGTATACACACTTACATTTTTGCACTGTTTCCGGCGGATTGGCAATGGGATTTGCAGATGCCACACCAATGTGCGACATGACTAAAACAGAAAGATATATGAAAATGTGTTGCATTCAATAGTTTTCAATAAAAAGGATATTCACCGCAAATTGCCAAAGCGACAATGGAGAGAACAGAAATAAATTCCATTGTAAGCTGATTTTAGAAAAGTTGCTCGAACAGTCTCAAGCTAACGATGATAACTGACTAGAGTCGAGTAGTTAACGCTATTTATAGGGGGAGAAAGCGTGACAAAGCCAAATTAGTTTCTTGAGAAAAGGCAAATCACGACAAATGTTCGTTAGACATTAAAAATCGAGATACAAAGTAAAAGGGAAGGTGTGTGTTAAGGTATGATCGGATAATGACGGCTGGGTCAGAGGTTCAAATATGTAGATGGGCAATGTACAAAAACACAAGTATTAATACAACATATCCTGCCTCTTCATCTCTATGCGGTTAATCACGTATTTGAATGTATATATTTGATTCCTTCCTAAAATAATGTTGCACGCTTCAACCGCAGTCACAAATATTCTCAAGTTCTTGTGACGTTTTACACACCACTGACTTTGAATTCATACCACTGCAGGGTTGGAGAAAGATGTGAAGGAAAACATCCAACAAATAGATGTCCACTAAAGGGGGACCATAAAGCAAAATGTACCAACTGTACATGGTGATCACCCTGCAAACTATAGAGGTTGTCCCATTGCAAAAGAATACCAAGCAAAGAATAGCAAAGCTAATAGTAATCATCAGCAATAGTCATCCAAAAGCATGCAACAAGTAAAAGCTGTAAAACAAACATGCCAATTGTAGACAGCAAATCGTATTCACAAATTGTAAAGAATACACGTAAAAAGAAGAGGCTTCCGTAAAGGACACGCTTACTACCGTTATCCAAAGATTGTACAATCATAATAAAATAACTCTATAAGTCTCTGCGGAGAAAAACCACATTAGCAATGGTAAAACCTCTAGAAGTTGCAATCTGGAATGCAAATGGTTTTCTTCAACACGTATCTGAATTAAATGTGCTTTTATGCAATGAAAATATTGATGTTTGCCTAATTACTGAGACTCACTTTAAATAAGCAACACAGATTAAAATTCCTACCTACCTTTGTTATCACTCTCCCCATCCAGACGACGGTGTCAGGGGAGGTAGTGTTGTAATTGTAAAGAGTATATTGGAACCTTATGAATTCCCTAAAATAGCAAAACAAACCATACAAGTAGCGACTATAAACAAGAAGATTTTAACTTTACTGCCCGCCCAGGTATTCACCTTCAGATGAAGAATTTACTGACCTGTTTAACAATTTGGGGAACAACTTCATCATTGGAGGCGATTATAATGTAAAACACACCTACTTGGGGTCAAGATTAATAACGTGAAAAGGCATGAAGCTTTACAAGGCAGGAAGAAATTTTAAGCGTGAATTTATTTCGGCTGGATCCCCAATTCATTTGTCATCTGACCCAAATAAAACACCTGATGTTATTGACTTCTTCCAAATGAATGGGAGGAGTCAGAGGAAGGCAGTAAAGACCTGACAAAAACCCAAGCCTTACAAACAAAAAAATGAACTGGTGTGTATTAGAGAATTAATCGGGATTTATTGAGCTTAGATCTCCACTGATATCAACAAAATATATTGATATTGAGACAGAAAAGACAAGCCTCGGTAAAATATATGACAAGATATCCTGGCGATAAAACTATAACAGGTTAAAAAAAAATTATCACTTACCTTCGCAAATTGACGATTGCTAAAGTTACTGACTACTTCCTTTGGAAAGCTGCTAAACGTTTAAAGAGACCTCAATTACAAGATCCCCCATTGAAAACATATGATGAGAAATTGATCGGAGATTCAAAATGGAATGTTTTTAAACCTTGGCGAATGAAAGACTGGAATTTGTTGACAAAATAGATGACGAAGTTATACGAGTATCTTACGTTTCGCTAAGAGAGATCATTACCTGCGTACACAATTCTATGATCTTATAACTGGCCGAATCATGAAAGAATTGCCATTCATTGCCTGGTTCAGTCACATGTGAATGATGCAGACGACACTGCAATCCTAGTAGTTGGTGAATGTGTGGTTAAGACAGCAGAAAAGTTATAGAGTTCAGTTAGCAAGATAAAAGTTTGGACGCAACGATGGCGAATCAAACTAAATGAGACGAAATGAATTCATATCAATTTTACAAATACGAGTATGTAAAAGAATAACGAATTTCCCTATCGTTATCAATAATGCAAATGTACCTTAATCCACTGCACAACACTGCTAAATACCTGTGCATTTTCCGGATGAGTGGAAAAAGGGAATGATCGTCAAGCTCCCTAAAAAAGGCGACCTAATGCAGTACAAAAACTGGAGAGGTATCTGCTTGCTGCCTGCTGTGGCCAAGATAATAGCTAGAATCATCCTGGAGCGAATCAAAGAACACCTTGAAGACACACTCGACGCCGAACAAGCAGGTTTCCCCTCTGGATCCTTCTGTGTCGACCATATCAACACCCTGCGGATCATCATCGAGCAATGTGTTGAATATCGATCACCACTTCACCTGTTGTTCATCGATTTTGAAAAGGCGTTTGATAGTGTCAATCGGGAATTTATTTGGCGTGCCTTGCGCAGGAGAGGCATTCCGGATAAATTAATAGCAATTATCAAGGCTACATATGATGGGTCCACATGTCACGTTTTGCACAGAGGTAGGCTGTCTGAGGAATTCGAAATCCAAAGTGGGGTTCGGCAAGGCTGCATTCTTTCACCAATACTATTTTTATTGGTGAATGCGGCCTTATCAACAGGAAATGGAGGAATTCGATGGACTCTCACATCTGAACTCAAACACCTCGACTACGCCGACGATGTATGCCTACTGTCTCACAGAATAATGGACCTTCACCAAATGATAGCAAATGTGGAGAGGGAAGCAGACGTCGTTGGGCTGAAAATTAACTCGGCAAAAACAAAAATGATCAGCCTAGGACCAAACTCATCAACTCATGTATGCATTGCTGGACAAACGGTTGAGAGAGTAGAGAGTTTCCAATACCTTGGGAGTATTGTCTCAACCGATGGCAGAACCGAACTGGATATATCCAGCCAAATAGGTAAAGCAAAAGCTGCGTTTGGGATGCTATCCATAGTTTGACGAAGTAATGCAATTAGCTTAAACACCAAGCTACGACTGTTCCGTTTCAACGTTGAATCCGTGCTGCTATATGGATGTGGTACCTGGAGAGTGATCGTCACTATCACGAGGAAGCTGCAAACGTTTGTCAATAGGTGTCTACGTTACATCTTAAGGATATTCTGGCCAATAGGCACAACCATACGACGACGAAAGTGACAGTGGATCGGTCACACTCTTCGAAAGGGTGACAGGTCCATAGCTAACCAAGCGATGCAATGTCACCCGCTTACCCAGGATGGCAGGATACGCGGCGGTCCTAGGAGTATGTGGCGCAGAACAGTTTAGAAGGAAGCACGGTAACTGGGAAAGAGTTGGGGAGAAGCACATTTCCAGAAATCGCACACGATGGCGCGTAGGCGTTGTAGAGGCCCTAGGATCCACAAGGGGATACAGGACATAAGTAAGTAAAGTATTAGAAAGAAAGATGAGGAGTTAAATATTAGATATAGAAAACTGTATTGGTTATTAGGATATAGTTCAGAAATATCCAATGAGAGTAAGATTTTATTATATATTCAGGTATTAAAACCTGTCTGGACGTGTGGTATACAACTATGCAAAAAATGCACAGATAATCCAAACATTTCAAAACAAAGTCCTTCGTGGAATAGTTAACTCACACATGATTTGCAGATTGACCTGGTAGCAGAGGTGGCTAAAAAGAACGTTATTCATCACAGTCAGTGTCTGCAGATGCATATTAACCCTGAGATAGAAAAAGTCTTAAATTCTCAAACTTATATTCGTAGATTGAGAAGAACTAATCCTCATGAACTTATGGTGCGAAAATTATGAGAACTTCTATACGAGTACCTTCTCCAAAGCGATTTTTCAAAATGAAATAAAAATCATTTCAAGAGGTGTTCTTAGTGTGGTTAGAATCCCACACTACTCTTGGTATTCAAATCCCTTACTGTGTTGTGAGATTTTTTTGCAGTAACATTCTTTCTTCCCAACCATGTTAAATTTGTCTTTGACTTCGCCTTTGTCAGACACACATTTGGAGACTTTGATCTTCATGTTATTCTCGTCCAATATTTAAAAACTCGACTTACTCGTAGATCTGTTTCATGCTCTTCGATGTTCGCAGAAACCAAAAGAAGGTCATTCACATGTGGAGAACAGCAATCAAACATGTCTTTGAGTACCGAATTGATGTAGCGTTGAAACTTTTGGACGGCGTTCCTTAGTCCATTTGGCATGAAGACAAACTAGAAAAGTCCGAACGGCCTTTTGATGGCGGGCTTCTGTATGTCACTTTCCAATGGTCGAAAAAATGTTCTTACTATGCAACATGTGGACAAAATCGTGCAACTTCGGCAAAACGTCTGTGAAACCAACAGTAAATCTAACCGTTTTTGCTTTTGTTGCGACGAGCAGGTGCTTGTTCACGATTCCGGCTTCTACTGCGGGCACGTGGAGTGAAGCGATGATTTTTGTCAAGCATTTGTTGCAGTTAACGATCGATCTGTTCAATTCGATGTTGATTGTGCAGACTTCGTGTCCATGTCAACTTGATGCTCGCACATGCGATGGTAGTTGGTTGAGCCACAAATTATATGAAAACTCATACGTCAAATGTATTCCATCCAAGAGACGCATTTAGTTTAGCAGTTGCGTTGGCTTTTTGTCTCCCAGCTTGATGTCTGATAGCAAGCGTCTAATGCTTGAGAGGTTTGGTGCATAAAAACAGCAGACGATGCACCAAACCTCTCAAGCAAAACTTTTTTTCTAAAGTTTTCGAACTTACCAGACTCTTGTGGGTTGAGAACACCATCCGTAACTTGCGTTTCGATGGCGGCGGCAACAGTGTTGAATTTTGAGACATCTGAGTTAACTGCAGTATTGGAAAATTGTGCTTCCACCTGTGCGAACCAAATTTGCAAATCTAGAAATTTTCCACTGTAGGTGTAGCTGTAAGAATACCACACGCGCAACAGATGTTCCGCTATTTTTATCTTTCGATATAACAGGACAAATGACTCGTGTTCATTATCAAGCGTTCGGGGTCACCATTGTAGGACCAACGATGAATTAGATTCCAAGTTAGAAACTTATAACAATATTCTTTATTTAATTTTAATTAATAGTTGATGAAAGTAAATGATAAAGTATTTGGTGCGAGCGTGCGGAATGTCGTGGTACTTCTTCTCCTTCTTCTAAGATGGCAGGCGACGATTGGCTGTCATCTTCTTCTTGACACTTCAATGTTATGTAACAGGAATGCCACCATCAATCTGAAATGGAAGTTAAGCAGAACTGTTAAATTTTTTATTTTTTTTTTAAATACAAACATTTTATTTTGAGTATTTTTCAAAATCTAATATGCGATCCTTGTATAAATCGAATATTGCTGAGATAACGATTTTCAACAAAATCATTTACGTCATACTCTATAAAAAAAAAGTAAAGTAATAGCATAAGGATTCAACTGCAACTGATCTTGGCAATGCGAGTCTGGGTAAGGAGTCGTATACACCTTTGTGTGATTTCTGTGTGGCGAATTGGAAAAAGCCAACAAAAATCAAATACACACGAGATGCGGAAAGAGTACCATTGAAAATACCCGCAAGAGCTATTCGATTTATTTTTCGACGACCAATCGTTACGCCAAAGTACGTCATTCCATAAGCGTCTTGAATGGACGTTTAATACAGTTTGGAATATTCGCAACTCATCTTTTCCTCGATTAGCAAATGGTGCCGTTCTTTAGCAGACACTCATGCAAGATGTTTGTTCGTGGCAAAGCAATACGTTTTGGATTCAAGTATTAGCGCTTGTGTCCCAGCGATGGTTATCTGTATTCAGCAATTCCATATAGCAGGACGTCAGTCGCATACAACAAAACAATAGAACTTGGTGCACAAGTGTACTGTTGGAGTTATTTCGTAATGTCGAAAATTCCGAAAAGAATCGAGCCTACTTCAATAACTTTCCACATCGTACTGTAGCCGACATCAAAAAGTATTTAACAATTCGTTACTTTCAAAATTTAATTTTTTTTTGCGTTATTGTCATATCGAATTGTTTTGTATCCACTTTTGATTTAACATTCACCCTTACATTCGTTTTACATTATTTTGCTCTATTACTTTTGGGGAGATATAAAAAATCTCTTATCGATACAACGGCGCGTGAAGATAGAGACTCCCGTTTTTTTGAAAGAGAAAAATAAGATAAGAAGAAGAGTTCTGAATTACAACTAATATTAAAAAACGATTGCTTTGTAAATCGAGTTTAATTATCTAGAAATAAAATAAAGAACAGTGTGTTAAGTACTTACTCAAATTCTTTTATGTGAAAGGAGCCTAAAGTACTATTTGCGGTGTCTCCTGAATCGTTTGAGCAGCCCATTAATGAAGAATGCAAGAAGAATGAAACGTGCCGAGTTCTATTATCAATTCGATAAAAAGAAATACTATTGATTCGATGGGCGGACAATGCAGAAGTGACCATGGCCACTAACCACGAAAATTTGAAGCTAGTGAAAGGCGCTCGTCTTTTCACCCATAGTCTCAACACAGTTGTTACAAATGCTTGGAAGTTTAGATGTTTTATTCCCAGACAAAAATAATTGAGAACCTCCATCGCAAATCGATTATCGCAACGAAGTCACTCGCTACTAGCTCACTGCATCCGAATAAGGCAACGATCAGACCGATGAGTTTGTGGCGACCGATCTTCCACCTTCTGAACCAGCGACATCTATACGAGAAAATTAAAAATAATAAAAGGACTACGAACACTTCCTAACCAACGAGTATACGAACACTACCTAACCAAGGAGCGTACGAACACTTCCTAACCACGACACTTTCTAGCGTTTAAACCTAGCCGAAGAAGAAGAAGAAGCACTTCGAATTTCATTATCGACACAGCAAGCAGCATTCCGAATTTCACCACCGACACGTCCGCCAGTATCCAGAATTTCATCATCGATCCCATTTCAATTTCCCGTTTCTGTTGAGTTTTTTATAATCAGTAGTAATAAAGAAAAGTATTGCCTACACAAAGGAATTTCGTTTTCCCAATTTCAACTCGATATAGCCACGCGTGCTATAAGTTCATTGAAGACGAATAAGATCGACCGCTTGGGTTGCCACGAATTACGGTTCGAAACCATTTGATCATACTCGTACGTTCACCTGACGGAAATGCCGTCGTTGCAAGCATGCCATAAGCTTCATATTATACAGTCCACACAAGTATTTTTTTTTTTTTAGTTTTTATTAATTTAATTCATTTATACTTACATGCTAGACAAAAACGCTTAAAACTAGCTTAACTAACTTAACTATCTTATTCTAACTTACTGGCCCTATGTCTTTCGACTTAATCTATTACTTATTACTACAATATTTTACTTAAATAACAATTATGACTAAGAAAAATTGTTCATTTTAAAAAACTTAGTAACGATACTATTTATTTGATTTTGATCTTATATATAAAACTTAAATGCTTCCTTAAAATAAGTCTTAACCTAACTTAACTACATGCATATTCAAATATGCACTTTTTTTTTTTTTTTTTTTTGACATATCCAAGTGCTGTGTTTACTTTTTTTTTTTCCGTATAAATAAACTTAAACTACTTACCCTAGACACCTAAAAACTATGTAAGTCGGCCAAGACAAAAATATGGCGGCCAACTTTGCCGTACTGGACCTACCCCGGATCAAAAGGGATCGACGAGGGAGCTCTCTCTAGTAACCACCAGAATTGCTGGTGCTGCTTCTTCACATCTTTAATATCGCGCCCCGATACCGATCTACTGAATCAGAGACGCTCCTCAGTGCTCTATGCGACGTCTCGGCTGTAGTTGAGCCGCCTGTCCACAGTTGTCGGGGCAACGTGGAAGATTAGCGGCACCGCTGATTTATCCTGTATCAGGCCTGCCTGATCGAAATAGAGGAATGCTTCTGGAGGGACAAAGCCGTTAAGGCGCACCCTCTCATTGTACCTATGGTTGGGGTAATAAGCCCCGAAGATCAGGTTATTCATCGAGGTCATTGCTCTTGCAATGTGCCTTCGAGTCATCTTGACCAGGAAATTGTCCACTCTTATCAGATCCGCCCTGTTGTATAGGACCTCATTAGAATAGAATTTTTTGTACTGAGACTCTGGTGTTCTGTACAAGTGAAGGCAAGCCCTAAGGCAGGCCCTCTCGAACACCCAAATCTTTTCCATCCTACTTGCCCCTATGTTGAACCACACGGGACATCCGTTTGCCAGCATGGGCCGAATGAGGGCCGTGTAGCAGATTACCTTTACCCTTGCATCGAGTTGCTTGCTATAAAAAAGTCTCTTTGTAAGGGCGAAGGCAGCTCGGGCTCTGGCTAGAGCATGTTTGTTAAAATATAGATATTGGTCTAGCCAAAGTCCAAGGTATCTGACCACGTTTTGACACACAAGTGGACGCCCGTGTTGTCCAATTATAGAGAACTTTCGCCAATTCTTTCTGGTATCCCTAGAGGCCCGAGACAACGGCGTTCTGAATAGAATGGTTTCCGACTTCTGAAGGTTGATCTTCAACTTCCAGTCGTCGCAATATCACTGAATCTTATCGAAGTCACTCTGCAAGAGTGTTGCAATGACGTCGATCTGTACGCAATCAAATCGTCTGCGTACGCTATTGCATGCTGAAGAGATCTTATCAGATCAGCCGTGTAAATATTGAAAAGGATCGGTGAATTAACCGCAGACCATTTTTAATTTCGAACGTCCCAGCAGAAGTCACATTGCTATTTTTCACAACGAACTTTCTACTGGTGAGCATATTAAGCAACATGTACAGCAGTGGTTTGCTTATGCCCAACCTGCTCAACTTGTAAAAGAGCCCTTCCAACCATACGGTATCGAAGTTTAGACGCGGCATGTATTGTATCATGCCCCGCCTTGAAACCGAATTGGTTATCCGGAACTATGTTATTGTCCTCAACCCACTTAATCAAGGCTCTATTGATCACTTTTTCGAATACCTTGCTGATATTCGGAAGGAGACTTATCGACCGGAGATTTGCTGGATTGGAGGTGTCCTCTCCCCTTTTGGAGATTGGCTGTACCACTGCTGTTTTCCAATGCTCTGGATAATGTGCATTATTCGGTGCATTGTTGAACAGGGTGGCGTAAATTTCCACCGCTTCTAGAGGAAGATGTCGAAGCACAATGTTCGATATTCCATCGATTCCCACTGATTTCTTCTTTCTCAATGATGCGAAGATCGTTTGGAGTTCTACCTTCGATACGTACGGGGGGTGAACCCTTCATTGGCGATGGCATTGTTTGCCAAGTTTTCGTCATTGAACCCGGTAAAACCCGTATTCTCTGATCGCCAGTGTTCTATATCATTTCGAAGGTAGAAGTTGTGCATAAGGACTCTATTCTCCAGGTCGTGGTTCAGGCGAATGCTAGCATTTACCTTGTACACATCCTCGAAATTAGTTCCAATGGCCTCCACCTTCTCCTGCGGAGTCTACACAAGTATTTCAGTGTTTGAATTGCAATTTTTTAAAAAAATAAACTGCCTTGGCCGAAGATGGGTTAAGGCACTTACAGGAAATGGGTTTTCTTCTAATAGCAAGAAGTGCAAATTCCTTCAAACTCATTTAGAATACCTTGGACGTGAAATCTCGGCCGGTGGTATACGACCGAGAAAAACAAAAATCAATTCTCTTCGAGACTCTTCTATCCCATCTAATGTGAAAGAAGTAAGACAATTTGTAAGGTGGCCACGGTGTAGTGGGTAGTGTGTTCGCTTGTGACCCGAACTGTGCAGGTTCAAGCCCGGACGGGGAACAGCAACCACAGCCACCCGACCATATAAAGCGGCCCATACACACAACACTTGTGTGCACACTTGTGTTGGTGTACTAAGAAGTGTGCTGTGTACGGACTGGTGTGCACACCGATTTCTCGGTGTCAGACACTGTGTGGGTAAAATGAAAACATTTTGATTTTTGGTGTCGGTGTCTTGATCGGTGTGATGTTTGTGGGGCTGTGTGTGCACAGTTATGGAAAATATCAGTTGCGGTTGGAACGTTGTGCTGTGAACAACGAGAAAAAATGGCTATACGCGAGTGTGACTTTTGGAGATCATTCATTGATCTTTACAGATCTGTACCTGAGCTTTGGCAGGTTAAATGCAATGAATTTAAGAATAGGGATGAAAAGGAAAAAGCATGGGAATGTATGTTGAACAAATATAAAGAAAACGAAAGCCACGCAACGATAGACGTAGTTAAGAGAAAAATAATATCTCTTCGCTCTTCATATAGTCGTGAGCTTCTGAAAATAAAAAAAGTTATTTTCGAGTTATTTTCGAATTCTGCTGCAGGGCTAAATGCGAAAATTTGTTTCTTTTCAAGAACCAGGCCTTCGATCAAGCTCTTTTTTTTTCTTTTTTTCCTTTTTTTTTTTTTGTCCGTACACAAAGCGACTATTATCGACGCACAAACCAGCGTATCGGTATCACTCTCACGACTTATGATTTCGGCCTTCTCGTTATGAAATCTGACTAACAAGTGATGTGTACGAATCGGTGTTGCGTGTGTGGTAGAAGGCCACACCGATGTCATGACACCGGTGTGCACACAAGTGTCGTGTGTATGGGCCGCTTAAGAGAAACGAATAAAATCTAAGTTTCTCCAACCAGTACACCAAAAAGGAGTTTCTGCTTGGTAGTACAATGGACACAGCAAAATGGAGTCTGAGTGCTCCGGGATTTGGAAATTTCCTTTGAAAAAAAAAAGACAATTTGTGGGATTGACGAACTACTTTAGAGAGTTCATACCGGAACTTGCAGCTAAGATAAAATCACCGCGCTGACTAAACTGAATACAAAATTTGAATAGGCCACCTAATGTGAAATAGCGAATGATAATTTTGAATCCTGAAGTTACCGAGATTACAGACATAATGAAAGAGAAAAAATTGCAGATAAATTAAAATTACGTAATTGGAAACAATCTACGAGTATTGTATCGAAAGACTAAAAAAGGAGAAAAAACATTTGTTTCACCATAATGTCGGCTGATCCTTATGACACGTTACCATGAGTATAACTGTCACATCAGGTAAAGACCTTATCAATAGTGTGTACTCATTTTTGAATGCCGAAAATGCCCAGGACTGTTCGGACATTCGTTGAAGCTTGTTTGATCTGCTCGGTTGCGAAAAGACCGCCGGGAAGAAAACAATGTGATCTTCACCCTTTCGAAAAGAAGCCGATCCACTTTCACACCATCCACGCTGACTACATGGGACCATTTCATTGAAGGGACAAAAACGATAGCAGCTATCTTTTGATTGTAGTATAGGTAGACGCGTCTGGAGCAAGTCGAAATAATGAACAGGTGGAAAGATGTGACAATACCGTTGCTACTCGTAATTGTTTGAGGATGAATTTGAATGTGAACATGGATCGGAACAAAACATTGAGGGTAGAACTCCAGAAATTAGCGCTCTGCTTACACAACTAAATATTGAACCACATTGTACCAATACGCGCTTTGGCGGATAAACAAATACAGGAAAATGCATCTAGGATGAAAGTTTCTGCCCGAATACAATGGAGAAGCGCTGCAGCAGATGAAGTCGCTGTAGTACAAACTGTCAAATAAGTCGCTCACTGAAGTAGCAATGCACGTACACATTGGTGAAGCGCAGCTCGATTGCTCAAGCTGTCAAAACGGAGAGATCATCGTGCTGTGTTTCATGAAAATGTTTTTTGTGGTGGATTTATTTTATAATAATGACTGAGGAAGAAGAAATCGCATGCTATGACGGCCCTGCCATTTTCGATTTTTTGTTTTTGATTTTAACTGTCAAAAAGTAGTGCAGCTCGTTCGGAAGTTGAAGTTGACTTAACTTGTGCTGCAGCTATTTTTCGTACTTCAGCTGCAGCTTCGCATTGTGTTCGTGCTATAGGGAGTACGTGTATTTCAACTTTCACAGCGCTGCGTAGTGCAGCTTCAGCTTTACCACTGTGTTCGGGCAGTTAGATTTGGCAGGGGCAAGTGTACCCCGACTAGTTTGGCGAGTAGGGTCAAAGGTTGTCTACACGATTATCAGATTCGGAAATCTTAATTGGAGGCACGTTTCCAATACGAGGTCGTGGGGATACTTAAGAATGATCGATCTAAACTAAAACGAAAGGGAGGAAGTTCAGTCATAATAGCTACCAGAGAGGCAATTCGTCAAATTGCCGAGGAAGATGGTACCGCGGTAGATGCAGCAAAAGGTTAGTACTGTAAGCTAAATCAAAGGGAGGTTTCATCAGGGCCGGTCCGAGGCAAATAAGCACCCTGTACAAGCCCTACATTTAGCGCCCCATTCTTCAGTTTTGGCAGCATAAGTTCTTTCCACATTACCCAAGAGGTAGACTTTAAATGCGTTTTATTTTATTGAGGTATCCCCGGTAAGTCTAATGCTCGGTAATATACATCCATATATAATATATGAAATGTAATTAATATTAATATAATTATATATACATATTTGTTAAAATAAAAAAATAAAAATTAGGATAAAATATGATCAAAATATGTACAAATAAAAATTATTAGTTCAAGGAACTTAAGTTATTTTTTTTAAGGTGAAAAAAAGTAAAAACCGATGTTAAACTTAATAGTTATAATAATTTTAAATAAAATAAAAAAAATTAAATGCAACGAAGACATGTGCAGAGAGGAAAAGTTCAATTTAGGAAACTAACTTTTCTGGCCTTAGCTTTAGCAAATTCTGTTATAAGGTCATCATAGTCTAAAGACTTTAATAACTCTCTTTCTGTTGACATTATATACAAACCTACTAATCTTTCTTGAGTCATGGTTCTCCTAATGTAATTTTTTATTATCTTTAGTTTAGAAAAACTACGTTCTCCTGAAGCTACTGTGATTGCCATTATGTTTAAAATTTGGAGGGCAATAACTACATTGTGAGCAAAATCTTCTAGGCTTGAACTAAATATAAAATTTAACACTTCTAAACATGAGCTTTCTGGTTTTACAAGCGGGGATAATACAGTTAACTCTTGATACAATTCTGCCCCATCTAAATCTTTAAAACCCCCAAAAGTTAAAACGCTTTGCAAATTAAGGCATGAGGAACGTAAATTGTTATTTTTCAAACATTCGCTTATGTTATTTAAAAATGAAAAATTTGTGTTGTATGCTTCAAGCTGCTCAAACCATTCTGTAATTGATTGAATCACTTGATCTAGTATTTTGAAATAAAACTCTACCTTAAATCTTTGTTTCGGTTCTAAAATAGTTTCGGAACATTCATCAGCATAAAGTCTTTTTCGTCAACAAGATCGTAAGGAAGATGTTTCTGGAAATTTATATGGTATTTCAAGACTACTAGCAATACGCTCAGTTAATTGAACATAATCATTAAATTTTTCATCTGAACGCATTTCAACCAAAGTATGTTTAGTATTTTCTAAAACCTTAACAATTGCTTACAAATTAACGGACGGACTTTGCAAATATTTACTGGTTATGTTTATTTTTCCTAGCATATCAAACCAAATCAATAAGCAATATATAAATGTAAAATCGAAAATTTTATTTGCTTGCGACTCAGCAATGTTTTTTGCTTTATAATTACCTCTCTCAGATATTTCTATAAGGGCTTCATATATATCTCCTAAGTTTTAAGGGTTTCAATGCATCTAGCCTGCTTTCCCATCTTGATTCTGAAAGTCCCCCTCGTTGTAAAACTTCTATTCTATTCTGAACACCAGCTTCTTTTCCCTTCATATTTGAACCATTATCGTAACTTTGACCACGACAGTTGCTTATTGAAATTCCATGGAATTCGAGTTTGTCTAAAATTAACTTTGTAAGCCCTTATCCGGTCTAATCTTCCCCTTTCAAAAACCCTAGGAAATTCTCTTGAACCTGAAATATGTTTTTTTGTTCTATGCACAAACCTAACGACAATAGTAACTTTTTCTATACGACTTTTGTCGGTTGTTGAGTTGACAATAAGGGGAAAAGTATTTGGCCTCTTTTAGCATTGACACAATTTTATTGGTAACAGTTGTCGAAAAGATACATATTATTTCATTCTGTATATTTTTGCTCAAATATTTATTTTGGGTTTCTTGATTCGTTATTCTCCTCAAGTGCTCTCCTAGAACCAAATCAAATGAGGCTACTTCGTCAACAAGCTGTAAAAAGTTACCATTATGGAACTCAAACATCACGTCAGAGGATCCACGAAAAGCTAATGCTTGAGAACCAAGCAAAACAGCTCTTCAATGTTTTGTTTCAGTTTGGATTGAGCTTTCGAAAATTGAGTCTATCGTTGTGCCTGACCTCAAACCTTTTTCGAAAAATTTCCACGATTTAAAATTTTGCATATGAAATAAACTACTGTCATGAATTTTGAAAATTGCACTTAATTGTGGCCACTCGGAACATTCTGTACCTGTGTTTGACAAAGCTTGAGAATTTTTGTTCGTTCAAACAAAACACATAATCTCTTGATTTCGAATAATTCAAAAAAGCCGTCGGAACTACATTGCCATTTGCTAAAGTTCGTTGAGAACGGGAAGTTGTAAATCTTCTGTTATTAGTTTTTGGAAAAGAATGCTAATGAATTTGAATTGGGGCCTTTCCTACGATTTTTTTTTATATCTTCGCCTGATAAATTTATCCAGTTACTTGGATCTTCAAAAAACTCCTCCGAAATTACTAGAGCTCCTACCTCAACTGTACCTAAACTACTTTCTGCTTCTACTGTATCAACATAGCTATTTACATTAATTGTGTTTCCCAAAGAACTTACCTCAACTGCAGATTCAACGCTGCATTTCAAAAATGTATACAGTCTTTTTTCTTGTTTTTTTATTTTCGGCTACAACAAGTCTACGCCTTTTCCTATTTTCTGTTCTTGAAGGCTTTTTTTGTCCATTTTCTTTGCTAATTGAATCACTTATTTTCAAAAGGTGACGTGTCCACATTTAAAAATTTTTCATTAGACGAAAAAAACTGATTAATTTCTGTTTTCTTGGAGTATAAATTATAACAAAAATATGATAGCGTACGGTTTGAGTAATATGGGAGACCATGGTATAGCAATACTACGTTCTATAGCACATGTCTGTCACCGCAATACTACGTAAAAAGCTAGTATACCATGAAATATACCTGGTATTGATATTCGCAATTTGTTGCTGGTATACCACCATCTAACTGATTGCAGCGCCAATTTCTCTGTATTGGCTACTCTTCGTACCTTCTTTGACAATTCTTAGGTATGCACTTTCGCTTTCAAGTATTTGAATTTTCTTTTTATTCATCATTTAGCACAAAAGTAAATCATTTTTATTCATCCTGTCTTGAATTTATTATTTTTATTTGTTATGACAGACAACCCAAACGTCAAAGTATACTATTTAACGCCAAAGTCATCGAATACTACGAAATGCAGTCTGTCAGGGGTTGTAGTATTCACTATACCATGGTATTCGTACCATGGTATCAATACCAGCAGTCTGTCTCCACTATAAGTGCACTTGGTTCCATTTATAACGTATTTCTAGGACACATATAAAAAAAGCTAAAAATAAATAAAATGTCACGTTTCGAAAATAAACGAAAAAAAAAACTTAATTTTTACATGTCGTTAAGTTTAAACAATCATCAACAGAAGAAAAAAAAGCATGAAAATAATAATGCTTGACAAAATTTAGTGAAAGAATATTTTATTTCATTCTCCAACATCAGAACAAACTTCAATATTGCAACGGTTTTCTTCAGAAGCGCTTGTGGTTTTCCAGGCGAGAATGCGATCGTAAAACTCTTTGAACTCATCCAGAACGTACTGGACCACTTTGCGGATGTCATTCATTTTTTTGTGTCAATACTATTGCTACCGTCATATACAAGAGTCGTTGGGAGCGGCACTGGGCTGTTGAACTTTCTAAGTTTAAAAGTGTGCGATTTCTCAATATACTCTCCGTATTGCTCTGGAGTATATACTCGATCATACCTCTTCAAGAATCGTTTGATAACACCAAACGTACTTTCGCAAGGTAAAAAACTGTGCCCACGTACGGGGAAGTACAATTTTCTCATATTGAGCTTCTGAGACTAAACTGTGCAAGAAACGTACAACAGTATGGTTTCGGTTCTGTCCCCCATAACCATCTGAAAATACGTATAGTTTCTTGGCAGTTTTTGGAATATTATTTTGGAGGTAATGCCAAACAAAACTGCAAACTTCATTGGGAGATTTCTTTGCTAATGCTTCGTGGTAAAGATAGAACGTGCTTCTTTTTGTTTTCATATCGAATATTGCAAATACGTTTACCCATAACTGCCTATAGTAAAATATCTCTTGCACAGGAATATGAGGCAATGGGAGATTTTGCATGTAATCAAAAATGATTCCATATGAATCGTTTTCATTTTTAATGATTTCACTTACTTCTTTAATTTTTGCATGAAATTTCTTTGCTCGGCGAAGATGAACTATTTTCTCAGCAGCAGCTGCTCTTTTTACATTATCGCACAGAGAAGACGATTTTATTTTTACCGATACCTCCTCGCATTTTGAGCAAACATCAACCTGTGGTCGTCCAAACCGATAGCCAAAGTTTTGTCTTTGGCTATCGGTTCGATAATTTCTTCTTCTGCTCCATACTGCCTCACAAACATCTGATGCAAAATTTTGATATTTAAATACAAATCTAGATATATGCAGTCCTTTCCGTAATATGTTTCTTTTTTTTGGCAAAGATCTCATGAATTCAAACAATTTATCGATAATTACCTGTGACTTGGAATGTGCTTTGGGGTTGAATCCACGATGGTCAATGGAGACTTTCCATGTGATTGCAGAAAAGCTATTCGGTCTAACTCCTTACGCGTTATAGTGAAAATCTGGCAAAAAGCATTCTTGCATACTTCCACGCGACGACCACCACTAATAGCAAAGTATTTATAAGTCACTGATTTGGGTTTTGTTTTTTCGTTGTCCAAACCAACCCGTGATCGACTTCGGGCAACTGACCTTGCTTCCACAAACGATTGTGCATAAAGATCTTGCTCATTTTTTGCCGGGTGACTACGAAATCTTTTGCGCATTTCTTCTCGCGCATTTTGATCAATATTTTCAAAGTACTTAAGCCGTTTGCATCTGCAAATACCATTGACAGAAAGACCGTGAGCATCCACTAAATACCAAAAGAAACTCACCCGCATGAATCTTTAGCTTTTCCAGCTGGGACCACATTTCCTTTGAATGCGGTGTATTCTTCCCCTATAAGCTTTTTTTCTTTTGTCACGTTGCGCTCGTAATTTTGGGTATTCCGAACTCCTTTCTTCCGCTTGCTGCCTGAAGGCTCTCCCTCAGAAGCCGATGAAAAAGAATCTTCAAAATCAGACATTGTTCTCTACAGGTTAGCGCAACAAAAAGCACTTTTCAAAATAAACTCTGTACACACACTAAATTTCTCACTTTCCAAATCAATTACATTTTTTCGTTGAAAGTTAGAAAATAACAGTTTTATTCCAATAACGCTGTATGTTGTTGCACAAATGCTGATTTTGGAACGTTCAGTGAAAGGATGGCAAATAATTCCGCAGATTAAAACGACGTAGACTGCAAGTCAAAGAAAAGAAAAGAACACGCTGCTAGACTTTTTTCAAATCACACTTCTTTATTCTCTACGATTGACAGCTCTCCACAGACAGCTTTCGATAACACAAAGCTGGCGGCTCGGATGGGTTCATAAGGTTTGTCACTTAAATGGCGGTTGTAACGTAGCGTAGCGTAACACTCCCCCCTTCTCAAACGGAAGCACCTCCGGTCGAACGATTGTTTTCCGTCTGCCAGGCATTGAAGTTGTTGCCTCTGTAAGCAGTTAATCGATCGCCATGCACGATCTTCATCTTCGACCGCGGCGACTTCTGAATTTTAATGGTAACATCAGTAATAACTTCCATTACTCGATATGGTCCATCCCAGTCCGATTGAAGCTTCGGGCAAACTCGAATCCTCCTTCTTGGATTGTGGAACCAGACAAAACTTCCAACCTGAAATTTTGGAGAATGAGCGGTTAGATCATACCTGGTTTTCATCTTCTGTGCGGAATGATAAATTTGCACTCTTGCTCGGTCGTGAAACTCTTGAAGTTGGTTTTGCATTTGTTGGGCGAACTCACAATACGGCTTGGGATCCGAATGCGGCGTAGATCCGCATAGCAAGTCTTGAGGAAGACGCATATCCCTGCCGAAGAGCATGGCGAATGGAGTTTCTTTTGTTGACTCTTGTTGTGAGGAGCGGTAGGCCATGGCGAAAAGAGGGAGCAACTCATCCCAGACATCCTGCTTGTCGTCTAGGAATTTAGTGAGGTAATGCAACACAGTCCGGTTCATACGCTCCACAAGGCCATCGGACTGCGGGTGAAGTGGCGTGGTGCGGGTTTTCCGTATTCCCATAATTTCCAGCACATGTAGAAACACCGTGGACTCGAAATTGCGGCCTTAATCCGAATGTAGTTCTAATGGCACTCCATAGCGGCAAAATACTTTGTGAACTAATATTCTAGCGACAGTTTCTGCGGTTTGGTCAGTTAAAGGGAAGATTTCCACCCATTTCGTGAAATAGTCCATCAGCACCAGTACGTATTTGTGGCCCTTTTTTGTTGCCAGTAAAGGTCCTAATACGTCAACAGCTACACGTTGAAATGGCTCACCGACCAAATAAACTTGGAGCTCTCCTTATGTTCTTCTTTGAGGCCCGCGCTTTGCCGCACACGTATCACATTGGGTACAATACCGCTTGACGTCCTTGCGAGCTCCAACCCAATAAAACCGTGACCTTATTTTGGTAAACGTTTTATTTGAACCAAAGTGTCCTCCAGCAGGTGTGTCGTGATATAATTTTATAACATCGATGAACAGCGAGTGCGGAATGATGGGGAGTAAGCGCTCCGGCTGTTGGTGTTTAGTTGGGATCCACTTCTTTAGCAAAAGGTTGTTCTGGAAGCTCAAACCGTCGAATTGTGCCCAATACGCTTTAAGCGTACTGCTCTCCTTCGAAATCTCATTCCAACAAGGCCGAGCTCCAGCCAGGTAATAACCTGCGACAGAATGCTTCTGCCTCCTGTGCACGTTGGAGTTTCTCAACATCGAAGTCGCTGCCTACTAAGCGGATGGCGTTTACTAGCGGTTCCTTCTCCAACGAATGACGCTTTTCTTTTAACTCACAATGAGTGCACAGTTCATAAGCACAAGGTCGGCGAGATAAAGCATCTGCATTCAAGTGAGCTTTACCGGCTCGGTATTTTACTCGGAAATTATACTGCTGGAGGCGCTCCATCCAACGCGCCAGCTGGCCTTCGAGGTTCCTGATCTGTCCGTACTTCGAATTCGCGACCATATAGGTACACATGGAAATGTTCAACAGCCTTTACCATCGCCAACAGCTCCTTACGGGTAGTACAGTAGTTGCGCTCTGCTTTGTTTAATGCCCTACTAAAGTAACCGATCACCCTTTCCACTCCATCTTGCCGCTGAGACAACACGGCTTCTAAACCAAAGTCGCTCGCATCTGTGTCCAGTATGAATTCTCCATCACCATGAACATGGCCAAGAATAGGAAAGGAGGTTAAGTGATTCTTCAATTCGTTGAACGCTTGCGCACACTGATCAGTCCATTTAAAAACGACGTTCTTTTCCATCAGCTTATGTAATGGACGAGCAATTGTCGCAAATTGGGGTACGAATTGGCGGTAGTAAGTGCAAAGTCCAATGGAACTGCGGAGATCGGTTAAACTAGTCGGAATACGCCAGTTGCTGATAGCTTCGATTTTCGTCGGGTCCGGAGAAATGCCTTTACTACTCAGTACGTGCCCGAGGAACTGGACTTTTTTGCGAAACAAGTTGCACTTGGATGGATTCAACTTTAGGCCTGATGTTCTAAGGCGACAGAAAACAGAAAGCAAATTGGTTAGCATATCCGCAAAAGTCTTACCATGGATGAGTATGTCGTCCAAATAAATTAAACACCTTTCCATTGGTAGACCTCGTAGCACTGTGGACATCAGACGCTCGAATGTGGCAGGTGCATTTGTGAGCCCAAAACTCATAACAGTAAATTGCCACAAACCGTCCCTCGTCGCAAAAGCTGTCTTTTCTCGTTCATCCGGGTGCACCTCCACTTGCCAGTACCCTGATTGACAATCTAATGTGCTATACCACACTGATCCGGCTACAGCATCCAAAGTGTCATCAACACGAGGCAGAGGGAACAAATCTTTGATGGTGACCGAGTTCAAGCGGCGATAATCAACACAAAACCTTGTCGACCCGTCTTTTTTTCTTACCATAACGATTGGCGACGACCAGGGGCTGGAACTGGGTTCGATGATGCCTTGGCGCAGCAGGTTGTCTATAATTTTCCGAGACTCCTCATGTTTAGATAGCTGCAACCGGTGAGGGGATTGCTTAATGGGTTTAGCAGACCCAACATCAATTCGATGTTGAACGACGTGGGTTCTACCCAAGTCGTCAGGTGTCGTGGAGAAAACGTTTCTAAACTCCCATAAAAGTTCCTGGACGGACTGATTTTGTTCCGGTGGAATATGTTCTTGTGACCTGAATAGGAGATCTGACACATTCGGGAAGAACATTATCACCAAATGTGTGCTCATCAAGACACTCAGCTTCCTCAAAAAGTGCCACGGAAGTATCTCCACATACCACTATAGAATGATCTGCAATGTTAGCAACCCGAACAAACACAGTTCCATTGTAATTTCTGTTGACTGATTTGGCAATTAACAGTCCCTTCGGTAGATGATGTCCTATAGGCGTTACTATCCCTTCCGCGATAGTACTAGCAGACGTAGCGGTCGAGATCATAGCCTCAGTTCGAGGAGGAATAGTAAAATCCTGAGAGGGATGGAGGTAGATAACACGAACAGATTCTTCTGCTGGGCGCTCATCGGACGATATGGTAGCCACGTCCACACTCTCGCATGTCAATGGAATTCGTTCTCCAGCTATTCTTATTTGGCAGCACACGAAGTCTAAAATGCATTTGGTCGCTTGGAGTATATCCACGCCAAGAATGCCCTGGCATCCAGAAGGAAGAGAAATTTCGTTGACCACAAGCAGTTTCACACGGCGTTTGTATCGACCAAGTTGAATTGTTGTAGGCTAGATGTGTGTAGTTTGGAATGTACTTCCACAAAGTGTTTGCAGTCTTACGTTTCCGGAACGGAGGCGAACACTGGAAGGAACGAAGGATCGACTTACCAGTGACACTGATGACCGGTATCGACTAATAACTGGTAAGACATGTGACCGAGAACTATTGGGACAGTAAACCCCCGGTGAAACTTCTCTGACTGGACATTATAAATTTGGGGTCCATTTAAAAATGTCAGTGTTGACCCCTCACCACTGACTTTTGGTCGTTTCCCGAATTACCCACTGTTGCCACTTCAATAGGTCGGCTTCGATACGGTCGGTTGTTATTGCGTCTAGTTGATACTGCTTTTTCACTGCTGACCTCAATAGACCGAGCTTGGTGGACAGACTGAACAGTGGCGAGACGAGCGGCTTCTATGGTTGTGGCTGCACTTACGGCCTCTGCAACTGTTTTCGGATCTGCTAGCCTCACGTGCTCTTGGATAGAACGATCGTAGATGCCATCCACAAACTGCATTATGGCGATTCGTTCCTGAGCATCTGATGGACAGTCCCCAAATACGATTCGTGTAAGCCTGCGTATATCGCTGGCGAAGGCACCTAAATCTTCGTTCATTCGTTGCCGTCTGGAACGAAAAGTAGCGTGAGAGACATGTTTTTCTTGTGACACAAACCTTAGCTGTAAAGCTGCAGCCAATTTATCATAATCGGCACGGTCGGCTCGGTCCAAATCAGAAAGTACAGCTACGCTCTCCCTCCGTAGTAAGGTCGCCAGTGTCTGCGCTTTCTGTCGAGACGTCCATCCATTTGCTTCGGCTATGATGTTGAATTGAACCTTATAGTCACACCAACGCGTTGTACTGCTATCGAACGGTGGAGGGAAAAGTGCAAGTGCAAGTGCACATATTGTCGCCAACAGGTTCGCTTTTATTAGGTGTAGAGCACTCGAAAACTTTTTTTCGCAAAAGTGCTCGCGCCTAATGTGCGGAGCTCCTCCGCTTGTCGTTGCTGTTCATTGGAAAGTTGTACAATAGCAGCACTCTGTTTTTCCACACTTCCACAAAGAAGGTTAAGTTTTGCGAGCATTTTCTCGAAATTTTCTGCAAAATCTTCAGCCATATCTAACTGAAGATCCCACTTCTGACACCAGTGTTGCACAAATGCTGATTTTGGGACGTTCAGTGAAAGGATGGCAAATAATTCCGCAGATTAAAACGACGTAGACTGCAAGTCAAAGAAAAGAAAAGAACACGCTGCTAGACTTTTTTCAAATTACACTTCTTTATTCCCTACGATTAACAGCTCTCCACAGACAGCTTTCGATAACACAAAGCTGGCGGCTCTGATGGGTTCATAAGGTTTGTCACTTAAATGGCGGTTGTAACTTAGCGTAGCGTAACAATATTATAAAAAATACATCTGCACAATCATGCTGTTTGATTTTTTTCAAATAAATACATAATACCATACTTTGTTACTTTTTTACTTTCAAAACGTGTCATGTCCAGGACATATCACTTTTTGAAAATAAACGGATAATTTGTGCCTGTATTAAAAATGATGTATTATAGTTGGACCTATCACGTTTCATGTGGCAACGCAGATATCTCTGCTTTGCAGGAAAAAAAAAAATATAAAAGGATTTTTGGAAAAATGTGGACATGTCACGTTTTGAAAACAAACGATTCAATTATGAACAACATAAAAAACTGTTCGTTTTCAGAACAGGCACTTCCACAGTTCCACCTTTCACTTAACTTTCGTAAAATATAAAATCGCGACTTTGAAAAGAAATAAGTTATGTACGAGTATGTATTATTTATTTTATTATTATTATTTTCAATTAAATCGCGTATTAATTAATTACACAACAGCTCAACATCGAAAAACAATCCAAATCATCTGGGCTAACTCAAAAACAATAACAAGTGCAATAAGAACAATAATGCACCGTTATTTGTTCATTTTTCTCCTCTTGTTTGTTTGTGTGTATGAGAACGAGTCGAAACTATACCTATTTTTTTTTTTGGATTGCACCAGGGATGTGTAATCTTCATAGATACTAGTAGCATGCACGATTCGCAAACCTGAGTACTCGATGCCAGGAATACGCCTACGTACTAAACACACACCCTACACACTTCAACCACTCTCCCCGCGGGACTGCCGTTAGGTATTACTTCGCGGGGCTGGTTAGCAATTCATGCTATGCTTCTTGTATTGCTGCTTCTGATGCTTCTGTTGCTTCTGCTGCTCTTCTTAGCTTTTCTATTCTCCGCAACTCTTTTTGTAGAGTTGTTACGAAAGAACATATTGCCATCCAATTTTCTTCCAACCGTAACATTTGGTCGAGGAGTAATGACGGACTTGGCAGAGTAATTCTCCATGCCGTGAAACGTGTGCAGTAAAACACTGCGTGCTCCGTATCCTCATCTTCACCTGGGCATTCCGGGCAGGATGGTGAGTTGTCGTGTCCGAATCGGTGTAGATATTTGCGGTAGCCACCGTGGCCAGACAGGAACTGCGTTAGATGGTAGTTGCAGTCTCCATGCTTTCGACTTATCCAATCTTGGATTGTCGGTATAAGTTTGTATGTCCATCTGCCTTTTGTTGTATTAGCCCAACGAGCTTGCCACATAGCTGCTGACGCTGTCCTTTCTTCAATTTTTATCACCTTGATACCAGTGGCGTCGTGATGACTCAATGCTCTTCTGTTATATATTCTCAGCATTTCATCTGCGAGAATATCGATGGGGACCATTCCAGCTATGACAAATGCAGCTTCGTCAGAGATGGTTCGAAAGCCGCTGATTGTCCGTAGCGCACAGAGTCTGTATGATGACGATAGTTTCCTTTTGGTCTCCTTCGTCCTCAGTGCCTCCGCCCAGACTGGGGCTTCATATAACAGAACTGAGGTGATAACTCTAGAGAGTAGAATCCTTCTAGCGTATCCAGGTCCACCGATGTTAGGCATGATACGCGAGAGAGCTCCCTGCATTTGCGATGCTTTTTTGGTAACAAAATCAACATGCGTTTTAAACCGTAGCCTGTTGTCCAGCATTACTCCAAGGTATTTAACTGCCTCTTTCGACCTGATGGTTTGGTTACCAACCTGAAAGTTGGCAAATTCGACAGTTTTCCGGCTGGTTATAAGAACAGCTTCTGTTTTATGGTCAGCTAGTTCTAGTCCGGCGGATACTAGCCAATCTTTTATCCGGGCAATTGCTTCATTTGTAGCTGATTCTACTGCACGGATCTGTTTAGCTACTGTCACGACTGCAATGTCATTGGCGAATCCAATTATCGTTACTCCCCCAGGTAACGCTAATCGTAGTACTCCGTCGTACATGATGTTCCACAATAGTGGCCCTAAAACCGATCCCTGCGGAACTCCCGCAGTTACGTTGTAGTATTTTACGCAGTAGGACCAAATGCTGCGTTTTCCATTTTTCGGGAAAGGTTCCTTCTTCAACTATACCTATGAGTAAATCTCATATGTGCATAAATGATATCTGCACGTTTTCACTCAAATGATTCCATAGGAAATGAGGATTGAGTTTATTAGTTTGAGTTTTTTTCGTATTGAAATTTTTGATTGTTTGTGCAAGAAATTAGCCGCACAGTCTAGGTGGGATTTATTTTTTGGCTTTATTCGAATTAGTTTCTTGTGTCGTGTGTGAGTGGTATTTTGTTTGAACAGATGAAATTATGTAATTTGTATTATTAAAAAATAATTGCGTTCAGATAGCTTTTAGAAATGCATAGATAGCTGGTTGGGCGAACTTAAATTTAAAGATTGGCAGTATATGGATGAATGTAATTTTTTTTTGGCGCCCTGTGCATTTGCACATCCTGCACATATGATGGGTCCGGCCCTGGGTCTCATATATAAGCCTAATATTGCCTCTGAGGTATGGTGTTTGTGTTTTGTCGGAATAATTTGTTCGATGTATTGGTTTGGTAGACATGCCTGGTTTAATTCTTGGCCTCTGAATTGTGCCCTTGAATTCACTCTCAGTCAATGCCGACAGGCTTAATATTGTCTCTGAATTGTAATTTTCTGTGAGTGTGGCTAAGGCTGTAAACAAGCTGCGTTCTCAAGTTCAGCCTCTGAGCTGTCGGTAGTAATAAGGATTTACTTATTTGTCACCTCTGAGCTGTTTTCCAATAGAATTATTCCGAGAAGTTTAGACATTAAGTTTGTCTACACTTCTCTTAGCTATAGCGTCCTGAAATCAATGGGGAAAAGGGGACAAGCATATACATATGTATGTAATATTGCTGTTGCTGAATTTACAGCTGTATTGTCGATGTGTTAAAATTTATTAAGTCTCTGTTTACAGGTTCTGAAGATTGTCAAGATTAGCTCCGCGACTTACAGAAAAAAACGAATTCTCTGGAGATTAATTTTTTTTACGTTATTATTAAATAAGCCGATAACGTTGAATAGTGAATAAATTAGTTGCTTTGTTCAGAAGAGATGCTATGTTTTATTTCATCGAAAGCGGTAAATGAGCAGGGAGGCCGTGGTTAGAGCATACTGCGTTTCAGCTTTATGACAACGTAAAGGAGAGGCATTCGCTCTTCCTTTTTCTCTTAATGAAATGGTGTACGTGACACCATAAGGATGACGATTTACGACATGCGGATCTGTGTATGCAGAAAACTTTTGACGGCCTACGTGAGTGGACTGCGCCATAGACTAGTCAGCTCGTAGGATTCAGCATGGATATGAGGAGGCAGGATATGCTGTATCAATACTTGTGTTTTTGTACATTGCCCATCTACATATTTGAACTTCTGACCCAGCCGTCATTATCCGATCATACCTTAACACACACCTTCCCTTTTACTTCGTATCTCGATTTTTAATGTCTAACGAACATTTGTCGTGATTTGCCTTTTCTCACGAAACTAATTTGGCTTTGTCACGCTTCTCCCCCTATAAATAGCGTTAACTACTCGACTCTAGTCAGTTATCATCGTTAGCTTGGACTGTTCGAGCAACTTTTCTAAAATCAGCTTACAATGAAATTTATTTCTGTTCTCTCCATTGTCGCTTTGGCAATTTGCGGTGAATATCCTTTTTATTGAAAACTATTAAATGCAAAACATTTTCATATATCTTTCTGTTTTAGTCATGTCGCACATTGGTGTGGCATCGGCAAATCCCATTGCCAATGCGCCGGAAACAGTGCAAACATGTAAGTGTGTATACTATTTAACACAATTATTGGGCACATAAAATCTGATTCCCTTCCAGCTAAAGATTTTACTTCAATGGACGGATATGGCAATATTTTAGTCCAGTTGCTTAGCCCCGATTTGGGTGTAATTGCTCCAATAGACGTTGCAAGATAGTCCTAAAATCTTGCAAATCATAGCACGTTATAGCAAATCTAAATAAAACGGTTTAGCTAAAGAAGTTGGTTTTAATTTTTGTATAAATCCTTTTCTATATAACATCGTAGCTTTATGATACGCAGCAGTGAACAAAAATGGATACGTGTTTTAGAGAACAAGAACAAAACAAAAAGAAATTATCGAAGGATGGTGTCGAATAGATCTCCTTGGATGAAATTTGTTGGATGCGTGACAACCAGTCAGCAACAGAGCTGTGCACCTTTCGTACGTCGGTGTAAAACTGTGCGATATAATCCAGCATGCGTTGTTGACGTGGCGAGGCCTTGTGGTCGTTCAGGATTACAAAACGCCAAAAAAACAAAAAAAAAAAATGTATAGCATGGTAGATCGCAAGGAGCTTGCGGTCATACGTGCTGTACCATGTCTGTGGATTTGTCAGTTTCTTTGAATAGTAGTGGCTGAAGTTCTTTGTTGACCAGTTTTTTTCGAAACAGTACCCGCTCTAAAGTCGGAAGCGCACGTATACAGAACTAACTCAACTTTGGAAGCGGGATGATGTAGAAGTGAAGTATTTGCTAGTTCTGGAGTTCTGGAGTCAAATCTGGAGATCTGGGTGGCTAGTCAATGTCTCGGCAGCACACGTCCAGGGAATTTTCGTTGCAGAAATTTCATTGTTTGATTTGTAGTGTGGCATGGCGCACCGTCTTATTGAAACCAGTAACCGTCCAGACCTTTTTCACACATTTGTGGGCAGACATAATGAACCAACATCCACCGATATCGATTTCCATCGACTGTTTCGCCTTCTCTGAAGAAAAATGGTTTTAGCTCAAATGCCGGCCCAATCAGACACTTTTTGGTCATGCAATGGTGTTTTATGGATCTCGTGAGGATTCTCCGATCCCCAAATGCGGCAATTTCGCTTGTTAACGGCGCCAGAGATTGCGAAATGGGCCTCGTCGGCCATCAAAATTTGCTTCCAAAAAATTGAGTGTCAACCATTCGAGCGACTGTTTGGCTGTAGTCCAAGCGACGTGGACGGTCTGTCGGCAATATTCTTTGAGTCAACTGCACTTTATATGAAAACAATTGCAAATCATCCTTCAAAATGCGCCGCAAGGTAGTTCCACTGACGCCAAAATGCTGAGTGCGGTAACGGTACGATACATGTGGGTTCTCGGCAACACTCTCTCTTACCGCTTCAACCAGTTCATTGGAACGTCTTGGACATTGATGAACGGCATGTAGACAACCACCCACTGTCCTGTGCTCAACAGAATTCGACACCAAACGACGAATAGTGTTGTCAGACGGTTCTTGTTGGCCACGATATTTTCGACGATATGCACGTTAAGTTAACACAACTGAAAGACTATTTTCAATGTACAGTGTCATTATTTCGGCGCTTTGTTTCGGCGTGAAGCTATTCATGGTTAAAATTGTGCTAAATTGACGTTTCAAAAACATGTCTACTCAAGTCAATCGGTTCATAAATGTCAAAGTTATTCAATGTTTACATACCGACAAAAAGATGGCGCACCTTGTATGTATATACAGCCTTGGCCAAATGTATTAGGCACCCTTTAAAATTCGTTATATCCTCAAGAAACAAAAAGTTTAATGAAATAAAAGAGAACAGATATGATAAATAAGTAGTTTTCTTATAGATTTTTAGTTTAGTTGGGCCGCCCCGTTGGCCTTTATGACTGCAGCGACTCTTTTGGGCATAGTGCTGACTAGCTTGCGACACTCTTCCGAAGAAATGTCACTTCACTCTTGCTGTAACACATTTTCAAGTGTTTCTTTTGATCAAATCGAGTCCTCCTGGATCCTACGCTTTAGAATACTCCATAGATGTTCTTTAGGGTTGAGATGCGGGCACTGCGCAGGTCACTCAAGCAAGTTTATATTATTCTCCTCAAACCACCTCATAGTTAGGGCTGATTTGTGGCAGAGTGTATTGTCTTGTTGGAATTTTACATTTTCCATGTTGGTGTCCCCGAAAATGTTGGAAAAAAAAGTCAACACATTTATAAATTGCGGGCGTCCAACCAACAATCACAGACATGCATTTCACCCACACCGCTGGCAACCATGCATCCCCAGATCATTATACTGCCTCCACCGTGATTAACAGTCGGTACCACGCATTCTGGGTTGTACTCTTCTCCAACCCTTCGTCTCACAAGAGTCACACCAGGGGTGCCAAAAAATCTGAAAATTGGAAAAAAAAAAATTCATCTAGAGAACATCAAAATTAGTTAAATTTTTGGATGTTTAAATTAAAAGAGATCCATAAATGAAACGTGCCTCAAAGTTATATTGGACCAATCTTCTCCAGTAAAATGCACATGTTTTTCGCCCACTCCGAGCGTGCCTTCTTGTTTTTTCCTAGAGCCACGGCTTCTTCCTTGCTTTGCATCCTTTAAGTCCAATTTCCCCAAGACTTCTTCTAACGGTTCTTGAAGAATTTTTTTTTTTCCCCGATCCATCGACAACTCAGAAGCAAGCTCAGATGTGGTTTTCTTTCGATTTTTCAGCTAAGATCGTATTAAAAATCGGTCCTTCCGAGGCGTGGTAATATTTTTTCTTCCGGATTTTTTGCGATTTACGTGCGAACCAGTCCTGCAGTACTGCTTAATTGCGTTTTGCACTGCACATTTTGACAATCTACTTGCTATTTCAGTTTGTCTAATTACAAATTCGTTACGCGTCTTTCGATTTCGAGCAATGATCGCACATTGATCCTACACCTCCTATTGCATCATAAAAGTGCATTGGTGATCTTTCTTAAAAAATAAAGGTCGTTTACAACCTCATATAATGACGCCAAAGGGTGCCTAATACGTTTGGCCGAGGCTGTGGGTATAGGTGCAAGTACGCACGATCCAATCGTGCACTTTATTTACTTAACCCTTCGACCCGGAATGCAATCAGTGCACATACATCAATAATTTTGTGTTGATCTGTTCAAATGACTTACCTTTAGCAAATTTCTATAAAAAAACATTTTTAGCACTAAATTTGAAAATAATCTGATAAAAATGGTTAAAATACGTCGTGGGACGTAATTCACCCATTTCGGATGCAAATTTTCGATGTTAGGGCTATGCGAACATTGAGTGGAACATACATATGTGTCCCAACAGGTGCGAAAGGGTTAATGGATAAGTAGACTTAACAATGGGCTCCAAAAAAAATTATTCTTTTTAATATTTTTACTGAAACTGAAAAATATTTTCTTAAGAAATTTTGATTTTCTCTACATTTCGCCCACACATTGTACTTGACCACGTCCACCTTTTAGGGGCGTTTTCATAAAAAAAACTTTCATAAACGACTGACAGACCGGTCTGCTTGATGCGCGCAAACCTGCACACAGACGTTCCAAGTCCAATGCTACAAGGCCATGTATATCCTTACACATAAGTAATTTTTTCTAAAAACTGTCAAAACCGGATCAGAATATTAGGTGGGGCTGGGATTTCAAAAATCTTTAAATCATCTTTCTTAGCCTAGCCTAACTCAAGAGCTTCTGAACGGATTTCAATGATATTTGCCATGTAGACCTAGACGGATATGTTAATCCTATTTGAAATTAATCGAAATTAAATGGAGTGAGAGAAAGATATGAGGAAGGGATTAAAACACGTTTTAATCATCAAACTCAAGAATCACCCAACGGATTTTGATGAAATTTGGGTTTTGTAGATGCTTCTGTCTGAAAATCGTCAAAATCGGATAAAGACAAGTTAGGATATGATATTTGTACCTTAAGATTTGTCATAATTTCCCCTTTGAAAAAAAATATGCATTTCTGTAGCTTATAATCTAATACTATTTATTTCCAAATTTCAGAATAATAGGTAAAAATGGAGACGAGTAAGAGAAAAATTAGTGACTAGGTTGAAGTTCCGCCGCCAACACAGGAAGAAATTCGTTTTGCCAGTCAAAATTTTGCACGAATGCCAAAATGCATACGAAATAAATGCACCAGCTCTTGTTACTATTTCAAAGTGGTTTCGAAGATTCCAGACTGGCCATTTTTCTGTGGAGGATGAATCTCGTGAAGGTCGGCCCAAATCCTCGACAGACGATACAAATGTGGCCCTGGTGAAGGCTAAAATTGACGAAGATGCTAGCAGATGAACTGGGCTTGAATGTCATGGTTGTGTCACGAATTTTAAATTATCACCTGAAATATTCGAAGAAGTCAGCTCGATGGGTTGCAAAAATTTTGAATGGAGAGCATGGCATTAATGCCATAACGACTTTTAAATTATCGCCTGAAATATTCAAAGAAGTCAGCTCGATGGGTTCCAAAAATTTTTAATGGAGAGCAAAAAGAGGCTCGTGTTCGTTTTACTCAATATTTCCTGGATAAGTCTGAAAATGAAGAGTCAAGATGCTTCAATAAGATCGTTACTGGTGATGAATCTTGGTTTAACAAGTACGACCCGGAAACCAAACAGCAGTCCATGGTATGAAGCCCAGCAGGTGCTCCACCAGTAAAGGCCAAACAACAAAAGTTAGCGACAAAAGTTATGATGTCGATGTACTTCACCAGGGCGAAAATGGTCGCCGTCATCCCTCTTAAAACTGATCAGACAGTCACTTCTAGTTGGTATACTAAAACAAGTTTTCCAAAATTTACTAGGACACCGACAAAAAGAGGAGCTGCGCCGATACTTTTTGCACCACGGCAATGCGCCTGCGCTCACTGCTGACAAAAAAAATCAACTTTCTTGCGCTCTCGGGGATAAATGAAATTTGCCCAGCACCTTATTCTCCGGACCTACCGCAGTGTGACTTTTGGCTGTTTCGAAAATAAAAAAAAGATTTGAGGGGAAAAATCTTCACATCTAATGAGGAGATTATTAATGCAGTCAATGTCGAAATCGAAAAGCTCCAAAAAGAGGATTTTGAAAGCTGTTTTGAACGATGGATCTATCGGCTAAAGAAATGTATTGAAATAAATGGGAATAATGTGGAGAAATTAAAAAAAAGATGAAGATTGAATATCTAAAGTTGAAATTATTTTTGTATTTTATTCAATTCAATTCAATCAACTAAGCGAATTTTTGTTAGTCCCTTATTACTTTAGACATGAATTTTCATCGAAATCGTAAGAGCCGTTTTCAATAAAATCGCAATTTTCAGTCTCCGGTACTTGCAAGGTAACAAACGTAAAAACGAAAACTTTATAGTAACAGTCTGGTCGCCCGTCTGTCCATCTGTCTTTCACAGCCTCATAACTTCTGAACCGTTAGATTTTCAAAAAGTCCAAAAATAAAAAGTTTTGGAGGTTAGAGAAAAAGTAAAAGAAAAATTTTTCCCAGTTTGTTTCTGACCTCAACGGCTTCGTTGATGGTGTTACTGACCTTGATGAAACAGAATGCATTCTACACCGTCATCCTGTATAGGTGGAAGAGTTTGGTAGGATCATAGACTTTGAAATCGATAAAAAGGTGGTAAGTATCGATTTGGAGCTTATGTTTATTTTTAAAATCTGTCGCGGTCTGAATATCTCATATACGGTGGACTTTCCTTGTCTGAAACCACACTGATATGGACTAATCAGATCAGGCAAAAGAATATGATCTTCTATGCGATATTGAGAAGACTGATGTCCCTGTAGTTTGTATAGCTCGCAGGGTCACCTTGTTTGAGGATCGGGCAAAGAATGCTGAGGTTCCATTAGACTGGCATCATTTGACCATGTTTTACAGATGAACTGCTTTAAATAGCTTAGTAGTTAGACCTTCAGCTCCAGGAGCCATGTTAGATGCCTCTTGCATCAATCGCAACGTAATCAATCTGGTTAACAGTTAGTTGATCTGGGGAGTGCCAGGTCGTCTTGTTGAAAAGTCGATTAGCCTGAGTCTGTTTCCGAAGGTGTTGTCATGTCGACTCTATTTTCCAACAGTGTTCCCAAAGATACCCTTATTTCTAAAAATCATCAAGCACGGTCATAAATTCATAACGTGGACATTGGTTATAAGTCTTGGCTAGGAGCTCATAAATGCAATCTTTGGACAATCCGTCTTTATCCTAATTTTTGCCTTGGTGTGGATTGTGATCAGGCATTCGCTCATATGTCTTAAGTTCAAGACTTCCAAATATACTTCTGTTTCTTGTAGTAGTTCGAAATCCCAACACTCCTACCTCAAAGGACAATCTACACAGACGGCTCTTCATGAGGTAGTGCGATCCGTAGAGAAAACTCTTCATTATAAAGAATACACACTTGCTACCTTCATAGACATAGAAGGAGCTTTCAACACATTCATACCAAAGCTATTCAAGAGTCTCTCACCGAGTTAGGTGTAGAGTCTTTCCTTAGACACTGGATAATATCCATGCTTAATACTAGAATAATCCAAGCTACACTAGGTTACAGCAGTACAACTAAGATCATAAACAGAGGAACCCCACAAGGTGGTGTTATCTCACCCTTGCTATGGATAATGGCAATCGACAAAATCTTGGTGCGACTTGAAAGGGAAGGGGTTAAGGTGGTTGCGTACGCGGATGATGTGGTTTTATTAGTGTCAGGAAAGTTCCTCCCCATGATAAAACAAATCATGGAAAGTGCTCTAGATCCGAAACTTAGTTGGAAACTTAACATAGAGCAACGGGTTAAGAAAGCAAGTGTGGCTTTCTATGCCTGTAGCAGAACATTCGGCAAAAAATGGGGTCTCCAGCCAAAGATGACCCTATGGATGGCATAGTATGGTACCATAGTATGGTGGCCGTCTTACATAAAAAATATAACATCAACAGAATCAAAAAAGTACAAAGATCGGCGTGTATAGGCACCACAAGAGCATTGAGATCTTGCCCAACAGATGCTCTAAATGTGATCCTGCATCTGATCCCCCTTGAACTCCATATTAAATTTTCAGCTATATGCAGTGCAGTCCGGCTCAGAGAAACTGGGTGCTGGACAGCAAAGCCATATGGCCACTGTAAGGTCCTGGAGGCGATACCAAGTGAACATCTTCGACCGATTACAGGATTCCCTTTCAGTAAAGTTCCCTACCAGAGTAGAATGGAAGAACGGAATGGTTGTCAATGACTTTGATATTTGTATATATGCGGATGGTTCGAAAATGGGCTGCAGACTGATTCGGTTAACATATCCTCAAAACTGGTAGAGCGAGCAGACGAGCTGGTCAGGTGAGTGTCAGCCCTTAACGTCTCGCTAGCGCAAAGAGTCAATAGGAGTCCTTAAGGGCAATTTACACCTTCACTTCCTCCAGCTCGCCAATCTCGGGTGGAACAACCTTACCAGTTGTGCCGTATCAAGAAAGACATGGCCCGGTTTCAACAAACCTAAATCAAATAAGCTACTAGGCAGATCAAGGCTTGATATTGCCAGAATTGTAGCAATTATTAATATATAATTATATTATTGGCCACGCGGCCAAACTTGATAATCCTCACAACATCCTCAATGTCGCAGCTGCAAAGACAGTAACGAGAGGGAAACTCATTTCCACTTTCTTTGCTGTTGTCCTGCACTAGCAAGGACCAGACAACGCACGTTTGGTAAGCCCTTCTTTGACGATTTCAGAGAGATAGCCTCTAAACGGATTGGAGAACTTATCCTGTTTCTGAACTCCACGGACTGGGTTTAATTATATCCTTCTATCTCCAATAACCCATGTAAACAAACAGGGTGCACGAGTTTTTGTGGTACCAAAACGGCGCACTTTTCCGTACCACCACCCTACCTACCTACCTACCTACCGTAGTAAATGTCTCAGTTTTTTATCTGCTCTTTGCCCTGTCCATCCCATCTCTCTTCTTGGATAGCGGTAATGTCTCTAAGGTCTCTGCTTATTAAAAAATATTCCAAAGTGTAGACCATTGCCCTTATTTCATTTACGTGGTTCGTCAAAAGTAAAATCGTCCTTATTATACTTGTTGTTGGTTCGTAAACAGCTTTTTTTCCGTGGTTGGGCAGTTATCCCCGCGCCCAACCCCAAACCTGGAAGCCAAGTCCCTTAGTTACGATCCCTAGGACAAAGGGTCGGGTAAACCCTTTCGTGGATGCAAGCGCTCCAATTGGTTAATTAATATTTCGAAGTGGCTAGTATAAGGTATACACTAAATACAATAGTTCGCCTTGGCTGACCGTTGCTTCCACCTGAAGAAATATTCCGCTCCCACCTGGATCCACGGAAAAGTGCCTTAGTGTAAACACTATTACACAGAAGACAATTTTATCGTTCCAACCCGAGCTAAGAGCTATATATATAAAAATGAATTGGTGTCGGTTAGAATGCGCATAACTCGGATGAACATCATTTGGTTCGTATTGAACCAGGTAAACACACTACGCAGCCAGAAATTGGAAATTTCGGCCGAAAAAGTTGGAAAATCGTGAAAACCAAAGTCCCATTCTTTCAGGGGTGAATGGTGGCGATATCTGAGAATTCCATTTTGTATGGGAAGGAGAAAATATTGATTCTAAGGAATGACAAACACTGCGGAATTGACAATCGGTCAATGGGAGGGGATCACCAACAGATGGCGTTACGCTCTCAGACTCACGTTTGACAGCTGAGTAATACATTCAATCTTACCACATTGACGATTGATACGAAACGGTTGTGTCTCGATATAGTGCGCAAATTATTGCTGTTTTTTTCTCTTTTAAATCGACGAAAGTATTTTGTATTGTGATCAACGAAGTGAATAAACTGAACTCAGTGACCAAGTGAAATTCAATGGATTGGTGTTGAATTTTCGTGTTTAATGTAATTGATTGATGGTTGTGACATTTTTCAGTCAGGACTTTTCTGTGTTAGTGTAATAATGCCGCCGATAAGACGGTCAAACATTGGAGCTCGCAATAAAAATACGAAACGGGTGTCCATCGAACGCACTCAATTTGTGGGACAAATACAGGGACGACATGGCTGACGATATTTTGCATCGAATTCGAAGAACGACATCCGCAACGAGGCGCTGATATTGATCGAAGACATGTGTCTGCTCATGTGCGGTCTGTTGAGTAAATTGGGAATGCTCGATGAACAATGCATTTAATCGAGAATTGCAGCACGAGCGAGATTTCAATCGAGACGCTCTGACAGAAACAGTTCGCATAAATGTCCCACTGCTGAATCCACAGCAAAAGAACGTTTACGTCACATTGATGAAGGCCTGGTGGAATATCGACATCGTCGATGATTTAAATTTCATTATTCAAAATCAAATCGCAGCCACACTGCATTCGTTCAGATCGGTTGATCGCATAATAAATGATGACGAAGCAACAAACTATCCAATTGAATTTTTGAATTAGTTGAATGTGCCCGGTCTACCACAGCACAATTTGCAACTCAAAGTCGGCTCTGTCATCATAATACTGCATAATTTGAACCAACTGAAACTGTGCAATGGAATTAGGTTGACGGTGAAGAAACTCATGAACAACGTCAATCAAGCCACCATAATCAAAGGCAAGTTCAAAGGCGAGATAGTTTTCATTCCAAGAATTCCGATGATACCTACCGTTTTTGCCATTCGAGTTCAAGTGTATTCAGTTTCCCGTTCGACTCGCATTCACCATGACAATCAACAAATCGCAAGGCCAATCGTTGCAAGTGTATGGCCTTAATCTCTTCAAAAGAGTTTCTTTCTTTAAATAGAGAGGCGCGACTTTCGAAAGGGACATTTATAATTTAATCAATTTTAGGCGGAACGAAGTTCGCCGGGTCAGCTGGTATTATAATATTGTAACATAATAATAACTACGCTCCTACAGCCCATTCCAAAGTGTCTTTTCATTCGGGGTTCGTGTCTGCGGTTAGTCTCCACAGTTCATGTCTACGATAAGAGACTGATAATATCACGGATAAGAGAGAATTATAACTGCAAGAAATGATTGTCATCTTGGAATTATTACATCAGAATTTTTATTGTTCCAGTGGTCGAAGAATTTGCTAGAAGTTTCTGGCTATCAGAAACTTCTGCTATATAAGGACAGATGGCGATCGAGACCAGGCAGTTGGTTCTGAACCGCACGAGGAGATGGGAGAAGTGATAACAGCCGAAGTAGTAATTTTGTGATAAATTGAAAGTTGAGAGTTAACAAGGAGAAGTAATTAGTTTGGATTTGTGAATTAAGCAATTGAAAGGAGATAAAGTGATTTGAGACGAAAGAGACCTTGTAAGGAAGGAGTTTGCGAAGAATAGTATAGTGTGAACTTGAATTGTTCTATAGACTAGAAAATAAAGAAATAATTTCACAGAATATCGTTTTATCTACTCGAGCCGTAGCTCGCATATTACATTGGTGTCAGAAGTGGGATAAAACTTATTCTGTGAACAACTATTTCCGTGGTGTGAAATTGCACAATAAAAAAAAAAAAAAAAAACATTTCTGTGTTGAGTTAATTAGTTGCGCAAAATGGGTCAACTAAAGGCAGAACTCAGTGGGGGAAAAGATGCTCTACTGATTCGTCTGGAAGAAGCAATAAAGCAGGAAGGAGAAAATCCGCATGACATAGAGTTTGACGTGGGAGAGGAACCAGCAAGTACAGTAGCCGACCCGGATATAACAAGTCTGCTCCTGCAACTTAAGTCAGTCATGGACGAACAAAGGAAAATAATGGAAGACCAAAAGAAGTCTCTGGAACTTAAGCTCGATGATCAAAAGAAAGCAATAGACGACCAAAAGAACTCTCTAGAACTTAAGCTGGACGAACAAAAGAAAGCAATGGACGAACAAAAGAATTCTCTAGAACTTAAGATGGACGAACAAAAGAAAGCAATGGACGAATTCTCTAGATGCTCTGGAAAGCAAACTTGATGAGCAAAACAAGAACTTGGAATCCAAATTCGAAGCGATCGAAGAGAAAATCGAGAAGGTCGAGACGCAACTCGAAAAAGTCGAAACTAGATTCGATGAAAACTTTGAGAAGCATGAAACTCAGTTCGGGAAGATAGAGACTCAGTTCGAAAAAGTAGAAAAGCAAGTCGAAAATCTTACTAAGGAACTCAGCAACGTGAAGAGACAGAAAGCACGGGAATATTCCACTGACGGTCTGAGAAGAAAGGAGATGCAGCCTCCTATCTTCGATGGTCAAACATCATGGCCAATTTATAAGAGGCAATTCGAAGCGGCCGCAATGACCAATAGCTGGGACGATGAAGAGAAGTCTATTGCACTCACGCTTGCACTGAGGGGTCCAGCTGCGGAGCTCTTGCAGACCATCCCGGAAGATAAACAGCAGAACTACGACTCTCTGGTTCAGGCTATCGAGATGCGGTTTGGGGATGAACACATGCAGCAGGTGTACAGGGTTCAGCTGCGTAGTCGAGTCCAGAAAAGGGGGGAAACGCTCCAACAGTTGCAAGCGGATATAGAGCGACTAGCCCATCTTTCATACCCTAAAGCCGGTGAGGAGCTTATCAACGAAATGGCGGTGGAAGCTTTTATTCAGGCCATAGAGGACAGACAACTGCAAATGGCTGTAAGGATGGCTGAAAAGCGAACACTCCCCGAGGCATTGGCATTCGCTTTGTCAATTAAGGCTGCGGACCAAGCATACCAGGGAATACACCGTGTCAGGGAAATGTCCATCGTGGAATGCTCATGCCAGAGAACAGCCGTCATGGATGAAGACAAAGCTCGCGGAAGTCAAATCCGTTGCTGGAATTGCAACCAAACCGGACACCTACAACGGCAGTGCAGAAGTGCACCTAGACGAGGAAATTGTCCACATAGGGGAAGTAGGAGAACCAGAGAGGAAGCATCCTGCCGGTCAGACTTCCCAAAACCAGCAGTCGGGAAATGCGTAAGGACCAACTTCGCGGGGCAGAAGTTGGTTACTGGAATCGAGGCCCCAGGACCACCATTCAAGTTTAGCAAACCAAACGGGATAACAAGACAGTGGAGGCATTAATCAACAAGAAGAAGTGCGTAGCCACCATCGACACAGGTGCCATCGCCTCCATTGTAAGAAGAGATATCGTTAGAAGCTCCTGGCTGCACAACACCAACAGCTACTGCCTGAAGACTGCAACAGGGGAAATGGCGAAGGTATTTGGAGAAGTTCGTCTTACGATTACTCTGGCAGGACTGACGTTCTCCCATGCGTTTTTGGTGGCAGATATATGCGACGAGTGCATCATCGGAGTAGACTTCATGAAAGCAAATGAAGTAATCTTGGACATCGGGATGCAAGTACTGAGGTATCGAAATGTGGAGATTCCGATGGTGTACGGAAACGAGAATGCCGTAACTCTCAAGACAGTCATCAGCAAAGACGAAGTTTTGCCGCCGTCTTCAGAGACAATCATTTGGACGAAGCTGGAAGGTGATCTTGGGAGCCACCGATTCTACATAGTAGAACCAGATCCAGAGAAGAATTCTCAAGACTACATCGTGGGAAAGACGTTAGTCGAACCAAAGAACACCATGGTTCCAGTGAGAGTTTTGAACACAAGACCACACACTGTCAAATTAAGGCGAGGGGAGGTGACTGGAAAATGCACGCCGATTACCGCCGTCGCAACAATATCTGAACGTGATGCTCCAAAACCTCTCCCATCACCTTAGACAGCGGAAACGAGAGAGACGATTCTCCAGTCCAGTGAGCTGAATCAGGAGCAGCGAACTATGGCAGAGAATCTTATCAATGAGTACGCTGATATATTTGCCTCGCAGGACGGAGAATACGGCCGAACACACCTGGTACAACATCGAATAGACACTGGTGATACTAGACCAATTCGTCAGCCTGCTAGGCGCCATCCATTGGCAAAGCAGACAGAAGTTGCAGAGATGGTGTCGGCAATGGAGAAAGAAGGTCTGATTGAAAGTTCCGAAAGTCCGTGGGCATCACCGGTTGTACTGGTTAAGAAGAAAGATGGCAGCACGCGGTTCTGCGTGGACTATCGGCAGCTCAATTACGTCACCAAGAAAGACAGCTATCCTCTGCCACGGATTGACGACACGCTAGACACACTATCAGGAGCCCGATGGTTTTCCACTCTCGACTTGAAGAGTGGCTACTGACAGGTACAGATCCATCCAGGAGACCGAGAGAAAACCGCCTTCACCGCAGGAAATGGGCAATGGCAATTCACGGTAATGCCATTCGGGCTGTGCAATGCTCCGGCGACTTTCGAGCGATTGATGGAATGTGTCCTGCAAGGTTTAACATGGAAAACCTGTTGGTATACTTGGATGATCTCATCGTCGTAGGAAAAACGTTTGCGCAACACCGAGACAATCTAAGGGATGTGTTTCAAAGGCTTCGAAGTGCCCACCTGAAGCTCAACCCCAAGAAGTGCGCCCTGTTTAGAGCGGAAGTCAAGTACTTGGGACACATAATTTCAGCGAAAGGAGTGAGAACCGATCCAGAGAAGGTCGAAGCGGTGAAAAACTGACCAGTCCCCAAAGACAAACACCAACTAAGGAGCTTCCTGGGCCTAGCCACCTACTACAGACGGTTCGTGAAGGATTTTGCCGCGATCGCAAAGAGCCTGCACCAGTTGACGGAAAAGGGGAAACAATTCAAATGGTCAGTTGAGTGCGAGAAGAACTTCAAGGCACTTAAACAACGGCTATGCGTTGCCCCGATACTAGCTTACCCCACTCCCGGGGAAACGTACATTGTGGATACAGATGCTAGTAATGTCGGGGTAGGAGCCGTACTCTCCCAGGTGCATGAGGGCCAAGAGAAGGTGGTTGCGTACTTCAGCAAGGTGCTCTCTAAGCCAGAAAGGAACTACTGCGTGACAAGGCGGGAACTTCTAGCTTTGATCTTGGCTACGAAGCATTTTCACAAATACCTCTATGGGAGGAAGTTCGTTCTTCGCACAGACCATGCAGCCTTAAAATGGCTATTACAGTTCAAGAGCCCTGAGGGTCAGGTCGCAAGATGGATCGAAAGGCTGCAAATCTACGACTACGAAATACAGCATCGTAAAGGAAAACTCCACTCTAATGCGGATGCACTGTCCCGGAGACCATGCAGAACGGATTGTAAACATTGTGCGCGTCAGGAAGAACGGGAGCTGGTTTCCATCCAAAGAATGAGAGCCGAACCTATCGCCGGCTGGAGCGTAGATGAGATCCGGAAGGCTCAGAAGGAAGACCCGGATATCGAGCCGATTCTGGCCTGGAAGGAGAACATGGAGAAACCGGATCATCAGAACATCTCTCACAGAAGCCCGATTTTAAAGGCATATTTTGCGCAGTGGGACTCCCTCCATGTCCAAGAAGGTGTTCTGAGAAGAAAATGGGAATCCTCCGACGGAAAGTCATTTGTAATGCAGCTTGTCGTACCGCGGACGAGGGTCAAGGAGGTGTTACAGGAAATGCATGGCGGGGCGTCCGGAGGCCACTTGGGAGTGAATAAGACGCTAGAAAAGGTACGAGAACGTTTTTATTGGTTAAAAGGAAGATATCGAAGACTGGTGCAGAAAATGCGACGTGTGTGCAGCTAGCAAGGGTCCGAGAATCAAAACTCGAGGTAAGATGCACCAATACAACGTGGGAGCACCTTTCGAACGAATCGCCATTGACATCGCAGGGCCCTTTCCGGAAACCGACAATGGTAATCGGTATATACTCATAGTAATGGACTACTTCCGTTTCCGATCCCTAACCAGGAAGCCAGAACCGTGGCGGAGCAGATCGTCTACAATTGGGTGAGCAGATTCGGTGTGCCCTTGACATACGCCGTTCAAAATCTTGTTTGGTGGAGTAGCTCGGTTACCCAGTGAGGTGAAATTTGGATCTCCTACCAATGAGCCCAGAAATGAAGAAGAGTACATGGCGGACCTTAGGGAAAGGCTTAGGGACATACACCAAAGGACCAGAAGCCAGATTAAGATAACGAGCGACCGCATGAAGACCAGGTATGATGTCAAGGCAACAACGTCAGGATTCCAGGAAGGAGATCTGGTGTGGCTGTATAATCCCCATCGCCAAAAGGGGAAATCACCTAAGTTGCAGCAGAACTGGGAGGGTCCCTACAGAATAATAACCCGCATCAACGATGTTGTCTACCGCATACAGCGAGGACCAAGGGCCAAAATGAAAGTGGTTCATGTGGACCGACTGAGTCGATACAATGGCCGAAATGAGGATGCACTTGTTCGGGACGAACACGTCTAAGAGGGGGCAGTGTAGCATAATAATAACTACGCTCCTATAGCCCATTCCAAAGTGTCTTTTCATTCGGGGTTCGTGTCTGCGGTTAGTCTCCATAGTTCATGTCTACGATAAGAGACGGATAATATCACGGATAAGAGAGAATTATAACTGCAAGAAATGATTGTCATCTTGGAATTATTACATCAGATTTTTTTTTGTTCCAGTGGTCGAAGAATTTGCTAGAAGTTTCTGGCTATCAGAAACTTCTGCTATATAAGGACAGATGGCGATCGAGACCAAACAGTTGGTTCTGAACCGCACAAGGAGATGGGAAAAGTGATAACAGCCGAAGTAGTAATTTTGTGATAAATTGAAAGGAAATAAAGTGATTTGAGAAGAAAGAGACCTTGTAAGGAAGGAGTTTGCGAAGAATAGTATAGTGTGAACTTGAATTGTTCTATAGACTAGAAAATAAAGAAATAATTTCACAGAATATCGTTTTATCTACTCGAGCCGTAGCTCGCATATTACAATATAATCTACTTTCACAAGTATATTCTTAATTCACTTGGTACTCATACCTTGTTCCATGATCGTTGAACTGTCGTATGTAGATTTAGATTTAGATTTAGAGATTATGTATTTATTATTCTTATTAACGATAGCTTTTTCGTGTAGCACTCACATTCCGGATATACACCTTTAATTACGAAAATGTACTTTCAACATTACTTAGATACTGAACAGCAATTAGATTCGAATAGAATGCCACTCCCAAACTATTTATATGATTCATACATTTCGTTTCCAAGTATTCAACATTAGTAGATCTTGCGTCGAAACAACCATTGTCGGTCTGCCATAGCCGTATTGATTTAATTATTGCCGTGGCTAAAAATTCAGAATAACCAGCCATTCCGCAAAACAAGCCTATGGAATGATATAAAGAGAATTGTGTATTAGGGTTATAGAATAGTAGGTAAATATTTATTACACTCACTCTGTTCCATAAATAAGTCACGATAGTCATCGGGAACACCCCATTGCAATAAAATACGGTGCTCCATGAAGATATCGGAACACTTTTCGCCAATGATAAAATCAATTGATTGATTGATTGGCAGGTAGTTGGAACATCTTTTTAGCAACATGAGCAGTAGAAATAACAACCTGTAATAAATAATAAGAAATGTTATCTTATATATATATATTTTTTTTATAATTCGCGCGCCAAAAGGAATATGAAGACCTTTATACTGTTACAGAGCACGGGCTTTTAGGAAAAAAAAGGGGAAGAGGAACATAGGAAGGAATTCCACATTCGTGTCGTTCAGCTTATAAACGAATCCCTATATTTGACAGGACGACCGAAGTTAGGGTTTAGGGTGAACTGATGTGCGTTCGAAGCATGTCGCATAATGCAGGTGAAATTTTGAAGGGGTGGAATGCAACTGGCTATTTCGCTGGAGCATTTTTCGTAGAAAAAAACGTTAAAACAGGGAGAGACATGAGACATTTCTCCGATGTTCAAGTGAATGTATAGCATTCACAATATCTTTATCACCTATAAGTTTTAACGCGCGATTCGGTACCCTATCAAGAATGTGCAGAACGGTCTTGGGTGCACCAGACCAAATATGGGCGTTATATTCCAGCTTAGGGCGGATGAATGCCTTATAAATTGAGGCTAGATCGGACGGGTTAAAATATTTCTTGCACCGTTTAAGGAATCCTAGATATTTTGCCGCATTTTTGGCGACTTCAAAAATGTGATTGTTCCATCGAAGATGGTTATTAATATACATACCGAGAATGGCAAGTCTTCCGGTTTCAATGATGCAAGTACCATCCATGAATAATGAGGGTTTTGGCTTCGCTTGAGACATTGAGTTTTGGAAGCATTAAATTCCACTCTGTTGGTTAAACCCCATTTGATTGTGCTATCCAGGTCGGAATTTAACATACGTTGCCGTTCCCCTTCTACGGCCGAAGAGCAAGGACGTGAGTTAGGGTACGAATATGAAAAACTGAGGGTACTGTCATCAGCGAAGGAATGGATTGGATTAGAAGTTGCATACAAGAGATCATTTATAGAAATAAGAAAGAGCGTCGGAGACAAAACAGAGCCTTGGGGAACACCACTTTTATATGGTGAATTGCAGACTTGAAGTCATCCAAGACTACTTTGTATTGAATGTCCCGAAAGGTAATTTCTAGAGAGAGTCTCATCGACGCGATATGCACGCATTTTCGACAAAAGAGCCTGATGCCAAACTCTGTCAAATGCCTTTGAAATATCAAGCGCAACCAGGAAATCTTCAAAAGACACTCGGTATCGGTATCAAGTAGTGTAGCACTCATACCGCACTAAAACCACCGGTGAATCAGGACCAATCTATGAAAGATTTCTTTCTTAATTTATAAATCGCATTGGGGGAAGTTTAAAGTATAACACTCTCCCATAGCTTTTAGACCATCAGCTCATGAGGCTTGGTTCTTCGGAGATTACCGAACATTATTTCGTACATTTAAGACGGTCTCCATTTCGAAGTTGGTATGACTTTGCAGTCGCTGATTGTGTGATACAGCGTGTTTTTTAATCACTTCTGTAACCATTTCAATTTGAAGGTCACGATGTAGATCGCTATTTCTTATATACCAAGGAGCATTCATTATTCCATGAAGGACTTTGCTTTGGAATTTTTGGATGGGTTCAGCATTTGTTTTCTTTATACAGCCCCATAGTTGGATACCATATGTCCAAACGGGTTTCAGTACTTGCTTATATAACATTAATTTGTTCTGGATAGATAGGTCAGAGTTCTTTCCTAGTAATCAGTACATTTTTCTGTACTTCAAGTTAAGTTCTTCTCTTTTCTTTTTGCTGTGCTCTTTCCATTTAAGCTTTGCATCCAAGGTCATTCTAAGGTATTTGGCGGTATTGGAGTAAGGTACTGTTGTACTGTTTATACAAATTGGAACATTGTTTATGTTTTTGTTTGTAAAGTTTATATGCGTCGATTTTGTTTCGTTTAATTTGATACGCCATTTTTGCGTCCAATCACTAACTTATCGACTGCATTTTGCAATTTTTGAGTAGCCTTCGTAACGGATTTATCTGGCACCAATATTGCAGTATCATCAGCAAAGGTGGCCATGATAGCGTTGATGTCCACTAGAATATCCCTTGTATATAACAGATACAGGGTTGGTCCTAGGACACTTCATTGTGGTACACCGGCTTCAATTTCCTTTAGTTCCGAGTAATTTTTGTCGTACCGTACTCTAAGAGTACGGTTCGTAACGTAGGATTTCAGTACTTCATAGTACTGCCTGGGGAGGTCCCTATGCAGTTTGTACTCAACTCCCAAGTGCCAAACCTTGTCAAAGGCTTGAGCAACATCTAAGAAAATAGCAGAGCAAACTTGTTTTTCTTCAAGTGCCTTTTCCACAACATCTGTAATTCGATGCACTTGGTCTATCGTGGAATGTTTATTTCTAAATCCAAACTGATGGCTCGGAATTAGTCCAATCTATTATTTTGCTAAGCCTTTTCAGGAGTAGTTTGTCGAAAACTTTTGCCATGATTGGTATAAGCGATATTGGTCTGTAAGATGTTACTTCTGTTGGTGGCTTACCTTGTTTAGGTATAACAATGACTTCTGCAATTTTCCAATGATGTGGCACATATCTTAGTTTAAGGCATGCGTTTATTATAAATTGAAGTTTCTTGAAGGCTATTGAAGGCATTTCTTTCAAAACCTGAGCAGTTATTAGATCGTACCCTGGTGATTTTTTGTTAGACAACTTATGTTGACACATGCTTCTTACTTCTTTGAGCGTGACAAAAGGTATTTCACATTCGTCGTTTCTATCAACAAACTGTAAGGGATCTATAGCTGTGTTTGCTGGTAATGGCTTAAAAATATTCGCGAGATGTTCACCGAAGAGATCAGCCTTTTGTTTCGGGTTTCAGATCCATTTACCATCTTGAGATTTTATTGGAGGGTTTTGTGCCTGAGGTCTTTTTAGGCGCTTAGCTACTTCCATAAGGAGTATTCGGTAGAAGCATCCGTCGTCAGACTTTTCAGGAATCTACTAAGTGAATCATTTTTGAACTCACAGATTCTTTTTTTTTTCATTCGTTGTTAAGACGGTTAAAAACTGCCTTATCATCTGGGAATCTCGTAGTTTGCCATTTTCTTCGAGCTCTTCTTTTTTCCAATATCAGCTCCTTTATTTCGACAGGATATTTTATTTCTGTTTCTCTCGAGTTCGAAATAGTTGGAGTACTTTCTTCTGCAGAATATTGCACATCAGCAATAAATTGTTTTACTTCATGATCAATTTGTTCAATTGTTTGCATAGGGGATCTTAGGTTTATAAAACTGTGAAGTTTGTCTCTGAATTCGTTCCAGTTTGTTTCTCCGAAGTGGTGGAGAGATTGGTTCCACTTCTCGGTGAGATATGCCATCAAATCACCAGTGGACCCGTTGCTATGAAAACGATACTGCCGGTTATTAAGGAGTTTTCGTGAATCTAGATATTTCATAAGCTGACGATTTATCAGCGTTTCCATGACCTTGGAAAGAAGGGACGTAAGTGCAATGGGTCGGTAATTGGACAGGGAGGAAGGTTCTCCTTTTTTAGGAATGGCCTGGACAAATGCTGTTTTTCATCTACTCAGAAAGAGCCCTGAAGAGTAACTATGGGGTGATACCCCTCTTCAAAACTATGGTGTGATACCATCTGAACCAGAGGATTTGTGTATGTTAAGACCTTTGAGTACTCCTGTAACTGTACGAGTGCGAAAGTGGACTTGTCTCATGGAAAATTTGACGCTCTCAAATACAGGTGGAGACAAAGAATTATCTGGCAGCGTGGAGTTGGCTGCAAAGTGAGCAGCAAGCAAATTGGCTTTGTCTAAGGAGCTGACAGCTGGAACGTCATTGTAAATGAGCGTGGGGATGGCAGACGAGGCGGAATTTTTAATATTTTTGGCGAATGACCAACAATTTTTACTATCTTTGGGACATTGTGGGATTTTTTGCCTCAATTCTTGGTCATGTAAGAATTTTACACGTCGAATATGGGCATTGCAGTCTTTTCTGGCTTGCTTAAACTTCTTTCAGTTTTCCTCAGATTTTGTTGAGAAATAGAGCTACCTACAATATATTCTTAAATAGGTATGTACATATGTAGGTACTTGATGTATGACATTAACTTACAGGTTGTAGACAGTTAATGAAAATAACTTGCTTATCTGAAGAGGTTGCTAATTGCTATATAATGAGACTGATCGAGCCCATTGGAGGTCGGGAAAATTAAAATCCCCCAGTATTAAAACGGTGTAGCGATGATCAACAACATTAAGCAAAGAATCGAACGCGTTTTTAGTGCAGCTACTATCGTCAGTCGCAATACAAATCGTTATACAATATCCTTCCTTTTTATTGAATTTAACCAAAAAGTTCGGCATAATACAGGGAAACCTTCGAAAGTTGGCCAACTTGTGAGGGAAAATTGTTATTCATTTTATTTTCATTCATTTCTGTCACATATTATCCACTTTTCGCAGGTTTCACTGTAAATTGAAATACATGCGTCAATTTCATAGATTAACTTAATATTATGGTGTAGGTGCATATGTGGAGGGAAAGTTATATTCTTCCTTTGCACAAAGGAAAGGGCGATAAGCGAAACTGCGATAACTACCGTTCTGTCAAGCTGATGTCAAACACCATGAAGATCGTTGAGCGGGTATTAGATGGCCAACTGCGGAAAGTAATATGGCTGTCTGATGACCACTGTGGGTTTGTCTCGGGTAAATCAACAACAGATGCAATCCAAAGTATAAGGATCATAATGGAAAACATAGTGATTCCTTAAAGAACTTGCTGATTTTGAAAAAGCCTTTAATAGACAACCAAAAGATCTCTTATGGGTGGGGCTATGGGTGGATCTCTTATGGGTTCCCAATCAAACTCGGTGTACACCAGGGAAGCGTCCTCAGTCCTTTGCTATTTATTGCACTCCTTGATTATCTGCTTGAAGGAAAAGTGACGGACCCCTAAGTGCATCAGTTATTCTTTGCTGACGATGGACCTACGAGTATCATAAGTGAAGATTAAACGTCCCTGCAACGAGCACTTGATGTATGGGTGTATGTTTTGGAGGGAAATGGGTACCGTATTAGTTAAAAAAAGACAGAGTATCTGTGCTGGTCGTTCTCTGTCCACACTATCCTCTAAAGGTTCAAATATCTACGATCTATGATAATCGCGTAAGCGTAATGTGAATGAAGTGGCGGGAAACTCTGCAATCTTCTGTGACCGAAAAATGTACCCTAAACTGAAAGCAAGCCTCTGCACCGCAGTTGTATGTCTGGCGCTCACATACGGTTCACAATGCTGGACAATGTACAAAAAGTATGAGGGCAAATTAACGGCAGCTGAGATGAAGATGCTTCGCATGACAGCGGGAGAAACAAAGCTTGATAGAATAAGAAGTTCAAAGACTCGAGGAAGCTTTCATGTAAAAGAATCCATCACAAGTAAGATAGAGCACGACCGGCTCAGTTGGTATTGTCATGTTCAAAGGAGAAATCGTTCGAACCCCGTCAAAAAGGCAATATCAATCAACGTTCCTACACAGTCGCGCAAAAAAGGCAGCCCAAAAAACAACTGGATCACATAAATACGAAAACACCAGCATTTGATTGGCCTCAGTGACAAAGTGATCCGAAACGGGGAAGTCTGCCGGTAATTCCTGAGATCAAACCGGCAAACCTCACAGGCGGAACAGTAGGGATGCAGTAAAACGGGAGGGTTGTGATCCTTCTACTCCGGATCATAACTTCGCCATAAGGAAAAGAAGATATAAGATCCAGGGAAGTGAGAATTCCATCCAGAATACATTCACACATTTTTAAATATAAAAATACTTACTGATGTGTTTTATGATATCCATATGATGGTGCACTGGATGTCATCATTGTTACACACTTACTACTAATTACACAGGATTTAGTTGATCCTAACTGAGCCATACATTTATCTATAATAAAAAGTAATAAACAGTGTTCAGTATACAGCGCTAAAAATGCATATTTACCTGAATCAATTGTATTCGGCAATCCCGTATCCACAATCCATTCGTACTCGAGAAAAGTGTCGTTAGTCTTCACTACATCCAAGTGTCGGTACTTAATTGTGCGCTGCCATACTTCAGAGTTTTCTGAAATACTTTCTAGGACTAAAAAAGTTTTAAAACATTTAAAACACTGCAATGAGGGAACAGACGTCGTTTGCTCACTCATTTCGCCGTATACTGAAACATTTCGAGTCTGGCCGGCACTCTTCAAAACTTTCAGATACTCCAAAGTTTTCCAATAAAATTCATTTCGATCTCCGTCGCTTGCGCGCAGAAGGTGGTTTGCTTAACAATTTTTTTTTTTTTTTGTTTTTTAATCGAAATTATTTGATAAAAAAAACTATACGAACAATTGTTTATACCTGATAGTAATTTGTAGGCTAAATTTAAACCAAAGTACACATCCCTAGGTAGAGAATTTGCATCTCTATAGTTATCCAAGAGTTGTGTTAAACTTTTCACCATGTCGGTGCACATCCCGGGAGATTTTATCAGGCAGAGGGCCAACCAAACAACCAAACAGCGACTTAGCATTTCAACTATTCCGAGAGGCAAACACTGAATGAAAGACAAATAAGGAACGTACCGACGCGCACGCATTTCTCTCGGAGGAAGGATAATTGAAATGAATTTGCTCCTAATAAATTTAATGATTTTCACGCTCAACAAATGATGTTTTCTTCGACAGCTTACTGACAATTTAGCTTGTGTTGTTGTTGTAGTCTATTCATGGAATTGTGTGCACACGTAGGAGTATCTTTAAGTAGAGCTCAGTTCCGGGATATTCATGTGGTGAAGTAATGGATTGAATTTTTAAATGGTACGAGATTTACATCTGTATCTACAGAGCTGCTCCAGTTTGCTCTTTGTGCCTTATTAATGATATTTTTCATGTAAGTCCATATCGAGAAATGCATCCTATCCCAATGCTTGGCGTTTACATTTATGACTTTCGCTGACATCATATACGAGTTGCATGTTCTATTTGTGCTCGCAATGGCTGTGAAGTGCTTTTGTTACCCTGAGACTTCCTTTCAGAGAATGCATGCTAAAAGCAATGGTTAGTGGTTTGATTTCACTGCACCTTCCTGCGTCAGAAATACTCGTATAAAGTGATATTTCGACGAAGTGAAAGAAACAAGGAAGAAAATGGTAATAATAGAATGTTCTCCCACTTTTATTCAGCGTTTGAGTGACATATTCAACTTTGGACGTAGAAATAATGGTGCTTAGGATTCCAAGAAAGTTTGTTTAATGCATTCATCGCGTTTGTACAACGTTTTCAGGTGAAGAAAAGTAAGCACCATTAAAATGTTTTATGCATCTTGTGCTAGATACGAGTATGATTGTAAAGTTAAACCGATAAAAGTTTATTTCACGTAAGTAAGTATGTACGAGAACAATACACTACAAATAAAATACTCTTCAAGCACATATTCACTTTCATAATATGCTTAGCTATATTATATAAGAATTTCCGGAGTCAAAAAACGCGAAACATATACTGATATGTGCAGCAACATATTGTTTGGTTGAATTAATTTAAACGGATGACTTTACGCAATAGCACGTTCTACCATCATGAAGCTCAAGAAAAAATTAAATTCGATGAGGGATTGTTTCTACTAGGGCACTCTTCCTTGGATCCAGCATCCAGGTCGAACTACTTACGAGGGTGGGTCAATAAGTCCCTGAAAATTAACACAAATTATGTCGTCACATTAAATTAAAATTTTTTTTGTCAAGAATCATCTTTCAAAAGAACGCACCCAAATTTTCAGACAGATCTGTCAAATAGTTTTGTTGTGGCAGCCATTTTATATAGACGCCTACTAGCATTTTCGTTAAAATGGAAAAAAGTGAATTTCGAGTGCTCATTAAAAACTACTTTTTGCGAGAAAAAACTATCAGGCAAACCAAACAAAAGCTTGACAAATATTATGGGGACTCTTCACCATCGATTGGAATCATTCACCACTGGTTTACTCAATTTCGGTGCGGTCGTTCAAGCACAAGTGACGCCGAACGTTCTGGTTGCCCAATTGAGGTCACCACACCAGAAATGGTCGACAAAATCCATGGTTTGATAATGGACGATCGGCGAGTGAAAGTGCGCGAACTTGAAGATGCCACAGGCTTATCACATGGCTCAGTGATTTCGATTTTATATAAATATTTGGACGTGAAAAAACTTCCGCAAGATGGGTGACGCGTTTGCTCACAATCGACAACAAACGCATTCGTTTGACAACTTCAAAGGTGTGTTTGGAACTTAAAACCAACAAGGCGGTCGGACTTGACGGTATTCCCGCAGAGCTCTTACGAGCAGCGCCAACAACATCGGCTGAGCTTCTGCTTCCACTTATAGAGAGAGCTTGGGAAGCCGAGAACTTTCCTGACGAGTGGAAAAGGGAATGATCGTCAAGCTAGGTAGCTTAATGGAGTGCGGAAACTGGAGAGGTATTTGCGTGCTGCCTGCTGTAGCTAAGATAATAGCTAAAATCATCCTGGAGCGAATCAAACAACATCTCGAAGACACACTCGATGCCGAACAAGCAGGTTTCCGCTCTGGATCCTCCTGTGTCGACCACATCAACACCCTGCGGATTATCATCGAACAGTGCGTTGAATATCGATTGCCACTTCACCTGCTGTTCATCGATTTTGAGAAGGCGTTCGATAGTTTTAACAGGGAGTTTATTTGGCGTGCCTTACACAGGAGAGGTATTCCTGCTAAATTAATTGCTATTGTCAAAGCTACTTACGAAGGGTCCAAATGTCACGTTCTGCACACAGGAAGGTTGTCTGAGGAATTTGAGATTCAAAGTGGGGTAAGACAAGGCTGCATTCCTATTGGTGATTAGCGATGTGCTTCGTGCAGCTTTGTCGACGGGAAACGGAGGAATTCGATGGACTCTCACATCCCAACTTAAACATCTCGACTACGCTGATGACGTATGCTTACTCTCTCATAGAATTATGGACCTCCACCAAATGACAGCAGATGTGGAGAGGGAGGCTGGCGTCGTCGGGCTGAAAATTAATACCGCAAAAACTAAAATTATCAGTCTTGGAACGAACTCATCGGCTCAAATATACATTGCTGGACAACCGGTAGAGAGAGTAGAGGATTTCCAGTATCTTGGGAGTATTGTCTCGACCGATGGTGGAACCGAACTGGATATAGCCAACAGAATCGCCAAAGCAAAGTCCGCGTTCGGGATGTTGTCCAAAATATGGCGAAGCAATGCAATCAGTTTGAACACCAAGCTAAGACTGTTCCGCTCCAACGTTGAATCCGTGCTGTTATATGGATGCAGCACGTGGAGAGTGACCACGGCTATCACTAGAAAGCTGCAAACGTTCTTTAATAGGTGCCTGCGCAACATCTTAAGGATTTTCTGACCCAATCGTATCTCTAACGAACATCTTTACGAGAGAACGGGTCAGGAACCAATAGGCACAACCAACCAACGACGGAAGTGGCAGTGGATTTGTCACACGCTCCGAAAGGGTGACAGCTCCATAGCGAACCATGCTATGCAATGCAACCCCTTAACTCAGGACGGCAGATGACCTGGTGGTCCAAGGAGAACATGGCGCAGAGCAGTCGAGAAGGAAGCACGGCAGTTGGGGAAAAGCTGGGGAGAGCTGAGACACATTGCCAGAAACCGTACACGATGGCGCGTAGGCGTAGTCGAGGCCTTAGGACCCACAAGGGGATATAGGACATAAGTCAAGTCAAGTGTGTTTGGCGATGTTCCAGAAAAATTCGGCTGAGTTTTTGCGCCGTTTCGTAATCGTGGATGAAACCTGGATTTACCACAGAAAACACACCAGAAACCAAGGAACAGTCAAAACAATGGACTTCTCCTGGTGAATCGAAGCCGAAGAAGGCTAAGGCGGGTTTGTCAGCAAACAAGATCATGGCGACAGTTTTTTGGGATGCGCGCAGTGTTATTCACATCGATTACCTTGAAAAGGGTAAAACGGTCACCGGCGCATATTATGCAGAGCTGCTGGATCGATTCCAAGCCGATTAGAAGCAAAAACAGCCGCATTTGGCGAAGAAAAAAGTTCTTTTTTCACCAGGACAACGCATCGGCGCACAAGTCCGCAGTCGCAATGGCAAAATTGCATGAGTTATTCATCCAACATATTCCCCAGATTTAGCCCCCTGCGATTATTTCTTGTTTCCAAACATGAAGAAATGGCTCGGAGGTAAGAGATTTGGGTCGAATGAAGAGGCCATCGCTGAAACAAACGCTTATTTTGAGGGATTCGAGAAATCGTATTATTTGGAGGGCATCACAAAATTGGAGAAACGTTGGATGAAGTGTATAGAGCTAAAAGGATACCGAAAAGAGTGTTCCTTATTTCATTTTTCAGGGACTTATTGACCCACCCTCGTACTTACTGATATGCGCGTGAGCTTTTAAAAAAATATATCAACTCTTTTCATTCGGAAATAGATGAATTGGGTGAATGAATTGGAGACATAGAGGACGTTGCTTGGTGACCTTGAATGTCCTTGCTTTTGAGAATATGAACCAAACTTACCATTTTTTAAATAGGAATGGGTACGTTTGAGATAGTCGTCGAAAGTGCATGGAAAAATAATTATCTTTTACAGCATACAGTATAACAATACCGTTTTTCTGTGATTATTTTACAAACGATCTTAGATTTCAGTCGATAAAGTCAAAGATTTCGGGTTCATATAGGACAATAAACTTAAAGCTCTATACTGCTCGTTGGTCAGACCGTATTTGGAATATAATAGGTGGGTCATCTGCTGGTTTCTTTTTAAATTGTTATTTTGACACTGACAGCTCTTGTTTTTATAATTTGCGCGTGCCAAAGGCGATATAAATACCCTTCTATTATTTCATAACACGGACGTTTTGGGAAAATGGAGAATGGACAGAGAGAAAGAAAGATTGATGTATTTGTTTGAAACTCAGGTGGTATGATTCACAGTATTTTTTGTCCGTCCTCCTGATGTAATCATCACGATCAAGTTGCATTTTCAGCCAAATAACTTGCAGGTTGGAATGCTAAAGTCAGAATAAAAACCTCCAAATATTAATAAAAGATAATTACAGGCTGACCGTAAATTTGCACTGGAACAATAAATTTTGAGCGGTAAAAGCCAACAACTCCAATATGTTCCCGCAAATAAATAAAATATTTCAGAAAAATAATATATCAACTACCTTCCGTATATTAAGATCTTTCGAACGACGAACAACGAACATATATGTGCTTGTAACAGCAGGCATAGATCCAGAGAATGCAGTCGAGGATGACAACTTCTTTTTGATAGAAGATTCGCAGGAGAAAGTAGAGGCGATAGGAGCGACTTTCCAGGAAGTGTAAAACTTGAATGATACCATTAGCCCGAACCACGACCTGGAAAATCGCGTTTTTGTGCACAACTTCTACCTTCGAAATGATGTAGAGCACTGGCGATCCGAGAACATAGGTTTTACCGAGTTTAATGACAAAAACATGGCAAATAATGTCATCGCCGATGAAAGGGTACATTGAAGGTGGAGCTCCAAGCGATCTTCGACTCATTGAGAAGGAAAAAATCTGTGGGAATCGACGGAGTATTGAACATTGTGCTTTGACATCTGCTTCTAGAAGAGGTTGACATTTACACCGAATAATGCACATTATCCAGCGCACTGGAAAACAGCAGTGATACAGTCCATCCCCAAAAGGGGTAAGGACACTTCCAATCCGGCAAATCACCGGTCGATAAGTCTCCTTTCGGACATCAGCAAGGTATTCGAAAAAAAAAAAATCAATAGAGCCCTGATTAAGTGGACTGAGGACAATAAAACTAATTCCGGATACCCAATTCGGTTTTAAGACGGGACCTGATACAATCCATGCCGCGTCTAAACTGGTATCGAATATCCAATGGAACAAAAGCAAGAACCAATGCACGGGTGCCTGCCTACTCTTTAACAAATTCACCAGTCTGGGCATAAGCAAACCGCCGCTGTACATACTTAGCAACATGCTTACCAGTAGACATGGCAATGCGACTTCTGTTGGGACATTTGAAATTAAAAACAGTCTGCAACAGGGTGCGGTTAATTGCCGATCTTCTTCAACATTTACACGAGCGATCTCATAGGACCTCTTCACCACGCTATAGCGTACTCAGATGACTTGATTGCATACAGATCGGGACCAAAGATCGAGGTTACAGCAATTATCTTACAACGTGACTTCGATAAGATTCGGCGATATTGCGATGACTGGAAGCTGAAGATCCACTTGCAGAAATCGGAAACCATTCTTTTCAAGACCCCGTTGTCTGGGGCCTCTAGGGATACTAGAAACAACTGGCGAAAGTTAGCAAACAGGGACCGCACGAGCAGCCAATGGCATGTCGAAATGTAAGTGAGATACCTTGGGATCTGGCTAGACCAATATTTGTATTTTAATAAACGTATAGATGGTGCGCTGACTACAACCAAAGATGTGTTTGCCCTTACAAAGATACTTTTTTATAGCAAGCAAATCAATGCAAGGGTGAAAGTAATCTGCTATCAAATGAATGTCCCGTGTGGGAGCAAGCTTGTTGGAAAAGATTCGGGTGAAGAGGGCTTGCCTTCGGGCTTGTCTTCAGTTGTACAGAACACTAGAGTTCCAGTACATAAAATTCCATCGCAATGAGGTCCTCTACAGCAAGGCTAACTTAATAAGGGTGGATAATTTCGTGATCAAGCTAATTCGAAGGCACACTGCAAGAGCAATGAGCTCGATAAACAACATGATCTCCGGGGCTTATTAAGCCAATTACAAATACCACGAGAGGGTGTGCCTCAACGGCCTTGTCCCCCCAGAGGCATTCCTCTATCTGGAAAAGAAAGGTTTGATCCATGACAAATTGGCGGTGACGCTAATCTTCCATGTTGCTCGGACAGCTACAGATAGGTGGCTCAACTATGACAGAGACGTTAGTTAAGCTAGTTTTAAATGTTTTTCTATCTAGCAAGTAAATAATATTGAATTGAATAATAAAAAAATGCATTGGCCATATATAGGGCCAGCTCTAGCTTCTTGCTACCATTAGCGCTGTGCGCCACACGAAGGATCATTTTTCGATTGAGAGAAGCTTCTAATGTACCTAGATACAGGAAACATAAAATCTCATTTTCGACCAAAATATCCCCTTTTAATAATGATGGCTTAATTGTAGAGAAAGTTATAGGTATTTATTTTGTTAAAGTGATGTTTTTTTGAAAAGCGGCTTTCAAAAATTGTTGCATTTGTATGGCGTCGGATTTCAGAAAGTTCATATATACAAATTTCATCAGCTCAAAATTTAGGACACAAAAATTGGTGCCGTATAAGTGGACGCACAGATGAATCGACTGGACATATATACTCGTGCATTCGAAAGTCAATCATAATTTACTATTTTTGTATTTGTCTAAATTAATATATCTATGAGATAGGATATACAAAAAATATCTTTTAATATACCCTTTATTTTCTAAAAAATAAACAAATAAATATTTTTGCGCTAACAGACCTCCCACACGATTGGTTTGGATCTACAGTTTTATGCCATTTTCGAAGGGCAATTTTTCGATTGAGAGGAGCTTTTCATGAAAATTTTATTCTCGGATGTTTGTTAGATGGATATAAGCTTAATGGAATTCGAAGCAATACAAGTGGAAAAATTGTTAATTTCCACCTACAGACATGACAACTTTTAAGAAAATGCCATTTCTTTTTCATTATTTTTGCCAGAAACTGCAAAATATTGTCCAGATAAATTATGTAGATGTTGACTTTCTCTCTATCCATGCAATATATCATACATTACCGCACCCACTTTTAGGGGGCGTTTTCTTAAAAAAAAAACATACATTTTCTCTCGCGAACATCTGCCAAACTGATGTTTGATACCATTGAATCTGTTTTATGATTTTGGCAACGTTACGCTAACTTTATTAGGGCTGAGTTAAATGATGGTGGATAGGTTATCATACGATTCATTCTAGACGGATTGTAACTTTCCTGTATGTTTTTTTTTTTTAATATTTTATTAAAAAAAACTATTTTTACGACTTGTCACTATTTATTTCCGAAATTCAAGGCTTAACCACCACCGTAAATAGCTGTGATAAATAAAATTTGGATTTTTGAAGAAATCGTCCCAAAAAGTAGGCATGACATAAATTATAGAAAATGTGGGCGTCCACATAATAAGTTTTCATTACTTCGTTAAAGAGTTAAAGCAGTGTACTAGTAAGCGATTTTGGTTAAAACAAACTTCCAGCCCCACAGCTAAGAAGAGAGACAGAAAATCACCTCGCTATTACCACAACTCTGTCTTCCGAGAAAACATTTTCTAGATAAAGAAAGTTATCAACTTTCCCAAATAGACTTCCAGCAAGACAATGCTTATTTGGTTGGTGGAGCACGAATAACTGTGACAACAATCTTGTCGCATCCCGATTTGGAATACAAAGTCTTCCGATACCTACATAACTGTTGTACATTCCAGTTGTCAGCTCCTTAGACAAAGCCAATCTGCTTGCTGCTCACTTTGCAGCGAACTTGCACGCTGCCAGATAATTCTTTGTCTCCACCTATATTTGAGAGCGTCAAATTTTCCATGGGACAAGTCTTAACATACACAAATCCGCTGGTTCAGATTGTATCACCCGATAGTTTTGAAGAGGGGTATCAACCCATAGTTACTCTTCAGGGCTCTTTCTGAGTAGATGAAAAACAGCATTTGTCCATGCCATTCCTAAAAAAGGAGAACCTTCCTCCCTGTCCAATTACCGACCCATTGCACTTACGTCCCTTCTTTCCAAGGTCATGGAAACGCTGATAAATCGTCAGCTTATGAAATATCTCGATTTACGAAAACTCCTTAATGACCAGCAGTATAGTTTTCGTAGCAACAGGTCCACTGGTGATTTGATGGCATATCTCACCGAGAAGTGGAACCAATCTCTCCACCACTTCGGCGAAACCAAGATGGTTGCGCTTGATATTTCAAAGGCATTTGACAGAGTTTGGCATCAGGCTCTTTTGTCCAAAATGCGTGCATATGGCGTCGATGAGTCTCTCCTTCAATGGATTAGAAATTACCTTTCGGAGCGTTCAATACAAGTTGTTTTGGACGCCTTCAAGTCTGCAATTCACCAAATAAATGCTGGTGTTCCCCATGGCTCTGTTTTGTCTCCCACTCTCTTTCTTATTTTTATAAATGATCTGTTGCCTGCAACTTCTAATCCAATCCATTCCTTCGCTGATGACAGTACCCTCAGTTTTTCATATCCGTTCCCTAACTCACGTCCTTGCTCTTCGGCCGTAGAAGGGGAACGGCAACGTATGTTAAACACATTAAATTCCAACCTGGATAGCACAATCAAATGGGGTTCAACCAACAGAGTGAATTCTAATGCTTCCAAAATACAATGCTGTCTTCTGTCTCTCAAGCGAAACCAAAACCTTCAACCGTTAACAATGGATGGTAGTTGCATCATTGAAACCGAAAGACTTGCCATTCTCGGTATGTGTATTAATAACCATCTTCGATGGAACGATCACTTATTCGAGATCGCCAAAAATGCTGCAAAATGTCTAGGATTCCTTAAACGGTGCAAGAAATATTTTAACCCGTCCGATCTGGCCTCAATTTATAAGGCATTCATCCGCCCTAAGCTGGAATATAACGCCCATATTTGGTCACCCAAGACCGTTCTGCACATTCTTAAGAGGGTACAGAATCGTGCGTGATAGAGACATTGTGAATTCTTGAATATCAGGAAAATGTCTCATGTCTCTCCCTACTTTATCGTTTTTTTTTATACAGAATGCTCCAGCGAAATAGCCATCCGCAATACGCGTCATGCTTCGAATGCACATCAGTTCACTTTAAGCCCAACTTCGGTCGTACTGTCAAATATTCCTTTATAAGCCGAACGTGGAATGATCTTCCAAGCTCTGTATTTCCCCACCACTTCAACCTTCAAACATTTAAAGTTAACGTGCACAAGCTCCTCCTCAGTTCCTCTTCACATTTTCCTGAACGCCCGTGCGCTGTATCAGTTTAAGGGTATTCGTATCCCCTTTGGCGCCTGCATATTATAAAAAAAAAAAAAAAAACTTAACACCCTAATATCTATAAGTTTCTCGGGGAAACGATAAATCGGAGACCTGTACTTGACGCATTGCTCTATGATGATCTGAAAGATATCAATGTGGTCGATGCATGAAGATCCTGAGCGAAAACCGGCTAGTTCGACATCGAAAATTGAATCAAACTGTTCTTTGATCCGATCCAGAATTATTCTATTTATTAATTTAGAAACCACAGGAAGAACGCAAATACCTTTCCAGTTTCCGCACTTTACTATTTCCTTTTGTTACTCTTCAAGAAAACTTTAATATTTGGAGCGATTTCAAAGAGCTCCAAGGCATACCATTAAGCCCCACCACTTTATTACTCTTGAGTGCTCTGATCGCAGTTAAAATCTCTGTCTTACTTGAAGGTCCTTTGTGAATTCGACTGTTTACTTATGACGCCGTCATTTAAACAGTTAAGTACCGATATCAGCAAGGAACCGTCAAGACCCAATGTTTGCAATTCTGACCGTCTGTTAAATTATTCCTAATTCAATAAACGGTCCAACTATTACACCCACATATTTGATGCCTCCTTAGTGAAGCAAGGGCTTTGATGCGGTTCCGTTTGTCACGTCTTACATCTCTTTTTTTGCTGAAAAAGTTGCCATTTGCAAAAACAGTTTCCAAGCCGGCTAGGGCTAATTTATGGTCGGCTGTGCTGAGTTCTAGATTGTGTCGGCTCTTTCGGTGAGATAGTCCATAAATTGTTGACGCACTACGAAATTCGGATCCCGAAGCTTGTGCGTATTGCATCTAGAAATGTGAGTTTAGTTGATTCAATTTTTATGAACGCAACCTATCAGTTAATACCCAACTAATCTTATGGCAGGTATTGTGCTCGTACAAAGGGTGCCTCCAATGACAAGACCGTTGACATTGCAGAAGTCCACATAACGTTAGCCATTGTCATTTCCATCTCCGAAGCTGTGGTTTTAAAGCTGTGTTATTGTAGCCTACCTTGGGAGTTAAGTGTCCCATTACGATGACGATATCGTCGTTTGGTGTTGAGTTATGGGCGGTACCCAGTTGACTTTTAAATCCTTCGTTGCATAACACTGAATGATAAATATTTTTCATACCCTGCTCTAGGATTTAACCGTCAATATTCGGTCACAAAAAGGTTCCGAATATAGTTCCAAACCGGAAATAACCCTGTTAGTAGGTGCAATTCCCAGAGAAATTCCCAAATGACACCACGAGAAAGTAGAAATAGGACTTACTAACAAAGCTACAAGATGCGCGACTGTAATGGATCTCGCAATTTTGCGAACTAGCACCTATTAGGAGATGCTGGTTGGTTGGTTGGTTTAAGAGGGTGAGCTTATGCTCTTCACTTAGGCCTCCATTGGGCCCGTTGTGTTCCCCTCATCTATCGAACTGTAAGGTATCAACGGGAAACTATTTCGTTTAGTGATCAGGGAATCGTTCTGTTCGTCTAGCGAACTCCAATATATCACCGATTCCTTTCTTGTTGAGGCTTCTTCCTTCTGGGATCCCCAGTATCCTTGGGGATCCCAGAATTTTCAGTCTTAACATCGCAGTAGCAGGGCAGTGGCAGAGGAAGTGTTCTATATCTTCCTCCTCCTCCTCACAGTTAGCACAGATTGTTGTATCAGCTTTCGCGAGTCTGAACGAACGTTTGTTGAGATTGATGTGCCCTGTTAAAAGTCCCATCATCAATCTCAATTGTGTTCTGCTTGAGTTTAAAGCCCTTTTAGCTGTGTTGTTACTCGGTTCTGTTATCACTAATCTGGCCACTTTACACGTGTCTAGATTCGTCCAGTAGTTATTGAACTCCTGTCTAATCTTCTCATTGATTATTGTTTTTATAGCTGTCAGAGGGGCCCCTATTGTCTTATCAGGATTCTGTTCTATGCTACACGCTCCTTTCCTTGCCAGTTCATCTACCTTCATGCACCGGTACCTATGTAAGACGGACTCTATTGCGTCTGGCAAGTAAGTTCAATTCAATTTTACACTCCCTTACTAGTCGTGATTTCGGCATGGGGTTTGTGATCGCGCTAATTGCTGCTTTGCTGTCCAAGCAGACGTCGATTTGCCTCTCTTCGGTGGTGTCTTCTGCAAGTATTTCAGTTGCCTTCATAATTGCAAAGATTTCTGCTTGGAACACCATTACAAATGGTTCTAGGTGAATAGCAAGTTCAATCGGTGGGTAAGCACAAAAGATGCCAGCCCCTGATTCCCCTGATATCTTAGAGCCGTCTGTGTATACCGATAACCCATTGGAGTTTCTTGTCGTCCTTCTGTTCATCCAGTATTCTCTTGCGGGGAAAATTGTTTCAAAGTTGTTGAAGAACGTATTATATTTTTCAACAACATCAATCGGGCAATCGATGAGTGGTGTCATTACTCTTATCATTTCGGTGATTTTTCGATGTCCCGTATTTGCACCTTCGATGAAGTGACAGATAGTTTTAAGCCGTGAGGTTGAAAGACCGGCAATCTTCTTCGTTTCGAGATGCACTGGTAGGATGTTTAGGATCGCTTCTATGGCCGCGGTGGCTGTTGATGATTGTGCTCCTGTGATACCCAAGCAGACCATACGTTGCACCTTTGTTAGCAAGTCTCTTGCATACTTTTTGCTAGTCACTGGCCACCATACAACTACTCCGTAGAAGATGATAGGTTTTATTACGCATCCATATATCCAGTGGACCTGTTTCGGTTTCAAGACCCATGACTTTCCGATGGCCCTCATGCATATTCAATACTCTCTCTTGGCTTTGGTAACTCGTTCTTCCAGGTTCCTCCTCCAGGTCTGTTTCCTGTCCAATATTATGCCCAGATACATGATGCTGTCGTTGCAGTGATGCTCTTCTGAGTTGTGGGATGTGAAAGTCACTAGTTTTGGATTTCTTTGTAAAGAGAACCAGTTCCCTTTTATTTGGATTTATTTCTAATCCTCTCTCCTCCGCCAATTTTTGTATGATTCGTAAGGTGTTTCGCATAAGCTCTCCTATGATGTTCAGGTGCTTACCTCTTATCAAAACGGCAGGTCATATGCGCACAGGTTCCATACAGTGCTTTTAAAAGGTTGTCCATTGTGAGCACCCACAGAAAAGGAGATATTATCCCCCCTGTGGTGTTCCCGTACGAACTGGAGATGCTACTTCTATGAGACCTTTGTTAGTTTTACCTGCGATCAGTGCACTTGAATACAGTTTTTTGCAAATCTTCTAGGGATGAAAACTTTGAATTTTATACAGCAAAGTTTCAATTAGTCTGAACGGACTATGTAATGTCACAAACTCTATGTCAAAATTAATATATTTTAGGGGATACGGTATAAATATCATATGTCAGGTTTTTCCATCTCATTAAATTAGAATTTATTACCGTCTTATGAAAAGATGAAAAACTTAAGTTTAAGAACTTTTAATTTCCTTCACTCAAATTATGTACGTGTCAACCCTTGTTTGACATTAATGCTTTATCTCCCTCTTTTCCGTCAATTCATGACCAGCCGAGGAAGTGGTAATTTCGTTCCAAAATTAAGATTTATGAACAAAACTAAAACTATCCCTTCTTGACGGTGGGTATGGTTTGGAATGCTAATGAGCCAACGTAAGGTATTCTAGTTATACTACAGTTCAATGGTTGTACCCTTCACCGACCTTTGGAAGGTAGCAAAGCCGTATTTATGATTTACTACATACCAATGGAACTTTAAATGAGCTCAATAGACAAAATGCCATGTCATGGTCTCATTCATTGGATTGCATATCATGGTACACAAACTTGTGTGAACTCAATTACGTGTGCATATTTACTGCATGTCATTAATTTTCATATTCAATTAGAGCATCTCAATATTCAGTTGAAAAAGAAAGGACAGACTTGTTCAAAAGACGTTGTGCGTTTAAAAATGTTGACACTGCCATTTCGGCGGCTGATAATATGGGACAAAACTCCGAAAACTGGCGAAAAATAGTCTCGTTTTTAATGAGACTTACAATTACTCGTATAGGCTCAAAAATAGAGTAAATAGGTAGCATAACTACTTTTTAATTGTAGTGCTACGAGTATTTATGAACATATGCGGGTATGAAGTCATAAACAAAGGTGTTGTGAGCGCTATATTGCTGTGATTTTTAGATTAGATTTAGATTAGAATCGATTTTTATTTGTGTACTTCAAAACTGATTACAAAAATGTTTGCATGGTATTTCTGTTTGCCTAATTGACAATATAATCGTATACACTGCAGGCCAAAAGTTTGAGGCCGCCCTTAGTGCTCCAAGGAAAACAAAAAAAGGACACTTCCTTGTGGGACTCCGGCCGCAATCTCCTTGAAGTCAGAGTAATCATTTCCGTGATTAACACAAAAAAGTACGATCGTAAGACTAGAAAGAGTTGCCGTGACAGTAGTAGTTGCAATTTACACTTCAAGCCTTCGTGCCAAACCTTATCGAAAGCTTGTGAGACGTCAAGAAATACACCGAAACAAATATTTTGCTGAGTTGTCGAGAGTTTTCTCAATAACATCAGTTATTTTGTGGATTTGGTGGATTGAAAAATTTTTGATTCTAAATCCAAACTGATGGTCAGGAATGAGACGTCTTTCGTTGATTATGGGTTGTAGTCGTTTTGAAAGTAGTTTTTCGAATATTTTAGAGATAACCGGCAATAGGGAAATAGGCCGATATGATTTCTTCTCATTTAGAGGTTTGCCATTATAATCTCGGCGACTTTCCATTGTCTCGGAACGTAGAGCAATCTGAACGAAGCGTTAATCAAATATAGCAGTTTGATAAGATAAGCTTTTTTCGTCTTTAAATTTTTAATCCTTCCCTCAGTTCAGTCAATGCAACTTTTTTTACTTTAAAGTTGTCAGATGTCGTGACTGGGGAGTCGGGTGTTATCAAAGGGCCGTCGGATGGCTTAAACGTTTCTTCTTAGTTCAAAGCAAAAAGTTCTGCCTTTTCTTTGTCGGTCTTGGCCCAATTTCCATCGTTTTTCCGAATTGGTGGCGCTTGCATTTGATATTTCCGGATGACTTTTAACGCTTTCCAAAGTGAATAATTTGATTCTTCTTTCAGCGGAGAGATTTTCAAGGTAGGTCGCTATCTTATTGCTTTTAAATTCCCTAATGCTATCTGTAAGGCGATTGCATAGTCGGTTAAGGATCTTTTTATGCTGCGGTGCACGAGTGATTTGCCATTTCTTTTGTGCTTTTCTTTTCTTCCTCGCCAGTTCAATTCGTTCAATTCGTCGCCTGCAAAGGACAAAACTTTCATTGGAATTTAACCTGCCTAAAGTGCTACATCCTTTTTCATTACATACGAACATTTTTTTTTCCAAAAATCACGAGTCTCGTAAGAGAAAATAAAACAGCAGAATAAGCGTCGGCTTAGATGTAGTATTAATCTTGAAGAGTGGTGTTTTTAGTGAGTAAAAATCTCACACTACCATAAGCACGCGCGGTCGGGCCTTATGGTGTCTTTAGAAGATTTTTTACCTGTTCTCGGCAAAAAAAAAAAAAATTGTAATTTAAATATCTTAATAAAATAGTACACTATATTTCAATAGAAAGATAATTATTATTATCAAATTATTGTAATGTTGCAAAATATGCGATTACACACTACCTATCTATCTATCTATCTATCTTCTCAATAGACCACAAAAACGGTTTTTCCCACATTTGTAAACAAAACGCCCACTGTTCAAAAGCGTGGGTGTAAAATCCGATTGTTATTACCTTATTATCTGAATGTGTTGTGAATTGTTCAGGTAGAACATTTAGGTAAAAAAAACCCAATGTAATTTATAAAATGAAATACCCATGCATGAATGAAGCAGGCCTCAAACTTTTGGCCTGGAGTGTACCTATATAGATAATATTCCAAATGCCTTTTAATATGATACAGCAAAATAAAGTACCTATAGACTAACATTTATTAGAAATTTCCAGTCAATATTGTAATGGGATTTTGCAATATCGAAATAATTAATATCATTGAGGAATGTTATGACTTGATTCCCTGATAGGCCATCGCTTCCCATCGTCTTCTTGTTTCCCCCAAAACTGAACATTTGCGAATGAAATGCAAAGTATCCTCCTTCTCTGTCAAATTGCACAAACTGCATAGAAGAGGTAAATCTTCTCTATGAGGTACATAATTAAGTTTTAAGAGCTTAGCCCGCAGCCTCAAAATCATCGTTATTTCATCGATGCCGAAAGTAATTTTTCTGCAACAAATTGTAATTCAAATGGCTGTATATCATTATATGTACTCGTATAGAGTCCAAAGATTCTCCTAAATACCTTGCCCTAGCCTGAGCATCGACTACTTCGATGAGCTGATAAAGCTGGTTTCTATACCACATCCGCGAGCTAATTTCAGCAACTCTTTGAACCATCCAGTTCTTCTTTGTATAGCATATTAAGAACCTTAAGAACATAATCCACTTGTAGTTTCGTCCTAAGGCTGTTTTCAGCATAAGCATATAGTTTGGCATGTTGGGAGGGAGATGAAATATTCTTTTGACGTAACATTTTAATAGTTTCTCAGCGGATTAATATTTTTAACATCCCCATACTTGTGCTGCGTAGAATAGAATTGACTCCGATATCGCTTCAAAAACTTTATATTTGTCACTGTGGGCAATGAATTTACTGCTGAAACATCTCCTCCAAGCTAAAATGGTATTTGCTTTTGAATTCACTAGTATCTCCTCGAGATGAATATCTATACTAAGATTTTTAATAAGAAACACTCCAAGGTACTTATATTTCTTCACCACTTCTCGTTAGCACAGTATTTGCCTCCTTCTTTCTTGGACACCATTATGTACTTTAGACTTATCCAAATTGACGATTAAGGTCCATAACCTGCAGTAATTACTAAGTCGGTTAATCATAAGCTGTATATCTTCTGAGGAGTAAGGCAATAAGACTAAGTTATCTGCAAATAGAAGGGCTTTGATGAAAATCCTGCATACTCTACTCCTCCTGGCAGGAACTCAATTATTTTTTGATGAAGAGTGCTAAAAGGCTTGGAAGTAGAGAACAACCCTGTCTTACTCCTGAACACGAATGAAACCATTCCAATAATCCGTCCCTGTTTCAAACAGCTGCCCTGGTATCACTATAGACGTTCTGGATAACCTGTCCAAATTTTAGCTATATACCCACGTTGAAGAGCTTATAGAACAACGCATTACTGTCCATTGTGTCAAAGGCTGCTTTGAAATCCCCGACAAAATTCTTAAAGTTTTTTTTATTCTGCGAGAGAAAAGAATACTATGAGACTTAATACAAACAAATCATCAATAGTGTAAAGGAATTCCTTTAACAACTTATTGGCTCCTATACACTGATTTAGGGACTTAAAGTCGGTCGATCTGATTTCCCCCAAAATCGAAGCAAAGACGTTGGATTGGAATAGCCTCTACTGCATGCGCTCTATGGATAATCAGGTAGATTACTTTACATCCGCAGTCAATAGTCTTTTTGAGTCTCATGTTCCTATAAAAACCTTCGTCCCTCGTAATAAAAGTTGTGAGTGGTTCACTCCTAAAATTGAATCACTCGTTGAAAAGAGAGACAAAGCTTTTAAAAGATGGAAAAGGTTTAGAATTCCCGAATTAAGAGACGAATTCAGACAGATTTTAAATTATGTGAGGCATGAAATTCGACTATAAATCGAAGTTCTTTGCCTCCAAATTCAAGTCAGGGTTAAGCACAAAGAAAGCCTGGGTAAATGTCAAAGAGTTGGGTATAGGCAAAAATCTGGCTGCGAATAATAACCTTAATGTCAAATTTTCTGCTGCTTCAACCTCATGTAGCTTTCAAGATGTTATAGATGAAGATTCAGGCATAAACCCACTGTTAACCCGCGAAACACCCAACAATTTTGGATTTAGTAGAGTCTGTCTGTCGGATGTCCTTAAAGCTGTTTTTGCCGTTAAATCGGATGCAATTGGTTTGGACTGAGTGCACTCAAAATTTCTTAAGACTATTATATTCGAAGTACTGTCTCCCCTGAGGTACATTTTCAACAACGTGTTGTCCTACTCAGCTTACCCGAAATCCTGGAAGGTTTCGAAAATAATCCCGGTTTTAAAAAGCACAGTCGCTAAAGAAAAAGAATATTGTCTTATTTCCATACTCCCCACTATGTTCGAGAAGCTGATGCGCATGCAGATTATACATACCTGAACCAATTCGACCTCCTTTTACCGTTCCAATCAGGCTTTAGACAACAACATAGCTGCACCACCGCCCTGCTGAATCTGGTTGACGAATTTCGCTCAGCGATGGATTGGGACCATATTACCTCACTAGTTCTGCTCGACTTCTCGAAAGCATTCGATACAGTTTTGCATGCGATTTTCTTACTTAAACTTAAACATTATAAGAAGTTATTTAGCTAATCGCACTCATGCTGTTTCATCCAATAGTAAGATGTCGGACTTTCTCGAATCCAAGGCTGGGGTACCACAGGGATCTATTATGGGATCGTTACTTTTGTCTCTGTTTAATAACGACTTACACTCAATCCTACATAGCTGTAAAGTACGGATGTACGGCGACGACGTTCTATTACACCTCAGATACTTTTGGAGGTTACAATTTAAAACTGGTACTACTGTGGTTCTGTCAAAGATAAAGAACTGATATTTGTTAAAAGTCATATCCGAAATGGGGAAAATTTAACCAACGCAATTCGCGCATTTCAAAATAATGTCGGCATACATAACCGTCCATCACCTTTTCTGAATGGAAAAATTCGATTGAACTGTGTCCGTCTTGGATGTACAAAGACCAGTTCTTCCTCGTAGTGGCCGGTCACGCGAAAATATAGGCACAGCGAGTGACAGTATTCGTGACACTTCATCAAAATCCAGTCGCCATTGTTCTTAGCAATTTAACCTTCCCTAAAGCTCCATGCACCTCCAATTAAGTCAGGTATTGAAGGGGATTTTTCGAGTAAAATCATTTTCAGCGATGGGGGTCACTTTCAACTGAATGGCTACGTAAACAAACAAAATTGTCGCATTCGGGGTCATGAAAATCTATTATTCCATTCACGGACAACCAATGAATCTACAAAAAGTCATTGTTTGGTGCGACTTTTGGACCGACACGGCGTCATTGGGTCGTAATTCTTCGAAAATTCTCGTGGTTCTGCTGTAACAGTCGGGACATGATACTCGTAACAAATTATTTCAATAAGACGGTGCCACCTACCACACAGCGCGAAAAACAATGCAGTTATTGTACACAAAGTTTCCCGGCCGCTTCATCTCTCGCTTCGGCGTCCAAAATTAGCCACCAAGATCGTGCGATATCACGCCGTTGGATTGTATTCTTTGAGGTTAAGTGAAGCAGAGAGTATATGCCAATGACATCCAAACGATTCCAAGGCTAAAGGGCGAGATTCGACGCGTTATTTATGAACTACTGGGATTTATGCCGAATGATTATTTCATATCTTTCACGACAACACCTCCGGAAATGGACTGAGGCTAATCGAGTTTGCGGAGGTGCCAGACTTCACTGTGCTAGCACTCGATTTCCACACGTCAATATTCATAAAGGCATCCGGCGCTCTCCGGATCAACTAACTGTTATCCGGATTGATCACGTCACTATTGATGCAAGGCACTCCTCCAGTATTTTGAATGCACTACAGTGTTGCTGCTAAAGAAATACTGTGATCAAATTTAACATCCAACAGCTACAATACCAAGAGACTGCTAGAGCCTTCGCCGATCGAGTGTCCATAAACTTTTCAAGAAGTCCAATGCTGCCAACATTAAGCACACAGATGACTAATGGCATCATTGTCAGCAAGCCATCAAGATCGTGGAACAAAGAAACCCCTGATTTAATGAAGAATGCCGTAAAGTAAAAAAGTGTCACTCGTTGTGGATGGAGAGGTTGTTCCACTATTTCTTTTGGGTTTTCGGAGCCACGGATGCGACAGTTTTATTTAGTTGCGTATCAAGACAAATATAAATGAGCCATCATCACGCAGTATAATTTTGTGTAAAAAATCATGATCTTGTTCATTCATTTCCAGGTGGTCTGCTGGCTTCAATTCGTGTGTCAACTGGACCTTATAAGCATGTAGGCCAAGATTTTTATGCAAAATGGGGTGCAAAGTAGTTGCAGATAGGCGCAATTCGAAATGGACACACCTGGCTTTTCAGTCTTACTCTCAGCAACGGCGGGACCTTGCCGTACGAAAACGGGTTGGAGTCTTCACATCACTAACCTGTCAGGTACGTTCAAATTTATCGAATAAATTCACTATAGCTGCGCGAGAAGGCGCTTGATGATGACCAAAAACAGTGCGAACTTTACTAAACGTTTCCGCGACATTTTAACCGTTTTTGTAGTGAATTTTCACTATTTCAACACGTTGTGCGAGTATGTATCGATCCATATTTAATAACCTCCTAGTTTTTACTTATAAAAAGGCATCGCAATGATAGTTGAATATTGACAGTTCAAGACGGTGTTCACACTGGACTGATGGGCTGGTTTTTTTTTGACATTTCGTGTTCAGACTGATAGTTCTGCCTGAACACTTCCGCAGATTCTTTTTGACATATTAATTGTCAGTGTTCAGCAAATTTGAAGAAATTTAATTAAACAACGAGTGATAGCAGTGATAGTGAAAATATTATTTTTTATTTATTATTTTTTTTACACTTTTGTCGAGCGACAACCGATTGTCATTTTCAAACGTCAGAAAAAATCCAGACATTTTAAAAAATCTAAAAATCTGGATTGACGTTACATGTCACCTCTCCACTTCCCCCTTTGCCTGTAAAATAAAAAAAACCAGTCCGTCACTCCTGTGTGAACACATGAAATTTAAAATGACACCTGTATATGATCAAAAAATCTATCAAGCGACATTACTTTGAAATGTAGTGAACAAAAAACCGTTGTGTCTTCAATGAAACGCAAAAAACTAAAATTTGTACTAACTCATCAAAAACGGCATAATTCCAAATGTAATTTAATCATTCTTCAACAGTGACATAACTCGAAATACAACCAGCTGTTCGTATTTACCTCGATCGACTAAAGTGACACACGCTCGCAATGCGGTTTAGGCCATAAGTGAAAATGTGTCATTTTTTTGTAGGTAGTATGATCTCATTTGACGCCCGCGCCTTGAAACAGTTTAAGGGTATTCATATCCCCATAGCACAGATTATAAAAAAAAATAAAAAATTTTAAAAGTTAAGAATGACACAAGTGTCGACTGGTGGAAGCGATATGAAGCTCAGTTAATGCACTTTTGATGACTGATGGGTGAAAGGTTTCCGAACCCTTTAATGGTGATAACTCAAAAATTACGTTTTTTGAGTTGTGTCACTTTTGAAATACAATAATAAAATCCCTGACCTCGTCGACTTCTTTATCGCAAAAGCGCTAACTAAAAATCTAACGGAAGTAGAAGAATGTTATGATTTATGCTCAGACCACTCAGCAGCCACTCTGAAAATCGGTGGAAGTCTAGCAAAAAAACAAGGACCGCCTAAGTTAACTAGTAACAAAACAAACTGGGATGTTTTCAGAAAAGACTGCAAGGAAAACATTGCTCTAAATGTGCCGCTAAAGACACCACTTGAAATAGAAGACGAAATTGACAAGCTCGTGGAAGCCATTCAGTGCGCAGCATGGAAAAATACTCCTTTTCGAAAAACAGCAACACGGAACAGCAAAGTCAAATACCAGCCTGATATCGAAGACCTCATACGAGAAAAGAGAAGAGCGCGCAAGAGATGGCAACAATCCCGCGCGCCACCGCATAAAACTTATCTTAACCACCTTTGCAACAAGCTAAAAAATGTGCTGCAGGACTTAAGAAATCGAGAGACTTCTACTTACCTCGAGAGCTTGACCGCTGATAAGTGTTCAAACTACTCTCTATGGAAAACCTTGAAGTCCATAAGGAAACCCGTAATGCACTCGCCACCAATAAGAAAAGGGAAAAAGGAGATAAAGAGAAAGCGGAATTATTTGCCGAACATTTAGAGGAAACGTTCAAGCCATTCGATGGACAACCATTGATCGAAGATCCGAATGCAAATACGGCACCCGGCAACTTTAAATTTAAAACTGTATCCCTGTCCGAACTTCGTATGACAATAAGAAAACTGAAAAATAACTAGGCTCCAGGATATGATTTAATCACTGGCGAAGTTTTGAAGGAGCTACCGAAAAAAGCGTTAGTTAAGTTACTCTACATTATAAATGCTTCATTGAGATTTCTATATGTTCGAAGGCAATGGAAGTCGCCGAAAGTATAGAATGGTTCCGAAACCGGGGAAATGTACAAACGACAAGAAATCATATAGACCCATTTCGCTTCTGCCGATAATATCTGAAGTCTTTGAGAAACTTCTGCTAAAAAGATTGCACCCAGTAATTGAAGATAGGCGATTGATTCCGGATCATCAATTTGGGTTTCGGGTTAAACATTCCACAATCGATCAGGTGTATCGAATTACAAATGAAATTGAAAAAGCTCTACCGCTTTTCTCGACGTATCGCAAGCGTTCGACAAGGTATGGCACGAATGCCTGAGATATAAGCTAAGGGTAATCTTACCAGATAAATTCTACAGAATATTGGAATCTAACCTTAATAACAAACTCTTTCGTGTTAAACATGGGGCAGAATATTCGAAATTTCTTGAAGAATAGATTTCTTTGAATCCATGTCGGTGTTCCGCAAGGAAGCGTTCTCGGCCCAATCCTGTTCTTCCTCTACACAAGAGATATATCACAAGATGAAGGGACTGTCGTAGCAACGTTCGCAGACGACACGGCTATCCTCGCAACAGATGAGTCAGTCGAATCATCAACTGGAAAACTCCAACGAGCTTTAAACAAAGTATGCGAGTGGACAAAGACCTGGAGAATCGTCCTTAACGAGACCAAGTCAACGCATGTCAATTTTACGTACAAAAAGATAAACAACTTACCTATTTCCATTAACTCGGTACAAATACCGTACGCAAACGAGGCAAAATATCTAGGAATGACACTAGATGCAAAACTTAAGTGGAAGCCACATGTTAAAAAGAAGCGCGACGAGCTCGAAATCAGACTTAGAGAAATGTACTGGCTACTCGGGAGATACTCGAAGTTAAGCGTATACAACAAATTGCTTCTGTACAAGCAAGTGCTAAAACCATCTTGGACATACGGTATACAACTTTGGGGTTGTACCAAGCCAAGCAATATGACTGTTCTGCAAACATTCCAAAACAAAACACTAAGAGGAATTGTGAATGCGTAAGGAATAGTGATATTCACAGAGATCTAGGAATTGCTACCGTGAGGGATGAAGTAACAAACTTTGCTCACAAACTTCGTACTCGCCTTCATGATCATTGCAATAATGAAATAATCCGTACTCTGGACGTGACAAACCTCAAGCGCCGACTACAAAGAACAAGACCGTACGATCTGGCGCAGTAAGGGAAAACCACATGTAATGACGGTATTAGTAGGTGCCTTCGCTGGAAGGCTACCTACCTAACGCGATTAACTATACAGAAGCGTAAACTACTTGTTAAGGTAATTTAGTCGTAGTCACCACAAAACGAAAAAAATGAGAGGAACGAATTTCCTACTACTATGAGCACGAGCGGCCGGTTCTCAAAGTGTCTCTCTGGGGGGTGAGGTTTAGCCCGTAGGCATATACTGGCCGACACTTATGAATCATCAGGTCAGATATATGAATCGGGCATAAACAATGGTACGGGCCATTGGTATCTTTAACCAAAAAAAAAAAAAAAAACTTTTGAAATACACGTGCGATATTGTCAATCAGGCAATAGCATGCAAACTAAAAAAAAAAATCTACTAATGGGGGTCTATCGTAAATTATTTCTCTATGTTACAAACTTTGTATCAAAATTAATATACCCTGTGGGATAGGATATAGATACAACTACAGAAGTTTTTGCTTGTGGTGAAAATAATTCCCAAAATTCCCTCCAAATTTCCAGAACGACAAGTCTGATAGCGAACAACTCACCCAGCATATTTATTAACTTTTGATAATATGATGTTAATTACAATACAAATGAAATGCAATTTTTCATGATACACGATTTCGAAGCGGATCTGTTTCTATACTCGTATAAAATGTAAGATATACACGTCCTTATGTACATACGAGTGTTTAGACATTATGAAGGAAATATCTGCATGCCTCTTTCCGCTAAATTTCGACGGGGATTAGCAGTGTAGTACGTGTCTCAAAATCATTTGATATTGAAATTTTCATTTTCTTCCGGTAAATATTCAAACACTGCGTGTGTTGAAGAGAAGGGATATTTCTATAATACGAGTGCAGACTTTTAATGCAATGCGTCAACGTGAGCATAGTAAGCGTCGTTGGGATGAGTGTGATATTTGTATGATGGCGAGGGTGCGATTAAATGGGATGGGATTAATGTTGGTTCATGGAGAAAATTGTGTATAAGTAGATACATATTATTATGTGAGTCTGTCAATGAATATGTAGGAGAAGGACCGATTTTTAGAAAATTGATGTTTACTGCTCACCATATTACGAGTAACCCTGAAAACTATAACCTATTTATTATTCTTTTTAGAATTTTTATTAAAGGTTTCAAAAGGTTTCATTCATTTTTCTCAGGACCTAGGTAAACTTTGTAAGTATATCATGGACCATACCATAGTGTACCTTGGACCATACACATTAAAATGCAAGTTTTGTTGACAGCTGACAAAAAAAAAAAAAATGCTGACAAAAAGTTGTAAAACAGTTCTAAACAAGGAAACAAGTTCTAAATATACTTTTAAGTTTTGTTTGTCTTTACAAGGTTCAAAAGTGTGCAGTCTTTAAAAAGGTCTTCATCGCTTTTGGTGTTATAAACCTAGGACTTGAAGCAAGGACCTGGCTGTTGAATGGTCCTGGTAAATTGCTTGCTTCCATGTTGTGCGGCTCAGCACCTTGAGTGATTTCATTGATTGGTTCATCACTAGATTAGCGCCCCTTCACTCTTGGAAAAATTAACATTGGCGGCACATGATTTCCGATAGCATTGGCAACCGTAATCATGGTGACGTTGATGCCGCGTTCACGTGAGGTCATACTCCCAATTTGCTTCTCACCCTTGGCTGACAAACTTTTGGTGGAATATACACAGTCGAATTCCCAGTTTCGTCAAGATTATATACACTATCAGGTCCGAATTTGAAGCTGTTTAGGCAATTCTTTAAGTTGTCAAAAGAAGCTGTAATGTTTGCTCGATTAAAGCTGGTTGATCTGGAGAGGCTAGTTGGGTGGTGTTTTAAAATCCCATGCATCCAGCCAACTCCAGCAGTTTCTTCTCTTGTCCATGAAACTGGACAATTTTTCTTATTAGCTGATGCAAGATGAGATAGATAGATAGATCTTTTTATTTCGTATTGTTTACATTAGTATTGTTACCGCACATTTAACAATTTAGAGATTTGATAGCTATGTAATTATCTTTCTTCTAAAACATTGTGTATTTTATTTGTAATAGGTTTTTTAAATTATTTTATAATTTTATAATTTGAAGGAAAATACGAGGAAAAACCTCCAATGTAAAAAAAAAACAAAAACAATTTGTTCATATTAATTAAATAACAAATAATAAGTAAACAAATAAATATCAGATAATAAATATTTAAATAAATTAGTAAATAAATGAATAAATAAATAAATAAAAGAATATAAACATAAATAAATAAATAAATTAATAAATAAATAAATAAATAAGTTATTTTACAATAAGTTAATAAGTTAAGAGCATTAAATAAATAAAAACTAAATTTTAATTTTTTATTACATATAAATCATATTTAAGTCATTAATAAGCGGATTTTCAGCAAAATTACAGCGTTCTAGAAATTCAATCAATTCAACATTTACTTTACAGTGAACATCTAAGGTTGATTGATGCCATGGCAAATTTAACATCATTTTTAGTATCTTGTTTTGGATACTTGCGATTTTTTGTATGACATTTCGAACAGTTACCCCATACTTGACACCCATATAGCAAAATAGCCTGAAAAATCACTTTATGAATGATCATCTTATTTTCTGTTGAAAGCAATGATTTCCCATTTATAAATGGGTATAACATTTTGATTGCAACTCCAACCTTTTTAATTGTCCTGTTGACATGTTCATTGAAGGTTAGTTTTATGTCCAGATATATTCCCAAATAACGAACGGAGGGCTCCCAATTTATAGATAAACCATTAATCTGTAATTGACTACTGGGAAGAAAACAGGGCTGCATTTTTTCCTCATTCAATTTAATTTTCCATTTGCTATAATACTTTTGCAATATTTTGATCGCATTTGTAAGATTCCTCTCAATATTGAGAGCGAACTCATCTGCAAAAATTGCAGTATGACAATCAGGCAAATTTGGAAAGTCTGATGTATACAGATTGTATAGAATTGGCCCAAGAACTGAACCTTGTAGCACACCCGAATGAAAATTTATTAAATCAGAGACACCACTATTGACTTGTACTTTAAAACAACGACGAGACAGGAAGCTTTGGACAATTTTACAAAAGTAGGGGGGAAAGCGAAAATGTATCAATTTGTATAAAAGACCGTCATGCCAGACTGTATCGAATGCCTTTTCTATGTCAAGTAGTACCATTCTAGTAGATCTGCCCACTGCACGATTTCTTTTGACATGATTACATATTCTCAGCACCTGGTGGGATGAGTTGTGGTGGCGCCTGAATCCAAATTGCTCATTTGGATATATATTGTAAAAAAGGTGTTTACAGAATTTTTGAGGAAAGGCTTTGTGTTTTTTTCAAGGGTGCTAAGTTTGGTGTTCCATTCCTTATTGCGATATTCTGAGATATGCTTAGAAATAAGCGTATTTAAATGCAGTACTTGATATGGGAAAAAAGACTGGTGATATCTCTGTCAATCTCGTCTACACTTGTTCCTTAACTAAATAAGTTCCAAAACATGAACAGGAAGTTTTGCGCAAAATGGTCTTTTAGGAACTTTTGGAACAGATTTTTCAACAGCATTTAGAATGTGTGTGGAAAACTCCTTTACAATAGAGTCCACGTCTTGATTACTAAAAACATTTTCTACATTCGTTGGGACGTTTCTCAGTCTTAAATTAATTTCTGTTCGAAAACAAGCCCAATTGGCATTTTTAAAATTTTGAACATAATCCACTTGTTTCTCCCCTGACCAAAGAAGTTTGCAAAGCACCGGGTTGTGATCAGAGCTAAGATCGTTCAATGAATTCGGTTGTGTTATGTTGTGACTGGAAACATTAGTAACAAAAATATCAAGTACCGACGGACTACCACGAGAACTAACTGGGACATATGTTGGACTAGGAGGATACAAAACAGATACTGGTAACGTAACAGAAATATCATGAAGGACATTTCCCCAAGAATTGGCTCTTTTACAACCAAACCCTATTTCTACAATTAAGATAGCCTCCAATCAGGAATTCATTACTTTTAGTAAACAATCTGATAAAGTCATTTTTAAGGCCCAATCTTTTTACATCTGTTGCATTTCCACCAGGGAAATAAATACAAAAAATCTTAATTTTCTTTTGATTCCTCAGATTCACCTCTATACCCACATTTTCCACGTACTGGGTTCTTACAACAGGTAAAAGCAAATGTTGAATTGATCGTCTTATAAGAATCGCGACACCTCCACCTCTTCTTCCGATTCTATCATTCCTATAACATTTAAAATCAGGTGTGGATAAATTTAAATCGTTTTTAAGCAAAGTTTCAGTGACTAGGGCAACATGAATGTTGTTGCTATTTAAGAAATTTAAAAACTCTGTAGTTTTGTTGCGAATACCCCTCGCATTCCAAGTTACAATATTTATATTTCTATCTACCATATTACTTAACATCAGAATATAAAAATTTAGTTGCTAACTGTGCGATAACATTGAATTGTTCAATTTTTGTTTTACAGACAGATAATTTCGTTATCATTTCCATGGCTAGAGAGTTCAGTTCCTCCGCTGTAAACATATTACTGGAATTGTAGCCAGAAGTGTTGCTTGGAGTGTTGCTTGGAATGTTGCCAGCGATATTGCCTGGAATGTTGTTGGACACGTTGCTGAACTGCACATTTGAATTAGCATGAGAGGTGTTCAGCCATGGATTTAATGTTTGCGCTCGAGAGCTACCATAAGTGGTACTCTCCACGTTATTGGTAACTTGTTGACGACGTCGGCTGGGCTGTTGCAGCGAAGGAAATTCAGAGAGAGAGTCGATCGAAACCGGTTTTTGCAAAGCGTGAGCAGAAACCTGTGCTCTAGAAAAAGCTGTTTGCTGAACAAATGATCTAGTTTTAGCTGATCTTTGCATCAGCTGCAAATATTCCGCTCTGTTTTTACATGCAGGATCAGAGGTTTTCTACAATTTGCGCATTTATGTGAGGCAACATTTGCACATTCGTCAGTCTTATGTGGACCAGCACAAACTGAGCAATAGGTCTTTACGTGACAATTTCGCTCCCCATGGCCAAACATCTGCCAGTTGTGGCATTGCGTAAGCTTACCTTTGAGCTTTCGTTGGTAGCTCCATTTGACATGTGTATGAAAAATAGAGCGATAGTTTTTTTTTTTAGGTCGATTAACTTTACAGAACGTAAATTGTGTCACTATAGTGTTCATAATTCTTAACGATTTTTTTAACTTCAATACACTTTAGTCCAAGTTTCTACATTTGTATCTTCCATACCACTCAATACAACTTTAAATGCTTTTGCACTTTTCACATCGTGCGAAAAAAATTTACAATTTTCTGCTTTTAACTTGTCGATAACTGAATTGTATGCTTCAATAGATTCGCACATAATTTTTATGCCAACTGATCGTTTTTTTCACAGAATAGTTATTAATTTTCATTTGAGTGTTCAAAAGGAGTTTTATTGGTGGAACATACAAATTAAGCTTTTTTATGTTAAAAAAACGAAAAAAATATTTTTTTACGAGCAAGAGCTCTTTATTGTGCAACGGTAGAAACAAAACTCAAACTTACAAACTAACAACTTAATCTTATCGCCTATGCATACGCTAGCTGCTACGATGAATTCCGGGAACAACGACGGTGCGCAGACAGGTGATTCCGGGAAGTTGCATCGGGTTACCGGCGGATGAATATTTGCGAATGTTGCGATTATTAGTGTCGTGTGCATCTTACACGTTTTCCACTAATGATCGGTAACGTGGGAAATGCAGCGACTGCACTTATACGAGCTAAGCGTATTTGTTGCTAACTCCTCCCTTCTTAGACTCGAGCGTCCTCGCTCGTGACCATATAAAGGACTGGTACATTTTTACTGGTTTCCGGTGCAGTCGTTGATGCTTCTATTTTTTCAGCGGGGATGCTAGTCTTGTTCTTTTGCTTGGTTATGATTAGATTTACTGCGATAACAATGGATGCTATCAATACCAATGTTATCAGACTGTAGTTTGCTATCTGGTATGTTTGTTGATCTTCTTGTAGTTGTTCTATGTGTTTAGTGTTATTGATGTGAAGCTCCTTCATCATCTCGAGAGTTAAAACTTCCTCGTATGTTTTCATAGACGAATCGGGTTGAACTATGGCCGGAAGGGGTTTGGTTATAGAGATTTCGTTTGAGCTATAATTTTGACCATTCACGTAGACGGAGTCGTTGTGGTACTGTATGATGAAGGTTCCAGTAAGGTTGATTGTTTCTCTTTGGACGAGTATCGATCCATTGAACTGGTTCAGAAATAGGGTTCCAGGGAGTATTTGCTCGATGACGGGGACGTGCTGATTATTTGTTTCAGGGCAATTGGACGGTCGGCTTCTTAACAAATTTGGTATGCATTCATCTTCTGTTAGACTTTCGATACAATTTCTTTTACATATTGTTAGCTTATTATAAGTTTGACAATTTCGTCTTATACCATAAATATTATCTTTACAATTTAAAACATATTCATAAGGAATTTTTATTACAGTGCTTGATTTTCTTATAGCTTTGATAAAAAGATTATTACATGTTTCTATTTCGGTAGTGGGTATATTGATTATATAGAGGATTGTTGATGCATTTGATGCAATTTTTACATCAGCGAATTCAAGCGCTTCTTCAAAGTTGACATACGGTAGGTTATCATTTTCAAAAACATTTTGGATTATTTGTATCTCTGACATTGACAATATAAAAGAGTTAACAATCTTGGCTTTTGCCCAAAGTAAAGCATACTGTACATTTTTTATCTCCTCCTTTATAAGGTCTATTTTGTATTTTACATCTAAGATATAGTTATTTTTAATATTTTCGTCAGATTTGATAAGTTTCATTATATGACCGGTTACATTCGTGATTTCATTTATCCTGTCAATAGAAGATTTATTGATTATAATTTGCTTATTATTGTTTTCCAAAAGGTTGTGCATTTTTGCTTTTATGAGTTGGAAGTCATCGTGGTCGGGGCTGCCAGCGATCCACTTCCAAGTACTTCCAAGGAAATTTAATGATCTGCGTTTCCTAAATATAGGTTTCAGATGGCTTATTAGATTGCGGAGTTCTGTTACTTGATGGGATATGAAAAGGATGTTGGGGTTAGCATTATCTGTGTGGTTCGTTATTCTTGACTGGAGATCCTCAATTACATTCTCGTATGCTTGTAGGTCAATAACATGAATAATTTTAAATGAACCTGTTTGTATTTTGGCCAATCCTGTGTTAATGGATACCAATTTCGAATTTGAATAGTCTAATATTTGAACTTCTGTCCAGACCAAGGGTATAAAAAATCTGAAATGGATTAATTTCGGATATTTGATTTGTGGACTATTTTTCCTGAATTAGTTAATACGGTGGTTGAATTATTTTGCTTCACTATTTCTTTCCTAAATCTGGCAGACAGCTTTGTTCCTATACGTTTGTTAGTCTTTACATAAATAGTTTCTCCTTGTGCGTAGTTTTTTATAGGTTTCCTATTTTTATTGTGTGTTATCATATCTTGATTCTGCTTTTTCCTAAGTTTTTCAATGTTTTCATTTCTAGTTTCCTCGTACACTTTTGGGTCGGTACTTACCGTTCTTCCAAAAAATACTTCGATCGGTTTTTTATTTATTGTAGAATGTATCGAGTAGTTGTACTCGTAGACAGCACGGTCTAAAAGTTCCGTAAAGGATCTGTGATTGCGTTCTGACTTCAGGCAACGCATGATCTCCGAAAGAGTGGAGTGGAATCTTTCCACTTGACCATTCACTGCGCTGGTGTATGGTGGGGTTTTATAAATTTCGATATTTAATTGATCCTGCATCATAAAGCAGATCGAAGCAGAATTGAATGATTTCTCATTATCGAAAACTACCATTTTTGGTACTCCGAAGGCGAACAAAAGTTGCCTTAGAGGTTCTCTAATATCCTCGATAGCCTTTGACTTGATAATACGCACCATGGCGTACTTGGAAAACTTGTCTACGGCCGTTAATACAAGGTTTCTGTCTGTAGAGTAAATATCAAAATGTACTATTTCGCCTGGAAATCGGGGTATCGGGGTTGCTTGTAATTCGGGCTTGTTAGGATGGCGTTCATATTTTTGTTCTTTACAAGTTTTGCATTGTTCTACCAATTTATGAATCTTAGCTTTCATCCGTGGGAAGTAAAATTTTTCTAGTAACTGCTTTTTGTTTTCTTGGCTATTTCTGTGGGCTCGCTTATGTTCTTGAAGGATTCTGTTTTCTTGTTCGTTTGCGTCTGTTAGGTCCGTAACCTGAGTTTGTGTGAATCTAGCTTTGTATGATCTGAAATGAAAGGGGTAAATTTCTTGGATTCTCCCCATAATAGTTTCTGTTGTAAAGATTCCATTAATCACACTTGGGTTGAGGTATCGTTTCAGGATAGACGTTAAGTCTTCGTCAGTATACTCTTTTTGTGTAAAGGTGTGCCTATGGTATGTTGGAAAGGGGATTTTGAACTCATAGTTTTCATTGTTACCGATAAGAAGCATTAATTGGTTTTTAAATACATTTATTGGGCTTTCGACGGCTGGTATTAAATCGTGCGACGAGCTTTCGTCACTATGTTGTGTCATAGTCAATGAGTTGACTTCGGAATTTTTCGGTAAGCGAGATAGTGCGTCAGCTACAACATTACTTTTTCCTGGCTTATAATTCAGCTCGTAGTTATATTCCTCCAAAATCGCTTTCCAGCGTTTCATCTTGGAATTATTGTTCTTACTACTCAGGGCATATGTAAGGGGTTGGTGGTCTGTGAATATCTTGACGTGTGCAGTACCATACAAATAGTTTCTTAATGTATTCAAAGCCCATATGATAGCGAGCATCTCCTTCTCGTTAGCCGCATATGCTTCTTCGGTTTTGCTCAACGATCTAGAAATGAATATAATGGGTCTATCACCTTGCGATAGTACTGCGCCAAGAGCAAAATTAGAGGCGTCAGTGGTTAGCTCGAAACTTTTTTTGTAGTCTGGGTAGACAAGAACTAGGTCTCTGGAGACCAATGAACTCTTAATTTTTTGAAAGGCTGAGATCGCATCTGGTGTGAGTGTTATTGGGACTCTTGCGGATTTGTTTTTTGATATTCTCCCTTCTTCACCTCTTAGTAAAGTTGTTAAAGGTTTGGCTAGTTTTGCGTAGTCTTTCACGAATCTACGGTAATAACCTGATAGGCCTAAGAATGATCTTAGCTCTTTAAGAGTTTTTGGAACGGGAAAATTGACTATTTCTTGAACTTTTGCGGGGTTTGTCGATAGTCCTTTAGACGATACAATGAAGCCCAAAAATTCGACTTCTTCTTTAAAGAAGTCGCATTTGTCTAATTGTACCTTCATATTGGCTTCGCTTAACGTTCTGAATATTTCTTCTACGTGTCTCACATGATCGCTTTCGTCTTTGCTAAAGATGATGATATCATCAATGTAGACGTAGCAGAATTTCCCGATGTAAGATCGCAGAATATCGTCAAGCGCACGCTGAAAGATGGATGGTGCGTTCTTTAAGCCGAATGGGAGTCGTGTGAACTCGAACTTCCCATTGTTGATCGAGAATGCGGTTTTTTCCATATCCGATTCCTTGAGTGGAATCTGGTGAAACCCACTTTTCAGGTCTAGGACTGTGAAGAATTTGCTTTGTCCTAATTGTGATAAGACTTCATTAATCTCAGGTATTGGGTAGCGGTCTGAGATTGTTACGGAATTTAATTTCCTATAATCAATTACGAGTCTAAATTGCTTATTCCCGTTTGAGTCGGTTTTCTTAGGAACAATCCACACTGGGGAATTGTATGGAGAGCGGGATGGTTTGATTATGTTGTCTTCTAACAACTTTTGGACCTGTTTATCTACCTCATCTCTGAGCGATGCGGGATACGGGTAGTATTTAGAGTATACCGGGGAGTCGGACTGTGTACGTATTTCGCCTGTAACTTTTGTTGTGTAGGTAAGTTTTTCGTTTGGTTCTGAGAACAAGGGGCGAAATTTGTGTACGATAGCATTTATGGCTCGTCTTTGCGATTCAGGCATGCTGTTTATTTTAACGGTCAGAGAATTTATTGTTTGTGATTCGCGTTGTTTGATTTTAACTTTAACTTTATCAAGAATCGTCATGAAATTGTCTTTTGTATGAATGACAGCTGATAGTTGTTTAAGACTATCATTTCCAATTATTCCATGGAATGACTTTAGCGTTGGTAGAAGGAAAAATTTAAGCTTTACTGGTTGGCCAAAAAGGTTCAAAAACGTGTGTTGGGTTATTTTGACGTCTCCTGCGATAGACTTGGCGAAAAAGTGTTGATTATTTGGGAGGGAGTTTGTTATTAAACTGGGTTGAATATAGTTCTTACTCGAACCTGTATCTATTAGGAAGTTAAGTATTTGTCCACTCTTCGTCTTGCACTGGATATAGGGCAGCGAAGAGTCGGCTAACCTAAAAAATTAATGTCGCTGAATTCCTGGGATTCTTGGTCACATTGAGCTAGATTGTCTTCTTGTGAGAATTGTTCAGCCTGGCTGATCACGTAGTTCCTGAGATCAGGGTCGTGTTCTACTTCCCTTATGTCGTTTTGACCGTAAAATGCGTAAAGGTCAGTTGGAGAGACGTAACCTGTTGGTTCTATGTAGAACTCCGGTGGGTCTGGTGGAGTTGATCCGACGTCAATGTGAAAGTTTCTCTGATATTTGTTTGGGATATGGGCCTGCATCGAAGGTCCTGGTGGACGCTTGCCTGCGTATTTAAATTGCGGTGGCCTGTTTTGGTAGTTAACCGCTTTCGTCATTATAGACGAGGTATCCATGGGCTCTGGCTTTGGCTGCGGCTTAGGAGCCGAAGGACGGGGGGGTGGGTTGGGGTTATGATAAGAATTATAGTGAGGGTAACTGTATTGTGGATAATTTGGATAACGAATATTTTGTTGTGGATAAGCCTGCGGAAGGTTTTGGTGTGGGTGAACTTGCGGCAAGTAGGCCACTTGTGGGAAAAAGGGTTCTCGTCGAGTGTTGTACTGCTGTCCATGATTTCGTGCCGGTGGGTGGGGAGCGGTTTGATTGAATCTATGCGTAAAAGAGTTTTTATTGTTTGCATAATTCGATCTGAATCCTTGATTCTCAAGCTTCAGACATAGATTAAGGGCTTGCGGAAGGTCCGTTGGTTCTCGAATGCCTAGTAATTTTGGAAGGTCGCCGTTAAGGCCACGTATAAACGTGTCGAGTGCCTTATCTCTATAGTTACGGGTAAGTAGAGAAATTGACTCGTTCCCTACGTCCATGCACTGTACTTTATTAAGTATGAGGGATAAGTGCGTGTAGACCGATTGATAGAAATCCTGCACTGAAGAGTTACCTTGTACCAGGGAAGTCATTTGGTACTCCAAAGTGTTGAGATCTCTTTGGTCCGCGTAATGTAACATTAGGCACTTGGAAATAGCTTTCCAATTTAACGGAGTGTTGTATGATTCCAACACGGCGTCAGCCTCACCGATAATTTTATTCCTGATCGTACTTATAATGCCGTAATATCTGGGGGTTCCCTGAATGGGTTGATATATTTGGAGGACGCGATCCACGCTTTTTCTCCAGGAACTGAATTCGCCAGGTTTCCCTGTGAACTCACGAAGGCTTCTTACCACGTCCGGAATTTTATCTAGTTCTGAGAGATCATTACCGTGTTCAGGCTCTATACGCTGGTCCTGGGCAATGAGGGGATCGAGATTGGGGTGAAGTATTGATTGGACGATGCTGGTGATCGTATTAATTAATTGGGCAGACGGAATGACAGGGCGCGCTTGGGCCTGAGGCTGTGGAGGGTCTGGTTGAGGATGATTTTCAACTGGTGGGATATTAAGCACGGGTGGTCGAATGAGGTTATTCGGGTTTGACATTTTTATTTATTCCGCACTCACAAAAGCAAAAGGAGAGAGAAAGAGAAAAGAAAGTATGTGACGAGGAATCAATAAATCTTATAAATTTGGTTAAATTAATTTCTATCCGCGATAGTGACTAATCTACTTTAACTACGTTCTTAAATTCTATTATTATAAGTTGTCCAATTACTTTCTTAAATTTTATTATTTTAAATTGTCTAATCACTTTTTCTAAATTATATTATTTGAAATTATCTGATTACTCTCTTAAATTCTATTATTTCAAATTGTTATCAGTTAAGAATAGAAAAAAATGAATTTAGTCTTAATCACTAGCTTACATAAAGTACCACATCTTCTGCTTATGGCACACTGATCGCTGGAGCGGCTGGCTGTTGAACACTGCTTCCTTTTTCCTTTCGGTACTCGGGGGCCGGATTCCAGGGGAGTTGTTCTTCCTTAATAGCAGAAAATTTCGACGATCACTTCACTATGGAATTTTTTATTGTTGTCACTTTTCGCTACTAGTTCACTTCACTACTTGTTATTTATACTGTAGATGAAGGCTGCTCGGTCTTAGCGGAGAGTATCAATAATTATATCACTATGTGATTTTTTATTCACTATTGTACACTTCTCACTACTGGTTCAAGGATTGCTCGGGCTTAGCGGAGAGTATCAATAATTATATCACTATGTGATTTTTTATTCACTATTGTACACTTCTCACTACTGGTTCAAGGATTGCTCGGGCGCCAATTAAGCTTTTTTATGTTAAAAAAACGAAAAAAATATTTTTTTACGAGCAAGAGCTCTTTATTGTGCAACGGTAGAAACAAAACTCAAACTTACAAACTAACAACTTAATCTTATCGCCTATGCATACGCTAGCTGCTACGATGAATTCCGGGAACAACGACGGTGCGCAGACAGGTGATTCCGGGAAGTTGCATCGGGTTACCGGCGGATGAATATTTGCGAATGTTGCGATTATTAGTGTCGTGTGCATCTTACACGTTTTCCACTAATGATCGGTAACGTGGGAAATGCAGCGACTGCACTTATACGAGCTAAGCGTATTTGTTGCTAACTTACACCTTTTTAACAGGTTCAGACGTGATTTCGTCTATCATATAGTCATTATCACTGTCCGGTAAACATTGAAGCGGACTATAGTAGTTTGTACTTAAGTCTTTCTTATGAGCACTGTTGTTTTTCATATTACTAAATTTTTTATCCAAGGATAAAGATTTGTCTTCGGTATCGGGTGATCTCTCGCGTTTAGAAATTTTTAATAATTAACAAATCACTAGGCCGAAAGTCAATCGTAGAAGACATGCACAGGCAAAAGCTCAAGTCTGACTGTGATGCAAGATGAAATGCAAGTTTTAGTCGTAATTTAGCTGCTGTGGTTAGATAATCAACTAAAACAAGTTCCTCTTCGCTATTAAAAAATTGTATGATTGTAATTTTTGAGTGATATTTAAAGGTATCATTGCCAGCGGTTCTGTGATATTTGAGATGACGGAACAATGTTGTCTTTGAAATGTTGTGCTCTTTGGAAGCATGACACACACTATGCCCATTGTTGACGACATCTATTACAGTCTCCTCCAGTGAAGTTTTGTCGAATGGAAGTCTCTTTACGCCTGACTTACTGCGAAGCATAATAAGACTAGAATCAAAAGCAGAGAAATCGAAAATGGTTATACAGCTGAAGTAAGCATCAAGGTGTACCTTGGACCGGTCCATGGTACACCGGAAAAGTGTTGGACCAAGGTACACCATACGCACTTTATTTATTTAAACAATTGTAACGTTTCGCATAAATGCTGAATTTCGTTGACACAGCGCTCAATTTGCTCCTTCAAGGCATGGGTGGTCGTGGGCTTGTAGGCATAAACCTTTGACTTCAAAAAACCCAAAAGAAAAAAGTCCAACGGCGTTAAATCGCATGATCTGGGCGGACAATTCTGATCACCAAAGTGGGAAATTACACGACCAGGAAATGACTCATGCAGTAATTGAGTTGTTTCTCGGGGAGTATGGCATGTGGCACCGTCTTGTTGAAACCACATGTCATCCACATCCATATCTTGAAATTTAGGCATAAAAAACTGGATTATCATGTCGCGATAGCGAGCACCTCTAACTGTTATTGCCTGACCAGCCGCATTTTCAAAGAAGAATGATCCGATGATGAATTGACACGTTGTGGATGCATTTGTTTCTCAATAATCACTCGTGGATTTTCTGAACCCCAAATTCTACAATTGTGACGATTAATAAAGCCAATAGATGATGACAAGATAGCCTGGGCAATTAAATCATTTGCTCCATATAAGGCACCAGGAATTGATAACATTCGACCTGTGATGCTGCAATAGTCAGTGGATATTGCTATTCTATGGCTCAAGCACATTTTCACAGGATGCCTTAACCTAGGATATGTTCCTGATTGGCGATAATTACCTATCTAAATCACAACACGCATACATCTGCGGCAGATCGGTAAATACTGCGCTACACAGGGTCGTATCAAGTATAGAAAGATCCCTCCACTTTAAAGAGTTCACTCTCGGGGCGTTCCTAGACATTGAAGGGGCGTTTAACAAAGTAAACACGGACGCGATCCTGGACAGCCTACACAGAGCAATTGGATTGCACAGATGCTTCAATCGAGGGTTATATTTTCAATGCTAGGAGATGTAACCATCCGGAGGAACGTCTGCAGAGGAACCCCCCAAGGCGGAGTTCTATCTCCTTTATTGTGGCTCCTCGTAGTGGATGAAATCTTGGTGATACTGAAGGAAAACGCTTCAACGCGACGATCTATGCCGACGATGTGCTCATCCTGGTTTCGGGAAAATTCTCTCCAGTCCTAAGCAAAACACTAAATCTTGCACTACAACTAGTGAATGATTGGGTCAGCAGCAAAGGGCTGGGAGTGAACCCCTCAAAGACCGAGGTAGTTCTTTTCACTAAAAAGAGATCAATACCTACCTTCAGACCCCCAAACATCGGTGGTACTGAACTAAGTATCTCAAGTTCAGCCCGATACCTGGGCGTAATTTTAGATTCCAAACTGAACTGGAAGGATAACACTGCCGAACGCATCAAAAAAGCTAGCGTATCTTTCTATTCTTGCAAAAAGGCATTCAGCAACACGCGGGGCTTCAAACCAGCTGTGGTGTACTAGATATACACAGCGGTCGTAAGACCCATTCTCACATATGGTTACCTAGTCTGGTGGATGGCTCTTGAGAAGCAATATCAGCTTTCAAACATCACCAAAATCCAGAGGGCAGAGTGTATCGGAGTCATGGGTCAATAAGATCAACACCTACAGCGGCAATGGAAACCATGCTCAGTTTCATTTCGCTTGATATATACTGTAGCAGTTTGGCGACTAAAACCGCAGTAAGACTGAGAGAAGGCCGACTGTGGTCATCGAGCCTTTACGGCCATGCCTCCATTTTATCCCGATGGGGAACTACCAGCAGATTGGCGGAAATTGATTTCATGACCCCTACGCTAGCATTTGAAAGGAGATTCAACATAAGAATTCCTGACAGAGCGCACTGGAGGAACCTGAGAACCATGAAGAAAAAGTAACTGGCGTTCTATACCGACGGATCTAAGATGGACGTTGGCACGGGAGCCGGAGTTTATTGTGAGGCCCTACGAATAAACAACTCCTTTAGAATTAGCGACGACTGCAGCGTCTTTCAGGCCGAAATCACAGCCATCATACAGGCTGGGGAAATTATACTCGAGAGTAATATCGTTGGCAAAACGATAACTGTCTATATAGACAGCCAGGCAGCCATTAAGGCTCTGGACTCTGCTGTAATTAGATCAAGGATTGTCAGAACCTGCAAATCGGTCTTAAATGGAATATCCAGAGCCAATGTGGTGACCCTCTGCTGGGTACCAGGGCATATGGATATCGAAGAAAACGAAAGGGCTGACGAGCTTGTTAGGAAAGGGTCGGCGCTGCACTTATCGCGGCCCCTCCCTTTTGTAGTAACCCCAATCACTTCCGTACGAAAGAAAATAGAAGACGAAACCATCGATAGAGCAAACAGCCGATGGATTCATCTGGAAACATGCGCAACGGCCAAGGCGCTATGGCCGGCCTTTAGCAAGAAGAGATCAACCTCTCTGGTGAAACATAGTCGTTATAATACACGGGTCGTTTCTGGAATAATTACTGGTCATTGTGCCATTGGAGTTCACGCGGAGCGACTCGGTGTGCTGCAGAGACGAAGAAGAAATTGAATCAGTTCGTCACCTGCTATGTTATTGTCCTGCCCTATCCGTCATAAGAATGAGGACTCTCGGAAGTTACTTCTTCTTGGATTTGGAGGACTTAGGTAACATAGAGCTTACGAACCTCCTGAGATTTATATCATTATATCTGGGTGGTTCTAACAGCGGACTTTTTAACGTTTCCAGGGTTAAACGATTGGGCACAATGGACCCGAATTTGTTGGTCTAAGTGAGCAGTGACTCTATTTGTCACAAGGCACCCATCTACCTAACCTAACCTAACAATATTCTCACGAACTACCTCGATGTTTTGTTTTGAACGACTTGTTAAAGGGCGATCAGAGTATCTAACATCACTAATTGATCCAGTCTCCCTGAATTTTTGAGTTAATCTCTTCACAGTTGACGAAGTTAAATCACTATTTCGACCATATTTTGTACGAAAATTGCGAACTGTAGCTGCCAAACCTTCATTATTTTTAAAATATTGCTCAACGATGAAAACGCGTTGTTCTTTCGTGTAGTACTCCATTTTAATAGCCTTGAACTGTCAGCTGTCACCCGTCGGCAACGCTTTACCGCAGAAATGGCGCAAAATTCAAATCTTGCGTGAATTTCGGCTCTATGGTCAGTGTTGTTACAATAACTATAGAGCTGGTGCTTTTCTGAGAAATTTTTAATTTTGTCTTCGACGGAGGCTATTCTTGAATCTCTGAATATACCACGTTGGGTTCACGATTGCTCTTAGCGTCTTATTTTCAGTTTCTAGGTACGACCTCACATATACATACTCGTTGATTACAATGCGCCTAATCTCTGTCCATTCATGTATGTAGCCTATCTAGTTGCCGCATTTTTCCTCGACTGTGTTGCCCGTTGCCAATATAGCTCTGTCTTCCGCAAATGTACACATTACCTATAACGCTATCTTCTAAATTAGACCAGGTAGACTGTCTTGAGATATCCCGGCCGCGATTTATTTAAAGCCTGAGTTTGTTCGTTACCATGATTGGATGCACGGAAGAGTAGAACTTCAAGACATAATTTTAGAATATTACATATCGAATGCTTGGGAGACGTCAAGAATATCACTTGAGCAGACCTTCTTCCTTCCAGGACCATCTTAATTATATCTATTATTCTATGCACTTGATCGATTGTAGAATGTTTGCTTCTAAAACCGAATTGGTGATCCGAAATTAGGCTGTAGTGGTTTAGTATGAATTGTTCGAACACGTTTGAAATGATCGATAATAGGGAAATTGGTCTATAAGGCTTTTTGTGGTTCGACGCTTTTTTGACTTCAATACCATAATAACTTCTGCGATTTTCCATTGCCTTGGTACGCATTTTAATCTAACGAGTATAAGGCAGATTTAATTTATGCCTTCGCTGGCAATTCTTTAAGAACTTGTCTTGTTTTAAGTCGTAGCCAGGAACTTTGTTGGAATTAAGACTGGCAATTGCGCCCAGCGTTGCGAACTTGATTCTAGAATTGTCACTGAGAATGTCTGTGGCACAGCTAATATTCGCGTTAGGATGATTGTCAAATGGTGAGTTTCTTCTAACTGCGTCAGCCTTTTCTCTATAGCATTATGCTTATTTCCCGTTGGGTTTCTTTATTGGCGGTGCTTCCTCTTGGGGTTTTTTAAAGCTCTTCATGGCTTTCTACAACGAATGTTTTGTATCTTTTTCCGCAGTTAGCCATTCGAAATAGTTAGTTATCTTTTTGTTTTTAAAATATCTACAGTGGATCAGTGGTTAAGTGCGCGATCACTAAGCGAAAGGTTCAAGGTTCGAATCCAAGAAAACACAAAAATAAAAAAAACAAAAGTTTTCTCACGGTCGCACCTCTGGAACCTTTTCTGGCTGCAGTTTCATTGCCGTCAACGTTACATGACCCGGTACCCACCACAATTTCACTTTATTGTATCGGGCCAAATTTTGTAAACTGTCGAAACAGCTTAGAACTGATTTTGAACTGATCAGGTGGGAGATCAGTGCTTTAAGCGCCGCTTGGCTATCGGTGGGTATGTGTATAGCGGCACCTTTGATTCCTGATCGCAAGTTTATATTTGCACAGGTCTCAATAGTGTAAAGCTCGGCCTGGAAAATACTAGGACACTTTCCGAGTGATTTGTCGGCATACGTGCGGAGGTTTTTCAAGCTGCGCCAACAGCATCGGCAGAGCTACTGTTCCCACTTGTCGGGAGAACATGGGAAGCCGAGAGTTTTCCGGATGAGTGGAAAAAGGGAATGATCGTCAAGCTCCCTAAAAAAGGCGACCTAATGCAGTACAAAAACTGGAGAGGTATCTGCGTGCTGCCTGCTGTGGCCAAGATAATAGCTAGAATCATCCTGGAGCGAATCAAAGAACACCTTGAAGACGCACTCGACGCCGAACAAGCAGGTTTCCGCTCTGGATCCTCCTGTGTCGACCATATCAACACCCTGTGGATCATCATCGAGCAATGTGTTGAATATCGATCACCACTTCACCTGTTGTTCATCGATTTTGAAAAGGCGTTTGATAGTGTCAATCGGGAATTTATTTGGCGTGCCTTGCGCAGGAGAGGCATTCCGGATAAATTAATAGCAATTATCAAGGCTACATATGATGGGTCCACATGTCACGTTTTGCACAGAGGAAGGCTGTCTGAGGAATTCGAAATCCAAAGTGGGGTTCGGCAAGGCTGCATTCTTTCACCAATACTATTTTTATTGGTGAATGCGGCCTTATCAACATGAAACGGAGGAATTCGATGGACTCTCACATCCGAACTCAAACACCTCAACTACGCCAACGATGTATGCCTACTGTCTCACAGAATAATGGACCTTCACCAAATGACAGCAAATGTGGAGAGGGAAGCAGACGTCGTTGGGCTGAAAATTAACTCGGCAAAAACAAAAATGATCAGCCTAGGACCAAACTCATCAACTCATGTATGCATTGCTGGACAAACGGTTGAGAGAGTAGAGAGTTTCCACTACCTTGGGAGTATTGTCTTAACCGATGGCAGAACCGAACTGGATATAGCCAGCCAAATAGGTAAAGCAAAATGGGATGCTATCCATAGTTTGGCGAAGTAATGCAATTAGCTTAAACACCAAGCTACGACTGTTCCGTTCCAACGTTGAATCCGTGCTGCTATATGGATGTGGTACCTGGAGAGTGACCGACACTATCACGAGGAAGCTGCAAACGTTTGTCAATAGGTATCTACGCTACAACTTAAGGATATTCTGGCCAAACCGTAACTCTAACGAACAGCTTTATCAGAGAATGGGCCATGAACCTATAGGCACAACCATACGACGACGAAAGTGGCAGTGGATCGGTCACACTCTCCGAAAGTGTGACAGGTCCATAGCTAACCAAGCGATGCAATGGAACCCGCTTATCCAGGATGGCAGGATACGCGGCTGTCCTAGGAGTACGTGGCGCAGAACAGTTGAGAAGGAAGCACGACAACTGGGAAAAAGTTGGGGAGAGCTGAGGCACATTTCCAGAAATCGCACACGATGGCGCGTAGGCGTTGTAGAGGCCCTAGGACCCACAAGGGGATACATTACATAAGTAAGTAAGTAAGTTTCCGAGTGATTTCGTAATCTTGCTATTGGGTCCATACACACCGGTGCCAACTCCTGAATTCATTTTTGATCCATCGTTATACCAAACGATTCCTTTTGGATCAATCAACGGTCCGCCATTATTCAATATATTATGGTTTGGGATCTCAATCACAAACCTTCTACCAAAGTAGAGTGATTTGGGCGTAAAGTCATCTGGGGGAAGTCGGTTAATAGATCCATGAGATCCACATGATCCCACCCACTGTTAACATCCGACTTGCGAAGATTAACTGCACTGCGAATTGCCACTTTTTTTTATAAAAAAGTGTAACGGAGTAAGTCCGATTATGGCTTCTATGGCTGTTGTGGGACAGGTATGCATAGTACCTGTTATTCCGAGGTAGGCTAATCTTTGAAGATTGCTGTGTTTGCTGATGGTTGTAATCTCCTTGGTTTTCGTCCACCAGACAACGGACGTCTTACCACCGTGGTATATAACCAGGATATGACCTTTGGGGACAAACACCAGGTTTTGCAATACATACGGCGACAGATCCACATGCCAGTGGTTGACTTGACAATTTTATGCTTAACATGGGAGTTCCAGTTAAGTTTCTTATCCAGGACAATTTGTAGATATTTTACCTCGTCGGAAAAATGAATGGTTGTGCCATTTAGAGTCACTGAACCAATGTTCAGTGTTCTTCTTCTTATAAACGATACAACGACTGCTTTGCTGGGGTTAATCGATAAACCCTCGCCAGTACACCAGTCCGAGACTACACGTGTATTTTACATGAGTTGACACACTCATGTTTGCCTTTGATGATGATCACAAGATCATCTGCATAGCCTATAGTTGTAAAGCCTAAACTATTAAGTCCATTCAATAAGTCATCCACCACGAGCGAGCATAATAGAGGCGAGAGGACGCCGCCCTGGGGACAGCCTTTAGCCGCGGAGATTGTCACAGAGACCTCTCCTGATGAAGATGTTATTATGCGGCTATCGAGCATAGTCCTAACCCATCTGGTAATAGGTTCGTCGATTCCCCTGCGTCTCATGGCACTAGTGATGGACTCATAACCAGTGTTATCAAAAGCACCTTCTATGTCAATGCGGTATGGAGAATGAGGAATGCGCAAAGGGTAATTTGTTTGCCACTGTAGGCTGATTTGATCTCTGTAACGAGATGATGAAGGGCGCCTTCCGGGGATCGACCTTTCCTGTGTATGTATATTGACTGCAGACGAGTAGTCTTTTCAAGAATACCTCTAATATGTATGTCTAGCAGCCTTTCCATGGTTTTCAAGAACAACGATGTCAAGCTGATTGGACGGTAGGATTTGGGTAGCTTACTGGGTTGGTTACCTAGCACCACATTTTTTTTTTTTTTTAAAAACTTGTTCTAAATAGAGCTACCAAGGTGGGCAGGATGTATTCTAGACTTTTTTGAATAAGGGCTGGAAAAACACCATCACTGCCGGGTGCCTTAAAGGGTTTAAATGAGCCGATTGCCCATTTAATTTTATCTTGACTGAACAGATTTCCAGACAAGCTGTTGATTCTTCTGGAGGTGCCACATGTGGTGCCTTCAGGAGCAATAGGTGCGTGATTACTTAAAATTGTTGAACCGGGGAAGTGTACCTCGAGCAAAGTTTCCAGGGTTTCCCTTTGACCGGATGTATAGGTGCCAGTAGATTTGATGATCAATCTCAATTCGTTGGAATGATCCCTAGATAGAGCCTTTTGGAGACCAAGTATGGTTACCACGAACCTTTGTCTAGAATGCTGCGCAATGTAAATAATTCGCTATCCAACTTTGATTTTAACATGTAGTAGCAAAATTTCTCTACGGATTGCCCTACACCTACACCAGAGCACTCCCTCCTCCTGGCCAGGCCTCTATTACCCTCCCCTTTCCTAATCGAATTATGTCAGTCTAGTATAGTTAAGTTTATTCTTTAAGGCTCTCAAGCTTTTTTCGACTTCTATGTAAAGTTTAGATACCATTTTAACAGCAAAGAAATCTATGAGACCGGTTACGGCCAATAGATTGGTTTACCGGTTGAGTGGAAGTCGCAACTACAAGTATATTACTCGTACATTCCCGCATTATACAAGGATCTTCAAGAACGCGCAATAATTCTGTCAATGTTTTTGACAAATAATCGGTCGGTGGTTTTGGCTCAACGCGAATTTCGTTGTCGATTCTCTGGTCGTGTTGCACCAATTGGGAAAACACTGCGGCGCTTTGATGCTCGCTTCGAGGAGACTGACTCAACACGGGACAGTAGCAGACGTGGCCGGCCCCGGAGCAGCCATTCAGTCGAAAATATAGCTGCTGTGGCTTCAGATGTCCAAGAAAACGCTCAAACATCAACCAAACGACGGGCATATCAATAGACAGTCTTTACAGCGAATTTTGGTAAAAGACTTGAAGATGTACCTGTACAAGATGCAAACAGTGCATCAGCTATTGCCTGGAGACCACCAATCGCATGGAAATTACAGCCAAACCCTAATCCCTCCTCCCGGCCGCTTAATCTCTCGTTTTGCTGATTTGCCCTAGCCGGCAAGAGCGCCCGATTTGACCGTTCAAGTTTCGTTTTGAAGATACGGGTCTATACGACACGGGCCACAGACTTTGGTGGCCCTAAAGGAGAACATCCGACAAAAAGTGGGGAATTTATCGCCAGAAGTTTTTAGACAAGTTATGAAAAATGCTGTGGAACGTGTCTGCATGTGCATCCACTCTGGCGGTGATATTATCTTCGCAACTTAATGGAAACAAATTTAAACGTCTAAATAAATATAACCAACAAACAGAACAAATTCTTATTATTTACAAACAAAGTTACTGCCTTGAGAAACCGAGTGAGGACTTTTGCGCCACCCTGTACAATGCTCTACCCTTCGTTGATATCGGTCTAGAACTCCAGAAGGTATGCTTCGCGTTAAAGTGAATTCGCTTGGAGTTGTTATTAAATATGTTGTTTCAAGATGTAAAAGAGACACCATAGGGCGGACACTGCAAGTTAGACCAAAGCTCTTGTAAACTTCAGAGAAAAAAAATCCGAAAAACCGCAGGAGCGTCTGAAACGGCAGGTTTCTTGCCAATGTCGAAGCTAACCGAGATATCATTCTTTACCATTCAAGTGTTCCCAGAAACATAGTACTAAAAATGGATTATTTTCATAGTTTCAACTGAAACTTAGTCTAGATTTGTTAGATAGATATCTTAGTACGCACCGGGCATTACCCAAATTGATTTTCTTTTAATTACTGCTCGCGTTATTTTGTCTACACAAAATTGAACTATTTACATGAATTATTCACCTATAAATAACATTATTTCGTAGCAGTATTCACATTTCAGAAATTTATGTCTGGCACGCAATGGAGAAGCCGTTCAATAAAGGACAAAACATATTTTTGTGGGCATATGAAGCCCAGTCATAAAAACAAAAAACATTTGCTCCCCTTGTCCATTATATTGTATTTCTGATGATTATCTCATTTCCATCGGCCTAAGGCACGCAACGTTGCTCTATTGCGCTAAGAAAAAGGCGGGAAATGCTTCCCATAAGCGTCTCATTAAACGCCCCCGTTTTCAACTCCTGAACGAAGAATTATGCAAATGTAATAGACTACTACAACAGGAAGGCAGTATAGCAAATGTGGACGACTTACTAGGACACCCTGTCTTCAACACCCCCCCGTTGTTACTCTCCATGAATGGAAGTTACGAAGAAAAGGTATAAACTTCCAAGTGGTGGGTATTTTATTTTATTTTTTTGTGTAAGTATCGATTTTTCCCACCGAAAAGGGAAAATGTGATACTATCTGGCCGCCTGTGAACCGTTGTCGTTTAAGACAAAAAATCGAACAGGCACTTTCCTTCCCTCGCGACCGAGCTGATCAGCTGCGCCTTATCTTTCTTACCTGCTTTGGAGTTGTCCTGTTCCCCGGCCTGAGTGGACATGCGCCTTATTAAATATTAGACCGCTCTCACTAGAGGGTGGGTTTGTGTTCGTATTTGTGCACACTCGTGTCTATTTTATCATTGTACAATTTAACCACCCTGTAAGGCAGCCCTTTCATGGTAAAAGCAAAACCCAACACAAGTATAATGAAAAACGCTGAGTTGTAAAAGTGGAGAAAATTCGCCCGAATCAGCCAACACCGACACGGACGTCAGTTTAAGAACGTTTGCGATTGATTACGGTTCCCGTGGAAAGCGCCTCATTTTCGGTTATTGGAAAACCCCAAATTAAGGACAGACATTTTTTTTTTTCAATTTCTTGCAACACAAGAAACCCAGAAACAGTGAGCATTTATTGTCACGAAAACAGCAAAAAGGATACGGCGCAAAATGTTCTTTTTAGTTAAATAATTTTGATTTCACGCTCCTGTATCTAGGTCCGGCGGCGGTGTGTGGAAAGTGAAGTGAGTACAAAAATCGTTTGGGGTGACATTCAGTTAACAAAAGCAACACTACACCCACCCTCCTATTTGCAACGAAAAAAAAAAAAAAAAATATACAGGCAAACACAAAACCTATTACAACTTGCTGCCATTGTGAAAATGTCCTTTTAATGTGCACCTGTGTAGTTTTTTCAGAGTCATTAGTCACTTATGTCGTTCAATACCATCAGTGCTCAAAAGGACGGAAACAAAACACCATTTTAGGTACTCTGAGTGCGAAAATTTTGATTGTTGTTGGCAACGGATGGAGAAAACACTGCAAAGGTATTTTTTGCTCCTTTGTGCTCCTGTTTTTAGTTAAAATTGTTTGCTTTATAAGGAAAAATCAATTCAAAGTTGAAATTTCAAATGAAAAAAAATTGTCCTTTTTTTTTTCTGATTTCGGGAAAATCCTCATTCGCCGTACATACTCGTAAGAAGAAAATTCGACCCCTTAAAGATGAAAGCTAATTTCGGCCTCTTTCGTTTTCTCTGTAAAATCGGTGGGAGAATCTCCAGTGTTGGTGCGTGTGCAGATGTATCCTGGTCCTTAAAATCAAATGTGTATTAAGTAAATCGATGTGCCAGTGTATTGTTCTTTGGTTTGCCTCTCGTGTAAAGTCGGAGAATATACAAAAGGAGCAAACGAAAAATATAAAAGTGGAAGAAGTGGAAAGAAAAGAGTGGAAAATTAAGCTTATTATTCGCGTCGATATAATAGTAGTTCGGGAATAAAATAAAATTGCAAGCGCCCTCCGATTATCTGCCCCCTTTGGCAGGAACCCAAGTACCAAATAAAAATAAAACACGATAAGAGAAATACGTTTGATACGAATGTGTAGATACGTATTCACATAGATAGCTCCATAACGCAAAGGAGAATCGTCGTCCTCCCAGACCGTGGTCCTGGCGGTTGGTTGCCTTTTGTGATTTTTAACAGTGGAATGTATTCATGTTGTACGAGTAGTCTTATTTGTATTGTTGTTGTTTTTTTTTTTTTTTTTTTTTCTATTTTCTATTGTCCTCCTCAACTTCCTTCTAGCCATTCCTATATTTAATTTCAGTTTCCTTTCGTTTTGTATCCTCATTCTTTATGTGTATACAACAGTAGGGGTGCCACTAGATATGCGCGCTTGGATGTGTGATTGGTTTTTGGAATAAATCGAATATAAGGATAACAAAATGTGGCTGAATGGATTAATCCTCGTAACAGTACTGGCTGCGGCCAAAAGCGCTGAGGCAGAACTAAATGTGGAAGCGGCTTTTCAAGGTAAGCAGCTAATTTCCTTTTTGCTGGTTTGTTGTTTTTCCAGGTAATTGACTTGGCCATAGAATTGCCTTAAATTTAGTAGAAAATTGTTGGATTTGCATTTTATAATTGTATGTAGGCAGAGTAACATTGAACAGCTGAAAGTTTATTTCGTGACTACTTGTTGCACTGAACACCAACAATGCAGAGAAATAAAATGTGGGTAAAATACCTTTCGGGCTATTCCGAGTGGGCGAGATGTACGTGTTAAGAACCCTGCAAAAGTTATTCAGTTACTTTACTATTTTTTTTATTTTTTTTATTTTTATGGGAAAGGTTAACTTGTTTGAGAACGCACGGAAGTCTTATTCCTGCCTGACTTCCAAGGGAAAGGTAAATCGTTTAACATTGAGGTATCTTTATTTAGAGGTGTTTCTCTTCATTTTTCAAGTCACGCAACGTATTTAGGAGTTATTTTAAAATTCTGAACCTGGCTAATTTGTACCTAAGTGCATGTGAATGTAAGAGTGTACTCCACGTAATACACTGCATAGTTGAGTTCATCTAGGATTTTTTCGAGGCAACTTTCGCCTTACCCTCCCTTAATCGGATGTACCTACCTAAACCAACCTCCCTCACTTAGAAGGCGCATTTTTGCATCAACATGCATTTGTGGATATAAAGAAAAGGTGAATGGCTCCTCGAAAAACACTTAAGCCTGATTGGGACCTATTATTTAAGAATTTATTCGAAGACTTGTAGATGTTCCGTAACCCGACAAAATAGATATTCTTCCACCCACGGATTAAGGTGAACTGCGGCCTCTCTCCTAAATTATAAAATAGTCTTTTATAAAGGGTGACCAGATAGCAATGATAGTTTTTTCAATTGTTATATTTTAGCAGCTGTCAAAGCTACCAATGACATCTATCTGTCAAAATATTCAGTAAGGTTTGCCATTTCATCATGCATCGTTTGACACTTCCCGAATGTGTGGAAATTATTAAAAAAATATTATCGAAATTCAGGCTCAGTTGTAAATACGCAACGTGAATTTCGTCGTGAGGTCGGTCGTCATCATGGCTTCAGTGCGCAGGCAATTCGTCGCCAGTTTTCGAAATAATAGTACTTAAGCTATTACAGCCGGTTATAGAAGAAAGATCTCTTATTCCCAACCACCAGTTTGGGTTTAGAAGCAAGCACTCAAAAATAGACCAAGTGCATAGAATAACTGATTTAATTGATGATTCTCAAGCTTTTGACAAGGTCTGGCATGAAGGATTGAAATATAAATTACGACAAGTTCTGCCGGAACACTTATATAATATTCTGGAAAAATACTTGACGAATCGACTTTTCCGAGTCAAACACGGAAACGAATATTCAGAATTTAAAGAAATAAGGGCTGGGGTACCGCAGGGAAGTGTCCTTGGACCGCTTTTGTACCTATTATATACTCGTGATATACCGCAAGAAGGCACGGTATTAGCTACATTTGCCGACGACACTGCCATTCTGGCAACTTATGTCCTGTATCCCCTTGTGGGTCCTAGGGCCTCTACAACGCCTACGCGCCATCGTGTGCGATTTCTGAAAATGTGCCTCAGCTCTCCCCAACTCTTTTCCAGTTGCCGTGCTTCCTTCTCAACTGCTCTGTGCCACGTACTCCTAGGACCGCCGCGTATCCTGCCAGTTAAGTTGGTTCCATTGCATCGCTTGGTTAGCTATGGACCTGTCACCCTTTCGAAGAGTGTGACCGATCCACTGCCACTTTCGTCGTCGTATGGTTGTGCCTATAGGTTCATGGCCCGTTCTCTGATAAAGCTGTTCGTTAGAGATACAGTTTGGCCAGAATATCCTTAAGATGTAACGTAGACACCTATTGACAAACGTTTGCAACTTCCTCGTGATAGTGACGGTCACTCTGCAGGTACCACATCCATATAGCAACACGGATTCAACGTTGGAAAGGAACAGTCGCTTGGTGTTTAAGCTAATTGCATTACTTCGCCAAACTATGGATAGCATCCCAAACGCAGCTTTTGCTTTACCTATTTGGCTGGATATATCCAGTTCGGTTCTGCCATCGGTTGAGACAATACTCCCAAGGTATTGGAAACTCTCTACTCTCTCAACCGTTTGTCCAGCAATGCATACATGAGTTGATGAGTTTGGTCCTAGGCTGATCATTTTTGTTTTTGCCGAGTTAATTTTCAGTCCAACGACGTCTGCTTCCCTCTCCACATTTGCTATCATTTGGTGAGGGTCCATTATTCTGTGAGACAGTAGGCATACATCGTCGGCGTAGTCGAGGTGTTTGAGTTCAGATGTGAGAGTCCATCGAATTCCTCCATTTCCTGTTGATAAGGCCGCATTCACCAATAAAAATAGTATTGGTGAAAGAATGCAGCCTTGCCGAACCCCACTTTGGATTTCGAATTCCTCAGACAGCCTACCTCTGTGCAAAACGTGACATGTGAACCCATCATATGTAGCCTTGATAATTGCTATTAATTTATCCGGAATGCCTCTCCTGCGCAAGGCACGCCAAATAAATTCCCGATTGACACTATCAAACGCCTTTTCAAAATCGATGAACAACAGGTGAAGTGGTGATCTATATTCAACACATTGTTGGATGATGATCCGCAGGGTGTTGATGTGGTTGACACAAGAGAATCCAGAGCGGAAACCTACTTGTTCGGCGTCGAGTGTGTCTTCAAGGTGTTCTTTGATTCGCTCCAGGATGATTCTAGCTATTATCTTGGCCACAGCAGGCAGCACGCAGATACCTCTCCAGTTTTCGCACTGCATTAGGTTGCCTTTTTTTAGGGAGGTTGACGATCATTCCCTTTTTCCACTCATCTGGAAAACTTTCGGCTTCCCATGTTCTCCCGACAAGTGGGGACAGTAGCTCTGCCGATGCTGTTGGTGCAGCTTGAAAAAGCTCAGCGGGTATGCCGTCAAGTCCTACCGCCTTATTAGTTTTCAGTGTTTTGATTGCGGTAATAATCTCCACTTTACTGGGGGTTGTGGTGCGAATTCGGGAACTTCTTTCTACGGACACTTCAGTCTGACTTGGGTGCATATTGCTAGCGAATACTCGGTTTAGAACCGAAGCAAAATGCTCCTTCCATCTCTTCAGTTGATCCTCATCCGATATTAGCAACGAACCGTCTAAGCCTTTCACTGGGTGTTGAGTAGAGCTTCGGCCACCTATAAGCTCTTTAGTGATTCTATAAATGGTTCTGCTGTCGCACCTCGCTGCTGCTTCTTCTGCTTCCGTAGCCAGCGCATTGATGTAATTGCGCTTGTCACGTCTCACGCTACGCTGTACTTCTCTCATCTTCATGCGATATAGGGACTCAAGCTCGATCCTCCCTGCTGCTGGAGTTGCTGCAATTTGAGCTCTTAACTGTTTTCGTTCGTTGATCCTTCTCCAGGTATCCTCGGAAAGCCACGCCCTATGGTTTCCCTGTGATCGACCGACAATCCTTTCAGCACCTGATGTGAAAACAGTTTTCACAGCGCACCAATGGTCTTGGATGGTGGCGGGCAGGGAGCTGCTGATTGTTTCCACACCACGTGAGAGATGGTCCCTTAATTCTTGGCGCACTGTGGGAACTCTCAGTCGGTCTACATTGAACCTAGGTATTCTTGTGTCGTTAGATCTACGAACGGCAGCAGTACGTAGTCGGAGAGTAGCTATCATAAGATGGTGATCTCGTACCAATCCCATGTCGGCACCTCGCCTGTTTCGGACGTCTAGGAGACTACTTCTAAAACGGCGACTGATGGCAAAATGGTTAATTTGGTTGGAGGTTGCTTGCCTGTCAGTTGACACCCAACTGATTTTATGGCAAGCTTTGTGCTCAAACATGGTGCCACCTATGACAAGACGATTTGCGTTGCAAAAGTCAACAAATATTTCGCCGTTGTCATTGCGATTGCCTAGTCCGTGCCGTCCCATAACATGTTTGAGCCCTTCGTTGTCGCAGCCTACCTTGGCATTCAGGTCCCCCATCACAATGACAATGTCGCCGTTGGGTGTTGCATTATGAACAGCTCCCAACTGATTGTAGAAGGTCTCCTTTTCTTCCTCAGACGAACCATCCGTGGGGGCGTAACAATGTATGATGGTGACGCGACGTACTCTCGTCCGGAATCTGGCCGTTAAAATCCTATCACCGTGCGGCTGCCAGGTAATTAGGCCTCTGCGTGCTGTTGGCGTTAGCAGCAGTCCAACTCCATATCCACGGGGGTTTCCGGTTGGATTTCCGGAGTAGAGTAATACAGTGTTACGCGTTGGGGATTGGTACTCACCTGCATCTAACCATCTTATCTCGCTTACTCTCAATATGTCCAGCCTATATCGCATGAACTCATGCTCCAATTGAAGGAATCTGGCGTTCTGAGGTCCTTCACTCTGAGAGTCAAGGAGCGTCTTCACATTCCAGAAACCAATCTTAGTCCGGGTACGATAGCCAAAGGTCGTCAACGTGTTATCAGTCCTTATCCGAGGCATTGTGTCGGTTTCCGTAGCGATTGAAGTTTCGGTAACGCGGGTTGCTGGCCCAGGTTACCTAGCCTAGGCATTAGACCCTAGACAATCTCGCACTTGCAATTTTTATACATGCAGTTGCCCGGGGATCACCACGAGGAAGTAAAGCAAGCACTACATTACGAACTTGATTGTTGCGCTACTGGTCCAATCCATGTTTTGGACAGTCAGTAGTTTCCCGATCAATCGCCATGCAGATCCCCAAATCCTGGCAACGGGTAAAACGATAGAAGAAACGACTGAAAAATTGCAAGAAGCGTTGAATAAAGTAAATGAATGGACAAAGATTTGGCGACTAGCTTTAAACGAAAACAAATCTGTTCATGTCAATTTTATTTATAAGAAAATAAATAATTTGTCCTTCGAATTCTAGATGAGAGGAATCTACTGCGTCGTCTACAAAGGACTAAACCTTTCGACTTAACGCGATAGCAAGAAACCGCGTCTAATTTGCGAAACAAGCAGGAACTTTCAATGGAAAGGGACCTGCCAAACGATCTCAATACGTGAAAGAAAACTGCTGGATAAGTAAAAACTTAGTTATAGTAATCAAAGAAATTTATCACGAAGGGAGGTTTTTTTTAGTGAGTAAAAATCTCACACTACTATGAGCACGCGCTATCGATCCTCATAGTGTCTTCCTGAAGATTTGTTACCTACCCTCAAAAAAAAAAAAAAAAAAAAACCCACGGTGAAGTTTGAGCATTAGTACACTCTTTTGAACCTTAAGCCACCAACCAGACAGAGATCGGTACGAAGTGAAGAAAACATAGCCGTCGTAGCGGGCAGTATCGAAGAAGACCCAGAATTGTCGATTCGGCGAAGATTAACTGAATTGGGTATCGCCAGAGAGTCAACCATGCTTATTTTGCGGTTGGATTTTGGCCCACATCCGTATAAGATTGTCCTGACACAAGAATTGAAGCCGGACGACCATAGACAACGCCGTGAGTTCGCTAGTTGGGCGGTGGAAATGTTGGCCGGAGATCCAGATTTTGATCAAAAAATCATCTTCTCGGACGAGCCAAATTTTTGGCTCAGCGGCTATGTCAACAAACAAAATTGCCGTTATTGGTGTGACCACAATCCACAAGTGTTCGACCAAGCATCAATGCATCCACAAAGATTGACTGTTTGGTGCGGTTTATGACACGGCAGCATCATCGGACCTTATTTCCTTCGAAATGAGGAAGAAGACACCGTTACCGTCAATGGTCCTCGGTATAGAACGATGTTAACCGATCTGCTGAGCACCTATGGGTTACAGCCGGATCCGGGTACCAAGGACAGTCGCCCTAGACATCTCAAAAGCATTCGATAGAGCTTGACTTAGAGTCTTATTAAGCAAGCTTGACTGTGAAGGTTCGATCCCCAGCCGGGAATGATAACTAACAGCTCCCGAGGATAAATGATAATCGAATGAAATCCAAGTTTCTCCAAACTATTACATCAAAAAGGGGTTTCTGAATGGCAGTAAGAACAATTTGATCCTTGGTGCTTCGGGACTTCTTTTTTAAGCAAACTTACCTCCTACGGTACTACGGACACCCGGAACAGCTCTGTGAGTGGGTGGAAAATATTTGTTAGGGTATATCATTTCAGGTTGAGGTCGATGGTATGTCATTCGATATTTTTGCTGCTACTACTACTACTACTCAATATGAATGAACTGCCAGATAATAGCACATATCTCCCATCGTTAGAGATGCGACCAAAAAGGAACAGCAAACTTAGGAAAATTAAATGCTTAGAAAACTCAATTCACAGCCTTTCTTCAGAAAAAGCAAGTCTACTGTGGACAAGTCTTCAAGTAGACTACCAAATTATCCAGCCCAAGGAAATCATGTGCCTTCTTGGCATTACAGTCAACTTTCATATAACATTTCTCGACCATTGCAAAATCAGCGTCCCTGAAGTTGTGCTACCTGTTGTTACCCAAAGTGATAGTTTACAACGATACAGTACACAAGTTCAACCGCGGCTTAATTATTGTTCTTACATATACAGCTCAACGCAAAAATATTCTCTTCATCTACTTAAAGGGATGACCGTTGAGTAGGTGATCCCGCACTAGCATCCAATCTCCCGACAACTAGTAGCAGACCTATGTCTATTGTACTGATGCTACAAAGACTGATGTTCGGATGGCTTTACTGGAAACCTCTGAATGTGTGGCAGTTGAGCGTTATTCTACGCAACCCACTTGGGATTATCACCTTCATGTCCATCTGCTCCACGCGAACATCTCTCTAGCAAAATCCTTTCTGTTACATAACTGGTAAACTTTGAAATTCACTTCCAGAAGACATACATATTTCCATACTCGTAAGCTTTTAATCTACACCTATTCAAAAGCAGAATTTACATTCATCTTCTTGCGCTGTTCCAGCGTTATATCTAGGTTCGAATACAATGATAGAAGATTATAGAGCACGTACTAGCTCCATCACATATGGGTTCGTTTGCCATAAGAGCGGTAGTCGATATCGCCAAAGGTGCCATCGAAGGAGAAAGATGGCTCTACGGCACAAAGGAGTATTGTGCAGTAGTAACGCTGGACATTAAAAACGCATTTAACTCTGCGAACTGGTCGTTTATTAGAAGGTCACTTGCCAGGATGGATACGCCATATTACCTGCTACGGATAGTGACGAACTACTTCAACAACAGAAAGCTGAGGTACAATACCGATGAAGGCGTAAAATACTACAACGTAACTGCGGGAGTTCCACAGGGATCGGTTTTAGGGCCACTATTGTGGAGCATCATGTACGACGGAATACTACGATTAGCGTTACCTGGGGGAGTAACGATAATTGGATTCGCCGATGACATTGCAGTCGTGACAGTAGCTAAACAGATCCGTGCAGTAGAATCAGCTACAAATGAAGCAATTGCCCGGATAAAAGATTGGCTAGTATCCGCCGGACTAGAACTAGCTAACCATAAAACAGAAGCTGTTCTTATAACCAGCCGGAAAACTGTCGAATTTGCCAACTTTTAGGTTGGTAACCAAACCATCAGGTTGAAAGAGGCAGTTAAATACCTTGGAGTAATGCTGGACAACAGGCTACGGTTTAAAACGCATGTTGATTTTGTTACCAAAAAAGCATCGCAAATGCAGGGAGCTCTCTCGCGTATCATGCCTAACATCGGTGGACCTGGATACGCTAGAAGGATTCTACTCTCTAGAGTTATCACCTCAGTTCTGTTATATGAAGCCCCAGTCTGGGCGGAGGCACTGAGGACGAAGGAGACCAAAAGGAAACTATCGTCATCATACAGACTCTGTGCGCTACGGACAATCAGCGGCTTTCGAACCATCTCTGACGAAGCTGCATTTGTCATAGCTGGAATGGTCCCCATCGATATTCTCGCAGATGAAATGCTGAGGATATATAACAGAAGAGCATTGAGTCATCACGACGCCACTGGTATCAAGGTGATAAAAATTGAAGAAAGGGCAGCGTCAGCAGCTATGTGGCAAGCTCGTTGGGCTAATACAACAAAAGGCAGATGGACATACAAACTTATACCGACAATCCAAGATTGGATAAGTCGAAAGCATGGAGACTGCAACTACCATCACGGTAGCTACCGCAAATATCTACACCGATTCGGACACGACAACTCACCATCCTGCCCGGAATGCCCAGGTGAAGATGAGGATACGGAGCACGCAGTGTTTTACTGCACACGTTTCACGGCATGGAGAATTACTCTGCCAAGTCCGTCATTACTCCTCGACCATATGTTACGGTTGGAAGAAAATTGGATGGCAATATGTTCTTTCGTAACAACTCTACAAAAAGAGTTGCGGAGAATAGAAAAGCTAAGAAGAGCAGCAGAAGCAACAGAAGCATCAGAAGCAGCAATACAAGAAGCATAGCATGAATTGCTAACCAGCCCCGCGAAGTAATACCTAACGGCAGTCCCGCGGGGAGAGTGGTTGAAGTGTGTAGGGTGTGCGTTTAGTACGTAGGCGTATTCCTGGCATCGAGTACTCAGGTTTGCGAATCGTGCATGCTAGTAGCACTCGGGCTACTAGTATCTATGAAGATTACACATCCCTTGCGCAATCCAAAAAAAAAAAAAAAACATATGGGTTCGTTTGTAAATTAAATCAAATCTGTAAAATGCGAACAAATTGGCTTGTCCATGCCATGTCCTTACATACATCAAAAATTGTTCGCCGTAATCACGACCTGGAAGAGAGGCAGAGAAGAGAGGGCCTTTCTGAACCTCTTTTATTTGTGCACCGAACTTCAGAATTGGCGATCCAAAAACAACGGTTTCATCGTGTTCAATGACGAAAACCTTGCAAACGGCATAATCGCCGATGAAAGGACAAATTTCCAGTTGTTCGTGAGCAAAGATGAACTCCTGTGTATCTTTGAGTCACTTCAAAATAAAAAGTCGGCAGGAGTTGACGGTGTCCCAAACTTAGTATTAAGACACCCAAAAGGGATAAAGATAGGACCAACCCGGCTAATCTTTGGTCAATTAATTTGCTCCCGAATGTTAGCAAGGTATTCGAGAAGGTCGTTAATAGAGCTCTTTTGAAGTGGGCTGAAGAAAATAAGATTATTCCGGACAATCAGTTTGGCTTTAGAGCGGGGCATGAAACGATTCATGCCGCGTCGAAATTGGTGTCCGACATTCAGTGGCACAAATGCAAGAACCAAGCACAGGGGCCTGCCTGGTCGACTTTGAGAAGCCCTTCGACACCGTATGGTTGGAGGGGCTCTTCTATAAGCTGACTAGGCTGGGCATTCAAAAACCATTGCTATATATGATTTATGACATGCTTATGGGAAAGAAGTTCGTTGTCAAAGCTGGCAACATGACTTCGAGTAAAGTATTTGAAATTAAAAACGGCTTACAACAGGGAGCGGTGAATTCTCCGATCTTGTTTAATATTTACACGAATGATCTGGTGGGTTTCCTCAGACATGCTATAGCGTACGCAGACGATTTAGTGGCGTACAGATCAGGTCCAAAAGTCGAGGTCATCAACATCCTGTTGCAGCATGACTTCGATCAAATTAAGAGGTATTGCGATGATTGGAAATTGAAAATCAATTCCCAAAAATCGGAAACAATTCTGTTCAGAACTCCATTGGCTAGGGCCTCGAGGGATACCAAAAAAAAACTGGCGAAAATTAGCCATTATTGGACAAAATGGACAACCATTGACGGTGCGAAGCGTGGTCAGATATCTTGGCATCTGGCTGGCTCGACCAGTATCTATATTTTGACAAACATATAGATGCTTGTCTTTCTGGGGCCAAGAGGGCCTATGCTCTGACAAGGAGACTGTTTCGCAGCAGTCAACTTGTTTCCAGAGTAAAGGTCATATGCTACGTGGCCCTTATAAGGCCGATCATCGCTTATGGCTGTCCCATTTGGTCCAATATAGCGCCTTCCTATATGGAAAAGATTCGGGTGTTTGAGAGACAGTGTCTCAGGATCTGCCTAGGGTTGTTTAGAACCGAGTCTGAGTACATAAAATATTATCCCAACAAGACCCTATACGATGGGGCTCGATTGAATAGGATTGACAATTTCCTATTTAAGGTGATTCGAAGGCACGTTGCAAGGGCGATGGCCAGCACTAATAACCTGATCTCGGGTGGTTATTACCCGAATTTAATGTACCAAGAGAGTACGCTCCGGTCTGGCTTTGTCCCGCCTGAGGCATTTCCTCATGCAGGCATGAAAGGGTTAGTCTAAAGTAAAGATGGTGTGCCGGTATTGTACCACAGCCACCGCGGCGCGAGGGATAAGCGGCTCATCCACGACGGATACGCCGCCAATGCCGCTCCTTTGTTTTAATACCGCAATTGCGGATAGGGACACTGTCGATACCTTAAAGCAGTTCACCGAAATTTGGTGGCTAGAGGAAGAGGTGAGGGCAGACACGCTCTCTCGGGTCGGTGCGTTACCTAGGTATCATCCTCCTTAGTTTTAAGCTAGTTTTAAGTTAGTTAAGCGTATTTTAGGGGGTCTTAGGGAGGGGCCGGGCTCGCCAACATGAATGAGTGCTACCGAGACTTGACCGAGACTTGACCGACGCTTATGGTCTCGCTCGAGTCCCGGCGGCGCGTGTGCACCATGTTGGCGACTGCCAGGCGCCCATCGACGCAATCACGATGGTGACCAATCGAAAGATTGCTCATCACCCTGATTATATTTAATTTAGGTTAAGTAGCTTAGGTAGTTTTAAGTAGTTTTAGGTAGAAATTCGAAATTCGCATCTGAGCGAAAAATTCGTCCAACCTTTTAGGCTGCAGCTCCAGTTACAGACAGACAGACAAACAGACAGACAGACATAATTACGGGACTTTTTTGAGTTCCTCTATTATATTAATGTACAGATATACCAAAATCTCCAGATCGAAAATAATACTTGCCCTGTTTTTCAATACTCACTGACAGCCGCTTTTAAAGGATCGTACTCCTGTTGTTGGCTTTAAAATTTTGTATTATGTTGTTGTAGCCCTTTTTTAACGCCAAAGGTAGTTACACTGTCATCCTGCTCAGATGGACAAGTTTGTCAATGAAGTGAAAACTAAACATGGTTCGGTATAACTTGCCTCTTTGAATGCTATCATAGCTTACTTTAAAATCGATGTGTGCTCTTGAGTTTTTTTTTTCAAAATCTGCCGCAGTGTGAAAATCTGTTCTATGGTGAACTTTCCCAGCCTAAAAGCAGACTTATGTGGAAAATCAGATCGTTTTCAAAAGCTTTAGAGCGTTCACATAGTATGGCAGGTACTTGGCGCAGTTTAAAGGGTCTCTTCTTTGAGGTTCGTACCAAATCATCTGCACTGTATGTTGTATAATAATGTACTAGATATTGTTAACTTCACCTCATTTTCGTTGGGTGTTGATTACCATCGTTGGGGTTCGAATGGAGCATTCTGCATGACGTAGAAGTTTTTAATAGACCGATCTTTGATCTTTCCAAATTCTTGGCACCGGCTGAGACTGACTCTTCTAGATTTTCTTCTTTATCCCTACTGGCTTTTGTGTAGCCTTGATATGTTCCTTATTTAGTCGGGTAAAACTTTCTAATATCATGCCTGCTGCGATACTCATAAGTATCTTCGTATAGGCCTATAACATTATTGCCTTTAATGTCAAAAGTGTTTGAACAATTCATTTTAGTGAAGCTTAAACCTATTATTGAATCTAAAAAAAAAATTATTCCATCTCATCAGTTTGGTTTCAGCGATAGACACTCAACTCTGGACCAGGTATACAGAATTACCTATATAATCGAAAGGGCCTTAGAAAGCAGAATAATTTGTTTAGCAGTTTTCCTTGGCGTAGTCCAAGCCTTTGACATGGTCTGTCATGAAGGATTAATAAATTAGTTATAGATGCATTCCAATATGTAGACCTTACCGAGTTCCATATTTTCGAAGATCCCTTCGAGTCAATTATGAAAGTGCACATGCTCAACTTAAAGAAATTAGAGCAGGGAATCCACAAGGAAGTATTCTGGGTCCAGTTCTCTATAACTAGCGATCTAGCAGTCACAACTAATAAGCTATGTTTGCTGAAGACACGCCAATTTTGTTGGAAGAACTGAAGAAGAATCCATTAAAAAACTAAAACAAACGATTAATGTAGTAGCCAACTGGACAAAGTTCTGGCGAATAAGACTAAACAACAATCCATGTCGACTTTACAAATAAAATAATTAGAGACTACTTAGTTACTACGAGTATCTTTAGTTCGTAGATCTCGTACTCAAATTTTGCAAAATATTTGGACATTACGTTGGAAAGACCATGTCGAAAAGAAAAGAGAAGAATTAAACATCAAATTAAAAAAAGAAACAGCTTCTTCTTCTTCATAAGAGTATGTCGTCTGACCCCTCGAGGGGCATAGGGCGTCGTAATCACCTCCTGTGCGCTATCGTGTTCGGAATTCTGCAACGCGCTTGAGCTCCCCAATGATTTGGATTCCTCCTAGACTGTCCTTCTCCATGTCTGCCTAGGACGGCCCACTCGTCTACCTGTTCGAGTAAGTGGATTCTATTGCATGGCTTACTTCGCAATGGAAATGTCTTCACGCCGTAAAGTGTGACCAATCCACTGCCACTTTCTCCTCCGTATTTTGATGTCTATTGGCTCCTGGCCCATTATCGCGTGTAGTTGATCATTTGATATACGATTCGGCCAGAAGATCCTTAAGATGTTGCGAAGACATCTATATATGAAGGTTTGCAGCTTCTTTGTGACAGTGTTGATCACTTTCCAATTACTACACCCATAAAGTAACACTGCTTCGACCTTCGATTGGAACAGTCTCAGCTTGGTTTTTGTGCTTTTCCAGATTTTAGACAGAGTACCGAACGCAGCCTTTGCTTTACGAATTCTGCTGTCCACACCCAGTTCGGTACCACCATCTTCTAAGACCATATTTCCTAAATATACAAAGCTGCTTACTTTCTCGACTTGCTGTCCGGCAATGTTGAGTTGAGCGGCGCTGGTGTTTTGTTGAGAAATTGAAGTGCTTAGGGCCTTTGTTTTTGCCGTATTTATTTTGAGCCCTACTTTGTTCGCCTCTAAGTCCAAATTATGGGCCATCTGATGCAGGTCCATTATCCTGTGTGAGAGTAGGCAAACGTCATCAGCGTAGTCAAGGTGTTTGAGATATGATGTCATAGTCCATCTCAGCATCTCAACTCCATGTTTCCTCCAGACAAAACTGCCCGGATCACATCACTGATTACTAAAAGGAATAACAGTGGCGAAAGAATGCATCCTTATCGTACTCCGCTGCGGACTTCAAATTCCTCTGACACCTTACCATTGTGTAAGACATGACATTTACCGCCATCATATGTAGCCCTTATAATAGCAGCGAGTTTTTCTGGTATACCTCTCCTGCGTAAGGCTCGTCAAATAGCATCTCGATTCAAGTTGTCTGTACTCGACGCATTGTTCAATGATGAATCGCAAGATGTTAATGTGGTCGATGCAGGATGATCCAGCTCGAAAGCCTGCCTGTTCATTGTCAACGTTAAATCGAGATGTTCTCTTAATCGATCCAGAATTATTCCAGCTATTAGTTTGTCCACAGCCGGAAGAACACATATCCCTCTCCAGTTTCCACATTCCGTCAGATTTCCCTTCTTGAGCAGCTTAAGCATCATTTCCCTCTTCCAATATGTGGGGAACGCCTCGGACCCTGTGTTACTGATTATATTCACAGATTCCAAAATAAAGTTCTAAGAAACATCTTAAAAGCGTCATGATACGTAAGGGATTAAGGTCTTCACCAAGATATGGGGCTGGAAACTGTCAGGCTGGCAAGAGATGACTTGCCACGTAAATGAAGAGGCGCCAAGACTTTGTGACTTGGTGGAATTCTTGGAAAATGAATTCACTCTTCTTTTGCTTTCCTCTTTATCATTCTTGCTTAATACTATATAATTAAACGGAAACAGCTCTACAGTTTGTCTATAAACTAGTTGTAGCACGATGAAATGTAATACTTTTTATAACGTTTCAATAAAAAAAAAACCCTACGTAAACGTATCCGTATGATTTGTAACGGATATTATATGGATATTTTGAAAATCCAAAAATCGTTTATTGTTAGATTGCAGTCTAACGGAATATTCATTTCGAGGTTGCGATGTCACATCGCTGCCATATGGCATCTGTCAAATCCATCTGTCATCCATAGTGACAGGTAGATAGTTTTTGCCTTACTATTTTATAATATGGATCGCTTAACCACCGCTCAACACATTAAAATTGTTGCATCTTACTACAAAAATAATAGTTCTGTAATATCGATTTAAGGACAGATTATGGTCATAATAATTGCTCAACTGAGCAAACAATTCGAAACACAATCGCCAAATTCGAACAAATCGGTAGTGTTTGTGATGTCGCAAGGCTTGTTCATCATCATAATGCTCTATCAACTGAAAATCTAGCCGCTGTGAGTGCCTGAGGAATTGTTTTTCTATTTTCCATTCCATGCCGCGCTCAGCAATTCAGCATTGCCTATAGGTCCGTTTGGCGTATTTTGCTATTGGATTTACATTTTCATTCCTATAATGTCCAGCTTATATAACAACTAAAGCCTGCTGACCATAGAATGCACAGAACATACGCCGATTGGGTGCTGGGAAATCACCATCAACTGTTACCGTGAATTATTTGCTCTATAGTGAAATGATAACCACCACCAAAACTGGAGGGTCATTTGCGGGCTTCCTGCTGTTGCAAAAAGCCGCGTACGGCAAGGTTGCATACTATCACCTCTTATCTTTTTGTTGGTGAGTAGCTGCATATCTAAAGCTAATAGTGGAGACAGACTGCTGGTATTGATACCATGGTACGAATATCATGGTATAGTGAATACTACGACCCCTAACAGACTGCATTTCGTAGTATTCGATGACTTTGGCGTTAAATAGTATACTTTGACGTTTGTGTTGTCTGTCATAAAAAAAAAAAATATAAAATTCAAGACAGGATGAATAAAAATGATTCACTTTTGTGCTAAATGATGAATATAAAGAAAATTCAAATACTTAAAAGCGAGAGTGCATACTTAAGAATTGTCAAAGAAGCTACGAAGACTAGCCAATAGAGAGAAATTGGCGCTGCAATCAGTAAGATAGTGGTATACAAGCAAAAATTTGCGAATCTCAATACCAAGTATGTTTCATGGCATACTGGCTTTTTACGTAGTATTGCAGTGCCAGACATGTGGTATAGAACGTAGTATTGCTATACCATGGTATCAATACCAGCAGTCTGTCTCCCACATAAGGCTGTATTCGGTATGTTTTCTAAAATATGGAGAAATAGTGCAATTAGCTTAAACACCAAGCTGCTACTGTTCCGTTCTAACGTGGAATCGGTGCTGTTGTATGGCTGTAGTACCTGGAAGGTGACCGTCAATGTCACAAAAAAGCTGCAAAGTTTTGGTAATCGATGTCTAAGTGTCCTCTATCTCAAACGAATAGCTTTATGAGAGAACGGGCCAGGAAGGTATAGATGTAATTATACAAAAGAGAAAGTGACAATAGATTGGTCACATCCTAAGTTAAGACACAAATTATATTGCCCGACAAGCCGTGCAATGGAACCCGCTAGAACAACAAGTGCGAATACAGGGATGTCCTCGTATGACGTGACGCAAAGCAATCGAAAAGGAATCGCGGTAACAGTAAAAGAGCTGCTTGGAGGTGAAACACATCGCCATGAACTGAACACGATTGCGTGCAGGTGTGGATGATGCCGTAAGACCCATAAGAGGACACAGGATCTAAATACAACAATGGAGGGAGCAGTTGTTTGAAATTGTCTGGTAGCATTGAGTGTCCTTTTCTCTAATAATCGATTAAAAAGTACTCATCTCTTACATGAAAGCATGTACTCGTACCTAGATCTAACTGTTTCGGAGACGTCTTACGTAGATCTTATTTTTGAAGAGCTTGTAGAAGATTTTCCGATTTATGTTATGTGTCACACTTAGCCAGTGAACAAACTTCGGATATTCTAATTTTTCGAGGGCCTTCCATCACTCTTTCTTGGATTTGATCCTGTAGAGCTTTTCTCGGAAGCTTGTTTAGTTTGTCTGCTAGTTGTATTAAAACTCATATTCTCAGCTCTGATTTAATTCACAGCCTTATGTAAAGCTGTGCTTCACTGTGCTTGTAAATTAGACATAAGTTGTACAAAAGTAGAAGAACGATTTGGGTATTAGAGTCTGTCTGGAAATTTGGTCTGATTTTAGGCAGCAAAACGACTAATCCAATTTTAATAAAATATAATATAGGCGCCGTGGCTCAGTGGTTAAGTACGCGATCATTGAGTGGGAGACTCAAGGTCCCGAAAGATACCAAAACGTTTTTTACGGTTCCACCTCTCGCGAACGTTTGACAAACATCTGGGAGTAAAATTGTCATGTGACGCTTCTCTCAATCGCAACAATTGACATTCGTGTTGTGTGTCACACAACACGAATGAAAGCGAGACGCTAGGCCATGCCTTGTATGGGCTCTTATTGCCAACATATTTATTTATTTTTATAGTTAATCCTCGAAAAAAAACTCTTAAAGTGACTTCAGTCCATCACGTGCCAAAGAGTAGTCACTTAAGCATAATATAATAATGCAATAGCAAAACTAATAATAAACGCCTTTGACGCGAGTGAAGCAGTCAAGTTATCCTACTTTTTATATTTTTCTTAACATGGACTTCAGTCCATCACGTGTCAAAGAGTAGTAAGGGTCACTTAAGTATAATATAATAATGCAATACTAAAACTAATAATAAACCAAAACGCCTTCGACGCGAGTGAAGCAGTCAAGTTATCCTACTTTTTTAAATTTTTCTTAACATAAAATAAATTTTTTTTTATGGAAATTCTACCGAGAACTGGTGTCCCATGTTTTATTTTTATTTTTTTTGAACTTCTCGTGATATTTCCGAAAATAATTCATATTAACGAATGTAATATTTTTTTATCCGGCACATACCTGTAGTAGTAGCTCGTCTCTTCACACTTCTTTGATGTCGGCTTTTTCTGCTTTATAGCATGTGGCCTGTCATGTCATGAAGGTCGTTATCCTTGTTCCGTTTGCGTGATTCATAAATTCATCCTTATCCGAGGTTTGTAGCTTGTTTTCCGTGGTGTGGCAGTTCCCCCAAGCTGGAGAGTCAGTTCCTAAGTAGCCCACTACGAGGATATGAGAGCCCATTACGAGTAAGTATTCATCTGTTGTTATTGAAAACCCTTATTGACCAGAGCTCCAAATTTTTCTAAGTAGCCCATATAAGGTATTCATCGAGAGAATTCTTTCGCCGTACGTCCTCCTTCTGGAACTCTTTTCAGACTTCTGAGACACAAATTTTAGGCATCCAGGAACTGGTAAATATTTAAAGCTTACCGCGAAGCATCGTTTGCATATCACTGAAATAGAATATACTCGTAATTTTTCATTGTGCAAATAGTGGCTGAATATGAGTCAAAGTTTGTTCATGTGGAACCTATTTATTTAATTTGAAAATTGTTTTTACTTATTGTACACACCACACGTACTCCAGCAACCAGAACCAGACATGCAAATCCAAGTTAATATAGAAAAGTGAAACGAGATGAAAATGTTAAGAATTCTCTTAGCCCCCTCATAATCCAGAAAGTGCCTACATACCTACATTTAACCACAGGAAGAAACAAATGCACCGGAAATTGATTTCGGAGGAAATTGGGAAAATGTAAATGAATATGCGTTAAATTATTTCATCCTCCGGCGTAGTAGATGTTGATACTAAAATATACGACATCATTCTTCTCGTAAAAGCAGACGTGCTCGTCACTCACTCAACACGTTGGTCGTTGGATGATGATTTGAAATTATACTGCGTACCGCATATTCAGATGTAGCAGGTACTGTCTAAATTAACATTGGAAATTTTGTACTAAGTAATTCGAAGTAAATCTTAAATTACAATCTCGTAATTTAAGATTAAATACATACGAGGTATAGGGATGCAATACTTAAATGGGTAAGTTAATTATATATATTAAATATTACCTATCCGTAACTAGACCATGTTAGGAACTTGCACATTTTTTATACTTTCCAAGAGCCGCTCCTAACCATGATGAAGTATTCGACATTACTGTCGTAAAAGTTAGGAATGCGCGGTCAAATACTCCAAAAATGGAAAGGCGGTTGGGCCAGACGAAATACCCTCTGAGTTCTGGAAAAAGATGGGAGACATCGGGTCGAAATGGCTCACGATTCTTATCTCCAAACTTATGAGCGGTGATCCAATGAGGAAAAGTTATCTTCTTCCTCTGCGCAAAGGAAAGGACGATACGCGAAACTGCGATAACTATCATTCTGTCAAGCTGATGCCACCATGAAGATCGTGAACGCAGATGGCCGACTGGGGAAAATAATACTGCTATCTGATGATCAGTCTGGGTTTGTCTTGGGTAAATCAACAACAGATGCAATTCAAAGTATAAAGATCATAATGGAAAAACATCGTGATTCCTTAAAGGACTTACATATGGTGTTAGTTGATTTTGAAAAAAAGCCTTTGATAGACATCTCTTATGGGTGGCGCTAAGACAACGAGGAGTTCTAGAAACCTACGTGTGCAGGAATATGGACATGTATGAGGAAACAAGGACTAGAGTAACATGTCCCGCAGGTGTCACCGAAGAGTTCCCAACTAAAGTCGGTGTACACCAGGGAAGCGTCCTCTGTCCTTTGCTATTCAATTCAATTTATTCAATTTTGTGTTATGTACATTAAGATAAAATCTTTTATAGTACTTAGAATTAATATAGAGATCTAGACATGTTTAATCATTTTGAATATAATACTTAAAAACTAAGAAACAAAATTTCATGGTAGAATATAGTGTGTAAGGGAATATACAATACAATACATAGTTTAAGTATGCAGTGAGAAATAATCAAGGACTGCACTTTTGAAGCGTGTGGTATTGGAAATATTTGTTATACTTGAAGGTAAAGAATTCCATAATTTAATCGAGTGGATGATAAATAGTCGGAATGAGTTTAAAAAGCGATGACGTGATGGAATGAAGCTAAGGGTCCTGAGCGAACGAACGAAATTAAGTTTTTCATACAAATACTCTGGCGTCTTGTTTTTTATAATATTGTGTAAGAAAATACAATTCCTAGCGTTGATGTATTGTTGAAGAGTGATACCAAGCAAATTCTTTGAATATTCAGATACATGGTCATATCTTCGAAGACCATAAACATATCTCACTGCATCATTGAAAGCTACTTGTAATTTTCGTTGTGACAGCGAATCTATATTGCAGTATACTACTTCAGCATAATTTATTAAGGGTAACACAAGACTTTTAACAAACTTCCTTCGAGTTTCAGTAGGCGTACAATTAGCAGTTATCCAAAGCTTGCGAATACATCCATATATACGCCTGATTACAGCGTTGGTGTGATTGTATCCAGAAAGCTTACAGTTAATAACGAATCCTAGACTAGTTACAGTGTCAGCAACTTTAAGTTTACTCCCAGAGAGCAGCACATCAGGCAGAAGGTTAAAGTCGAGCATTTGATTCGATATTGGAATAAACTGGGATTTCGTTGGATTTAAAAGCAATCCATTAGTTACCGACCAATTGTGTATACCAGACAAATCCTCGTTAATATGAGTGACAAGCTCAGTTAAGCTATTAATTGGCATAGCCGAATATAGCTGAACGTCATCCGCATACAGGTGGACAGAAGTGTATTTACAGACAGATGGCAAGTTATTTATAAATATGCAAAACAGAATTGGGCCCAAAATAGACCCCTGAGGTACGCCCTGTTTCACAGCAAGAAGTTCTGAAGAAGAATCGTAAGTCACAACCCTATGAAATCTATTGCAGAGAAAACTTTCAATAAGTCTCACTGCTCCGCTACCGAACCCAAACGAATTTTTTAGTTTCCACAAAAGGATTTTTGTGATTTACTTTATCGAAAGCCTTCGAGAAATCCAGCAGACAAAGAAGCGTAACATGTCCTCTATCAAAATTCTGTCTTATTTCCCATTATGTTGACCATAGCTGTGGAACAACTGTGGTTTGCTCTGAAACCAGATTGCCCCTAATACAGTAAGCGATGGAGAGATAAGTGTTTAAGAATCTGTCTTGCTATGAGCTTCTCAAAGACTTTCGACAAGCACGGTTAAATGCCGATGGGTCTGAAATCAGCAGCGGAGACAGGACTCATCTTTTTTGCAACAGGTATTACTCTAGCAATCTTCCATGACTTAGGGAAAGTTGATGTTGTGATACAGTGGTTTATAATATGTGTTAGGTGGGATATGATGTAAGGCAGAATGAGTTTAATGAAACGCAGAGGTAACCCATCTTCACCAATTGAGTTTGATTTTATGGCTAATAACCTCATTTTCACTTACCGCTTCCACTTCAAAGTCCCTTAATGAATGCAGAAATGGGTTGGAGCTTTCAGCTAAATTGAAACTTAACTCTTCAGTACTATTTTCAACAAAAAGCTTATTCAACAAATCAGGATCAAATTCACACTCAGCGATATTTTTGGAGCTATTTTTTGCAGTCCTTGATTATCTGCTTTTTGCTGACGATGGAGCTATCATAAGTGAAGACCAAACGTCGCAGCAACGAGCACTTGATGTATGGGTGGATGTTTTGGAGGGAAATGGGTACCTTATTAGATCAAAAGAGACAGAGTATTTGTGCAGCCCGTTCTCAGATCCACACCGGCCTATTCCACTCTTTTACTTGAATGGAAAAGTGCTTCCCAAGTGTGAAAAGTTCAAATATCTGGGATCTAGGTAGGTTAGGTTGGAGGGAAGTGCACCTAAGTGCTTATCACGGGGGCCATATGGTCTATTGTGTTTCCCTTTTTGTTGTGTGGCACCTGTATGTGAAACCTTTGTCTTGCGGTAGGTTTTGTAGCAAACCAGCCTGCGTTCTTTATGAAGCCTATCATGTTTCTAAGTGGAACTTGTACGAGATAGCCTAGTTCGTCAATAAGCCTGTTTACCATATGACGGAGGCGGCAGTTTTGAAGATTTGGGCAATCACATAACAGCTCCTGCAGTGGTCGGGTGTGTTCATGCCTAGTCTGGCAGCCATTTTCCCTATCGCGCAGGGTCCTATTAGCACGCCTATCAAGATTCGAATTTCTTTTTTATTCATCGCCAGTAGGCTTTTTGTTCTGTTTTCGCCCACTGTAGGCCATAAGCTGCGAGATATCACACAGCCGGTGGAGCATGCGGTCTATTTTCCCTTTTAGTTCACCTATTCTAGTCTCTACTGATACCCGAAAAATGTCCCCTAGGCTGAAAGGAAGGCGCTTCACCGCAGTTGACATACAACAGCGCTCACATACGGTTCACAATGCTGGACAATGTACAAAAAGTATTAGGGCAAATTAACGGCAGCTGAGATGAAGATATTTCGCATGACAGCGGGAGTAACAAAGCTTGATATTATAAGAAGTTCGAAGATTCGATGCTTCATGTAAGAGATCCCATCACAAGCAAGATAGAGCACGACCGGCTCAGTTGGTATTGTCATGTTCAAAGGAGAGATCTTTCGAATTCCGTCAAAAAGGCAATTTCATTCAACGTTCCTACACAAAACGTTCGCACAAAAAACGCAGACCAAAAAACAAATGGATCACACAAATGCAAACACAGCAGCATTTGATTGGCCTCAGTGACGAAGTGATCCGAAACCGGTAAGGCTGCCGGTAATTCTTGAGGTCAAACCGGCAAACCCCACAGGCGGACCAGTAGGAATGCAATAAAGTGGGAGAGATGTGATCCTTCTATTCCGGATCATAATCTCGCCGTAAGGAAAAAAAAGACGATTACTATAGTGAACCATTGTACCTAAAACTAAAACGGTAACAGTCATGCCGACTTTTTTTAAAACTTGAATTTTTTATTTTATACCCTTTATACATTCAATTTCTATACCCTATCTCAAAGAGCTGAATTGTAGTTTGTTTTGTAACAAAGTGAAATAATATCGAGAAACCCCCAAAAGTGCTAAGCATCGAAAGTTATGCCCATCTAGCCATGCCCGCCTGTTTCCCCGTCCATCAGTCTGTATGTCACCCGTTGTTGGGCCTTAAATTTCAAGCAAGGAGGATGAAATTTTGTACCTATTTATCTATATAAGGATCCGAAGCAGTACTCACAAACGCATCCACTATTTGAAAAAATTCGTTTTCTCAACATTTTTACTTAAAACAAAATGTATATGCCATGACCACAGTATTAGGGATGGGTTAGAAGATAAGGAATAGAGTATCTTACGATAGGTTCCAGACTTCCTGTATATTTGTTAAGTTTTATCCTTGAGTGGCACATAATCCTCACGCACCAAAATTCCGGTACTAAAAACCACACACAGAGTAGCTTAGCTGACGGAATGCAGAAAATAGAACATCGTAAAAAGTTCCGAAAGTATTTTTAATTTTCAGGGATTCGTTTGGGATCTAGTTATTTTGAACAACTAAAAATAATATTTTCTCGCTCTAGGCAACGTTTTCGCACTCCTTGAAACAGAATCACTTTGTTAGTATATTTTTCTCATCGGAATAGAATCGACCGCCTGAAAAATATTTTTTGGCTATATGAAAAGAAAAAAAACATTCAGGAAAGTTACAATTCATTTAGAACGGATCGTATGATACCCTATCCTTATTCGCATCCTCTAATCCTTACTTAGTAAATGGGTGTGGCGTTGTGAATTTTGTAATTCAAAAGTGATGACATCTTTCTACTCTGATAATGTTTTGCGATTTTTAAGAGATTTTAAAAGAAAATCATTTGCCAAGAATTTTTCTTAGAAATAAGTGGGCGTGGCTTTCAGTATTTGTAAAACAAGCTCACATATTCCGATGAGATGTTCAAAATAAGACCTAACCATTACTGTAATTAGTTTTAAGAAAACAAAATGTTTTTTTTACACGCCCCAAAAAAGGGGACGTGGCGCATACAATATAAGAATGAATGCTACAGAGTAGAGTCTAAACATGTAAATATACTCGTATTAAAATGTACATAAGGAGGACGAAAAAAAATACTGTGAATCATGAGCAACGACAAAAACAACAACAAACAAGCTCCCCAGTTATCTGGACGCTACCCTTGGAGTTTACAGAAACTTAATACCATTTAAGTTTCAAACCACTACACTAAATCTTTCTTTCTCTCTCTCTCTTGTTTACAACGCCCGTGTCCTGTAATAGTATAAGAGTATTCATATCATCTTTGGCGCACGCAAATTATAATAAAAAAAAAATTATTTATTATGTACTTAGTAGCGACATAAATTCTGTTGCACACAATTATTGCCATCAAATTTAAACCGGTAGCTTCGGCCACTCGTCAGTCGCAGCACGCACCTCCGCCACTGCTTCGGCTCAAGCATGCTTTAGGGATTCGATGATAGGCACACTATTTCCTCTAAATTACTCCACAATTTGTAATCCAGAAAATTAAGATCTCGCCAGTCATCGGTGCTGATGAAACGTGGTTTGTTGCTTCGAAGCCAAGCCTGAGTTCTTGAAATGTCCATGGCAGTCTTTTTTTGAATATGGTATGGTTTAGAGGTTTCACAAGGAGATCTAAAACGGTCTCCTGATACACTTTGACCTATGTTTTGATGAATTTTTCGCAAAACTGTAGATCAGTGACTCCGTCATAGGGACACGCTAGCAAACCATGACTGACGCAGAGTGGTGTCCTTTCTGGATCTTTGGGACTACTGAATTTTTCTTGAACGGTGAAGATTTTCTCGTCCGTAAACAAAATTTATCTGTGCAGATCAGCAGTGTATTCCGTCAAGACACGCTTTGATTTGTTCACTCTATTTTTTTTTTAAGATCCAGAGGCAGTAAATGTCCAGTACGTCATTTGAAGACCCCAAGTCCTAAGTCTTTTTTGATGATGACACTTATCTACTTTTGAGAAATATTCATCTCACGAGCTAATAGTTTTGCTTTCAGAGAGGATTTCTTTGAATTCAGGATTTTACGGTCTTAATGGCTTGCGTCGTCCGAGCCATGCGTGGTTAAACACCCATGAACAATCATTCGGCTACTGTCGATCTAGCGTCTGCACCGTGTCAAAGATCTGCCCGTTGCTCATACCGCATACAGTATTTTTCTGTATTCCGGGATTTTTTGTCCGGGATATCGTACTTAACTCGGTTTAGATATTTAGGACTCTGACTCTGATATTGTATTTATAAAGGAATTATGTTCTGCACACAATAGTTATATGTATGGATTTTGGTTCGGTAGGATAAAGTTAGCAGGTCCTAAAATAAGGTAGCCAAATCAAAATCCCCGCATCAATACCTAAACAACGAAAATCCCCGAAAGGAAATACTCAAACACAAAATATAAAAAAAGTCCTCCAAACAAAATCGTCAAACACATAATCCCCATAGTTGGAGTTTATCTAAGTTTGGCCAGCCAAAATGGTTTCTTTGATACACTCGAAGTATCAAATTTGAATTATTTCCCGTGATTTTCTCTTGAGTTTCCAGATATAAGAGTGCTGCATAGGTGTCATTCCTAGCACTACCCTGATTCACGATGAGGACGTGAAGGAACAACTTACGAGTATTTTAACTTCCATTGCAGGCAACAAAATGTTTCAAATTTCAGTATAAAAAGTGAAGTGGCAAAATGTTTCTTGTTAAGCCAATCATTTGTATGAACCGATAAGTGGTAAATCGTTTGTTTTACATATTTAATTAAAACTAGAATATTAAAGCGGTCGTACCCGCAGCTTTTTTATATGCCTTGCAAAAAGCTTTGTATGGTGCAATAATTGGGATTGCTTGCTTGGGAGCTCTGTGCTTGTGAATGAATCTTGTGTTTTGGGATTATATGTTAGGATTATTTTAGTTTGGGGATTATGAGCTTGGGCATTTAGAGGGTCTCCCCACGAAATGGCCCGTAAAAATCTCGTTTTATCTGTGCAAGCAGGATAACATTTTAAACAGATCGATGAGCAGATTTGAAAACACTTGACTTTGTTTTTTAGCATGGAAAATGTACAATTTACACCCCGAAATATTCCGGATTTATTTCGGTTTGTTTTGTATAAATTTTATGATAACATTGGATTGTTGAATTTTTTTTTGTCGGGACGGGTGCACCCTACAGGAGCACTCAGACTCAAAACAGGTCCATTGTACAACCAGGCAAAGAACCCCATTTTAATGTGTTTTGTTCGTCTTTTGTAAAAAGGAGAGTAGACGCTTTAGTGATGAAGACCTTATTTCATCAGCACTCACCACATCAGCACCGAAGATGTGCAAAGGCCGGCAATGTCATCGCCCTCACCACAGGAGTCGCAGGCAGGGGTAACGCTCAAACTTAGCACATGGAGGTGCTTGGCAAAGGTGAAGTGGCCCATATCTCTCTGCTAAGAGATAGCAAGAAAGCCGCGGATTTCTTACAGATGACGGGAAACAATTCGTTTAGTCTGCGTGCATCCTGGAAAGTCATGCCACCTTCGATTGTGTTTATTGGAAATCCAATCGTCAATGGAAGCCCTAACCGAGGACGCTGGCAAACCCAACGTGGGTTCAGGTCTTGAGAAGTTCTCTTCTGAGCCTTGTCTAGCAAGCTCGTCAGAGATCTCATTTCCTGTGAGTTCAACCTTCCGACCGAATTCAATGATGTTTTGCATTCTCGAACTATTTGAGAAGTGGTTAAAGGATTGAGCAAGGCTTTAAGCGCAGCCTGACTGTCACTACTTCGCCCCTTCCACCTGTTCTTCACAATATAGTCCCCAGCCATTACTGCCTGGAAGACAGATGTATGTTTTCCCAATGCCTAATGCAGTCGCATTCCACGAATACACCAGCATCAGATTCTTGTCCAGTTTTAGAGCCATCCGTGATAATACGACTATATTCTTTTCCTGGACTCTGGGGCCAAAGCCAATCCTGAACACGAGGAAAGTCGATTTCAAATTTGCACCGCAGCCGTAATTCGGGTGTCATTGAATTATTGAGTAACACTTTATGCTGCGTTCAAAATACGAGTACAAAATGAATTTCGCTCTCTAATTGCTTCGACTTTCAACGCTTGATCTTTCCAAAACGCAGTTAGACGGCATTGATGACGTCTGTCATACTGTTTCTAATTACTCCTATAGGGCATGTATTGTTTTCGTGAAAATTGTTCATATTTGGAGTAAAATGGATGTTTACAATAAGATTGCATACTCACGAATAACGGTACTTTACGGACTTTTAAAAATTGGTTATTTCTCGGATGTGGCTACGGCTATTTTTTTCGAAAATTGATATCTAAATCACTTTCCATATAATGTGATGGCATGGCATACAAATTTTGGACATACTCGTATGGTCAAGAAATTCCTTCATTTCTTATCGATTTTCCCTAAATTTGAAGTCAGAACAATTTACAAATGAACGGCACGTGTAGAGTAAGTAAGTGAGACCCAGTAGTGCCCTTTATTTTTTATCTTTTTAATTAACCGAATTTTTCTATTATACTTTAAACTTTATACAGACCTTTATTGTTTCCCACTTTCCCCTTAGTATCAAAGGCCAACCACATGCTCCGTAGTTCCGCTTTTTATATTTTTTTTTTTATATCTGCACTGGGAATCGAGCATCATTCATAAAATGGTATACTTCTGACTTTATTGCAACTTTTACTATCGCTCTTTTAGTTGAATTCTAATGCCTCGAGGTAATTTTGTCTCTTACTAAGTCAGGAGGAGCTACTCCATAAGATAGCGTTTAAAGCTTTACTTTTTATTAGTTTTTGATTACTCAACTTCAACTTGAATCGTTAAATATTGCAATTGTGTAAGCCCTCTTACAGTTGTTATATTTTACGTTATGGTGATTACTGTAATGTCTCTTTAAGTTGTACCCCTTACAACTTCAATAATTTGTAAGTTCATTAAGTACCATTCATTACCACCTTGTCGGAGTACGAATGCGTATCTTCAAGTTTGTTGTAAAAAAAATATTTTTTTTTTTGTTTATTATTTCGTCCTTGTAATAGAGCAAAACAAGTTAAAAGAATGGAAAAAGTTACGTTGCAAATTTCAATGCCTATTCAGAGGATAGTTTGTATTTTTGTATACAGGAATCCATCGATTTACGTTCCTCTGCTTTACGATTTTTCGTTTTACTGTTTTTTCGATCTCGAGATTTTGAGAGTAGAGGAATTATCAATACTATAGTAGAGGAACTCAAAAAAGTGGGTCTCACAATTCTGCCTGTCTGTCGGTACCTCGGGCTACATCTTAAACAGTTGGACGGAGTTTCTTCGAACTTTTTATATGGGGTTTGTTTTGAGATAGATAAAATTCGAATATTCACTCTAGCCTGTGACCAAGTCATGCCCTTTATTTTTATACCCTATCAATTAGAGTATATTAATATTAATAATTGTATATATGCATCAAAAGTTATGTCGATCTAGCTATGTCCTCCTGTGCGTCCTTATGTCACCACTTTTTGGGCTTTAAATTTTGATCTAGGAACATGAAATTTGATTTATATGCAAGCTTTTTAGAATTCGAAGTAGCACAAGTATAAATATTGCTAAAATCTGCGCACAGACACGCCCCTTTTTTTTAAAAAATTTCGATTTTCTCAATATTTTTACTAGAAATTAAAAATTATTCTCTATGTAAAATATGTAGACGTTGAGTTTTCTACATTTTGTCCATACATTATACATGGCTACGCCCATTTTAAAGGGGCGTTTTCTTAAAGAAAACATATATTGCTTTTTCAAAGACATTTACGATTATGGTTAAATCTTATTGTGAATATCTCATCAGAATCCGTGAACTTCGGCTACAAATTTTGGAAGCCACGCCCACTTTGTGGTAAGGAAAACTTGTAACAATAGTTTTGTGATAACATTTCTTTAAAATCGCAGAAATATCCTGTGTATGGAAAGATATCATAACATCTGTTTGAAAAAATGGGCAACGACACGCTCACTTTATTAGGGGTAATTTAAAAGATCCGTTCTAGATGAATTGTAACTTTCCTGTATGTTTTCTACTTGATTAATTGGTTAAGTTATGTATTCTAGCAGTGAACGCGGTATGGAGTGTCGATTATTTTTGTTGTTCATTGCTTTGTTTCTCTAGAATATTCGATCTACGTTTTTGGATTTACTTCGTTTTTTTATGGAACGTAACTTCACTTAAATTGGGGGATCCACATATGTACGTCAAACACTTATTAAGATAACTTCGACATCATTGTGTCCAAAGTCGGACGTAGGCCTCTTCTAGATTTTTCCATTCTGTCCTGTCTTATACGAGTACTGCACGGATCCAATTTTCTGTTCCTACTCTCTTTATATCGTCACTCCATCGCGATGGTGGTCTCCCTCTGTTTCTCAGGTTTTCCCTTGGTCTTCATTCTAGCAGTCGTTTTGTCCACCTTTTGTCTGTTGTTGATGATAACTTACTTCACACTAATTTTCATATTTCAATCCAACTATGTATTTATCTTCACTACTTGTCTTCATAATGTTTTCCAAAATAATTTTTTTCTCCCGATAGTGAATATTGTTCCTAAAAGTCCAATTTAACTAAGTGGACTGAAAAATTGCTTGAACCATCTGGCCCAACCCCTCATGGCTTTCTTCCAGATATCTATCACACAAGGAGTCTTCCCCAAGCTTTGGAAGAGCTCTTACATAATTCCCTTTCACAAAAAGGGTCCCAAGAATGAAATCTCCAACTACCGGCCCATTGCTAAACTCTCCTGCGTTCCTAAGCTCTTTGAAAGCATTATTTACGATACAATGTTCTTCCATTGTAAGTCTATCTTTTCCCCTAACCAGCACGGATTTCTTAAGGGAAGGTCAACAACTACTAACTTAACGGAATTCATATCTACGACTCTGTGTGCATTAGAGGATGGCAAAGAAGTTGATGTAATTGCCACAGATTTTAGTAAGGCTTTCGATAAAATCTCGCACAGAATCATTTTTTTTTAAACTCAAATCCCTTGGCTTCCAACTGAGTTTCATTGGGTGGATTAAATCCTATCTTGAGGAACGCCAATACAAAATACTATTTAGATCGGCTGTATCCGACCCCATTAAAGCCACTTCCGGGGTCCCTCAAGGTAGCCATCTTGGTCCCTTGATTTTCATTTTGTCAATTAACGACGTTGATTTCATCATCAAAGACTCTTATCTATCCATCTACGTTGATGACATGAAAATCTTCAGGCACATATTAAATCCCGCCGACTCTTGCAAACTTCAAGCTGACTTGAACAACTTTTCAACCTGGTGTCAAAAAAATTTTCTTGAGCTCAACATCAACAAATGTTAAGCTATTACATATTCCCGAAAGCGTCTTCCAGCCCCTAGATCCTATTTCATCTCTGACGAGCTCGTCCCTTCTGTAACTTTATTACGCGATTTGGGTGTTATCTGCGACAGAGAACTAAATTTCCGCTGCCATATTGACAACATTATTAGCAGAGCCAACTCTGCGCTCGGTTTCGTAAAACGTTGGTCTAAACAATTCTCGAACCCCTACCTCACGAAATCTCTCTACTTCACATTTGTTTGGCCAATCCTCGAATATGCCAGCCAAGTATGGGCCCCCTATCATGATACCCATTCTCTTCGAATAGAGGCTGTTCAACGCAGGTTCCTCCGTTTTGCTCTTCGCGGTCTTCCTTGGTCTAACAGGCATAACTTACCCCCCTATGAGAATCGTTTGAAATTAATTAACGTACAGCCACTTGAAATACGTCGAGAAATTGCTGACATACTCTTTGTACATCAGATGTTAGCAGGAAACATCGACTGCCCTAATCTGCTCCAAATGATCTCCCTTAACACCAACCCACGCCTCCTGAGCTCTGTACCCATCTTCCGTCTCAATTTTCATCGCACCAATTATGGTTGTAACGAGCCAATGTCTAGAATGCTACGTTTGGCCAACGGCGCGCACAGCTCTTTTGATTTTCACTGCAGCAGATTTGCACTTAGAAACGTCCTCCAGAATTCCACTTCCACTCCTCCGCCCTAATAACCTTAGTTTTAGTTTTAAGTTTAGTTTTTAAGTACTTAGCCTTAGTCTTAAGTTGTGTTTAGTAATAGTCTAGTTTTAGTGTAGTTATTAAGTTCTGCTTGAATTAAGCTAAATAAATAAACAAATAAACAAATGTACTACTGTTACCTAATTTCCCATATGGGCGTCATGGTTTTTCCACGGAAATCAATTTTTTTTTTCGAACATGTTCGAGTATTTTTATGTATTTTATGAGTGTAGATATGGAAAATAGGAAGGTTATGCAAAAATTGTAAGAAATAATCTCACGAAGTCCTTGAACGAAATTGGAAGATGTGAAGTAATAAATTATACTGTTTCCATCTGATTTTGATAATATCCAGCAAATCACATCTTCAGTTTTTACTTCCATACTTTAAAATTCAAATTTAATCCAATTACGTTGATCTGTTTTTGATATACCCCATCTTACTCCCACTCTATCCGATTTTGATGATATTAATGTTGATTTTAATTCAAACTTTCTTACGAAATTTCCTTAAAATTTATTAGGATGTTCTTGAGTTAGGTGACTGATAAGGGCGATTTAAGGATTTTTGAAATCCCATCGCGATATCTTAAATTCAGAAAAACGAGCCCAATTTTCATCAAGATCTCTTCAGTGGTTCTTATGGTTGAGAAACTATATAGGGTGTTCCACATTTCAATGTCAAACGGCCGGGGGATGATTTCAAGAAAAAACTCCTTAGGGAAGAAATGGTCAATTTTCATTCCCTGTATCACTACTAATTTTTTTCGCAATCACCTCACGCTGTGGCTGAAAGCCTACAAAAATATCAAGTTTTTAATTGATGTTGGCAACATCTAACTTTTTAATTTGAGATTTTTCGGTGAAACATACACGCTCCCGTTTATAAGGCCTTATGTGGTACAAAAGATTAGTTTGACAAATATTTTTAACTTTACAGAGGACCCTTAGAAATGCTAATAACATATGGAAAAATAAATGAACAGTAAACATATGCAATTTTGTAGTATTGTTTATTTAAATTCCACATTTTTGATAGTTACTATGTTACTAAAAAGTGATGGGAGGACTTCCTCCTAAATTCTATCGAAAGTCTACATCAAACATAATTTTGTAAATATTTTGTAACATGGAAGCAGTGTTGTCATATTAGGGGTTTGCTCCCGTATTTGGGGGATTTATCTAGCGCTACGTTCAAATTTAGAGGGACAAAATACTTACGGGATATTTTCTAATAGATATTTCATATTGAATTAGTTACGAGTATACCTTCTATGTATCATCACGAACAAAGCATAACCAAGTAGTTGAGGGTGGCCGTGGTGTAGTGGTAATATCAACGCTTGTCACGCTCTTGGTTCACGGTTCAAATCCTGATCTCAACAATCATCTATTTATTTCGTCTGAAATAAATAAAAAAGTCGATCAATTGCGAAAAGCTTAGTCAACTCTACTGCGAAGGCATAACACTGGCAGTAGGGTGGTCATATGGCTTAAATGCAACTTGATCGTGATGATGACATTAGGTGGAGGGAAAAAAATACTGTGAATCATGAGCAATGACAAAAAGCAAAACAAACAAGCTCCCCAGTTATCTGGACGCCACCCTTGGAGTTTACTGAAACTTAATACCACCTAAGTTTCAAACCCACTAAACTAATCTTTCTTTCTCTCTCTCTCTCTCTCAATTTCTTCAAACGCCCGTGCCCTGAAATAATTTAATGGTATTCACATCCCATTTTGGCGCGCGCAAATTATAAAAAAAAAAAAAAAACCTATCTGTAGGTATGCGTTTTACTAGAGACATAAGTAGAATTCAAAAACTTAAAAAAGAAACTGCAATGCTGTGGCAATGCAACATGCTTTGTGTTGCTATTGCCCTGCGCAATTTATTTTAACATTTATGAAAAGTTGTGTTGCAATGTTTTACACTGTAGAAACAATTGGAGTATGTTTGTTTCTACAGTTTTTTTTTGAATAATATTCTTGAAAATTTCTAGCCGAAACAAGACTCCTTAGTCGTTTTTCTTCTCATCCTCGGCCTGTTTTGTCCCATTTCAGTAATATCTTCTAAAATAGATGAAGACCACACAGGCGCATACTGTTCACTATTTAGATTCGCATCTTCAAGTTGAAATGTGGAAATCAAATTTTCTGATGGCTGTACGAGTATGCTTCATACTACAATACGAGTAGTATACATATATACGAAGGCAAGGTGAAAAGTTCTCGGCCTGACAATGAAAGACTGCGATTTTCAGTTAAAAAATGATTTTATTTTTCTACATAATCTCCCTTGACTGCAACACACTTGGTCCAGCGTTTCTCCAACATCAGTATTCCTTCTCGGAAGGAGTCGGGAAGGCTGTGAAAATATTCATCTACGGCCCTCTCAACTTCTGCATTGGATGCGAAGCGCTTCCCAGTAACAAATTTCTTCAAGTTTGGGAACAGTTGGAAGTCTGAGGGTGCCAAATCAGGTGAATAGCAGTTTTCCCATCGCCAACGCACACTTGTGTACAGGTGCATTGTCCGGGTGAAAGATGATTTTTTTCTTCTTCAAGCCAAGCCTCTTCTCCCGAATTTTGGCATCCAGCTGGTCAAGAAGGTTGGAGTAATATTCGCCTGTAATTGTTCTGCCTTTCTCAAGATAATCAATTAACAGGATCCCTTTCGCATCCCAAAACACACTGGCCATGACGTTTCTGGCAGATGCGATCGACTTCGCTTTCTTTGGCGCTGAACCACCGGCTTCCACCCACTGCTTCGACTGCTGTTTCGTTTCTGGCGTGTAGTGGTGGACCCATGTCTCATCCATGGTGACAAATCGCCGCACAAAATCGGTCGGATTCCTACTGAATCGGTCCAAAGATTGCCGCGAAAATCGTTTGCGCATTTGCTTTTGATCGGCATTCAGCAAATGCGGCACCTATCTTACGCAGAGCTTTCGCATCCCTAAGTTTTTCTGCATGATGTTTCGCACCCTCTATTCCGATATACACACAGCCTATCGTCCAACACGATATCATGCACTTTTTCGATGGTTTCGGGTGTGGTTGCGGTTTTTGGCTGTCCTTCACGCGGGTCATCTTCGAGTGAAGTGCGACAACGTTTAAATTCAGCTGCCCACTTTTTAACGGTTGACGTGGAAGGAGCAGAGTCCCCGTAAACTTTTGTCAACTTTGGATGAATTTCCTTAGGGGTTAACCCATCCAAAACGAAGAATTTTATCACCGCGCGATATTCAAGTTTATCCATTTTAACGAAAAACACGCAAGACGTCTACTGCAAAAATACGTGTAAAGAAACTACTTGAGAGAACAAGTTGAAACTTGTCATACGAACTAATGAGAAGTGCACCCAGGCAGCAAACATAAATTTTTGCTGATTGGAACGCCATCTCTGCGTCAGACCGATAACTTTCACCTTGCCCCTTCTGATCAAAAAGTACCCAGAATTTCCCATTCAAACAAACCGCGCTTGAGATAGTGTCAAAAGCTTTTTTTTTTAGGTTGGTACATCTGAAATATCTGTTCGAGCGCCATTTGTCGGGAGTTTGTGCACGATAGCTTTGTGAACAAGTCAGTGTTTGTTGTGTTCTGCGAATTTGCTGAATTTGATGCAGAAACAATATCGCATTGATGTCGCTAAAGAAATGCTTTCTTTGGGCCAAAATGTTATCGATGGCCGTATTCACCTGACATGGCTCCTTGTGACTTTTTCCTATTCCCACGACTCAAGTTACATCTTCACGGAAAGGAGAATTCGCAGAAGGATCTGAAGGCGATTCCAAAATCGGCCTATGAAAAGTCTTTTGAGATTGGAGGAAGCGTTGGAATATGTGATTACTTTGAAGGGAATAAAATGAATATCGATGAATAATTGAACCATTTTCGTTTTATTGAAAAATTCCGGGTACTTTTTGATCAGAAGTCGAAGTACTCCCAAGTAGTGACATCATGACCGGTCTCTTTGTTCCTTTTTTTAATACTTTTGTATATTACCGTGAGATTAAGGAACTCTCTACCGATTTCTTCCTTGCCAAAAGGAAGTCTGGAATCTGCATGCTCATTGCTGACTTCCTTTCTTTCCCATTGTAAATTCATGTTCATATTTGATTCGAGTTTGGAGCAACAACTTAATATGACCCTCAGTCCTACGATCACTAAAAGAATTAGCAAAAAAAATATTTACACATATTATGTAAGTGTAACATTAAAATTTATATTTGTAAGTGGTCTTTTATTCATTTTTCACACAGCATAGGTTAAAATAAATAATAATAGTTAAACAAAAGTAACAAAACAAAAGCTTATCTAAAACAAACGAAAGCAACAGCAAAACTACTGTTGCGCAGGTTGCTTTATTTTGACGTTTGGTTGCGCTGGTATTACAAAAAAAAAAAAACATTTGTTTTGCTCAGTACTGCCAAACTGTTGCTTTTTTGAACTTGTTGCTTTTATGTTGCCGCAGTACTGCATTTTTGAATTGGGCCGTATTTATTGTGTGATTGTGCAATTCTGCATTTCGGGAAATCCTCTGATATGGAAAAAGCATACCCTAACAAAAAAACAAGTTTGGGAATCCCCGATTTCAATTTTCTTTACAATGTAAAGTAGGAGTTAAAATTACTCGTCAGTGAAGAACGCTAAACCTATTTCATTCATTTTTCCTAAAAGGACAGGCAGAGTTGTGCGAAAATTTATCGGTGACGAGATTGGGTTGCCAACAGATTATCAGACGGGTCGCATATACCCCGCTTGTACCTGTGGAGAAGAGAGAAAATAGGTCAATTATATGTGATACTTATGCTCGATAAATTAATGTGGTTCTATCCGCTTCGAACACGAACTTTATCCATCTGAATTTGCTGGAGAGTCTCATAATCGAAAAGATAGGCACCTAGGATATTCCGACGAAGTCTACTGGACAGTGGCACAGGAAGTGCGTTGATTAAGCTTTGTATTAATACATATGTACTACAGGGGAAACTCGAGAAAGTGAGTTCCTCGATTATGTCGGTCTGTCTGTACCTCGGACTGTCCCTAATCGGCTGGACAGATTTTCCTAAAATTCCATATTTGGGGCACGTATGGTCACATACTACCTACATATTTCTAAAATCTAGACTTTTTAATCATCTAGTAACACTGCATAGAAGTATAGTATGGTTCTCCATACCGATATTTGTCGGTTATGAACATTTTTATGTGCCCAAACAAGATTCTGACTATGAGCAAGACAGTCAAAACTTATTTCAAAAAGTCATTTTTGAAGTATTTTGAATTGGATTTTCTTATTTCACACACGTTTTGGTACAATCCAATGTTTCTTCTCATTGTTTACTGCAGAAACAACACATTTGGTACAATCCACTGTTTCTTTTCATTGTTTTCTGCAGAAACAACACATGTGTGCAAAATTTAAAGTTGTACAGGGTTATTAATTTTTAATCGCGATACACAGATATTACAGAACTGTTATTTTTGTAGTAAAATGCAACAATTTTAATGCGTTGAGCGGTGATTAAATTTGTATTGTAAAATAGCTAGGCAAAAACTATGTAACATCCTGTCACTATGGATGACATATGGGTTTGACAGATACCATATGGCAGGGATGTGAAATTATGTTTCTTTTAAAAATTTCGTTGCAAAAATTGTATATGTACATACAAATTGTAAGTTTTTAAAAATGCAATTTTGGTTTCATGAGAGTTGCCGGTCTTCAGAATTTGTTCAATTTTGATATTAATGTAATAGAGAAACAAAAAAAAAGTCAGTCTATCAATTCTGTCTGTCCGCGTGTCTGCACACACTAGGGAATTTCTATTGTAACCCAAATAATAACCGTTTTTGAAAAAAAAAATCGATTTTCTCGAAAACGGCGTCAACGATTTCGTTTTAATTTGAGTTGAGTGTTATAAATGTCATTAGATAGTGTACCTAGTTTTTGCAAGAAATAAACTGCGTAACGGTACTTTTCTTATTACCGATTGGCGCAGAAGACGCGGATATATTATGCAAGAAAATAAAGGAATCAAGAGTTTAACGAGCAACCAAATCTATTTTCGATCCAAGAACAAATGGTTTAACTTGGCATGCTACCAAGCAAGGAAGAAATCTTGTAACTATTTGAATCTATGGAGAAGAGGCAGTGAATCAACTATTGATGTTAGTGAAGCATATACGAGGGTGGGTCAATAAGTCCCTGAAAAATTAAATAAGGAACAATCTTTTCGGTATAAAAACATTTTATTTGTCAACATAGTCTCCTTTTAGCTCTACGAGTATACACTTCATCCAACGTTTCTCCAATTTCTTGATGCCCTCCAAATAATACGATTTCCCCAGGCCTTTAAAATAAGCGTTTGTTTCTGCGATGACCTCTTCATTCGACCCAAATCTCTTACCTCCGAGCCATTTTTTCATGTTTGGAAACAAGAAATAGTCACAGGGGGCTAAGTCTGGGGAATATGCTGGATGAGGGAGGAGTCCGTAGCCTAACTCATGCAATTTTACCATTGCGACTGCGGACTTGTGCGCCGGTGCGTTTTCCTGGTGAAAAAGAACTTTTTTCTTCGCCAAATGCGGCCGTTTTTGCTTCAAATGGGCTTGGAATCGATTCAGCAGCTCTGCGTAATATGCGCCGGTGATCGTTTTACCCTTTTCAAGGTAATCGATGTGAATAACACCGCGCGCATCCCAAAAAACTGTCGCCATGACCTTGTTTGCTGACAAACCCACCTTGGCCTTCTTCGGCTTCGATTCACCAGGAGAAGTCCATTGTTTTGACTGTTCCTTGGTGTCTGGTGTGTTGTGGTGAATCCAGGTTTCATCCACGGTTACGAAACGGCGCAAAAACTCAGCTGAATTTTTCTGGAATATCGCCAACCACACCTTTGAAGTTGTCAAACGAATGCGTTTGTTGTCGATTGTGAGCAAACCCGGCACCCATCTTGCGGAAAGCTTTTTCATGTCCAAATATTTATGTAAAATCGAAATCACTGAGCCATGTGATAAGCTTGTGGCCTCTTCAAGTTCGCGCACTTTCACTCGTCGATCGTCCATTATCAAACCATGGATTTTATCGACCATTTCTGGTGTGGTGACCTCAATTGGGCGACCAGAATATTCGGCGTCATTTGTGCTTGAACGACCGCACCGAAATTGAGTAAACCAGTGGTGAATGCTTCCAATCGATGGTGAAGAGTCCCCAAGAGTTGTCAAGCTTTTGTTTGGTTTGCGTGATATTTTTTTCTCGCAAAAAATAGTGTTTAATGAGCACTCGAAATTCACTTTTTTTCCATTTTAACGAAAATGCTAGTAGGCGTCTATATAAAATGGCTGCCACAACAAAACTATTTGACAGATCTGTCTGAAAGTTTGGGTGCGTTCTTTTGAAAGATAATTCTTGACAAAAAAAAATTAAATTTAAGGTGACGACACAATTGGTGTTAATTTTCAGGGACTTATTGACCCACCCTCGTAATTACGGAAACAACAACTTTAAAATTTTTAGTGGGCAAAAGAGAAAACAGTACTACGAAACACTGAAAAATAACATCAATTCTATTAAAGACGCCCAACAATGGTAGTCTTTAGGCAGAGAATGTAGATAGACCTATTTAAAAAAAAAGGTACTGAATTAGACGCAGACAAGTTTAAAATACATTTTTAGTAACTACTTAATATTCCCCTTCTCGCACTACCAATTGAATATGCGGACCTTTTTATCGAAGTTTCTAAGAACTTTGTTGGGTAATTTCATAACACAGGAAAAATAAACAAAAAAAATTCAGGTAGTTTTAGAAAAAGATAGAGTGAAAAATATAGGGTGGGGGGTATATTCTTTTCGCCAAGGCTGTAGGTACTTAACTTGATCTGTTGAAATTAAAAATTGTTGGCACATAGAAGTGCTTTAGCTTTTATGCTTCCAAACCCACAATTTGTTTAAGTGAAAATATAAAAATATATTTAAGAAAAATGTTAGCGCTAACTAACATCTAGCGATGGAATTTGGTATATTAGCTTTTTAAAACCGCAGCAGTGCAGATGTACATATTTTTAAAAGCTAACCACTTTAAAAAAAATATTTTTTTTTCAATAACTTTACTAGAAATTGAAAAATATAACCTTAACAAAATATATAGACATCCGTATTGTATAATGGGACACCTACTTTTCGGGGGCGTTTCTCTTTCTTAAAAAAAAAATTACATTGCATTTTCAAACAATATTGGATAAGCTTTATTTTCAAGATGTTATCACAATCCATGAAATTGAGTAGCAAATACTGTTTTTTTTTTAATGTTCCAAGCCGATGTCTTTTTTTTGACTATGAAATGAAACACAATTTTCTACTTTTTTTTTAGTGACCAATTATTCGATTTATAACAATTATGTATGGAATATTATATCTGATCGCCGTGCAGATGCGTGCTCTTTCTACCATATTTTGCATAACATTCTGGCACATTTCGGGTATTATTTCACTAATTTCTTGAATCGTGATTTCCTTTAGCTTCGATATTGTGGTTGGTTTGTTGCCTTGAGCCTTTCCCTTCAAGTACCCCCAAAGGAAGAAGTCGTGGGCTGCCATATCAGGGAATCGAGGGGGCCAATCGATATAACCTCTGTCTGACATTATGCGGCAATGACGATAGGGTCGTCAATATGGAACTGGAAAACCTTTTCAATCCACTTTCGTCGGTGCATGTGGTCATTTTCCATTATTGGTTGATTTAATTTATTTTTATTTTTTAGCCCAAATTTCGGATTTTATCGACGAAATGGTCGCCTCGGGTCATTCTTTCAACCACATTTTGCATAACATTTTGCCACATTTCGGGTGTTATTTCACCAATTTTTTGAATAATGACCTTTAACATTGAGATTGTGGTTGGCTTGTTGTCGTATACCTTTCCTTCAAGTACTCCAAAGGAAGAAGTCGGGGCGGTCAAATCAGGGGATCGAGGAAGGCAATCGATATAACCTCTTTTTGACATTATGCAGTCAGGAAAACTTGGAGTCATATATACTCTACGAACTCGTCCAGACTTCGCTTTAACTGCCAGTGTAAGCCGAGTTTCAAAGTTATTCATTATACACTGAATGGTTGACTTGCTAGGCACATGATTTAAACCAACAAAATTACGCAGATTTCTTCGTGTTTTCACGATTGAACGATTATTTAGATAACATATTTCAATAACTTCAACACTTTGTTGAGGCGTTGCGTCAAATGAGAACTGTCAAATACCAACCAAACCAAAATGGAGGCCAAACAACATAGATAAACCCAAACCATATAAAACACCCTGTAGTTTTACTCAAGGATGTTTGTCACACATTCCCGATAGGTAGGAATAGACTTGCCAATAGCTTTGATTCCGGGACAAAGTCTCAAAATTCCGGGATTTTAGACCTTTCTTGTCCTAAATTTTATAAAACGTTTTTGGAAGCACATCCCAAATCGTACCATCAATTTTTTAAGTCAGACTTACATGGAGCTTTTACGGCCATACCTCCATTTTATCCCGATGGGAGACTACAAGTAGGTCGACGAAAACTGACTACATGACCCCTATGCTAGCATTTGAAAGGAAATTTACTATAAGAATTCCTGACAGCACGTACTGGAGGAACCGAAGAACCATAAAAAGAAGGAACTGGCATTCTACACCAAAGGTTCTGAAATGGACGTTGGCACGGGAGCCGGAGTTTATTGTGAGGCCCTAGGAATAAACAACTCCTTTAGAATCAGCGGCGACTGCAGCGTCTTTCAGGCCGAAGTCACAGCCATCATATAGGCTGGGGAAATTATACTCCAGAGCAATATCGTTGGCAAAACGATCACTGTCTATATAGACAGCCAGGTAGCCGTTAAGGAACTAGACTCTACTGTAATTAGATCAAGGCTTGCGAGGACCTGTAAATCACTCTTAAATGGGATATCTAGAGCCAATGCGGTGACCCTCTGCTGGGTACCAGGGCATATGGATATCGAAGAAAACGAAAGGGCTGACGAGCTTGATAGGAAAGGGTCGGCGCTGCACTTATCGCCGGCCCTCCCTTTTGTAGTAACCCCAATCAGTTCCCTACGGAAGAAAATAGAAGATGAAATCACCGGTCGAGCAAAAAGACGGTGGGTTCATCTCTGGAGACATGCGCAACGGCCAGGGCGCTATGGGCGGCCTTCAGCAAGAAGAGATCAATTTCTCTGGTGAAACTAAGTCGTTTAACGCACGGGTCGTTTCTGGAATAATTACTGGTCATTGTGTCATTGGCGTTCACTCGGAGCGATTAGTTGTGCTGCATAACGACTATTGTAGAAGTTGCATGGACGAAAAAGAAATTGAATCAGTTCGTCACCTGCTGTGTGATTGTTCTGACCTATCCGTTACAAGAATGAGGACTCTTGGAAGTTACTTCTTCTCAGAATTGGAGGACTTAGATAATGTAGGAGGTCCGTAATTCCTGAGATTCATATAACTATCTGGGTGGTTCTAACAGCGGACTTTACAGCGTTTCCAGGGTTAAATGATTGCGCAGAATGGACCCGAATGGGTGCCTTGTGATATTATGGTAATGTGAGTACAGAAATATATATATATATATATAAATAGAATATTATCTAGCTCAAGTGTCTAAAAGAAAATACTCGAAATGTATTCCCTCCGTTCGAGACATGAGAAACTTTGAAGGCTTTCAAATCATGCACGGCTGCTAGACATCGGAGTTCGTTACTATGGAAACATCTTACATGGATGGCTCGTAGTCTGAATATGGTATTACCTCGATTTACGTATCCCCAGGGGCGATGGCACGTGCATTGACAAACTCTAAGATAGAGGCTTTGCTTGGTGAACTGATAAACAAATTGTTAAGCAATCGGATTGTTAGTACAAAACTGTGTGCAGTCTCTGCTCGAAGGTTTGTCAGTAGATGAACTCCGCGAGACGGTCTCTTATTCCCATACTATGTAATTTTGTGGTAAATGGGCTACTATTTATACTGGAAGGAGAGGGATGCAGGTTGATCTTATATGCAAATTACATTGCTATAGCTGTCTCGGGACAGCTGACTGCTCTAAGGGAGTTAATGCACAATGCCCTTGGTAAACTCTCCAACTGGGCTGATAAATGTGGGCTGGGGGTAAGCCCTCACAAAACTGAATTAGCCCTCTTCATCAGGGAATATAAAACTCCTTACTTAGCCCCTTCTAAACTGAATACTCGTAGAACCAGCTTCGTTTTTATAGGCAAAGCAAAATACCTGAGTCTTATTTTGGATACGAAACTTAGCTAAAAGTCTAACATCCAGGAACGCGTTAAAAAAGCTACTATAGCTCTATATTTTTGCAAGAAGGCCATTGGTAAGAAGTAGGGAATGCAACCCCGTATAACTAGCGCAGCCAATCGACTCGATGCCACCTCACAGTGGTACAACACATCTACAGGCCACCCCACAATTCTTCATACTCGTAAAATAGAATTCATTCCAGAAAACACCGACTATACCCTACCTAAATTCTCCTTCAATAAAAACGCCCAGGGAGGGAGACGTGGCCCTGGGCAATGACTCCGTACACTTCTACACGGATGGTTCCGCCTCCCAGATCACTGTGGTGTTATCCAGGTGGAGTTAATGGCGATCAAAGAAGCTCTATCTTGGATGAAGTGAAATGTGATATTTACCAAGGATATTAGAATTCCCACTGACAAGCTTCTATAAGATCTCTGGAATCGATCTCTTCCACATCAAAGGTCGCTCTAGATTGTCGCTCGTCCCCTTTACTAGATGTCTGAGCAATTTAACATTCACCTGTGCTGGGTGTCGGAGCATTTGGATATTACAAGCAATTGTAGGGCTGGCGATCTTGCTTCTCGCTACATAAAAGCAATTACTCAGGTTGAATACAATCAAGGAGACCAACTTCAGGTGGAAGACTGGCATTAAGTGTCACGTCTATCGTAAGCTGAATCAGAAGCACTCGAATAGTCTTATAGTTTCCCTTATTAGGAAGCATATAAGCACAACAGTTGGTGTCGTTACGGGACACTGTATTCGAAGGCACACCAGCTTCTCGAATGACTTCTGAAGAAGCTGGGGGGACAGGAGGCGGAGGAAGGGACAACTCTCCACCTCGTCTGCACTTATCTAGCTCTCTCTACCAGCAGAAGGCTTCACTTAGGAGCTTACTTCTACGACAACCTCAGTAAGTTCGCTAACTCGAACGTTAGGAACCTAAATCGTTTCATTAGAAGTTCCAATTGGTTCTAAGGTAGGACGAAAGAAATCTCTTGATCGTGTTTTATCACAATGGACCCACTTTGGGCTAAGTGTGTCTGTGTTTAAGACGCCGGCAGCCACTCGAACCTAACATAACCTACGTGTCCCCAGTTTAATTTACGTTTCTCTCGAATTTAGTACTCTGTCCCGAAATACGATTGCATTTACTTCGATTTAAGTGTCGCGGATTTTCCTTCTTATATGTTTCTTCCTTATGTTGGCATTTTGTGTTGGACAAGGACCTTTCTTTTTTACCTGCATCCGATTTTGATGATTTCAAGACAAAACTGAATGTCAAAAACAATCAGGTAAGAGGTTTTTGAAGTGAGTAAAGAATGTGAAATTAAGAGTACGTACGTACATGGAATAAAGGATTTTCTTTTGCACTGATATTTTGAAATCGGAAACCGAAAACTTGTAAACTTCAAAGACTATTAATTTGGAAGAATTGTAGGAAAAAAAAACTGGCCTTTTCGGTAGAAAACTGAATGGAAGGCAAAAAAACCTGGCAAATTTAATGGCAATATGGCAATAGTGGCTGCTTCTCAAAATCATTAAATTTAAATGGAGTAGGGTTTAGGTATAGCGGCGTGATTTCAAAATTGTTTAGATTGTCTCTGTCATACCTACACCTAACACGATGGATTTCGATGAAATTTGGTTTGTAAATCGCGATTGACGTGTTGATAGTCACATCTAAAAGCCATTAAATTCGGATAAGGCAGGGGGACGACATGAACTAAAAATTATTATTTACTTTATTTTTTACAGAGATTGTATCTCGTTTTATAATATACATAATTACTTCCTAAGCATTTTCGTAGTGTGCGTGTTTCTTATCGGATGACTTAAAAGGTATAACTTTGCGTGCACTTAGTTAGGATCACACAAAGTAGTCGAATTTTGATTAAGCACAGTGCAAATATTTCATTTGATTTATATAGAATTTCGTTATATGTTTGCGTTTTTCTGCATATCCCAGATGACCTAGAAAACTGAAGCTTTCTAAACTTATAGAACGAACCAGGAAGGAGAATGAAGTGGAGACGAATTTCAGATTTTTTAAGTACAGTGTGCCAGACATCTTCTTGGTTGTATAAAATTTTCTTATCTGTTCTCGGACAAACAAAAAATCGAAAACTTTGTAAACTTAAAATACTCGTACGGATGACGTGAAAGAGCATTGTGTTACTCGTCAAATTTTTAATTTTCGAAGTACGAGTACAGAGGCATAGCATTTTTCTTTCGATTTATATATTATTTTCCCTTGTGTGTGAGACTTCCCGCAGCTCTCACCAAGTTCTCGGATAAAACTTATCAATCTTAGCACAAATCATGCAGGAGAACATAACGTAGCCGATAAATTGAATTCCTAAATACAGGGTGTTGCAAGAACATTTTTCTTTTAATTTGCATGGAATTTTCTTAACGTTTCCTTTACACAAATTTTCGTATGACCTAAAAGGATTGAAATTTAGCAGCTTATGAAGCAGATCATAGCAAGGTTTTGATTTTAGAACTACAGGGTGTTACAGTGAGAATTTATGCTCTGACTTATGCATATATAATTTCCAATATATATACAGGGCCAAGCCTAGCTTCTCGTAGCCACTCGTGCTGTGCGCCGCACGATAGAGAAGTTTCTTGTGACAATTTTACTCTCGGATGTTTGCCAGACATTCGTGGGTGGTTGGTGTTAAACGAGTTCATTTGGACCATCATATCTTGGAAACCTCACAGTGATCCGATATTGTCGGCCAGATTCCAGAGTAGAGTAAGGAAGGTCACCATCATACAGTGCTATGCTCCGACTGATGACGCGACTGAGGATGAAAAGGACAATTTCTATAGCCAGTTAGGCGCCGTCTTCAATGAAACTCCTAATGGGGACATCGTAATGGTGATGGGGGATGTCAATGCCAAGGTAGGTAGCGACAACGACATGCTTAAACACGGCCTTGAAAACCGAAACGACAACGGTGAGCGGTTTGTGGACTTCTGCAATACCAACCGCCTAGTCATTGGATGTACACTGTTTAAGCATAACACCTGCCATAAGATCAGTTGGGTCTCGACTGATAGGCAAAGAACATCCAACCAGATGGATCACATTGCGATCAGTTGCCGCTTTAGAAATTGTCTCCTCGACGTTCGTAACAGACGTGGAGCTGATATCGGAGAAGAACAAGATCACCATCTTATGCTAGCTCATATACGCCTTCGTACTGCATCCGTCAACAACAACCGATCAAACTTGTTGAACATCACAAGGTTCAATACCCATAGGCTTAAGTTCCCCAAGTGCGCCAACAATTAGGGACCCCTTGCCTTAGAAGCGGAAGCAATCAGCTTTCGGCAGACACCTGTAGACGGATCGATGAGCGTACAACAATAAAGGCTCGGATTGCGGCGGCCTCAGCAGTAGAGAGAACCGAGTTAGAAACCCAGTACCGTACGAAGAAGAAAAAAGTGCAGCGTAGTGTGAGACGTGACAATCGTCAATATATCGACACACTGGCTTCTAGGGCTGAAGAAGCAGCGAGCAGGTGCGATAGTAGGACTGTTTATAGCATCACCAAGGAGCTCATTGTGGTCGAAACTCCAAACAACACCCGGTGAAGAGTCTAGACGGTAACCTCCTGATTTCGGATGAGGATCAGCTCAATAGATGGAGAGAACATTTTACTTCAGTACTAAATCACTTAGACGATGGAGATATGATCTCAATTTCGAATGAGTCCGAAGCAACAAATTCCCGCTAATACAGAGAGCTTGGGATAGCGAACAATTTCCACAGGAGTGGAAAAGGGGGATGATCATTATGCTTCCGAAAAGTTTCCCTTGATGGAATGCGGAAACTAGAGAGGTATATGTGTCCTTCCAGCTGTAGCCAAAATATAAGCAAAAATAATTCTGGACCGAATTAAAGAGCATTTGGATTCTACTCTCGACGTCGAACAGGCAGGCTTTCGCACTGGATCCTCCTGCATCGACCACATAAACACCTTACGGATCATAATCGAACAATGCGTTGAGTACAGGTCTCCGCTACATCTGTTGTTTATCGACTTCGAGAAGGCTTTCGACAGCTTGAATCGAGATGCTATTTGGCTGGCCTTGCGCAGGAGAGGCATCCCGGAAAAACTTATTGCTATTATCAAGGCTACATACGAGGGCGGTAAGCGCCACGTCTTACACAACGGTAAGGTGTCAGAGGAATTTGGTGTCCAAAGTGGAGTACGTCAAGGATGCATTCTGTCATCACTGTAGTTCTTGGTGGTTATCAGCGATGTACTCCGTGCAGCATTGACGGAAGGAAACAATGGAATTTGTTGGACTATGACATCTTAACTCAAAACAAACACGGCCAAAACAAAAGCCCTCAGCACTTCCAACACTAACGCTCAACTTAACATTGCCGGACAGGAAGTCGTGTGGTCTCGGCTAACCGCGGTGGCACCCAACTGGACGTATGCAGTAGAATCGGGAAGGCTAAAGCTGCGTTCGGTATGATGTCCACAATCTGGAAAAGTAATGTTATCAGCTTAAGAACCAAGCTGCGACTGTTCCGCTCTAACTTAGAATCGGTACTGCTGTATGGGTGCAGTACCTGGAAGGTGGACACCATTAACACATGCAGTCTGCAAGTCTTCGTAAATAAATGTTTAAGAATCATCTTGAGGATTTTTTGGCCGAACCGGATCTCCAACGAACAGCTTTATATGAGAACGGACCAAGAAGCTATAAACATTACTATACGAAGGAGAAAGTGGCAGTGGATAGGACACACCCTACGGCGCGAAGGCAACTCCATTGCGAAATACGTCATGCAGTGGAATCCGCTCACCCAAGCAGGCAGAATAGCGGAACGCCCTAGGCAAACATGGCGCAGAACAGTTGAGGAGGAATCGAGGTCTTTAGGAATGAGTTGGAGGCAGCTCAAACGCGTTGCAGAAGTACGAACAAGATGGCGTGCAGGCGTGGTTGACGCCCTATGCCCCCCGAGGGGTTAAAGGACCTAAATATTTGGACCAGCCCTACTGATATTTCCTGCTAATAACTGATGTACATATAAAGAATGTATCAGTAACTTGTCAACGTTTCTCAGCAAGAGTTGAGATTGCCTGAAGATTTTTATGTCATCATCATAGGTAGATAAAAATCTTCAATTATACAGTCAATGTCATTAATTGTTAAGATGAATATCAGGGGACCGAGGTGGCTACCTTGAGGGACTCCGGAGGTGGCTTTAGTGGGATCAGATATGGAAGATCTAAAGAAAACTTTGCATTACCGTTCAGGCAGGCTTTGATTCACATAATAAAACCAAGAGCTTTAAGTTTTAGGAGGATGATTCCGTGCGAAATTTAAATCAGTGGCAATTACATCAACTTCTTTGCCATTTTTCATTCTCTTAAAGAATCCGTGCTGGTTTGGAAAAAAGATAGACTTGCAGTGGAAAACGTTGTGACATAAATAATATTTTCAAAGAGCTTATGTATGCAGAAGAGTTTAGCGATGGCTAAACCACAACCAAAGTTTGTTTCTTTTGTTGTAAAGAGATCATAACTCTTTTGTAGACCAAAGTGAGAAGAACGAGGAGTTCTTCTGGGGCACAAATGAGACGAATCGCGTAAAACAGTTCAAAATGACGGCATAGAACAACGTAAGAGCATTATTGATAGTAACGTATGTGTTAAGGCTTAACTTAACTTTACTTGACGGGTTATTTAGTTTTTCGACACGAAAATTAAAATTACATGAGTTCCCAGAGTGTAGAATTGTAGAATGTACATATGTATGTAAGTGATTGAGGTAGGTCTAGTTGTCTACCTTAGTTGTCGATAATGTCACTTAAGTGAACAATCATGGAGTCGGAGAGACAATTAATTAAAATGACCTCCTTGCCTGAAGCGGAATTTATAGCGAGGAAGTGCTACTCGTCATCAGACTGAGCCCATTGAAGATTGGGAAAATTCAAATCCCCAGATGTATGACGACGTTATAGCACATAGTACTCGTGTGTCCACAGCATTAAATAGAGAATCGATCGAAGTTAGTGGCTGATCTTCTACTATAATAATCGAACTGGTCTCTGTATGCTGTCGAGGTAGATGAGGACAACGTTAAGCAGCTGAAGGTACTCAAAACAAGAGAAGGAGCTCTTGGGCTGTAAAGTATCTTTTTGCTCTAAACAGGTAGCTCAACTTCATGGACGCCAATGTTGAGATGTCGGATATGTGGTTGCGCTGTATAAGTCAGAGTTGACTGTGACCAAGAAGTTGCATGCTATCCTTGGGTTTGTTAATTTCTATAATTGTTTTCAGTTCTTTCCTTCGCCATGAATATCAGATTTAACTTCAGGCCAACAGTTTATTACAATAAAAAACAGTCATTTGCTAACAGAAATCTCTTTATTCCTTTTCTATGGCACGTTCGAACTGTAGAACTGTCGCACTTGACAGAATTCTGTAAATTTGATTTAATAATTGATTTCTCTCCTTCCCATTTGCCAATAGGCTCATAACTATAGATTACAGATCTGATCAGATGAACTAGGTAATGCGAAACTACTCGTAAGAGTATCAGCTGGTAGAGGTACTCCTCAAGGAGGTGTTCTCTCTCCTATACTCTGGGTTATTAGGCTAAATGAAGTGCTAAGAGAACTTAGATTCAGTGGGGTTAAGAGCATAGCATACGCAGACGATGTGGTGTTACTGGCCGCGGGTAAATTCCTTTCAACCCTAAGCGACCAAATAGAAGGCGCCCTTGAGGTAGTCAGCAATAAAAGAAGTAGATTTGCAATAAATCCACTAAAAACAGAGCTGACACTATTTACTAACAAGAGGAAAGTACCGGAATTCAAAATTCCATCCATCATTGAGGGCACTCCTCTTAAAATTTCTGATATCTAGGGTTAATACTAGACAAAAAACTAAACTGGAGACTAAACACAAGGGCGAGAGCAAGGAAAGCTGTGATAGCTCTCTATACTTGTAGCAGAATATTTGGAAAAACTTTGGGGCCCAAACCAAAAGTCATTTTCTGGCTATACACAGCAGTTGAGACCTATATTGACATACGGCAGCCGAGTATGGTGGCCAGCCACAAGTAAGGGCACAAACCTCAAGATACTAACCAGAGTACAAAGAATGGCGTGCATTGGTGTCACTGGAGCTATGAGAACCACACCAACTGCAGGATTAGAGACCACATTCAATCTATTATCTTTAGATCTATGCACAGGAATCTGCAGCTAGAAGTGCTAAGATTAAGCCAATCTGAAGGTTCAAACTTGACGGGGCATGCGCAGATTTTACGCAAATACATGGGCGGAGATGTTAGCACAGACTACATAGTGCCCTATTTAGACATTCATAAGCCATTTTCCAGTTCATTTCCAGTCGGGAGGAATGAGAAACTAATATCCCGCTAAATGAGAACTCCATCTCTATCTACAGTGATGGACGTTGGAGCAGGTGCAGGGTTTTTTTTCTGGAAAATTCAATTTGAACAAGTCAATTCGACTACCGGACTATAGCAGTGTTTTTCAAGCGGAGGTCTTGGCGGTGGCAAGAGCTGCCTGGGACGCTGCAATGAAAGCTATACCACCAGATGATATCACCTTTTGCATTGACAGCCAGGCAGTCATAAGAGCGATTTCCGAAGGTTGTGCGTTGCTGTCGCTAAGAGCTACAGGTTCTTGGTACTCAACACAATGTAAAGCTCTGCTGGGTACCCGGACATAATGGCGTTCCAGGAAATGAGAAGGCTGACGAGCTGGAAAGTTCTAAATCCTGAACGAGCTTACTTGGCAATTAAGACACAACCCTGCAACCCGAACCTAGAATCTAAAAATAAAATGATCGCCATAGCAAATAGCAGATGGAGATCACTAGAGTCCTGTGCAATTACAAGAAAACTCTACGATAAAAATCGTACCGAGCAAATTCTACACTTCAACAGATATATCTTATCTGGTTTAGTGGCGATAATAACTGGGTATAACTTGTTACGTTATCACACAGAGAGATTGGGAATAAGTGAAGAGGATATACATAAAGGCTGCCGCAATGAGGATGTACACGAAGATACACCTCACTTCCCGTGCCATTGTCCAGGACTCTACCACCTTATATTCAGAATACTAGGGAACTATCAAATGTATCGGTAAATAAGATAAGTTGGTTGGTTTAAGAGCTCATAAAGTTCACGAGCCGGGAAGCTACTCTCCTTGGGCATCACAATGGATCTACATTGATCTAAGTCTGGCGTTGTAGGTCTTTCACTCTCTACGTCAACCCATCAAACCTAGCCTATGGATTACATATATTTTCCTGTTGGTGTAGGTAATTTTTAACAAAGTTTTATAATATAGGGTGACCAGATAAGAACAATAGGAAAATAAATTTAAATAAAACAACAATGGTGTGAGATTCATGCCATTATGTAAGGAATAGCACATCATTTAAATGTTCGTGTCGTCTTCGCTAGCAGTGCTTCAAACGGTCGGTCCAATTTTTGATGACTTGGTCCAATATGTGCGGCGGTATTTCGGGAATAGCGTCTCGAATGTTGGCCTCGAGCTCATCCAAAGTGATTGGCTTGTTAGCGTAGATTAAGGACTTGACGTAGCTCCAGAGAAAATAATCGAGGGGTGTCAAGTCGCATGATCGCGGCGGCCAATTGATGAACTCTCGCCGCGAGATGACTCAGTCGCCAAATTTCTCCTTCACCACTTCGAGCGTTGCGTCGCTTGTATGGCATGTAGCGCCATCTTGTTGGAACCACAGCTCGGATCTCCAGGCAACATTTCCAGGGCACAATTAGCGAACTCACGGCTCGTCTACTGTTGTCCGGCTTCAATTCTTGCGTCAGAACAATCTTGTATGGATGTAGGCCCAAATCCAACGGCAAAATAAGCCTGCTTGACTCTCTAGCGATGCCCAATTCAGTTGGTAGGAGCCGAATCGACATTTCTGGGTCTTCTTCGATACTGGCCATGTTTCCTTCACTTTGCACCGACCTTTATCTGGTTGGTGGCTTAAGGTCCAAAAGAGTGTACTCACAATCAAACTTCTCCACCGTGCGAGAATTGCTTGCGCACTGAAGCCATGATGACGACCGTCCTCACGATGAAATTCACGTTGCGTATTTACAACTGAACCGGAATTTCGATAAAATATTTTTTAATAATTTCCACACGTTAGGGAAGTGCTGAATAATGCATGATAAAATGACAAACCTTACTGAATATTTTGACAGCTGAATGTCATTGGTTTGTTTGACAGCTGCTGAAACATAACAATTGGAAAAGCTATCATTGCTATCTGGTCACCCTATATAATTTAATATAAATTTTATAAAATAATAGTGGGAACAAAAAAAAAAAGCAATTTACCTCAATTCAACATTGAGTGTAACACGGATTAAACATACCTCAAGATTCACTCAAGATTCCGTTCCTTCTGTTTTCCAGTGGAACATGAAAATTGCTTCAGCTCAATTCTAGAAGTTTATTGGAGAAATGTCAAAATATTATTTCCTCCAAACAAATATAGTTGTTGCTGAAATTATTACTTTTACGAGTATTTTACAAAAATAAAACTATTTGACAACAAAATCTAAGAATAAATTTATTATTTATTTCGAAATATTTTATCAGTCAGTATGTTTACATTTCAATGTTTTCAATGTACTCGTAAGATTCCATTTTATTTCATTTCATTTATTTTTATTTAATTATAGGTAAAAACATTAAGATTTCTAATCTTTTTTGTACTTAGTACTTTAACTACAAATGATACATTAATTACTTAAGAATTTCTGAATCTAGATTGTGAAGGAGGTAATAAATGCAGGGTTTAGTATTGATGTTGAGGAGAAGGGGGTGAATAGAACGGTTTAAAAGGGGGAGGTAGGTTTATCATTGGAGTTGAGTATGAATAATTTTGTGTGAAAATATACAATTCCTGGCATTGATAAATTCTTTTAGATTACAACCAAGCAAGCTTCTTTTATAAACAGAGATATGGTACAAATGCCGTAGATGTAACACTTCACTGCATCATTGAAGGCTACTTGCAATTTACATTGGGGTAACGAGTCAAGGCTACTGTAGGCAACCTCAGCATACGTTATTAGAGGTAAGACTAACGATATCACCAGCTTTCGTCGTGTTTACAGTGGAGTAAAATATGCACTGAGCCACAATTTGCGTAAGCATTTATAAATACGACCAATGACCACATTGGTATTATTGTAACCAGACAAATTACGATTTACTGTGTAGCCAAGACTAGTAACAGATTCTACAGCTTTAATTTTATTATTATTGAGATATATGTCGGGTAAAAGATTCGAGTTTTTTATGGATATTGCAATTACTTGAGATTTTGTCGGCGTAAGTAGTAAGCCGTTACTTTCTGACTAAGCATGTATATGCTTCAATTCTTCGTTGATAAGAATTGCGAGTTCATCAAGTTTATTGTAGAGTTTCGATAAGAGTAGCTGGACATCATCTGCATATAGGTAGACAAAAGCATGTTTGTACACAGATGGAAGGTCATTAATGTACATGCAGAAGAGTGTCGGTCCCAAAATTGAGCCCTGTGGAACACCTTGCTTCATTTCATTTCGCAGGGATGAACAACGTTCACCGGAAATAAACCTTTAAGATCTATCGGAAACAAAACTGCTCATCAACTTCACCACCCTTTCACCGAATCCGAAATTGTTTCTAAGCCTCCAACACAAAATTGTACAATTCACTTTATCAAAAGCCTTCGAGAAGTCCAGCAGGCAAGGTTTATTTGCTCAAGTAAGTTGACCATAGCTGTGGAACAGCTGTGGTAAGCTCTAAAACCGGATTGCTGAGCACTCAACAAATTATTTAGAGGTACAGTAGATGCTTCTTTACCTGTTTTGCTATTATTTTTTCGAAGACCTTTAAAAAAGAAGGCCGAATACTAATCGGTCTAAAATCAGATAAAGAGGATGGATTAATTTTCTCTGCGATGGATACTCTTGCAATTTGCCAGAGCTGAGGAAAAGTTGATGTAGTTATGCACCAGTTATTTACATGGGTGAGATGAGAGACAATTTGTGGTGAAATAAGTTTGACAAAACGTATTGGTATGCCATCTTCCCCTATTGAATCAGACTTAATAGCTGTTACGCATTGGATACTTTTGTCTTCTATTGCTACTATAAAATCCTCCAGTCTTGGAATCGATTGCAGATCTACAGTTCGATTATAGTCAATGCAACGAGTACATGTGGTAGAATCATTATCAAGGAAATAAAGATTTAGTTCATCGACATTTAGAGTCATTGTTACCACTGGCTATACCGATTTTACGTAAGTTACTCCAAAGTTTCTTTGCGCGGAGGGAGGTACTTAATTTGTAGGCATAGTAATTTTTGAAGCACGTACTATGGAATTTGGGTAGTTACGCTCCCATTTACTACCTAGTAGGGACTAAAATACTGTTATTACATTTGCTGCACTCATTGCGCGGCCAAGAGTTAGGCGTACACAAAGATTGACAAAACATTTTTAGCAGTTAACGTCACAATTGTTTCTTTATAAAAATATTTCAAATTTGCTTACATTTTCGCACTGGAATGAATTAAGAAAGTGAATCGCATCTCTGTCGTAGCGCTTCATAAGTGCGGTGTGAACAGAGGTTCGATTTTCAAGATACTGCAGGAGCTAGATATTAGCCTAATGTTTGCTTATCGATGTATAAAATTCTTCGGGGATACGGGCGACATTAAAGGCCGCCTGAGATCTGGTCCTCCTAGCACGGTAAGAACGTCAAAAGTTATCAAAACCTTTAAGGCTCAAAAAGATACCTAAAAGCGGAAAACACTGGTATGTGAGATGAATGTAACATAAAAGTCAATGATGTACATGAGGGTGGCCGTGGTGTAGTGGTAACATCATCGCTTGTCACGCTACAGGTTCACGGTTCGAATCCTGATGTCAATAATCATCTATTTATTTCGCATGGAATAAATAAAAAGTCGATCAATTGCGAAAGCTTATGTCAACTCTACTGTGAAGGCATAACACTGGCAGTAGGGCGGTCATATGGCTAAAATGCAACTTGATTGTGGTGATGACATCAGGAGGACGGAAAAAAATACTGTGAATCATGAGCAACGACAAAAAGCAAAAAAACAAACAAACTCCCCAGTTATCTGGACAGCCACCCTTGGAGTTCACTGAAACTTAATACCAGCTGAGTTTCAAACCAACTGCACCAATCTGTCTTTCTCTCTGTCTCTTCCCCTTTCCTCAAAAAAACGCCCGTGTCCTAAAAAGTAGTATAAGGGTATTCATAACCCCTTTCACACGTGCAAATTATACAAAAAAAAAAAAAAAAAAAAAATATCAAGATAGGCTTGAAGATAGGCTTCAAACGCCATACTAGAAAAATGCTGGCTATGGCATTTACAAAAATTGGGTCCAAAAATCAAAGGGACTCTTGGTGAAATACGCTGCTGTTCTGTAGAGACATATTCTGTTTACTGATGAAAAAATCTTCACGGTGCAGAAGAAATTAAACAAATAAAGTAATAGGGTGTATGCACGGTCATCTAGGGAAGAGTTCGAGCCAGTATCAAGAGTCCGTAAAGGACACCCCCCCAGAGATAGCCATGGTGTGATCACAAATTGTGGACTGTTTTAAGAGACATTATGTGCCGCAAAAGATACCCTAACATGCAAAAAGGCGAGCTCTGACCGAAGCTGTGGCCAATTTCCTAATTAATGAGGTGCGTATTCTAATTGATGGAAGTGGCCAAAAGGACTGAAGACTTGCATTAAGGCCAACAGAAGTCCTTTTAATTAATATTTCTATTATTACATTCAGAATATATATTTGGATAAATCCTGAAAGTTTTATTAAATTATCTTTTGTGGTCTTTGTTTTATAGCAATAAATGTGTGTAACAGTACTATTGTCCTTACTAGGTATATAATATATTCCGATGATTAGTAGTGACGACAAGTTGCAACAAGTCGCCACAAGTTCATTTGTACGAAATTTGATATTATTTTGTAAACATTCGCTAATTCCAGGAATCTGGCACATGTCAAATATTGTGGGTGTCGGTCTAATGGGCGTGTACTGTGTTAGATATGCATGAATTAACTTATAATTTAATTTCGAATACGGTTAGCAACTTAGTAAATTGAAATATTAGTATGGACGCTGTTTCTGATTCAGACAGTTTCAATGTAGGCGCCCGACTCGTGGTATGCTGTAACCGACGAAACACTCAATAGAACCACTGTTTTTCCAAAGACTCCTTCCTTGTTATTGAACGAGAATCATTAATTTATCGAACTCGGCAAGAATTTGAATACATGTGTACAAAGGATTAGTATCTAAATAGGGAAAGGGAGCACAGACTACCCGCAATGTTTGAAAAGACATTCACTCGGAGGTATGCATGATTACATATGCTGACTTCGGGAACTGAAAGGAATGGTTAAATACCTTTTAAATTTAAATATCCATTTTAAATTTACTTAAACATGTACATAACCATTACGTAAGTTCTTTTAAATATCTGAAGAAATACGAGAGTAAAGTAGAGTGAAATATTTAAAAAGCACGAAATGTCGGTGGAATTTAAATCACCTTATGTATATATATTTTAATTTAAATTTGTTGACATACCCGGCATGTTGTAACAAGAGTGTTAATTGTCTTTGCACGACATTTTACATTTCTCTCTGGCATTACCGACATACTTCAAATAGCATAGAACGAAGAAACCCTAACACAACCGTCAACCAGACTAACTGAACGAGTGACAGAATGATGTCGAACCGCAATTATCCTTTTGTGGGTGACATGTGTATTCTGTACATCAAAATGTGCTGCAAGGAAGTAACATCATGTACTTGTATATGAATTACTGTGTACTTTGGAAGTTAAACATAAAACTAATGAACAATTCTTTTTCAAGAAATGTGAACTTACGACACTTCGTTTAAAGATACAGAGCTGAAGTTATTTGTATTCTGGTTAAGAGCGCACCTCATCCAATCTATCGCGAATATATTTTGTGTTCAGGGCCGGCGGTAGGTACGGTATTTGGGGCTCTTGCATCAAAGTGATGTGGCGACGAAAAAAAAGAAAAATTAACAGTTTTCTACAATCAATTAACAATATTATAATAATTTCTATTGATTTCTTGAGCAAGATAAGTCTGAATGAGTGGATGTATACAACTAGTGGGCCATCTGCTGATTTATCTAAATAGCACTTTACTCGTATTTTAACACTGACTGCTCTTTCGCGCTCAAAAAATTTACAGAAACATAGTATCATCTCCGCGGGACGAAATTGATCGATTTGTGCTGGGGAATATTGAAAACTTATCTCCAAAGTAAGTGCTGTGTTGCCGAAACAGTGCAAGTGTTAAAAATAAATTTCAGTCGAAATAATGCACCAACCGTGCCTACTGTACGCTCAATGGAGAGCGCTATAAAGAAATGATAACCGATTTTATTTGTCCACAAACTGGGGAAATGAACTTAGAGGATCTCTGCCATACAAGCCGTCCAACAATGATCAGGTAATCAGCCGTTTTGGTGATTTAGTTTGGCTTCCGTGCAGCTGCGATTGGACGCAGATCGATATTATGCTGACTATCCAGAAACTATTCAGGTACCTAAGCACAATATTGATCGAGCAATTCGTGAAATAGAACCCCGTACCATCGGAAGTAATCTGCAAAATTGGGTTGACAGGATGGGCTACTGCCAAGCCAACTGCGCCAGCCAGCCGCGCCAGCCATTTAAATGAAATTATTTTCCATAAATAATCGGAAAGCAAAAAGCTCTGAAAAGTATTAAATGGATTTTTTATAACAATTTTAAAAAGAAATAAACAGATGGTCCACCCTTTAGTTGCGAGCCGTGCTTCAATTTGCACAGCGCCTGATAAGAGAACTTAGGTAATTATACCCTAGGCAGAGTATATTAATTTTGATACATTGTTTGTAACATAGAAAAGTAATATTTGTGATCGGCATCAAAAGTTATGTCGATATAGCCTTAAATTTTGAGCTACAAACATGAAACTTTGTGCATAAGCTCTCCCCAAGCCGAAGAAGTACAAGTGCAAACATTTTTGAAATCCGATTACAGACACGCCCACTTTTCAAACAAAATGTTGTTTTCACTATTTTTGCTAGATGTAAACATTGATATTCTCTACATTCCGTCCATACATTATACATCGCCACGCCCATTTTTGGTACATTTTCTTAAAACAAAAAAAAGAAACATATATTCCTTTACAGTGATGGCTGAGGAGCCTTTTTGTGAATATGTCATCAGAATCCGTGAACTTGGGTTACAAATTTGTGTGAGCCACGCCCACTTTCGGCTTGAAAAAAGTTGTAACAATAGTTTTGCAATAAAAATTCTAAAAATTACGGAAATTATCTCGGGATAAAGATATCATTTCATCTGTTTAAAAATTTCGCAACGCCACGCTCACATTATTATGGGTGAGCTAGAAGATGGGTGATAAGGCACCTTACGATCCATTCTAGATGGATATTTTTTTTCTTTGGCCGTTTTTTTTTTTATTACTATTACTCATTTATTTCTAGAAGTTGACAGCATAGTTGTACATAGATTAATAAAAAACTCGCTACCGGAAATTTTCACAAAACCTATCCTTATCCTTTTGTGAGAAATGAAATAAAATACTAGACTTTCTTTAGTTCATTTTACTTCAGTGGCAATTTGGAGCGTTTAAAATTTTTTTTTTAAAAAATATACAATTTACAAAACGGATTCTTTTTTGAGTCCAACGAATTTATTTACAAAGTTTACCAGCATTAACACAGCTTCACAATACTCGTAAGTAATCAGACATTCCTTGTGTTGCTTAACAACAAAATCCAATGAACGCTGCTCCCTAGTATGCAACTACATTTTATCAGAAATGACAACCCTGTTCAGCACACACAAATTATAACACAGTACATACCTTTTTCTCGCTAGAAGTTGTGTGTGTATGCGTATGTAACTGTAAGCGATGTATAGCTGGAGACTGGAGTTCCTGCGAATAAGTTATTTTGTTTTTGCTTTTGTTAAGGTATTAGAGGGATCTAATATAATTAGTAGAGACACTCTCTCTACATAATATGCAACTCCTATCTACACTTGTATACTTTTCTATTGAGTTCGTATAATTGTGTTTTATTTTGCTCAAACGAAGTGAAGTTTGGAAATGCAACTTGATCGTGATGACGGAAAAAAAAATACTGTGAATCATGAGCAACGACAAAAGCAAAAACAAACAAGCTCACTAGTTATCTGGACAGCCACCCTTGGAGTTTACTTAAACTTAATGCCAGCTGAGTTTCAAACCAACTACACCAATCTGTCTTTCTCTCTGTCTCTTCCCCTTTCCACAAAAATGCTCATGACCTAAAATTAGAATTATTAGACAATAGACGTTGCAGTCTTGTCTCATTTGCCATGCTCTTTATTATTGAAAATTAATTGCCCATGTACCTAATAAGAAAAAAATAGGTATTCTCTGGAAAATAAATTACAAAAAATAATCAAATCCTGTTTTTCTGAAGAATTTTAATTAAGATAATTAAAGTTTAATGGGAATTACCTTACCGTTGTTTATTTGATATCGTGAGGTAAGTAATTTTTATCCGCTTAGAGATTGGGAAATCGGAAAGTAACCAATATGGGAAAATTTTAAATTTGCGGCTTCATTTTTGCTTCACTTGTTAGGAAGTAGTACGAACAACAGTTAACAAAATTTTGAAGTGAAATTTTACCAAGTTTATTGACATATATATGTGTAGGTATAACCGGTTGAAACCGTAGACAAAGGTTTTTTTTTTTTTAGTGTGTGAAAAAATTACTAAGGGCGACATAAATTGGGTCTGCCCCGGGCGGCACCAACACACGCTACGCCACTGTTTTACTTACTATTTTACATTTGGATTTCCAAATTTGTTTTCTTATTAGGGTGTGTATTTTTCATATCAAAGAATTTTCTTGACTATGATGATACCATCGTATTTTTTTTTTACATTAAACGTACGTAGTATCCACCCTCCTCTATCCCTTACATTGTCTTACAATAACAATAATAATACTGTCCAGTCAGAGTATTCGTATAGCTTTAATTTTCGAAAGGCAGACTACACAAAACTTAGTAACCTTTAAAGTGCTATCAATCTCAATAGCATTTTTAACAGTACACACATTTCTATCGATGATGCACTTGGATTGTTCTACTCTGAAATTTTCAGCTGTTTTATGCAATCCGTCCCATACATGCCCCAAAAGAGTTTCACGTCATCTCCACCTTGGTATACTAAGGAATTACGCTCACTTCGCAACAGAACAAATAAGCTCTGGCGTATCTAACTCGAATTTCGCTCTGATTTTAACTTTTCCAATCACCTCCTTGCACATACGCATTTTTCCGAACTTTGTGAGTTTCTTTATATCAAATATATTGACCGTATTCAATCTGACATCATCGCTGACCCCAAAAGATTTTTCACTTCATTAATACCAAGAAAAAGTCAGACAGCTACCCATCAACTCTGATATTCTCCAATACATCGTCAAGCGATCCTCGAATAATAGCAAACTTATTCGCCAATTTCTTCAGTCAATCATTCTCTAACCACACATCAGAGCCCTACCATTCTTACTTCTCCTACATGAGAGATTGTGCCCAGACCTCTTTAACTTCAACCGACATAACAGTGGCTCTCGTGAAAGAAAAGATCCAAAGACGTAAATGCGAATACTCCGCTGGTCCGGATGGTATACCTGCCGTAGTTTTAAAAAAAATGTGTAGACTCTTTAGCTCAACCCCTTACGGCTCTGTTCCAACTGTCGCTTTCACAGTCCGTTTTCCCTAGGCTTTGGAAAAGCTCTTTTATTATTCCCTTTCATAAAAAAAGGCCCGAAAAATGAAATTTCTAATTATCGTCCCATAGCTAAACTTTCTTGCATACCTAAGCTATTCGAAAGTATTGATTACGATGCAATGTTTTTCCATTGTAAGTCTATATTTTCCCCTCACCAACACGGTTTCTTAAAGGGAAGATCAACAACCACAAACCTAACCGAATTCGTATCCAGCACCCTGTGCGCATTGGAGGAAGGCAAGGAAGTCGATGTTGTTGCTACCGATTTCAGCAAAGCCTTCGATAAAATTTCGCACGCAATTGTCTTTTTGAAACTCAAAGCTCTCGGTTTTCAGTCTGGGTTTATTGCGTGGATCAAATCCTACCTTCATGAACGTCAATATGAAGTCCTTTTTAGATCCTTTATATCTGATCCCTTTATGGTCTCCTCTGGTGTCCCTCAAGGTAGCCATCTCGGTCCCCTGATTTTCATTTTGTCAATTAATGATGTTGATGGCATTATTGAATATTCCCGTCTGTCAGTTTATGCGGACGACATGAACATTTTTGCACACATCTCCACTCCCACTGACTCCCGTGCACTTCAATCTGACTTGAACAGCTTTTCCACTTGGTGTAATAAAAACTTTCTTGAATTGAATGTCAATAAATGTCAAGCTTATTCCCGGAAGCGTCTTCCGACAGTTCCTAGAACGTACGTGATTTGCGATGAGCCTGTTCCCACTGTCACCTTTCTGCGTGATTTGGGTGTCATTTGCGACAGTGAGCTTAATTTTCGTAGTCATATTGACAATATTATTAGCAGAGCAAATTCTGTGCTAGGTTATGTGAAACGTTGGTCCAAGGAATTCTCAAATCCTTACGTCACGAAATCTCTGTACTTCACATTTGTAAGACCAATTCTAGAATATGCCTGCCAAGTTTAGTCTCCCTATCTCGATACACATTCGTATCGAATTGAGTGTGTCCAACGGAGATTCATCCGTTTTGCTCTACTTAGACTCCCGTGGCCTGACAGATTCAACCTACCTCCTTACGAGCATCGCTTGAACTTGCTGAACATGCAATCGCTTGAAAAGCGTAGAAAAGTTGCCGATATACTATTTGTACATCAGTTATTAGCAGGCAACATTGATTGTCCTATGCTGCTCCAAACCACCTCACTCAGCACCAATCCGCGTATTCTGAGGTCAGTAACTCTCTTCCGTCTCAAGTTTTACCGTAAGAATTACGTATGTAATGAGCCTATGTCTCGAATGCTACGCATGGCTAATGACTGCCATAACCTTTTGGATTTTCAGTGCAGCAAAAACTCACTTAGAAACTCCCTTTATTCCCCTTCCTCACTCAGGTCTTGATTTATATTTATGTATATAAACATTGTAAAAAATAATAATTTATAAGTCTCTTTACCGCTTGTATTAAGCTAATTGAAAAAATATACAAAAATATATAAATACTTCGATATGAAATATCGACTGGGAAACACCCCAAATTTACCCCTTACTATTTTGTCCTCCTGAATTTATCGCCAACACAGAAAAATCCCCCAAATCTAGGGGAAACCCTAGCTTACAAAAGCTTTGCCTAATATGGCAACACTATTATAAGCGAGTACGCCGCATAAGTCTCGCAAGTACACGCGTGCTACCTTGAGCACGCTAAGAGCGCTTGATCGCAAATTTGTATGTAGGATAATGTGTGGCCAGCTGTATTCATTATCTGAACCATGTTGTACGTTCATACATAGTTAATTGTTTTCCTGGATTGTTGTTTTTTTTTATAATTTGCACTTGTGAAAGGAGATATGAATACCCTAATACTAATTGTAGGACACAGACGATTTGTAGAAAGGGAAATAGACAGAGAGAAGACAGATTGGTGTAGTTGGTTTGAAACTCAGGTATTATTAAGTTTCAGCGAACTCCAAGGGATAACTGGGGAGTATTTTTGTATTGTCGTTGCAGTATTTTTATCCGTCCTCCTGATGTCATCATCACGACCAAGTTGTATTTTAGCCATATGACCACCCTACTACCAGTGTTATGCCTTCGCAGTAGAGTTGACTTAGCTTTTCGCAATTGATCGAGTATTTTTATTTATTTCAGGCGAAATAAATAAATGATTCAGGCTTCGAACCGTGAACCTGCAGCGTGACAAGGGATGATGTTACCACTATACCATGACCACCCACAATTAGCAGACTGATCATTTATTAGCAGACTGGTTATATACGTAATACGCTTGTATGCTCCTAGCACTGATCTGTCAAACCGCTAGAGTTTGTGCGATTAACGCAATTCTTTTCTGCTTCTGTAATCACCGAAATAAATATGTGGGAGTTGTGATTACCCATAATTAGATGGATTTTCCCCACTTAAAATAGCTTTGAAAAAAGATGTGAAATGCTTTAAATAAGCAAGAAACGGGTCCTTATTTGACCAGTCACTGGTATTTGCTCCTTCAATACACCCTGATGGAGCATCATGCAACGTTGGGGGGAAATGGTTCGCAATGACATTTATGGCAGCAATCATGGTTATGTTTATGACTCTTCCCATATGTCATGCCGCCAACCTATTTTTTCCCTTTATGTACTAATATGTTAGGAGGAACATGAACAGTTTAGTTACCTGTTTCATCCAAATTATAAATTTGTTCTAGTCAGAAAGCATTGCGAACGAAGCAATTTTGGAAATTGAAAAAAAGGTAAACATTTTGTTTGGTGACGTTTAAAAAAGCTACCCAGTTCTTTCCAGCTATTTTGTTGTATAATTCTTAGTATCAAAATGAAAACCAACTTTCGTAACTATCCAAAGTGCAATTTTGAAGTTTTTGTAACATATTTGATTAAAAAAAAAATAATTTCTTCACTTTCACTAATAATCTTTCGACAACAAGGGTTACTGTTAAAACAAAAGGTAACACTTCCTTATATTTTATAAAATGGTTGGTCTTACTCGTAGAAATCGTGTTTAGCGTTACCAAATCAGTTCTCTCAGCGTTACTTTCAGTGCCCAAAATTGCATTTTAGTGTCGAAGAAGTCTATTTAGCGCTTGGGCGTTTTTTAGTGCATAAAAAAATATTTTAGTGCTTTTTTAACGCTGCAGCTGCAGAATGCAAAAATCCTATTATACCAGTAAAGTGTACGAGTATGTATACCATTTCTTTTGAAATGTAATGCATTCTGTTTGTTTACCTTTTTTATAGACCAAGCAAATGTCTACATTATAATTTTTTAGTTTTTAGTTTTAGTTTTAGTTTTAATTTCTTTATTTCATTAATAACTTAAAGTTATACAAAAGTTTAAAACAAATTCAAATATAGATTTACAAGATAGTAGAGAATTTAAGTTATAAACTGAAATAGTTATGTACATTCTGTTGCCAGATTTTGACAAGAGGCGAATGTACAGTACATACTTTAAAAAAAAAAGAATTAAGATTTATTTATCGATGGGGATGCGATAAAAAAATAAGTATAAATTCAACTATAAAAAGAATAAAAAAAAAAAATACAACAAAAAGAAATCAAACCAAAGGATTCAGTAAATTACCAATTACAGCGTAGTTTAACGAGAAAAGCCAACATTTTACATTTTTAAGATATACGGATTTAACTCGCTCACATCTCAGACTTGAAGGTATTTTATTGAACAAACTCGGAGCAGTAACATTGTAGAAGGTGGAAAAATGAGATTTATTGATTATAGGTACATTGACGAGATTACTAGTGTTGACGCGCAAATTACGGTTTTCATAAACCCTATTAGAGTTGTACCCGGACTTTTCAAAAAAAATATTTTTAAAACTTTATAGAAGTACAAATGTCTCAATGGAAGAAATCCAAAACTATTGAACAATCCAAAACTAGGAGTACGACGGTTAACTTTACACATAATACGAAGCTGCAGCGTTTTTGTTTTATTAGCAAAGGCTCTAATTTGTTATAATGTGTACCACCCCAACAAGCTATACCATACTGAAGTTTAGATTTGAGAAGACCATTATAGACTATCTTTAAGATGGGCAAATCACAGTATTGGCTGAGATTATAAATCTGTCTAACAACATTGTTTAGATATTTTTTTAAGTACATAGTATGCTCCAACCAACTGAGCTTATAATCTAAAGTAATACCTAAGTACTTAAAGCTGTCGACGCGTTCGATTACAAAGCAGTCAGCGGTGCAATAGGCATGTGAATCAAAAGTGGGTAAATTATGATTGTGTGTACAAGGATTAATAAAAGGGAATCTATTGCAATTTGGCGAATGGTATTGTAAAGGCATATCATTACAGATTTTACCCATAATGTTAAAAAGCATGAACTTCGTTTTGTCACTTGTGACCAATTTATGAAGTTTAAACCATCTCCGCAGTATATCTAGATCATAGTTCACATCCATACATAAATTAAAATAACATTTACCATAATAAAACAAAGCAGTATCATCAGCAAAAGCTGTGTATTTACACCTAACAGGTTGAAGAAAAAGCGAGTTTACAAAGATTAAAAACAAAATAGGACCCAAAACAGAGCCTTGTGGAACACCTATGTTAATGAAATTTTTCTCACTAAAACTATTTTGAATCTTAACTCTCTGACTATGGTTATCAAGATAAGAAGTGAACCAGTCATGGATAAAACCTTATGAAGTTTTTTAAGCAATATGTTATGGTCTACCATGTCAAATGCTTTAGTGATGTCAATAAATAAGGTAGCAGGGATATCAGAAACATTTAGACTACTATAAATTTCACCACATAACTTCAACAAGGCATCTTCAGTAGATTTGACACTTCGAAAGCCAAATTGTGAAATACTAAAGAAATTAGTTTTGTCTAAGAAAGACAGCATTCTAGATTTGACCCCTTTTTCAAAGACTTTGGAAAAAACAGATAACAGGGATATAGGACGGTAATTGTTTAAAGACATGGTATCACTTTTTTATGAAGAGGAATTACAACAGCTGTCTTAAGCAATTCCGGAAAAATACTCTTTTGTATACTTGAATTGAAAATATGACATAAAACATCAGAAACAAGGAGCGATATCCTTTTTAAGATATTACTTGAGTTTTAGTTGTTAAACCAATTTTGTCGGTTTAATTTTCCATGCTATACTCGTAAGTGTTAGATTTTTCTTTAATCTGGACGCATAAAAGAAAGTAGCTATTATTTTTATTTTTTATAAATTATTATGTAAATTCTGAAATAATATCCCTTTTTTTTCCAAATCGAACACCTAATATACGAGTATTTTCTGACAACCATTGTTTTATCAATTTTATCGATATTCAATAGTTAATAAATTGTTTTCATTTATAATTAGGTCACTGTGGGCACACGAGTCCTTGTGAGCAGCTGTGTTATGAGATCCATGACGGAATGTACGAATGTGATTGCATAGAAGGATACGAATTGAATAGGAATGGCTATAGCTGTCAAGGTAAGAGCAATGTAACATTTTTCTTAACTCCCATACGACCCTCAAGAAAAATCACAATCAATATTAATTATACATAAGTAGTAAAATTTAAACCCGAAAAAGTGTACAATTTTATTTTGCTTTATTAATATTGTAATCGAAGTACGAGTAATCTGTTTCGCCACCGTTGGTAGCCATTCCGGTAATGGATTAATTTCAATTCAATTCAATTCAATTTATTTACTAGGTGGAGTGAAAAGTAACCTCCTTGACCGCCAGAATGCGCTGCTACTGCAAAAACGGTTATGGTGCCTTGAAGTCCATTCATATTTAGGCAGACATGCCAAATTTCAGTGCGATACTGTCTTTAGTTTTGTTGTGACAGCTGATTGTTGTTGACGTGTTTGGCATCATGTTGAGTATGGACAAAAACGATTTTCGTTCTCTCATAAAACATTATTATTAACAAAAGAATAGTTGGATAAATATTATGGGGCTAATGCTCCGTCAGATTACACCGTCAAATATTGGTTTCGAGAGTTTCATGGTGGCCGCAACTCCACTACCGATCAAGTCCGCAGCGGCAGGCCCTCCGATGCGGTTACAGAGGACAATGTCAAAAAAATACATGAAATGGTGTTGGCTGACCGGAAAGTGAAGGTGCGCGAGCTAGCATATACCACAAAGATTAGTACTGAGCAAGCCATATTTTGGGCAATATTCTGCATATGAAAATGTTATCCTGCCGCTGGGTGCCGCGCATGCTCACTCCTGACCAAAAACACGAACGCGAGAGCACTTCGAAAGAGTGTTTGGACTTGCTAATGCGGAATCGGGCGGACTTTTGGCGTCGGTTGGTAATTGTTGATGAAACCTGGATCCACTATTACACACCAGAGAACAGAATGAGTGCCCGGCAATGGACTGAAGCCGGCACGAGTACTCCGAAGCGGCCGAGGTAGGCTCAATGGGTCGGAAAGGTTGAAAGGACAATGCGCCGGCGCACAAGAGCATCGCAACCACGGCTAAAATCAATGACTTACGGCTCCAATTGCTGTCGCATCCACCGTATTCGTCCGATTTGGCTCCCTCGGACTATTATCTCTTCCCAAACCTCAAAGATGGCTCATCAATAAAAAATTCAGCTCACGCGAGGTATTCATCGACGCCACGGAGGAGTATTTTGCAGACCTTCCGGAAAATTACTTTTCGGACGGGATCAAGAAGTTGGAAAATCGCTGGAATAAGTGTATATTGAATAAAATAAAAAAGACATTTAAAAAAATTTTGTTTTTCATTCCCAAGGAGGTTACTTTTCACCCCACCTAGTATTATAGAGGTATACATTAAGACATAGTCTTTAATAGTACAACGAGCAAAGTATACAAGATGAATTTATACAAGTTTTAAAGTTAATAATAATATTATAATTCATAATTATGATTAAAAAAAATAAAGAAAAGAAGAAAAAAAGGAAGAAAAGACGAAAGAAAGGAAGAAAAGAGAAACGGTGAAATGACAGAACAGAGTTAGAGAAGAAAGGAAGTAAAAGAAAATAGTTACATATTTCTATTTTTAATTTTAATGTTGTGATGCGTAGTATCTTAATAGTGCAGTTTTAAAGTTTTTGTTGTTTGACACATTTTTAATATTTGACGGATAGCATGAATGAAAAATAGTCGAGAAGAACTAAGATAATTGTAGTGATGTGTATTAATGTTGCAAGTTCTAAGTGAGCGCGAAAATTCAAGTTTGGAGTATAGGTATAGGCATGAATATACAATTTCGCATTTCCATATGCTGCTGTAGTGTACAGCCTAGAAAATCTTTTGAATACAAAGAGATTCGATCATACCTACGTAGCTGATGAATATATCTGACAGCATCATTGAAAGCTACTTGCAGCTTATGAAAAGAAAGCGAATCAAGGCTACTGTAAACCACTTCAGCGCAGAATAGAATGGGCCCCAAGATTGAGCCCTGAGGTACACCTTGCACAAGGGGTTTAAATTCAGAGCAACTACTCTGCGACCTATCACTCAAAATACTACCTATGAGCCTTGCAGCCCTATCACTAAAAGCAAAATAATGCCGTTGCTTCCAACAGAGTATGGAGTGATTGACCTTGTCGAAGGCCCTTGAAAAATCCAGAAGGTAAAGCAAAGTCACTGATCCCTTATCGAATTCATTCCTTATATCATCCAAGATATTGACCATAGCGGACGCACAGCTATGGCCTGTTTTAAAGCCGGACTGCAGGGGGCTCAGCAAATAATTTACGGACAGGTGATCTTGAATCTGCCCCGCCAGTACTCTTTCAAAAACCTTAGACAGACATTGTAGAATGCTGATAGGTCTGTAATCATTGGCAGTATCAGCATTAGGCTTCTTAGGGACTGGTATAATTCGTGCACGTTTCCACGTTAAAGGAAAGGTTGAAGTCATTATGCATGAGTTGATGATGTGTGTCATCAAGTGGCTTATGATTTGTGGCAAAATAATTTTCACAAAATGAAGTGGCACCCTATGCTCTCCAAGAGCTTTCGATGTCAATGATTTGATAACACTTACGATATCCACCTCAGTATCAGCCTCGAAACCGGCTTGATGTTCAAGAGCTGTCAGAGGGATCGTATTATAGTCAAATCTATCAGGTTCAAGTTCATTTGCCAGGATCATTTAGATCATTTAAGTCTAGAGTACAACTACTGCTAGTTCTACCAATCATACCAATCTGATGAAGGTTCCTCCATAAAATTGCTTAGTTTAGGGGAGAAATAGTGACGCTTAGATGCACGAACGGTAGCTGTTGCAGTATTGCGCGCAACTTTATATGTACTCCAGTTTGCAGGAGAGCGGGTACGTTTCCACTTCTGTAAAGTTTGTTTCTTTTTTTTTAATTGCACTAATAACCTATTGCAATCCCCCCTTATCGGTTGGGTTGCATAGTGTATTAACACCACGTGTAAGGCATTTGCAAATCAATCTGATTTTAAATTTAAATAAAGTTCTTAAAATATATTTGTTGTGTGGCACATAGCCTCGTTCTTTTGGAACCTCATTCCGTTCATTTAACTTCACATGTCTTCAACTTCAGACCAAAAAAGTTCGTTATCATTTGACCATTGCGACAATATCGTCTTCGTCGTTTTCAAAAAAAAAAAAATGTCCCGACCGCCGGTCTACAGCGTTCATCAAACTGTAACCCGTGGTGGATGCAATGGCCTTTCAATAATCACATTTGGATTCTTAGAACCCCAAATTCTGCAATTTTGTTTGTTTACGCAGCCACCGAGAGTGAAATGGGCCTCATCGCTGAAGAAGATTTTGTTCGAAAATCGGCATCAACTTGTTGATTTTCCAGCACCCAATCGGTGTATGTTCTGGAGAAGGCCTTACTTGTTAGATATTGTGTAAGCTGGACGTTATAGGAATGAAGATGCAATTTCAAGCGCAAAATTCGCTAAACGGAGCTGTAGGAAATGCCCAATTACTGGGCGTGGCGTGGCATTGACTATTCGGGGTTTTCGGCCCCTGAGGCACTCATGCACAATGTGTTGAGCGGTGGTTAAACGATCCATATTTTAAAATGGTAAGAGAAGATATAACTATTGTCACTATGGATGACAGATGAATTTGACAGATGCCATATGGCAGGGATCCCTTTATTAACATGAATAGACACCGGTTGTAGTTCCGAACGAATACTAAATCTTTATTCTTTATTATTGTGTCATTTATACAAAAATTCTTTAAAATATACATATATAACAAAAAAAAAATATTAGGTAACAGAAGAGAAGATTGAAAGTGTTTACATGTCCACTTAAACTATGTGCGATAAAAGGTTCATTCCTTATCAAATTTACTGCCTATATCCGGAAGCAGATAAGATGATTATAAATATTGTAGCATAATAATAACTACGCTCCCTAAAAGTATGATGCAACAAATTCCGAAGTGACTTTTCATTCTGGCGGAATTTTGGTTCGAACTGTCTTTTCATTCGAGGTTCGTGTCTGCGGTTTCCACAGTTCATGTCTACGAAAGAGACGGATAATATCACGGATGAGAGGGAATTATAACTGCAAGAATGATTGTCATCTTGGAATTTCTCTTGTTCCAGTGGTCGAAGAATTTGCTAGAAGTTTCTGCCTATCAGAAACTTCTGCTATATAAGGACAGATGGCGATCAAAAAGGGGGCAGTAGTTTCTAAACTGTGGCGAAGAGATTAGAAAAGTGATAGTGGGCGAAGTTGTAGTTTTGTTATAAATTGAAAGTTGAGATTTAACAAGAAGAAGTAATTAGTTTGGATTTGTGAATTAAGTAATTGAAAGGAGATAAAGTGATTTGAGAGGACAGAGACCTTGTAAGAAAAGAATTGCGAAGAATAGTATAGTGTGAACCTGAATTGTTCTAGAGACTAGAAAATAAAGAAATAATTTCACAGAATATTGTTTTATCTACTCGAGCCGTAGCTCGCATATTACAATATATAAAAGACGAGAGCACCAAATGTGTGCAGTCGTACACAAATTTATTTCCATATCCTTGAATTAAATTATAAGATAAAAAAAGGTAGTAAAATCAAAAATATATTACGTATTTAAATTTGTTTAGTGTGGTATCGCGTAATATATGTAAAAACGCAAGCGGTGGCGCAAAAGTCCTCACTCGATTTCCTAAAGCAGTAACTTTGTTTGTAAATAAAAAGAATTGGTTCTGTTGATTACGTTTATTAAGATGTTTAAATTATTTTCCATTAAGTCGCGAAGATAATATCGGTCAAGTGGCCGCCGCCAGAATTGATACACATTCGGACATTTCCACAGCATTTTGAATGACTTTTCTCAAAACGTCTGGCGATAAATTCACCACTTATTGTTGGATGTTCTCCTTTAGGGCCACCAAGGTCTGTGGCTTGTTCTTATAGACCCGTGACTTCAAATAACCCCACAAAGTCTGGAATGGTTAAACCGAGCGATCTTGCAGGCTAGTGCATATCGGCCGGGAAATGCTTGCTGCCGAATGTTCACTGTCACTAGTGCTGCGTGTGTGGTTACACCGTCCTGCTGGAACCACATGTTGTCTAAACTCAAGAAGTTATTGATCATGGTTCTGTAGCGCTCACCACCCCAGTAACAGTGTTGCCGATGCCGTGTTAGAAAAAATATAGGCCAATCACCTTTCCTCCGTAAACGCCGCACCAAACAATGACTTTGAGAGAATGTAATGGATCTTCGTGCATAGCACACGGGTTTTCAGTGCCCCAGAAGTAATAATTTAGCTTATTCACGTATACGGTTTAGGAGGGCTTGGCTGTAATTTACACGCGATTGACGGTCTACAGGCAGTATCTGATGCACTGTTTGAACTTTATACAGGTACATCTTCAAGTTTTTCACCAAAATTCGCTGTAAAAACCGTCTATTGATGCCCAATTACCTGGACCGTCATCTGGTTGATGTGTGAGGATCCTCTTGGACATCTGCAGCCACAGCAGCGATATTCTCGACCGAACGACTGCTCCGAGGCCGGCCACGTCTGATACTGTCCCGTGTTGATCCAGACTCCTCAAAGCGGGCAGTTAAATTCCGCATTGTTTGGCCAGTTGGTGACATATGACCAGGGAATCGACGACGAAATTTACGTTCATCCAAAACTACCGACCGATTATTTGTTAAAAATATTGACGCAATTATTTCGTGTTCTTGAAGAATATAGCAATTCGTGGTTTGTCTACGTTTATTCTGCTTCTGTTTACTTCACAAATGTCAAAGTCGCGATGACATAAGACGCCATTTGCAAAAATGAGAGCATCTTCCGATATTGTGATGACTTTTGCGCCACCTTGTACATGTCGGCAATTTAAACTTTCAATGAAACATTTAAGTGTCTCAATAATCGCTTAAATGAAACTTTTAACTCGGATAATCTAATACTTGCACGTACTTGAAATCGATTTCAACAAAACAAAAAAGGGGCATATGTAAAGAAAAGTCAAAACACTTGCCTGAATCAATAATCTCCGGCTCTCTCTATGATGTATGCACATAATGTACCACCACATTTTTACGAGGCAAAACTTTAACACTTTGCTTTGCATGGAACTCAACTTTATTCTATTTAAAAACAGTTGATCGTATAGTTAATCTCATTTTTTTATAACCTATCTGTTAGGGTGGCATGGAGAAATAATAATGATAGATCCGCAAAAGTATATATATTTGTGATCAGCATCAAAAGTTACATTTTTTGGGCCTTAAATTTTTTAATAGGAGCATCAAATTTAGTGTATAACCTTTCTAGAATCCTAAGCTGTGCAATGTAAAATGCTAGACACATTGTCTAGGTAAAATATGTAGACGTTGACTTTCTCTATATTTCTTCCATTCATTATGCATGGCCACAAAAACATATATTACTTTTTCAAAGCTTTTTATAGTAATCTTATTGTAATATCTCATCAGAATCTTTGAGGGTGGCCGTGGTGTAGTGGTAACATCAACGCTTGTCACGCTCTTGGTTCACTGTTCAAATCCTGATCTCAACAATCATCTATTTATTTCGTCTGAAATAAATAAATAAAAAGTCGATCAATTGCGAAAAGCTTAGTCAACTCTACTGCGAAGGCATAACACTGGCAGTAATGTGGTCATATGGCTTAAATGCAACTTGATCGTGATGATGACATCAGGTGGAGGGAAAAAATACTGTGAATCATGAGCAACGACAAAAAGTAAAACAAACGAGCTCCCCAGTTATCTGAACGCCACCCTTGGAGTTTACTGAAAACTTAATACCACCTAAGTTTCAAACCCACTACACCAATCATTCTTTCTCTCTCTCTCTCAATTTCTACAAACGCCCGTGCCCTGAAATAATTTAATGGTATTCATATCCCATTTGCCACGCGCAAATTATAAATAAAAAAAGCGATCCACCAGGCCTTTGTCCATTAATTTATATTATTCAGAGCGCTTTGCAGTTTTCAGTCGTTCCTCCGATCATCGGTAAATGTAGCTAAGATGGTGCCTTCTATACCTTTGCGGTACATCACGGTATATAGAAGATACAGAAGCGGGCAAAGAAGGCTTCCTTGTGGTATACCAGCTGAAATTTCTTTGAATTCCGTGTCTGACATGGAAGAGCCTATTCCCGAGACATTTTGTTAGTATGTGAGACATACAGGCAGAACTTGTCGTAATTTGAACTTGATGCCTTCATGCCACACCTTATCAAAGGCTTCCGAGATATCAAGAAATACGCTTCAGTAATTTTTTTTTCTTCAAGAGCTTTCGCAATTACGTCAGTGATTCTATGTACCTGGCCCATGGTTGAATGGTTGCTTCTGAACCCAAACTGATGATCAGGGATAAGATTTTTTTTTCCTCAATAACCGGCTACAGCGCTTGAGTAATATCCTCTCAAAAATGTTTAATTGTAATTGAGAGAAGAAAGTCCACGCAACACATCCATGGTACAGTTGTTGCATAACCAGACAAAGTTGCTTTATTTGTATAATCTCGTGACAAGACTGCCTCATCGTAATAGTGTCAACCCGACGAAGAAGAGATTTGTTGTTACACTAGAACCACAAAATATGCACTGGTTGTAGAACACTTCGGTTGTAGTACACTTAGATGACTTGCAAACAGTTTCATTGCAGAAGTCCGAACTCGATTGCGCGGAGTCTTTATTGATGTCCTATTCCCCACTGGGTCTTTTTTACCTTCTTGGTAGCTATTTCCTTATTATACGAACTTATGCTTAACGAGTGCCCCATTTTGACTGCATTGCTGCTGCTCTGCTTATGGGCTTCGGTATTGTCGCTGACCTCATAAATAGTCTGAATGGCATTCGGTCGTGGATCGTATCGTAACTGATGCCAAGGCATTGTTGTTCTTTTGTCATTTGTGTGAGAGTTCTTATTCCTGCCTCTTCTAATACTCGTTGGGATTGCAACTGGTAATGCCTTTATTACTTGCTTTACCTGTAGTCGCCTTTGCACGTGGCAATATTAACTAATCCTGTTTGCTTAGAGCTTTTAACGTGAAGGCTTCCTCGGATACGGATACATCTGATATTTAAAAAAGTGAAACTTTTGTACTCATTGCGAACTGTATGTTAAAGCAGGTAGGATAAAGGTATTTTTCTGTCGCAATGAATTCCCGAATTTTCGCGCCATTTCATCCATCCTCTCTAACTTTACATATGCCTTCGGTCGTCGTCATATTTTGCTTCTTGATTTACCATAGAGTTCAGATATTTAATATTTGAGCAATTAGGAAACATTATTCCGTCCAGCAGAATACTTGGTGCAGGCCTTAATGGGTCGGAGAACAAACTCTGTCTTTGAATGACTGATTCTCAATCCGTTTTCTTCCAGAGGAACCTTCCATTCGCTTGCGAAAACTTCGGTTCGTCGACATTATCTTTCAAAAGGAAATCCAAAACCACGTTAAAGAGGAAAGGGCTAAGTACGCTACCCTGGTGCACGCTAACATTGACCAGAAATTCCTTGGTTATTACTGCCACACACCTCATTGTGGATCTCGCGTTCTCGTACATATTTTTGATTAATCTAATATATGTATGTACTTCTCTGGAACCTTTTGTCTCCTCAGGGCCGTCCATATGAGATCCCTAGGAACCCTATCAAATGAAAACAATGTGCAGATCTTTTGAGGCATCACGGTGTTTCTCCATCATGATCCTTAGACTTTGGAGTTCGTCGATGGTCGACTTGCCTTCAACAAATCCGCATTGGTTGTCATCCGGACCAATTATTTGACGAAGTCGAGCGTCTACCACTCTTTTGGCGTTCTTCATTGTATGCGATGTTAATTTGATCGAGTGGGAGTTATTGCATGTGCGAGTGTCGTCTTTGCCTCTGTACAACGGAATAATGAATTTACATCATCACTGACCCGGCATTGGTTCTTTCACTCACACGGGGTCCATTTTTCCCAAAACTATGATGGAATGTTTTCTGGTCCCATTGCCTTTTCTTGCTTCATTTTCTTGACCGAATCGCTCACTACTTCCGTTGTGAAGTCAACAACTTCTTCTTCGGATGATCCAGAAGTGGGAACGACTCTAAGGGGAAATTCTCCGTTGAGTACATTTTTTCAATACTCCACCCATCGCACAGTGGGGCAAGAAGCCCTCAAAGTGCGTATCAAATAAAATATCCGACCGATTATCATGAAATTTGCTCCACAATTGAACAATTGTATTATAGTTGTTATGCGTAAATTTAAAAAAAATCGAATAACAACAATATAAGGAAAATAAAATAATAAAACAATAAAGAAATTAAAAAAATTTCTTCCAATTTTCGAAAATCATCCGTTTGACTTTTTTATTTTAATTCTATATGCATGTTTATTTTTTTCAGTAACATTACAAAAATTATAATATTTAAAATTCGAATTCAAATATTTTAAAAATATATGTATGTATATCCATGTATTTTTTTTTTTTTTTTTTGTAATGAAGAGGTAAATGCTTGATGCACCATCAGGGGCAGCCATGATTCCCTGGTGTGTCTACCGACTAAACCCTCTCCATCTTCAGGCAACCAAACCCTGGGATTGCTTCTTGCATTGCTTTTGTTTAGCCTCTATAGTGCTTCAATCAGTATAGCACAACCACTCGTCATCAATTTCATAATAGGCAGTATCGCCGTCGTCATCCGTTATATCTTCGTCTTCTACATCGGCGTCACAACCCTGTGGCCCATAATAGGATTGTAACAATTCAAGAACTTCTTTTGGAAACCGTTTTTTGTTCTTTTTAGCTAATTTTCTCTTGCTAGTTATTAGTGGGTCTGAACTTAGCAAAAAACAATTCAGAACATCTCTAATGGTTTCTTCGCGACTAGTTTTTCTAGAGTGATGTTCTCTAAATCTCTTGAAGTCTTTATTACGGGCTTCTTGGGCCTCTTCAGATATTGATGTCGAGTTAAATTGGCATCCACAACCACTGCAAGAGCATCTTCACCCGTCAAAGCATTATTGTTTGATGAAAGTGGCTTTGTTAAAGAAGTTGAATATCTACTAGCTTTTTCACATTTTTGATGCTTCCGTGTTTTCTGTTGCTCGTAAACTCATTTGGGTGGCATAGCTCAATACATCAAGTGGTGTTGAGTCTCGCAATGTTTTGGTTTTTTTCTATTTCGTGCGTTCAGAACTGTCTTCAAAGGAAGTACTTGGACGACCACGTTTTTTCTCTACTGAAGCACTGAAAAATGAAATTGATGAATCGAGCCATGTCTTATTGTCCCTTAAAAAGTATTCTTTAGTTCTACGTGCCTTCAACCATCGAGTTTTAAACTGGGACTTAAAACTATACAACTTTTTTACTAAACTTGTGTCATCAAAATTGTTCGTTTGTTTTTTTAGGTGTTCAGTCAAACATTGCATTTGGACATCAATATTTTGTCCTTCTGAACTTCTAAGAAACTTGAAAAGTTCTAGACGCGTTAGACTTAACGTGTTGGACAACTTTCCTACAGACACATTTGAATTGATACATAAAGTAATGAGAGTTTAATTTTTTTATATATTATAACGAATTTTATAAATCTTTTTTTTTTACAAAAACGGCTGAAATAGGCAACAATTTTTTATAGTTATTGAAAGCACAATAGACACTGAGTAGAAAAAAAAATTATTTGTTTGCTTTAGGTAGCTTAAAATGCAACTAATTTCATCTGTCTTTCAAAATAAGTGCAAAAAACTGTTCATATCAATTTCATTCAAAGAGTAGCCTCATAATTAGGAACGTGAATGTTTGTTTTCAAAATAATAATTATTTGTAGACTAACAAATACCTGAGCTAGAAGGCTCCATTTCAAAAAATTACAAATTTTGCACAGCAAGAAATCAAAAAATCAATACTTTTGGAGAAAAATCAGTTCGCAAACACACACGTTTTTCACTTTGGCTAAATGACTGCGACTAATGCACTCAGTGCGAAGCATCTCGTTGAGTAAACGGTTTTATTCATTCAGTTTAGTGTTACCTGGAATATTCAGCATAAAAAAAAATAGTAACGGTTTCCTTATCACCAAATAATTTTTTGGTTTAATACGGGGTTTTAGTGCTTTCTGCCCCACTGTGCATCGTCAGAAATGGCTCTCGTATCTTTGGTTAGCCTGGTGCCCCACCAGGGCTGTTAGAATATAATTATGTACCTTATGTCTAGATCTCATATCACATTTGCACTAGCAAAACTACTAATCGAGGACCACTTTAAGCCAACCAACTCCATTTCGGGGGGCCTTGCATTTCTGTTTTTTTGTGCGTCTAAGACTGAACTCCTAGTGCAAATCAGTATACGATATTATAAAAATTATAATTATATTTCGACTCACTCCATTTTATTTACAAGAAAATTATTTTTTTTATTATATTTCCAGTAATCAATTCAACACTTCCGCCAGAAGGTCCCACAAAGTCTGAAGAAGATGTACTGTATCAGAAAGGTGCCTCGTTTAGTGCCAAACTGGCCAACGGTGTAAACGGGAGCAACCAAATGCTAACCTCAGGTGAAGATGAAACCGATGACGATGATGACTTCATCACAGACACAGATGATAACTCGAGTCATCGAAAATCGAATTCTTATATCGATAGCAATTCAAAAGATTACTACATATCTTCAGATAGTATAAGTTTCAACGACGATCAATTAGACTTAAACCCTGTACCTGAATTCAAACACATAAACTCAAATTCGAAAAACTACTCAAACCGTTTGGACATGTTTCCAGATTCAGTTACAAGTGAACTTAGTCAGCGAATCCAATGGCTACAGCAGCAGCAGAACCAGCATCAGCACCAACAGCTTCAGCGATTAAACGATACGTCTATGAAGTCAACCACATCGAGAGAAAGTTCTGCAGACACCCTCGAGTCACCCATCAGCGGCAGCAATATGTTGGAGGATGATTACTACTCGAAGCTGGACATGTCTGTCTATGACGATGTCAATAATAATAAGTTAAACTTGCGGCCATTGGATGCAAATACATATCAGAACGAGTACAATCAATTGCAAGCGACATCGTTCCAGTCAACGACACCTATACCAGTGCCGATGGAACGCAATACCCTCAGAAAGGAGGGAAGTCAAGGAAGGAGGGCTATAAGTGCAGCATTTTCCACTCAAAGCCCGGCCAACAAAGGACATACTGAAGCGCTCTCGAATTCGTTAAGGGAGATGAAATTCAATTCTCCGAATTACACCAGAATAGGAGTGTAAGTAATACTTTTTGTCTTATAATTATTAAAAGGACGATAAAGAAAATGAAAAGACACTCTAATTAAATTACCCTCCTTGAGTGGAAACAGGTTTTTCCAGTAGGTATTATTAATTTCCATTTAAACAATAAAGAGCATCTTCATATTGTAGTTTAGAATTGGGAGAATCGATATTGAAATCTGTAAATTGCAAATGACCTAATTTGATTATTTGATTATATAAGAAACTTGTCAGAATCTCCTCAAGTTCTTTTGTTGATTTATGAATCGTAGACAAAATAAAACAGTTTTCTTTATTGCAGATGAGTGTAAGATTCTTAAATTAGCATAAAATAGGGAAGGGAATCTTTCTGTTAATATAAATGGAGGATAGTCATTTCAAGGTTGTGATTTCACATCCCTGTCATATGGCATCTGTCATATCCATCTGTCATCCATAGTGACAGGTAGTTAGTTCTTGTTAGAGTCATATTTTACAATATGCATCGTTTAACCACCGCGCACGGGCGGATTATGGTCGTCATAATCGCCCAACTGAGTAAAAAATTCAAACAAATCGGTAGTGCTCGCTTGTTTGTCAATTCCACGCCGCGCTCAGTAGTTTGGCATTTCTTATAGCTTCGTTTGGAATATTTTGCGTTTGGATTTACATTTTCATTCCTATAAGGTTCAGCTTATACAACAACTAAAGCCTGCTAACCAAAGAATGTACAGAACATACGCCGATTGTGTGTTAGAAAATCAACAAATAGACTCGCTCGGGGGTTAGGTAAACAAACAAAATTTCAGAATTTGGGGTTCTGACAAATCGAAATCTGATCTTTGAGAGGTCATTGAATCCACCAAGGGTAACAGTTTAGTGCGCGCTATGGACCGGCGTGATCCGGCCTTATTTAATTTTTTTTTTTTTTTGAAAACGACGAAAGCGCCATTGTTAAGTGATTTCTTTGCACTATGGTCAAAAACCAATTTTTCTTAGCCGGAGATTGAAGACATTGATGTGAGCGAGATATGGTTCCAATAGGACGGAGCTACGTGCCACACAAAACAGATAAATGTGGCTAGAGTACACAAGAAGTTCCCCAATTGGCCACCAAGATCGTGTGATCTTGCCCCGTTGGATTTCTGTGAGTCATAAGCAACGACAATAACAGCAAAACAAAAGTAATCCCCAGTTATCTGGACGCCAACCTTGGAGTTCACTGAATACCACCTGAATTTCGAATCAACTGCACCAATCTGTCTTCTTTTTTTTATAATTTGCGCGCGCTAAAGAGGATATATGAATACTCTTATACTATTACAGGATACGGGCGTTGTGAAGAAGAGAGAGAGATAGAAAGAAAGATTTAGTGTAGTGGTTTGAAACTCAGATAGTATTAAGTTTCTGTAAACTCCCTCTGTCCCTTTCTAAAAAATTTTAGTATTAGGGTATTCATATCCCCTTTAACACGTGCAAATTATAAAGAAAAAAAAAAATACGTATAAAATTAGCATTCCCTTTCTATTAATGGTTTAACTTTAAGAATTGTTTAAATTTAATTAACAAATCAACAGTTAAAACTATAGTTAGTTTCATTTGAATCAGGGCCGTGACAATGGGCAAGTTCAGTATTCTAGTCGCTAACAAACCTAAAATCCGTTCAATATTTTTCAAAGTTTTTTACTTTATTGAAGAGTGTATACTTTCCGATTATTTATGAGAAATAATTTTATTTAAATGGCTGCCGCGCTTTGCTTGGCAGTAACCAATTCTGTCAACACAATTTTGCAGTCTATTTTCGATAGTTCGGGGCTGTATTTCAGTTAAATGAATATTGTGTTTAAGTGCCGGAATCGTTTCTGGATTATCTGTATAACATCGATTTTTAATGGCACCCCACAAAAAAAAAGTCCAACGGCGTCAAATCATAGCTCCGCAGAAGCCAAGCAAAATAACCAAAGCGGCTGATTGAGGTAAAAAAAAAATCGGTTATTATGCCTCTGTAGCGCCCTCCGTTGACCGTAACGTTGTTATCATCTTCATCTTCAAAGAAAAATTGGCCAATAATGCAGCCATTCCACAAACTACAGTAAACAGTCACACGCTGAGGATGCATTCGCTTCTCTATGACTACATGCAGGTTTTCCGAACCCCACATATGGCAGTTTTGCTTGTTTACACAGTCGATTTTTTATTTTTTAGCAAATCGACGTCAATTTCTAGCTGCACTAAAACCCAAACAGAGAAGCGATAACGAAGCGGGTGGTCGTTTTGCTTCAATTTTTGAGTCAGTTGGGCTTTGTAAGGGAATAATCCTAGGTTTTTATGAATAATGCTCCTCAGACTAGTGCCGCTAATGTTCAGTTGCTGAGATCTGTACCGAGTTGGGGTTTTCTAGTTTAGGCCTACATTCTCGGCCACAGCGGCAATATTCCTATCTGAGCGCACAAGACGAACACGAAGATAACTTGTGTTAATAATTAGCATCCCAATCCCACGAACTTTCTTCATAAACTTTCGTACAGCAGGCATGGTTGGTGTATTATTTCGATCGAAATTTATTTTCAAAATTCGCACTGTTTCGGCAACACAGCACTCACTTTGGAAATATACTCGTAGTAAGTTTCAATATTGCCCAACGTTGTTCAAGCGTAATTCGATTCATTTAGTACCGCGGAGATATGATACAGTATTTCAGTTAATTTTTTTTGAGCACAAAAGAGCTGTCGGTGTCAAAATAACATCCACCCGTTATTTTAGTCAAGTCCTATCTTATTGAAAGTACAATTTTGAAAAAATCTAGCCAACTTCATAGAAGGTCAAAATGCAACTCCGAAGTGACGCATAACATTTAAAAATAAAGGGTACGATTGGGTGGCACGTACTTGTTTCTGTTTGTTTGAACATATGTATGTCTGAAATTTTAATGCCGTGACCTTACATATGTCGAAAGTGACTTAGATATCAATTTTGTACAAAAACAAAATATATCCGGGAAATTGGCAATTTTGAAATGTCTGCTAATGAGTGAAGTACCGTTACTTGACCTTCTCGTACTCACTCTTATTGCGAATGTCCATATAACCTCAAATATAAATTTTTGTCGAAATTGTTTGAACCGTTTTCGCGAAAATTGCACTCTTTCAAAACCGGCTCACATTAAGGTATCGTTAATGTTGAGGATAGAATGAAAATTCCGATTTCGCTTTGAAGTATAAGCACAATAGCGCCAGATATGTAGTTTGAAGTAAATCTGTTCAACTGTTTAGGCTGCAGTCCGAGGTACAAACAGATAAATATACAAACAGATAGATGGACAGACGCAGATCCTACCAGATGTAAAAGCCACCGCCATGCAGAAAACCACTTTTCTTTATGCTTGGTGTATTGTAGCAATTTGACCATTTCTCACTGAACCCATGAGACCTCTATTTTTTTAAACAAATTTTCCTAATTTGCCTTTTTTTTCTTAGTTCATTGTGACTGCTTACCCTTTTCTAAATAGTTTACTATTTACTGAATCATTTTGTACACCCGAACTTTGTTACGCAAGTCTGCAAATTTTATTTAAATATGACAGCTGAAATCAACGGATGGCTGATCTTGCAAATGAGGGTTCTAGATTATTATTATTTTTTTTGTAAGTGGAGGTGAAAATCTCGAAAGACACTAAGAGACTTGTGCCTTAAAGTAGTGTGGGACTTAAAGGCCTCTAAAAACACCTCCGTTAGAGACGGGTATACCTATCTACTTCTAATATTGCGCCTAGCCGTCAGGCTTATCAGTAATTTAATTTTGTTAGATTAGAGGGAAAGTTAAAGTTTCGCAGTTGATTTTCTTCTTATTTCTTTTTACTTTTATGCGCTTCATTTTCTAGGTCGAAAGGTTTAACTCTTTTTAGTCTTCTTACTAAATTACTGATATTTAGAAGCTGTACCACTTCATCGTTGGCGTGGTTTTGGAGCCTAATTTTGTGCCGCCTAGTCGACTTCTTGAGGGTGGCCGTGGTAACATCATCGCTTGTCACGCTGCTGATTCAGGGTTCGAATCCTGAAGTCAAGAATCATCTATTTATTTCGCACGAAATAAATAAAAAAGTCGATCACTTGCGAAAGCTAAGTCAACTCTACTGTGCAGGCATAACACTGACAGTAGGGTGGTCATATGGCTAAAATGCAACTTGATCATGATGATGACCTCAGGAGGACGGAAAAAAAATACTGTGAATCATAAGCAACGACAATGATAGCGAAAAACAGTCCAGTTATCTGGACAGCCACCCTTGGAGTTTACAGAAACTTAACACCACCTGAGTTTCAAACCACACCACTCTGTCTTTCTCTCTGTCTCTTCCCCTTTCCATAAAAAGAAACGTACGTGTTCTAAAAATTAGTATAAGGGTATTCATATTCCCTTTAACATGTTCAAATTATAAAAAAAAAAAAAAAAACAATTTTCTCTATACCTATGTAGGTCTCTGTGTAGGTCTTTGTTTCGAATGTACCACGGAGCACTAAGAACATTTCTAAGTACGAGTACTTTATTCTGAAATCTTTGGATGCATTTTATGTTTGACTTTCTTATACATCCCCAAAGCTGTATCCGGTAGGTCCATACCGGCTTAGGATTTGAAGTATTTTGTTCGGAGTGGATAGACAAGGAAATCTACCGATAAGCCAATGCATTTCGTGATACTTAAGTTCTAAAAGTTTCTTTTTGACATATACCTTCCATCGAATTTTAGCGTCCAGTGTCATGCCCAAGTACTTGTTAGAATGTGGGATAATGCTGTTATTTATAAATACTGGGACATTCGTCTGATTTTTATTTGTGGAATTTATATGTACTGACTTAAGTTCATTCAGTTTTATTTTCCATTTCCTCGTTCAGGCGTTTATATAGTTTATTGACCTTTGAAGGTTTTCTGTCAATTTGGTTCAAGATACCACCGATTTTCTAAAAGACTGCTACGAATGCAACACGGCTATTTGGGTGGCAACTCCCTATATGAGTTTATTCGAGCGAGTTTAGCAACAAGAATTTAGTTAATCTGTGATCAGTCTATCTATAGTCACATTCCTTTGTTTAAACACAGATGTAACTTTGGATGCTTTGCGCTCCTTTATCGGAACACCACAAATGTTGGAACGAAATATAAAGTAGTAATCCACATCTTCTCCACTCTTTTAATTGCTGTTTGATAAAGCATAAAGGGGTATAGTGGTGAAAGTACTTTGGATTGGTTTAAAACGGCTCCAAAAACTCGTAAGATATTGTCAGTCGATTGCGTTTTTGTTCAACTGAAAGTAATTTCGGAATCCATCTTGTAGAAAGCTTGGAGAACCCAAGTGCGTTTTGAATGATGTTTTGAGTCCATTCATACTAAATGCCGACGATCTTAGCTATCTCCCTTATCTGCGGTCTTCCATGATCAGATGTACGAATGTAGATATTTTAGAATATTCTTTGAAATTATATACAGGACTTAAAACTAATGTACATCGTCACCTCATTATCTTTTCATTCCTGACCAATCTTGTAACTTATTCTTCAATATAATTCATTTTTCCAGCCAATCGTTTACGGATCATTTTACTCAACGCTACTTAGACAACTGTCCCCAATTGTCCCCAATAGTTGATAAGATCAACAAACTAAAGGGCGAATACTCCCCCGGCCCTGATGGCCTGCCCACTACAGTTCTGAGGAAATGCGTGAACTATTTAGTCCAACCCTTTACTACTCTATTCCAACTATCTATTTCGCAGGGAGTTTTCCCCGAAATCTGGAAAAATTCATACATATATCCAACTACCGGCCCATTGCTAAACTGTCCTAAACTGCATTGTTTATGTCACAATGTTTTTTCAATGTAAGACTATCCTTTCACCGAACCAGCATGGATTCCTTAAGGGCAGATCAACAACCACCAACCTTAACAAGTTTGTATCTAGCAGTCTGTGCGTTTTGGAAGATGGTAATGAAGTCGATGTAGTTCCCACAGACTTCAGCAAAGTTTTCGACAAAATTTCGCATGCAATCATTCTCCTCAAACATAAAGCTCTTGGTTTTCAATCGGGGTTTATCTCATGGATCAAATCTTACTTGGAAAAATGTCAATATAAAGTCCTCTTCAGATCTTCAATTTCTGACCCTATTAAAGCCACATCGGGAGTCCCTCAAGGTAGCCATCTTTGTCCAATTATCTCCCATCTTTCTGTATATGCGGATGATATGAAAATCTTCAGAACCATATCATCTCGTGCCGACTCTCTCTCACTGCAAGATAATTTAAACCGATTTTCAGTCTGGTGCCATAGTAATTTTTTAGAGCTCTTCTCAGCAAATCCCAAGCTATTACATATTCTCGTAGGTGTATCCGACAATCCCCTAGAATCTATTCCATTAGCGCTGAGCCTATACCCTCTGTCTCTTCGCTGTGTAATTTGGGTGTTATCTGTGATAAAGAATTCAACTTCCGTTCTCATATTGATAGCATTATCAACAGATCTATCTCTGCGCTCGGTTTCATTAAACGATGTTCTAAAGAATTCTCAGACCCTTATGTTACAAAGTCCTTATACATCACATTCGTCAGACCCCTCCTTGAATATGCTTGCCAGGTATGGTCACCGTACTACGAAATCCATATCTTGCGAATTGAAGCTGTCCAGCGTAGGTTCATCCGCTTTTCCTTACGTGGTCTTGCTTGGACTGATAGTTACAATTTACCCCCATACGCTGACTGTTTGAAACTAATCAATTTACAGTCGCGAAGTTGCTGACATCTTGTTTATTTATCAGTTATTTGCTAGTAACATTGATTCCCACATCGCTTTTTCCATAAAAAATGCTCCAGCGAAATAGCCAGTTGCATTCCTCCCCTTCAAAATTTCACCCGCAATACCCGACATGCTTCGAATGCACATCAGTTCACCCTAAAGCCTAACTTCGGTCGTACTGTCAAATATAGGGATTCGTTTATAAGCCGAACGACGCGAATGTGGAATGATCTACAAGGCTCTGTATTTCCCCATCACTATACATTCAAACAATTAAAGCCAACGTGCACACGCTTCTCCTCTGTTTCTCTTCCCCTTTTTCCTAAACGCCCGTACCCTGTAACAGTATAAGCATAAACTAACCAGATGTCGCACGCTCATACAACAAAAATGTTGATCTTTTCTTGCGATGAGCAAACAACGATGGGCAAACAAAAAGCTTTTCTGCTTCGCAAAGCAAAAAAACGGAAAATAATTTTTTTTTTCTGTGCGAAAAGCTTTTTCTTTTGCTTTGCGAAAAGCTTTCACCACCAGCGTAGAGTTTGTGACATACCCACAGCGGAATATATTTTTTGTTTTGTTTTGTATTCTCGTATTTTTTATCCTGGCCTGCGACTTTGGCACGGTGAGGAACAGACAGAGCAGAAATATACCTACATTTGTATGTATATGATGATGTTAAGAATTTGTAGGTACGGTACAAAAAATTTAAATAGTACGTACTGTAGGTATTGTAGGCTAACTTTATTTTACTTTACTTTATTCATATGTATGTAGGTATGTACGTATTATAAGATTCAGGCTGAGACAAATAATTATGTTTATTTATTTCCTAATTGTTTGAATACATCTGTCTTTTACAAATCCTTGTGGTACTCCTACTCTCATTTACAATATGTTTGATGTTTGGTCCTTACATTTTACATAAAAGAAAAGGTCTGATAGGTAGCCATAGCCACTCTTTTATTATTTTTTTGTTCATGCACGTTAAACAATAGTAAACAAAATCAATTCTGCTCTTAGCCCCCAAAGGCATTTATGTGAAAATGCATTTGCAAAATATTTTTGTCTTTAGACATTTACATAATACATATTAGAAGTATGATTTTTAGCTATTCACAGTGCCTTAACCAAAGTGGTTTCCAGGGGACACGAACGCGGACGTAGCAGAATATTGACCTCCACCACCGCCTTAGTTTTTTTTTTCAAATATTCATACATTATGTACATATGTAAATATTTATTTTAGTTTACATATTCATTAAATTTTGCAACTTTTTTGTCTTTTGTTTTGGATTCCTTTTCTTGTTTATGCTCTTGTCAATAAACCATTTACAATTTTTCCAAAGCAGAACTACCACAAGGAAAATTAAAATTGACTATATCAATTTTGTGCGAATAACATTTATTTGTCGTTTCAAACCAATCTGGATAGTGCAAATTTGTTTTTGAGATACATTGATTTACTATATTTTCTCTAAGATTGGATGAAAATGGACATTTCTGAAAGCAAGTAGTAAATACTTGTCATATTTTGAAGTACTTGTCTGATGACCAGACAAGTATTGGATTTTCATTGGTGTGTTCATATTCTTTCAATTTGATCAATATTTCCGTGAGATCGAAATTGGTTTTGTCCTTTGTCATTTCTTTGACACAGTTCTCACAAACTGCATTCATTTTTTTTTTTTTCCTTTCTGGAAATTGGGCAGTTGTTGCATTGCAGCATACATTAGCGCACTTTATTCGTCACGACATTTCCTCTAAGTCGATTTTTTTCGCAACTTTTTTGTATTTGTAAGTACCAAGGTACCTAATTAACCTGAAACAAACTTAAATAATATATTTTACCTTTCCTAGATTAACTCTTCAAAATTTTTACTGGACATTCACAGTAAAATATCACTTTTCACTTCGAAAAAATACAATTTAAATATTTTTTACCACACCACAGATCTACACAGATCTACACAGATCGAAACTTAGCAAAATGAAAAGGGAAAATACGTACCTACATATGAATATATGTACATACATATGTATGTATAAATGAAATTGTGTCTCGCAGTCGCAGGTCGCAGACGGTACAAAGAGTAGCAAAAAAAAGCTTTTCGCACAGAAAATTTATTTTCCGTTTTTTTTCTTTGCTAAGCAGAAAAGCTTTGTGTTTGTCCATCGTTGTTTGCTCATCGCAAAAAAGATCAACATTTTTTTGTATGGGGATTCGACATCTGGGTAAGTTTATTATCTGTGGTATAAGGGTATTCATATTCCTTTTGGCGCGCGCAAATTATAAAAAAAGAAACAGTTTTTGACTTTCACGCCTCCCTGAGAAACGCCCTTCATTCCTTTAATTAGTTTAGTTGTTTTTAGTTTTAAGTTTAGCTTTAAGTTCTCCTTGCTTAAATAAATAAATAAATAAATAAATAAATAACCCTTAACTGAGTTGTACACACTTTAAGAACACAGTTCTAAGTGGTGGGCAACAGTTTTATTTTTTAAAAACAAGAAAAAAAACAAAAGAAGGAAAGTCAAGGTCTTTCATTTCGTGGGCTTTCTTTCTGAGATTTTTCGAAATTCTTCAACGGTAGCTCTGGTAGAGAGAATACGAGAGACCGTCGGGGAGACTTGAACCAATCGAGACTTTAGATTATCGTAGTTTTAAAATATCTATGTGTTTTTATGAAACGCATCCTGCTTAATTGAAAATAATTTTCTTACGTGACAAAAACCTGGGGGAGACTCTGTCCACTGGGTTTTAGTTGAAGAACTGCTCTCAGAATTCAATTAAATTTGATTTCTATTTGCAGGTGGCTAATCTAAAATTCATCAAAATCGAACTGAGTAGGGGCAACATATATTTACAATACATCAAATATAATGATTGCCAATTACTTCCTTCTCCACCCACCTAGCTCAAGAACCACTTGATGAATTTTGATCAAATTTGGCTTGTTAGCATCAAATATTATTTATATTTATAAAAAAGTATTTCAAACATTATTTTTGATGTTTCCAATACAAAAATAATTTTTTTTTTATTTTTGCTGGCCATTAATAAAAAAAAACTGATTTTTCGGTTCCGGTATTCGGTCCAAAAAAAAAATCACTTCCGATCGAACTCTAGAATCGGACCTAAAAAACGATTTTTTGACTTCCGAAAATAAAGTGCTAAAGAAAATTGTCTATGCACCGTGGTATACGAGTATAAGAAACGACGATATAAGTACACAGAGATCTCGGAAATGTTAATAATACAGTCCTATAAATTCTGAACGAGAGAAATTTATTGAGTCGTCTACAAAGGACTAAACCTTTTGACTAAACGAGTCTCAATAGCAGAACAAGCAGGAACATTCATTGGAAAGACATCTGCCAAACGTCTTTATTTCGTGATAACAAATTGCTTGATAAGTTTTAATTTAGTTGCACTAGCAAACGTATACGTACTCGTATCCTTCACTTTGGTTGATAGCATCCGTGACACAAAAGACCTTTTAAGTTGCCAGTGTCAGCCAGTCGGCAGGGTCAAGTTATCTAAAAAAAAAAAAAATTATTCAACGAATCCTACGATGGAATGTGGATGGAATCTACAAAATAATCGTCGACAACGAAATATTGCTGGCAATAAAATCTTTTATAAGCCACTTGAAGTAGTTGACATAAAATGAATGATGGTGATGCTGCAAGAGTTAGAAGAAGTAGTCGTGGCTCATGTTATCTTAAGGTGGGCTACGGTTCTGAAGATTTGCTTTCATTAAAAGCTGCAGACCGATTAGTCTATCTCCTTTTGTGTGTGTTAGATATATAATTGCAGAAAACTAATTATCTGCATAATAGCTTGCTTACATTAAAGGTAAATTATGCTATTTTAAGAACAGCTAATCACAGTCAACTAAGTGACAATCCTTGTATTTTTGTGGCAATAATGATACCGTCCCGTAAACGTAAAGTATGTATAAATGGATGCTAAACTTAATACGCTTCCCACGCCCAGACTATAACTGTTAGGCATAGACATACTCGTATGCCTGTAAGGATTTTTTTTTTCAGAAAATTTTATTGTACACAATTTGGTTCTAGAGCATTTTGTCGTACCTTGCACGGTTTTTATGACATTTCACTTCAAAGCTAAAAAAAACACGACCAATATTAAGCCTGTTCGGGTACCACTAGGACCCATTACCATTATGTCCACCTGACAAAGGCGTGGATGTGCCTTTATCAAAACTCCTTCTGTCATAGGATACGAGGGTGGGTCGATAAGTCCCTGAACAAAATGAAATAAAGAAAACTCTTTTCGGTATAAAAACATTTTATTTTTCAACATAGTCTCCTTCTAGCTCTATGAGTATACACTTCATCCAACGTTTCTCCAATTTGTTAATGCCCTCCAAATAATACGATTTCTCGAGCCCCTCGAAATAAGCGTTTATTTCAGCGATGACCTCTTTGTTCGATCCAAATCTCTTACCTCCGAGCCATTTCTTCATGTTTGGAAACAAGAAATAGTCGCAGGGGGCTAAATCTGGGGAATATGCTGGATGAGGGAGGAGTTCGTAGCCTAACTCATGCAATTTTGCCATTGCGACTGCAGACTTGCCGGTGCCGGTGCGTTGTCCTTCACCAAATGCGGCTGTTTTTGCTTCAAATCGGCTTGGAATCGATCCAGCAGCTCTGCGTAATATGCGCCGGTGATCGTTTTACCATTTTCAAGGTAATCGATGTGAATAACACCGCGCGTATCCCAAAAAACTGTCGCCATGACCTTGTTTGCTGACAAACCCGCCTTGGCCTTCTTCGGCTTCGATTCACCAGGAGAAGTTCATTGGTTTGACTGTTTCTTGGTTTCTGGTGTGTTGGGTGAATCCAGGTTTCATCCACGGTTACGAAACGACGCAAAAACTCAGCCGAATTTTTCTGGAATGCGTTTGTTGTCGATTGTGAGCAAACGCGGCACCCATCTTGCGGAAAGCTTTTTCATGTCCAAATATTCATGTAAAATCGAAATCACTGAGCCATGTGATAAGCCTGTGGCCTCTTCAAGTTCGCGCACTTTCACTCGCCGATCGTCCATTATCAAACCATGGATTTTGTCGACCATTTCTGGTGTGGTGACCTCAATTGGCGTCCAGAACGTTCGTCTTCACTTGTGCTTGAACGACCGCACCGAAATTGAGTAAACCAGTGGTGAATGGTTCCAATCGATGGTGAAGAGTCCCCATAATATTTATCAAGCTTTTGTTTGGTGTGCGTGATAGTTTTTTCTCGCAAAAAAAAATGTTTAATGAGCACTCGAAATTTACTTTTTTCCATTTTAACGAAAATGCTAGAGGCGTCTATATAAAATGGCTGCCACAACAAAACTATTTGACAGATCTGTCTGAAAATTTGGGTGCGTTCTTTTGAAAGATGATTCTTGACAAAAAAAGAAAAAAATTAATTTAAGGTGACGACACAATTTGTGTTAATTTTCAGGGACTTATTCGTATTGACCCACCCTCGTAAGTAAATTTTGGAATTCACTCGCAGGAGACATATTTTCAGAAGTCTTTAATCCAGTGGCTTCCAACCGGTCCAGCATACCCACCGGGGGTCGAAGGTCTCTTAAAGGGGGCGCCCGCTGGTGGGATACTTTATCAAACAAATTTGAATATAGGATTATTAACATATAGGAGCAGTGCTTGTGAGTTTAAAATTTGTATGTTCTTCACTTGAAGAAAGGCCACTGCGTATTGTAGCAAGAGGATTCCACTTCTCGTGCACTAAAGAAGATTTTATGAACGATCTTGACATATTTAATATTATCAAGAAGGAGAAGCAAAAAATTGAACGAGATTAGGTAATACTAGTTAGGCGAGGACTGCCATGCGATGCGTGAACAAGAGCCGGCAAACATTTCTCAGGAGAGTGCGACTTAAATAAATAGGCCCCAACGACTTGCAAAAACTGCAAATGTAAGCACCCAGCGAGCTATCGAGATTATGAGGTGGTGAAATATCTTTAAAAAAAATTGTATGCCCGAACCCGAAACCAACTAAGGATAATCCTGAAGTCGCTAAAGCAAAGGTAGCGAAAGAATGTAAACCCAAAAAAGAAGAGAGCACACAAAAGATGGAAATACTCGTAATCCCCCTCTCCCCAGCATAAAATTTATTCAAACCACCTATGTAATAAACTTAAAAAAAGCGATTCGAAATTTCAAAAATCGCGAGATTTGTACATATGTCGAACAGACCGATATCGCTCCAGTTGATAATATCAAAGGTATTTGAAAAACTAATATTGAAGAGCCTACAAGCTTTCAATGAAGAACGGCGTATAATTCTTGGATATCAATTCGACTTCAGAATCAAACATTCCACAATTTATACTCGTATAATAACCAATGAAATTGAGAAAGCCTCGGAACGGAAAACATGTCCAATCGCTTCTCTTGATGTATATCAAGCCTTCGACAAGGCATGGTACGAAAGATTGAAGACAGATTCTTCCAGAACAGTTACACACAATTTTAGAATCCTCCCTTGCGAACAGACTTTTCCATGTTAAACGCGGAACAGAATACTCAGAATTTAGGGAAATTGCTGCCGAAGTTCCACGAGAAAGTGTTCTTGGTCCGATCCTGTTTTTCTACGCTCGAGACATAAGTACCTCAAGAAGAAGGCACCGTTGTAGCAACGTTCGCGAACGATACGGCTATACTATGAAGTAGTTATTAGTAAGTCTATTTTGTTCGGGTGCGAAAGAAAGGGGCTTATACCGCGGAACCAATTTGGGTTCAAGAGAAACCATTCGGCGGTGCACGCTGTTACAAAATTGGTTTCTGACGTTAATTGGAATCTTAACGCCAAAAGATGTACAGCTGCTTGCCTAGTGGATATAGAAAAAGCCTTCGACACGGTTTCGATCGACGGTCTTCTATATAAAATTATACGATATGAATTCCCACATCATCTTATAAAGATAATTGCATCTATGGTGCACGAGAAGAAATTTGTTGTAACAGATAGACAATACACGACGACTAAAGTTTTTAATGTCACTAATGGTCTGCCACAGGGCACGGTTACAGCACCGCTCCTCTTCAACATCTACATTTCGGAAATGCTGAGGGACATGGATAATTCAATAGCGTTCGCTGACGATGTTATATTGTAGGCAAGCGGCTCGAAAATCCAAGACATATAGACAGAGCTTCAGAACAGCTTTGATAAACTGCAAGCTTTCTGCTCAGAGTGGAAGCTTAAAATAAACGAGGCAAAATGCGAAACTATACTGTTCCGCACCCCAGTTAGACGCGGTAATTCAGATTTGAGACGGAACTGGAAAAACCTACAAATAACATGTTCTAATGGCCTTCACATCGAGTCAAAGACTGTTGTGAAATATTTAGGTGTTCATTTGGACAAGTTTTTGTACTACAATGAGCACATAAATATACAGTTGCAAAAGGCAAGAGCGGCATTTATGTCTCTCAAACGCCTTTTCTACTCCAACTATCTGAGATCCGATGTAAAGGTCATATGTTACCAAGCTTTTGTTCGTCCAATTCTGACTTATGCGAGTCCAGTATGGTGGAAAAATTTAGACTATTTGAAAGAAAATGTCTTCGAGCCTGCATGCTACAAGCGCACATTCTGACTTTCGGCATTACGTTTCTAATAAGAGACTATTGGATGCCTCCGGCGTGTCCAGAATCGACAATGTCATTCTGGATCTTGTGAGGAACCATTTCGCGCTGTCAGCGAGCGTTATGGAGAACGAACTTGTGTCGGGCTTATTTTACCCTAACCCTGAGTATTTTCGAAGTACTATGGTGAGTGGACACATCCCCCCGGAAGCATTCTTGTATCTGGATGCACATGGTTACTTGTCAGATTCGCTGAACGTTCCGATTATTTACCATCATGCTAGAAGGGCGACAGATAAACGTATTCTCTACGAGCCGTTGGACTCAGGAGAAGGAAACGCTGACTTGAGATACTGCGTAAGCATGCCTGAGCGGGATAAAGAAAACGTAGACAGGTTGAATAGAGAGAGATATTGGTGGCTCGACTAGGTTGAGGCTAGCACCTAGGTTAAGCAGGGCCGGACCCTGATATGTGATTTCTGAAACGCCGCTGAGTAACCGATTGGATGGTTTAACTATCATTTGGTTGGTGTTTTCGGTGGCGGGACACAGATCACATATCAGGGTTCGGCCCTGGAATTGGAATTAGGTTAAGGTAGTTTTTAGTTTTTTTTTTTTTTCTTTTTTTTTTTTATTAAAAAATAAAATAATGCGTTCGAAAAGGTTTTCCCACGTTTTTCCTTTAAATGAAATAAAAAAAATAATAATAATAATAATTAATTTGAAATTAAAAAAAATACCGATTTAAATAAAACATTGAGCACTGAAGGGTGCTCAGTTACTTTAAGGCATAATAATAGTATAGTTTTAAGTTTATTGGAACAATATATTGTGTTAGTGTATAAGTGGATAAATAAACAATAAAAAAAAAAGCTATACTGTCAATCGAAAGGAATGACACTAGATGTCGATCTTACGTTGAAACGAAACACGACGAGGTCGAAAATACTCGTAGATTGGCTACTTGGAAGACATTCCAAATTATTCATATGTATAAGTAACAAACTGCTTTCATAAAGGGTGGTTAAATTTTAAGGGCCGATGTTGAATGTGAACCACACCTAAACGTCAAGTTTTTTTCTGCATTTCATTTGACATTTCTCAATTTCAGACTAATTCAATTTGAACCATGGAAAGATACACAATCGAGCAACGCGTTAAAGTTATTCAGGCTTATTATGAAAATGGGCGTTCAAATCAAAATGCATATAGTGCATTTCGTGATTTTTTCGGTCAATTTAATCGTCCAAATGTGCGTACAATCGGAAAAATCGTGCAAATATTTGTGCAAACCGGGTCTGTAGGATATGTGAAAACACCAGTGCATGCTCGTACAGCTCGTACTGCAGAAAATATTGCTGCTGTTCGCGATAGTGTGGCTGAAGAGCCGTCCACCTCAACTCGTCGTCGTGCCCAACAATTGCACCTCTCACGCTCGTCGTTGATGAACATTATGCATAAAGACTTGCATTTACGCGCTTACAAGGTGCAATTGACTCAAGAACTAAAGCCTCTTGACCATTTCAATCGTCGTCAATGGTCACAATGGTGGCAAGAAATGGCAACAGTGGATGATCAATTTTCGAAGAAAATCATCTTCAGTGATGAGGCACATTTTCACCTCAGTGGATCCGTCAATAAGCAGAATTGATAATCCAAGAGTGATTGTCGAAAAACCAATGCACCCACAAAGAGTGACTGTTTGGTGCGGTTTATGGGCTGGCGGCATCATCGGGCCGTATTTTTTCCAAAATGAGGCCGGTCAGGCAGTTACTGTGAATGGTGTTCGCTATCGTGAGATGATAACGAACTTTTTATGGCCCGAATTGAAAGATATGGATGTGGACGATATGTGGTTTCAACAGGGTGGTGCCACTTGCCACACAGCTAACGAAACAATGGCTCTTTTGCGCGACAAATTCAATGGCCGTGTTATCTCACGTGGTGGCGATGTCAATTGGCCGCCAAGATCATGTGATTTGACACCGTTGGACTTCTTTCTTTGGGGTTATTTGATAGAAAAGGTGTACGTCGATAAGCCAGCAACAATTCAAGAGCTAAAGGATGAGATAATTCGGCACATTAACGGCATAGAACCTCAATTATGCCTCAGCGTCATCGAAAATTTGGACCATCGGATGGAGGTGTGCCGCCGAGGTCGCGGCGGCCATTTGGCCGATATTTTGTTTCATACATAATTGAACCATACCAATATTATTATAATAAAAAGAAATGACAATAATTTCCTAAATAATTTGTGTTTTATTCAAAATCAACATCGGCCCTTAAAACTTAACCACCCTTTATAACAAAATGTGATCGCAGACACTGTATTCGTTTTCATAGTCATTCCAAAAGCCATACTCCAAATTCTGGATGTGGCAAACTGCGACTTCAAAGAACGAAACCGAAACGAAGTAGCCGCATATAATGGCGGTGCTTTTGTTGAAAGATAGATAAGGTAACTTATGTAGTTGTAGTCAACAAGAAGAAGGGAGGTATTTTTAGTGAATACAAATCTCACATACGTGCTGCCGTTCTTAAAAAACCAACGTAAAAAAAAATTTCTTGTGTATGGCTTAGTATTTGTTCAAGCGAAATGAAAATCCCCATTTGACACAAAGAAATGTTAGATTGGTACATACAAGGTAAAAAAAATGTAGTAATGGAATCCTTGTAGTGAGAGTCAGTTGTCTGTCCATCTGCCTGTCTGTCTCAGCCTCGTCATTTTAAAGCCGTTAAACGTACAAGGTTGACATTTTTCATTAAATTTTTCAGATCAACAATCAAATTTTTTAAAAGTTCAGAATTATGAGTATCGAAAGAAACGTGACGTTGATTTCAAAAACGTATAACTCCTTTATTTTTACTTAATCGGGTTTCGAGAAAAATCCAAAAAACTGGCGCCTTTTTCCTTTAAATGTGACGTTTATTTCTCAACAAACAATGACTTCTATGCACATTTCTGTTTGTGGATCTAAATTCCAGCATCGGTATACAAAAATAATGTTACAACTTTTTGGGATAATCATGTTTGAAGTAAGCGTTAAGAGCCCTATTAATAAAGAACCCTTATTCATTCCAACTTTCTTATTAATAAAACTGTTGGGAACCTCAAAGAGTTTTTTGATATTTTACTTGTGAGCAGTGTATGAAAATGGGAGCACTGCTTTGTAAAAGTTCTTTCAAAATTCACGTAAGATTTGAATTTTGCGCCATTTGTGCGGTAAAGTGTTACCAACGAAAAAAAAAAAAGACAGCGTGACAGCTGACAGTTCAGGGTTATTAAAGATGGAGTGTACATGAAAGAACAAAGCGTTTTCATTGTAGAGCAATATTTTAAAAATACTCAAGATTTGGCAACTACAGTTCGCAATTTTCGTACAAATTATGGTCGGAATAGTAACTTCATCAACTGTGAAGAATTCAAAAATTCAGGAAGACCGTCCTTCAGAGTCCAGGAACATCAATTCCGCACCGAGGTCAAGAATTGGACATTTCAAGAAGCTCTCTTCAGCGTATTCTCACGAAAGATTTGCATCTTCATGCATACATCTTGATGGCTTTGTTAATCGTCAAAGTTGTCGAATTTGGGGTTCAGAATTATGAGTGATTGTTGAGAAACAAATCCATCCACAACGTGTCACTATTTGGTGCGGATTTTGTGCTGGCGGCGTCATCGGACCATTCTTCTTTGAAAATGCGGCTGGTCAGACAATAACGGTTAATGGTGCTCACTATCGCTACATGATAATCCAGTTTTTTGTGCCTTAATTGCAAAATATTGATGTGGATGATATGTGGTTTCAACAAGACGGTGCCACATGCCATACTCGTACAGCTCGAGAAACATGAGTCATTTCTTGGTAATGTAATTTCCCGTTTTGGTGACCAGATCTTTTTTTTTATAATTTGCGCCCGCCAAAGGGGATATGAATACCCTTACACTATTACAGGGCACGAGCGTTGTATAGAAAGACAGAGAGAGAGAGAGAAAGAAAGATTTGGTGTTGTGGTTTGGAACTCAGGTGGTATTAAGTTTCTGTAAACCCCAAGGGTAGCGTCCAGATAACTGGGGAGCTTGTTTGTTTTATTTTTGTTGTTGCTCATGATTCACAGTATTTTTTTTGTCCTCCTGATGTTATCATCACGATCAAGTTGCATTTTCAGTCATGTGACCACTCTACTGCCAGTGTTATGCCTTCGCAGTAGAGTTGATTTAGCTTTTCGCAACGGATTTGAACTGTGAACCAACAGGGTGACAAGCGATGATGTTACCATTACACCACGGCCACCCTCAATCATGCGATTTATGCCGTTCGACGTTTTTCTTTTGAGCTTTTTGAAGTCTAAGGTTTATGCCAACAAGCCCACCCACGTCTTGCAGGTGATTGAGTGCTGTATCAACGAAATTCATTTATGCAAAACGGTCGTAGAAAATTTCGACAAAAGAGTGCGTAGGTGCCAGCAAAACCGTGAAGGCCATTCACCCGATATGCTATTCCATACATTACCCTATACTGTATACTTTATGAATCAATAAAACATTTACAATTTTTAAATAAAAACCTGTGTTTTCTATCAGAATTACTTCTTGCCTGAATTTTGGGCCACCCTTTATTTCATTGAGAACTATTTTTAAAGCCAAAAAAAATTTTTATTCGGTTGACATTTTACATGAGTTGTGACATTACATTAGTTGTGGTAACAAAACGGCACCTAGTTCTAATTGGGTTCTTAAAGAACCGCCACTCTTATCTACCTACCTACCTAATTTTGTAGACATAATCGTTTAAAGAGTTATAGCGTGATAAGCTGTGGCACTTATGGGTCCAATTTTTTCAACTGCAACTAATGGTACCGGGTTAGGGGATGAAATTCAGTTCATCCCCGGAGTTTCCGCTTCTTGAACTGTAACACCCTGTATAATATCACTTAGCCTGACATCTGCTCTATTAGTCATTTAAATATGTACATACATACATACATAACTAACTTTTCGTACATACATAATACATATTTGATTCTTGCTTTCAATATTTTCAGAGAATCATGCTCATTGGATTGCGGTCTGGACGGAGTGTGCGAGATTAATGGTGACGGAATCCCTAGATGCTTATGCACTTTTGGAAAAAGTGGCAATGGTTGCTTAGATGGTAAGAAAACGTTCCGGTTTACTATACATTTACGTAGATTCTGTCATGCTAATTTCATACTTTTCAGTCTATGTATTGGTAGATCTTAAGTGAAAAAAAACTGAAGTGGTTCTCAATTACATAATATACTATGTACTCGTATCATATATACGAGTGCATAGCGCCAAAATGATTGGTACATTTTTTAAGGAATGGTAAAATTTATAATTAGATATCTTTGAAAAGCACCGGTATGTACCAGGGATTCCATTGCATAAAAATTGATTTTATCCAGCTTTAAATGCATCGTTGAAAGGTCATGTTTAGTTTATGCTGAACTTACTTACTTCACTTATGTCCTGTCATCCCTGGCGAAGCACGGAGCATCCACAACGCCTGCGCGACATCTAGTTCTGACATTTGCAACTCATTCTTAATGTTCTCCATTCCTCCACAGCTGTTCTGTCCCATTTTTACTTGCACATACTAGTAACGGGTGGGCTATCTGCTGGCAACTTATTAAATTACATATTATTTGACATACGGAACGATTTACGCTTTAACAACGTTCGGAAATATTGTGCGAATTTTGAAAATTATTTTTGGTGGAAATAATACCTTCTGTACGCAAGTTTGTGAAGAAAGTTCGTGAGATTGACATGCTAATTGATAACACAAGTTATTGTTGTGTTCGTCCTGCGTGCTCAGGCGAGAATATTGCTGCTATTGCCGAAAGTGTGCGGCTAAACCCGAGAACCTCAACTTGCCACAAATTGCAGCAACTCAACATTAACTGCACTAGCCTGAGGAGAATTATGCGTAAAGAACTCAGATTATTCCTTTACAAAGACAAACTGACTCAGGAGTTGGATCTTCGTTATCGCTTCTCTGATTTTTAGATTTTTTTAGAGTTGATTAGATTTATTAAATTTTCATATTGTACAAAATTTTCATTAAAAAAAAATGTTTAAATCTTAAATACATGGCTCTACGCCATCTGCCAAAGACTTCAACCTTTTGGTACAATTTTAATCATTTTTCAGTAATGTTTGCTCCTAAATTTTTAATTTTAAAAATTTTCTTCAATGATAATTCTTCTATAACCTAACGTTGATTCACAGTATGAAACCAGAGCTTTCCAATTAGAAAGATCCTCCCGGTGTGGCACGAAGTTGAGTGGCAATACCTGTCCTCTAGCACAGAAAATCAAAGAGATACATCTTACGCTGTTAGAATCCTTAAAGTATTTTTTTTTTTTTTTTATTTAAACAATTTCTTTGTTACATGACACTACAACTAGTCAATAAGACTAACAATCAGCTTGCATATGAATAAAATTAAAAAGTAAATAAATAATTAAACTAGTTGATGCCAATCGGAGTTACTAGTTTGTCTATTGCACTGCTAGGTTGTGCGGCTTCGTAAGTTGGAGTCTTCTAACTTGTTCACTTTGGTTTGGGAGTTTAGATGCCTCTTCATTTGTGTGCTGCCTCAGTCTGTTCGCGTGAGCTATTGCATACCTCTGAATCTCGCTAGATACGGTGTCTATCCTCAGGTCACGATGAAGGTTTGCGTTACGAATGTACCATGGTGCATTCACAATGCGCCGCAGTACTTTGTTTTGAAGCCTTTGAATGGTTTTGATGGTACTTTCCTTAGCACACCCCCATAATTGGATGCCATAGGTCCATACTGGTTTTATTATTTGTTTGTAGAGCAAGAGTTTATTGTGAATAGATAAGACTGACCGTCTTTCAATGAGCCAGTCCATTTTGTTTAGTTTTAGGTTGATTTCGTGTCTTTTTTTCTTGACGTGCTCTTTCCAACGAAGTTTTGCATCTAGGGTTATTCCTAGATATTTGGCGGTGTTGGCATAAGGAATTTGGGAGTAGTTGATGAATATCGGAATTTCCCTTATTCTTTTGTTTGTAAAATCAACATGCACGGAGTTTGCGTCGTTTATTTTTATGAGCCATTTTTTAGTCCATAATTCAATGGCGTTCATCGCTGTCGCTTTCTCGCTGCTTCTTCTGCTGTTTTGCCGACTGCCAAAACCGCTGCATCATCAGCGAATGTGGCTATTATGCTGTGGGGGAGTAGGTAAATCATTGGTGAACAAAAGGTAGAGTGTTGTACCCAGGATGCTGCCCTGAGGAACTCCCGCTTTTATTTCTCTTAGCTCAGAGTACGCATCTTTTTGTTTAATTCTGAAGAAACGAGGTATCAAGTAAGTTTCAAGTAACTTGGAATACTGGTAGAATATTTTTCAGTTTTTTCACTAGTCCTTCGTGTAAGACTTTGTCGAAGACTTGAGCTACGTCCAAAAAACACGCAGAACAAACCTTTTTCTCTTCCAGAGACTTTTCTATGACATCAGTAATTCTATGAACTTGGTCTATAGTTGAATGACTTTCTCTAAAGCCAAACTGGTGACTTGATACTAGTTTTTTACGCGCAATGATTGGTTTTAGGCGTTTGAGAAGCAAGCTCTCAAACAATTTTGACATGACTGGGAGTAGGGATATGGGCCTATAGGACGCTGCTTCATACGGTGATTTACCAGGTTTAGGTACCTTTAAGTAATTAAGGAGACCTAGGTTGAACTGCAGAGTTCTATAGATTCTCCTGTGGGTTGATGCCTCTGCTACCTCGATATGTTAGTTACACATGAATGTACTCGTGTCTACGTGAGATATAAAGTCGTAGAGTATCCCCTTCCAATTAGTCCGAGCATTCCAGTCTAAGATAAGGTCGTATCCATATGTCTCCGCCAGATTTATCATGTTCTTATACGAGCACCTCAGACTTTGAGTATTTACTGCGAACATAACCTTCTTCCTTAACAGCCTTTGATCTATCTGAATATATTGAGAATATAATCGACACTCAGTTTAAGAGTCTGTATGAACAATGGAGCAAGTCTAATTTCGATCATCAGCATGTAGTTTGGGGTAGTTGTTGGGAGTAGAAATGATCTACGAAGATAAAACCTGTGTAGCTTTTCTACCAGGTCATAATACTGATGACCCCATAACTGCGCTCTGTAGAACAATATGATTTGGATACAGCTTCAAAGACTCTGTACTTCGTACTGTGAGGTATACTCGTACTTTGATTTTAGAAACAAATTTGCTACGTGGAGTTTACAGCACTTTTAGGCTGAGCTAATTTTTCACTTAGATGGGCGTGTAACCTCAAGTTACTCGATAGCACGACTTCCAAGTATTTATACTGTTTAACAACTTTAATGGGTTCACCGTTAAATGTTCATTTTTCAGTTCTACATAGCCTGCCACCTCCCTTTCTAAAAATCATGGTTCTGAATTTGAATTTTTGAAGTGGGAGTGTTTGTAGGCGGGTCTCAAAAATGTTTTCACATGGACTGCCTCGAATCTAAAAACTTACATAGGTACCTATCATACGTTAATTAAATTGCATCTTCCTTGCTCTAAATTTAAGGCAAAACAAATGGTGACATACAGACGGACGGGGGGACAGATAGTCAGATATGTTTGGTTATTAATTTATGCTTCTCGATGAATTTGCGGATCTTACCTGCAATGATTTGCTCCGGAATCTTCTCTGTCGCATTTAATACTGCTTTCGGTCGATAATTCACTGTCTTTTGCAAATCTCTTTCTCTCGAGCGAGAGACTAAGTCTGATGTGTATGATTGGTTTGTCAGCAGCTCAAATCTTAACTCGTTAGTTTTAGCCATCAGAATGCATAATGTGTGAGTTGCACTATCCTGGCAAAATAGCAAACGGGACAGCCAGCTAACGAACAGCTTCTTCAGGCCCATATGTACGTGCCACATATTACACATTCATTCATTTATTTATTAAGTAATTGTCAGGTGCTATTTCACACGCATTGAATTTATGAATAACCGCTTGACCGTGACTTAAAAGTCTCTTCTAGACGGGCGGCAAAAATATCCACTTTATCTGTCTCGATTCGCTCAGGGATTTTAAGTCTTTTGGTGCCTTTTACAGCTTTCTAAAGCGAACAATTAGTTTCTTCTTCCTCTGTCAAGCTTTCAAGGTTGCACGGTTTTTAGATTTACTAATGGTCTCTTTCGGCAAGTTACACAAGTGATTCAAGTGTGCTCTATGCTGTGGAGCACCACTTTGTTGCCATTTCTTGCGCGCTTTTCTCTCACATGACATAATTTTGACACTGAAGTATCATACTCGTACAGGGTGGCTGACATGAACTATTTATAATTCAAATACATAGCTGTACTTTTTTAAGTTGTGAATATTTTTTATTGAATCCAAAAAAAAAAAAATGTTGGAAATTTATTTAAATTCAAGGATTTAATTAATATTTTCGTTATGCCCACCTTTGGCACAAACAATTTCCTTGAGACGGTCAATAAATTTATTGCACGCTGTACGCAAGTGTGTCTGTGGAATGCGCTCCATTCCTGGCGAAGCGCTAACTTGAGCGCGTCCTTTTTTTGGTATTTTTTAGTGCCAACCTTGGCCTTCAAAATGCCAAAGACAGAGAAATCTAACGGATTCGCATCGGGAGAATTCGATAGCCATTGTGTCGAGGAAATGAAGTGCGGAACGTTTTGTTGCAGCCATTCTTGATCGGGCTTTGTGGGAAGGTGCAGAGTCCTGTTGGAATTCCAGGGTCTTTGGCCCAAATGTTTGGGTGTCCATGGCTTCAACATTGCTTCCAAGATAGTTTCACGATAAACCATTGCGTTTATCTTAACGCTACGGTCCAAAAATACGAGCGGAGTCCGACCATCGGTAGTCACTGCGGCCCAAACCATCAAAAACTATGGCGCTTGCTTCCTGGTGGCCTTTATTTGGTCGAAATTATCATATGACCTCTCTGGCAGGTAAACTCGGTCATCTTGCTTGTTGCCTCAATTGGAAATGGTGCTGCATCAGAAAAGACGATGTTTAGCAATTGGTCACCTGCGTGCAAGTGGATCAATTCCTTTTCTCTTTCCACTCTAACTTTTTTTTGGTCAAGTGTGAGATCGTGCACTTTATGGAACTTTAAGGCCTTGAGTCCGAGCTTATTTTTCAAAATGTGTTGCATCCGTTCTCTGGAAATGTTTAGCTCAGAAGTCATTTTTCTTCCGCTACGCCAAGGATATCCTTCGATTCTGGCCTTCACACTCCGAATGCTGCTGTCTTTTTCGGACCACCTCCATAACGTTTTGCAATGCTGCCGATTTCGTTGTAACGCGATATGGTGCGATACACAAACATTTTTTTCACTTTCAAGTGTTTCAGCTCACGAATAATAGCTGGTTGTGATTTTCCAGCCAAGAAAAGGGCAATAACACTACTCGTATTACATTTGAATTCCATTGCCGATAGAACAAAAGCTGAACACACGATAAAAAAAAAACTTACTCTTGTCAACAACGAAATGAGTTAACAACTGTCAAATTTTCAGCGCTTTGTCATTCGTAGTTTGACAGACATAGCAACGTGAAGTTGATAACAGTTCATGTTAGCCACTCTGCAATTGTTTCCAGGTCGATGACAACGCTGGTTATAGTAGTTTAATGTTAAAATCAAACTTTCAAAGCCGCGGGTGATTAGATCCATTTCATGGTCATCCCAAAAGTAAATCTTAGTATTAGTTCTCCTGTGCGATAAATGGATAAATATAGAAAATTTAATTGGATGTAGTACACATCATGGCACAGAACCGCTTTATAGATTTAAATTCTTAAATGATTATTCGTGTCTCTTATAATAGACTTGGAAGTAGGAATATCCAATTTGCATAATAACTCTCACATTAATTAAATTAAATGCACAATGGCTTTTATCAAATTTGTATAACTTCGATCTTCTGAGTTCAATTTATGTCTACTTCGCCTTTTTGAGTCTACTTGGTAGGCATATACACATGCCTAGTTACATATACTCGTACATACGTAGGACATGCATGCCGCTTTTTTTCCGCTCGTTGTGTTATTTTTAAAAAGGACTATGGTAAGCAGTGATTTATATGCGAAAGAGCGCAGTTCCTTCCGCAACTGATACATGATGACGATATAATGGTGTAATACAACACTTGACTCAATTACGATGCACTGACGAGATATGCCGATGGAGTGGAAATGATGTCACTGAAATGAATAGCGAACACTAACAGACCAGTTTTCAGGCAGGATATGTGAGTAATAGGACACCGACAAATTGATGTAGGTCGCTTTGATTTACGCTACAACGTACTCGTACATATACATATTTCGATACGTAAATGGTTACGTGTGTCCTCTTTGGTTTAATAATAATGTAAAGTCAATCAAATATATTCGAAATAGACAGATTTATACCATCAAAAATAGTTGGACAGCAAACCATTGCTTGCTATGGTGATGCTACAATTGAAACAGATTCAGATACCAATTTTAGGAAAGCTTCCTTCAGGGTTGTTGGAAATTCTTTAACTTATGTTCTTTAAAAGCTATATCATATAGATAGATAGATATTTTATTGCGGCCAAAAATATACAATTTTTATAACAATATTGCACAGTTTACAGAGATATGGTTATAATTACATTACTACTGAAATATTACTAAAAATTACAATACTTAAACAATTATATCATAGCTGAGCAAGTATAGATTTGAAGGAAAAAGACACTATTTAAAAACCTTCTTTACATTAAATTGCCTAGTTTGGGAGGAGAGAAGAGGTTTTGTACGTTCGCCAAAAAAAAAGAGAAAAAAAAAAAAAGAAAAAAATAACAAACAGACTTGGTCTCAATTACATGTAAGAGATAAATAAATTAATGGTTAAATAAAAATAAATAAATAAGTAAATAGACAATTAAATAAATTAATAAATAAATAAATAAGTAAACAAATAAATAAATATATAATTAATTAATTAAATAAAAAGAGATGTTATATTTTTCACAAAGTTTTGCAATTCTAATTGACACCATCTCTATGTTTGCTAAGTTGTGAAGTTCATCTGTCGAAAAGAACCAAGGTAAATTCAGGATCATTTTAAGTAATTTATTTTGGGTAATCTGAAGTCTGAGCAGATGACATCTAGCGCACTTACCCCAAACAGGAGCCCCGTAGAAGATAATAGCTTGGAAAATGGCCTTAAATATTAGTAGCTTATTTTCCTTACTGAGTTTGGACTTTCTACATATGAATTGGTAAAGGGTTCTTATTATAATGTTCACCTTTTTTATGACTTCTTGAATGTGCAGATTAAAAGTCAAGCGTTTGTCTAAATGAATTCCCAGATACTTCGCGCTCGATTTCCACTCAAACTGAATACTGTTAAATAAAAGATTGTTGGTTGGAAGTAAACAAGCTTTTCTTTTGCGAGTGAAAAAGACAGCTTGAGTCTTTGAACCATTAATTTTCTTCCAGTTGTTGTAATACTCTTGGATTGTATTTAATGCAGATTGCAGGTTAGTTTTAAAAACGAAACTAATTCCATCCGAGGTATAAATACAGGTATCATCTGCGAATAAAGCTGAACTGCAGTTACTCAGGCTAGGGAAATCGGAAGTATATATGTTAAATAAAATTGGACCAAGTACAGAACCTTGAGGAACCCCTGCATAAATAAAGTTATTGCCTGAAACGAAATTGCCGATTGAGACCTTAAAACTTCGAGAAGATAAGAAGGATTGGATAATTTTAATAAGGTTCAACCTTATCATTTTATGCAGCAACCCATGATGCCAGACAGTATCAAATGCTTTTTCAACATCTAGAAGAACCATCCAAGTACTTCTTCCCGCTGCAAGATTATTTTTGATATCGTTTGTTATACGATGCACTTGGTGAATAGTGCTATGATAAGCCCTCAAACCAAATTGTTCCCTCGGTAAAATATTATTAGAGTTAATATTTTTGATATCGTTTGTTATACGATGCACTTGGTGAATAGTGCTATGATAAGCCCTCAAACCAAATTGTTCCCTCGGTAAAATATTATTAGAGTTAATGAAGGACACGACTCTATTTTTAATTATCTTTTCTAAGCACTTACTAAGGGAACTTAAGAGACTGATTGGCCTGCAGCTAGTAGGTAAATTTGCGTCTTTACCAGGTTTCAAAATAGGAATGATTTTCGCAACTTTCCAATCATTCGGGAAATATCACAGCTGGAGGCAATCATTACATAAAGAGTGTAAATACACGCATTTTTTATCCCATCGAACCCAGATGCCTTGCGAGTTTTTAAATTAAGCAGGATATTTTTCAGTTCGCTTAGTGATATTAAGGTGGCACTGCCATTGAAAGCAGATGAATTAAGGAAATTCATAGACTGCTCTACGGATAATTCAATGTCAATGACCGGTGTAATGTTGTTAGAAATTGAATGATAAATATAGAAATTGTTAGCTAAGGCGTTCGCTTTTTCGGAGCTAGAGAGCAATACTGCACTTCCAACATTTAACGAAGGAATATATGTAAGTGTGCCTTTTCTTTATTACCTTCACGATATTCCAGAAGGGTTTGGCACCCTTCTCTAAGTTTTGCAATCTGTGGTTCCAGGACTGATTTCTGAAATTTGTAATTGCGTCTTTCAGTAGAGCGTTAAGAGTGTTTAATTCTGCAAGATAGCCGCCATTTCTTGTTCACCTCCATCTGGATCTGTAAGCGTTTCTCACCTTGATGAATTGCAGTATATGACTCGGGAGAATGTTTATACTATCTCTATAAACCCTTTTCCTTGGTACCGAATGATCAATACTTTCTAAAATTGCAGTGGTAAACACATTTATATTTTGATCAATTTGCGATTGTCTTACTGGATTAGTCTCAGAAGTATTTTGCAATTTAGCTCGCATTACCCTTTTAAATCCACGCCAATCTGCATTGGAAAAATCAAGTATCTGGTTTGGACGTTGCATAGGGTAAAGGAGAGTACTGCATTTTACCGGTAGATGGTCTGAGCTAAGCTCGTTCAGTGCTACGGGTTGAGTAAAAAGTTCAGACCTATTTGTTATAAAGAGATCTAGAGTTGATGGGTTCATTCTGGTATTTGATGGAAAGTAAGAAGGATGAGGAGGATAGAGAATATCAAAAGGATGACTAGAATTCAGATTAGCAAGTATGTTACCCCATGCATTAGCTCTCTGGCAACCCCAATACCTATGCCTGCAGTTTAAATCACCGCCCACTAAAAATAAGTCGTTAAAACTGACCAGTTTCCGTATGTCATTACGGGGATCAATGCGTTTTTGAGGAGAAGATGATCCACCCGGAAAATAAGCACTGCAAATTTTAATTGAAAGACCATTTGCAAAAGGAACTTCAATTCCAATATTTGCATGTGCATTACGTTGAGATGGGAGGGAAAGGAATTCCATAATGTTTGGCACAAAGGTTGGATGTGGTCTTTTGACATGTGTTTTGTTTTTGGTTGAGAGCTTTTCCTTCATTTCAAAAAAGCTCTGATGACTGACACATGTGGGATCTGTGGATTTGTGTGTACCCTTGCAGTTGGCACATTTAATGTTGTTGGATTTGCACTCACCAGTCTTGTGGTACTCAGAGCAAATAGCGCAATGCGTCTTAATATTGCAATTTTTCTCTCCGTGTCCGTACATTTGACAATTATAACATTGAGTTACACTGTTGTGTTGTCTTCTCGCGAAATCCCATTTAAATTGCGTTTTAAAGATACAGTGGCGAGCAAAACTGAACACAAATTTAATTAAAATTCATGTATTATTATGTAGGACTGATTTAAAAAAGGATGTATTCTATCAAATAATACAAAAATCTACTCAGTTAACTGACTTTCTTCATGTGATATATAACGAATAAATTGGGAACTCTGAAGTACTCAGTTTTGCACGATCTTGTCTTGTTTTGTTTTTAGCTTTATTCTGAAAATTTGTTAACAGTTGTAGGTACGCAATATTAGTTTTTAGTTATTTAGTGCTAGAAGTGATATTTTAAGGTATTATTCAAAAAAAAAATAGAACAAAATATTTGTTTTAATAGGAGCTTTTTTAGGACAATGGGAAAAGTTACAAAAGATATTGAAAATAACATTGTTCTGTTGTCTAATAATGGCTGCAGTTCAATAAAAATTGCAAAACTCTGTAACGTGTGTCAGACAACAGTAATTAAGGCCCAAAAGAAGAAAAGCTGTAATCTCCAACAAAATGTAGGCGGAAGACCAAGGTTCCTAACGGATGGCGATGCTCGTGTCATGGAAAGGATGCTTAGAGCGAATAAAGTAAAAACACCAAAGGCTGCCTCTAGGGCTATAAATAAAAACGTTAGTGAATGGACTGCCAGGAGAGCACTTAGACAAATCGGTCTTGTATCGGCAATCAAGCAGAAGAAGCCTGCATTATCTGACAAAAATGTGAAAGCGCGGCTAAAGTTCTGCAAAGACCACAAAAATTGGACGGTTGAAGACTGGAAGAGAGTAATATGGTCTGGCGAAACAAAAATTAATCGCTACCAGTCAGATGGCAAAGAATACTTCTGGCACAGACCTAACGAAAGAGTCCTCAAACACCAAGTTAAGGAGACTGTAAAGCACGGCGGAGGTAGCCTAATGGTTTGGGGGTGTTTTACTTGGTGGCATGTCGGACCCATGGTGAAAATCGATGGCATAATGAAAAAAGAGGATTATCTTCAAATACTCCAGACAAATTTGCCGGATTTTGTTGAGGAATGTGCGTATCCCACTGAAGAGATTATCTTCCAGCAGGACGGCGACCCCAAACACACCGCCAAAATTGTCAAAAACTGGCTCGGTAACCAACTTTTTTCAAAATTACAATGGCCCGCACAAAGTCCGGATTTGAATCCGATAGAAAATTTGTGGGCCATTGTTAAACGGCAACTTCTGGGATACGAAAGTCCACCCACAAACCTAAACGAACTTTGGACTAGGGTTCAGGCGGAATGGGAGAAGATTCCAGACGAAATTATCCAGAAATTGGTAGAATTAATGCAGAAGGGGATAAAAAGTGTGATAAAAAAACAAAGGGCTATGGACAAAGTATTAGAAGCTACTTTTTACCTGCAAGTATTAAAACGTGCAAAAGTGAATACTTTGGACTATGAACTATTTTTTTATTTTTTGTTTGTTAAACTAATGGAAACTAAATTATTTTTTAAGTTTAAAACAAAGTTATTAAAGCCGTCTAAACAAATAAAATGAGTTAAATTAAAATACTGCACTTCTGATTTATAATTTATGTTATAACATTGTTTTTACATTTTTGGTACTCAGTTTTGCTCGCCACTGTAGATCGGATATTTTTCTTAAGATCATTGAGTCTTATGGATCCGATTTCAAGAAAAACAAGATAGAACACATCAATGAACCGATCGTATTGTTTTTTGATCATCTTGATATTTTGGCATTTTAAACCAAGTTATATTAACTCATCTTTGAGTGATTCGGTAGACAATTCGTCTAACCCGTACAATATAACTTTAAATGTCCTTGATGTAGGAAGATCATGAGTGAAAAACTGCCAGTTTTTAGTTTTAAGCACTACACAAAATTGATGATATGAATCTACACTTTCACAGTTTATTTTAATGCCAATGGACATTTTCTTCACTGAATAGTTTTCAATTTTTATATCGCGAAGCAAAGAATGAACTGCTTCGATTGTTTTTTGCAATACATACACGGATGGAATTTTTAATTTTTTAGTAGATTTGGATGGAGCTATTACTTCATCACAACCAATGTCTTCATTGTCAGAACTCATCTTTCTAAATTTAATGTTTGAAGACCGATCGTCTTCAACATTAGGTGAACGATTTCGTTTGGGAATTGTGATTATAATTTTTACTGAAGTACTATATAGAGAGAATGACTTCCTCACTCAAAGCTCCGAGAACGACAAGCTATATCATATATTGAACTCTTTATTATATCTTTATTATTACTTAATAAAGTGCCAACCATGTTACAGTAACTACCATTAGATTGAATTAGATTGCAATGTGTCGTAATGAGATCAGCAATTTCTTCACTTCAAAGATTGTCGGGAAGATAAGGATCTTCTTCGGGTGATTGCAGTGAGGTTTTGCAGTAGCACAACTCTGTCGGGAAATATCCGCTTTCTAATTCAGAAGAGGGTTGGGTGGGCTTTTTGTTAGAAACTGGACTGAGGTTTCTCGATGGTGTGAGTTTTTAAAAAAGGCAGAGTCCACTGAATATTCCAGTAAGACTATTAATGGATTGCCACTTTCGGTTCTCTGTTAGACGTTGCTGTTTATAATAGTTGTGATCCAGCTTCTCGCAGCCATTCGAACCTGAACCTCTTGCTCAGTAGTGCAAACACAGCTTTCAGACTCTTTGAAATTGTCCGCAAGGAATTGTGGATGTCTTTAAACAGCATTTCCAGCAGCTGCTCAACGAGCATGACTAAGAGAGAGCGATGGTATGAGGAAAACCCAGCTTCAGTCCTTCCATCCAGTTTAGTAGAAGTCAGCACAGTTTTGAGAAGGCTGAAGAACAATGAAGTCGAGGACTCAGCCGGCTTGCGTCAAAGCTCTTCCAAAGCAAGTGGTGATGTTTTGGTAAGGAGCATGTACCAAATCATCTACAAAGTATGGGAGGACGAAAGCATGCCCGAAAATTGGAATATCAGCTCTATCTGTCCCATCCACAAAAAAGGCGGTCCTATGTTTTGTAACAACTACCGAGGCATATCCATTGCTTAATATCGCTAACAAGATCCTATCCAGTGTACTTTGTGAACGTCTAAAGCCATTTTGCACCACACAAATTTACCGATATCAGTGTGGCTTCCGGCCCGGTTAATCGACAACTGACCACATTTTCACACTTCAGCAAATCCTGGAAAAGACCAACGAGTTCCAAGCCGATACCCACCATCTCTTCCGTCGACTTCAAAGCCGCTTATGATAGCATTCATCGCACCGAGCTATACAATGCGATGGGCGATTTCGAACCTCGAATTTCGAACGCTCGAAAGCACGCGATGCACCGTGCGACTTGGAAGTAGAACCTCCGAATTTTTTTCAAACACGCACTGGATTTCAGAATGGAGACGCGATGTCATGTAACTTCTTCAAACTCGTATTAGAACGTATAGTACGGCGGGTAGGTGTCAACACGGAAGGGTCTATATTTTACAAATCCGTGCAGCTGTTGGCGTATGCTGACACAGGCTCCCAACGTGCCGTTATTGAAGCATTTACGGCGATTGAAGAGTGAGATCAATGAGAGTCAAACGAAGTACATGCTGTCGACCAGAAACAACACCGTCGCACACAGCATTGGACAAAATGTCACCATCGACAGCCACAATTTTGATGTAGTAAAGGAGTTTACCTACCTCGAGGCAAACGTAAACTCGACAAATGACACCCTGGTGGAGATTCGACGCACGTAACCCAAACTCCTAACTCGATCAAAATCATGCTCTACAGAACATTGATCTTGCCAGTCGTGCTTTACTGAGTCGAAAGCTGGACGATAAACAGGACGGCAGAGCACATCTTATTTGTAATGGTACCCGTACTCGTAGAAGGTTATGCATAAAACCCGCGAATGAGAAAAAGTATGTGGTCAGTTAGAAGATAGAGCATTTTGGGGCCGTTGTAATGTTACCCAAAAAAAAAAAAGTTTACACCCTATCATGCGCCATATATGGGATAATACAGGCTGCCTAAGCTGGTACTCAATCATGTCATTTCAAGAAGAAGTAATTTTTGTCGAGAATGGGAGAGTTTAGCATTTGAATGTGATTTGAACCTTAGATTAAGAACGACGGATCAGTGGCACTATTGCCATAAACAAGGCGAGACATACACGAGAGATCGCAGTTTCCAGGAGGCCAAGCAACATCACCAAAACGGCAGATTATACTATTATTGAAGTCAGTGCGCCAGAGATCGATTATTGGACGGCTTTCATGGCACGTAGTGCCACCTTGCTGGAACCAAGTTCATTTTCTCAATTTTTGACAAATAAATCGACTACTGTGTGCTCTCCGTTGACCGTAATGTTGTTACCATCTTCATCTTCGAAGGAAAGTAGGCGAATTGAGGTTCTCAGGTTTAGGCGTATACTTTCACGTACACAGGCACGGTTGGTGCATTATTTTGACTGGAATTTTGAAAATTCGCACTGTTCCGGCAACACTCACTTTGGAAATAAGTATTCAATATTTCCCAACGTTGTTCAATCGTAAATCGATTCATTTCGTACCGTGAAGGTATGATACTGTGTTTCTGTTAATTTTTTAAGTACAAAAAGCTGTCTGCAGATGGCCACCCGATATATTGCACATCGTCCAGAGCTGGTAATTATTTGCGATCTGTGAACAAAAATATATCTGGCAATTATTTTCGAAAATAATTAGACCCCTCCCCATATTCCATTCCATTCGATTTTAATCAATTTCAAGTGAAACTACTGACGTATCAGTCTAACCCTGGAGGCAATCTCAACATTCGCGAGGTTTGACAGTTTCCGCATCAAGCTGTCAATTTTAGTTACAGATACGAGTATATGAAAACAGAAATGGACCAATCCGACGGCTTCGCGACGCTTACGGCATTATAATGTTGGTTCAGTATCAACTTTTTATGCATCCAAATGACAATTTCGTGCTCTTCGCACATCCCACTCACACTTGATATGATTTTGACAGTTTTTAGACGAAATGATATACAGAGCCATAAATAAGTATACATACTCGTACTGCCTACAAAATTCAAATCTAAACACAATTTTACTTCTAAATGAAAATAAGTAGCGTCCACAATACCATAAACAAAAAATATTCCGAAATTAAAGGGTGATTCAATTGGAGGTTAGAATTTAAATTTGAAATAAAACGCACTAGTACCTGATAAACTGCTGATATTTTTATGTAAAAATAATGTCGAGATATTGACATTAAATATGAAAAATTATGTCGGCTAAATGAGCACCACAGCAGACCTCGCAGACTTTCGCCCTTTTGATGAAATTTTTCATTACTTTTCGGCTTAAATCTGTGGTAGTTCATAAATAATGCAGGTGGCACCGTCTTGTTGAAACCATTCCACATCAGTATCATCCAATTGGTGCCAGAAATAATTTGTTATGTCCCGACTGTTACAGCAGCACCACGAGAATTTTCGAAGATGTACGGCCCAAAAATGCCGCTGGCCCAAAATCCGCACCAAACAGAGACTTTTTTTTTGTGAATGCATTGGTTGTTGGTGAATGGCCGGTGAATTTTCATGACCCAAAATGTGACCATTTTGTTTGATTACGTAGCCACTGAGTTAGAAGTGAACCTCATCGCTGAAGATATGTAGTTTCCTTCGGACAATCGCCATCAACTTGGTGGTTATACAACACGCAATCAACGAAGTCAAGACATTGTTCATGGTTTGCTGCATGCAGATGCAGATCTTTTGTTAAAATCCGCTGTGGAGCTGTAGGAAAAGTTCAATTTCTATGAACGATGGTCAATGAATTTTAATGTCACGGACGCTGTCACTCACTGCGGCGATATTTTTGCGTGATCGGTCTCGCACTAGCCTCTGCACATCCAACACTGACCCGATTCGATCGAATTTGTCCGCGCCAAGAAGTGGATATATTCGCGCAGGTGGAAATGCGCCTTGTCGCTCATGATGATTTCCAATGGAAAGTCATCCTCATCGCGGTCGAGACTTAGGAGGTCTTAACTGTAATTTACATACGATTGGCAGTCTGCAGGCAGTAGCTGATGCACTGTTTGCACTTTGTACGGGTACGTCTTTAAGTCTTTCACGAAATTTCGCTGTAACGACCGTCTATTGATGCCCAATTGCGTTGCGTCTGGTTGATGTTTAAGGGTCGTCTTGGACATCTGCAGCCACAGCAAAGTTATTTTCGACCGAACGGCTGCTCCGGGGTCGTCCACGTCTGACACTGTCCCGTGTTGAGCCATTCATCTCGAGGTGAGCGGATAAATTCCGCATTGTTTGCCTAGTCGGTGCCACACGACCAGGGAATCGACGATGAAATTCACTTTTAGCCAAAACCACCGACCGATTCTGGCAATATCAGGCCTTGATCTGCCTAGTAGTTCATTTGATTTAGGTTTGTTGAAACTGGGCCATGTCTTCCTTGATATGCCACAACTGGTAAGGTTGTTCCACCCGATATTGGCGAGCTAGAGGAAGTGAAGGTGTAAATTGACCTTAACGACTTCTATCGGAATATTGACTCTTTCCGCTAGCGAGCCGTTAAGGGCTAAACCTCGCCTGGCCAGCTCGTCTGCTCGCTCTTTACCATCATAATTGCTGTGTCCTGGGACCCAAATGAGGGTAATTCCAGAATGGATACTTTGTTCTTTTATTTCAAACCGGCATTGCTCTACCAGTTTTGAGGATATGGTAACCGAATCAATGGGCTTGATTGCGGCTTGGCTATCAGAAAAGGTACCTATATTTAGGTTGGACATTGGGAGATTTTTTAACATGCGGCAGGCTTCCCGAATGGCAAGAAGCTCCGCTTGAAAGACACTAGCAGAGTCTGGGAGACGGAAGGATTTCAATTTCAGTTGGTCCGAAAAAATACCTGCGCCAACTCTGCAGTCCATTTTCTAACCATCCGCATACAGATATCAAAGTCATTGATTACCATTCCGTTCTTCCATTCTGCTCTGGTAGGGAACTTTACTGAAAAAGGTTTGCTGAAGTCGAGCGTGGGAGTCCTGTAATCGGTCGAAGATGTCACCAGTTCACTTGGTATCGTCTCCAGGACCTTACAGTGGCCATATAGCTTTGCTGTCCAGCACCCAGTTTCCCTGAGCCGGACTGCAGTGCATATAGCTGAAAATTTAATATGGAGTTCAAGGGGGATCAGATGCAGGATCACGCTTAGATCATCTGTTGGGCAAGATCTCAATGCTCCTGTGATGCCTATACACACCGATCTTTGTACTTTTTGATTCTGTTGATGTTATATTTTTTATGTAAGGCGGGCAACCATACTATGGCGCCATAGGTAAGATTTGGACGCACAACGGCTTTGTACACCCATAGGGTCATCTTTGGCTGGAGGCCCCATTTTTTGTCGAATGTTCTGCGGCAGGCATAGAAAGTCACACTTGCTTTCTTAACCCGCTGCTCTATGTTAAGTTTCCAACTAAGTTTCGGATCTAGAATCGTGCCTAAGTATTTTGCACTGGAACCTAGTGAGAGTGGTAGACCGTTTAACTTGGGGGGAGTGAATTCCTGTGGCTTGGTTTTTGTGGTGAATAGCATCATTTCGGTCTTGTCTGGATTTACTCCAAGGCCACATCTCGTAGGCCAAGAGTGTATCTTATCCAGAGCACTTTCCATAATTTGACTTATCGTGGAGTGCAACTTTCCTGACACTAAAAGAACCACATAATCCGCGTACGCAACCATCTTAACCCCCTCCCTTTCAAGTCGCACCAAGATTTTGTCGATTGCCATTATCCATAACAAGGGTGAGATAATACCACCTTGTGGGGTTCCTCTATTTACGATCTTAGTTGTACTGCTGTAAAGTTGTGTAGCTTTGATTATTCTGGAATTAAGCACGGACATTATCCAGTGTCTAAGGAAAGACTCTACACCTAACTCCGTGAGAGACTCTTGAATAGATTTGGTATGAATGTGTTGAAAGCTCCTTCTATATCTATGAAGGTAGCAAGTGTGTATTCTTTATAATGAAGAGTTTTTTCTACGGATAGCACTACTTCATGAAGAGACGTCTTTGTAGATCGTCCTTTGAGGTAGGCGTGTTGGGTTTTCGACCGTGGAGAACTCTCCAGGGTTTTTCGGATGTGAAAATCAAGGATACGTTCGAAGATCTTTAGTACAAAGGAGGACAGGCTAATAGGCCTAAAATCCTTCGCGGATTCATGACCTCACCGGCCTACCTTCCGAATAAAGACCACCCGAACCAGTCTCCAAGTTTGTGGCTGAGATTATACTATACTTCCAAAGTATTGGAAACTCTCTACTCTCTCAACCTACTAGCAATGAGCGAGAGAGTTACTTCTATTGCTGAGTATTTTCGTTTTTGAGGTGTTAAACTTCACACCCACGACGTAAGGCTCCCTTTCCACATTTTTTTTCATGTGGAGAGAGTAGACACACGTCGTCAGCGTAGGGTGGGTTTTAAATGGGATGAAAGCGTCCATAGAATTCCTTCGTTTCCCGACGAACCAATAAAAAAAATATCGGCGATAGAATGCAACCTTGCCTGGCTCCACTCTGAACCTCGAACTGATTCTGATCTGACAGCTTTTCGTTGTGCAGAATGTGTCACTTAGACCCATCGTAGGTTGCCTTGATATTAACTATTAGTTTACCTGGAATACCTCTCCTACGCGAGGCAAGTCAAATACACTCTCTGATGATACTGTCGAAAACTTTTTCGAAAACGATGAAAAGCAGGTGAAGTAGCGATCGATATTCAACGAATTTTTCAATTATTACTCGTAGGGTATTGATATGGTCGATACAAGAGAATCCCGAGCGGAATCATAGAGCGTATCTTGAAGGTGTACCTTTATTTGCAGGAAGCACACAAATACATAAATTCTGCATTAAATTTCCTTTCTTTTTGACGATTATTCCCTTGCTCCACTCATCGGGAAAGCTTTCTCTACATCTGGATGCAATAGCTCAGCTGATGTTGTTGGCGCGGCTTGTAAAAGCTCCGCAGGAATTCCGTCAAGTCCTACCGCTTTATTGTTTTTAAGTTCTTTAGGAAGATAGCATCGAAAACCTATTACTCCATGAGTAGTATCTGTACTAGGGGAAGATTGTTAAGATTTTTTAAAGTCGATTAAAGTATTTCCTTGTCCCTTTGATAAGTTTAATTAACCCTAGATGGATTGCGATCGCATTATCGAGCAACCTTGCACTTAATTAAGTAATACATTACCACCCACCATGAGAGCTATTATATTATAATAAAGAGGCGTGACCCACCCACAAAGCTTCAATGAAACATACAAGTTATTGCCTGAATGTATGGAGATTAATATCTCATTGTACGAGTAACAGGTGGCGATGAAAACCTATTATTATATTACAATTGATTTTAACCTTGCACCTACATTAAGTTGATAAAATCAAATTTGCCAAATGACATAAAATTTCGATTAGAAAATTTAACAAACGCCGCGAAAATCATTACTCTAAGTCAATTTATTTTTCAATCAGATATGGAATAATGTAAAACGGATACAATTTAATAACATAACACCACCATGAGACTAATATATGAGAGCTCTCTTAACCTCCATCATATATCCCCCTATAATTGGATTATACAAATTGTAACATTTACTTATCTTTCCACAGATACTAAGGTTCGTATTCCTAGATTTTCAAAAAAGTCCTGGTTGGCTTTCCCAGCTTTGCGTGGCGCATACAAACACGTGCAGGTAAATGTGTCTTGTATTCCCGAGAAGCTGGAGGAGAAAATTTATTGATTTTTTTTTATTTTTTCTAAAACAATTCAGATAAGAGTTGAATTTCGACCGGAATCCGTTGACGGCATTATCCTTTTAACAGGCGAAAGAGACGATTTAACTGGAGATTTTATGGCATTACTCATACATCAGGGTTTCATTGAATTTTGGTAAGTAGATTAAAAGGATCTAAAGGTGATAATAATTCCTATGTGATTTTAATGCAAAATACACCATAAAACTGAACGGTTTTTTTTTCACATTTGAAATGCGACCACGTAGAGAATAGTATTGATTTTTTTTTTTTTTTCATTTCATCGAATGCGAGCAACTTCCATGGCAATTCGCTGCTTAACACAAAATGGCACAAATATACGAGGGTAGTAAAGCACACAAGCCTCAATCTCTTGGTTCAATAAAGTCATTGCATAATCTTACTGCTACTGTATTTAACATACTCGTATCTATACATACTCGTACATAGATGTAGACTAAGTACATGGGGAATTTGTGGCAACTGAAAAAAAGTAATACTTAGATACAGTTCAAGGAATGTAGATAATGAGTCATAGTTTCTGCTTTTCAATGAGTGGATGTAATTATGCACAACCTGTTGAAAATTTGTTTTGCACAAGAAGTCTGGAAAATGGTGAATTATTTATTTGTTGACAACAATTATTCCATCCACAGACAATAAGAAGATAGCACAAGTTACTATGTATATGTATTTCTTATTAAAGAAAGTATCTACTCTTTATTTGAATGTGTTTGTTTAAAGCAACTGGGGGTGAGAGAAATATAAAAAAAAGTAATTTAGCAAATATAACCTCAAAACATCTATCTACGCAAAAAGAAATTTGAATACACATTTTCATTACAAATCTTCTAATCCCAATCGTCAACGAAACCATAATTCCTTGCTTTCTTTGTGATCCCCTATCTGCCACCCCCTTCATTTGTCATCACAGATTAATGACGTAGTCGCTGTCAAAGGAATGTACCCGAAACGCCTTCAACTTTTGAATGCCTTATGTTGTAGCTACGAGTATTTCTTGATTTTTTTTTTTTTTATTTTTACCAGGAATATTTTTCCACAACTACGCGTTTTGTAGAATGAGTGCAAATGCGCTAGGTTTGCATTTGTCAAGTGAAAAATGTGGATTGCAGGGGATTTTTAGTCATCGTCTTTATTCGGCTATATCAAAGCCGGTGTCCCAAACTAATGAAGAATGTGTGCCAAGCCAACACGTTGAGTGTTGTGTTGACTTTTGATGAACCATTCGCGCCGCCGAGGTTTGAACCGAACCTGTGACTATCGTCGGAAGTGCAAACTGGCAACAAACCATTTGCAATATAAAGATATAAATAAATATTTTTAAAGAATTGCACAAAGAAGAAAACATAGGCACACAGGCACGGAAAGCACTGGATAGATCAGTTGGTGCACCTGTTTCCTTCTTTTTGCAATACTTCAACAAATAAAAAGTGATTCAATTGGAGGTTCTGTCAAAGATAATCAGCTGATATTTGACATCTGTGACATCTAAGCATTTGTAATCCTGAAGCGGTGTACGAGAGAACAATGTGTTTTGAATGTTAAAAACAGATCTCCGAAATTGGGAAAATTTAACCAACACCAACAGTGAATGCCATAGTTCGTGACAATCCGTCAAAATCCATTCGCCATCGTTCCCATGAATTGAACTGTTCCTACAGCTCTACGCAACGCATTTTAACATGCCTACAGTCCATTTGACTTCGGAATTGAAGCAGACCATGAACAGCGTAGTAACTTCGTTGATTAGGTGTTGGACGATTGGAAGTTAATGGTGATTTTTTGGAACAAACCTATCTTCAGCAATCAGGTCACTTTCAACTGAAATAAACAAGATTGTCTTATTATTTACTTACTTATTTAAAGTGGCGCTACAGTCCGGGGTGGACTTGGGCCTCAACCAATAAGCGTCTCCAGCCAGATCGATCTCTAGCTAGCTGCCTCCAATTTCGCACGCTAAGTTGGTTCCATTTACTTGCGCCACCTGAGTCTCGGTCTTTCCCTACTGCGCCGTCGCTCGGGAATGGATTCGAAGATTTTCCGGGCCGTAGCATTGGTGTCCATGCGCTCAACATGACCCAGCCACCTCAGTCGTTTGACCTTCACTCTCGATGTCGCTAAACAGTTTGTCGTAGTATTTCCTCCTCCACTCACTATCTATGCAGACGTGAGCAAAAATCGCCCGAAGAATTTTCCTCTCAAAACTGCCAAAAGCAACCTCATTCACTTTTGATAAAGTCCATGCCTCTATGCCATAGAGTACGTCTGGGATGATTAGAGTGTCACTTTAGTTATTCGAGAAAGGGCTTTGTCTTCAATTGCCTTCTTAGCCCAAAGTTGCAGCGGTTGTCAAGAGTTATTCGTCTTTTCATCTCAGCGCTCGTGTCGTTATCTGAATTTGTAGTGGAGCCTAGTTAGGCAAAGTCCCAAACTACCTCAAATTTATATCTGTCTACGGTGACGTTCTGCCCGAGACGTCGATGTTGGTTGTACTTTCTTGTTGACAGCATATATAGTACTAGGTCGTGCCCTTATTGACCGCTAAACCCATCTTCGCCGCTTCCGCTTCAATACTCACCAAAACGCCACTGTGTTCTTCCGATTATGTCAATATTGTCGACGTATGCTAGTAATTAGACGGACTTTTGGAAGATTGTGCCTCTGGTGTTGGCGCATGAGTTTTACACTATTCCTTAAAGAAGCTCGTCGCCTTGTCTGAATCCTTTTTTTTACATCAACGGTCTCGGTGAGGTCTTTAGCGACCTGAATGGAGCAACGAGCATTCTCCATCGTCATCCTGCAGAGGGATGCCAAAACTGCTCTATGTAGCTCGTCTCTATACATGCTGTCTTACGCAGCCTTAAAATCGATGAAAAGGTGGTGGGTATCAATTTGTATCCTGGGTTTTTTCCAAGATCTGGTGTAGGGTGAATATTTGGTCGATGGTAGCCTTTCCTGGTCTAAAGCTACACTGATATGGACCGATCAGGTTGTTGACGATCGGCTTCAGGCGTTCACACAACACGGCAGATAAGATCTTATAGGCGATATTAAGGAGTACTTCTTCGAAAATTCACATGCTGCCGCTGTAACAGTCAATGGTAAACGTTATCGGGACATGGTAACTAATTATTTTTGACACCAATGGAACAAAATTGTTGTGCAAGACGTGCCACCTGCCACACAGCGCGAGAAACAATGCAATTATTGCACACAAAGTTTCCCGACCGCGTCATCTCTCGTTTCGTGATATCCCGCCATTGGATTTTTGTCTTTGGGGTTATGTGAAGCAAAAGGTGCATGCCAATGACACTTAAATGATTCCAGAACTAAAGGACGAGATTTATGAAATACCACAGGATTTATGCCGAAAAAGTAATGGGAAATTTCAAAAGTTCAAGAAGTTGATTAGCATGCAAATATATACGAGTACATACCTGAACCAATTCGATCTCCTTTCACCGTTCCAATCAGGCTTCTGGCAACAACATAGCTGCACTCTACTACTGAATCTGGTTGACGAGTTTCGCTCAGCGATGGATAGGGATCATATTACCTCAGATTCTCGTACTTAAACTTAAACATTACTTCAACTTTTATGTAACTGTGTTAAAACTGATAAGAAGTTATTTAGCAAATCGCACTCATGCTGTTTCATCCAATTGTCCAATTTAGAGCTGCAAAGGTTAAAATCTCTCCTGAGAAATGTGAGGACACTGCTAGGTCAGCAGTTTCGGAATAGTGTCAATGATTATTGGAGGCAACGCGCCGAAAACATATTGAAGTCTGATTCCAGGAACATGTTTCCTAAAATTAATCAGATTTTCAAGCCTCGTAACGTTATCAAGATTCCGAAAATGAAAATCTCTTCTCTCTCAGGCGGAGATTAATAGCCAACACTGCCCCATTATCGATAACCATTTCGTTATAGATAGTGGGACAGATAAGCTAAACCTGATCGGCTCTCATTTTGAGGCAATTCATGCTAGGGATCTCCCTAGCTGCAGAACTGCTGAAGTAATTGATGAATTATCGAGGTTTCGCAATAGCGAAACACGAACTCTTCTGAGATTTTCAGAGCGACTAAAAGCTGACCAACACTAATAGATGAACAGACTGACAATTACTTTACAACACTAGACGAACTGACATCCATATTTAGGAAACTAAATAACAAAAAGTCATGTGGTTTAGATAACATTCCTAACATTATACTAAAGCATATACCGGGCGAAATTATACGGCAATATTGCGTAATATTTAATAATTTGTTAAACAACTGCTACTTCCCGAGTTATTGGAAAATATCAAAGGTTTTTCCAATAATCCAAAAAAAGAAGGATCCTTCTGATCCTTCCAACTATACGCCAATAAGTCTCCTGCCTAATATTGGGAAGGTGTTTGAAGTAATTATTAGTAAGTCCATTTTGTTCGCGTCGGAAAGAAAGGAGATTATACCGCGGAACCAATTTGGTTTCAAGAGAAATCATTCGGCGGTGCATGCTGTTACGAAATTGATTTCAGATGTCAATTGGAATCTAAACGCCAAACGATGTACAGCTGCCTGTCTAGTGGATATCGAAAAAGCTTTCGACACGGTTTGGATCGACGGGCTTTTATATAAACTTCTAAGATATGAATTCCCACATCATCTTATAAAGATAATTGCATCTATGATACATAAAAAGAAATTTGTTGTAACATATAATCAATACAAGGCGACTAAAGTTTTTAATGTCATCAATGGTCTGCCACAGGGCACAGTTACAGCACCGCTCCTTTTTAACATCTACATTTCGGAAATGCTGAGGGACATGGATAATTCAATAGCGTTCGCTGACGATGTTATATTGTATGCAAGCGGCTCGAAAATCCAGGACATACAGACAGAGCTTCAGAACAATTTTGATAAACTGCAAACTTTCTGCTGAAAATGGAAGCTTAAAATAAACGAGGCGATATGCGAAACTATACTGTTCCGCCCCCCAGTAAGACGCGGAAATTCAGATTTGAGACGAAACTGGAAAAACCCACAAATTACGAATTCTAATGTTCACATCGAGTCAAAGACTGTTGTAAAGTATTTAGGTGTTCATCTAGACAAGTTTTTGAACTACAATGAGCACATAAATATACAGTTGCAAAAGGCAAGAGCGGCATTTATGTCTCTCAAACGCCTTTTCTACTCCAACCATTTTGGATCTAATGTGAAGGTCATATGCCAATTCTGACTTATGCGAGTCCAGTATGGTGGAACACAAGCCCGTCTTATATGGAAAAACTTAGGCTATTTGAAAGAAAATGTCTTCGAGCCTGCATGGTAATTTTTAACAAAATGGAAGAAATCTAATAAATGATGACTAATCACTGCGTAGTCACTTTGTATTTTTGATGTTTAACATTTAAGTTGACACATTCCCCAATTTGACAATACATTTCGTAGCCTAATTGAAAAAAAGTAATGATCGTGAAGATCAGACTACAAAATATCAGATATTACCCAAGTACTATCAATATACATAAATTAAAAAAAGAGCAACAAATTGATAAGCAAATTTCTTTTTTCATATTTCTATTAACTAAGAAACCTTTTTACATAATTTAAGACTTTCACAATACTAAAAAATGATTCTAGTATTTCGTAGCACCACCCTTGGCATGGAGGCATAGAGATTACCGAGGTAATTGTTATTAATTTCATTGAACCACACTTCTTCAATGATGCTCTTTAGATGCTGCATGGTTTTTGGTTTTTTATCTTGGATCTTCTTTCCCATAAGAGCCCAGACATTTTCGATGGGGTTGAGATCGGGACTGTTTCCCCGCCAAATTAGGGATTCTATTCCTAATTCTTCTTTCAAAGTTTTAATCTGTGGAGGAAATTTAAAAATTAAAATCATAAGATTTTCAAAACACCCATAAATATGAAAAAAAAAAAAAACCTCGAATTACTCACAGATTTTGCTCGGTGGCAAGGTGCTGAATCATCTTGAAAAATTTGTTTTGATGTTTCTGCTGTTATCATTTCTATACTCGGTACAATACCATCTAAGATAATTTGTTTGTACTGTATGGCGTTAACAGTGCCCTCGAGCATAATTAGAGATCCAACTCCGATTGCGGTGATGCATCCCCACACCATAACACAAGGAGAATGTTTTACGGTGTAAGCTATGCATTCGTCGCTGTAGCGTTCCCCTTTTCTACGACGAACTATCTGCTTCCCATCCGATCCGATTAGGTTAAACTTGGACTCATCAGAGAACACCACATTTGACCAATCTTGAACACTCCAGTTTTGCCTTTCTTTAGCCCAGCTAAGGCGCGTTTTCTTCATTTTGCTGGTCAGAAGTGGCTTTTTCGCTGGTCTCCTTGCTAGCAAACCCATCTCGTTGAGACGATTCTGGATAGTTCTGACGCTAACTTCAGCCCCAGTAGCTTCTCGCAGGTCAGCTCTTAACTCCGATGCATTTTTAAACCTGTTTCTCAAGCTTAGCCTCTTCAGTTCCCGGTCCTCCCGAACAGTGGTACATCTCTTCAATCCTGTGCCAATTTTTCTGTCCAAATTGTGATCCCGACGATATTTGTTACAGAATCTTCTTACAGAACTCTCATTGCATCCAATTTGTCGAGCAATTTCACGAAATGACTGATTCTGTTTGGATATGGCGACGATAACTGTCTTATTTTCTTTACTCAATTGTACCCTTTTAGACATCGCGATATACTCTTTTCACTTTTATTTAAGAAATACAAATGCACGCACTGTTAAATACTGCCAGAATATTTTCCGACACATTCCAAAATGTGCATTACCTAACCCGAAAGCAATAAAATATAATTCGGCGAATCCCTTAAAGGTAATTAGCGCAAAAAAATGGAAAACCCGTATGCGGCTTTTTTTGTTGCGCGGGGTGTATGTATAGAAGCGCACATTCCGATTTTCGCCATTATGTTTCTAATAAGAGGCTCTTGGATGCTTCCGGCGTATCCAGTATTGACAATGTGAGGAACCATTTTGCGCGGTCAGCGAGCGTTACTGAAAACGAACTTGTGTCAGGTTTATTTTATCCCAACCCTGGGTATTTTCAAAGTACTATGGTGAGTGGTTACATCCCCCCTGAAGCATTCTTGTATCTGGATGCACATAGTTATTTGTCAGATTCACTGAACGTTCCTATTATTTACCATCTTGCTAGAAGGGCTACAGATAAACGTATTCTCTACAAGCCGATGGACTCAGGAGAAGGAAAGGCTGACTTAAGATACTGCGTAAGCATACCTGAGCGGAATTCAGTAAACGACTACAGGTTGAATAGGGAGAGATATTGGGGGCTCGACTGGGTTAAGGCTAATACTTAGGTTAAGCAGGGCCGGACCCTGATATGTGATTTTTGGCATACCGCTGAATGACTAACTCTCATTTGATTGGTCTTTTCAGTAGCGGGTCAGAAATCACATAGCAGGGTTCGACCCTAAAATTAGGTTAAGGTAGTTTTAGTTTATATCACCTAGATTAGTTTTTATGAACAAAAATAATGTATTCTAAAAGGTTGCCCCATGTTTTTTCTTAAAATGAAATAATACTAGAATTAAGTTCTCTAAAAATCATATTATAAGTATTGTGTACCCCTTAGGTCAGTTACTTTAATGTATTATAATAGTTAGTGTATGAGTGGAATGAAATAAACAATTATAAAAAAAAAGTCTTTCTTTTCAAACTTAAAAAAAATAAAAAAAATAAATTCCGGAGTATCTGTATCATAGATATATGCATCTTCCGAAAGAAGTCGAGTCTTTATTTTGCTAACCTTCAGGTATAGCACTACCGAAAAACAATTTTTTGTATATGCTATCCGACTATGGAACTCACTTCCAGCCAATTTACAGAGATGCCAGGGAATCGGTGACTTCAGTAGAGGGCAAAGGCAGCATCTGAGTACATGAAAATCAATAGTTTACGTCGTCGTTTAGTAAGGGAGTAAGCTAACATAAAGGCTAAGGCACTAGGGATGTTTTCTACATTAATTAAATGAAATTAAATTAAATTTGTATGTATATTTTATTTGTTTTTAACTCTCTTGTTAAACTACCACTGTTTAACTCTGCACAATAATGGATTTTGTATCTAAGTAAATTGAAATTGAAAGTCTGCAAGGCTAGCCGTTGGCCGGTATAATTTTTCATGTTTAATGTTAATGTCTCAACATTGACATACAAATATCAGCAGTTTATCAAAATATGTTTTAAATTTAAATTGTAGCCTCCAATTGAATCACCCTTTACATGTAGTTTCCGAAAAAAATCAAAAAAAAATTTTTTTATTAACAAACGATAGCTTCTAAGCACATTCCTGTTTTTCAAGGTAATAATTTTATATGAGCTATTTGTGCTATGTTTGCATTTGTGGATCAAAATTCCAACATCGATATAAAAGGAATTATGGGACAACTTTATGGGATAATCATGTTTGAAGTAACCATTAAGAGCCATATTAATAAAGAACCCTTATTCCACCGTCAAACAGTCAATTAGCTATTTTTTGTTTAACGAACTCATTCATTCATTCGATCTTTCTTATTAATAAAACTATTGTCGACGTCAAATAGTTTGTTGATGTTTTACTTGCGAGCAGTGTATGAAAATGGGAGCACTGCTTGGTATTAAACGGAACACTAATAGTTTCAGCACGGTGTCTGTTTGTCTGTCAGTATGTCACAGGCTTGTAACCATTAAGCCTAGGGAGTTGAAATTTTGCACAAATATAGTATGTAGCGAACCAAAATATAATTAGAAAGAAAATTGTAAAATATTGAGGGTCTTTTGGGGACATACGCAATGTTGTCAACTTAAAGTCAGAAATCGAATATTATAAAATTTAGTTAAAGAAAAAACTTAAAAAACCAAGGCAATAACGATGCCGTTTGTAGTATGAAGACGTGGGATTAAAAATCACCCCACCATATCTTACACTTGCTTCATCTGATTTTGATGATTTTATGGCAAGTATCTACATGTACCTCAGAGTGAAGTGTAAATTTCGTCAAAATCCATTAAGTAGTTCTTGAGTTCTTCTTCTTACGGCGAAGTTATGATCCGGAGTAGAAGGATCACAACCCTCCCACTTTACTGCATACCTACTGGTCCGCCTGTGGGGTTAGGTGTGTGAAAAAAAAAATTCCAAGATTTTTGAAACTCCTCCCGTATCTTACAACCATTTCATCCGATCTAAATCATTTCCAGGTGAAGCTATCGTGCCAATCAGTCGAATTTCATCAAAATCTGTTCAGACATTCTTGAGTAAGGCGGCCAATAAATAGGATGTACATATACATTCGATACACAGTGTTTTTTGGGCAGCACTTACATAAGTTGTACATTCTAAAGGCAATGTATTAAGCTCGACGAACTGGATAGGAAGAGACGAATATATTTCAGTTTTATAAGATCTAAATCTATAAACAAATTTCTCTTAGCCTTCATCAAAATAATGCCCCAGTTTGCCTTCGTAAGTCTTTCTTAAAATTTAGAAACAGGTAATAATCACTAGGTGCCAGGTAAGGTCCTATTCCTGGAAGCCAATTATCAATTTGAACCTTGTGAACAGGTGCCCAGTCATGAAGTAAGAGAACGCCTTTTGCTAATCTTCTCCTCCTTTATTTATTTTAATAGATTCTCTTAAGCACATTAGAACGTTAGCGTAGTATTCTCCTGTAATGCTGGTGCCTTTTGGTTTATAATCTATTAACAGGATTCCTTGTGAGTCTCAAAATACAGTCGATATGATCTTCCCAGCCAATGGTACGACCTTAAACTTCTTGGGGGCTTGATAATTCCTTTTAAGCAACTGCATGGACTACTGCTTTAACTCAAGGTTATAATAATGAAGCCAAGTATCATCTTCAGTAACAAATTTGTTTATAACTTCCGATGGATTGTCGTCACACAGATCCGAAAACTGCTTACAACATTCCACGCGGCATTTTTTTTTTTTTTTTTGATGCTGCCTAAGTATTTTGGGCACCCACCTTCAGCTGATTTTTGACATACCAAGATGATTGTGTAGAATTTTGAAGCTCGTTGTTTCGGATTTTTTGAATCGTTCTGCAATTTCTTTTAGTCTGAGTCGACTATCTTCCATGAGGGCATATTCGACTTTTAGAACCATTTCATGTGTTGTGACGTCACTTTGTCTTCCCAGAGCGGTCATACTCTAATCATGAATCTCCACCTTGTTTAAATAGCCCGACCAATTGTAAACCATGGTTTTACCAGGCTTACAAATGGTCGGGAAGTTCTGTGAACTGTTTGTACATTACTTAGTATATTTCCCACGCTTTTTCGTTTTTTTATGAGGAATTTGATTACTGCGCGAACTCAATATTTAACATTTTTAATATTACTACCGACTTTAATTTATTCTTTCAGCCATTTAGCTGAATTAATTGGTAAATCAACATGAAAATTCAAATTTATACTTAAAAAAGTATTACCTGCCAACACAAATACATAGAAAAATTTCAATCCATCTAAAACGTATCGTACTCGTATGATCCCTTATTCCATATCTTTTAACTTACCCCTAAGAAAGTGAGCGTAGCGTTACGAAAAACGGGAAACCGAAGCAATAATATCTTTCTATACAGGGGATATTTCCGAGATTTTTAAGAAATTTTATCACAAAACTGTTGTTACAGCCTTTTCTTAGCAAAAAGTGGGCGTGGCTCACAAAATTTGTAACAAAAGTTCACGGATTTTGACGAAATATTCACAATAAGACTTAAACTTCACAGTAAATAACTTCGAATAAGTAATACATGATTTTTGTAAACGCCCCAAAAAGGTAGGTGTAGCCATGGTCGAAATGTAGACAAAGTCAGCATCTACTTATATTTTGTTAAGACAACATTTTTCAATTTCTATCAAAAATATTGAGAAAAGCAATATTTTTTTTTAATGTGTATGTAGCGGATTTTAAAAATTTATACCCTTGTACTACTTCGGATTCTAGAAAGCTAATACTACATTAGTCAAAAAAATTCAGGAATTTATTCAGAAAATTTAAAATATAAGTTTATTCTTGATAATCGATATTGTCCTCTTCAAAGTACTCGCCATTGACTGAAACGCACTTATGCCAGCGCTTGATCCAACCCTCGAAACATTTTTTATAATCGGATTTTGGTATAGCCATCAGAGCTGTCTTCGATTTTTCTATTATCTCCTCGCGGCTGCTAAAATGCGTTCCCCGGAGCGGTTTCTTGAGTCGATCGATCAGGAAGAAATCGCAGGGAGCCAAATCGGTCGCTGTTGGATGGTATTCGTACTGTTTTTGGTCAAAAACTCACGAATAAGGATGGCATTGTGCGACCCCAGTTGTCTGCCCACAAATCCGGTCTTTTTTTTGGCGAATTGCTTCACGCAAACGACTCATAACCTTGTTGACTGCCTGATCTTGTGGCAAGAGTTAATGATGCACAACACCGTTATAATCCATGAAAACCGTGGGCATCGCCTTCTTTTTCGACCGAAAACGACGTGGTTTTTTCGGTCTTGGAACATTCGGTCTACGTCATTCACTCACCTGATGCCTGGATTGCGTTTCGTACTTATAAACCCACGTCTCGTCTTCAGTAATTATGTATTTGAAGAATGTTGGGTCGGATTCAGATGCTAAAATCATGTCTTTTGCGATGTCAATGCGGTCCTTTTTCAGCATGAAATTCAGGTCTTTCGGTACAAGCTTTGAAACCCAAATCTTTAACTAAAATGTCAATTTGCGGTTTTCGGCCAAAATTTCTTTGTTCTATTGATGTTATCGTCGGTTTTCGATGTTGACAGCTTACCACTGCTTTCGTCATCCTCGACCGACTCACAGCAACTTTTGAAGCATTTGTGCCACGCATAAACGTTTGTTTTCGAGAGAGTATCGTTGCCGAAACACTTCTCCAACATTTCCAACGTATTCGTACCGTTAAATTGAAACTCTTTGTTGCAAAGTTGATCTCATTTCTAAAATCGTAGACAGCGTAGCTTTAACAAATGCCAAGCCTTTACAAATGTCAAACTTTTACAAATGTCAAGCTACGACGCTAAAATTTGGAGGGAATGTTAATGACAGATGTGTCAACTAAAAAAAAAACTCGAATCAGATGACTGAAAGCGCCACACGGTAGTCATTCCTGAAACTTTTCGATCAAGGTATTATATCAAATTTCATATTCCTAGCTCAAAATTGAAGGCCCAAAAAGTGATGAAATACGTACGGACGGACATGGCTAGATCGTCATACCTTTTGATGCTGATCACAAATATATTTACTTTTGTGGGTCTATCGTTATTATTTCTCTGTGTTCCATACTATGTTTCAAACTTAATGTACCCTGGATAGGGTATAAAAATAGTTTCACTCACTTTTTACCTTCAACCCTATACTGGGTACATAAAAAGTCCTCTCCTATACATATGATTGAATTTGAAGTAGTTCAACCTGAAACATATAATTAATTGTTATTTTGAGCGAACTCTGCACAAAATCTTATTTGATAGTGTGCTTGAGTATGGAGTAATTCTATAACAATTCACGGAGGCCTTAAATTTCCCCATAAGTAAACTATCGAGGCATTTTCTTTCTAAACGTAACCCGGAATATTTTTTCTATAAAGGAAAACTAAGCATGCTTCAGGGCACCATTGCACATATCTCTGTCTTAAGGATATTATTCCATTTCTTACTCGTACGGTTAAGGTGAGAAATGTTGCGTATCACTTCCGTTCACTATTAGGTATAAAATTACACATGTATCACTGTACTTAATATTTGTTTAACTACCCAACTTTATGTGTACGTACAGAGTACCTATTCTAAGCATATATAACAAACAGACAAATCTATCAATTCATTCGTCATGAACTTGTAGTGGCACCCGTTGGTTCTGAATGGATAGCTTTACGATTATTAGCCACGAACAACAAATTTTTACTGCCCGCTGCGCAGTTCTCAAATGATGTCCAGTAATCATTTTTGGCTTGAAATATTTTTTTATTAATACCGTTAATGACAAGATAAGTTACACTTAAATGAGGAAAGTTATATTGTGCGTGTAAATCTTTTCAAAACATTAAAATGCTTCTTGTGAGTTTTCTCTTAATCTGAAATATATGCTGTTTTTTTTTTTTATAGAACTCCTCAATTCCTAAAAGTTTGCCATTCAATATATAAAATTATAAAATTTAGCAGGGCAGAAATACATTTCTTGAATGCTTCGCTTCCTGATGTCAGGCAATAATCAAATGTAGCTTTAATCCTTCCTAGAAAAATGGTCAATAGATGGAAGAAAACTACAATAAAATCGGCTGAGCTGATCTCAAGTTATATGGTGCGAAAGCAAACTAAAAGTTAAAACCCTGAAAACAAAAAAAAGTGCATTTTCTTAGCTATCTAGTAACCTTAAGTATAAGCTCTCGTGGACCTTATTGTAGACCTTTTCAACTCTAAACGTCTTTCACACACTGTTTTCGATTAGCGTGTATCGAATTTAATGCACCGTACTGATGATTTTTACCCGAGTTTGGGGCACATATAGCTTCATGGGCCAGTGTATTGATATCAGACGGAATTTGTATATAGCCAATTGTTCTAAAGCAGTGAAGAAAGCCTCATGAGAATTGCTTAAGTGGTTCTTGAGTTATAAACGGTCACGCAGACAGACAGATACAGAATCATTTTAAATTATATAATATGTAGATATGGGATAGGAAAGTCACTGAAGTTTGGTCGAGTTATTCAAAAGCTGAATGAAGATACACAGGTGTGTTCAGTGTTGCACGTCAATAAAATATCTAGATGATTTCTTGTCAGGAAGCTCTGCTTTTTGTTGATAACACTGTTTCGAAAGTGAAACTTTATAACGCACAACGAAGAATTACCTCTATTTTGAAGTACACGAAATTTGGTGGAGAGAGTGGGTAGTGGTTTCCAATGCCTAACTCCTCGCGAAACTAGAAAGCATTTCTTAGGCAGCGACTTTTTACTGAAGGATCAAATTGTAGTTATTTTTGGTGACGGGCCATACGAGCGGCTCAGTTTAGTCAAAAGCGCCAACTGTATGATTCTCGGGCCACACGAGCGATATGTGTTGATATCCACTTTACTGCCAACCTTATTTTTGATACGTACAGATACATATGTACATACAAAGTTTATAGCAGATAAATAGTCATCGCAGACCCTTAAAAATGAATCATCATCAATATATGTCTATCTTAACATATCCAACCATCTGTCTGTATGACAGCCAGTTTTTGGGCCTTAAATTTTAAGGTAGAATGGAACTCGGTACGATTATTGATATTTTCTCGATACTCGGTGGTGCGGTAGCTATTATGGTACACATTTTGGCCTATATGCTCTCAAATCAGCATTTCTTTCTTCTTCTCACAGTTGGCTCACTAACGCCCACAGTTTTGGACTATCCCTAAGCTCAACACCCTGCTTTTCATGATAAATCAGTTGTATCTCTTCGTTTTCCGTCTTCTGAACCCTAGTTTCGGTGGTGGTGCTAGTTTCGTGGACTGACTTACGCTTAGGTATACACAAAGGAAATGATTTGAGCAAATGTTATTCAATTCCATGTTCCATTCATTAAACAATAAAAGCTGTTCCACTTTCTGTGTCGGTCAGTGTATTTATTAGAAACTGAAGAAGGTTTTATAAAAATACAAAGGCACCGGCTTACCTAGGTTCACGCCCACTTTTTAATTCATTTGCTCTAAAGAATATGAATTCGCTGTTTCCAGTTACCAGTGATAGCCACGCCCACTCTTCCATAAAAAAAATGGTAAAAAATAATTTTTGACAAAATCTTTCAAGAATCGACGAAATAGTACCTACCTAAGCAGAAAGATGTCATTTTAACTAAACCGAGTAGATACACATAGAACGTTTGCTATAAGCGCTTGTAAGTGAACGTTGATAACCTAAACAGCCTACTTTTAAATGCACACGTGCCTAAAAGAAGTGAGCCGGGACGGAACATGAATGCTTAAAACATTATTTCTAGCTTTCGGAAAACTTGCAGTTTTGAATTTTTCAGTTTAATGCACAGCCTTGTAAGAATTGATTACTTCTACTTGCATTACTTGGTACAGTAAATTTGCAAATTTTATAAACAAAATACGTATTTATTAAGTTGAAGTCTCCTAGCTTTTAATACAATATGACTGTTTTTAATGGCAAAAAATCTCTTTACGGTCCAGTTTCAGCTGGGGGAAAAGTAGCATTCACAATTAGTATCGTGAACTCTATAATTTTGAGTTCAACATTCTCTTGCAAAAAAGTTCGATCTCACTGACGGGTATGACATACACCTCAATGCGCTGGGTTCCAGCCTTTTACGAGTATGTGATCGCTGTAAGCTCGAGAAACAAAATTTTATAGGCCACCCCTACAACAGAAACGCCCGAGTTTGAAGACTAACCGATATTAGCTCTCTACAGTCTAGTCCGTGACGTTTCGTCGCTGTCGCTTGTCAGTGTTTTTACATGTGTGTATCTTCGTTTATCGTTCGTTGGTACATTATTGCGTGTGTGTATTATGTACATAGTTCTGTTTCGTGTGCTGTTCGTTCTACTGTGATCGTCCTCTTCGCTTAATTGGGTGTGTATGCACTATGTACTTTGTTGCGCCGTCTGTTATGTCACGCTTGGTAGTCGGATGGTTGAACAGTTGTTGGTCATGTCACGTGATCTTTATGTTGTGTTCTGTTAGCTGTAGGGTATCGTCTGCCTGTTTGTCTGTCTGGACCCAATCCCACATAGATGTTTGATAAGTTCTTATTATGTTATTGCTAAACTAATCCGGTGTTTATGTATAATAAATCATAGACATTAAACCCATGTCTAAACGACAAACTCTAGTCTAACATTAATCACAACAGAACGTATGTTTAAGTTGTATTTAACTCTGTTAAACGTCAGAAATTTGTGAACTTAACTTATTTTGTATATTAAGAATTTTGCGATGCGCAAGTGATTTGTTTTGATTTTAGTTTAACAGTACTAAAAATAGTGTATTACGTACGTAACGAACTAAATAAAATAAAGGGAAATGTCGGTCGATTATATATTTGCATATTTATTTCGATGTCTTTCCATGCTGCCTTCTTTTGGGAAATTATCTTAACGTCGTTTCTTTTATCGTCCACGACTTTAAGATGCCTTCGGACAAATTCACGCAGCATTTCTTTCTCTTTCTCCCTTACTCTTTTATGTTCCTTGCCACTCATCTGAAATTTTACAATTTTTTATTTATTTCAAAACATATGTACTCGTATGTATCATAAAATTACAATTCTTACCTGATTTTTGTTTACAACAAAAACAAGTTTACGTATTTTTGATATTTCGCTTTCAGAAAGTATTTTCGTAATAGATTGAATATAATTTGTAGTAGAGTTGTAGCAGATTAGACGTTAGACTCGTATTTAATTAAACAAAGATGCTATGTTATCTATGAATACCAGCCGTGTCTAATCTGTGTGTTAACTTTAGACTAGAGATCAGTTACACTCGGGCTTAAAATATAACTATGAATATGGGTCATTATACTCGTATTTAAAGGTTTTACTAGAAGGTACACATAACGTGTCGATGATTCAAAATCGTATCCGAGCCTACAGGAACAGCGCAGAAAAAGGAAACCTTGAGTCACAATCAGAGATGAGAATCTGTGAACAACACTTTTGCAGAATTTTAAATTGCGATGGCTACCAACACTACGCTCAGGTAGACGGTCTGAGATTATTCAGCATAGATCTTTTTTGAGAAAACTGCCCACAGACTTTACTTACTTTACTTTAGATGGCGTTCGAGGAGGACCTGGGCATCAGCCAGCTGATCTTGTGCTGGCCGCCTCCAGTTTTGCACACAAAGTTGGTTGAGGTCCCGTTCCACTTGTGTGCGCCCCATTAGGTGAGGTCTTCCTTTACTCTACATGTCGTCAGGCGAGACAAACGGGACCAAAAATAACTCGATTTCTTTCAAAATAACTAAGGATACTTTCATCCCCCTTTGATAACGTCCATGCTTTTGCGACGTACAGCAGGATTAGGATAATGAGGGTCTTATATAAAGACATCTTAGTTGACCATTTGCCACTCAATTGCCCCGTTTGCAACTCAATTGCCTTCTTAGCCCACAAAAACGGCAGTTGGTATGGTAAGAGTGATTCTGCGTTTGATCTCTACACTGTTGTCATTGTTTGAATTTACAGCGGAGCCTAGGTAGACAATGTATTTCACTACCTCAAAGTTATACCTGTCTATTGTGACGTTCTATTCAAGTCGTCGATATTAATTGTCCATTTTTGATGGCAGCTTATATTTTGTTTTGCCTTCGTTAACCGGTAAACTCATTTTCGCCGCTTCTGTTTCTAACCCACGAAACCAGCACCGACAGTCCGCGACTTGGATGGAGTAGCGTACATTCTCCATCGTCATCCTGCACAGACGGTCAAGTTTGGCAAGAATGCCAAAATAAGACACAGCTCTGTATAGCTCGTCTCTATAGACACTATCATAGAAGACTTTAAAATATATGAAAACGTGGTGAGTATTAATTTGGAGTTCCTGGGTTTTGCCAAGATCTGCCTCAATGTGAATATCTGATCCATGGTGGAGGTTTCTGGCTTAAAACTACACTGGCAGATAGGATCTTATATGCTATGTTGATGAGACTAATACTTCTGTAGTTGGTAGTTAAAGGGTCTCCTTTCTTGGAGATCGGGCAAAACGATGTTGAGGTTCCATTCGTCGGGCATGATAGCGAAGTTTTTGTCGTCACCGACTAGACAAAACTCTATTACTAGATTTCCTTCTTCATCCTTATAGATGCTCGTACACCATTCCTGCTATAATACCTCTCCATTGACTCGGTTTTAGCCGATGCTAACTTACGGATTCCGCAATATTATTGGGTCATTTGGGTGTCATGTTTCATTACTTTATTATATACGTATATTATGCAGTTACATGTATGTACATTAATTAAATCTTTTTTTTTTTTTGTTCTTGTTGCACCATTTAATTTCACTCAAAAACTTATTCGGTTTGAACTTAGTTTTTTGTGATATTTAAGTCAACATACCTAGGTATTTCTCTTAAACCAACAAATCTTTGGCAATTGCAGGTTTGATTGCGGGTCTGGTGTTGGAAGTGTACGTTCTGAAGAGATGGTGCAACTCAAGCAATGGAATTCTGTGACGATATATCGGCATCGATGGGACGCATGGTTGTTACTAAATCACGGGTCACGTGTACAAGGCCGATCAAAGGTATTTAAACTTACTGCTTTAATTCATGTAAAAATTATTACTGTAAACAATTATTTATTTGAATACCTACTTTAAGAAAACTGATATATATATTTTCACTTAAATTTAATTGTATAATACTCGTATGATTATATTGTAAGATAAGGTGTAACCAAAATAATGCTAATAGCAATGGGAAACTTACACATGCAAGTTCATAAAAATCAATACTTGACACTAATTTTAATTGAAGGTATTTACTGCTACCTGAATTATTAACTGTGCACCTTGGGAACGCTTGTAGATAAACAAATAAATAATAAAATCGATATGTGCCTGCTTGACATAGTTAACCTATTCAAAAATAGAGAAACAAAAATGAGTTACCTAACTGTGATACATGCTAGTTCTTTTCGAAAACCCTACTTCGAAGGACAGTTTACTTTATAGGTACTATAAGCTTTATGTACCAACCAAACATACTGAAAAAGTCACATCTGATTATTGTACTTTAAATTATTCACGAGTTCTTGCGCGTATCGTCGAGCAGAACACTTTTTCCGCTTTTATTTACACAACTCAAACAGCACGCACATAACGTTAATGGTATTAGTGATCAGCTAAATGATTAAACGACCAGCAGAATATGTCAACAAGCAATTTATTAACCGACATACCTCGAGATTTTGATCAATCTTGGTATTACTAAAAGGTGATTCAAATGGAGGTTACAATTTTAATTTGAAATGGTTTTTGATAAACTGTTGATATTTGTACATCAGTATTGAGATATTGACCAAATGGGCGCCACGGCTGGCCTTGTAAACTTCCGCAAGACCAGATGGAATTTTCCATTACTTTTTGACATAAATCCTACGGTTCAGTTCATAAATAACGCGTCATTAGCGGAGTTCACATTGAACGATTTGCTTGACGACCAAATAATGCTCAGCGTTCGAATTGTACTATATGCTTGACAGACTTCATTTGTGATAGACATTTCGAACTGTGAACATGGCGGCGAAGAGTTTAGTTGCGGCTCTTGTCATCGATGAGATGATATTGGAAACTAGAAACTATAATAGAAAAGAAAAAAACTTTGGATAAAAAAAGGAATACATCCATAAACATGTTGAGTGAATTGGAAGGAAATTCGCCTGACGATTTTCGGAATTAATTAAGGATGGACGCAGTGATGTATGAGGAACCATTAACAAAAATAACACCTCACTGCCTGTATAGTTCAAAAAATTCCTGCCAAAACTCTGCCCGCGCTCGACACCATATTTTTTTATTTCGCTTCGATGTTTACTCATTGAAATCACAAACAAAAATAGAAAATGCTCTGAAGTTGGACGACAAGCGTTCAAAATGAACAACATATCTGTCAAGCAAGGCAAAAAGTTGAAAAATTCTAAAAACCATACTACAGATTTGATGATTTGCTGAAGATCTTTCATCAAGCAAATCTGTCAAGCAAACAGCATACACCTTCTAAAGGGTTTTTCAATAACGACATAACAATTTTGTATTTAAATAAAACACAGAATAATTGAGCCATCAGGATGAAATTTATTCCTGGTATAGTACATAAATTATCTTTAAGTATGGAATTCGATCTCTTTTATATGACCACCGCGAGTACGTTTGCAACGATCGATTCCTTGGAACCAATTTTCCACCACTCTTCCACAATATCGGCCGGAACGTTGGCAATTTCGCATTCGATATTGTTCCTGAGCTTCTCTAACGTTGTTGGCATAAACCAACGACTTAACGTAACTCCATAGAAATAAATCCATCGGCGTTAAATCGCATGAGCGAGCTGGCCATTCGACCGGACCATTTCTCGAGATTACACGATTACCGAACTTCCCCTTCAATAGATCAATTGTTTGACCAGCTATCTGGCATGTGGCACCATCTTGTTGGAACCACCTATCACTGATATCAACACCATCCAATTCTGGTCAAAAATAGTCTTCCAACATGGCACGATAGCGAACTCCACTGACCGTAACATGGCGATCATTTCCATCGACGAAAAAATACGGCCCAATCACTCCTCCATCATGAAATTCACACCACACGGTCACTTCTTATGGATACAGTGGAGTCTCTTGAACCACATGTGGGAACTGAACTGAAGCACTTACGGGTGCGATATTTTCGGTACTTCAACCGGTCCGTTGTCGCCCTTGCACAGGAACATTCAATAGTGAATATGTTGACTCTAATTTTATATTTACCAGGCAGGCTAGTGGGACGATTTTTACGACCGAAAATTGGAGTAAAGTTGCGACCACCGACTCAGAATTTCGGTAGTAATTTTTAATAATTTCCAAATGTTGCTCGTTCGTAAACTTCACCATGATAAAAACGTAAACCTTTGACATTGCCAGATCATAAAAAAAGTTTAAGGGTTCGTTTGTACTAAAATACAAGATCGTTATGTCCCTATTGAAAAACCCTTTACTTTGCATGCCCCCAAATAAAAGAATTCCAACGGCGTGATATCGCACGATCTTGGTGGCCAACTTTGGTCGCCGAAACGAGAGATGACGCGACCGGGACACTATGTGTGCAATAACTGCATTGTTTTTCGAGCTGCGTGGACCATCTTGTTGAAACCACATTTTCTTCGTCCAATTGGTACCAAAAATAATTTGTTATCATGTACCGATAATGTTCACCATTGACTGTTGCAGCAGCACAGTCGAAGAAGTACGTCCCATTGACGCCGCCGGCCGAGTTTTCATGACCACAAATGCGACAATTTTGTTAAAAGTGATCCTCATCGCTGAAGATGATTTTGTTTGAAAAATCGCCATCAACTTAATGATTCTCTAACACCCAATCAACGAAGTCAGGACGCTGTTCATGGTCTGGTTTTAATTCCCAAGTCAATTGAAGATCTTTTTATTTTAATTAATTAGCTGCGTGGAGCTGTAGGAAAGGTTCAATCGCTGGGAACGATGGCGAATGAGTTTTGACGGATTGCCACGAAACTGTCACTCTCTGCGGCGATATTTGCGCGTGACTAGCCACTAAGACTACGCACTGGTCTTTGCACATCTAACACTGACGCGGTTCGATTGAATTGTTCCATTAATTTGTTAACCGCAACACGAGATGGACGGTTTGTATACTGAAATTATTTCGCAATGCGCAAATCGTGTTGGTTAAATTTTCCCTATTTCGGAAACGTATACCGCTCCATAATTAAAAATGTTAATGCCTAGTATTTACTGTTGTCAAATGTCAGCGGTTTATCTTTGACAGACCCACAGCAGTGTCAGATTTAAATTATAATCTCTGATTGAATATATATTATTGCCTAACAAAAAAAAGGCTTGGTTAATTTTAATTCTGATCTGTTGTTTCGTTACTTTTAGACTTTCTACAGTTTCGGAATCAGAAGAGCACTGGTTGATATCATAGAAAAGATGGTACTCAATTGAAATATAAATAAATAGGGTGGGTCAATAAGTCCCTGAAAATTAACACAAATTGTGTTGTCACCTTAAATTTAATAAACCCAAATTTTTAGACAGATCTGTCAAATACGAGTAGTTTTGTTGTGGCAGCCATTTTATATAGACGCCTACAAGCATTTTCGTTAACATGGAAAAAAGTGAATTTCGAGTGCTCATTAAACACTATTTTTTGCGAGAAAAAACTATCACGCAAACCAAACAAAAGCTTGACAACTCTTGGGGACTCTTCACCATCGATTGGAACCATTCACCACTGGTTTACTCAATTTCGGTGCGGTCGTTCAAGCACAAGTGACGCCGAACGTTCTGGCCGCCCAATTGAGGTCACCACACCAGAAATGGTCGACAAAATCCATGGTTTGATAATGGACGATCGGCGAGTGAAAGTGCGCGACCTTGAAGAGGCCAAAGGCTTATCACATGGCACAGTGATTTCGATTTTACATAAATATTTGGACATGAAAAAGCTTTCCGCAAGATGGGTGCCGCGTTTGCTCACAATCGACAACAAACGCATTTGTTTGACAACTTCAAAGGTGTGTTTGACGATGTTCCAGAAAAATTCGGCTTAGTTTTTGCACCGTTTCGTAACCGTGGATGAAACCTGGATTCACCACAACACACCAGAAACCAAGGAACAGTCAAAACAATGGACAATGGACAATGGAGAAGGTCAAGGCGGGTTTGTCAGCAAACAAGGTTATGGCGACAGTTTTTTGGGATGCGCGCGGTGTTATTCACATCGATTACCTTGAAAAGGGTAAAACGGTCACCGGCGAATATTACGCAGAGCTGCTGGATCGATTCCAAGCCGATTTGAAGCAAAAACGGCCGCATTTGGCGAAGAAAAAAGTTCTTTTTCACCACGACAACGCACCGGCGCACAAGTCCGCAGTCGCAATGGCAAAATTGAATGAGTTAGGCTACGAACTCCTCCCTCATCCAGCATATTCCCCAGATTTAGCCCCCTGCGACTATTTCTTGTTTCCAAACATGAAGAAATGGCTCGGAGGTAAGAGATTTGGGTCGAATGAAGAGGTCATCGCTGAAACAATCGCTTATTTTGAGGGGCTCGAGAAATCGTATTATTTGGAGGGCATCAAAAAATTGGAGAAACTTTGGATGAAGTGTATACTCGTAGAGCTAAAAGGAGACTATGTTGAAAAATAAAATGTTTTTATACAGAAAAGAGTGTTCCTTATTTCATTTTTTAGGGACTTATTGACCCACCCTCGTAGGTGAGACGCATGTGCTCGAACCACTTGCTATGAGATCACAAACTTAGTAGGAATCATCTTTATTTTTCGGGACCAGCACATGTGTATTATAAGCGGACTTTGTTATTACATGTCTGCAGAATGGATAAGTATAATAAAAAAAATAATAAAATTTCCTAAAAGCCTGTCAAAAAACAGACCCGTAATATATTTTTTTGAATTTTGTAAATTAAATCGAAAATTTCATCACTTTGAGCTTGAAGAAAATCACGATGAGATATTTAAAAAAAAAAGAAAATTAAATTATCTGGATACTGTTTATGTGAATTCTAAATACAGTAAGTCACAGTGAAAATCATACACCCACTATATCTCGCTTCAAGACTAAATTTGAAGAAATTGTGGCTAGAAATTGTCATTTTCTTTTTATTATGGAAATTGATCAATCCTTAGAAAAAAAGAAAAAATAAAATCCATACGAAATTAAAGTCTAATTTCGAAATAGAATTAATTTTTTAAGTAGGATTAAAAAAATCGTTTCACAGTGAAAATCATACACCGTGAATTAAAGGCGCCTATTTGACGCGACTGCAATTTCTTCCAAAATAAAATTGTTTACATGGTTCAGTTTCCTTAATATTATACTCCGTGTGTTAATTCATTACATTTTTGTGGATTGGATAGTGAAAAATGGCTAAAATTTTAAAAAGACGTCATGCCACTGTCCAATGTATTATTCAAAGGCACAAACGTGAAGGCAGGATTGAAAATAAACGTAATACAAGCAAAAAAAAAAATTTTTAACGATGCTGATGAAAGGTGGATTGTCCGAAATGATAAAGCTAGCCCAAAATTAAGTGCTCCTAAATTAGCTACTGAAGCAGAAAAACATTTAGGAAAGTAAGCAAATGCCAAAACAATCCGCCGTGTCCTCAGGAAAAATGGACTCAATGGAAGAATTGCCCGTAAAAAGCCATACTTGTCTAAAAAGAACATAGCTCTTCAAAAACAGTTCGCTAAGGATTTCGAAAACAAAGATTTTGACTATTGGGAACATGTCTTGTTTACAGACGAGAGCAAGTTTAACATATTTGGATCCGATTAACGAGTCAATGTTTGGAGAAAACCGAGTGAGGACTTAAAACTTAAAAATATGAGACCAACAGTAAAGCATGGCGGAGGACATGTTATGGTGTGGGAGTGCATGTCAGCTTCAGGAGTAGGAAATCTGCACTTTATAGAGGGAAATATGGATAAGTGGAAGTATCTCGACCTTCCAAAAAGCAATGTAAGAGAAAGTGCTCGGAAATTGGGAATCCTGGATACATTCCATTTCTACCAGGATAATGATCCAAACATACTGCGCTCGTTGTAAGGAAATGGCTATTGTATAACTGCAGGGTGATATAAACGCCACCTCAGTCACCAGACTTAAACGTCATAGAGAATTTATGGCATATTTTGGAGATTAATATCCGGAAGCACAACATCTCTGGCATGGATTCACTAAAGAAGGCACTACAGGAAGAATGGTCAAAAATCAGTAGTCAATACAATGGGAAATCGCCTAAAAGATGTCATCAAACAAAAAGGATTACCAACGAAGTACTAAAAACTGAATTTTTAGATTTTGTTATAATATTTTTATTGATGTATGATTTTCATTGTGAGCTCCAAATATCGATTTATGTTTTGTTTTTACTGTTTATTAAGTTTTTTAAAAATGAATTATCTATTTTGTTATATTTTTACGTTTAAATATAGTTTGGTTTACTATTAAATATCAAGATTTCTATTAAAACTCCAAGCACTAGTTTTTGATTCACCTTCGAAATCGAAAAGTTCAGGTGTATGATTTTCACTGTGACTTACTGTATCTTATATCTTATCAATTTTCGAAAAATTACGCCTGTGCAAAATATAACTATTTTTGCCAGTTTGGTCTATATCCTTAAAGTTCAAGGTCTGCTAACAAATGTCCGCTCTGTTCTTAATAGCGCTCCTCATGAGCAGGCATGAGGCCAAAAATTCTTTTCACATTGGTCAAAAGGTCATCAAAAGTGTACAAATCTTTGACGACATCGGGGATCCGTAGCAAGTTAAACACATCCACTGCTATTATTGACTAATTCGATTATATTTGGTTGTGAGTCATTTTATGTACAAAATAGTTTTGTGTACGGGTCTTTAAACATGTCTGATTATTTTCAGGTGAAAATCTAAGCAGTGGTACTTAGTAAAATTGGAAAAGGATTTCATAGGAATTTCGAGCTAATTTCCCGATTTTGAATGCCGCAAACTACGAATTTCAAGCTCTTTTTGAACTTAGTAAAATGAAAAAAACATATGGCAAAGTATTTTAGTGTTCCGTACCAGAATGGTATAAATGGAACACTGATGGATTCAACACACGGTGTTTGTTTGTCCGTCTGTCCGTGTGTTTGTCACACGCTTTCAACTTTTTAACCATTTGACCTAGAGAGCTGACATTTTTAATCAAAATAGAACCTGGTTGACCAAAAAGAATCGAGAAAAATAATAATTGTAAATAATAGTATTGCTGGAGGGCTTTTGAAGCATAATGTATCCTAAGAAAACAAAAATTAAAAATGCGACATATCAAATTAAAGCTTATCTTCCAAGGAGTCCAAACATATAAAATAATTATTTTTTTCTGATAAATTTCCTTGAACAACAAAACTCGAAAAGCCCGGCATTGGCGATGTTTTCCCACTAGTCAGTGTAAATCTATGTGACAAATTTCGTCAAAATCCGTTTTATTTTTGAGTTAGTCGGCTAATAAAGATGTTTCAAAGATTTTGGAAACCTCGCCACCCACATTTCACTCATACTTGGACCGATTTCGACAGTTTTTTGACGAAGTCAGGATATAGGAGTATGTACATACATGCATATAAATTAAATTTTATCAAAATGTATGAGCCATGTGAGGACAGGCAGACATGGAGCAAAAGTGTTTTCTTGACCTGACCCTTTCAAGTATAACAATAGCCTTCTATTTTCCTGGGAATTAACAAGAAAGAAATAAAATGATAAAGCTCAAATAACGGTAAAAAAAACTAACCGCGCGAGGCCCGCTCGCACTTGACGAATTTGTTTTCGAAATTGCGGCGGTGTTAGTTATTCGATTGAAAGAAGCTTGGTATTGAAAATCAGTTTGAAATTGTCGCATAACAAGAAATATTTTTTCTAATATTTATTGGTATATGCTTTTTTCATTTTACTTAGGTTCAAAAAGTGCATCAAATTCATGGTTATAAACGTAATTTTCATACGCTATCCAGGGTATATTAAGTTTAATACATAGTTTGAAACGTAGAGAAATTATAATGATAGACCCTCAAAGGTATATACATATTGTAATATGTGAGCTACGGCTCGAGTAGATAAAACGTTATTCTGTGAGATTATTTCTTTATTTTCTAGTCTATAAAACAATTCAGGTTCACACTATACTATTCTTCGCAATTCTTTTCTTACAAGGTCTCTGTCCTCTCAAATCACTTTATCTCCTTTCAATTACTTAATTCACAAATCCAAACTAATTACTTCTTCTTGTTAACTCTCAACTTTCAATTTATCACAAAATTACAACTTCGCCGATTATCACTTTTCCAATCTCTTCGTGCGGTTCGAAAACCAACTGCCTTGCCTCGATCGCCATCTGTCCTTATATAGTCGCATTTCTGATAGCCAGAAACTTCTAGCAAATTCTTCGACCACTGGAACAAGAAAATTCTGATGTAATAATTCCAAGATGACAGCTGCAGCCAATAATGTCTTGCGGTTATAATTCTCTCTTAATTCTGCGACGTCGTCTTAGACATAATCCGTACACGAACCTCGAAAGAAAAGACACTTCGGAATGTGTTGCCTGTTTGAGGGCGTAGTTATTATGCTACATTATGTTACAATATATACCTATACATTTGTCATCGGTATCAAAAGTTATGTCCCTGCTCTTCGGCCGTAGAAGGGGAACGGCAACGTATGTTAAACTCATTAAATTCCGACCTGGATAGCATAATCAAATGGGGTTCAGCCAACAGAGTGGGAATTAATGCTTCCAAAACTCAATGCTGTCTTCTGTCTCTCAAGCGAAGCCAAAACCCTCAACCATTATCCACGGATGGTTATTGCAGCATTCAAACCGAAAGACTTGTCATTCTCGGTATGTGTATTAATAACCATCTTCGATGGAACGATCACAGATTCGAGGTCGCCAAAAATGCTGCAAAATGTGTAGGATTCCTTAAGCGGTGCAAGAAATATTTTAACCCGTCTGATCTGGCCTCAATTTTTAAGGCATTCATCTGCCCTAAGCTGGAATATAACGCCCATATTTGGTCTGGTGCACCCAAGACCGTTCTGCACATTCTTGATAGGGTACCGAATCGCGCGTTAAAACTCATAGGTGATAAAGATATTGTGAATGCTATATATTCACTTGAACATCGGAGAAATGTCTCATGTCTCTACCTGTTTTATCGTTTTTTCTATAAAAAATGCTCCAGCGAAATAGCCAGTTGCATTCCTCCCCTTCAACATTTCACCCGCAATACGCGTCATGCTTCGAATGCACATCAGTTTTCCCTTACGCCCAATTTCGGTCGTACTGTCAAATATAGGGATTCGTTTATAAGCCGAACGACACGAATGTGGAATAATCTACCAGGCTCTGTATTTCCCCATCACTACAACCTTTAAAGCCAACGTGCACAGGCTCCTCCTCTGTTCTTCTTCCTTTTTCCTGACGCCCGTGCCCTGAAACAGTTTAAGGGTATTCATATCCCCTTCGGCGCGGCGCGCTGATTATAAAAAAAAAAAATTTCGATCTAACCATGTCCGACAGTCTGTCCGTACATTCGTCCGTATGTCACCACTTTTTGGGCCTTAAATTTTGAGCTAGGAACATGAAATTTGTTATATAAGCTTTCTAGCAGTTAAAGTGTAAACATTTTTTTAAAATCCACACTCAGACACTTGCAATTATCAAAAAATGTCATCATTATTGTTGCTAGAAACTGAAAAATATAGTCTAGATAAAATATGTAGACGTTATACATTGCCACGCCCATATTTTGTGGGTGCATTCTAAAAAAAAAACATATATTGCTTTTTCTTAAGTCTTATTGTGAATGTCTTATCAGAATCCGTGAGCTTTGGTTACAAATTTTGGAAGCCACGCCCGCTTTAGGCTAAGAAAGAGCTGTAATAACAGTTTTGTAACAAAATTTCTTAAAAATCGCAGAAATATTCTCTGTACAGAAAGATATCATTGCATCTGTTTTAGAAATTTCACACGCTCTCTTTATTAGGGGTGAGTTAAAAAATGGTAGGGTATTATACGTAACATTCCTGCACGTTTTTTTTTTTTTTCCAATTTTCATAAGTAGCATCCAATTTTTCACCGGTTTTTTTCTTCTATCTTCAACCACTTTTGGGCAAGGTCACCTAACTCGCATTAATTGTACTAGAATCTGTGATCACGCTCTGTGGATTCTTACAAAAACCCAGTTGCAACATCTGTCGCAATGTAACTTTTATTCATTGAACCAGACGAAAAAATGTTACGCAACCAAGCTTCTATGAAAATTACCCACACTTCTTCGACAAACGCTAACCCAAACTCGGGAAAATGTATCTATATAATTTATTATTGTTTCCATTCTATTCAGAGTAATGCAACACAAAACTGAATAAATTTTCTTAACTCTGTTGTTTTATTGGCTACGTACGCTATTCCATTCTATTCTGGTCGTTCATCCCACATCCATCTATTGTTATAGCCCGGCATGGCACGTTGCTAGAAAAGCTGACTAATTGGATTATCATTGTTTAAATTAAAACAATTTATACCGGAGAAAATATCACCCAAAATAAAATAAATATGAACTGTTTTGCATTTGGTTACGATGTTGAAACAAATTTACGAGTAAGAGTTTGACAAGCATCTACATTATCTATGTACCTTCTAGTAAACGTCAACCATCCTCCAAAGAAAGTGACTCTAAATTGAGTCGCGCATTGTATCAAAGAGATCCTTAAGTAGATGAGAGAAATACTCGAAATACCATGCATAAAGGGAAAAAATTGACTATAACAGCCTGCAAAGAACAAATATTATTCACTCCCCCAATTTTTAAGATTCGGAAAAAAAGACTGTCAAAGCAGACTTAATGGGAAAAGATATCAAATAAAGAGGTGTGGTTGATTTGACAGAGAAATCTATAGAGATAGGGAGGCAGGTAGCCTTCCATTTATGTTGAAATTGGAGAATATTAAATGATAAATTGGTTTTTGACATGTGTTTCAACTGGTATTACTATTTATAGGGTTTGTTCTCAAGGATCACATTCAGAGAACCCGTCTTCCTTGGTGGGACAGGCAACATTACAGGGTTGGCGAAGCGACTACCAGTATACGAGGGAATGGTTGGATGCATACGAAGGTTTGTCGCCAATGAACATGAGTACAGCTTCAGTGAACATCCACTCGGAGATGTATCCAAAGGATTTGATATACGTAAGTTATTAAAATAAATTAACAACATCCACATCATAAAATGGGTACATTGCTACAGGCGTTAATGAATGCAACAACATCATGGACTTTAGTTATTATAAAATGAAAAATAAATTGTGTCAGGCTAAAGTTATGAAATTTAAAATGATGCGTGCTCGTGCACCCCCTCTATTCAGAGTTATAAAAACTCTGAATAGCATCGCAGAAATTTTGTTGCATACATATTTAATGTGCTAAACATATCGAGGGAGAGAAGCCTTTCAAATATACAATGGGCAATGTACGCGCGTTAAAAACTTGGATTACCTGTTCAATTCCATTGCAATCCCAAATACTGCTAAGAAGATAACCCCATTGTCAATAGAGTACGAGTTTCCATGTGCAATTCCATGCACTCCCTAATGATGTTTTGTTGAATGCAAACCTAATTAAAAATTAAACATAGAAAGACGCCCCGTAATACTCGTACAGCAATGCAAGCATATTCACTTTTGTTTTTCTCTTCTTTTTTTTTCAGAGGACTGCACAATGGACAAATGCTACAAATACCCGTGTCAGCATGAAGGGAAATGTTTACCATCCGATCAAGGTGCAATTTGCCTCTGTCCGATGGGATTTGTCGGAGACCTCTGTGAACTGAGACTAGACTTGCAAGTAAATATACAAAACCGCTGATTCTTCTTGGGCATTCAGGGGTTGTTCTACACTTCTGCATGAATGTTAACCAATCGCCAACATGCTTATGTGTTGTCATCATTAAGATTTTTTAAAAGAAGAATGCGCACGTTGGGTGAAGAGGGCAAGCATGCAGAAGGGTACAAGGGTGTATGAAACAATGTAGAAGCTGAAGCCATTACTACAATTATAAAAGTAAGTACGTATAAAATATTTTCAAATTTGCAGGTGCCCTCATTTAACGGATCGTCTTACTTGCGATATGCACCCCTGGGGGACAGCGCTCTTATTTGGCTTGAACTTCAGGTTTGCAATTAATTGATGTGCTAATTACTTGTTTGGGAAGTTCTTTTCACATTTGTGCTTTCTGTCTATCTCTCTTTCTTTTGAATATCTGAAGGTTATAATTAAGCCACTGCAAGGGAACGGTATTATCTTATACACTGGACATGAACACCATGGAGACTTTATAGCGCTGTCCTTAGATATGGGTTTTGTGGAGTTTTCATTTGACCTAGGAAGCGGTCCAGCGTTAGTAAGGTATGAATAGTTTTTCATTGGTTCGTTACATTAAATAGGTATTATACTGTCAAATGTTTATGTATATTTAAATATGTACACAAAAAGTTAAAAAAAAACAAAGCTAAAGATAAAATTTTATAACGGATGGGCCATCTGCTGGTTTCTTTCTAAATTACAATATACATACGGGTATGTCATTTTGACACTGACAGATCTTTCGCGCTCAAAAAATTTACAGAAATACAGAACGAAATGAATCGATTTATGCTTGAACAACGTTGGGGAATATTGAAAAGTTATTTCCAAAGTGAGTGAAGTACTAGTGTTGAAAAGAAATTTCGGTCGAAATAATGCACCAACCGTGCCTGCTGTACGGTCAATGGAAAATAATAACCGATTTTATTTGCCCAGAAACTGAGGAAATGAACTTGGCCATACAAGCCGCCCAACAATCGAGCAAAAGCGCACTATGCAATAAGATAGCGACTTACCTTGAAAATCTCTCCGCTGAAAGAGAATCAAATTATTCACTTTGGAAAGCGCTAAAAGGCATCGGGAAACCTCAAATTCAAGCACCACCAATTCGGAAAAACGATGGAAACTGGGCCAAGAGCGACAAAGAAAAGGCAGAACTTTTTGCTTTGCACTTAGAAGAAACTTTTAAGCTATTCGACGGCCCTTTGATAACGCCCGACTCCTCAGTCACGACATCTGACAACTTTAAAGTAAAAAAAAGTTGCATTGTAATGACGAAAAAAGCACCAGGATACGACTTGATAACGGTGCAGGTTGTCAAGGAATTGCCGAATAAAGCTCTTATCAAACTGCTATATTTGATTAACGCTTCGTTTAGATTGATCTACGTTCCGAGTCAATGGAAAGTCGCCGAGATTATAATGGTCCCGAAACTAGGCAATCCTCTGAATGAGAAGGAACCATACCGGCCAGTTATCTCTAAAGTACAATATTTGAAAAACTACATTCAAAACGACTACAACCCGTAATCGATGAAAGACGTCTCATTCCTGACCATCAGTTTGGATTTAGAATCAAACATTCTACAATCGACTAAGTCCACAAAATAACTGACGTGATTGAGAAAGCTCTCGAAGAAAAAAATATTTGTTGTGGTGTATTCCTTGACGTCTCACAAGCATTCGATAAGGTTTGGCACGAAGGCTTGGAGTATAAATTGCAACTACTTCAGCCACGGAAACGCGTTTTCATCTTACCATCGTACCTCACCGAAAGATAACGAAAGACACGAAAATGATTACTCTGACTTCAAGGAGATTGCGGCCGGAGTCCCATAAGAAAGTGTCCTTAGCCCGCCGGAAAGAAACTGCGTCGTCGCCACTTTTGCGGTGTGGACGTATGGTCTACAACTATGGGGTTGTACCAGGAAAAGCAATAGAAACATCCTACAAACTTTTGAAAATAAAGTACTTAGCAGTGGCGTGGGGTGAAATTTCAAGAAAAAATTTTAAGTAAAATGTTTTATTCAAGACTTACCATTTTGGTGCTTATTCGAAACACAGACTTAAGATATGCAATCTAAGCCACCTTTGTTATACTTTAAGTCATTGGAATTTACGTAGACAATAAGCTCATCGCATAAAAAAAGTGGCTTCAAAAGAAGCCGTTCTGGGCAGAATAATCTATATAAGTTATTGATAACTCGGAGCGTTGTTAAATATAAAAAATTTAGCAATTACAATTATGTACTACCTATTTGTACTCTAAAGCTATCCTACGATTTTTTTTTACGAATTCTGCTAAAACTCTTTCATAAAAATTTGAGTTATTTTTAATTTTTACAAGAAGGTGCTTTTCGATAGATAAAAGTGCCAGGTCTGAGAGTCTTTCTTCTTTTTCGGAATTTCTTAAGTAAGTGTGGACTCTTTTTAAAGTCGAAAAAGATCTTTCGACAGAGGCCACAGTCAAAGGCAGGGTTTCACACAATGTTAGAGTTTGAGAAAAAGTATCTATAAGCATTTCCGTATTAAAATGCTTATAAAGTTGAAAAACATCAAGCTTGTTAAGTGAAGGGGTAGTGTATAAAACTTTGAGTTCATTTTTTAATGTAGTAAAATTAAAAATGCCAGGAAATAGGGTAATTAAAGAAGATATTTTGTCATCCGGCATTGAATTAGAAAAATATTCATATTTTGATTTGTTTAATAAATCAAAGAAAATATATGAACTAAATGAACTACACCTATTCTTAATCTGACTTGTAACATTATCTATAATTGCTACAAAAATTCGGCTATAATTTGTTTTTGAATCAATATTAAGTAGTCGACGTTTGCGTGGTGGTTCTGCGCAGTCACTTACGCTCTCATAGATTGAGTCAAATGAGTTTAAAAATTCAGAACGAATCCATGACTCAAAACCCTCGATCTCTTGCTTCGCAAGCTCTATGTCAGTTTGTTTATTTTGAACTAAACTAAAAAGAATATCTGATTTTGCAAATATGACCGAAGTAACATGCAACAAAAAACTGAATTCTTTGTCCTGCAGTTTGTACAACAAACTTTCGGACATAACCAGAGTATCGTTATCCCATTCTCCTGGTTCACATAAAATCTGTTCAAAAGGTTTTATAATATCTTCTCTGCAATTGAATAAGACGTTCACTATACGTGAATGATATTGCCATCGAGTCTCTGATACCCCGGGCATTCGTCGATCAGCAATTGTCTTTAGCAGATTGGTTCTTTTAGATGATTTATTAAAAAACCTAATGATACTACTAACAAAGCCAAAGAATAATTTCAACTAAGGAATGCTTTCTAACGATTTAGATACCACTAGATTCAGAACATGGGCATAACAGGGAATAAAAATAGCCATTGGGCATATATTCCGGATTCTTATTTGGACTCCACCATGGCCACCGGACATTACGGCCGCACCATCGTAAGACTGACCTATTAACTTTTCTTTGCAGTTAAAATTATCTAAGACATTTATAATTTTAGCGTACAAATTAACCGTGTAAGAGCTGTTCTCTGTGGCTCACATTTGGTGTTTCATTGACCATCACAGATACAAATGTTGAATGTCATTGGAGAGGCCGGAAAAAATGGAGTTTTGGGAACTTGAATTTTGTTCTAAATGCGAATCCATTAAATGGTCGCACTTAGCCAAGTATGAAAGGGTTTCAATATAATTACCGCGATTATCTGATCCAGATTTTTCGTCGTGACCACGGAATGCCAGCTCTTATTTTCCTAGAAGAAGTACAGTGTCTATGAAACGCTTAATTAAATCGCGATTGCGATCAACTTTTCTATTATGAGCCTCGTAAGAATTCCCTAAAGAAGTTTCATGCAAATGCAAGCAGCTGCGTATATGCTTTTCCATTTGAATATGTTTTTTGGAAGAATTAATAAAATTGTTTATATCAAAGAAACCTGTGTGACTCCAATCACTAGGAGAATTAGAAAAAAGAAGACAAGGAAAACAAAACATTATATTTATTGTAATTTGCAACTGCCAGTCAGCTATGCTTTCTTTTTGTAAAAAGGCTCACGAAAATCTTTCTGATACCCATCCTTTCGCGTATAATCAATTTTCATGGATGGTGTCGAGCGACCTAGTTCTATAACTTTGATTTTTTTTTGCAAAAAAGAAAGTTTACTGATCTCGTGGGTTTTTTTTTAGAAGAAAATCAGTTAAACAACACTCAAAATTAACTAGAGACATCTTGTCTAAGAATAGTAAGAATGTTTAATGGGGCACCTCTTGAGTAGATTTATAATTACTTACTTGGTATATAGCTAATATAATTTAATAATTTATAGCTTATAATAATTTAATAATTTAAAACACTAACTTAACTACCAATATGTAATTGCTAAATTTTTTAAATTTTCTAATAATTAGCACTCACAAAAATCACAAAAATTTGCATCCAAATTTTCAATAACCTCAAACCTCAAACGTTCGAACCACTACATCACCCATTAACTCGATTTTCGTCGGTTTATTTTGTTGCCTACAATAAAAAAAAAAAACTCCCTCGAACTAAAACCTTTCTCCTCCATCAATGTTCATCCACAAAAGCCGAGAAATCGGGGGTTATTTTCCTCATAAACGAATGTATGTTAGACAAAGAAATCGCAAATAAACTTCTACTATATGCCAGAAAGGGATAGAGTTGAAAGTTCGTACTGTGAAGAAATGAATGCATAAGCCGGAAAATGAACGGCTTCTGAAAAAAATTCATTGCATGCTCTCTCGCTAGAGGAGTTCATACTTGTCTCGCCTATGTGTGCGAGTTTGTGTATGAGCAAAAATGATGACCCGAAGTGGTCGCAGCATTTCATCTTACAGAATGTATAAAGTTATGAAAAATGGTTTGATGAACAAATAATTGAATGTGATGGTTGGCAAGTGGCAAAATAAAAATTTTTGATATTTGAAAAGGGAAGCCGGAAGGAATCGGCTTGTATGGACGCCACGCCACTGGTACTTAGAACGGTTAGCGCACCGTGGTACGTATGTAATGAAGATATTCATCGGGAACCGTACCGTGATTCAACTACATGACGCGAACAATTCAATTTGTCGTCTGCAAATGGATTTTAAGCTGCCTAAAGTGCTACATTGTTTTTAATTACAGACAAACATCTTTTCCAAGAATCATGAGTCTCGTGAGCGAAAATAAAACTGCTGGATAAGCGTCGACTTAGTTGTAGTATTAATCTTGAAGAGAAGTGTTTTTTTATTGAGTAAAAATCTCACACTACCATAAGCACGCGCGGCCTTTAAAAGATTTTTCACCTGCTCTCGGTAAAAAAAAAAACTAAGTTCTATAATCGTGTAATCAGTCATTTTGGTGATGTTGCCTGGCCTCCGCGGAGCTGCGTTTTGTCGCTGTTGATATTTCTTTTGGTGAGGTGCCGTTAAAAATCGATATTATGCTGATAATCCAGAAACGATTCAGACTCTTAAGCACAATATTGATCAAGCTATTCGTGAAATAGAGCCCCGAACCATTGAAAGTATACTGCAAAAATGGGTTGACAGGATGAGCTACTACCAAATGAAATTATTTTCCGTAAATAATCAGAAACTGTACTCTCTTCAATGAAAAAAAAAATTAAAAATATTAAATGCACTTTTTTTTATAGCAATTTTAAAAAGAAACAAATAGGTGGCCCACCTTTTATTTTAGTTGTGGTAGATGGCATACCAAATTTTTGGACAAATAATCGTATAACTGTACTTTTGAACATTTTTTATTTTTCGGGTAAAACTTAAACGATTTTGCTGAAAATCAACACTTTAGCATTATGTGGCATATGCAAAGACATGGCGTACCCCGTATTAGAAAACGTGTTTAGACTGCCGATAGCTGTAGCATTTGTATGGTCTATCGTTATCGCTATCGCGCAGGTGTGTACCAGCCACAGTCTATTGAGGTCGTCAAGCAGTTCAAATACTTTGCTTTTCTCATCTCATGCAATCTCTATGTTAAATAGAAATGTTTGTCAGCAAAAAATTAAAATATCCTAAAATACCCAAAAATTTCACTGAATACCCCATATAACACTAAATACCCTGACATATTCTAAAATATACTATAATGTAGCATAACAAAGACAAAATATCTCATTTAACAATAAATACCCCAACATATCCTAAAATATCCCATTTAGCACTAAATATCCTGCATATTACAGGGCATTTCAATTTACATAAATGTAACCAACTTCAGACTGATGTATCTTTGGGATATCAAATCGAAATGTCAAACATTCTCAGCATTTATTTGTCATTCAAAATATAAAATATATGTAGTAAACAACACCAACCGCCACTATGGACTTGCAAACGAAACGTGATTCAGTGATCGAACTTTATTTGGAAAAGAAATCGACTTCGGCGATAGCTGAGTTGCGGTATCTAAACGTGAATTGTATCTTCGTCTACCCGATAATAAAACGATATCAGGATACCGGCGCAGTAAATAAAAAATATTGTGGTGGCCGTCGAGCTATTGCAACATCAGCTGCGAACGTGAAGAATGTGAGAAGCAAATTGGTGCGAAATCCACACCGCAGCGGAAACGTGATGTCAAAAGAGGTTGGTGTGTCTGTCGCAAGCAACATTTTACGGAATAAGCTGATGATCAAGCCTTTCAAAATACAAAATATTGAAGACAGTAAGGTTGCTTAGAAAGCAATGCGGCTCCAAAGACCGAAGGCGTTGAAACAGCGGCGCGTTCACGGCGACTTGAAAAATTGCGTGTTCACTGATGAGGAGGTGTTCACTGTGCTGTGAGTTTGGTTGACTGAATGCTCTGCTATAAATTTGGATTAATTGCGGACATTTCGTCGTCAAAAACCAGCGTCTGTGATGGTTTGAGCCGGAGTAACCGAGAATGGACGCACTCCGCTCATTTTTGTGCCGGCGCGAGTGAAAATTAACGCCGGAGTTTATCAAGATGTTGTATTGGAAGGTTGTGGAAAATCATGACAGCCACACATTAAAAAAAAAAAAACCGCTGGATTTTTTAGCAGGCTCTGCACCTGGTCACAAAGCCTGACCTCATTTCGACGGAAGATTGGTCTTCGTCCCCGCTTGACCTCAATCCGATGGACTTCGTCGTATGGGGCATTTTGGAGAGCAAGGTCAGCAACAAAAAATACAAAAGCGTTGAAACCTTGAAACGTCCACTAGTCCGCGAATGGAACAAAATTCCACAGAGTGTCATTATGCAATGCGTTCGCCGACAGATTGGACACTGTAATCCTTTACCCACTTTAAAAAGAAAGAAAGTTACACTTCAATTGAAATACCCTGTATAAAATGTCTTAAAATACCACTAAATTTCTGAAAATACCACCAAATATCCCACATAACACAAAATAACCCAACATATCCTAAAATATCTCCAAATACCACCAAATATCACATCAAATCAGCTCTTACCTGATTGCTTATAGATGGTTTATTTTTGCCACTAAATTATTACATTTCGTAGGTATGTACCCATGCCTAATCATTACAAAAAGTAAAAAGGAGCCAAGTTCTCTGGTATAAAAATCGTGTAACAATTCAGCCAAGGAAAGGAGTGAGATATTTTATATCTGTGCCAACACTTGGCAAAAGTCTATTTATGTGCGTAAATATATAAATAAATGTTATGCCTGTAACAAATTAATTAATAGTAAACTTCAAACTGCATAGCTACAGAGAAATAGTTCTAAACCACTACAAAGTAAATTCCTATACCTACTACAATTATTTCATGGACATGAATAGCCCTTTCATATATTTAGTTTCGTCCTTATGCAATTGCCACACTGCCATCTTTTCCATAAATTTAAATGAAAAGAAGCTTTGCTGTGGTACTGCTTCTGGGTGAGCAAATTTTAATGTTCTTAGCCTGTTTTACGGTTCGGTCAGAACACCCTTAAATATAACGTATGCATCGGTACTTCCAAATGCTGCACTTACTCGTATGAATGTTGCAGCACTGACTAAGATTTTAACTTAGGGACAAATGCAGTCTAGTGTTATTGCTGATTGCATCTCGTCATGGAAACCTTGTAATTATGAATTCTTATAAATTAATAAATTACTGAATTACATATGTCTGTACATAGCTAGTTACGTTTTCAAGGATGAAATATATAATTTAACATCACACAGTATAAAATAAAAAGAACGATACTAATGCATTGTTGAATTTTATTTGTTAAAAGGAGTGACTACCCCATAACCACTGGACAGTGGCATACAATTAAAGTATCAAGAACTGCAAGATTGGCTGTGCTAAGGGTAAGTAGAAAACCGTAATTTTCTTTTTTTCTAAAACGAGGCTTCGTTTATGGCATAATCATTGGTTCAATCGATAACGAATCCTTTCATCTTTCAGGTAGACCAACTTCCAGAAGTAATGACCATATCGTCTAATGGCTTCTGGCACTTATCCTTACCACATAGTCTCTATCTAGGTGGTATACCTCACTCTGATCTTCTACCTACCATCATCAGACACAAAGGATACTTTACCGGATGCATTCAAAAGGTTTGTACACATTGTATTGTCTTATGCACATTTGATTTAATGTAAACAGTGGTAGTCTATTTAATATGCATGTACGAGTACATATGAGCTGGACAAACATGCGTATGCATACAATAAACATTGGAAAACCTATGTTTGTTCAAGTTAAGAAACGATTAAGGTAGAAAATTCATTCAAAAACTCAACGAACCATTAGCAGCTAATCTCCCTATTTCGAAACATTGGGTTTTGCGATTTTAAGGGAAAGCTCCTATAGGTGGGATGTATATAAGTTCTTCGGATTTCTTAGCATCCTAACGACTTTCGTTTGAAATCCACCATGTTACCTCTCGTGAATGTTTAACAAACGTCCGAGAGTACAATATTAGTTGTGATGAAAAGCTTCTCGTTTCACCATCTGAATTCAGCAATAAGACTGTAGGTCCCTTCCAATTGATTGGATGTAAAAAGCTAAACCTAGCCTTCTTTTTTTTCTTCTTCTTACGGCGAAATTATGATCCGGAGTAGAAGGGTCACAACCCTCCCATTTTACTGCATCCCTACTGGGGTCATCCTGTGGGGTTTGCCGGTTTGACCTCAGGAAGGCTTCCCGGTTTCGGATCACTTCGGCACTGAGGCCAATCAAATGCTGGTGTTTTTGCATTTGTGTGATCCAGTTGTCTTTTGGTCTGCCTTTATTGCGCGATTGTGTAGGAACGTTGACTGATATTGCCTTTTTGACGGGGTTTGAAGGATCTCTCCTTTGAACATGACAGTACCAACTGAGCCGGTCGTGCTCTATCTTGCTTGTGATGGGTTCATTTACATGAAGGCTTCCTCGCATTTTTGAACTTCTTATCCTATCAAGCTTTGTTACTACTGCTCTCATGCAAAGCATCTTCACCTCAGCTGCCGTTAATTTGCCCTCATACTTTTTGTACATTGTCCAACATTGTGAACCGTATGTGAGCGCGTAACTGCAGTGTAGATCCCAGATATTTGAACTTTTCGCGCTTGGGAAGCACTTTTCCATTTAAGTAAATGTGTGGAATAGGCCGGTGTGGATGAGAGAATGGGCAGCTCAGATACTCTGTCTTTTTTGAACTAATACGTTACCCATTTTCCTCCAAAACATCCACCCATAAATCAAGTGCTCGTTGCAGGGCCATTTGATCTACGCTTATGATAGCTCCATCATCAGCAAAGAATAACTGATGCACTTTGGGGTCCGTCACTTTTCCTTCAAGCAGATAATCAAGAACTGCAATAAATAGTAAAGGACTGAGGACGCTTCCCTGGTGTACACCGACTTTGATTGGTAACTCTTCGGTGACTCCTGCGGGACATCTTACTCTTGTCCTTGCTCCCTCATACATGTCCATGATCATGCGCACGTAGGTTTCTGGAACTCCTCGTTGTCCTAGCACCACCCATAAGAGATCTCTTGGTTGCCTATCAATGGCTTTTTCAAAATCAACCAACAGCATACGAGTATGCAAGTCCTTTAAGGAATCATAATGTTTTTCCATTATGATTCTTATACTTTGGATTGCTTCTGTTGTTGATTTACCCGAGACAAACCCGCACTGGTCATCAGATAGCCGTATTATTTTCCGCAGTCGGTCATCTAATACCCGCTCAACTATCTTCATGGTGTATGACATCAGCTTGACAGAACGGTAGTTATCGCAGTTTCGCGTATCAGAAGGGCGCTACGCGAAACTTGGTGCAAAGGATTAGGCATTGGATCACCGCTCATAAATTTGGAGATAAGAATCATGAGCCATCTGGACCCGATGTCTCCCATCTTTTTCCAGAACTCGGAGGGTAGGATCGCCTATAAATCTATTTGCACTTCATTTATACGATACCAGAAAAAAAGTTAAGTCTAACATTTTCAGGATTTTCTATAAACATGGCCGTAGACAAGGGGGTTTGGGGGGTCGAAACACTCCTCCCAAAAATTCGAAGAACATTCTCAAAATCAAAGCTGTCACGGACATAAGATTTAAAAGAAAAAAAAACGTTGATCAAAGTAAAAGCATTATTCATCACTTCTGACTGGTTTTTCTATGAAGCAAATACAGATACTACTCCTCCTAAACAACCGGATGACACCGATTCGTCTGTGGTAATCAGCCAACAGTGAAGAATAAGAACAATCAAGAGATCTACATTTATTTTCCATACTTGCCATATATATTAAACACGTATCCAATACGATCGTAATATAACTACCCTTGTGTTTCCTGCGGAGTGGAAAAAAGCCAAAATTATTTTAGACTTCTCAAAGGCTTTCAATACAGTTAATTTCCTAGTATGCAAAAAAAAATAAAAAATATGTTTGACTCAATCAATCAAACAAACTTATCTACCTTAATGACCGATCTTCAGGAGTTTTAGGTGTCAAAAATGGAGTCCCACAAGGATCAATTTTTGGTTTAGTTCACTTTTAGCTTTTTCTTGACAAGCTATCCGATATCAAAAACAGTTATTCGATCAGATTTGGAAAATGTTTCGCACACTTTTTTTTAAGAATTTGTGGGGTGTCTTATCATTTTGTCCCGGAGTGTAGATGCGTCTGTAACAGCCAGGTAGCCATGGATACTTGCATTCTCTCTCCTTGTGCATTTAAAGTACTTCTTTGTTTGAAACTATCATAAAAAAATCTCCAATTATCTGACGACAATGAGTTTTCCCACGATTTTAATTTTTTTTTATTAACATTTTAAACATACAAAGGAAACCTAAACATATTTCGAACATAGATAAATACTTACAGCAACAAAAAACAAAATTGAATTTAACGATTAACCCCGATTAACATAAAAATAGTGACGCTTTTAGATAAACTTACATTTTGGCTATTATTTATAAAAGCAAAACTAAAAAAAGGTTCGGTACACTAATATTTGGTGGAACTTCCTTTATTAGTTATAACTGCCCTACATCGTCGTGGCATGGAATCAACAAGGCGCCTGCAGCGGTCAGGTGGTATGCCATAACATTACATCCCGAACAACTTCCCACAATTGGTTGTTATTTGTAGGTTTTTTGTTGAAAACAGCAGTTTTTATATCGACCCAAAAATTTCCGATGGGATTCAAGTCTGGAGATTGAGCTGATCGTTCCCAAAACTGAATCCCATTGTCGTGAAATTAACTTTTTGCTCTACTACTGATATGTTTAGGGTCGTTTTAAATGTATTTTCCACTCCGCAAATGGCAACATTATATTTTGAACGATACACACATGTCCATTGTACCGTCGATTCGATATATGGGGCCGGTACATTAGTATGAAAAACAGCCACATATCATTATTTTCGAGCCTCCATTTTTCACCTTTTTTATGGTACCTTCTGATCAAAAAGTACCCGGAATTCTTCAGTAAAACGAAAACGGTTCAATTATTCATCGATATTAATTTTTTCCCTTCTCCAATCTTAAAGAAACTTTTCATATCCCGATTTTGGAAACGCCTTCAGCTCCTCTGTGAATTCTCCTTTATCACCAACCATTTATCATCTCAACCATCTCAAAATGCTTTCCGCGAAGTGGTAACTTGAGTCGTGGGAATAGAAAAATGTCACAAGGATCCATGAATACCGAGCTTGCGGAACGGTATGAACGTTGTTTTGATCAAATAGTTACGTACAAGATGAGATGTGTGAGCCGATGCGTTGTCGTGGTTAAGAAACCACGATTTGTTTCTCCACAATTCTGGCCTCTTGTGACGAAAATTTTCCCTCAAACGCTTTAATACGCTCATGTAATACTCCTTATTTACTGTCTGGTCTGGTGGAAGAAATTCGGAATGGACCACACCACAGCAAACGGTCAACAAAGCATTGATTTTGGATCGACTCGCGCCAGTCCTATGATTATTGGTTAGTTTTGATGTCATATTCATAGACCCATGTCTCGTCACCGATAATGATGCCATCGATAACATTTTAGCCCAAAAAAAAAAAAACATTTCTATAGCGACATCATTGCGATGCTGTTTCTGCAACAAATTTAGCAAATTCGTAGAACACAACAAACACTGACTTGTTTACAATGCACAAACTCCCGACAAATGGCGCTCAAACAGATATTTGACCACCAGATGACAGATGTACCAACCTAAAAAAAAAAAAAACCTTTTTGACAATATCTCAAGCGCAGTTTGTTTGAATGGGAAATTCCGGGTACTTTTTGATCAGAAGGTATGTCTAGGTAGGTATTCGGTTTTAGGGGGACGCATGACATACTGCCGAGATCCAAGACTTGTCAGCCCACAAAATATTTGCCCATTTGGAAACTGGCCAATTTTCCTTTTCGCTACTCTTTTTTTCCGTTTTCTGTTTAAAATTGATCGCATTGAATATTTTTGGAGCTGAGCACAAAAGTTGTATTTCCCTGTATGACTTGCCTTCATTACGCATTTGGATAATCAGTTTTCTTTCCTCAATGGTGCAATGACTATAACAAATAACTCACTACTAATTGAAAGGAAATGGCAGCGCAACTAATTTGAAAGTTCAAAATTTACCGTTGCCTTTCGTTTGACAGTTGATATTGCTTGCTTTGAAGGCACTCATTTCAATGGGTGACTTCAGGTACGACCGCAAGAAAAATTGAAAAATGATTTTTTGCGGTGCTACTATTTTTCTGTTTGCAGCTGTGTGTACATACATACTTATTATTTTGTAGATTAAGGGCGACAACAAGTCATGAGAACAAGATGCTAGTCGCACCACAATGTCTGGATTACAGATTGTTCAAAAAAAGGAAACATTTTCCCTTACGCATCGACCCCTGATTTCCTTTTTTCGTTTACTTATACATACATATGTATGCATTTAAGTTTTCATGCTTAAGGCAATCGATATCTATGCCATAATATTAATTCAATCGTATTTCTCTTGTGCAGGTCAAGATAAATAGCAGATCTATGTCAATCGTTGGAGAAGCACTCGGCGGCACAAACGTAGACAACTGTCCGCATGCCTGTAATGCTCAACCATGCGGCCAACTAGCAGAATGTGTTCCACTTTTGGACAACTATGAATGCCGATGCGGACAATTTAATCCAGAGTGCAATAAGACAACCAACTTTCCACCTCAGCAATCATCAGGCATCAATTATAATTCAAAGACTACTAGCACAATGGCAGCACATACCTTTATCCCGCCAACTCGAAATAATCAACAGCACCACCAACACAGCAAGCCCTATTCTAAACACAATAAAAGTCATTACCCACAACGTCAATCAACACAATTTTCTAACGTAAATTCACTAGAAAATCCATCGCACAATTACAAGTCTAAAAGGAACCGGAAGACCCCCAAACCAACAACTGCCAGCAAACCACTCGGCAATAGAGCAAAATGGAGTGAACACATAACACCGGAAATGTTCTATTTCGAAACCGAATCGAAGGACTCAGCAGCCGCCGCCGACCTGTATGTTGACGATACCCCCATTAGCCATGATTTCCATTTCCCTGACAGTCCTTATGCAGAAGCACCTCAGAAGAAGGATTTCCAGTTCGATGAAAACAATTTACAACTAGATATGTCGGTTATACACTTTCAACCAGGAGAGCATATACCATCGGCAAAAGAATACCCACAAGTACTCCAACCCAACGTTGCTGGTGCGAAACCTCTCAAACACTTGAGCAAAAAACATCAAAGGACTCGGTACAAAAGTGACTTCGGAGAGGTGAACGAGAAGGGTCAGCACGAAGATAATAAGCAGAACTCGGGAATATTTGATGCAGATTCAAATGTGCTCGAGAATGTGTCCGCAACAGGCAGACCCAGAAAAAGGTTACACAAAAGGCCGTCTCATCGGTGGAAGTATCATAAAAAACACAACAATTATTATAATGAAAGGAGGCCTGTACACGAGCCTCCGCCGACCAAGAGTCAAAGTGACGATGGGATCGTTATTGGCGACTCTCTAGCCATAGCTGAAGGGGATTATCATACAAAGGAACTTTTCCAGGACATGAAACGCATAATGAAAAACAGCGACGATGGTCTCTCGACGATGTCGACCGAAACATTAGAGTCAGAAACAGGCGCAAATTATGAATCAGTCCCTGAACAGGAGCCGGTTATTAGAAAAAGTTTAGGGGCATGCTTCACAGGCACTGATAGCTACTTTCACTACAATGACGCCGAGACTATGAGTCAAATTATCAGCTATAAAATTGATTTGAATCTGCGAATCAAAACACACTCGAGGAATGGGGTTATCCTGTGGTCGGGCCGGCAGAGTGCTCTCGACACTGATGATTACCTGTCGCTGGGCATTGAAAACGGGTAAGTTTGCAATCGGCTTTACATTACTCATTTTCTCATCGGTCCTTTGGTCCTTTCAGGTATCTACATTTGCGATATAATTTGGGATCGGGCGAGGCCAATGTCCAGTTCAATGCAACCAAAGTCAGCGACGGGCTTTGGCACAGGGTGCGGGCAATCAGGTGGGAGAGGTGTTTAATTCGGTGTGCTTAGACGTGCATTGTTATGTATTCTGTTTATTTGTTTGTCCACAGGAATTCTCAAGAGGGCTTCTTGGAGGTGGACGGCCGGAAGTCCGTTGTGCAGAGGTCGCCAGGAAAGTTAAGACAGTTGAATACGGATACCGGACTCTTTGTTGGTAAGTTTGTTTGTTAGGGTACATCAGCTACTCATACCTATCCATTTTCTAAAGGGTTATGTGTAGTGAAGTTGAAAATGGGGGTGGAGAAAATAATCTATAGCTTGTGTCACACCTGCAAAATAAACATTGGGGTGGAGACTCGCCCGTGGTGGCATTGATAGAATACCATCGATTTTGAATTGACATAGGGAGGAAATAATTTATTTTACATTTCCGTTTGGCTGCTTTGCCTTTCATCGAGGAAGAGGAAAGCGGTTCATGTAATATCCTTTCAATAATTCAGTATTTAAATTTTTAGAGCAAATTCATGTGGAGTTTAGACTCCACATGGATTTTATTTCATGAACTTATTTTTTTTATCGGTTATATGAAAACGTTTACAAGTAACAGTTTCGCAGGTAGCCATTTTACGATGTTTGTTTGGAGAATGAAGTTGTAACCAGAGCCGTATTATGGTCTTCACGGGCCTTAGGCAAGCTCAATTTTGGGGGCCCCTATAAAAAAAATTGTATATTATAGTAGAAGGGAATATGTGGTGATAGAACAACTGAGAAATTACATTTTAGGTCGATTCCTAGCGTGAGCTTGCTACTACTTAAATCAAAAATGCTAGGTACATATGTACGAGTGTGGGTCAATAAGTCCCTGAAAAATGAAATAAGGAACACTCTTTTCGGTATCCTTTTAGCTCTATACACTTCATTCAACGTTTCTCCAATTTTGTGCTGCGCTCCAAATAATAAGATTTCTCGAGCCCCTCGAAATAAGCGTTTGTTTCAGCGATGACCTCTTCATTCGACCCAAATCTCTTACCCCCGAGCCATTTCTTCATGTTTGGAAACAAGAAATAGTCGCAGAGGGCTAAATCTGGGGAATATGCAGGATGAGGGAGGAGTTCGTAGCCTAACTCATGCAATTTTGCCATTACGACTGCGGACTTGTGCGCCGGTGCGTTGTCCTGGTGAAAAAGAACTTTTTTCTTCGCCAAATGCGGCCGTTTTTGCTTCAAATCGACTTGAAATCGATCCAGCAGCTCTGCGTAATACTCGTATGCGCCGGTGATCGTTTTACCCTTTTCAAGGTAATCAATGTGAATAACACCGAGCGCATCCCAAAAAACTGTCGCCAAGACCTTGTTTGCTGACAAACCCGCCTTGACCTTCTTCGGCTTCGATTCACCAGGAGAAGTCCATTGTTTTGACTATTCCTTGGTTTCTGGTGTGTTGTGGTTAATCCAGGTTTCATCCATGGTTACGAAACGGCGCAAAAACTCAGCCGAATTTTTCTGGAACATCGCCAAACACACCTTTGAAGTTGTCAAACGAATGCGTTTGTTGTCAATTGTGAGCAAACGCGGCACCCATCTTGCGGAAAGTTTTTTCATGTCCAAATATTTATGTAAAATCGAAATCACTGTGCCATGTGATAAGCCTGTGGCCTCTTCAAGCTAGCGCACTTTCACTCACCTATCGTCCATTATCAAACCATGGATTTTGTCGATCATTTCCGATGTGGTGACCTCAATTGGGCGACCAGAACGTTCGGCGTCACTTGTGCTTGAACGACCGCACCGAAATTGAGTAAACCAGTGGTGAATGGTTCCAATCGATGGTGAAGAGTCCCCATACTATTTGTCAAGCTTTTGTTTGGTTTGCGTGATAGTTTTTTCTCGCAAAAAATAGTGTTTAATGAGCACTCGAAATTCACTTTTTTCCATTTTAACGAAAAAGCTAATAAGCGTCTATATAAAATGGCTGCCACAACAAAACTATTTGACAGATCTGTCTGAAAATTTGGCTGCGTTCTTTTGAAAGATGATTCTTGACAAACAAAAACTAAATTTAAGGTGACGGCACAATTTGTGTTACTTTTCAGGGACTTATTGATCCATCCTCGTATGTACATCATTTGTCTTACGTAGCATTCTGGTCAGAGGTGGACAAAGCGAAATATTAGCACCAACCTTAGATGGCAACGATGCATAAGAAGTATGTCGGTGACATCACGACATGTCTTCAGAGTCTACAAGTTTAACAATTTTAGCCTGTCCGGATAGTTTGGTAAGATGATAGTATCATGCAAAAATTTGTGCAAACCGGGTCTGTAGGAGATGTGAAAACACCAGTGCATCCTCGTATAGCTCGTACTGCAGAAAATATTGCTGCTGTTCGCGATAGTGTGGCTGAAGAGCCGTCCACCTCAACTCGTCGTCGTGCCCAACAATTGCACCTCTCACGCTCGTCGTTGATGAACATTATGCATAAAGATTTGCATTTACGCACTTACAAGGTGCAATTGACTCAAGAACTAAAGCCTCTTGACCATTTCAAGCGTCGTCAATGGTCACAATGGTGGCAAGAAATGGCAACAGTGGATGATCAATTTTCAAAGAAAATCATCTTCAGTGATGAGGCACATTTTCACCTCAGTGGATCCGTCAATAAGCAGAATTGCCGCATTTGAGCGAATGATAATCCAAGAGTGATTGTCGAGAAACCAATGCACCCACAAAGAGTGACTGTTTGGTGCTGGCGGCATCATCGGGCCGTATTTTTTCCAAAATGAGGCCGGTCAGGCAGTTACTGTGAATGGTGTTCGCTATCGTGAGATGATAACGAACTTTTTATGGCCCGAATTGGAAGATATGGATGTGGATCATGTGATTTGACACCGTTGGACTTCTTTCTTTGGGGTTATTTGAAAGAAAATGTGTACGTCGATAAGCCAGCAACAATTCAAGAGCTAAAGGATGAGATAATTCGGCACATTAACGGCATAGAACCTCAATTATGCCTCAGCGTCATCGAAAATTTGGACCATCGGATGGAGGTGTGCCGCCGAGGTCGCGGCGGCCATTTGGCCGATATTTTGTTCCATACATAATTGAACCATACCAATATTATCATAATAAAAAGAAATGACAGTAATTTCCTAAATAATTTGTGTTTTATTCAAAATCAACATCGGCCCTTAAAACTTAACCACCCTTTATGTGGTCAAATTTTCGAAGCCCATAAAGCCAACTCAAGTTTTCTAAAGGACGATGCATCGGGATTACTAAATACTGCGGAACCATAATTTATAATAGGCATAGAAAGAGATCTAACAAGTTTAAGCTTAATGTGTAGATAGAGAAGTAATGTAAAGTTGACATAGGCCACAGTAAATTTGTTTAACTACATGGTTTATATGAGATTCATAGAAGAGTGTGGTAAATGCCAAGATTATTAACTTCATAAACATATGGTATATTCTTACCCATTAGACTTAGAGTTGGTAAGGAATTTTTATCTACACAGCTATTATATATAATGAGAGTTTGGGTTAAAACAAAGTTTGTTCTTGTCAGCCCATTTACCTATACACTCTAAGGCTTCATTAAGTCTTGCTACATAATCTTCAACCAGGTCTGTTGGTCTAGATATATACAGTTGGGCGCCATCAGCATATAAGTGCATGGAAGCACTAATTCGTGCACAAGGTAGATCGTTTATGAAGTGGGGAAAAAGTAGCGTTCCTAAGATCGACCCCGGTGGAACCCCAGAAAGCACTGCCATAGACCGAAAAATTCCTGAAGATGTTGAAATCTGTTAGTTAAGTAGCTGGAGATCAACAACACAGCATTTTGACTGAAATTGTATTGTCCCTTTAATTTTTTTAGCAACAGGAAGTGATTCACACTATCAAGATTATTATTATCATATTCATGTCTTATGTCATCCAGTATTTTAACAATGGCAGTGGTTCAGCTGTGCTTTGGCATGGAGTAAGCATATTAAAAAGGTCAATGTGATTATTTATTTGGTTCTTCATTAGAATTTCAAACACCTTTGAGAGACATGGCAAAATAATTATTGGTCTGAAATCTTCTAGCCTGATTCGGTTTGAGTTTTTCGGTGCAGGGATAATTTTAACGAATTTCCAGTTACTTGGAAATGTTGAGCACATAATGCAGAAATTAGTAATATATCTTATGGCAGAATGAGTTTCATAAATTTTAAAGATACCTGATCGCGTCCTACTGCATTCGATTTGATACTAGTTACCGCTCTTAGAACTTCGTGTTCAGTCACACACTGGGATACTAAAGAATTCGACTGATACATATCACCTCCAAGAAGTATCATCCTCATGTCACGGGTTTCATTGTGGGAGGAAACACCAGTGAGGAAATAATTATTTAAAAGATTTTGTTCTAAATCGCAAGCTATCGATTCCTTATTAAGAATTCTTAAAGTTCGCAGATTTTTCCAAAGAACAGAGGACTGACTAGAATTCAGCTTGGATGCGTAATAAGCCGCTTTCGCATTTTTAACTTCCGTGTTTACCCTGTTTCTTATAGAGGTGTAAAAATGCCAATTACAGTGACTTCGATTTCGCCGCCATCGGATATATGCCTTGTCTCTTTAAGAAATGCACCTCTTTATATGCTCAGAATACCATGGAACTCTAACATCCTTAACACGTCTAGTTTTAATTGGCACATGACGCTCAAAAAGTGTCTGAGTTATGTGTTGGAAGTATTTACTTTGTCATCCAGTGTAGAAGCACAGATAATAAAGTTACGAATGACTGACTGTGTCGCTGATGTTTATCTGGATCGCTACACTGTGGTGTGTTTGTGTGTATATATTTATTGAGGAGGCACATCGAACATATACATGTGTACAATATATATTTTGAGAAGGACGTCATTGTTCGATTTTATTTTTCAATTTCATTTTCATTCGCCGTCAACTTTCGAGGGATTTGGCTGTTTTTGGTTTATGATTGAGCGATTTTTTTCAGTGGTATACTTTTTAAATATGTGTGATACAAGTAAAAGGAAGTCTGGCGTTTCTTGTTCGATTTGTAAAAAATCGAAAAGAAATTTCCCCGATCTGAAAATTTGTGCATGTCCTTCAAATGAAAAAAATTTAATTTTGAGTAATTTGTGCAGGCAGGCATGCGATTTTAAGAGCGAAGGAAAATATTTTGTTTGGCGAAATCATTTTTCTTCGGAATTTATTGGCAAAAAAATGCTTAAAAGGGACGCAGTTTCCTCCTTAAATCTAAATTGTAATTTAAATTTAGACTTAAGTTTAGAAAATCTTTCGTCTTTGCTACCAAAACGGAGAAGGACTTCTAGTAGTTCAAATATTTCTTGCATTAGATGCAATAAATTATTAGAAAATTGCGCACGAGAGGAGAAAACAAATTCTGACTTAAAATTCAAAGCTGGAGAAGAAAAGTTCGCTCTAGAACTAAAAGGCATAACGCTCTACGAACTAGCAAAATATCAACTAGTTTATCATCGCAAATTCAAGTACTTGATATTTCAGAGCATTCAAACATTTTTTTTGGTATATTGATGGGGCGGTAAGGTGGTAATAACAAAAACCCCTCTGTGTACGAATTTAATGTTTTGATGTCAAAAATTCATTTTTGTGAGCTAGGGTTGGCCACGGGGGCGTCTTCGGTGTGAGTAAGGAACAAAAGTAAGAAACAATGCACGGGTGCCTGCCTGGTTGACTTGGAGAAGGCGTTCGATACCGTATGGCTAGAAGGACTCTTCTACAAGTTGAACAGGCTGGGCATAAGTAAACCACTGCTGTACATGTTCTGTAATATGCTCACCAGTAGACAGTTCATTGTGAAAAATGGCAATGTGACTTCTGCTGGGACGTTCGAAATCAAAAACGGTCTACAACAAGGTGCGGTTAATTCGCCGATCCTCTTTAACATTTACACGAGTGATCTCGTAGGATCTCTTCCCCATGCTATTGCGTATGCAGACGACTTGATCGCGTATAGGTCAGGACCAACGATCGAGGTCATTGCAATACTCTTGCAGCGTGATTTCGATAAGATCAGGATATACTGCGACGACTGGAAGCTGAAGATCAACTTCCAGAAGACAGAGACTATTCTGTTTAGAACGTCGTTATCTGGGGCCTCCAGGGATACCAGAAAGAATTGGCGAAAGTTCTCAATCGTGGGACAGCACGGGCAGCCACTAGCGAGTCGAAGTGTGGTTAGATACCTTGGGATCTGGCTAGATCAATATCTATATTTTAACAAAAATGTAGATGCTGCTCTGGTCAGAGCCAGAGGTGCTTTTGCCCTTACAAAGAGACTGTTTTATAGCAGCCAACTCGATGCAAGGGTGAAGGTAATCTGCTACATGGCCCTTATTCGGCCCATGCTCGTATATGGATGTCCCGTGTGGTTCAACGTGGGAGCAAGCTGGATGGAAAGGATTCGGGTGTTTGAGAGGGCTTGCCTTAGGGCTTGTCTTCAGTTGTACAGAACACCAGAGTCCCAGTACATAAAATTCTATTCTAATAAGGTCCTGTATAATAGGGCGAACATAAACAGAGTGGATAATTTCCTGATCAATATGATTCGAAGGCACACTGTAAGAGCAATGTCCTCGGTGAATAACCTGATCTCCGGGGCATACTACCCCAATGATTTGTATCACGAGAGTGTGCGTCTTAACGGCTTCATCCCCCCAGAGGCGTTCCTGTATTTAAATAGGGAAGGTCTGATACAGGATAGGGTAGCGGTGCCGCTAATCTACCATGTTGCCCGAAATGCTGCGGACAGGCGACTTAACTACGACCGACACGTCGCGCACAGCACCACGGAGCGTCTCCGGTTTAGTAGAGCGGTATCAAGCCGTGATATGGCAGATGTAGTGAGACAGCACCAGAAATTCTGGTGGCTCGGGGACGGAGAGGGAACTCCCTCGTCGTTTCCTTTTGATTCGGGGTAGTCTCCGAAGGGGCAAAGTCGGTATAGCTTTTATAGCCTGGCCGGCTTACATATTGTTTAATGTCAGTTTAAGTAGCTTTAAAAAAAAAAAAAAAAAAAAATAAAAAATAAGAAAAAATAAAAAAAAAAAAAAAACCTTATACATGTGTATGTATGTATGTATACTATATGTATATGGGAAGGTATACAATATATCTATGTATATGTACATATATATGTATATCGAAAAAAAAAATTTGCGTGTTTAATCACGTACCTTAGAATAAGTAGTTTTTAGGTAGTTTATAAGTTTTATATATAGATAAAAAATTCAGTTCATATACTAAGTTTTTGCTTAAAAATTTTTTCTTAGTTTCTCAATATTTGTAAGTATAGATTTAATAAATATTTTAAGTTATGTTACGTCGAAAGACATAGTTTAAGCATTAGGTTTAGCTTAGAGCGCCCGCATAGGGCCATTAAGTTAGTATATAACATAGTTAAGTTAGTTAAGATAGTTTTAAGCTTTTTTTGTGTCTAGCTGTTAAGAGTTCATAAATTCCGAAAATAAAAATGCACTAAAAACGAAAACGAAAACGGTGTGAGTAAGGAGCACGGCGGCACGCTCACGGTTGCTCGGCTCAGCTTGTCAGACGAGGTGATTCTTGTCCACCTTACTTCACACCACCTGCTCAGCACACAAAATCTCGTGACATTTTGATAAAAAAAACAAAAGAAAGAAGAAAGCTACTCTACTTTAGACTTCGAACGGACAAAAAAAAAAAAAATAGAAAAGAAAGCAAAGAAAAATTCAAGGACTTATGCCCTTGGCCAGGAGAAAGATTTGGAAGGACTCTGCGAAGCTTACCCTACCTATCCTAAACTAAACCTAAACTAACCCTTATGTCTTAAACTAAATCCTAATCTAAAACCTAACTATCTTAAACTATCCTACAGCTACTCCCTATCGCGCACTTTGTCCTTCCCCTTTTCTCTCCTCGCCAAATGGGTTCGCCAAGTCCCCGAGGTATGCCTGGTGGAAGTGGCAAAAGCTGGCCTGCCCACCCTTTTGTGTCTGATGACACAACCGATTGCTATCTCTCTGGCCAATGATTGTGAGAGATAGCCCCTGAACGCGCTCCCCAGTCACAACCTAAGTCTGTTGTAGAGGAGGTTTGTCAGTCGTCACGTTATGTCGTCATTGTTCGTAGTCGTCCTGTCTTGTCACCGTTCATCTACAGAAGGACGGCCCGACCGGCCATCCAAACACCAAATAAAAAAAGTCCTACTCACACATGTCTATGTTGAAAACAGACCACTGGAATTTGATGGGCTCATTACCCTATTCGATTTATTATAATTTTTGATCTTAAATCTACTATTATTTAAACCTACTATCAAAGTTGAACTATTACCTATCCTTTCTGCCAAGAATACCACTAATTTTTTTTTTTTTTTAAGGGAAAATACAAAAAAAGGTACTCACGGTTTCTTTTACTTCAGTCCGGCAGCACGATGAAGGAAGGTATTCTCCTATTACGGAGATAAATACGCGACTGTTAAAAACAAACACCGAACCATTATTCTTAGCAGAATTCACACACCATACTAATTCTAATTCTAAATTTAACTTAACTATTAATTTCACTATTCTTCAAAATTTAAGATCAACAAAAAAAAAATTTAATTCAAAAAAACTAATTCAAAGGAAGTTGAAATCAAAACAAGAAAAAAACGCTATGCAGCCTCAAAGAGTTCACTATGGACTCAAACTCAGAAGTAGTAATCTAGCACTTTCAAAAAAATAAATTTTTGAATTTAAAAATCTTAAATTTTTTCCACTTCCACTATCACTGTGTCCCACGGAGAACCTTCTCGGAAGTGTTAATTTGTTTGTTGGGGGAGCACCTCTTGCTGCCGTTGTACCGGACCACCGCTACCGCTACCACTGCCTGCATCGGACCTTGTCCAGTTGCAACGGTGTGGTCCTCAACCGGCGCTGACAAGCAAACGGCAAACGACAGGGTTTCTGGGGCCTATGCCACTCTGATACTTTCACTACCTTTATGCCTGTTGTCGCCTGCGTCCACCTCCTTTACTATATATGCTCCCCCGGTTCTCTGTGTGTCTTCAGATTTACCGCAGAGAAACAAAAAGGAATCGACAAAGAAATTGTCCTCACAGAGGGACTCCGCCTCACTGTAACTGGCTTTTGGTCTTTAGCACAAAAAAATTCCTCTATCAGCGGCAGCGGCCAGCTGTTCGTCTCTCGGTTTTTTTTTCAAAAAAACTCAACCGCACAAATCAAGAACTTTTTTATTACCTGAAGCAAGCAAGGAAACTGTATTTGAAAAATTACAAATGGAATTTCATTGAGAACGACTGCAATTCATTATTTTACAGGATATCTGGCATTTAAAATACTTTTGAAAAACAAGTGTGCAAATTGTTCGAAATTATTTTTAAAAATTGATGAACAAATAACATGTCCGTCAGAATTTTTCATTTTTGCTAAGAATTTTTCCCAAAATATTGATTTTGGAAGTCTCTTAGCACCAACTGATGAATTTTTCAATATTTGTAAGCTCCATTTCAAAGTATTCCATACAATATTTAGAGATCGTCAGCATATTAGAAATATAAGTGAGAGAATGGCCTTGGAATGCATGAGAATAACAAACCTTAGAGACTCGAACTGGTTTGATGAGCAAAACCAATGCTTTGAGCATCGCAAAGAAATTCTTTACTTTGCACTTCTTATTCTCTTGTGAAAACATTGTGCCTGGAAAATCCAAAAAAGAATTACCCGTAAAAAACCAAATTTTGTCAGGAAAACAAATGCAAAACAATCACGAAATTGAAACAACTACGTCAGAGTGAGAGGCACGGGGACCTCACTATAAACCAACACCCCAAGAGTACGAGTACACTGGTGAATCCAATCTATGACTTCCGTCTATGTATTCAAATGAAATAATTTAATAATCCACTTCTATAGGCCAGCAAAAGCAACAAGCAATTTGTTGTTCCAACCAAATTTGAAAGAACATCATGTCTTATGCACGATTCGAACGAGTTCGGTCAAACTGGGACGTACTCATAGTAGTAAATCCCATTCGCCTGAAAAATTGACATATTTTTTAACTCTCCATGCGATACCTATGTAACTTTATTATCTGTGGTAGAAGCTTCCCAACATAGATACCATGGACTATGAAGTGCGTCATCAAATAGTCCAGGCTCATTAATTCCACGAAAATCATGACACAAAAATTCCACTGGGCAAGAAATAGTATTCAAAGATATATTGAGAGTTACAAAAACTAGATCGTGGTAAGATGGAATCTGGATCCCAGGAAGTCCTATTTGTTCATATAATTTCACAAGATTCATGTTTAAAATAAGAACAATATCAAGAAGGCTTTCATTACAATGGGGCTTAAAATGAGTTGCAGATGAAACGTTTCAGTTTATGAAGAAGAGAATTTGGCCTCCTTTCCTTTCTCCAAAGCATATAATGTACTTGAAACAATTTTAATGAGGTAAGCAGACACACTTTTCGAATTTTTCTAATATTAGAATTAATTTAAATCTTGAGTTCGAAAATGTTCACGAAAAGAATACTTGCGCTATGGTGTAAGTAAAAAAAATACGACGTGAAGATTTCAACCAGCACATTGAAGAAGCCAATTATCAATATAAAGTGGATCCCACCGATTTTTTTTTTTTTTTTTTTCAAGTAACGGGGTATACTCGTATAAATATAGATATAGATAGAATGTGTTCAAGTTTAATTATATGCTGTCGGGGGCCCTAGACAGTATAATTTGTACGTAACTGGATGTAACCACCTTGAAGCGCTTTGGCTGAATGAATTGTATCTCCATAATTACAAGACATATAATGTTTCATTCTACTCAATATCATGCACTGAAAAAGCCTAATGAAGTCTGCACCTTTTGAATAACAATAATATAAGACTAAATGTATATTTTCTCAGACCATTTTTCAAGCCAAAATAAAAATACCCTCGTAATATTTTTAATGGCTATAGATTCAAGAAGATAAAACTTTATTTTCCTATAAGAGGGGATTCTTTAAAAGACCGCGACAGGACCTTCGGAACTGTCGAGAGAAAAATAAGAAAGCTGGACGAATTCATTACCAGACAGGAAGTAGAATTGAAGTTAAGTAGATAAGAACTTCCCAGGTAATTAACTACGCATACTGCTGTGCTTTTTATATCCTTTCACTCAAAGGGAAAGGACCTTCAGTACACTGCCGTTTCCGATGTGTATAATTGATAAGCTTTTAATGGCAGTACTATTACCGAATGTTTGTCAGACGTTCGTGAGAGGTAAGACTGACTGTAAAAAATTAAGTCGAAAAAGTATATACCAGTCAAAAAATTCAATTAAATAATTTTGAACTCAAATCCAGCTAAAAGTAAAAATAAGCACTAATTCTATACAAATAACAGGAATAAAAGAAGGAAAATATTATGCAATAGAAAAGGATATTTTAGAGTCAGCTAATGAAAAATATAAATACAAAAATATATAAAATCTCTTACAGCAATAAAAACCTGATAAAGCAAAGAGAAATCTAAACGAAAACCAAAAGCCGCAACTAAAGCACCTGGGAAAAGAAATAAAAAAATCTCTAAAAAAAAAAAAAAATATAAAAGAATTCGACGATTAAATGGTCAAACAAGTAATAAAAGAAATTTAAAGGCAAAATAGTACTTAAAAAAAAAAAAAGAAATCACCAATAGAAAAGAAATTAATAAAATGGCTGTCACATTCTTCGAAAAATTATTCAATTCGAACTTAAAACCTGAACGGAGGATATGGAAAGTTTCAGAATCAGAAAATCTGAATTTTTGTTTACCATTTTTAAAAATAGAGATGGAGCAAGCAATCGACAAATTGAAGAAAGGCAAATGAAGGTATAAACGCAGAAATGTTAAAGATTGGAAAAGAAAAACTAGCTGAAGTAATAAATTTCCTATTCAATGAGGTGATGAGAAAGGAAGAAATGTAAATGCAAATGTAAACACTGACACGATACTGAATAGCATGGGCTTCTGCTATTGGATTGCACAGATGCTTCAATCGAGGGTTATATTTTCAACGCCAGGAAATGTAACCATCCGGAGAAGGGTCAGCAGAGGAATCGCCCAAGGCGGAGTTCTGTCTCCTTTATTATGGCTCCTCGTAGTGTATGAGATCTTAGTAATACTGAAGGAAAACGGCTTCAATGCGACGGCCTATGCCGACGATGTGGTCATCCTGGTTTCGGGAAAATTCCCTCCATTCCTAAGCGAAAGACTCAATCTCGCACTAAAACTAGTGGATAATTGGGTCAGCAGCAAAGGGCTGGAAGTGAACCCCTCAAAGACGGAGGTAGTTATTTTTACTAAGAAGAGATCAATTCCTACCTTCAGACCTCCAAACTTCGGTGGTATTGAACTAAGTATCTCAAGTTCAACTCGATACCTGGGCGTAATTCTGGATTCCAAACTGAACTGGAAGGATAACACTGCCGAACGCATCATAAAAGCTAGCGTAGTTTTCTATTCTTGCAAAAAGGCATTCAGCAACACGTGGAGCTTCAAATCAGCTGTGGTGTACTGGATATACACAGCGGTCGTAAGACTCACATAGTTCACTAGTATGGAGGATGGCTCTTGAGAAGCAATATCAGCTTTCAAACATCACCAAAATCCAGAGGGCAGCGTGTATCGGAGTCATGGGGTCAATAAGAACAACACCTACAGCGGCAATGGAAACCATGCTCAGTTTCATTCCGCTTGATATGTATGGCTAAAACCGCTGTAAGACTGAGAGAAGGTCGATTGTGGAGGGACTACCAGTAGATCGAATTAAACTGATTATATGACCCCTACGCTAGCATTTAAAAGGAGATTCACTAAAAGAATTCCTAACAGGACGTACTGGAGGAACAAGAACTATGAAGAAAAATGAACTGACGTTCTATACCGACGGTTCTAAGATGGACGTTGGCACGAGAGCCGGAGTATATTGTGAGGCCCTAGGAATAAACAACTCCTTTAGAGAAAGCGACGACCGCAGCGTCTTTCAGGCCGAAATCATAGCCATCATACAGGCTGCTGAAATTATACTCGAAAGTAATATCGTTGGCAAACCGACCACTGTCTACGACGATTAGAAAATGTCTTCAGAATAGTTGATTTCAAAGAACTTGGAATAAATATCAATGAGGAAAACTTGACAAACCTGAGGTTTGCGGAGTTATAGAGAGGTCTTTTCTGAAAATCAAAAGAAGCTACAGGATACCAAGCGAAAGGATAAAACAAAGTACCAATTTCTTAGCCGTATTAGAAAAAGCAAATTAATTCTAATGGCAGTGGGCAAGACACGTCACTCGAGAAGAAGAGGATAGTAGATGGACGAAGGTACTGACGGAGTAGATTCCCAGAGACGGGGCAGCAGGGTGGTCCGACAAGCAAAGGGATGGAAAGAGTCTGCGGGACTTCATCAATAGATGGGAAAGAGAGACATACAACAGAAACAACTAGAAACTATTGGGGGAGGCTTAATGAAAGGAATTGCTAAAATTAAATAAATAAATATCAAAGTAGACATGTAAAGGGTGACCAGATAGCAATGATAGTTTTTCCAATTGTTATGTTTCAGCAGCTGTCAAAGCTACCAATGACATTCAGCTGCCAAAATATTCAATAAGATTTGCCATTTGCATCATTTGACACTTCCCGAACGTGTGGAAATTATTAAAAAATATTGTATCGAAATTCCGGCTCAGTTGTAAGGTCGTGAGGTCGGTCGTCATCATGGCTTCAGTGCGCAGGCAATTCGTCGCACCGTGGAAAAGTTTGAGCGTGAGTACACTCTTTTGGATCTTAAGCAGACAGAGATCGGTGCGAAGTGAAGAAAACATAGCCGCCGTAGCCAGTATCGAAGAAGACCCAACAATGTCGATTCGGCGCCGATCAGCTGAATTGGGCATCACCAGAGATTCAAGCAGGCTTGTTTTGCGGTTGGATTTGGGCCTACATCCATATAAGATTGTGCTAACGCAAGAATTGAAGCTGGACGACCATAGGCAACACCGTGAGTTCGCTAATTGGGCCCTGGAAATGTTGGCCGGAGATCCGGATTTTGGCCAAAAAATCGGATGAGACCCATTCAACAAGCAAAATTGTCGTTATTGGATTGACCACAATCCACAAGTGTTCGACCAAGCATCAATGTATCCACCAAGTTTGACTGTTTATGGCACGGCGGCATCATCGGACCTTATTTCTTTCGAAATGAGGAAGGAGACACCGTTGCCGTTAATGGTCCTCGGTATAGAGTGATGTTAACCAACTTTCTGTGGCCATAGCTCGACAACAATCGATGTTCGAGCTGTGGTTCCAACAAGACAGCGCTACATGCCATACAAACGACGCAACGCTCGAAGTGGTGAAGAAGAAATTTGGCGAAAGGGTCATCTCACGGCGAGCGTTCATCAATTGGCTGCCGCGATCATGCGACTTGACACCCTTCGATTGTTTTCTCTGGGGTTACGTCAAGTCTTTAGTCTACTCTAACAAATCAACCACTTTGGATGAGCTCGAGGCCAACATTCGAGACACTATTGCCGGAATAACGCCGCACATGTTGGACCAAGTCATCAAAAATTGGACCGAACGCTTGAAGCACTGCCAACGAAGCCAAGGCAGCCATTTAAATGATGTGCTATTTCATACATAATAGCATGAATTTAGCTTCAAAATAAAGCCAGAATCAATTCGATGTCTCATACCGTTGTTGTTTTATTTAAATTTCTTTTGCTATCTTTCTTATCTGGTCACCCTATATAAAACCTATCTCTCTTTTCGGTTGTCGCCTAATGCCATCCATGCTTTAATTGTGATTTATTATTTTTTTTTGTTTTTGTTTTTGGTTGAATAAAGCTTATATGCATGTACAGGGTTATTCGCCTTGTGCTTTTTTAATTTAAATAAAATTAAATGACATTTTTGTATTATTTATTATTGCCGCCACATGAGTTTTTGCAATCTTCCATTCTTTTGAGGTAGTTTTGGATTACTTTTCGGCATATTTCTGCCTGTATTGTGAAACTTAACGGATGTTGGATTTTAAGTGCTCCAAAGTTTGGGGATTGTCTAAGTAGATACAATCTTTAGCATAGCCCCACCAAAAGAAATCCAACGGGGTCAGATCACACGATCTTGGTGGCCAATTCTCTAAAATAACTTAAGTCGTCTTAGCAAACAAAATATTTTCAAACTTTTATTCCTTCAATGGAATAAAGTTCTTTACTTATTATAATTTCTTTAAATATTTTCAAAAAAAAATAATTTCTTTAAATATCTTTAAAATAGTTCCTAGAAGATAACTCCACTGACCACTCTGTGGCACGTAGCCCCGTCCTGTTGGAACCACATGTAGCTCTCATCACTGTCTTCAATCCGAAATAAAGTTCATTATCATTTGACCATAGCGCAGTGAATTCGCCGTAACAGTGGCTCCTTCGTCGATTTCAAAAAAATTCGATCACGCCGCCGGTCCACAGCGGTCATCAAACTGTCACCAGTGGTGACACTGGCCTCTCAACGATCGCATTTGGATTCTCAGAACCCTAAATTCTGCTATTTTGTTTATTTACATAGTCGCTGAGCATGAAATGGGCCTCAGCGATGAGGCTTTGAGGTTTGAGGATGAGGTTTGTTCGAAAAATAGACATCAACTTCTTGATTTTCCAGAACCCAATTGGCGTATGTACATTCTATGGCCAACAGGTTTTAGTTGTTGTGTAAAATCCAAGCGCAAAATATGCCAAGTGGAGCTCTGGAAATGCCAAATTGCTGAGCGCGACGTGGAATTAACAATTCCGGGTTTTCGGCCACTGAGGCACTCACAGCGGCTATGTTTTCAGTTGATCGAGCGTTACGATGATGCACATGACTTACGGCATCACAAACACTACTAATTTGTTCAAATTTGGTGATTATGTTTCGAATCACAGATGAATTTGACAGATGCCATATGGCAGGGATGTGAAATCCCTACCTCAATATAAATAACCCTTTACTTTTGTTCCTTGAGAGTTTGACTTTCATATCATTTTGTTCAGCGACTCTGTACTGCACAGCGAAAATTGTTAGATTCTCCATGTCTTCGTTTTCGCTGAACTCTGCAGACGTATTACTCGAAGAACTTAATACACTCAGATTCGGAGTCATTTATCATTTCGACCAATAATAGTTGAACAATATGAAATTCTGTGTCCATTTTTATTTACTTTATTTATTTTCTTTGGTATCACTTGCACACGAAAATGTTTGACAACTTAATACTTTTGACAGCTAACACAAGGCTGTAATTTCATGTTCTAATTTGTTCTGACAGTTTTCACAAACTTGTGCTGTTTTTCCTTGGGATAGATTATGCCCCTAATAGTGGAGACAGACTGCTGGTATTGATACCATGGAATAGTGAATACTACGACCCCTGACAGACTGCATTTCGTAGTATTCGATGACTTTGGCGTTAAGTAGTATACTTTGACGTTTGTGTTGTCTGTCATAACAAATAAAAATAGAAAATTCAAGATAGGTTGAATAAAAATGATTTAATTTTGTGCCAAATTGTGAATACGAAGAAAATTCAAATACTTGAAAGCGAAAGTGCATACTTAAGAATTGTCAAAGAAGCTACGAAGACTAGCCAATAGAGAGAAATTGGCGCTGCAATCAGTAAGATGATGTTATACCAGCAAAAAATTGCGAATCTCAATACCAAGTATGTTTCATGGTATACTAGCTTTTTACGTAGTATTGCAGTGACAGACATGTGGTATAGAACGTAGAATTGCTATACCATGGTATCAATACCAGCAGTCTGTCTCCCACATTAAGAGAGCCTCCAAAGAATTGTTATAATTTTTTTTTTTATTTGGGAAGATATAATATAAAAACAAAAGTAAAAAAATAAAGTTTTAATATTAATTTTGTAAATAAGCAATCCAGTAATAATGTGGAAGTAAATATTCTGTGGTAGAATAACAAAAGTGCACTCGGGGTAGAGTGAACATCGATACAGGGAACAATCCAATTGAAGCGAACACGTTAGATTTTATGCAGATGACAGCACCTTTAGTTATTTCGAAATGAAAAATTCAAATAATTATTTTTTTAAATAACCCAATTAAAAGAGGTTTAAAAAACAAACACGACTGAAAACCGTTCTTTCGGGAGCCCATCGTTATTATTTCTCTGTGTTGCAAACTATGTATTAAATGGAATAGGGTATAATAGGAACTGTCCTTACAAAAACTATTATTTTGAATAATTTCTTTTATATGTATTGTACTTAAAATCTATAACCTTTTTTTCTAGGTGGTATGACCGATGTCGCTTACTTCACAAGAAGAAGATATTCCACTGGAATGGTCGGATGCATATCAGAGATCATACTAGCAGGAGAACTGAAACTGAACTTCGATCCGGCTACACTTGGAACAGCGCACAACGTCGAGACCGGGATCCTCTGAAAATTCTTAAATAGTCAAAACACTTGACGTTAGTACAATATTATGTTTTATTGTATTAAGTTTGTACGATACCAGGCATATTCAATTTGTTCATTATAATCCCATTTCGCAAAACAAAATACAAAACTAGCCGCAATAGAATTAAAAAAAGGAAAGAAAGAAAATCTGCTACATTACCATTCTTTTGTAAACCGAACATTTATTTGTGTTTTGCGACGATAGGTTAAGCTAACTTTTTTAGGCGTCTAATACCTTTATAGACATGAACGTAAATTCATTCAACCAAAAAAAATATATAACGCTATTTGTGATCTAACAAAACAAAAAAAAAAACAAACAAACAAACAGAAAAACCTATATATCATTTTCTTCAATTAGTCAAATAATAAAAATTATTAAATAATTGTTTTCTAGAGATATTTATACAAAACCAAAGAAAAAAAAAAAAAAAAAAACTAAAAATAATGTAAAAAATAATAAAAGAAAAGAAACCAAAAAAATTAAATAAATAAATAAATAAGGCGATAGAGTAGAACAATGCGTAAAAAAAAAAATATCATTTGTAAATGTATACAGACGAAAACAAATAATAATGATAAACACTGATCAACCACCAACAATTTAGAAAAAAAATCTAATGTAGCTTATTTATATATATATATATTATATAAAAAAAAAATGATTAAACACAACGCTAAGGTGAGGAGTTGAGATATTATATTATTATGTCATCGTCGTCGTTATAAAAAGTACTTCCTATCATTGAGGAACAATAATAAATCGATGATAGAGCTAGTACGAGTAGCTGGAAACATTTTAACGACGAATAACATGCAAAAAAGGGAAAAAAGTAATAGTAATAAAATATATATTAATTTATGAAAATATATATATACTAAATAAATATGTATAGGCGACATTTTTGTACGAAGTTTAATAAGAAAAATCAAAATAATACTTAATTTAAAACAAACATACTCTTATGTAACATAAAGTTTGTGGTGGTGTCTAATGCATGCAAATGAAGACTAGAATTACGGATACTATCCATACAAGTATATTGTCAGTGTAAACATGATTTATACCTATATCTATAGACAAAAAAAAAAAGGCCACGCTGATTCTTTAAGCTTTGCGTGCGATTGCGGTGTTCTGTTGCTCCTTACATATAGCCTATTTCAAAGAAGCGTGAATTAAAAAAAAAACTACATTAAAAAGGCCTTAATTAGAACAATTTTATTTTATTTCATAAAATTAATATAGAAATCAATTTCCCAATTACATTTAATATGGTGTCCGGTCACCATTATTGTTTATTTGTATCTTCTAATCTTTACTCAGACCCTTTCAAACAGTGCTGCCAGTATTTTTGAATTATATTTTACTACACAGAAGGAGAACGATTACCATTTTAGCCCAGAAATTCCCACAAATAAAAGTTTTATTTAGCTCAAAATATACCACAATGAATCACAAAAAAAAAAAAAATAGCAAACACCTTCAAAAACAATTGTATTTTGAGACTACCAACAAAATAAAGTGCACGATTGGGTCGCACGTACTTTCACCAACATACTCGTATATGTTATGTTGTTTATCTGCAAATCCCGATTTAAAGTTTAAACAAAATCGTTTTCTGTTTTAATATTTTTCCTAAATTTTCCAAAACTTGGTAGGGTCTATAACCTTGTATTTGTCAAATATACAATAATTCAAATATTGATTTTGAATAAAATCGATTGAGTCATAGTCGACGAATAGTCAATTTTCAAAAACCATTCGATTTGTAACAAAAACCTGGTTGGAATATACTCGTATCCATTGTAACTCAAATACTAGATAAAATATGTAGGAATTGTCCTGGATAAGAAACTTAACTGGAACTCCCATATTAAGCATAAAATTGCCAAGGCAACCACTGCCATGTGGATCTGTCGAAGTATGTATGGCCAAAGGTCATATTATGGTTATATACCACGGTGGTAAAACCCATCCTTACATACGCGTCCGTTGTCTGGTGGATGAAAACCAATGAGGTCACAACCATCAGCAAACTCAGGAATATTCATAGATTAGCTTGCCTCGGAATTACAGGTACTATGCACACCTGTCCCACAACAGCCATAGAAGCCATAATCGGACTTACTCTGTTACACATTTTCATCAAATAAGTGTCAATTCGCAGTGCAATTAATCTTCGAAAGTCGGATGTTAACAGTACATGGGATCATATAGATCTCATAGATCTATTAACCGACTTCCCCGAGTTAGATATGCTCAGCACGGTTTCTGACTTTACGCCCAAATCACTCTACTTTGGTAGAAGGTTTGAGATTGAGATCCCATACCGTGATATATGGAATAATGGCGGATCGTTGCTTAATCCAAAAGAAATTGTTTGGTATACCGATCGATCAAAATGGACCCAATTACAAGATTACGAAATCACTCGGAAAGAGTCCTAGTATTTTCCAGGCCGAGCTTCACGTTATCGAGACCTGCGCAAATATAAACTTGCAATCAGGAATCAAAGGTGCCGCTATACACATACTCACCGACAGTCAAGCGGCGCTTAAAGCACTGATCTCCCACCTGATCAGTCCAAAATCAGTTATAAACTGCTTAGACAGTTTACAAAATTTGGCCCGATACAATAAAGTAAAATTGTACTGCAGATCTGCTAGCCAGAAGAGGTTCCTCTGAGTTGTTCATTGGACCTGAACCCTTTTGCGGAATATCAAACTAACCTTAAACAATTGGGAACGCAACTCTCCCAATACCTCAGACAAGCTAAAAGGCAGCTGATATCCTAATAAATTTAGCAGCAATGACATAAGAAGGCATCAATTACTCTACCACCTAAGTAAAATAAGAAATTCAGAGAGAACACCTACCATGTGAGTTTGTAGCTCTGTGTAGAAGTAGGAGAAGCTTCTTTCTTAAGGAAATAATATCTCCATTAGACCTAAGGAACTCATCCGCAGCCGTAATTATAGCTTTCATAAGGAAAGTTGAAGTACTGCTGCCCAAAAAGGGGTCTCTGGCACAATATATCTTTCTGGTCGCAATGTCTACACGCCATTTGGGCGTTCCAACACTCCTGTTAAAAAAAAATCAAATTCTAAATTTTAACAAAATCACTAGCGGCCATTAGTAAAGAACGGTTAATTTTGGGGTTAGAATGAAAATTCGGATTTCGTCCGGATATGAAGATTGAAGAAAATCCATCCACAACCGTTTAGGTTGCAGTTGACTATATGAGCACATACAGGCATACACCCAGATAGAATTGAGAGACCCACTTTTTTGAGATTCCCTCTTATAAATAGTAATATGTCAAGTTTGACTAAAATCTCGAGATCGAAAATTTCCAGAAAACCAATACTTGTCAGGTACTATCTACTCGTAGTAAAAAACTTACTTGCTTTACTATGATTTGTTGTCACTATGGAGCTACAGTCCTGGATGGACCTGGGATTCAACGAACAAACGTGTCCAACCAGCTAGCCGCCTCCAGTTTTGCACACGAAGTTGGTTGAGGTCACTTTTCACTTGTGTGCGCCACCTTAGGTGAGATCTTCCTTTACCGCGTCGTCACTTTGGGATGGATTCGAAAACATTCCGGAATGGGGCGTTGATGTATTGTAAATTCACTCTACATGACCTAGCCATCTCAGGCGATGAATCCGAACCCTTCTGATTACGTCTATGTCGCTGTAGGACCGGTATAATCTACTCCTCCATTCCCCGTTGATACAAACGGGTCTAAAAATCACTCGAAGAATTTTTCTTTCAAAACAACCAAGGGTGCTTTCATCCCCCTTTTATAACGTCCATGGTTCTGCGCCGTATAGCAGGACTGGGATGATGAGGGTCTTATACAAAGCCACCTTAGTTGTCCATGAGAGGGCTTTGCTACTCAATTGCCTTCTTGGCCCAACGAAACAGCGGTTGGCAAAAATAATTCTTCGTTTGATCTATGCGTTGATGTAATTTACAGCATTGTATGAATTTACAGCGGAGCCTAGTTAGACAAAGTCCTTAACTGCCTCAAAATTGTAGCTGTCTATTGTGACGTTCTGTCCAAGTCGACGTTGACTGTCCATTTTCGATGACAACATATATTTTGTATGAAATGTGACTATGGGAATGATAAAACGTCACGAAAGACTCATTATGTGACTACAGGAATGAAAATAGGTTAATGTTATCCAATTTTATAGGGGATACGACTATGGGAATAGGGGCGAATACCATCACTTCCAACGACCCCAAAAGTCGTAGTACCAAAGCCAACATGTCGAAATCGCAACAGAAAGTAGGTACTGCGTTAACGCGTGCTTCAGCGCGCAGGCAGGTTGCAGATCAGACAATCTTCATTGAAAACATAAATAGAAATAATTTTACATGGGAGACATGCAAGACAAGACATACATCATCATAACTCCAATCTGTTGCTAACAAACGAACTCGATTTATGATAGCGATTCAAGGCATTCGCACGAAGAATTACCGAAAAGGGTTTTTTCAAGGAGGAGCTTACTTAAGACTTCTGCATACAATGTCAAAACGCTCGATGGATACTCTGTACTAGCAGGATAGTACATATGAGCAGAATAATAGAAGCAAGGCTTCATACATTCTGCTTAAGGCGGTCAAATCGTAAATCCGGCACTGGTTCCAATCACAATATCAGAGAACAAATTAAAAATTGTATTTCCTTTGATATGTGGTTGCGATTCTGATTGGCTAGGTTGGCTTTTACTCCTCCTTTTTAAAATCAGATTAAATTTTATTTATAAGGGTGAGTTAGAAAAATTAAAAAAAATGTTAGGAACCCCCATCATTTCATTAGAAGTTCCAACTGTTTCTAAGGTAGGACGGGAGAAATCCCCTGATCCTGTGGTATTACGAGTACAATGGACCTACTCCGCTCCAAATGTGTTTGTGTTTAGGGCGCAGGCAGCCACTTGAACTTAACCTAACCTAGAAAAATAAATAAGGAACCGTATGTTTATCCCAACCAGTTGGTCACAATACTACAAATGAGAAATTTTATTGACCTAAACATTGTAGATTACGTCTCGCAAATGATGGTTTCTGCTTCGAAAATTTTTCATCATTTCAGGTGTTATCACACGGATTTCATTGCCAATATAGGTTTTTAGTTGAAGGATGGTCGCTGGCTTATTGACGTATACTCGTTCGTTCAAATAAGCCCAAAGAAAACAGTCGGCAGCGCTAATGCCCGAAATAATGCACTCGTCGAAGATGTCCTGTAACAGAGCCATTGTGGCTCTTACTGTATGCGCTGTGGCTCTATCCTGTAGGAACTATAGTTGTGGATAGTTTTGCACAGCTGGCCTCGACAAATTGATATGATCTTTTCGGATGATAGGTTAGGTTGCGGAGGCTGTGCACCTCGAAAGCTGCTTACGCGGGGGCCTATACGTCCATTGTGGTTCCCCTTGGATTATGTTACCACATTTAGCACTGTTTCTAGTTAGCTGGTTCTTACTCGAACCAGCGTGTGCTCCTTATGAATCTCGTTAAGTCCATCAGCGATGCATGTACGAGTACCAACTCACCAAGTTCTCCAAAGAGTCTGTTTTCCATATGGAGAAGGCGACGGTTGTGGAGATTTGGGCAGTCGGAAAGCAGGTGTTTGATGGTTTCTATTTGCTCTTCATCTTGACAGCTCCTGCAGTAGTGCGGTAGATGCAGATTTCATTTTTCCCAATAGCTAGTAAGCATTTGGTTCTCCCTTCATTTGACTGTGACCATAGGCTGCGGGATATAACACAACACCAATAAGGATGTCTATTTGTGTGTGAGTATGGCCTGTACCTAGTGCTGATCCTTTCCTGCCTAGTTCATCTGCTACCTCATTCCATTCTATATCACTATTCACTATGTCCGGGAATCCAGCAGAGATTGTTCAGTGCCTTGATTGCTGCCTGACGGTCCACAAAAAATTGTATTCCGAGATGGATTTATTTTCGTTGTTAGGATTGTTAATGCTGCTCTATCAATGACAAAGATTTCGGCTTAAAATACTCGTAGACTGCATTCATTTGGGAGTTTGTATGAGTCTTTAATCTGTAAGGTTTCGCAAAATACTCTTGCTCCGATTCCTATTTCCATTTTAGATCCATCAGTGTAGAGCTGGATGTGCTGTTCATTTAATAATGTGCTGGTTTCCCATTCTTGTCTTTTGGGAATAAGGGTGGAGTAATTCTTGTTGAAATCCTGATATGGAATAACATAGTCTGAGTTATTGCTGAGGTCAACAATTCCATAACTATGAAATGACCGTAGGAACTTTGCTTCCAAAGACCGGATGGTACACCGCACCAAACATTGCACTTAAGTGGGTATAATTGTCACTGATGAACTGCTCTTGAATTTTCCGCAGCCGATATAATGCAGTTTTGCTTGTTAACGAAGATATTTAATTGGAAATGGGCTTTATCGCTCATTATGAATTTGTGGATGAAATCGGGATTTTGCTCTGCCTTTTGCCGCAACGAAATGACACAATCAATCCGTAGCTGTTACAAGTAGTATGTCTAATATGTGCAATGTGGCCAAAATCGCCTGAATGGATCTCCTCGTTAGCCCGAATTGAGAAAAACGTCTCCTTGTTGGTGTTTCTGCACTATCCTGTACACTCTTCAGTACTATGGAGTTTCCTTACCCACCCTTCGTGCAACCAGATAGGAATTATTGCTGTCACTATGGGTGCGATCCGCACATTAAAATATCAACGATATGCACCCTGCGTCAAATCAATTGAGCGTTGGATTTTGAAAATAAAATTCGATGAAATTCTATTGTTACTCTGTTGTATCATATATTGTTCCGTATTAAATTCCCCAAGTATTGTTTGAAAAATTGTGAAAAATAAAATAAAGGAAATTATAATGAATTTAAATCATAAAGTTCATTTTGCTCCACCCTGTATGAGCCTATGATTCATTATGCCCAAGCTGGAACTCATAGCAAGGTGGAAATGCATCCTATCCTGGGTCATTTAAATTCTTATTCATTGCAAAGACGAAAGAAAATGTTCTGGCAAATTCAAAAGAATTGAGAAAATAGAATAAGCTTTCAAATGAACTACGAGTATAGCACCTCGGATACGCTTGACAAGCATGGATAAAGTGATAAAATGAAATATTGCAACAAAAAAAACGACATATTAATTTTTTTACGTCAAGTGTAAATTTTAATTTCACCTGTACGTATAGCTAAGTGATACACAAGAAAATAACAATATTAAATATTAAAGGTGATCAATGTCTACTTCTGAGTTGAGGTTGTGGAAATCTTTTGCTAACTACGATATCATTTTGGGCCACCATCGATTAGCTCGAGCATATTTCTGGAAGTGGTCTGTTATTTTCGCCTTGAAAACTTGAATAAGTAACGTTAAATATTCCTTGCTAACCGTTACAAGTCTACAGATTATCGCTGAAGAGGTTTAAGAAAATGCTGTGTAGAAGTAGAATGATTGTCATATCTTTCGATTTAAAAAGGTGGTAATTGGCTACCTACATACTTATCCCTTACCCTATTTATTTTCCTTATTCGCATGGAAATAAAGTACTTTTTACAAAGTTCGCCCATTTCACCACGCCGCACAGCATTTCAAAAGAGTCAGCGCTTGATGAGTGTAATTGTAAACTAAAATCAATATAAAGTAGATAATGTCAATTTACATATATACACCCTCGTATGAATATATTTATTCCGCCCCTATTAACCCATCCACCCATTGTACACCGATTTCACAAAAAAAACAATACATATACAAGAAACACCAAACACCTAGTATTCTTTGTGAGTTTTACCACCCCCTCCCCACATCACCCAAGCGTCCACATAACCAACTATTGTCCAATTCTTATCGAATAAATATGATAAAACGAGTAAGAAAAAAAAAAAAAAAAAAAAAACAAATCACAATTACTAATGCTGTTATCTATTATGCAAAGAGTAAATATATGTCAATTCCTAAAAGCAAAGAAAACGCTATAAAAACTGATTGTAAAAAATTTAATTATTATTATATCTCATAAGTTCTCCACATGCAACACAAAAAACTAAAAAAAAAATAAAAATTAACAATGAACTACTATGATTTACAATTATTATGGCTGAATAAATTTATTTTAAATTTGTGAAGTATTTTGTATTTTTTTACAACTTGACGATTATCTAGCGACGTGCTCTATAGTGGTACTCTGTATTCCGTTTCAAATCTATTCGAAATTGCTTATCGATTCTAGTTTGATTTGATACTCTCTAACTCTTTCGAAACGAATGTAAGTGTCCCAAATACGGTAAAGTATTGCCAACGAAAAAAAAAAAAAAGACAGCGTGACAGCTGACAGTTCAGGGTTATTAAAAATGGTGTGCTACACGAAAGAACAACGCGTTTTCATTGTTGAGCAATATTTAAAAACTTCGCACAAAATTTGGTCGGAATAGTGATTTAACTTAATCAACTGTGAAGAGATTAATTCAAAAAATCAGGAGACTGAATAAATTAGTGATCTTAGACACTCCTTCCTTCAACAAGTCGTTCAATATACAACATCGAAGCAGTTCGTGAGAGTGTTGCTGAGAGTCCAGGAACATCAATTCAGCACCGTGGTCAAGAATTGGACATTTAGAGAAGCTCTCGCCAGCGTATTCTCACGAAAGATTTGCATCTTCATGCATACAAAGTGCAATTGACTCAGGAACTGAAGCCTAATGACCACGCACAGCGAAGAGAGTTCGTTGAATGGATTATGGAACAACAACAAGTGGATGCTGATTTTTCAAATAAAATCATCTTCAGCAAGAGGGTCATTTTCATCTTGATGGCTTTGTTGATCGTCAAAATTGTAACGTGTCACTGTTTGGTGCGGTTTTTGAGCTGGCAGCATCATCGGACCATCCTTCTTTGAAAATGCGGTTGGTCAGGCAAAAACAGTTAATGCTGCTCGCTGTTGCGACATGATAATCCAGTATTTTGTGCTTTAATTTTAAGATAAGGATGTGGACGACATGTGGTTTCAACAAGACGGTGCGACATGTGATACAGCCCGACAAATAATTCAATTACTTCATGAGTTATTTCCTGGAAGTGTAATTTCCCCTAATTTTGTGCCGTTGGATTTTTTTCTTTGGGGTTTTTTGCAGTCTAAGAATTATGCCAAAAACCCCGCGACCAGCCATGCCTTGAAGGGGCAAACTGAGCGCTGTATCTTCGAAATTCAGCCACATTTATGCAAACCAGGGGTCGAATTACCGCATCAGTTATCGAGCAACACGTCACTGATAAATGTTGATTTGACATGACCGCTTAAGAGATCGAGTATCGAGTATCGAAATTTGGCATTCTCTCATCAGTGATCGTGTATTTATTTATTCGATATGGTTTCTGCTGACGAGCTGAGGTGCATTTGGGAGAAAATATGTGAGAATATCTTTGTTTATTGTTATGTTTGCGTCTGGTTAGATTTATTATTTGAAATTTATTTCACATTGAGTCTAACTAAAATTAACCCTCTGCAAAAGGAGATTTTGGTAAATATTATGAGCTGGGGTAGCGGTTTAGGTGCATGCTCTAAAATTGATAAAATTTAAATAAAAATGCACTCTTATTTGCCCTGACTGTTTTGATAGAACTGCAATCAAAAGTGTATGTTGTGAAAGATATTTTCAGAAAATTATAGTTTTGTATACGTACGCAGAATCTTGTAAAGAGAAGGGATCGCTTTTATCTCTTAAACGTCTTCGTTCAATATACTCATGAAAAATAAAGTAAATATTAAATTTTTAATTGAAGACGATAAATAGAAAACTTTTCCTCACACAAAAATAAATAGTTTTGACATTTGTCAGCCATCTCAATTCAAGGTAGTAGAATTGTACTAGTACAATCTTCAAAGCGCACTCGACACGTGACCATTCTTATGTGATCATCCCAATGTAGTTACTCGATCACTCGATAGCGTATGGATTTCATTCACTCGTTAACTGATGTCGTAATTCGACCCCAGATATGGGAAATTTCGACAAAAGAGTGCGTATGTGTTTTCTCTCAAAATTACTTCTTGCGTGAATTTTGGACACCCTTTAGTATGTTGCTAAATATTTTGCAACAACTTTCAGATTTCTTTGCGAGTCTCACGTTCTGAAATTTTGGTGACCAACGTCAACGTAAATGAGAAGTGTGTGCTGCATATTTGTAAAAAATGTATTTGATTAACCTAATATTATTATGACATAATAATCACAGTATCTAATTTCAGTAGAAAAATATGAAAAGATTAGTTAGAATTGATTGAGTTATATTTCTTAAATCTTCTTATAAGCGATGTGTTCCTGTGAGTGCTTAACAATTTAATAAAATGTCTAGCAGCTCCTTGGCCGTCAACGTGAATTTCAACCATTTATTTTACAAGTAGATCCCTCAGTGTACAAATTTGACATTGTTTTATAGTTCTTGAACCCACAGAGAATAGCGCACTCTTTAGCGAAAAATATTGCCCTTAACAAAGGAATAAAAATGTACAAAAATTAACAAAATGCGAATTTGTGATATATTTTAGCAATTGACATCTTTCAAATAACCTGTTTTCGTTTTCCATAGAAAACTCGTTCACTTTCAAAGAAGAAAATAATCAATCCGCAAGGTAAGCACTTAACGAATTAAATATCCGTAATTCGAGTGACTTTGACACTAGCTTTCGAATTACAAAGTGCCAATTTTTTGAAACAAAAAGTTATTTGATTCTTGGATAAATTTAGCAGTCCAATTTACCGATAACTAAGTGCTAATCATCTGTTTCCAAATATTTTGACATTCGAACCGAAATGCAGAGTAAGGCCCCAACTATAAAAATAATTTAAAATTCATAAGTTTGTGGCGATTCTATTCAGCTACATTCTAAGCAATTTTACTGTATTCATTATAAACTATCCATAGATAAAAAATACGGGAGACCCCCAAAAGTATACCTATATAACGCTAGAGCAATCTACTGGTTTCTTTTTAAATTACATGTTATTTCGATACTGACAGCTCTTTCGCGCTCAAAAAATCTCAAAAATTTCGGTTGAAATTATTCACCAACCGTGCCTGCTGTACGCAAGTTTGTGAAGAAAGTTCATGAGATTGGCATGCTTATTGATAACACAAGTTATCTTCGTGTTCGACTTGTGTGCTCAGTCGAGAATATTGCCACTGTTGCCGAAAGTGTGCACCTAAAAACGTTAACTCGTCACAGATCTCAGCAACTGAATATTAGCCAGACTAGCCTGAAGAGAATTATGCATAAGACCTCGGATTATTTCATTACAGAGTCAAATTGGCTCAGAAATTTAATCAAAATGACCATCCGCTTCGTTATCCCTTCTATGTTTGGACTTTAGAGCAAATCGAAATTGACGTCGATTTTGCTAAAAATAATGGCACAAAATTATAGTCATCTGATTTTAAGGAATGTTAGTAGCCACTAAGTAACAGCCCTTTAACTTTAAACCCAGTGCTTAATTTTAAATTGAATTACAAACAATTTTTAACCTGCCTACAACTAGTATCGACTTTAGAATTGACTTACAGCAAATTTTACTCAAACAAACCTAAAAATTTAAAGTTTGAGAACAAAAACACAGTTTAAGGGATAATGTTGTATTAAATTTAAAAGAATTTGGCAGATCGAACACATTTTGTTGACTGTTTACATCCGTTAGTTGGCTGAAATTTGAATTTAAAAAAATGACAGATGACAGATTGTTAAAAGCCTACTCTAAAAGTTAAAAGGTACTTTTGGTGGTTTTAAAGTTAGCGCGTGCTGATAACTGTAAAGTGGATTCATGTCGACTATAAATTGGAAAACACTAATCTTGACTTTGTTACGTGCTAAAATCTTTTTAAAGTGTACTTTATGCGACTATAGTTTTGCGCCAATATTTTTTTCAGATGAGGCGTATTTTAATCTCAGCTGCTATGTAAAAGCGAAACTGTATTTGTGTCTCTCAGCGCGTGCCTGTTTGGTGTGGTTAGTGGAATAGCAGAATTATAGGCCCATTTTTCTTCGAAGATGAAGATGGCAACAACGTTACGGTCAACGGAGATCGCTACAGAGGTTTGATAATCGATTTTTTTGACCACAAACTGAGGAAATGAACTTTGACGAACTCTGGTTCCAGCAAAACGGTGCTAAGTGCTATAGAAGACGTCGAACAATCGATCATTTGCGCACTAAGTTCAATAACCGTATAATCAACCGTTTTGGTGATGTTGCTTGGCTTCCGCGGAGTTGCGATTTGATGCCGTTGGACTTTTTTTTTTTGTGAGGTGCCGTTAAAGACCGATCTTATGCTGACAATCCAAAAACGATTTAGTCACTTTAAGCACAATATTGATCGAATTGTTCGTGATGTAGAGCGCCGAACCAACGAAAAAATACTGAAAAATTGGGCGGCAGTCATATATTTGTGATCGGTATCATGTTAGAAGGTGAGGGATAGGGTATCGTACGATCCGTTCTACTTTGTTCTAATTTAATCATTTTACTTCATTCCAATAAGATTCTCTATAATTTACATTTTAATTTTTTTTGTTTACAAATTGAATCTGAAATAATATATCGTTATGATGAACCGTACATGACTTCCATGTTAAAAAGTCGTTTTTGAACATTGTGTTCTGTGTTCCAAACAGTCACTTGCATCATGGGTGACATGGTTATGGTTAAATGTAAGTACCAAACATACATATACATATGTGCAAAATTTTAACTAAGAATGTTACAAAAACCCCTGATCCGATTGCATGAAATTCCTCACGCTTTAGGTACTCCGATCCTCTGTTCGACAAACAGATTTCTTCAAATCTGTTCACTCTGACAGAAGTGACACAAATGTTTTCCAAAACTGTCTTGAGTTCCAATTCAACTTAAAAAAGGAAATACAATTGGAGGTTACAATTTAAATTTGAAATACAACACATTGTTTTCTGATAAACTGCTGACATTTTTATGTCAGTATAATGTTGAGACATGGACATTAAATATGAAAAATGATATCGGGCAAATGGCACCACGGCTGGCTTTGCAGGCTTCCGCCATTCTGATGAAATTGCTCATTACTTTTCGGCGTAAACCTTGCGGTAATTTATAAATAACGCGTAAAATCTCGTCGTTTGGCTCTGGAATCGCACGGTCTGGGTAGCCAATTTTGGCCGCCGAAACAAGAGTTGAAGCAGCTGGGAAACTTTATGTGCAAGTTATTGCATTGTGGCAGATACCATCGTCTTGTTGTAAGGGGGGTACTCCGTTTCGACCTACAAGCAGAAAAACCTAGTCATTTGCAAGTGTACGATAGGTATACATGCAAAATTAAATGGCCCACTCAAACATAAGCTTTGCTATATTTGAAAATAAGCTGTCGAAACCGTGGAGAGTTGACATTATCTACTATTATTATTGTTTTTTTTTAATTCAGTACACTTGTGGCCCTACACGAGCGACTTATCGTCGCACGACATTCTTGTCGATCGATCAGAGGTCATTGTATCCCTCAACACACGAGCGACTAATTGTCGACCATTTTTATTATCATTTTGCAAAATATTGACATTTCAATGAAACATACTTTGTTATCGCTTCAATATTTTGCAAGCTGAACTCCACCAATGAAGAATAGGGTGATAACTGTTTAAGTAAAACTTAAACTTCAACAGTTGTAAAATTGTTTGTCGCGCCACCTGCGGGAATCCCCAAATGGAAATTGTCGTCCAGTCGATCGCGTGGAAAAAAAGTTGTCGTCATCCTGTGTGTAGTCTCTCATATCACTCTCATAAATAAAATAGAATTAAATTTTTGAAAAATGTTATTCTTTTGCAAACGTTATAGTTGATATAAAGGGTCTTTCATTAAGCGCTTCCTATCTTTAAATTTAAATAAAACAAAGTGTGTGTGAGATATCATCGAAATTTTGTATTCGTTTGAAAGGCCTATCGATGCCATTATGTATGGAATATAACGTCGTTCAAATGTCCGCCGCGTCTTCTCTGGGTGGCACGCATCCGAAATGTCCAATTTTCCATGAATCTGGTGCATAAATCAGGCTGAATTTGACATGCAAAAGCCAACATAACATGCATGGGTTATGTTGGCTTTGAGTGCCGCTGTGGTTCATGGCTTATTCGCATAGACCTGCGACTTCAGAAAATCCCACAAGAAAAAGTCAAACGGGGTCAAATCGCACGATCTCGGTGGCCAGTTCACATCACCTCCACTTGAGATGACCATGTCCTCGAATCGCTCGTGCAGAATTTCCAATGTGGCGTTAGCTGTGTGGCACGTAGCGCCGTTCTGTTGAAACCACATGTCGTTGGTGTTCATATGATCCAATTCAGGGCAAAAGAAGTTGGTAATCATCGACCGACAGCGCTCGCCGTTGACCTCGAGGGCCTGGCCAATGTAGTTCTCAAAGAAATATGGACCGATGACGCCGCCAGCCCAAAATCCGCACCAAACAGTGACTTTTTCGGGATGCATTGCACGCTCTTGGATCTCATGTGGATTGGTATCATCCCAAATTCGACAATTTTGTATGTTGACGTACCCATTCATCCAGAAATGGGCCTTATCGCTGTAGATGATTTTTCGATGAAAATTAGGGTCAGTTTCCAACTGCTCCAGAGCCCATTCAGCGAACACACGTCGTTGTCTATGGTCGTTTACCTTCAGCTCCTGGGTCAGTTGAATTTTGTACGGGTGCAGGCCCAAGTCACGATGTAAAATTCGCCAAGTTGTGGTCTGCGACGCGAAATCGACGGGCTCGGATTCTCCTACACACTCTCACGGACAGCGGCGTACGGGTGTTGGTTGATCATGTACTGAACTAGTGGACTCAAATTTATCCACCACACTGCGAATAGTCCTCTCGGAAGGACTATTATGGCTACCGTAAATTGGCGAAGCGCGCGGAACGTTGCCCGAACAGAACACCCATTTTGATAAAACAATTTTATTATTTGCACGTGTTGTTGAACGCTATATCCATCCATGGTGATTTGGCAAAACAGACTGAATAAATGACAGCCAATTTGACGGATGTAGCTTCAACAATATGGCCGCTATCAACTGTCAAAGTTCGGAAGTCCCTATTGGAAGACCCTGTACATATGCCAGTTATAATGAATATTGGTCGATTTACATGGTCACGCAAATGAGTGCCGATAAGCAACAACGTTGCAAGTTCCAACGAATTTGGAAGTCGTTCTTTCGGCAAGAAGTACAATTTTATATGAGAGAGAATAGTAGTCTCACTCTAGCTCTAGAATTAACCTGGATGGCCAGCAACGAGTTGCCTTTTCTATTATGCGTAGCATAATTGAATAAAATTGTCAGAAAGCTGGTCTAAATGGTCTAAATCGTTTTATTATACATAGATGTGTTAACAATATATCAATTTTGCATTCTTTTGTAGAGTGTGCATTCGGCACCATCTAGGTAAATAAAGACAATAATTAAAATAAAGTTAATCATTATACTATAATACATCCCTGCTTACAGGTTTAGTAGGCGACAAAACAGATTTGGTTGATGTTGTTCAAGGACCAGTGTTGCCATTGCGTTGAATTGTAGAGCTTTGTTCCGGATATTAAGATGCTCATAGTGTTGCGTTTAATCGATGCCATTACTTTTCTTTTTCTTTGAGTCTTGTCTCGGTCCTTCCAGGTTTGTTTATTAGTAATGGTTGCTATGGAACCAGTTTGGGGTCCAGTTTGTATTCTCTACCTAATTGTTTACTCTGGGAGTCGAGCCGTTTACCTTAATGTATTTGATGCTGTTTGCTGTCGTGTCCCCCTTAACTATAGTGATGCAACTTTAATGGTTTATTGTTTTGAGCGAGTGGTCAGTGTGTATAGCTGTTTGTGTTTTTTGAATTTGTTGAATTCTCTTGAAATTGCGGTGATGACATCTAATCAAAGTTGCTGGTTTTAACTTTCAAAACGTTGCTGCTATGTGACTGCTGTTTCATAAACTTGTTGTCAGCTTGGGACGTCCGGTTGTTGCATCTATTTCTCTGGTCTGTGACCGGTTGCATTCAAGGCTGCCTTGGTTTTCATGGCGTCTGTCATTTGACAGTGCATTTTCAAACACTTTGGACTCTCGACATCAGCCGGGATTTCCAGTTCATGGTTAAATTGACAGTTTTATGTGACCGAAGTGTTCCTGTTGAAGTGATGTACTGGTTTCAACATTTGCTGCCCTTCTTGTATCAGGTTTGCTGAATGTCGTGCTTTTGAAACAATCGTGTGAATTTCATAGGACCATATATTCAGTTTAAAAGGGGGTCGTCTTAGATAATGTAGCTTTCAATTTTGGTAAACTATTCGGTTATCCAATCCATCAAATTTGGAATCTTTTCATTTTTCAGCGTGTGGTATTCCGATGTTGCAGTTTTTTACGATTGAGCGAAGCAGACAATATTGAATGATTAATTTAACAAAAGAAAAAGTGGGACGATGGAAGAAACACTCATTTTCTTCGCACTCCAATCCATTACTAAATCAGTAGTGGCAAATTACATAGAAGGATATTGTTTTTTTTTTTTTTTTGTGAAACCAAATTGAACTTTATATAAGGTTACAAAGAAACATGGCTAATATGCTAATACCGCTATTTCAAAGAGCGTTAATACAGGATTATTCATTTTGTGCTTTAGGATTTTAAATGCAATTAAATAAAAAGTATTAAAGGTTTCAATCAAATTTGTTTAAGATTTTAAATGTTGGACTATGCCATTATGTATGAAATACAACATTGGTTAAATGGCCGCCACGGAAGTTTTTGTAAACTTCGATTTTTCTGAGATAATTTTCGATGACTTTTCGGTACTTTTATAGCTGTATTGCGAGCTCCTTAAGTACTTAAGTACTCCAAAGTTTAGGAATTATCTTCATAGACGCGATCTTTAGCATAGCCCCACAAAAAGGAAACCAACGGGTTCAGATCACACGATCTTTGTGGCCAATTAATTCACCAAATCTCAAAGTTAAACAGCCGGATAACTTTTCGTGAAATGGAGCTAATAGAGCGACATGTGGTTCACAGGTAAAGTGAACCACATGTCCCTCACACCAATGTCTTCAATCTCAGGCCAAAAAAAGTTGACCATAGCACGGAGAATTCACTGGAACAGTGGCGCCTTCGTTGTTTTCAAGAAAATCGTCCCGATCACACCGCCGGTCCAAGCGCGCACCGAACTGTCATCCATGGGGGATGAAATCACCTCTTAACGATCACATTTGGATTCGTAGAACCCTAAATTCTACAATTTTGTTTGATTACGTAGCCGCGGAGCGAGATATGGGCCTAATTGCTGCAGAAGATTTTGTGCGCAAAATCGGCGTCAACTTGTTGATTTTCCAGCACACAATCGGAGTATATTCTGCGTATTCTATAACCATTAGGCTTTAGTTGTGGTGTAAGCTGGACCTTATAGGAATGAAGGTGCAAGTCCAAGCGCAAAATATGCTATACGGAGCTGTAGGAAATGCCCAATTGCTGAGCTAGATGTGAAATTGACAATTCCGGATATTCAGCCACTGAGGCACTCACAGCTGCTGTCTTCAGTTGATCGAGCATTACGATGATGCACAGTCCTTACGACATCACATCATCTACTGATTTGTTTGAATTTGGTGATTATGTTTCGAATTGTTTGCTCAGTTGGGCGATTATAGCGACCATAATCTGTTCTTAAATCGCAATATACAGATATTATTGTTATGTTTGAAGTAAGATGCAACAATTTGAATGCAGGATCTAACTACCTGTTACTATGGATGACATATGAATGTGACGGATGCCATATGGAAGGGATGTGAAATCCCAACCTCGAAATGAATAGATCTGTATTTATTTTTTTCAGGTTTAATTATTTGCTATTCGGAAATTCATAAATTTGAGATCTTATTTTTCCTTCTACTTCCTTCCCATTCACAATAGGCATTCAATACAATAATTTACACTTTGTAGAAGGATTTGCTAAATATGATTCTGTGCCGGAAATGTTACCACATACATTCACCACTCATCACAGACACTAACCCCTGCCATTTATAACAGATAATAACCCCTGCAATTTATCGCAGACAATAACCCTTGGCACATCTGCAGCGCCCTGCGGACATTTGAAAGAATAACTACTTTTCAGCCAGCTGTCATTTTCATTTCCGGTTTCTTCTTCGAGCTGAGTAGTTCGACCACGCGCTCTCTTGTAATTATTGCAAAAAGTTGTGAAATTCAAAGTTCTCATTAAAGTAATTTTTAACGCAATCCGGGATATCAGCTGGCTGAAAAGTAGTTATTCTTTCAAATGTCCGGAGGGCGCTGCAGATGTGGCAAGGGTTTTGTCTGCAATTAATGGCAGGGGTTAATATCTGTGATGAGTGGTGGATGTATGTGGTAGTATATCCGCCACATCCACTCCCCCTCCAGTGACCTTTCTAAGGAACGACACTGACTTGTTTGTGTAGGTTTTAAGTGGTCTATCCATTGTAGTTGATGAGTCTTTCTGGGATGAGGACAATGGTCCTGGAGTTGAATGATCGTCCTGTGCGGCTGGGTCCGTCTTGGCGATGAATGCTGGTTTTAGTCGTTCCGTCGAGAACGTGCCAGTGATGCGAATGATGAAAACTCGATTGTCAACACGCTTGATCACCTAGTGTGGGCCAGAGTACTGTGGATCTAGTGGTGGTCTGACGGCATCTACTCTAAGAAAAACGTGAGAGCATGTGAACAAGTCCTTCAGGGTGAAACAACGTGAGTTGGTATGATGAGCCGTCGGTGTGGGTCGTACCTTTCTGATGTGCTCACGAAACTTCTCTAGGAATGCATTAGGATTGGCTGGCAGGTCTACTGTGAGAAAAAATTCTCCTGGTATTCTTAGATCAGTACCAAAAATTAGTTGCGCTGGTGATGCATTTAGGTCCTCCTTAACGCAGGTTCGAAGGCCGAGGAGAACTGTTGGAAGTAAATCAGGCCAGGGTGTTGGAGCGTGACACATGAGTGCGGCCTTGACGGTGCTATGCCATTTCTCGATGATGTCATTGGATTGAGGACGATAGGGTGATGTGTGGATTTTGGTGGCTTCAACCATGTTTGCGAGCGCCGAGAAGAGTTGAAACTCGAACTGTCTTTCTTGGTTCGTTGTGATTGTTAAAGGAGTGCCGAATTGGGCAATCCAGTTCGAGTAAAAAGCCGTGGCGACTGTGTCAGCTTCCAAGTTAGCAAGTGGCGTTGCGACAGGCCAGCGTGAGAACCTGTCGATCATAGTGAGGCAATAACGAAGTACCTTTACTGGATGAAGTTCGATGAGATCAAGATGAACATGCTCGAAGCAATTATCTGGAACATTGATGTGCATAGGTTTGTTGCGATTGTGCTTTTGTACCTTGGACTTCTGGCACAGAAGGCATTCGCGTGTCCACCGTCTAATTCCAGGCCAGATAAATTTTTGTTTGAGTTGGCGAGCGGTGGCACGGCCGTTGGTATGTGCGAGATCGTGTACGATATCGAAGGCACGCTTGCGGAGAGATTGCGGATGTATGGCCGAATCCAGATGGTGGAGATGTCGCAGTAGAGCGGATGTTTTTCGAAAATGAGTTGCTGGAGTTTAAGTGACGAGTGCTCTTTAATTTGTTCGAGCTCCTCGTCGTTCTGTTGAGCTGCATGGATGGTTTCTGAATCCAGGATCTTGGGCATTGAAATGGTGTTGATGCGAGATAGTGCGTCAGCGACGACATTGTCTTCGCCACTGATGTGAACTATTTCGGTGGTAAATTGGGAGATGAAAATGAGCTGGCCGATTTGTCTAGGCGAGGCTTTGTTTGGGCGTTGCGAGAAGGCGTAGATGAGAGGTCGATGATCAGTCTTAATGACGAATGATCGGCCATCGAGGATGTGTTTGAAGAATTATATGCTTGCGAAAATAGCAAGCAGCTCTCTATCGTAGGTACTGTAATGTGTCTCTGCTGAGCTGAGCTTCCGTGAAAAGAAACCAAGTGGCTTCCAGCTGCTTACCTTCTAGCTGTTCAAGTGCGGCGCCGATGGCGAAATCTGAAGCGTCGGTAACAAGAGCTAGTGAAGCGGATGGTGATAGGAAATATGCTCTGACGGCCGAGGCAACGCTGTCCTTGCAATTTTTGAGCGCAGTCTCCGAATCCGGTGTCCATTCTATCTTACACTTGTCCCCCTTTTTGGCGTTCCTGAGATAGTTGTTAAGTGGTGTTTGCAACTGAGCAGCATGAGGAACACAGCGGCGATAATAATTCATCATACCCAGGAAGCGTCGGAGGTCCGAGATAGTTTCCAGCTTCGGGTAAAACAGGAAAGCCTGGACTTTGTCTTGTGGTGGAGAAAATCCATGTCTGCTGATGGTGTAGCCCAGATAAGTTACTTGCTCCTTGCCCCACTGACACTTATCAGGGTTGATGGTAAGATGATGATCACGTAGGATCCTGAAGATCGTTTCCAGATGATGTTTGTGCTGCTCCTCATCTTGGGAGAAAACGATCACGTCAACAATGTAGCAAGCGGCAAAGGGAATGTCTCTCAGAAGATAGTCCATATGCCTCTGAAAGGTCTGAGTGGCATTCCGTAGGCCAGGTGGCATTCCAAGAAACTCAAAAAGGCCAAAAGGTGTCGTGATTGCCGTTTTCTGAATGTCTTCTTCCGCTACCGGTATTTGATGGTAGGCCCATGCTAAGTCGATGGTTGAAAGATGCTGCTCCCGTGACAGCGGAATCTGGTAGCGGTCCGGAACTGTTTGCTTGTTAAGGCGCCTGTTGAGCGCCAGCCTCCCAGTTTCTTAGGCACCATATGCAGAGGGCTGGCCCACTGACTGCTGGATGGTCGTATCACACCGTGCTGAAAAAGCAACTCAAAATACCTTCAGCTTTTCACAAGTGAGCCTACGTCGGCGCTGTGCAACTGACGGACCTGTAGTAGCAATATGGTGCGAGACTGGATTATCCGTTTGGGTGGAAGGAAAAGGCGATGGCCTAGTGATTACAATGTACTTGCAAAGGTGTTCCCTGTAAGCAGGTGCTAGAGTTGAGATAAAGATGTTCACTGGGCCAATGGTGGAGATGCTGTGAATGGAAACTGTGCAAAGTTGGCCGAATGCAGTGAGTTTCGTCGGCCGGTCGATTAGACAGCGCCCCTTGAGATCAACGAGAAGGCCGTAGTAGGTAAGGAGATCTGCTCCAATATTGGCTGTCTTTACGTTGGCGATGATGAAGTTCAACCTGAGCGGACGACGGATGCCGATGTTCAGAGTGATGCATTGCTGCCCGTAGGTTTCGATTACCGTGCAAACATGCAGCGTATAATTTAAAATCTGCTGGTTTAGTGTTGCGATTTGTGCAGGATCGTGGAATAATGGAGATGATGGAGCCTGAGTCGACCAGGAACTTCATGTTGGTCTGGCGATCGAAGAGAAATAAACGGTACTCGGCGGTGATTTATTTGTTGCTATTGCTGTTGTTGTCGCTGCTGTCGCCTACCGCCTGTATTGGCGACAGCGAATCTTGTTTTTTGATGACGAGGGTTGAATAAAACTACATGGAGGTTTGCAGATGCGAGCGTTAGTCCACACAAACCAGTTGTTGCAGGTGAAGTAGCTCGTGTAGGCTGTCGAGAGGATGAGCGAGATCTATTGTTGTTGGGGAACATTGAAAGTTTATTTAGGATTTCCATGTTGAGTGTGATCATCTGAGACAGCGAGCGTCTGATTTCTTTGAGTTCCTGACTCACTGCATCAGTTGGAGATGCTGCAGCGTGTTGAGTTGCTGATGGTGTTCGCCTCGAGAAGGTTGACGTGGCCATGACTGTTGGGGCGTTTCCGTTTTAAATCAGTGTATCTGCACCGATAGCGAGGTCATCGAGTGTTATTGCTCGAAAGATCTTGAGGATAGTCTGCACATTTTGTGGTAGTAGGGCGAGCCATTTGACACGTAGAACATCTTCAGAAGCTTGTCGCCAGCGAGACTTCTCATCTGTCTGAGAAGTTGAGGGGGTTTGTTATCACCGAGCTCAAGTTCAGTGAGGACTTTATGAAGTTCGTGATCTGCTGAATCGGAGAGACGATTCAAAAGATTTTTTTTTTTTTTTGGTTGCGCCTGGAGGTGCAGGAATCTTCAAAAGATACCAATGGCCCGTACCATTGGTTATGCCCGATTCATATATCTGAGCTGATGATTCATAAGCGTCGACCAGTATATGCCTACGGGCTAAACCTCACCCCCCAGAGAGGCACTATGAGAACCGGCCGCTCGTGCTCATAGTAGTAGGAAATTCGTTCCTCTCATTTTTTTCGTTTTGTGGTGACTACGACTAAGTTACCTTAACAAGTAGTTTACGCTTCTGTAATGTTAATCGCGTCCGTCATTACATGCGGTTTTCCCTTACTGCGCCAGATCGTACGGTCTTGTTCTTTGTAGTCAGCGCTTGAGGTTTGTCACGTCCAGAGTACGGATTATTTCATTATTGCAATGATCATGAAGGCGAGTACGAAGTTTGTGAGCAAAGTTTGTTACTTCATCCCTCACGGTAGCAATTCCTAGATCTCTGTGAATATCACTATTCCTTATATACCATGGAGCATTCACAATTGCTCTTAGTGTTTTGTTTTGGAATGTTTGCAGAACAGTCATATTGCTTGGCTTGGTACAACCCCAAAGTTGTATACCGTATGTCCAAGATGGTTTTAGCACTTGCTTGTACAGAAGCAGTTTGTTGTATACGCTTAACTCTATCTCCCGAGTAGCCAGTACATTTCTCTAAGTCTGATTTCGAGCTCGTCGCGCTTCTTTTTAACATGTGGCTTCCATATTTAAAAGATAAGCAAATTAGCATACTTATCTTTGTTTGGTGGTGCTCTCAGGATATCTGACACTTCCTGAAGTGCATCAGATCCGAGAGCACTAACTACCAGGTGGTATTTGCTGGCGTCGAACCGAATGTTGTTTGCATGAAAGATGGATTCCACTTGGAAGAACCACAATTCAGGATTGGTTTTCCAGAATGGTGGCATTTTGAAGTTCTCAATGTCGTAGTTGGGAGAAAATGCCTGTCCAGGTGGTGCAAAAGTAGATGCATCTGTGTCTGGGGCAGATGGATTTGATTGTCCGGGTTGTTCGTTCGGCGGTGTGTGCTGAAGAGACATACTATTGGATGTGCGCACTTGTGGCGAAAGCGAAAATTTAGGATGAAATGTGGTTGGATGGCAATCCGTGGGCATCACATCGGGGTCACCAGTTGTGGGAGTTATTGTCTGCAATAAGTGGCAGGGGTTATTATCTGTGATGAGTGGTGGATGTATGTGGTAGCATATATGCCACAATTCCCATGCATCTATCGACATCTAGTGACCACTAGGGTCAACTCTGACGCGTAACAAATTCACCGTCCTGTCAGTTAAATTGTTTTGACATTCCACATTTATGTCAATGTTCCACATATTTGTGCTCTCTGTCTGTCTTCCACGAATCTAAATGCACTTGACAGCTGTCAACATTTTCTATTGCAGCGAGTTTTGTCAGAGTTTGACAAATTTTTCATCCTAGCAAGTTCCAGCACACAGAAGATTATCGTACGACGTTTTTGATAAAAAAAAAACAAAAATTTGCAATCGTTGCACTCGGTGTGAAGCCCCAGCCTTCGATTCCAAACCAAAGGTCGGTGAGAAACTAACTAACAAATTGCGTCACAGCTCCGGAAAGCAAGCCAAATTAAAAACCAAGCAAAGAGCAAAGTAAATTATGATAATTAGCAGAACGAAGAGTTGAGGAATACTTTGCCACTGGAATCTGCTGTGATTTTGGCATGATCACGGTGTTTCCAAACATTTTTAAGTTTCGCAAATGCCTACCTGCTAACTCACGTCATATTTTTTTCGTTGGTCAACAGGAACGGCAGACTACAATGTTGCGCATGAGGATACCCACATAAACACACATCACTCTTCAGTACCTACTAGCAGCCGATACAGGGAACTACAAAATGTCTGAGCCAGCTAATCCGAATTTGCCGCGCCCCGAGACTGGCACCAACCCGGATGTTATCATCTCGCCTCCCGTAAACAACAATCCCAACAACCGAAACAGAAACACCCAAGTGAGTGGAAGTTATTTGTTTATTTTTTTGTTCGTAGAACTATCTGTTTATTTGCAGAATGCGTTAATAAACGTTAGAGACAGACTTTTCCATGCAATTTATTTCAAGGCCGCATTGCTCTACGCTCAGATATTTCCCAAGTAAGCAATTGTCCTCGCTCAGTGTTTGGTTTTGTTGTTAGGTTATCTTTTTTTTTCCAGGCCGATGCAGAGGGCATTGGAGCTGATCATCCTGCTGAAGGCGTTGGTATTTTTCTTTGCTCTGGTCTACATACACGTGACATTTATTAAGAACCCAGCGACATGCCTGCAACACGTTAAGGATTGGCCCAGAGATGGAGTACTACGGTGAGTTATTGAGTTTGTGTGTGGTTTTTATGATAAACAATGGTCCTTATAAGCACTTCGAAGCATCAAGCGCTTAGGTTACAAGAGTACATACACATTTAGACCAAAGAAGGTCCATTGTAATATCACTGGATCAATCTGTATTCAACAGTCGGAACTTCTTATAGAGCGGAGGATGCTTCTGACGTCAGTATCTCCCAAATAGCTGAGATCATCGAAGAAAGGAGCTCCAAGGTGGAGCAATCTTCCTTTCGGCAGAGGTGGATTGGTACGTAGAAAATGGGGATTCATTGTTCCTCCTCGTCTCTGCAGCTCCTGCAAAAATCATTCGAAAAGAGTCCTAGCCTTTTAGCATGTGAGCGTATAGGATAGTGCTCCATGAGGACAGAACTGATTTGCGATTGCTTAAGCAGTACCAGTTCATTGGAGCTGGCTAAGGTCAGATCTGTTTGGATATCAGGAATGTCGTACCATGCTCTCATTTGTGGTTGGCTTTGCTGATAGCATCCAGGTTGACCTACTTACATGTAGCGAGAGACATACCTAAATATTGTTTTTCTCGAAATCACTAAGGGTAGTGCCGAGCTCGTCAGCCTTACCATTTCCTTGATTTCTCTGAAGCCAAGCGCGAGGAATGAGCGGCAATCTAGAGCTGCCTTATTAGTGAATACGGTACCAGGGACTTTATTGCCGTTTGGATATCGGAGCAAATGCAAATATCTTCTTATGATTTCACTCCGTTCTGGATATTAGAAATCATCTTTGTAAGGTTATCACTCTAAATATGTCAACTGTTGAACGATTGAGCCATTCCCATAACTTTGACAACCATGTCGACCTCTGTCTTCCGACGCTCCTTCCTTCGATCTTTCCTTGAAGGATTAGTTGGAGAAGCTGGTATTTGTTGTTTCTCTTTTTTCTTCTTCTTAATTTACAAAATTATTTTCCGTCTTAAAACTTCTTCATTTGTAATTCTGCTAACCCAAGAGATCCATTTCAAAGGCTTCTATGTTCCTTATTGTTGCACTATTTAGTGTCCATGTTTCTGCTCTACCTAGTATCACAGACAATAAATATATAGTTAGTTTATTATCTGTGCTAGTATGGACAAAAACTTCAAAAAATAATTTAATAAAACTTTCAGGATTTATTCCGATATGTATTCTGAATATAAAAATCTAAATTTTATTTAAAAGTATTTCTCTTGGACTTAATGCAAGTTTTTAGTCGTTTTGGCCACTCATCAATCACAATAATTGGGAAATTGGCCACAACTTCGAGTAAGAGTTCCATGTTAGGGTATCTTTTGTGGCACATAATGTCCTTTTAGATATTCCACAATTTGTGATCAAGTGGATTAAGGTCTAGTGTGGTGGAAGGCTAGTTTTTGTACCAATAAAATGGGGTACATTTCTCTAGAGCCAGGTATGGGAATTTTGCCTTATGAGCTGGCGCACGATCTTGCTTGAATGTTCCTTCCTTTTTCTTTGCTGGTACATGATATAGCAATACTACGTTCTATACCACATGTCTGTCACTGCAATACTACGTAAAAAGCTAGTATACCATGAAATATACCTGGTATCGAGATTCGCAATTTTTTGCTGGTATACCACCATCTTACTGATTGCAGAGCCAATTTCTTTCTATTGGCTAGTCTTCGTAGCTTCTTTGACAATTCTTAGGTATGCACTCTCGCTTTTAAGTATTTGAATTTTCTTTATATTCATCATCTGGCACAAAAGTAAATCATTTTTATTCATCCTGTCTTGAATTTTCTATTTTTATTTGTAATGACAGACAACACAAGCGTCAAAATATACTACTTAACGTCAAAGTCATCGAATACTACGAAATGCAGTCTGTCAGGGGTCGTAGTATTCACTATACCTTGGTATTCGTACCATGGTATCAATACCAGCAGTCTGTCTCCACTATTAGTGACCCTATCGTAAGAGACTATCCAGCACACCATGGCTAACTCTGGGGGGTGTCCTTTACGGACCCTTGAGACTGGCTCGAACATTTCCCTAGATGACCGTGCATATACCCTATCTCTTTATTAGTTTAAATTCTTCTGCACTGTGAAGGTTTTCTCATCGGTAAACAGAATTGTTCTGTACAGAACAGCAGCGTATTCCACCAAGAGTCGCTTTGATTTTTGGACCCAATTTTTGTAAAAGCCACAGTCAGCATTTGGTGTATGGCGTTTGATGGCTTCCAGCCTCAGGCCTATCTTGATATGTGAATCATTAACTTTTGTGTTACATTCATCTCACGTGCCAGTGTTTTCTGATTTTAGGGACTTTTTTGTGCCTTAAAGGTTTTGATGACTTGTGGCGATTTTACCGTGCGATGAGGACCGGATCTCAGGCGGCCTTTAATGTCGCCCGTATCCCCGAAGAATTGTATATACCGATAAACAAACATTAGACTAATACCTCGCTGCTGTAGGGTCTTGAAAATCGAACCTTTGTTAACACCGCACTTATGAAGCGCTACGACAGAGATGCGATCCACTTTCTCAATTCAGAGCGAAAATGTAAACAAATTTGAAATATTTTTATAAAGAAACAATTGTGACGTTAACTGCTACAAATGTTATGTCAATCTTTGGGTGCGCCTCTAACTCTTGGCCGCGCAGTGGGTGCAACAAATGTAATAACTTATTTTTGTCCCTACTAGATATGTAATAGTACCGACCAAATGTAGCATTTGCCAATCTTATTGTTGGTGGGGTTTTGCATTGTCATTTATTATTATTCGCAAGTATTCAGTGGTGTTCACCCTTTCTACTTCAACGTTGTTTATTTTAAATTCATAATTTTGTATTTCTTGGCTTTTATCATTTATTTTTAACCCGTACTTGATACTTTTCATGCTAAGTTTATTCATAATTATTGCTATCAGATGTTGTTGATTAGAACCCCGTTAATTTTGATTCCTCCGTTTGGATTTACTGTTAAGTTTTTAAAGATTTCTTCCGAGTACATATTGAAGAGGAGCAGTGATAAAATGCAGTCTTGTCTGACTCTTCACCCTCTATAGCTATTTCTGCTTTTTGGTTCCAATAGAAATTCTCAATAACTCTAACATCATTCCTGTCTATGTGTATATTTCTTAAAATTTCCAAGGTAAACTTTCCTCGAGCTTATTGTAAATGCTTTTGTGAATTATTTGCAGAGAGATTTTCAATGTATGGCTCATAGAAATGATTGTCGTATAATCAGAAAAGTTTGTCGCTTTAACCTTTTCTGGAAGCGTAGCAAATGTTGATTTCAACCATTCATCTGGAATTTTGCCATGTCTGCGTATGTTTTCTTCCTCGAACAGTGGGTGAAAAATTAAAATATTCATAGACACTATGAGGACCGCCAGAGCGTTCTCATAAATTTGTTCTCACTAATACCACCTCTCTTCTTTTTGTTGACTACAACTACTCGTAAGTTACCTTAAGTTTAAAAAAATATTCGCGTTGGGCGGGTAACATTCCAGCAAAGCACCCGCTGATACTAACATTACGTGCGGCTACTTCTTCTTGTGCTAAATCGAACGGTTTCGTTCTCTGTTGTCTGTTAGCGGTAGCAATTCCTGAGTCTCTGTGGATATCATTGTTCCTAATATACCATGGAGCATAGCACTTTTTTTTTGAAAGATTGTAGTATAAGAAAGAAAAATTTGGTTTTAGCACTTGCTTATATAAAAGCAGTTTGTTATATATGTATGCTTAATTTGGAATGTTTTCTAAGTAGCGATACATTCGTCTGAATCTATTATCTAAATCTCCCAAATCTTTGTCCATTTGCAACTTTTATCCAAACCACATTCCAGTTTTTCAGTTGCTGACTCGACTGAACTTTCTGTTGCCACTATTGCTGCGAAGAACGGTGCCTTCTTCTTGAGGTATGTCTCGAGTGTAGAGTAGGAACAATACCGGACCAAAAACACTTCCTTGTGGTACTCCAGCATTGATTTCCTTAAATTCTGAGTATTCATTTTCGTGTTTAAAACAGAAAAGTCTGTTCGCAAGGTAGGATTCTAAAATGTTGTATACCTGTTGGGGAAGAACCTGCCTTAGCTTATACTTCAATCCTTCGTGCCATACCTTGTCGAAGGCTTTTGGAGATTTGCCCGGTTTGGAAGCATTATAACTTCGGTGACTTCCCTTTGTCTTAGGTTAGGTTAGGTTGGAGGGAAGTGCACCTAAGTGCTTATCACGAACCTATATTTAAAACCTTTGTCTTGCGGTGGGTTCTGTTGTAAACCAGCCTGCGCTATTTATGAAGCCTATCATGTTTCAAGTGGGACTTATCCCCTAGTTCGTGAAAAAGCCTGTTTCCCATATGACGGAGGCGGCGGTTTTGAAGATTTGGGCAATCACATAACAAGTATTTGATGGTTTCTGTCTCCTCTATACCTTGACTTGACAGCTCCTGCACTGGTCGGGTGTGTTGATGCCTAGTCTGGCAGCCATTTCCCCTATCGCGCAGTGTCCTGTTAGCGCGCCTATCAAGATTCGAATTTCTTTTTTATTCATCCCCAATAGGCTTTTTGTTCTATTTTTATTCACTGTCGGACATAAGCTGCGAGATATGACACAGTCGCTTCTGGCGGACCATGCGGAGTTAATCAGTTCTCTTGCTTTTAGGTCTATTTTCCTTTTTAGTTCACCTATTGGAGCTTCTACTGTTATCCAACTATGTTAAAAATCCAATGCTAATCCCATTTTAAGTAGTTCATCTGCTGTCTCGTTTCCTTTTATATTGCTATGTCCAGGAACCCAGCAGAGAGTTGCGTCATAGGTGTTAGATATTCTGTTCAACGTATTACGTCATCTGGAAACTGTTTTCGATCTGACTTCCTCGCTGGCTAGTGCTGTGATTGGATTTAGTTTTTTGCTATGTATAGTCTGTGCAGCCCTATCAATGGCGAAGACCTCAGCTTGAAAGATGCTACAAACATCCGGAAGTTTGTATGAGTGGTTCATTTTAAGTGACTCGCAAAAATCTCCAGAGCCAGTTCCGATATTCATTTTAGACCCGTCAGTGTAGAGCTGAATGTCCTGTACATTAATTAATGTGTTGAAGTCCCACTTTTTTCTTTCGTAAATAAAAGTGGAGTAGTTCTTGTCGAAATCTATGTAAGGTATGATATAATTTGCTGTTCTGTCGAGATCGGTTATGCTATACCTGTTGAGTATAGATCCATGTCCATAGGAGATTTGCTTTTAAGTGCCCGATTGTTTGAGACGAATCGCACTTTTGGTAGCTGTGCATCGTATGTACTCATCTAGGGGAGGGATATTTAGCATCATCTCTAAACCCGCTTGTGGTGGTGATCTCTGTGCTCCTGTTATGTTTATACATGCTAATCTGTGTACCTTTGTGAGTATTTTAAGACAGCTGGTCTTGTCTAGTGCATTCCACCATACAATAATTCCGTAGGTATGGATGGGTCTGACAATAGCCGGGTACATCCAGTTGATCATGGACGGACATAGACCCCATTGTTTACCAAAGGGTTTCTTGCACGCATAGAATGTGTAAAGTGCTTTCTTCATTCTTTCTTCCGTGTTCTTTTTCCAGGCGAGCTTCGAATCCAAGGATGGTTCCGAGATATTTAGCTGTTGTGGAGAGTTTCAGAGGAATTCCATTCAGGTTAGGGGGATCAAATTCACCTATTTTCCTTCTATTAGTAAACAAAACCAGTTCAGTTTTAGTCTGATTTATAGTTAGACCGTTTTGTTCTGCCCAGGAGGACAATTCTTTTAGTGCAGATTCCATGAGGTTACTGATTGTAGGTAACATGAGGTTTCTCCATTGTCTTGGAACGTATAGTAGTCTCAGCGAAGCATTTATAAGATAGAGTAGTTTGATTAGAGTTTGCTTTGGCAATTCCTTGAGGATCTGTCTGGTTATTAAATCATATCCGGGGGTCTCGTTATTTTTCAGTTTTTATTATTGCTTGGCGAAGTTCAGTCAGCGATATGCTTTTTATTTTAAAGTTGTCAGGTGTCGTAATAGTACCACCACGATCCTCTATCAATGACTGTCCATCAAATGGCTTCAAAGTATATTCTAGGTGCTCGGCAAATAAATCCGCCTTCTCTTTATTTCCTTGTGCCCATTCGCCATTGTTTTTTTTAGCGTTTTGGGTTATTTGATGACTTTCCAGAGTAAGTAATTTGAACAGTTTGAGAAGTTCATCCGGTATTCCATCTGGAGACCTGTCACTTTTCGGTTTTTTTTAATTCTTTCAGCGCTTTTTCGACTTCTTCTTTAATTTTTTCTGGTCTTTCGGGTTCATTATAAGGTTTTGGTATGTTTTTTTTTGTCTCGCAAAAGGTACTCGATGCATGCTTTCCACTGTTATAGTTTTTCCCTCGTATTTTACAAAGATCGTCCTTCCTAGTTTTTCAGAGTATTAGACACCGTTTTGTGTTCAACGCCGGAGATTTCTTTTAATTTTATATGAAGGTTGAAACTATCGTGATTCCTGTCATGTTCATGTAACTCCTCGCATTGTTGTTGCAGGTAACGATTTGCAACCTCTATGATTTTGTTCTTGATCAATCTATCTACTTATTTCTTTGTACTTTCTTTGGTTCGTTTTCCATTAGAGACAACATTTCGCTTGTCATCCATTTTTTTTCGGTTGCGGTTGCTGGTTCCCGCTGCTGAGGTGTTTTTTTTTTTTTTTTTTGTTCTCATATCTCTGGTCATGTTGAATTGATATTTTTTTCGACTATTCGGTTTGTGTTTAAGTGATTAAGGTTTCATTCATCTCTTTAAGACTTTTAATTTTTTCTCAATTGGATTGTAGTCTGACTCCAGGTAGCCTTTTGTTGATTTTATTGATTTCTAATCTATTTGATTCCTAACTATTAAGTCTGGGGTGTGCTTTTGAGATGTCTAGGTATATACATAACTTCTTTGAACCAGGTATTCGTTATTGTTAGTCCATGTAATTGGCAGAATTCTATTAGCCTTGGCCTCTCTCGCTTCAATCCTTTCCCCACTTTAGCATTAAAGTCGCCTAGCATAAAAGAAATCTCTTGTTTTTGGTTAGTTTGATTGCTTGTTCCAGTTGGTTGTAAAATTCTTCGATCAATTTTGTATTTTAATACAAACGCACCCTTAAACTCTTTTTATGATCTGTCAATGTCAAAACGTTAGTCAAGGTTTACATTTTTATCATGGTGAAGTTCACGAACGAGCAATGTTTGGATATTTATAAAAAATTTCTACCGAAATTCTGAGTCGGTGGTTGCAACTTTAAGAGCGCTTACTCCAATCTTCGGTCGTAATAATCGTCCCACCAGACAGGCTGTGTATGCTATAGTGGATAAATTCGAGTCAACATATTATTCACTATTCGGTCGAAGTACCGAAAATATCGCAGCTGTAAGTGCTTCAGTTCAAAATGAGCCAAATCAGTCGATACCACCCCATTCACAGGAATTCGGAATCTCTCAGTCCACATTGTGGCGAATTTTGCGTAAAGATCTTGACAAGATCAAAGTAACTCAAGAACTGAAGCCTCTTGATCATTTGAAGCGCCGAAACTTCTCCGATTGGGCTGTGCAAAAGTTTGAAGAAAATCCTGAATTTCATCGAAATATCTTCAGCGATGAAGCTCTTCTTTAGCTTAATGGCTTTGTCAATAAGCAAAATATGCATTATTGGGCAGCAACAAACCCACATGTACTTCAAGAGACTCCATTGCATCCACAAAAAGTGACCGATGGTGTGGATTTCATGCCGGAGGTGTGTTTGGACCGTATTTTTTCGTCGATGAAAATGATCGCCATGTTACGATCAATGGAGTTCGCTATCGTGCCATGTTGGAAGACTATTTTTGGCCATAATTGGATGGTGTTGACATCAGTGATAGGTGGTTCCAACAAGATAGTGCCACATGCCACACAGCTGGTCAAACAATTGATCTATTGAAGGGGAAGTTCGGTAATCGTGTATTCTCGAAACGTCTATGTTTATGCCATCAAGCCAACTACGTTAGAGGAGCTCAGGAACAATATCGAACACGAAATTGCCAACGTTCCGGCCGATATGTGTGGAAGTGGTGGAAAATTGGCTCCAAAGAATCGATTGCTGCAAACGTGCTCACAGTGGTCATATGAACAACACCTGAAAGTATGTAGTTTCTTCCTTTTTCTCTACCTTGGTCGTCAGCGACATTTAACAGTCAGCTAAAATGTTCTTTTCAGATCTTACACAGATGGGCCATTAGCCCATTTCATACGCCACCACCTCGTTTTCTAAACGGAGGGAAGGGTGCCTTAGAGTAAAACCCAAAGGGGTTTAGTCACAATCACAATCAGTCAAGGTACTAAAGAGGTAAATAAGGTTCACGGAGTAAATGTGAGAGTAGGAGTTGGTAGATGTCTACCCGTCCGTGGTCAGGAAACATTACATTCCTTGCATATATGCAGTAAAAACGGTACAAGTGCTTCCCACAAGCTTTCAATGGAAGTAGTAGGCAAGCGCTTACACCTGCCTTAATTAAAAAGCTGAAAAAGCTCTGCGTACTTGTATGCGAGTGCGATGAATATTCTATCAATAGAATCAAGTGCTTCAAATGAGTTTACAAACTCACCGCTGGGGCGATATATCCGTTTATTTGAGACATTGTATTCGTAGTTATGTTTTTGATTTTTATTTTAAATTTTGACAATATATATCATTTTGCTATTTCTTTTACAGAGTGGAAGTTCTGCCGAATTTAGACAAACACAGAGCTCAGGTGGAAGCTGCCAGACTAAATCGATTGCTCCTGAAAAGTCTTCAGGATAACTTGTAAGTAGAGACAATGAACTCGTATAAAATAATCCAGACCAGATTTTGAAAACTCCAATTAAACAAAATAATAAAAGAAATTATAAAAGCAAGGTAGATACGAGTAGGAATTGCAACAAGTTGCAAGTTGTCATACTTTTAGATCTCACTACTTTTCACAGGTTTTCACTTTCAGGATTTTGCGTTAATGTTTTTGATGAGATTTACAACAAAGTAAATACGTGCCTTGTATGAAATTCGATGTTCTGTCTATTTGGTATCCTGCAATTCGTATCTAAGATCAACCATTATTGAGATAATTGAAAAAAAAAAAATACCACCGTTTTTCCAAGACGGCGGATTGAGCCTTATTACAGAAGGCTACTACGGCAATCTTATTATTGATCATTAAATATGTCTCCTAAGGATGCTCATGAGCCTGAACTATCAATTTTGTTTGGTGATTTCAATAAGAAATTACTCCGCAACTTTAAAAAAATGTTTAACACGATTAACGATGAACAAAATTGTAACTTCCGATGAATGACATTAAATTGCATAAAATGATTGGTGATGATTCCGATCAAATCACTGACTCTAATAAAAAATGACATCAGAATCAAAAAAAAGAAGAAAAAAAGTGCAAATATAAAATTGCCCGAGTCGTATTTCAAAACTAGCCATTATTCAAAAACCGGTCAATAAGTAAAGCACCGTTATACGCCATTTTGATAACACATTGGTAAAGTATCGATAATTTTGGGGTTAGAATGAAAATCCCGATTTCGGCACGAATTGTGACTTTAGGCTGCAGTCGTGCGTACAAACAGACGGACGGACGAACAGAATTGAGAGACGTACTTGTTTGAGTTTCTCTTTATAAAGGGTTAACCATCTAGCCATTATTTATGGAAAATTATTTCATTTAAATTGCTGCCGCAGCTATCAACCCAACTTTGCTGTATATTTTCGATGGTTCGGGGCTTATTTCACGAATAGATCGATCAATATTGTGCTTAAGTGCCAGCATAACATCGATCTTTAACGGCGTTCCACAAAAAAAAGTCCAACGACGTCAAATAGCAGCTCCTGATGAGGCCAAGCAATATCATCAAAACGGCTGGTTACACGATTATTGAACTTAGTGCGCAAAAGTTCGATTGTTGGACGGCTTGTATGGCACGTAACGCAATCTTGCTGGAACTAGAGATCGACCAAGTTAATTTCTTCAGTTTCTTGCAAAGAAAAAAAAAAAAAAAAAAAAAGGTTATCATGCCTGTGTAGCAGGCTTGAGCGTACAGGACGAACACGAGAAAAACTTGTGTTACTTTCTTCACAAACTTGCGTACAGCAGGCACCGTTGGTCCATTATTTCGACCGACATTTATTTTCAAAACTCGCATTGTTTCGGCAACACGGCACTCACTTTGGGATTAAGTTTCCAATATTTCCCAACGTTGTTCAAGCATAAATAGATTAATTTCGTACCGCGGAGATATGACACTGTGTTTCTGTCCATTTTTTGAGCGCGAAAGAGCTGTTAGTGTCAAAATAATATGCAATTTAAAAACATCCCACCAGATGGCCCACCCGTTAATAATGTCAAATTTAGTCAAAATGTCGAGATCGAACATTTTTAGGAAACCGATGCTTACAAGTAAAAGTCTTTTAATATTCTGCATCACTTAAGACTATGTCTTTTACAGATTATTAACCTAGTGGCGGATAGAGAGCAATGCATATAGAGAAGAACTAAAGATTAGAGAGGAAAGTATAGATTTCGCACGATCAGAAACGCGGTAAATGAGTGCTGGGGAAACAGACACCCATTTTGGGTCAGACATGTGCGCGCCTAGTTGATATTGGACCCATAAATACCTTGTTATCCCATAAGTTCTGTTACAAGTGTAAAACGTTGTACAAATTAAACAACAAGACATTTTGGATTAGTATTTATAAAATTTATTTGCCTGAATAATTAGCATTTTAAAAAAAAATGCGGTTTATTCAAAGCGACTGCCTTTTGTTTTAATGCAGGCCCTCAAACGGTGTGCCCGCTGGGCTATAGAAGTACGCGGGGTTTTCGAGTATGAACGACGCTGCTATGGTTAAAACACTTTTGAGGCTCTCCAAATTTCGGTGGGGTTTTTGACAGCCAATACTCTCCAACACTGACCTGACCACAAACAATAATCCAAAGGATTCAAATCCGGGCTTCCTGAAGACCAATCCTCGGATGCAATAATAGCAGGGATATTGATTCTAAGCCACTGCTGAGTTGTTTTGGCTTTCTGTGCTGGAGAAGAGTATTGTTGGAAAACCCATATTCGTCCAATAAAATGCGTATCATCTTGGTACACCTTTGCCGCAGTTTTGACTTCTTATTCACAAGCAACGTGCGAATGATCACTTCTTGCCCAGTCTTCTAATTGAGCCGATTCAACAAATCGATATATGGCACGGTACACAAACATTTTTGATATCCCTGCCGGTTTTAGTAATTCAAAAATTTGGTTATCATTTTTTCCGCACTTATGCAATGCTATGACAGGAATACGATTATCTTTCATACCCCACTCCATGATAACCAAACAGTAGCCAACACCAAACTGAGTGATATTTATTGCGTTTTGTAGTGTGTTCTAAAAAAAAAAAGATAACGGTACTATTCCTAATGTTATCTTCATACAGTTTACGCTGGAAGTTTAGTAACAGAATTTATAGCAGGACTAGGTACATACAGGTAACGATAATGGAAAGTACGAATATATTTAACAAATCCATTTACCGCGCACATTTCACTTCATTTGACTGATTGCCATTACGAAGTTATGTAGGGTTGGTTAGTGGTATTTGCATTCGATTCAAAAGTGTTGGAGAGTGCTAATCGAAAATTAGAATTGAAAAGCACATCCACATTTGATATTCAAATCACAGTAAAACGTAAAGTCAGGATAAACCATTCAACGTTAAAGTTGATTTGAAGGCAAACGATAACGATGCTGCTAAGAAATTGGCTGGTTAGCAAAGTGTTCAAAATATACGTATGTAGTTAAGTTACTTCCCATTATTAAGACACTCAGTTACTAACTTATAATTTTTGCATTTTATCTATTCGCAAAGAATGCCAGTGACTAAATTTGATTTTCTATTTCAGCTACTACGGCATAGGACCTCAATCAAAGGCATATTACAATGACTACAAAGAGTATCTTAAAAGAACATCCGGTCAACTTCGCCAGAGGTATTTTGCTGCTGGTGCCATTGCTGCGAGTAATACAACAGTACAATATTTTGAATATGTGTTACCGGATTCGTGGAAGGAAACCGTAGCTAATGATAAGCCCACAGGAACTGAAAATCCCGAATACGATGGTAAGATACTTTGATTATTCTATTAACAGATATTTCATACAATTTTATTGCGTGTACATGTAGAGGATCAATACATTGTCGAGTATTCCCTGGAATATGGTCACCTACGTCTCTCACAGGCAACACGTCAACGCCTTAAGATACCAGTCCGAGTAGTGCAATTAGATCCAATGACTAACAAATGCTTTGGTGACACGTTTAGTAAATTTCTTCTAAAGGAATTCCTGGGGTGAGTTCTGTTAACGCTAAAATAGAAAAGATGCATTTAAAGCAACGTTTTGTTCATTCAGATACGATGACCTCTTGATGGCTTCTGTTCGTGTCATTGCCGAGCAGGAAGACAATAAAGGCTATTTAAGAAATGTAATTACAGGGGAGCATTATCGTTTCGTATCTATGTGGTGGGCAGCATGGAGTTCCTATCCAACAGCATTCTGCGTCATGCTACTTTTTGTAAGTAACATTGGTATAAGTTCCTGTGTTAGTTTATTTAAATTAAACTCTTTACAGACTTTCTCGATATCAATGCTATTGCGTTTTTCTCATCATCAAATCTTCGTTTTCATTGGTATGTGATAAATCTTATTCGTGTCATTTCCTCATTTCAACTAAACATACATTTTTCAATTCCTTTTCCAGTTGATTTACTACAGATGCTGGAATTTAACGTAACTGCGAGATTTCCAATCGCACCCTTATTGACTGTCATATTAGCGTTGGTTGGTAAGTAAATATATATAAAAAAAAAACTAGTATGGGCAAAAATACTGTTACACACATCTATTGCTATAAAAGACAGACCTCGAAAGGTCTGGTGACATCATCGCTTGTCACGCTGCAGGTTCACGATTCGAATCCTGATGTCAAGAATTATCTATTTATTTCACATGAAATAAATAAAAAAGTCGATCAATTGCGAAGCTCATGTCAACTCTTTTGCGAAGGCATAACACTGGCAGTGGTGTGGTCATATAGCTGAAAATGTAACTTGGTCATGTTGAAGAGGACGGAACAAAATACTGTGAATCATAAGCAAAGACAATAATAACAAAACAAAATGTTTGGAGTTTACTGAAATTTAATACCACCTGAGTTTGAAATCATTACACCAATACTTCTTTCTCTCTCTCAATACTGAGTAGAAACGTCTGTGCCCTGAAATAATTTAAGGGTATTCTTATCCCCTTTGGCGCGCGCAAATTATAAAAAAAAAAAAAAAAAAACGTCAGGATTTATTCATACATGTATTCCGAACACAAAAATGTAAACTTTATTCAAAATGGCTTAATGCAGGCCTTTAGTCGCTTCGACCACTCATCAATTATAACACGCAGCTCATTATTTGGAAAGTTGATCACAGAATGGGTATGTTTTATGGCATACTTTAAGACAGGCCACAATTTGTGATCCAGTAGATTAAGCTCTGGGCTGGCCAGTCGTTTGTACCAATGAAACGGTGTACATTTCTCTGGAGCCAGGTATGGGTTGGCGCAATATCTTGCTGGAATGTTCTTTCCTTTTTTTGGAATAGGGTATGGCTTAAAGGTTACACAAAGGAATCTAAAACGATCTGCTGGTACACTTTGACCAATGTTTTGATCCAATTTTCACAAAAATGCAGGTCAGTGACCCCGTCATATGAGCCACCCCAGCACTCCATGACTGACGCTGGGGTGTTCTTTCCGGACCCTTGTATAAACCTTATCATTTTGTTCGATGAATTTTTCCTACACCGCGAAGATTCTCTCATCTCTAAACACAATTTTTCTGTGCAGAATGGCAGCGTATTCCACAAAGAGTCGCTTTAATTTTCGGATCTCATTTTTTTTTTTTTTTTTTTTGTAAAGCCAGTAATTTTCCAGTATTACGTTTGAAGGCCCCCAACTTCAAGTCTATTTTGATATGCGACTCATTGACTCTTGCGTTATATTCATCTCAAGAGCCACTGTGTTCTGCTTTCGGATACGGTTTCGTCTTGCGTGGATGACCATATCGCAGACGGTATTTAATGTCGCCCGTATCCCCCGTAGATGCGATTCACTTTATCAATTCCATAGCAAAAGCGTAAGCTAATTTGAAATATTTTTTTTATAAACAAGCAGTTGTAACCACTAGAAATGTTATGTCAATCTCTGGGTACGCCTAAGTCTTGGCCGCGCAATGGGTTTAACAAATGTAGTAAAAGTATTTTTGTACCTACTAGGTATGCACATAAGTTAACATTTCTACTTCCACTTATAACGACAAGAATTGGTTCGATCTCAAGGTATTGATTTAACTTGACATTACTATAATAGAGGAACTCAAAAAAGTGCGTGTCTCAATTCTGTTTGAGTCGTAATTGGAATTTTCATTCTAACCTCAAAATTAACGGTCCTTTACTAACGGCCGATTTTGAAAAACAAATTTCTCGAAAACGGCTATACCGCTTTTGATTTCGTATTTGAGTTTGGATAGACATATGCTATAGTATGTAGGATTGTGGAAACCCCAGGATTCCGGGAAAAAGTCAAAGCGATTCAGGTATTCCGGACTACTCACGGGATTTGAAATAGGAGGTTGGAAAATGTTAAATGTTAAATCAAAAAGCAAAAATAAATTTAATACGATATAAATTTAATACGATAATTTAATACGACAATGTAAGCCTTCACCTTTATATCCACCTGGCAACCGCGCGGACATCCCTTTATCAAAATTCTTTCTGCTACAGAACGAGGAAACTTTGGAATTCACTCCCAGGAGACATATTTCCAGAAGCCTTCAATTTGTAACAATTCAAGAACAAGTATCAGCAAGCATATCGGGGCGCTGGTTCAGCGTTATAGCTTCGCCTCTCCTGAGAGAAGATTAAATATAAAAAAAAAAATCGATCGAAAAATGTGTTCGGCCCGTTGGCGCAGCCCACTAGCCATCTTGGTAACGGAGGTATTATCATTGGGGAGGTCGAAAAAAGGAAACATTTTTTTTTCGCATACGTGTGCAATAATTCATCACATAATTGCAATATCATATTTTCGTTATACAAAGATAGATACACAGATAAAAAGTGGTTCTCGTTGAGATGCACTTAGAACAACATAGGTCCAGGGGATTACAATCCCTATCTGTCGGAACCATCTATTCCTCATCATGAAACTATTGATCTTGACAGTGCAGGTTTTGTTCAGGTCGATCAGATCGTAGAAGTATTTTCCTAGAGTAGCCCTTCTGATATGAGCAAAAGAGAGGAAGTGAACTATAGTCTCCTCTTCTTCCTCTTCTTTGCAGCTTCTGCTTAAACTATTACTTTGCAACAGTCTCTGCGCATGTGCGTCAATGACGCAGTGTACGGTTATTACGTTTATGAGATTGGAGATGTTATATCTCAGGTGTCTTGGCAGTACTTTTGACCAGGTCTCGAGCTTGCCAAATTAGAAAAGCAGTATTGCAGTTATTAGATGTGCCCACCTACTCGTATGATTCACTTTTTCCATTGTATCAGCGTCAGTCCGGTACTTGATATTAACAGAACCCGTTAGAAATAACCCTTTTTATCCAGCAAAAATGATTTTGTTTAAATTCTAAACTGGGTCCTTTGAAAATAAAGAACATATAGGTGCAAGTATGTGCAACCAAGTCGTGCATTTTATTTATGCATACATATTTGTGTGAGGTTGTTACATATGAAAAAAAAAGTTTATTCTTAGAAATAATCACCACTAGCATTGATTGTTCGTTGCCAACACTCTGTCAATAAGAATATCTGAACTCAAAATGGCTCTACTCGATTACTTACGATTGACTAAGCTACTGGTGACCTACAGTCTTCGCAATTTATTGTCTTCAGTCAATCCGTGGGGTACCCACCTGTCAAGTTCTTTGATTTTACCGATCTGCCCAATATGACAGCTTATAGTTGCTGTGGATACTCTAAACTTTTCTGTAAGGCATCATACAGTCATTCACACGTTCAACTTCCGCCTGTAATTCTGTGTCATCCATGATGGCCATCGGTCTATTGTAAATTGTACTGTTCGTAATGTAATGAACTGTTCGTTCATGTGTTTAGTTGTCTTTTAAATTCAAAAAAGAAAAAGCACCCTAATAATAAAATGGCCAAGAGGAAGACAAGTACTTACTCAACTACAAAAAAAAAATTCTCAAACTAAATATACAGATGATGTTGCCGCACTGACGTCTCAGACAAAATTTATGGTAAAACTGACATTTCATATGTATCAACTCTTCCCGAAGATAAAATTACTTTGGCACGTTTAGAATACGACTATGAGCTCTAAAACTAATAAAAAAAACACTTAAAACGGAAAAGACATTATTTAGTGGTAGCCCAATGAAGTCAAAGCTCTTTTTAGAGCTTTGAACGACTTAAATTTTTCATATTGCTATATTTTTCAATCTGCAATAGATTTTTACAAAATTTTGCTGGGAGTTCTGTGAGAATCCATATTGAACGTTACAATTTAAATCGCGTAATGCTGTAGTTCTGTGAAAGATAAACAGCTAATGTTTGACATCAGCGAATACTAAGCATTGACATTTGTAATTATTGAGCGGCATACGAGAGAACAATGCATTTTAATTGTAAAAATTCTCCGAAATGGAGAAAATTTAACCAACACGATTTGCGCATTGCGAAAAAATGTCGGTATATACGAGTACGTACTCGTGCCGCGGCAAAGAAATAGATGAACAAATTCGGTCGAACCGGGTCAGTGTTGGATGTGCAAAAACCATTGCGTTCTCGTAGTGACCGATCACGCGAAAATGTCGCCGCAGTGAGTTACAGTATACGTGGCAATAGCTTTGTTCAGTGACTGAAAAACTAGCACAGCACAGAACAGCACAAGTTTGTGAAAACTGTCAGAACATATTAGAACAGAAAATTACAGCCTTGCCACACAAAACAGCTGATTTTGACACTTCTCATAAATGTATTCTACTTCAAGAGTAGGTGCAGAAAATCATGTGCTGGACTGTGCGGTCATTGAACAAAAAGAAGAACACTTGGACGAGATATTTTCTCATTGAACGTAAAAACCTGTAATTTTTTGTGTTGCAGAGTCACAGGCAAAGCTAATCCGTCAAAATTCATTAGCCATCGTTCCCAGCAATTGAACCTTTTGTAGAGCTCCACAAGGTCCAATTGACTCAGTAATTGAAACCAGCAGACCATGAACAGCTTCGTGATTTCGTTGATTGGGTATTAGGAAACCACCAAGTTGATGGGTATTTTTTGAGCAAAATCATCTTCAGCTTTGAGGTTCACTTTCGACTGAATGTAAACAAACAAAATGGTCGCATTTGGGCTCATGAAAATCGGCGGACCATTCACGAACAACCATTGCATACACAAAAAGTATCTGTTTGTTGCGGATTTTGAGGCAGCAGCGTGATTGGGCCGTACTTTGTCGAAAATTCTCAATATCATCAAAAGGGCAGAAGTCTGCAAGGGCGTCCATTTGGCCGATATAATTTTTGATGTTTAATGTCAATGTCTATTGATATTAATTAGTGTTGTGGAAAGAATTTAAATGAGAATTTGGGCCTTAAGCATCAGGCCTGCGGCACTGTCATATTTTGAATTCGTTCACGGTTGGGGAATCTATCCTCATTCTTTGATTTCAGCTCGTAAACCAGTTCGTGCTCTTTATGAATTTCAGTAGATCCGATATTTTTAAGATTTCTTGCCCGGCTGTGGTTTTCAAAAATCTGCAGCCCAAGGCACAATGCTGTCGTTCTTGCAAAGCGATGTTTGATCGATTCTGATTCCTTCGTAACTCTGCAAATATCGTTGGACCTAGATCGCCATTTGCAGAGCTTTGCGCCAATGGTATATGTGTGATATTACTCAGGTTAATATATGAGTGGAGGATCTGTCCAGACCAGAGTTGAACAACTTTTTTTTTCCAACTGAGTTGTACTGAAATGAGTTGAATTATACTTAAATTGTCCTATCAATAGTACGAGTAACTTGACCAAAAGTCAAAAGTTAAAATAAAAAGAAAAAGCATTGAAATTGTTTCAAGTTTGGTGATGAAGCTATGTGTTACTGTACAAAATTTCATATTTTCAGTTAAAGAAAAGAATATTTCGGTAGGTTCAAGTTGAAATCATAATGCAGGGCATGTAGCAGCGCTGCCGAAGTTTTTTTTTCTTTAGTGAGGAATCAGACGCTGAAACACATACTCGGTAAATGCTTTTTGACAAAGCTGTACACCGTAGCCACCAGAAATCAGACTGCTACCAATGCACAGGTAGCGCTCTCAGGTCGACCGTATTAAACATTCCTTCTCAAATCACTACTGAGCCGGTACTCAGTAACAATGTGGTATTTCCACCAGCATTTCATCGTGAGGAGGGTTTCAACATCAGACGTTCGGCTCACTCGTATTTGTAGCCTCCTATATTGCGGTGGCTCTTCATAATAGTTGCCACAGTGTCGTTAACTGCGTGCCTGCTAATGATATCTGGGGTTTAATCCTCACCCAATTTGTCCGACAACGGAGGGAGTTCTTCGTCGTACCGTAGCCATGCTGCGGGTGTTACTTGAACGTTAGTCTTGTATCTATAATTATACCAAGGTACTTTAACTCTGTCTTGGAGAGCACTGCGTGATCGCCGATGGTTATTGTTATAGTTTCCATCAGTCTCCTGCTGCTGATGAGAACTACTTCTGTTTTCTCCTCTGCAAGTTGTAGACCCATGCATGTCAGCCAGTCTCGAACTACCCTCGTAGTTTCATTGCAGTCATACTCCAACTCTTCCAGGAATTTGGCTACTGCAACGATTCTATGTCATCAGCGAAGCTAATTTACTTTGATGAACTGATGTCATCATACAGTAGTACCCTATTTCTCAAATAGTCCGGCACTCTTTTGGCGGTAAGTACTCTCAGAGTGTTTCTCCAGTTTGCGGTGTTGAAGGCGTTTTTGATGTCCATTGTTATGATGACGCAGTACTGCTAATTGCCGTCCGTTCATCGTTTTCCTTCGATGGCTTTTCGATCGTGGAGTGTACCTTTCGAAAGCCATCATCGATTGCTGTCTCTAATCTGTTGTTGTTGTCACGGTGTCCAACATACATAGAGGTCTCTTCGATGAGGGATCCTGCGGGGGCTATACCTTTTGGTTCTTTCCCTATTTTTGTGCGTGCTCTGAGGACATCATTTGCTGTGACGAGGGGAATTGGTTGCGTCCTCGTCGTGTGTGTGTGTATTTATGTATGCATGTATGTATTCAGAAGGATATAGAACCAGACCACCTTGTTGGATTCTTTTCGTCTCCCTTCCACGAATCATCTTGCAAGTGTTACTCATTTCATTTTTATTCGCTCTTTCGTTGATTTGGTAGACACATTCCATCACCAGTGATGTGTTAATTTCTGTTCGCTTCATGCGCCCAATCACTGCTTGATTGTCCAGTATTAGAATATTTTTCCTCACCACCTGACCAGGGCAGTCTAGATTAAGTTCCGTAAGACAGGCATATATCTACCGGGACTGTGTATATCTTTATGCGGATGACTGCAAAATCTCTGGGGTGTGTGTGTGTGGGGAGGAGTTTTTTCTATAGGCATATTCCCCAGGTCACTGTAGCGTTGATATTGGCGATCAATTATATGTCTCCATTTTTACGGATATTAAAGGTCGCTCTAGATTGTTGCTCGAATTTAATCGAGACTGCTGAGCAATTTAACATTACCTATGCTTAGTACCAAGGGAAAGAGCAGTAGGGCTAATCAATTTACCAGGAACGGCTCATGTCCCTAGTTACAATATATATAAAATGCTACTCGAGTTGGATGCAATTATCGAAACCAACTGCGAGCGGCAGAATGGAACTACATACGAGTACATATGTACGTATGTATGTTTACCTTATTAGTAAATTTTCGATCACTTTTTTCAAAGTTTGTGGTGTCAAGGCCAATATATAGAACTTAGTGTTCCTTTCAAAGTCTATAAGAGACTGGGGATTATTCCTGTAAACCTTTCCTTTGAAATAACTCCATAGGAAGAGGTCTGGAGCAGTATGGGTAGTAGCGCCGACTTGTTGAAATAACGACGAGATAGATGATCCATCTGCGGATGTAAACAGTTTTCAAGCTTTGCTCTGTACTCGTCCCCATTTACCATTTCTGGATACTCATTTGCATCTGAGAAAAAAAAAAATAGGGCCCTATGACGTTTTCAGGAATGATACCACACCAAACCGTAACTCAAAGTGGCCTGAATTATTTGAGGGTTTTCCACACCACAGAAATGCAAATTTTGTTTATTGCCGAACCCATTGAGGTGGAAAAGTGCTCCGTTTGACATAATCAATTTCCCCAAATAGCGATCTTGTTTTTCTAGTTGTGCGCGGGCCAATAATAATCAACTTGTTCCCATCTCTGGCAAACAGTTGCTGACTAAAGTTAATTTTATATGGAAAATAATGCAAGTCGCTTCTTAAAATTCTCTGCAAGTTCGTCCGTTGGATGTTTGGCTAGGACGAGCGCCGCCTGATCCATGTCGAAGGGTGTTCGCTCACAGATGCCTGTACGTAGCTTTTGTTGTCTCGTTATATCCTTTCAATCGAGGAGATGTCCCAAGTGCACCATTATTCAAATTCGGAATATTTAATCTAAAAGAGAAACAAAAAAAAAAAATTGAAAAATATTGTTTTGTTCTAAAGTAATGAATTTTTAAAATCCACTTAATATTTTTGGGCCACCCTGTATAATAGAGAAACTCAAAAGAGTGGATCTCACAATTCTGTCTGTACATCAAGTTGGACGGATTTTCTTCCAACTCTGGAGTCTGTGTGGTAATGTCCCGAGGCGAAATTCGAATTATCATTCTAGCCAATTTAAAAAAATCCAGTTTTCTCAAAAATAGCTTTTAGAATTTCAATAAAAACTCATATCTGGGGTAATATGGACGTTTACAATAAGATTATAGATACTTGGCTCAAATTTGAAATCTAAACTAAAAAAATTTTCAGTCGAATAGCACATGTGTATGAAGCAGATACGTGCGACCCAGTCGTGCCCTTTATTATTAATATTTTCCTAAGAAATAGGTCTGAACTAATATCTTCTTCCATATTTCCGAAGTGTGAGCGAGTTGCTATAATTCAACGATACTTCCCTTCTCGATCGAAGTTTTACAATCTCTTATCAAACGCTTGTAGGGAACAAGCAAGTATGTCTTGTTATTATTTGTCTTAAAATGCTACAAAAAAAAAAAATAATAATAATAATAATACAAATTATGCTACATTTTAAGACTGAAAAACGACAGCACTGATACATATGTAGTATGGCGTTGCTGTGAGACTTTCAGAGTTAAATCTCCAAAAATCCGTAGGAGATGATTGGTCTACAGGGTGGCTGACATAAACTGTTACTAATTGAAATAGCTGTATTTTTTTTAATTGTGAATATTTTTTATTGAATCGAAAGAAAAAATGTTGGAAATCAAGGATTTAATTAATATTTTCGACAATTTCCTTGAGACGGTCAATAAATTTATTGCACGCTGCACGCTGCACGCTGCACGCAAGTGTGTCTGTGGAATGCGCTCCATTCCTGGCGAAGCGCTAACTTGAGCGCGTCCTTTGTTTGTTATTTTTTAGTGCCAACCTTGACCTTCAAAATGCCAAAGACAGACAAATCTAACGGATTCGCATCGGGAGAATTCGATAGCCATTGTGTCGAGAAAATGAAGTGCGGAACGTTTTGTTGCACACATTCTTGATTTGGTTGGGCTTTGTGGGAAGGTGCAGAGTCCTGTTGGAATGTCCAGGGTCTTTGGCCGAAATCTTTGCGTGCCCATGGTTTCAACACAGTTTTCAAGACAGTTTCACGATAAACCATCGCGTGTATCTTAATGCCACGGTCCAAAAATTCGAGCGGAAACCGACCATCGGTAGTCACTGCGGCCCAAACCATCAAAAACGGTGGCGCTTGCTTCCTGGTAGCCATTCCTTGGTCGAAATTATCGTATGACCTCTCTGGCAGGTAACCTCGATCATTTTGCTTGTTGACAAGTTCCTCAATTGGAAATGGTGCTGCATCAGAGAAGACGATGTTTGGCAATTGGCAACTCATTTGCTCTTTACACTCTAACTTTTTTTTGGTCAGGTGTGAGATGGTGCACTTTTTGGAACTTTAAGGCCTTGAGTCCGAGCTCATTTTTCAAAATATGTTGCATCTGTTCTCTGGATATGTTTAGGTCAGAAGCCATTTTTCTTCCGCTAAGCCGAGGATTTCGTTCGATTCTGGCTTTCACACTCCGAGTCACTGTTGACGATGTTGCTGTCTTTTTCGGCCCACCTCCATAGCGTTTTGCAATGCTGCCGGTTTCGTTGTAACGCGATATGGTGCGATATACAAACATTTTCTTCACTTTCAAATGTTTCAGCTCACGAATAATAGCTGGTTGTGATTTTCCAGCCAAGAAAAGGGCAATAACACTATTACATTTGAATTCCATTGCCGATAGAACAAAAGCTAAACATGCGATAAAAAAAAACTTACACTTGTCAACAATGCACTGAATTAACAACAGTCAAATTTTCAGCGCGCTGTCATTCGTAGTTTGGCAGACACAGCGACGTGAAGTTGTTAACAGTTCATTTCAGCCACCCTGTAATTTGTTCCCGGTCACCTTACGCTTCGTTAGAGCTCACACATTTTCTATTGGATTAGCATCCGGTGACTGTGATGGCCAATCCATGGTAATGATGCTATTTTGCTCTGTCCACTAGGTACAGAGTCTACTGCGATGCTTTAAAGCAGACCAAATGTCCAATTCCTTGTGCTGAGAAGCACCCATAAACGTTCACCTTTGCGGGATGTTAAACAGTGCGTTGAACAGGGTTCACACCCTTTTTTGACCAAACACGTTTAATTGGACTAAACAACAAGAAGGAAGACTCGTTAGTGAAGATGTTTTTCGTCAAGATAGGGCTTCTTTACTTCTTTACACCAAAAGGCCCGACCGCGCGTGCTTATGGTAGTGTGAGATTTTTACTCACTAAAAAACACCACTCTTCAAGATTAATACTACAACTAAGCCGACGCTTATCCAGCAGTTTTATTTTCGCTTACGAGACTCGTGATTTGTGGAAAAAGATGTTCGTATGTAATTTAGCGCTTTAGACAGGTTAAATTCTAATGAAAGTTCCTGCTGTTTTCACGACCGGCATATACTATGACGCGAGGTCAAAAGGTTTTATCCTTTGCAGACGACGAATTGAATTGTTCGCGTCAAGAACACGATCTTTGCGTTTACGAGCAAAATTTGTTATCTCTTGAATATGATGATGAATATCTTCGTTATGTACGTACCACGGTGCGCTAACGATCGTTCTAAGAACTTTATTTTCAAAAGCTTGTAGGATGTTTCTATTGCTTTTCCTTGTACAACCCCATAGTTGTAGACCATACGTCCACACTGGCTTTAGCAGTTGCTTATAGATAAGCAGTTTGTTATGTAGGCTCAACTTCGAATGTTTTCCGAGTAGCCAGTACATTTGTCGGTATTTGTTTTCGAGCTCGTCGCGTTTCTTTTTTACGTGCGATTTCCATTTAAGCTTAACGTCTAGAGTCATTCCTTGATATTTTGCTTCGTTCGCGTACGGTATTTGAGCCGAGTTTATATATACGGGTAATCTGTCCACTTTTTTGTAGGTAAAGTTGACGTGGGTAGATTTGTTTTCGTACGCCAAGAATTCGTCCAAGCGTGGACTTTATTAATAGCATGTTGCAGCTTTTCAGTTGCTGCTTTAATTGTATCGCCCGTTGTCAATATCGCCGTATCGTCCGCAAACGTGGCGACGACGCAGTTTCTTTCCTGCGTGTAGAGTACATATAGAAGTGGGCCAAGGACACTTCCTTGTGGGACTCCGACCGCAATCTCCTTCAAATCAGAGTAATCATTTCCGTGCTTAACACGGTGAGGTACGATCGTAAAATTAGAAAGAGTTGCCATGGCAGTAGTCGTTGCAATTTATACTCCAAACCTTCGTGCCAAACCTTATCGAAAGCTTGTGAGACGTCAAGAAATACACCACAACAAATCTTTTTTTCTTCGAGAGTTTTCTCAATCACGTCAGTTATTTTGTGGACTTGGTCGATTGTTGAATGTTTGACTCTAAATCCAAATTGATGGTCAGGAATGAGACGTCTTTCGTTGATTACGGGTTGTAGTCGTTTTGAAAGTAGTTTTTCGAATATTTTAGAGATAACCGACAATAGGGAAATAGGCCGATACGATTTCTTCTCAAAGGTTTGCCTGGTTTCGGGACCATTATAATCTCGGCGACTTTCCATTGTCTCGGAACGTAGAGCAATCTGAACGAAGCGTTCTTATTGCTTTTAAATTCGGTTTTAAAGTCGGTTGAGGACCTTTTTATGCTGCGGTGCGCAAGTGATTTGCCATTTCTTTCGTGCTTTTCTTTTCTCCCTCACCAATTCAATGATTTCACTTGGATACTTTTCGTTGCGGTTAATCTTATAGCTTCTAGAAGGGGTGTTTCTCCATGCCGCCATTTGGATTGCTTCCACGAAACGATCAACTTCGTCCTCCAGTTCACAAGGTGGTTTAAGTGATACATTTAGGGCGATATTTCTTTCGCAATCATTTCTAAAGCCCTCCCAATTTATTCTATTGCTAGTAAGTCTTGGAGGTCCTTCTTTCTTGATCAACGCTTCACCAAGTAATAAAATTACCGGAGAGTGGTCAGAAGAGAGATCAAAACTTTCTTCGACTGTAATAAACTTCTCGTAAATGCCTTTTGAAACGAATAAATCGATCAGATCGGGAATTTTTTCTGAGTCAGTTGGCCAATAGGTGGGTTTGCCAGTTGAATAAAAACAACAGTCGAATTCATTTGCCACTTCGTAGAGAATTTTTCCTCTAGAAATCTCCACCAATAAGGAAATTTGAACCAAGGGCATTGAAGACACGAAAGTAGTCGTCTTTTTCGAGCGAGCATCGCGGCGGACAGTAAACAGACGCTATATTGTAGCTCAAGTGTTTATTTTTAACCCTTACCGCGCACAACTGAAGTTTTTCGAGCTCTATGCTTATATCGACCGAGTGTTCGATGTTAGTTGTTCGAGAATTCTTTTGTTCGTTTCACATTGTTCCTCGAACTTAGCGTAAACCCAGTTCAGAATTTCTTTCAACGGATCAGAGGGTGGCCCGTCGTTTTGTTCAGTTGCTTTGACTGCAGCCTGAGAATACGTCAGAAAACTGGGATTCTTTGGCTTATCTGAGGTTATTTTTCGTTCAGTCTTTTTAGTGGACGACTTGGACGTACTTTTAATCGGCTTAGAGGGCTGATTGACTGGTTCCAGAGTCTGCACTGCTGATTCGAGCGTCCTTTCAGTCGGCTTAAGAGTCTGAACAACTGGCTTACGAGACCGCTCAGTCTGCTTAGCAACGCACTCTACCGACTGATTTCGTTCCCCGCACAGTCGGCGTTGTCGATTTTCTCCGTCGCATCTGTTCCTTTGCGACCTCGCAACCGCGATAATTTGCTGAGTGCCTTCCTTTGCAGTTAACGCAAGTTGCTTTTTCATTTTTGCTCAAACTGCAATTTTCAGAGGAGTGTTTGCCAGCGCACTTAACGCAGCGCGGCTCTTTCCGACAGTACGTCTGCGTATTATGATTGAACTCTTGGCAACGCTTGCATTGAGGGATTGTCTTCGTATTGACACGTAGCGTCTTGATTTTAACGACCATACTCATGATTGAACGAATATTGTATATCTTTTCTTCTGTACTCTCAAAAGAAATACTATTTTCTTCTAGTCGCTGCCTAATCGTGTTTAGGGATACATTGATACCTCGTATCGAGAGTTTTTTTCTGCTTGAACATTTCGACAATCATCTTGTCTCGCCGTTTTGTGGTTGTCCGTCTTGATCCTGTACCTGGTTCATCATCGAAGTTTCTTCGCAGTGCCTAGACTATCTTGTAATGAAGTTGTTTGTAGTTAACGGGTGCTTTGCTGCCTTTGTTGTACTCCATGTTGGTCCTTTGGGATGGTGTGTTAGAAAGTAAGCCTCGAGACGTTTCTTGTATTTCGCACGCATCGCTATTATAACTTGCTTAACTGAATGCGTGAAAGAAACTGGAATGAAGAATACCTCTCAGGATTCGAAATGAAACCATTTACATATGCTTATAAGATACCTGTTTTTTTCTGGGAAATTTTTGAGGATTCTATCAACGCCAAGGAGCTGAAGCAAGGGTGCGAGTACTCCTTCCTGGGGTGTTGGTTATTTTCTTCACATAACCAGGTCCGTTGGCTGAGTTGATGATTCTGCTGTTAAGCATCTCATCAAGCCAATACATGGTACTTTTGGCCGGAATTAAATTTGTCAAATGTTTATGGCGGCGGGGCTTTCATAATTATCCTGCGGAAAGGCCCACGAGTTCACGCGCGGATTCCCAGTACGGGTGCAGTTATTGATTTAATCTGAAATAGCAATTTACTGCGATTTATTACAAATTGTCACTTCGTTCCCCATCCTCGGGCTGTCAGGCGAATTACGCCTACCTATCGACCTAACAAGACCCAATCAGTCATCAAAGCATCATTCTGACGACATGACCAGGTGCACAGGGAGTGAGGAGAATTAAACTTCAAAAGCGACAACTATAATCAGTTAAATGAAAATATTAGCTGCCAATTAAATCAGCGAATTTACACGCCTAATTATTGTAATAATTTACTTTAATTAAAGCGATGTGCTAATCAGATTGCAGTTGTGCCTGCCCGGAAATATTATATGGAGGAACGCACGTCATAGAAACCATGTTGTGCTCCTAGACTACTCGAAAACTAATCAGCAGTGTGTTCGGTTTGGCTCTTTAATCAGTGACGTTCAACGCGGTCTTCCATGCCTACCATAATTTCGATAGGTATAATGAAATCGAGCACAAATACGAATACGAAGTATACACTTATTAGTACTCATATATGCCCTGTTTCATGGTTTAATACGTGGTTAATTAATTATACGTTGAAATAAAATGAATGCCATTGTGTTCTGTGTCGTATCGCAAATCGATTTTGTCGACCGGTCGGCCTCTATAGGGATGTGGTATCCTCGGGTTCCTTGTTGTTTCGATGAATAGCTAGATACAATTGTTCAATAGATGCGTTCGATGTCACGTGATCACATGGCTGGTATCAGATTTTGGATGAAACACCGCATCTCGCACTCCATCGCATCGTTGTCATTGCATTTCACATTACCATATGGGTATTTTGGTACCATTCATTGCCAGAGATTCACTGGGAATACGTAATCAGAATGAAATAATATTTTTGAACAGAACTTTATGCATCGACTGCTCTTTAGTAGTGGTATGCGGAGTGTTGATTTAATTGTGGGCCTTTGTTTAATTTCATAACTGTATTGTCAGGACAATTGATTGAAATTAATACATCATGATGTGGAATTATGATGTCTGTTGCTAGACGAAAATATGCCGCAATCTCAAAATAAAGCTTTTTGTGTCGAGGTAGTTCCAAATTTATTTGTAACATTCTACGAAGAAATAATGGCAGCATACTGTTGTTACGGGTTTTTATAATCGCATTAAGATCCTGAGGTGTGGTTTCAGATTGTTCTAAATACGAGTACTAATTTATTATTTCAAATTTCACGTTAAATTGTGTGTGGTTTTTATACAGTATGGTATGCCGCACACCGATAGTTGGCAACTATGCAAGTGTCTTTGATGGAATCCTCCTACGAGTTATTTTTGTTAATGAAGTGCTTTGTAATCCTATTTACTTCCTACTTCCATCCTCTTCAATCCTGTTGCTTCAAATTTTCTAGACCAAGCGCTCTGGCATCCGTAATTGCTTGGTTTTTGAAGCGGAGCTTCGGTCTTGCAGATCCTCTTGGTTGGAGCATTGTTGTCTGCTTTCAATGGTCTGCTTTCCTGCTTATCGTCCAGCACTCGGTGCCATACAGCAGAACTTGCAAGATTTGAGTCCTGCATTTGCATGCATTTTGTCTTTCGAGAGTTGATGTTTTCTCCGAGGTAAATTAACTCCTTAACTACCTCGAACCAACAGTGACATTTTGTCCGGCGGTGGTGGACTGGTTTGTTCATTTGAAGATTAACTCCTTTCGCCTGTTCGTCAATTGGCTTGAAAGCCTCTACAATGGCACGCTGGATGACACCGATGATGTCGATATCGTCTGCGTACCCCAGCAGCTGGACGGATTTGTTGAAGATAATACCTTCCGTGTTAACACCTGCCCCACTCACTATCTACTCCAGCATGAAATTGAAGAAGTGACATGATAGCGGATCTCTTTGCAGAAATACGGGACATATTTAGAAAAGTTCAGAAAAGCTACTTCCAAACTGCACGTGTCCTCCTACGTTTAGCGACACAGCTGGATCAATTTTGTTGGGATCCCGAATTCAAGCATCATATGTAGCTTTGAAGGCCACGAAAGGGGTGAGTCTTGGCTTGTTTTAGTCTGAAAATTAGCTCTGTAGTCGATCTACCAGGCCGGAAACCATAATACGTTGTATAGGATCTTGTATGCGATTCTTAAAAGGGATATGCCTCATAGTTGGAGCAAGACATAGGATCGCCTTTGTTGTATATATGGAGCTGATATTCCAGTCATCGGGCATATATTCGTCCACCCGTACTTATTTATGTATTGGTGCATGCACCCTACCAAAATATAATGTCTGTATTTGAATATATCCGCTGGTAGGCCATCAGAGTTTGCAGCCTTGTTGTTCTTCAGCTTTTTAATAGTTACCCCAACCTCTTCTATGCAGGGAGGGGGGGGAATATTTCTTCATTGACTGGAGGTGGGCGCTCTTCTTGTTATATTATGCTACAATTCCCTGTGTGTCGGTGACCTTCACTATTTTGACGAGCCTGCGTTTCGGCCTTGAAGTTAGTTGCCAGTTGCTCGGCCTTCTTATAGAACTACCAGATGTTGTTCCTATCGCACATCTCTTCGATTTTCTTAAGCTGGGAGACTGCGTTTCCTCTCTTTTTGAAACGCAGGATTTTCTTCTCGCTTCTGGTTCGGTACACTTCCCGTGCTGCTCTTGTTTTGCGCTGCAGCGCCTTAAGAGTTGCATCTTCTGTCACCTTTCTCCGATATTTGCAAACATCATCATGCCATGGACGTCTTTTCGGAGGTGGGTGGTATCCATAGGTGGATTCGGCTACATTTTTGGTGATGTTGCTATACTGGATCTACTGTATGTTGGCGTCAGTAGAGGGCAAATGCACAGCGAATAGTCTCTCACTACTGTCTTTAAGGAATTTACTTTGACGATACAACGCCAACCTTAGGGAACAGTTCCACTTTGTTACCACTATAACGCAGGATCGGGTGTTCCGGTGCCAGTAGTTCACTGCGGAAGTGTAAGTGCTGCTGTTGGTCCATTAAGAGTTCATCGTCCATCATTTCTATTCCAGATCCCTGCTAGCCTTAGAAATTCTTACTGACCTGTGATCCGATTACGTCGAAACACTTCATGAAAGGTATTCACTTCGTCCAACCTGACTGGGACTGTAAACGCCACCATTGACTCCACTGCCGCTGCCGTCTGGAATAAGAAGAAGTGCTTAAGTGAAAGGATACCCTCCCCCTCTCTCATTTGCTGCCACCAAGATCATCCACAGGGATTGGTTACCCCATCTCTGGCCAAGGTACTAGGCACCCGATGGTCGCTAACGTGGAGGCTGAGAGTAGGAGTTGGTAGGTCTCAGCTAAGTGAAAGTTTTTGTGTTTTTATGTAATCGTATTCATACCTTTTGACCACCGGTGTGGTAAAAACTTCTTATTATCTCGCAAGACGATGACTGTCTTTCGCATAATTTGAAATGTTATGTTTCAAAAAACCGTACAAATTTGAAGTCTTCGTCGTGAAAATCGCTACAATTCGACTGTTTGATCCTTTGGAAAGACAAGTCTGAACGTTTGTCCTCAAAATAGTCAGAAACAGTGGCATGGACCCCTTCATCGGAGGAAAGACGCTTGCATTTTAGGTTCAGAAATAAAAAGTAATTGCTTGGGGCCAGATCTGAAGAATACGGTGGGTGGCTGAGCACGTGGAAGCAATAATCTTTCAATGCAGCCTGTGCAAGTTGTGAACCGGTGCATTGTCGTGTAAAAAGAGCACACCACACCGGATGAGTCCACGTTTTTTCTGAAGGATGTTGTCGCGCTAGTTTTCGAGTAGCTTGGCATAGTAGTCGCCCGTAAGGGTGGTTTTGTGTGGGAAATAATCAATCAGTAATATTCCCTCCGTATCCCAGAAAACAGAGGTCATGATCTTGCCGTCGCTGGGTAGAACTGTGAACTTGATAAGGCCGCGGTTTCCCCGTCGCTGCCATTGCATGCTTTGTTGTTTTGTTTCGGAGTCGTAGTGGTGGATCCAAGTCTCATCACATGTCACAATGCGATGGAAAATTTTGTTTGGATCGGTCCTGCAAATGTCGAGAAATTCATTCGTAGCCGTCAGTCGTTGGCATTTGTTTTCGATTGTCAGCATTCTGGGCACCTAACGGCAACTGACCTTGTTCATGCCCAATTTCTCGTGCAAGATTCTCAATACACTTTCAGTGGAGATGTTTCTGCCAACTGTTTTTTCATCAACCGATTGTTCTCCATTGGAAGGTCTTCAATTTTTTTGACGATTCCCAGAATTTTACAGTTGAAAACGAAGGTGCATTGTTTCCATAAATAAGGAAGCGTTCATTGATTTCAGTTGAAAGTTTTCTATCTTTTGTTAAGAATTTACGAGTAATCACTGCACGATACTACAATTTGTCCATTTCAAAAAAAAATAAAAATGTTTAAGTGCTTTAATGCAATGAACAGTGCCTGTTTTAATTTAACAGATGAGGATTGGGGACATTTCATCTGACATGTTGTCTTATTTAATCAAAACAATAAGATTTCGATCGGTGCGCCCCCTCTGTGTCAGAGCGAGAATGTTTCTACCCCCTAAATATGAAACTTTGTTTTAACGCTGGTTTTGAATATTTTGTAGTTTCTCCATGGGATCGCCATAACAACGATTTGCGTGTTGCTGTTTTCCAGTGAAAACAGTAGCTAACGCGCTGGGGAAAACGCTTCATATGCCCGCACCCTAAGAAGCTTTAAAATCGCTTTTATCTGTAAATACCGCCTAACAAAAAGGGAAATCAATTAATATATTTGAAAAATGGGACAAGTTGTTATTTCTAATGTAACGCCTGAGTTCGCGAATATCATTTCAAAATTTACACTTGTTAGATGCAAAGAGCCGTTGATATTTCATGCTACTTTTTCGACCCAACGACATGAAAACAGCACTTATAAAATACTTGACAACCAAGAGCAGAACATCTCAAACGAGTGTGGGATATTTTTCTGAACTTTTAGAGTAGGTTACGCCTCTCTTAGGCGTTATGCATGTTATGTACGAGAGTGGGTCAATAAGTCACTGAAAAATGGAATAAGGAACACTCTTTTCGGTATAAAAACATTTTATTTATCAACATAGCCTCCTTTTAGCTCTATACACTTCATCCAACGTTTCTCCAATTTTTTTATGCCCTCCAAATAATACGATTTCTCGAGTCCCTCAAAATAAGCGTTTGTTTCAGCGATGACCTCTTCATTCGACTCAAATCTCTTACCTCCGAGCCATTTCTTCATGTTTGGAAACAAGAAATAGTCGCAGGGGGCTAAATCTGGGGAATATGCTGGATGAGGGAGGATCTCGTAGCCTAACTCATACAATTTTGCCATTGCGACTGCTGACTTGTGCGCCGGTGCGTTGTCCTTATGAAAAATGACTTTTTTCTTCGCCAAATGCGGCCGTTTTTGCTTCAAATCGGCTTGGAATCGATCCAGCAGCTCTGCGTAATATGCGCCGGTGATGGTTTTACCCTTTTCAAGGTAATCGATGTGAATAACACCGCGCGCATCCCAAAAAACTGTCGCCATGACCTTGTTTGCTGACAAACCCGCCTTGGCCTTCTTCGGCCTCGATTCACCAGGAGAAGTCCATTGTTTTAACTGTTCCTTGGTTTCTGGTGTGTTGTGGTGAATCCAGGTTTCATCCACGGTTATGAAACGACGCCAAAACTCTGGAACATCGCCAAACACACCTTTGAAGTTGTCAAACGAATGCGTTTGCTGTCGATTGTGAGCAAACGCGGCACCCTTGCGGAAAGTTTTTTCATGTCCAAATATTTATGTAAAATCGAAATCACTGAGCCATATGATAAGCCTGTGGCCTCTTCAAGCTCGCGCACTTTCACTCGCCGATCGTCCATTATCAAACCATGGATTTTGTCGACCATTTCTGGTGTGGTGACCTCAATTGGGCGACCAGAACGTTCGGCGTCACTTGTGCTTGAACGACCGCACCGAAATTGAGTAAACCAGTGGTGAATGGTTCCAATCGATGGTGAAAAGTCCCCATAATATTTGTCAAGCTTTTGTTTGATTTGCGTGATAGTCTTCTAGCGTGATAGTTCTTCTCGCAAAAAATAGTGTTTAATGAGCACTCGAAATTCACTTTTTTCCATTTTAACGAAAATGCTAGTAGGCATCTATATAAAATGGTTGCCATAACAAAACTATTTGACAGATCGTCTGAAAATTTGGGTGCGTTCTTTTAAAAGATGATTCTTGACAAAAAAGAATTAAATTTAAGGTGACTACACAATTTATGTTAATTTTCAGGGACTTATTGACCCACCCTCGTATTCCTAGGGTTGTAATAATACAAGTAAATTATCGATACCAAGTACTTTTGACATCGTTATTTTTCACCGATACTTGATATCGAAAGGAACGTACTAGGTATCGAATAAAAAAATTTCTTATAGAAGTCTGCCACGAAAGACGCGGGATCAAAAAACCATACAAGTAAATATACATATCATACATATCAACAAATTGTGTATGGCTGGTTTCCAGTGGACTGGATCTTTTGCTCAGAGTTGACTGGATATCTGGGCATGTTGCCCAGTCAATTCAGAGCAAAAGATCCAATTAACTAGAAACCAGGACATTTATCTCATTGCGACTGCTTTTTATTAGTTTTGATTTAGTTACTTTGGATGAGATGGCTTTCGTATCTCGTTTAGAGTATATCTATGCATCTAGTCCTGCCATAAATTCGGTTATAAATATAAAACGTCGTAAAACAAAAAACAAGAAAACATTTTGTATTCGATATGTGTAATTTATTCAACCATTCGACCATTGGGCTATAGTGGCACGCACGGTTTACATAGACATTGTTGCTGCTGCTGTTAATGCTGTTTTGAAGCTTTCCAAATTTCTGTGTTGAGTCTTGCAGACAATGTTCTCCAGAGAGAAAGGAAGATTGGTGTAGTGGGTTTGAAACTTAGGTGGTATTAAGTTTCAGTAAACTCCAAGGGTGGCGTCCAGATAACTGGGGAGCTTGTTTGTTTTGCTTTTTGTCGTTGCTCATGATTCACAGTATTTTTTTCCCTCCACCTGATGTCATCATCACGATCAAGTTGCATTTAAGCCATATGACCACTCTACTGCCAGTGTTATGCCTTCGCAGTAGAGTTGACTAAGCTTTCGCAATTGATCGACTTTTTTATTTATTTCAAACGAAATAAATAGATGATTGTTGAGATCAGGATTTGAACCGTGAACCAAGAGCGTGACAAGCGTTGATGTTACCACTACACCACGGCCACCCTTCAAATCTGGACTTCCGGGCGGCCAATCTCTGCTGCTATAAACCCAGGAATATTGACCCCCAGCGCCGGAGCAGAGTCCTGTTGGAAGATCCTTCTCTTTCCATTGAAAAGGATATTGGTTAAATCCTTCACAACACCCTCTTGGTAAACTCTTGTACCCATTTTCACATCTTTTTCGCAGAAGTGGAAGTATGTGACATCTTCATGAGAGACTCCCCACCAAACCATTACGGAAACGGGATGATGGCCACGTTCAACCCTTGAAACCACCTTTTTCGCTTCCTTTGATGAGGTAGCATCCATTTTATCATTCTGTTTGTTCAAAACTTCTTCCACGGGAAAAATTGTGTCATCCATAAACAGATCAGGACTAGGTAAGTACATCTTTTCGCGAAGTGTTAGCAAGAACAGTGCTTGGGAATCCTCAGCCGTAGTTTGGAAGTTTTATTGACTGGATAATGGCGGGTTCATCCAAAAAAATTCGGATCCGACAACCTCTTCCATTTTTGAACCGCCTGTGAAGACAGATTCATATATGATTTATATTTATAACCTGTCCTGGCAAGTCTTCTCATAAAGTGAATTTTATGCCGAAGTTTAGGCTGAAGTAGAGGTATAATGTTAAAAAGTCGATAAATTATCTGCGTACGTACGAGTAGGAAACGTTTTGTAGCTGTTTTCATTATGCAAATCAAAATGTAGGTATTAGAGCAAATAATGTTTCGATGGCTGCGGTCTGTGTGATTCTTCCATGGCGCTGCCAATGCTCTCAGGTTTGTGGCTTTTCCCGGACACCTGTACGTGATTATGGGCTTTTGTTTTGTTTTTGTTTTTTATTAGAGGAAATTTCCAAATCCCAGAGCACTCAGACTCACACGAAGTTCATTGTACTATCAAGTAGAAACTCCTTTTTGGTGTAGTGGTTGGAAAAACTTGGATTTTATTCGTTTTGGTTTTATGCTCGGGTGGCTGTGGTGGCTGTTCCCCGTCCGGGCTTAAACCTGCACAGTTCGGGTCACAAGCGAACACACTACCACCCACTACACCATGGCCACCCTGGGCCTTAAGATTGCTGTGTACATTCTTCTTAAGGTAAACAAATAATATTAAACAAAAAGTACTCGATACTAGTAGATATCGAATATTTTTGGTCATTTTTATGAGTAGTATCGATACATTGATTCAATACTACTCAAATGAGTAGTACTATGTATACTTTCTAGCAATCCATGAGACGTTCCCAAGGATTGATTTATGAAAACACTCTGTTCTTTTGGGTTTGCGCAAGCATATACCCAATTGTAAAGTTTCCTAGTGTTTAGCTACTCGTAGTCTTTCTCACTTCGTCCTCCGAACGGTGAGTTTTTCATTGTATGATATTTTCAGTTGCGTCTGTATACTTGGTGTGTAATAGAGTCAACGAATGTCTTTTGTATGCCGTTGGAATGAGCAATCTATATTGTCCTTCTCGCGAGGTGAAGCGGGAGTTTTCAAAAATATTCCACGGGGTTCGCGCGATAAGGAAAACAGCAGGCACATCGATCCGGCTTATTTTTTTTAATTTTTATCGGGGGATCGCTTCAAGTTTAATTTGCTTTTAATGCTCATGAATCTAAAAAGTCTAAAAAACGCCGTTTAGAGTATATGTAAGTACCTACTTTAATAAATCACCGACAACCGCAATTACTTACAGTCTACAGGATGGACCATCAGTTGGTTTCTTTTTAAAATTGCTATAAACAAAATTCCATTTAATATTTTTTGAAGTTTTTTACTTCATTGAAGAGAGTACACTTTCAAATGGCTGACGCGGCTGGCCTAGCAGTAGCCCATCCCGTCAACCCAATTTCGCAGTATATTTTCGATGGTTCGGGGCTGTATTTCACGAATAACCCGAATAACCCGACCAATACCGTGCTTAAGTGCTTGAATCGTTTCTAGATTGCCAGCATAACATAGATCTTTAACGGTACCCCAGAAAAAAAAGTCCAACGGCGTCAAATCGGAGGCCAAGCAACATCACCAAAACGACACGATTATTGAACTTAGTGCGCAAAAGATCGATTATTGGATGGCTGTATCGCACGTAGCACTATCTTGCTGGAACCAGAGATTGTCCTAGTTCATTTCCTCAGTTTGTGGGAAAAAAAAAAAAAAAAATAAAACGATTTTCATGCCTCTGTAGCGCTCTCCGTTAACCGTAACGTTGTTCCCATCTTCATCTTCGAAGGGAAATGGGCCAATGGGCGCCATTCCACAATCTGCACTTTCGACAACATCAGCAATATTCTCGGCTGAGCGCACAGCACGATCACGACGATAACTTGTGTTATCAATTAGCATGCCCAACTACAGCGGGGACAGTTGGTGCATTATTTTCTTTTCAAAATTCGCAATGTTTCGGCAATGCAGCACTCACTTTGGAAATAAATTTTCAATATTTCCGAACGTTGTTCAAGCATAAATCGATTCATTTTGTACCGTGGAGAGACTGCGTTTCTGTCAATTTTTTGAGCGCGAAAGAGCTGTCAGTGTCAAAATAACATGTAATTTAAAAAGTAACCAGCAGATGGCCCACCCTTTATCTACTAAGTATACGTGTCTCATAAGAGTTCGTACTGTGTACGAAGTCACATTTTAATTGGTACAATTTTGGTCGTATTTCATTAAAGAACAAAGCCATCTACACTATGTAAACGTTTTCAGCTAATTGAATCGAGAAGGTCAAGCGCCGGAAAAACTGAAAGTAATCTCGACAGCATTCCCTTTTACCAACGGCATAACAGTGATTCTATTCAACCATTCAACTCAACTAAACCGTAATGTAGTATACTAGACTTTGTTCTCCTTCAGCAATTGCTTTAAAAAAAAAAAAAGTAAAAACCCTCCCGAAACACAGATCATCTTTACAACTGGAAGAAGCATCTGTACTTATTTCAGCTTTTACATAACAACAACAAGTTAATATGGGAAAATGCGAGAACTTTGCGGTACTGTAAATCCACTTGGGTAAAATAGCAAAAGTGAGCACAAAGTTAAATTGAGTGCGCGCTTTTGATCTTTTCTGGCACCCTCATTCTTTCACCTCGGATGAATGCCAATGGGCTCTATTCATACTCTGTTGTCTTTGTTCTCATCAAAAGCCGCCCACCGTGGCAACTGGAAACCTCCGTGCCTAGCTTCGCTCATTGCCTTCCTTTTCCACAGGCAAGCAGGCAGGAGCAGGACCCAACCAACTTGAATAACAAATTACCGACTTTAAATTATAATTTTCACCGGCAATATTCTTTGAAAGTTTCCACAGCCGATGCACTGTAGTCACCCTCTCTGCCGTCCTCTTCTATCTGTTTGTTGAATGTTAGAGAGATTTTTATATGTACTGACAGTCATCTTTATCAACTTGCTTTGCACACTATTAATTTATACAGCCACTGGAAAATCCTTATTTTATCTTATTTACAACAGAGTTAGGTAAACATGCAAACAACCGATTCTACGCAATCCTTTGCAAGTCTATTAAAGTAAAGTGTAGAATGTGGATGGTCGTGTCGGAACGTTTTTGCGTCAAGTCAATTGGAAAATGCGAAAATGTTGATGAACATTGTCCACATAATGAGGCTTATTAATTATGATGTTTTGATAACGAGTGTATTTACGAGCAAGTATCCATCAGCGAGAGGTGATTTAAAATTTCGGAAAAAATACATTCCTACTTTCAAAAATCCATCTACGAGTATATTGTAAATAAATAAATAAATCCATCTATGTATGCTGGTTTAAAGCTGGTGATTTGTCAAACAAGTATTGCTGCTTCCTGAGTGCTGTACTAATAAAGTGAGACATTTGCAAGAAAAACGGAATACAATTTGGAAAAATGTTTCAAAGATTTAGGCATACGAGGGTGGGTCAATAAGTCCCTGAAAAGTAAAATAAGGAACACTCTTTTCGGTATAAAAACATAGTTCAACATAGTCTCCTTTTAGCTCGATACACTTCATCCAACGTTTCTCCAATTTTTTTATGCCCTCCAAATAATACGATTTTTCAAGCCGCTCAAAATAAGCGTTTGTTTCAGCGATGACCTCTTCATTCGACTCAAATCTTTTACCTTCGAGCCATTTCTTCATGTTTGGAAACAAGAAATAGTCGCAGGGGGCTAAATCTGGGGAATATGCTGGATGAGGAAGGAGTTCGTAGCCTAACTCATACAATTTTGCCATTGCGACTGCGGACTTGTGCGCCGGTGCGTTGTCCTGGTGAAAAAGAACTTTTTTCTTCGCCAAATGCGGCCATTTTTGATTCAAATCGGCTTGGTATCGATCCAGTAGCTCTGCGTAATACTCGTATGCGCCGGTGATGGTTTTACCCTTTTCAAGGTAATCGATGTGAATAACACCGCGCGCATCCCAAAAAACTGTCGCCATGACCTTGTTTGCTGGCAAACCCGCCTTGGCCTTCTTCGGCTTCGATTCACCAGGAGAAGTCCATTTTTTTGACTGTTTCTTGGTTTCTGGTGTGTTGTGGTGAGTCCAGGTTTCATCCACGGTTACGAAACGGCGCAAAAACTCAGCCGAATTTTTCTGGAACATCGACAAACACACCTTTGAAGTTGTCAAACGAATGCGACCAAAAGCGGCACCCATCTTGCGGAAAGCTTTTTCATGTCCAAATATTTATGTAAAATCGAAATCACTGAGCCATGTGATAAGCCTGTGGCCTCTTCAAGCTCGCGCACTTTCACTCGCCGATTGTCCATTATCAAACCATGGATTTTGTCGACCATTTCTGGTGTGGTGACCTCAATTGGGCGACCAGAACCTTCGGCGTCACTTGTGCTTGAACGACAGCACCGAAATTGAGTAAACCAGTGGTGAATGTTTTTTTCTCGCAAAAAATAGTGCTTAATGAGCACTCGAAATTCACTTTTTTTCATTTTAACGAAAATGCTAGTAGGCGTCTATATAAAATGGCTGCCACAACAAAACTATTTGACAGATCTGTCTGAAAATTTGGGTGCGTTCTTTTGAAAGATGATTCTTGACAAAAAAAAATAAATTTAAGGTGACGGCACAATTTGTGTTAATTTTCAGGGACTTATTGACCCACCCTCGTAAGAAAACGTTTTATAAGATAGCGCCTACGCGTGAATTCCAACTTGAAAATCTCATTATCGACAAAACGCAATAGATAGATCTCCTGGGGCCAAATAGTCTCATCCGGGAACGGACAGCACGTCGCGTAAATGTGTGTAGCTGGCATACCTACACATCTACCTGTACATGACGAGTTATCGTCTCTCTGATGAAACGATTTGGCCCCTGACTTTAAAATGGAACATAAAATTCGAACTAATGGTGAATACAATGAATGTCCTAACTTTATTAATGACAATAATAAATGGACAAGCATAGTAAAAAGTTGAAGATTCTCATATGGAACGCTGATGGCCTAATTCCACATGCACTAGAACTAAAACAGTTGACAAACAAATCAACCTAGTGGACCACAATCAATCAACGACAAGGATCACTTACTCGTATAATATTTTCACTTCATTGCCCACCGAAGCACACAATCAGTACCGCACAGATTATCTGAAATCACTGGGTTCGCGCTTCATCGTAGGAGACTTCAATGCTAAAAACACCGATTGGGGATCCAGGCTTACAAACAAAAATGGGAAAAACGTACTAGACGCGAAAATAAAAAAAGAACCCATTCACTGGCCTACTGACACTAGAAAAATACTGGAATGAAGTCCAGACTGTATAATTAAAAAAACACTAACCGAAGCTTTTTGACGCTAAAATCGTGCCCGCAGTATTTTCTGATTACTCACTCATTATAATCGAATTCCAAAACAACTCCAAGACTCCAAACACTAGAAATCCGACTTTAAAACCATAAAACAGACTGGACTACGTATCGCGAAATTATTGATGAGAGAATAGAGCTCCAAGTCCCACTTACTATATACCACACGAGCTTGGAAGTCCTATTGTCCACCTAAATGACATAATCCAATTACGTAGCAGCAACAAAGTCCACTACAGTCTGTTGGGATATTTCTGCCGAAAGAGTACCTTTTTTGTTTCTTTCAAGTTTTGCACCTGCCCACAACACGTACGATGTTAAATAAATCACATAAAATACCTATAAGAAGTTCTTCACGATGCGGGATGCAGTCAAGATAAAGAAGTTATCTTCGTAATTTCAGAGTCATTGATATATAATTCACGTTATGGTTATCTCGATAATAGTATTTCAGCGTCAGATTATAACAAATTTGGCTATAGATCTCTCTGTGCAATGATCTCGCTGCGTCAAATAAGTTGACATAGTGCTGATTTCTAATAGCTAAGCTCTGCGTTATAAAATCAAATTAAATTCGATTCCACAGTTATTAGCTAGTTCCAGTTATTAGCTAGGTACCGTGACCAACTGGTCCTGATCTGAATAACTACTTGGAGAATTCTTTTTTTTCAGAAGCTAGTCATTGGATACAGTCTACTTGGAACTTTTACGTTTTGTCGAAGAGTGGAGACAAGCCCGTTTCCATCCGTATGAATGCAGATGAAAAATTATTTTCAGATAATACCTTCTCGACAGATTCATATTGTTTGTAACCCCATACTTGGATACCATAAAACAATATGGCTTCACAGACTGTTTCAAAACCTTGGAGTTTGATGCTGTGAGCAATGGTTCCATGTAACGCTTTCACAAATTCTTTGTGAAACATACCTCGAGGCATTTATTCTCTTTTAGTACTTCAATGCTCTCACAATTTGCTTTCAAGGCTTGGTCAAAGTGCTCTTCTACTAATAGAGATGAAAAAGCTCGCCTTGAAGTGATATATAGATGTTGCAAAGGTCTCGCGAAGAAGAAGAAGTGCGCCCAATTTCAAGCAAAAAGTATGGAAGGCCTCTCTATCGGGAGTTGGAGGAAATATCGTCTTCGGCGTCTGATAGGGACCAGGCTATCCAGGAGCTTCGACAAAACAACTTGAATAAGGGAGCAACTATCTTCAAAATAGCCGCCCAGAGAAGAGGAAATGCTCAGGAGATTCGTTCCCCAAAGTTCATTAACAATGCTCAAGGCCAGCTTCTTGTGAAAGACGACAAAATTCTCCACAGATGGCGACAGTATTGTGAAAGATTTCTGAACGAACAGTTTCCCCGGGTATACTTTCCAAGAGCCGCTCCTAACCATGGCGAAATATCCGACATTACTGTCGAAGAAGTTAGGAATGCCGTCAAATACTCCAAAAAAAGAAAAGCGGTTGGACCACACGAGATACCCTCTGAGTTCTGGAAATAGATGGGAGACATCGGGTCCAGGTGGCTCATGATTCTTATCTTTAAACTTATGAGCGGTGATCCAATGCCTAATCAGTGGAGGAAAAGTTATCTTCTTCCTTTGTACAAAGGGAAGGGCGATACGCGAAACTGCGATAACTACCGTTCTGTCAAGCTTATGTCACACATCATGAAGATCGTTGAGCGGGTATTAGATGGCCGACTGCGGAAAATAATACAGCTGTCTTATGACCAGTGCGAGTTTGTCTCGGGTAAATCAACAACAGATGCAATCTAAAGTATAAGGATCATAATGGAAAAATATCGTGATTCCTTAAAAGACTTGCATATGGTGTTGGTTGATTTTGAAAAAGCCTTTGATAAACAACCAAGAGATCTCTTATGGGTAGCGCTAAGACAACGATGAGTTCCAGAAACCTGCGTGAGCATGATCATAGACATGTATGAGGGAGCAAGGACTAGAGTAAGATGTCCCGCAGGAGACACCGAAGAGTTCCCAATCAAAGTCGGTGTATACCAGGGAAGCGTCCTTAGTCCTTTGCTATTTATTGCAGTCCTTGATTATCTGCTTGAAGGAAAAGTGACGGACTCCAAAGAGCATAGTGCATCAGTTATTCTTTGCTGACGATGGAGCTATCATAAGTGAAGATCAAACATCCCTGCAACGAGCACTTGATGTATGGGTGGATGTTTTGGAGGGAAATGGGTACCGTATTAGTTCAAAAAAAAGAAGATTATCTGTGCTTCCCGTTCTCTGATCCACACCGGCCTATTCCAGACATTTACCTGAATGGAAAAGTGCTTCCCAAGCGCGAAAAGTTCAAATATCTGGGATCTATGATCAATAGCGAAGCAACTTGTGATGATGACATCAAACATCGCGTAAGCGTAGAGTGGATGAAGTGGCGGGAAAACTCCGCTATCTTCTGTGATCGAAAAATGTCCCCTAAGCTTAAAGGAAGGCTCTACAACGCAGTTGTACGTCCGGCGCTCACATACGGTTCACAATGCTGGAAAATGTACAAAAAGTATGAGGGCAAATTAACGGCAGCTGAGATGAAGATGCTTCGCATGACAGCAGGAGTAACGAAGATTGATAAAATAAGAAGTTCAAAGATTCAAGGAAGCCTTCATGTAAGAGAACCTATCACAAGCAAAAAAAGAAAAGCACGACCGGCTCAGTTGGTATTGTCATGTTCAAAGGAGAGATCCTTCGAACCCCGTCAAAAAGGCAATATCAATCAACGTTCCTACACAATCGCGCAAAAAAGGCAGACCAAAAAACAACTTGATCACACAAAAATTGGCCTCAGTGACGAAGTGATCCGAAACCGAGAAGCCTGCCGGTACTACCTGAGGTCAAACCGGCAAACCCCACATTCGGACCAGTAGGAATCCAGTAAAGTGGGAGGGTTTTGATCCTTCTACTCCGGATCATGACTTCGCCGTAAGAAGAAGAAAAAGAAGAAGAATGCTCTCACAATTATGGCACCAGCAGAGCAATTCCTTCCTTCGCCTCTCGTGAATATCACTACCCTCGACTAGGAAGATGTTTAATTGATTTTTAAGTGGAAAATTAGAGACTTTCTTTGGAGAAAGTGGAAAATGGCTCTCACTATTTGTAACCAAAATTCACGTATTGTGAAGAGTTTTTCAAAATAAAGAGTCCCGAAAAGTATTCGTGGTCTATACAATGCATACACAAGTTGTTGAAATATTTTTATCTCAATTTTTTCAGTCTCTAGTAAAAACATTGAATATGTGTGAGCGAATTTCAAAAATATTTACACTTGTACTGCTTCGGATTCCGAAAAGCTTATTTACAAAACTTCATCCTCCTAGCTCAAAATTTTAGGCCCAAAAACTGGTGATATACGGACAGACGGACAAAAAGACGGATGGCTAGATCGACATAACTTTCGACCCGAGACTGTCGCTATTATATCTCTATGTTAACTATTTGTCAAAATTAATATACCCTTTGGGGTTTAAAGTTTCATTAGTATCCCTAAGTCAGTAAACAAAGTCATCCTCAGTATTTTTGAATCTCTAACCGTTTTTGATATATTGAGGTGTCTCGATTTAAATGACTCAGCCGGTATAATTTACTTGTAAGATAATATGTATGGTTCTACAACTATTTACACCCTCAACTTACGACTTAGAGACTTGGATAAACCGCAGACATTGTGAAGTTAGCTTCTATTTAACACAACTGCTTACGGGACATGGTTGTTTCCGGTCATATCTATATCAGTATAGGAACGATGACTCCCCCGCTTGTCCACCGTGCAGTGATACTCCCGAAAACGTTGAGCATGTATTCTTTCACTGCCCACGTTTCCTTTTACAAAGAGAAACACTGCAAACAGCATTGGGAGAAACACCAACTCCGGAGAATTTAGTTAATCACATGCTAGAATCTGAAAATAAGTGGAACGCAGTGAGCTTTTATGCCAAGGATGTATGTATGTCCAGAGCTAAGGAGACTAAAACGAGAAAGAAAAGTGAGCGAAGAAAACGCAAGAAGCAACAGAGTGGAAGCTAGAGGCCTTCTTACGCAGACGCAGACAGGTGGACATACGCGCATACATGCGGCCACAATGGCACGCGAACGCGTAATCATCATTTTGAGCCAATTAGAATGCTGGAACGTGAGAGAAAAGAGTCAAAGGGACTAACACGAATCCAGATGACAACTATGTCAGATATAACGGAGATAACGGTCGGAATAGAATTGGATGGCAATATATTCCTTCGTAACAACTCTACAAAAAGAGCTGCGGAGAATAGAAAAGCTAAGAAGAGCAACTGAAGCAGCGGAAGAAGCTGACATCAGAAGAATAGCATAAACTGCTAACCAGCCCCGCGAAGTAATACCTAACGGCAGTCCCGCGGGGAGAGTGGTTGAAGTGTGTAAGGTGTGTATTTAGTACGTAGGCGTATTCCTGGCATCGATTACTCGTGCATGCTAGTATTGTAGCACTCGGGCTATTAGTATCTATGAAGATTGCACATCCCTGGCGAAATCAAAAAAAAAAAAACCCTCAACTTACGAGAAAATTTCTTACTGTAAGTTCAGCTTTAATGTAATAATTCTTATTCATAGCGAGCACGGACATTTTTATTTCTTCATACTTTGCCAATGAAAAAAACAATGAGCCAATTAGTATTTTCCAATAATTGTTTACCAACTTGTGCCAATAAAACTATACACCCATAGAATTATTTGCTGCAGGTAGTAGGTAGCAAGCCTTTTAAGAATTTATTCATTGTTTTAGGCCATAAAACCTGAACGTTTTGGAATTCATATGCAACAACATTTGTATTCATTCAATTTGGTGACAAATTAATACTTTGTAGCTCCTCCTTTATTTTATACGAGTATGACGGCATCAATTCGCTTTGGCATTGAATCCACTAAATTATAAACATGTTTCTCTTTTATTTCTTTCTACTAAACTTCTTCAAGCACTTCATTGAGCATTTTCAATGCCATAATGTGCCAGAGATTTTCGATTGGGTCCGGCGAAAAAATTAAATTGAAGTCGAGTGAATTCCTTATTCGATCATGAATTCTTTAATCTGTGAAAAAATTAAATTGAATTTGTTTTCGTTTATTTATTTATTCAAAGTACACGCATTGAAGTACTTAAAACTAAATAGTTCTATAACTAAACTAAACTAAGCTATACTAAACCTAGTGAAAAAGAGGGATGGTTATAGGTCAGGAATGGTCACAGTGGAGTAGCGCATTACGGAGTGTACTTTTGCTGGTATTAAAGTCAAAAGTGTCGATGTGTGATCGAAAGTTAAGTTCACTATAGGAGATCACACCCAGATGGAATACTGATATGACTGAGAGACAGGTTCGTCACGAATGAAGTAGACTCTAGGAGGTGGTGTGAGACGTTTGCGGGAGTAGGGTAGGTAATGGCTTTGCATTTATTGAAATTTTGATTACACCATAGCTTAGTCGACGAGCCATTAGACCAATTTCTTTAAGCCTTCGAGTATAATTTTAGCCCAAACTTATAACAAATCGACAACCAAATTTATTTTTTTTCAAAACCCAATAAATTAACATCTACTTAGTGAACTTATTTTAGGCCCTCCATATTGTTATTATACTAGTACCTAAGTAGCCATGTCATAAATACTGGTACACGTTTAAACGCACTCATCATGGAACTATTATTGAACACATCTAATCCATACGAGGGTGGGTCAATAAGTCACTGAAAATTAACACAAATTGTGTCGTCACCTTAAATTTAATTTTTTTTTTGTCAAGAATCATCTTTCAAAAGAACGCACCCAAATTTTCAGACAGATCTGTCAAATAGTTTTGCTGTGGCAGCCATTTTATATAGACGCCTCCTAGCATTTTCGTTAATATGGAAAAAAGTAAATTTCGAGTGCTCATTAAACACTATTTTTTGCGAGAAAAAACTATCACGCAAACCAAACAAAACCTTGACAAATATTATGGGGACTCTTCACTATCGATTGGAACCATTCACCACTGGTTTACTCAATTTCGGTGCGGTCGTTCAAGCACAAGTGACGCCGAACGTTCTGGTCGTCCAATTGAGGTCACCACACCAGAAATGGTCGACAAAATCGCGAGCTTGAAGAGGCCACAGGCTTATTACATGGCTCAGTAATTTCGATTTTACATAAATATTTGGACATGAAAAAGCTTTCCGCAAGATGGGTGCCGCGTTTGCTCACAATCGACAGCAAGCGCATTCGTTTGACAACTTCAATGGCGTGTTTGGCGGTGTTCCAGAACAATTCGGCTAAGTTTTTGCCGTTTCGTAACCGTGGATGAAACCTGGATTCACCACAACACACCAGAAACCAAGGAACAGTCAAGACAATGGACTTCTCCTGGTGAATCGAAGCCGAAGAAGGCCAAAGCGGGTTTGTCAGCAAACAAGGTCATGGCGACAGTTTTTTGGGAGGCGCGCAGTGTTACTCATATCGATTACCTTGAAAAGGGTAAAACGATCACCAGCGCATATTACGCAGAGCTGCTGGATCGATTCCAAGCCGATTGGAAGCAAAAACGGCCGCATTTGGCGAAGAAAAAAGTTTTTTTTCATCAGGACAACGCACCGGCGCACAAGTCCGCAGTCGCAATGGCAAAATTGCATGAGATAGGCTACGAACTCCTCTCTCATTCAGCATATTCCCCAGATTTAGCCCCCTGCGACTATTTCTTGTTTGTGAAATTTATACTAAGTTAACGCGCAAAAAGATTTACAAAAAAGTAGTTTGTAGCCGTGTTGTGTTACTTGACCTTCAGAACTGTAATATGGAAAGAGGCGATATTTTCCGGACCTTGTGACCGCTTGAAATCACCCAGAATTTTGTGTATCGAATTGTTAAACTGCTTGAGTAACTGACCGTCAAAGATCTGGACTCCCTCGCACTGTCAGAATTCCACAAACGATCAAAGCTGTTAAAGCCAGGATTGATCGAAAACTGCTGCGAAAGCAGACAATTTTTTCACGAGAAATGTCTTGTATTATCAAACAAGATTTGGAACTCAACGAATATAAAAAAACACACTGGCCACTTACAGCCCAATTAAAGCAAAAACGGAATGAAAGATCGAAAGCTCTACGCCGCCGGTACGCGTAAAATGGTCACAGTATAATTTTGTTCAGGAATGAACAAATATTTACTATTGATGAATCGTTCAATAAGCAAAATGACAGAGCCTGTTCCCGGTCATCAAAACGGGGTCATAATCCCGCATCGGTGGGGAGTCAGCTACGAAGACGTTACCGAAGTTAATTTTTGCGAGAAGGGCGTAAAAACATCGGCAGAAATCTACCAAACGGATGTTCTGGAAGGCGTTGTGAAGGAACTTAACCAACAATTATTTTCAAACAACCAATGGACTTTCCAACAGGACTCTGCGCTGGCTCATGAGGCAAAAACTGCACAAGGATGGCTCTAAAACAATGTGCCGGACTTCATAGCAGCAAACGATTGGCCGTCAAGCAGTTCAGACCTCAATCCTTTGGATTATAAGCTGTGGTCTATTTTAGAAGCGGTAGCTTGTTCTACTCGACACCTAAATAATCTTCTTCTTTTCCCTAGGGCGAAGTTATGATCCGGAGTAAAAGGATCACAACCCTCCCACTTTACTGCAACCCTACTGGTCCGCCTGCGGAGTTTGCCGGTTTGACCTCAGGAAGTACCGGCAGGCTTCCCGATTTCGGTTCACTTTGTCACTGAGGTTAATCAAATGGCGGTGTTTTCGCATTTATGTGATCCAGTTGTTTTTTGGTCTGCTTTTTTTGCGCTATTGTTTAGGAACGTTGATTGATATTGCCTTTTTGACGGGGTTCGAAGGATCTCTTCTTTGAACATGACAATACCAACTGAGCCGGTCGTGCTCTGTCTTGCTTGTGATGGGTTCTTTTACATGAAGGCTTTGTTACTCCTGCTGTCATGTGAAGCATCTTCATCTCAGCTGCCGTTAATTTACAGCGCTTACGCGATGATTGATGTCATCATCACAAGTTGCTTCGCTATTGATCATAGATCCCAGATATTTGTACTTTTCGCACTTGGGAAGCACTTTTCCATTCAAGTAAATGTCTGGAATAGGCCGGTATGGATCAGAGAACGGGCAGCACAGATACTCTGTCTTTCTTGAACTAATACGGTACCCATTTTCTTCCAAAACATCCACCCATACACCAAGTGCTCGTTGCAGGGACGTTTGATCGTCACTTATGATATCTCCATCGTCAGCAAAGAATAACTGATGCTCTATGCACTTTTGGCTCCGTCACTTTTCCTTCAAGCAGATAATCAAGGACTGCAATAAATAGCAAAGAAATGAGGACGCTTCCCTTGTGTACACCGACGTTGATGGAGATGAGCCATCTGGACCCGATGTCTCCCATCTTTTACCAAAACTCTGAGGATACTGCATTCCTAACTTTTACGACAGCAATGTCGGATACTTCGTCGTGGATAGGAGCGGCTCTTGGAAAGTATACCCGGGGAAACTGTTCGTTCAGAAGTCTTTCACAATACTGTCGCCATCTGTGTATTATTTTGTCGTCTTCCACAAGAAGCTGACCTTGAGCATTGTTAATGAACTTTGAGGAACGAATCTCCAGACCATTTCTTCTTCTCTGGGCGGCTATTTTGAAGATAGTTGTTCCCCAGACGCCGAAGACGTCAAATTGGGCGCACTTTTCTTCGCGAGACCTTTGCAACATCTATATATTACTTCAAGGCGAGCTTTTTCATCTCTGTTAGTAGAAGAACACTTTGACCAAGCCTTGAAAGCCGTTTTGTTTTCTCGTATCACTGCTCTAGCTTCATCTGTTCACCACCATGTTTCTCTGGCGTGTTGGCAGTGGCTCTCTCCAAGCAAGATCGCTGTAGGGAATCCCACATATCTTGTGCTCTGCACTCCTCATCACCGAGCTCATCGATGATGGTAAAGAGGTAATCTGTAAAATATCAAAAAATACTTGTTCACTTTTATTTTATCGTATTTTATAGTATTTATGACTTGACTAGATACTACTGTATATACGCGTCGTAGTACTATTAACTTTTCTCTGACGATTTTGCCTGTATGATTTATGGATATCCAATTTTAATTTTCTCGCTGCGTGTACTGACCCAATTTGTGTTCATTTATACTGGTTTAGACAGATAAAAAATAACCTGCAGAAAAAGTAAAAATACAAAAAAAAAATAAAAAGTTATAAAGTGTGCTTCAATGCTTTACGAGTATATTTTCCAATTACTGTATGATGTGTTTCCATGTTTTGCCTCATGGTCTGAGAGGACATTCCACTTTCGGAAGCGGAAACTAAATGTACAAATCCTTCATAATTTCATTCATTATGACTAATTAGATGAGTTTTCCGTAAGCTGTTTTCCAACCATAATTGCTCAGATTAAAATTGTTATCTAATTAGCAAACTACGGATAAGTTGCGATGCGTAGGTAAAGTATAAGTATAGGCATCCGTACATGTTTAAGAACAGATGTAAACTTGGCCAAAAAAAAACAAAAGAAGAAAAACATTTATTCATTTGAAAGGATTCGCTGAAAAAATCGAAACAATTGTTCCTTCTTTTTTTTTTTAACAAATATCCTCTTCTTTTTATATTTTCAGGCATGGAAGCCATAATGTCGGAGTTTTTTAATGACACATCAACTGCTTTTTATATAATTTTAATTGTTTGGATTGCGGATCAATACGATGCCATTTGTTGCCATACCAGCATCACAAAACGCCACTGGCTTAGGTAAGTGAAAAGAATGATTTCCAAGTGAAAAGCAGAAAACTTATAAGGCAATTAGAAAATGAAAACAAAGTCCTTCAGATGTTTCAAGTAAACGTAAGCCGCGACTTGTGAAGGGTGTTGTTGTTCTGTTGCAAAGACTCACAGCTATCGTTATTGTTATTAATATTTGCTTGATTGTTTCAATTCGCATTTAAATCCGTCTCTCAATGAGACCTGGAGGGGAGGGAAACGCTTTAGAAGTTCATCGTGATCCCGAATCCAGAGCATCGCTAATCAGTCAGAAGAAGGAAGGAAGGAAGCAAATAATTTGAATTGTTTCTGGAATGATTTTTTTTTTTTTTAATTCTAAAGCTTATTGTGCTACTCGTTGGTAATTGTTACCCACTTAGAACGGATTTACAGAGCTGAGGCATCTACGCGTTAGGAATGAAAAATATGTACATATAGCGAAGGTGTCGTTATTATTTTTCTTTGTTTCAATTAATACTTGATGGTAATTAATAAAATGAGCATTTCGATTTTAATTGTAGAGTTCTTTATCACATTCATTCGTTACGCAAATCAACTTGTTGATCAATGAATAATTGTTTTCTTTTAATTAGAAATAAGGGAGTATATAATTAGCTACCTACAGAGGTGGACATAATTATTCACACATAGTCATATTCTCTAATAAAATCGTTAACAAATTAAAAGTATCAAGTTGGCAACTAAGTAATTGCCGATTTCACACATAGATGTCTTTGGCGATATTTTTTAATGGCTACTGTCAATGACATATTTTTTTCCTTTTGACATTTGTTAGCTGGGTCATTCCACGATAAATCGCCGAGGCTATATGGAGAGCTCTGAACGACCCCCATCCGATTTGGCTGAAAAGTGGTAGAAATATTCGTTGGAGTGGTAGGAATCATAAGGCAAAAAAGTTTTGCAGAATTCGATATAGTTTGCGTGTAACGGAACTTCAAAAATTGGCAAAAAATCGAAATTTAAACGTTCTTCTATATTTAAAAAAATCATAACTTTGGTTCTACTCATCAGAATTCGATAAAATGTTGTTGCATTCAGGAAAGATTATGAATAATTTTTATTTTCAAGGACGAAGGATATTCCAGAATATCCTTTTTACACATATCCTTGAATAATTCAAAAAATGGTATTTTGTTTTTTTCTTTTTTTTATATATCATAGATATAATCGTCCTCTATCTCTATGTCAAATTTCAAGTTGGGATCTCTATGGGTTCGGCCAAAATAATGTTTTATAGACGGCTAAGTCAAAAAAAAAATAAAAGTTTATTAGGTTACTCCTCTTATCATCGTCACATAACATATAACCCGAGTGCACATATGTTACATAGCTGTTTTTTTTTTTTTTTTTTTTAGAAAAAAAAAAGCCTCACTGTGCTTGTTTTTGTTTTATTTCTTCAATGACTAGTGTTTGTAACTGCACATTTCCCGTTTTTCAATATTTTAGAAGTTAGACTGACTTAGTAGTTTATTTGCACTCACTTGATGTCAATCAGTCGTGAGCTCGGGACTTTTTCCAGAATTATATCGTAAAAAGAGTTGATTAAATTGTGAGTTTAATGAATTGATAATGAGTGCTTTTGTGTGGAAAACGTGCTGTAATCCTCTGGATTTACCACCTCACCAACCCAGTGCTCGTGATTTGCGGCCTGTACGACCATGGATGGTTACGGTTCAGCCAAAATTGGACACAAAGTTGGTAATTTGCTCTTCGTGCAGAAAAAAATTGAGTCAGATCCGAAATTCTGATACAACGCCATCATTGCTGGATGTTGAAGATCAAATTGAAGTTGACGAAATGTATTTTGATAGAGACATTGCATTCAATTTGATTAATGAATGCATACAGTATATTGAAGAGGATCTATTCGACAAGAGAAAACTTAGTGACTTAAAATATGTGCAGTCAAAATTGAAAAAGTCTATGTTAAAAATTGCAGAGAAAGTTTTCTCTGTTACTATTGAATTCGATGAAGATTATTCCAGAGAGGAAGAATATTTTGTTGGGAAAATAAAAGAAAATTTCCAAAAAACTACAAGCAAAGACACCAAACTTGTTTTGTTGTCCTTACTTTCAAGAGAATGGAGCGTCGAGAAAATTATAGAAGAGTTTCAAGGATCGACGAGTTATATGATTAAAAAATCTAGAGAACTTCAAGAAGATTAAAGCGTTCCATCAACTTATGGGAGAAGCTTAAATGCTGATATTAAGCAATTGGTAGAAACTTTTTACTGTGAAGACGATATCAGCCGTTTAATGCCAGGAAAAAAAGACTACGTATCTATAAAGGTAACAAAAATTTATTTTCTCAGGTTCAAAAATAAGACCTTTTGCTCTTTTGTTAGATTGAAAATCAGAAACAACATATTCAAAAACGCCTGGTTTTGGCTAACCTTAGAGAGATATATTGTAAGTTCAAGGAAGTTCATAATAATATTAAGATTGGTTTTTCAAAATTCGCGTCGTTAAGACCAAAGAACTGCATTTTGACTGGGGCATCAGGAACTCATTCAGTATGTGTTTGCACCATCCATCAAAATATCAAGCTCATGTTTGAGGGTAGCAACATATCGAGGCTGACAGAAAACGAAGATAAGCATCTCAATGACAGCAGAGCCTGTTTAGCTTTGGTAATATGTAACCCTCCTCATATAAATTGTTACTTGGGCAAGTGCTTTCATTGTCCAAACTATTCTAAATTAAGGAGAATCTTTGACACTGCATTTAGTAATCACTTCATAGAAGACGTAACATACTATCAGTGGGCCCACACAGACCGATCAAAATTGGTAGTCAGAATTGAAAACTCTGAGGATTTCATTCAGAGCTTTTTGAAACGGCTTACTGTTTTCATTCGTCACGTTTTTATAACTGACCAACAAAACATGTATATAAAAGAAGTCAAAACTCTCTTAACGAAAACGGACATACTTGTTTTAATGGAGTTTTCTGAAAATGATGGTTTTGTTGTGCTAGATGCAGTGCAGGGATACCACTGGACTAACGAACAGGCGACGATTCACCCTTTCGCAATATATTATCGGAACGAGATGCATGAAATTAAAAACGAAAGTTTTGTTGTAATCAGTGACTGCTTAAAGCATGACACTATCGCAGTACACTTATTTCAGCGCCCTCTCTTAGAGTTCCTGTACAAATAATGGCAACATTTTAAAAAAATTATCTATTTTTCCGATGGATCTGCTGCGCAGTACAAAAACAAAAAGAATTTTTTTAATTTAACATTGCATGAACAGAATTTTGGATTGAATGCTGAATGGAACTTCTTTGCCACCTCACATGGTAAGAGTGCATACGATGGACTTGGTGGCACAGTAAAAAGACTGGCTGCCAGAGCTAGCCTTCAAAGACCGTATAGGGAACATTTAACAACTCCCTTACAGTTATATAACTGGGCAACTGAGAATATAAGAAATATGGATTTCTCCTACGTATCCACACAGGAGTATAATGAAGAAAAATTATTATTATAATTAATTATTAAATATTATATTTATTATTATTATATAATATTATAAAATATTATATAATTATATTATTATAAATATATAAAATTATTATATTATATATATATATTATTTTATACTAAAAAGTTACGTGATGTGTATGGTGAAGAAGCTTTAAAAGAAAGACAGTGCCGGAATTGGATTGACAAATTTCGTTCCGGAGATTTTTCACTGAAAGATGAAAAACGATCAGGTCGAGCAGATGAGCTTGATGATAATCAAATTAAAGCCATAATCGAGTCGGATCGTCATGTATCTGTACGAGAGATAGCAATAACATTTAAAACGTATGAAACTCGTTAAAAAGCTTCATATTTGGGTTCCACATGATTTGAAAGAAATTCATTTTTCGAAGCGCATCAACGCTTGCGATTTGCATCTTAGACGCACTGAATCCGACCCTTTTTTGAAACGAATCATCACTGGCGATGAAAAATGGGTTGTTTGCAGTAACGTCAATCAAAAACAATCTTGGTCCAGGCTTGATGAGTCAGCGCAATCCACCTCGAAAGCTGATATCCACCAAAAGAAGATTTTGCTCTCAATTTGGTGGGATTGGAAAGGTGTGTTCAATTCGGATGTACACTGTCAACAACTGAGCAGTTTAAATACAGTGATCAACGAAAAACGGCCAGAGTTGGTCTATCGAAAAGGTGTCATTTTTCACCAGGACAACGCTAAGCCACATACATCTTTTGTCACTCGCCAAAAATTATTGGAGCTTGGTTGGGAATTGATGTTACATCCACCATATATAGCCCTGACTGCTCCATCAGATTACCATTTATTTCAATCTTTGCAAAACTCTTTAGATGATAAAACTTTTAATGATGATGACGCTGTGCAATCGCACTTGATTCAGTTTTTTGCCGAAAAAGATCAGAAGTTCTACGAACGTGGAATTATGAAGTTGCCAGAAAGATGGCAAAAGGTCATCGAACAAAATATATTATTGATTAAAGTTTATTCGGTGTATTTAAAAAAATGTGTTTTATTTATCTGAAAAAATCAGCAATGAGTTGCCAACCTGATAAATCAGGTTTTTATTTTTTATTGACATTTATTTATTCATCTTGTTCAGTTATTGATAATAAAATCTTGTTCAGTTATTGATAATAAAAAAAAAACTTAAATTGTTTAGCTTAGTCAAAAAAATTAACAAAAAGGTGGCTTTTTAAATTATTATTCACACAGCTACTAATATTTTTACAAAATAAATTCCTTAATACTTTCCGGCCCAACCGTTTCTTTTTAAAACTTCATCCAATCTTTTTGGCATTGAGTAGACCAGTTTTTTTTTGTAATTTCAGCTCCAATATTTTGCAAGTTTTGCTGCAGAAGTTGCTTGAGTTCATCTTTCCCCGAAATGTTATGCTTTTCCATCGTTTTACCAACTTGGGATGCTTCTTTTTACGACTGCGCCAATTTCAGCGTACGTTTTTTTTTTTTTTCTCGTTTACGTAGCTCCAAAATAATTTTCCGCTCAGCTTCAGTCGTTTCTTGTTGTTTTCGACTCATCGCGTAAATTTACGAGTACTTATGCGCGTTTCACTTTCATAAACCAACAAAATACTGAACTTATAACGGCACTCTTCCATATTCCAAGACATCTGATGTTGCCATACAAAAAAGTTTAACGTTAATATTAAAAGTTGCAAGTGTGTGAATAATTTTGTACAAAAAGTTACCCACATTTTTGTTCATTCTTTTGACTAAGTTCCGGAGATTTAAACAACTTAAGTTTTCTATTATGAGTAACTGAACAGGATTGTAATAAATAAATAAATATCAATAAAATAGAAAAATCGGATTTACTTTCAATTTGTTGATTTTACTAGAAAATATGACCATGTTTGAATAATTATATCTGTCCCTGTACCTATAAAGAAGAAAATATTTGTGAACTAATTCAACTAATCCATAGTCCTTTTCTCAGAGTCGTTAAAAAAAAAAGAAATGTGGGTTTCGGTGCACCTTGGTTCCATTTTCTTATTTTCGAAAGTCATGCCTTGGCCAAAAGCATTAGGCTAGTATGCAGTTACGTTATCAATATGCTTTTATTAATTAAAAAATAATATTCGGTGTAGCCACCTTTGGTTTTAATTACTGCTGCTAGGGGTTTGCGCATGGGATTTGCCCATGACAGATCCCTTGTAAAGGTAGTCCTCGTTCCGATGGGAACTGTCAAGAGGGAAATCTTTTCACATTTTCTATCAGTACCTTAAGGAAATCGCAGAGAAAATGATCATAGTTTCCTGAATGCCTTTCAACGTCTTATTAACACCATCCAGCGGACAAGGTCACGTGACTTGTTAATGCTTATTGGACTACAGGCCAGTGCGCAGCAGCAACCACTCCTACCTACCTACTAGTGTCCCCGAAAATCTTCCCAATAAATGGTTAAAGCATGTTTTACAATACGTTTATGTACTTTTTAGAGTCAATCCGACCATCACACACGTACATTTCCTCGACATCGTCCGCAGCCATGCAGCCCATGCAGCCCTAGATCCTAATGCTGCCTCCGTCGTGTTTTACAGGTGGCACTACGCATTCAGAGTTTTACTCTTCTCCAACCCTTCGTCTCACAAAAAAAACAAACACCAGGGCTGCCTGGGTTGGTCAAACATGATACAACTTCAAAGTTTGATTCATCTGATCACAATATAGTATGTTACACCAATCTTCAGCCAACTTTTTTTTTTTTTATAATTTGCGCGCGCCAAATGGGACATGAATACCTTTATACTGTTAAAGGGCACGGGCTTTTAGGGAAAAGGGGAAGAGGAACAGAGGAGAAGCCTGTGCATGTTGGCTTTAAATGTTTGAACGTTGTAGAGATGCAGAAATGCAGAGCTTGGTAGATCATTCCACATTCGTGTCATTCGGCTTATAAACGAATCCCTATATTTAACAGTACGACCGAAGTTAGACTTTAGGGTGAACTGATGTGCATTCGAAGCATGTCGCATATTGCGGGTGAAATTTTGAAGGGGAGGAATGCAGCTGGCTATTTCGCTGGAGCATTTTTAATGAAAAAAACGATAAAACAGGGAGAGACATGAGAAATTTCTCCTATGTTCGAGTGAATGCATAGCGTTCACAATGTCTCTATCACCTATAAGTTTTAACGAGCGATATTGTACCCTGTCAAGAATGTGCAGAATGTGGGTGCACCAGACCAGATATGGGCGTTATATTCCAGCTTAGGGCGTATGAATGCCTTATAAATTGAAGCCAGACAGACGGGGTAAAATATTTCTTGCACCGTTTAAGGAATCCTTGATATTTTGCAGCATTTTTGGTGACCTCCAATATGTGATCGTTCCATCTCGTACATACCGAGAATGGCAAGTCTTTCGGTTTCAACGATGCAAGCACCATCCTAAAGAAAGCTATTTTTCAATAACCGCCCATTCCAGGTTCCTGCCAGAAATCAAAGCTATCCGATCTGATGATGACCGTATGGCTATAAAATTCCTTTTATGTGTCGAACTTTGAAGACCCAAAAGTCCTCACTGGATTTTCTAGCAAAAAAAAAATAACTGGTTCTGTTTGATGATTATGTTTACTTAGACTTTCAAATTTTGTTCTATTAAGTCGCAAAGATAATATCGCTCAAGTGGCCGCCGCCAGAGTTGGTTCGAGCTCGTTCCATGGCATTTTCCATGACTTTCGGATGTTCTTCTTTAGGGCCGCCAAAGTCTGTGGCTTATTCGCATAGACCCATGACTCCAAAAAGTCCCAAAGAAATGCTGGCCAACGCGGAGAAACGGAGCTTGTTTGTTTTGCTTTTTGTCGTTGCTCATGATTCACAGTATTTGTTTCCCTCCACCTGATGTCATCATCACGATCAAGTTGTATTTAAGCCATATGACCACCCTACTGCCAGTGTTATGCCTTCGCAGTAGAATTGACTAAGCTTTCGCAATTGATCGACTTTTTTTATTTATTTCAGACGAAATAAATAGATGATTGTTGAGATCAGGATTTGAACCGTGAACCAAGAGCGTGACAAGCGTTGATGTTACCACTACACCACGGCCACCCTCTGATGACGTTTGCCTCCCTTTCTTTAAAAAAGAAGGTCATACCGATGTTTTGCGATTCATGTGTGATCCAGTCTGTGGAACCGTTTTATAGAATGTCTTGCCTTTTTTCATAGAAAAATTGTATTTTTAAACGTTGTAACAGACTAAGTTTTGGTCATTTTTATCAAATATGAAAATAAACTTTACAACTACGACAGAACAGTAAAAAATTAACAACCGGTCTATTCAGCTCAATCGGTGGCTTTTTCCCAAACGCGAATCGTTTTTTTTTACAACCTCGTTGGGTGATCCCATAACACAGAAAAACAGGCAAAAAATTTCAGCTGGTAATAAAAAAGATAGAGGGAGAAATACCTAATACTTTTGGCAAAGACCGTACATTAATGAGTGCAAGTTCGTGCTACCTAGTTGTGCAGTTAATTCTTTTTACTTGCACCTACTAGATTAAGTGGACCTACTCCACATTCCGAATTCCAAACGACATGTGTATGTATATCCCACACTGCATGTAAACAAACCGATAACGCTGACTACTCAGAATATCATATGTAATGACACATTGCATTCAGAGCATTGTACTACGAACACACACAAAAGTAAGAGAAACAAACAAGGACACATTGCAATCGAAAAAGTTTCCCTTTACCAAATTACACTTATTGTCAATATTTAAGTAGTTAGGTTTAATTTTCGATATCGTTCATGACAGAGTGCATAGGAAATACTGTGAAGAAAATTTAGTAAAGGGTGATTCAATGGAGGTTACAATTTAAATCTGGCAGTACTGTGGTTCTGTCAAATATAAATAGTTGATATTTGAGAGTAGTGATGCTAAGCATTGACATTTGTAAATTTGGAGCGGTTAAAACCCTTCTCCGAAATAGGAAAAATGTAGCCAACACAATTCGCGCATTGCGAAATTATGTCGGTATACATAACCGTCCATCTCGGGCCGCGGTTAAGATATTAATGGAAAAATTCGATCGAACCGGGTCAATGTTGGATGTGCAAAGGCCAGTACGTCCTCGTAGTGGCTGGTTACGCGAAAATATCGCCGCATTGAGTGACAGTGTTCGTGACAATTAGTCAAAATCTATTCGGCATCGTTCCCAGCAGTTGAACCTTTCGTACAGCTCCACGCAGTGGATGCCTCCAAGATTCAATTGACTCAGAAATTGGGTGCTAGAGAACCACCAAGTTGATGCGCCTAAACCTGATAACTTCAACTCGCCACAGATCCCAGCAACTGAACATTAGTCGCACTAGTCTGAGGAAAATTATGCATAAAGAACTCGGATTATTTCCTTACAAGGTCCAATTGACTCAGGAAGCAAAATGGTCACCAATTTCGCTATCGCTTCTCGGTTTGGGCTTTAGGGCAACTCGAAATTGACGTTGATTTTGCTAAAAAAAAAGTATTTTTATCGGAAGAGACACATTTTCATCTCGACGGTTATGTAAACAAGTAAAACTGACGTACAAGTATTTTGGGATCATTAAAACGATTTATTATAGATGTTCTTGATGAAAAGGACTATTTAAAGTTTTTTTTTTGAAAACCCTCTCCGTATCTTGCCCCAACTTTATCTGATTTTAATGATTTTAAGACTGAACTTATGAACCAAATTTGAAAAAAAAAATCAGTCAAGTGTCACGGATCTTTGTTAGGAAGCAAAATTAAACACTAACGGTGCAGGGCCCTACCCGAACTTTTTTTACACTGAGATCGAGTTGCATGCCTTTGCTATTCGAATTGTGTAAGAATACTTTTACAATGATAGTGCAAGATAAGATTGTTATGTGATTTGTAAGAATTGTGAATAAAATTACGTTCCAGTGGAGAACTGTAATTTTCAGTGGAAAAACTGAGAAACTGTATGGAAGACAAAAAAAAAATCAATATGGCAACATTGGAAGTGACGTAGTACAGTACTGTTAGCTCCCGAGGAGTTTAGGAAATTTGATTGTACCTACTCATACGTCTGCAATCAATATTTATTCAACAAAACCGTCTTCAGCATTGATAACGGCCTCAATTTGTGACCGGAAACATGAGCATGCCGGAATTAAATGATCCTTGTTGATATTGGCCATCACTTGGGCAGTGGCATCCCATAGAGCTTTGGTAGTATTGAAGGGATATTTGTTGGTTTTATGTTCAACTACGCCCTACACAAAGTTAAGGTGTGGTAAGTAAGGTGGCCATAAATTTGGACCTGCGAATACGAACTAGCGAATATTCGCAAATTTTGACATTTCATTCACAGCAACTTTTTTTCCAGTCACAGCAATCTGCGAATTTCACTTGTCATCCGTTACCACCAAGAACAAAACAAAAGAATTGTGAGCGAATGTTTTGGTTGCGCGAATGTGGATAGCGTTCCACATCTGTGGAATGTCAATACAATTTGACAGTTCGCAAGAAGTATTCACCTATTCGCGGAAAATCAGCAAATTGTTAATTTCTTCGCAGAAACTAATTAAATTTTAACTTTTTTCCTACTAAACGATAGATAAATTAAGCTCTGTTCTTTTGGAATAGGAAAGTTGTCAATTGTGTGCCTTTAAATGTACTAAAAATGGTTTGTTCGCAGTTCGCCTATTCGCCGGGCTCTGAGCTGTGAATGAACATTTATGTGATCATGGAAATTGATCGCCATCCATTCCTAAGTCATCGTAGCTTTACAAAATTCTGCAGGAGCACATACGGTCTTCATTGACTCACACTACCTATCCAGAGCTTAACAAATATCTAGCACCTCGATGTATCCGGCAGCATTCACTCGAAGACATTGTGGGAAAAGTAGGAAGGCATAACATGACATTCACTGCTCCACTACTCCAAGGACAGGAAACTTGGCACCACACGGGGAGCATACACAGCCATCTTTCGTTCCTTCTATTGACTTTCTGATCTTGATCGAAATTAGTTTCGTTGGAAAAAAAAAACCAAAGAAGGCCTGGATCTTCTGCATGCTTCAACTTGCTGATGAGGAAGACGGCTCTTCCTCGCAACACAGCCTTTTTTGCGATTCCTCCAACATAAACTGGCTCCTTCTCATGGCATAAGATTTATATCGGAACCTCACCGCGGATTAGTCATTCAGACACTTGAAGGCCCCTCGTAATTAATCTCATCGGCGTTTCATGGTCCTGGTGAATATGATGTTGCACTTGTTGCATAAGTTATAATAGTGCACGAAAAGTTCCCCGGCCTTTTAATTTCAAGATTTGGCGACATCAATTGGCCACCAAGATCGTGTGAATTGACCCTGTTGGATTTATTTTTGTGGGGCTATGTTGAAGATCGTGTCTACGAGGGTGGGTCAATAAGTCCTTGAAAAATGAAATAAGAAACACTCTTTTCGGTATAAAAACATTTTATTTTTCAACATAGTCTATACACTCTATACACTTCATCCAACGTTTCTCCAATTTTGTGATGCCCTCCAAATAATACGATTTCTCGAGCCCCTCAAATAAGCGTTTGTTTCAGCGATGACCTCTTCATTCGACCCAAATCTCTTACCTCCGAGCCATTTTTTCATGTTTGGAAACAAGAAATAGTCGCAGGGGGCTAAATCTGGGGAATATGCTAGATGAGGGAGGAGTTCCTAGCCTAACTCATACAATTTTGCCATTGCGACTGCTGACTTGTGCGCCGGTGCGTTGTCCTTATGGAAAATGACTTTTTTCTTCGCCAAATGAGGCCGTTTTTGCTTCAAATCGGCTTCGAATCGATCCAGCAGCTCTGCGTAATAAGCGCCGGTGATCGTTTTAGTCTTTTCAAGGTAATCAATGTGAATAACACCGCGCGCATCCCAAAAAACTGTCGCCATAACCTTGTTTGCTGACAAACCCGCCTTGGCATTCTTCGGTTTCGATTCACCAGGAGAAGTCCATTGTTTTGACTGTTCCTTGGTTTCTGGTGTGTTGTGGTGAATCCAGGTTTCATCCACGGTTACGAAACGGCACAAAAACTCAGCCGAATTTTTCTGGAACATCGCCAAACACACCTTTGAAGTTGTCAAACGAATGCGTTTGTTGTCGATTGTGAGCAAACGCGGCACCCATCTTGCGGAAAGTTTTTTGATGTCCAAATATTTACGAGTATGTAAAATCGAAGTCACTGAGCCATTGTGATAAGCATGTGGCCTCTTCAAGCTCGCGCACTTTCACTCGCCGATCGTCCATTATCAAACCATGGATTTTGTCGACCATTTCTGGTGTGGTGACCTCAATTGGGCCACCAGAACGTTCGGCGTCACTTGTGCTTCAACGACCGCGCGGAAATTGAGTAAACGAGTGGTGAATGGTTCCAATCGATGGTGAAGAGTCCCCATAATATTTGTCAAGCTTTTGTTTGGTTTGCATGATAGTTTTTTTCTCGCAAGAAATAGTGTTTAATGAGCACTCGAAATTCATTTTTTTCCATTTTAACGGAAATGCTAGTAGGCGTCTATAAAAAATGGTTGCCACAACAAAACTATTTGACAGATCTGTCTAAAAATTTGGATGCGTTCTTTTGAAAGATGATCCTTGACAAAAAAAAAAAAATAATTTTAAGGTGATGACACAATTTGTGTTAATTTTCAGGGACTTATTGACCCACCCTCTTATGCAAACAATTCCCCAACTTTGGAGCACTTAAAAACCAACATCCGTGAAGTTATGGCCGCAATACAGCCAGAAATGTGCCGAAAAGTTATCGAAAATTACCGCACATTTACCTGATGTTGTATTCCATACATAATCGCATAGTCTAAAATTTAAAACAGTTAACAAATTTCACTGAAATCTTTAATATTTTTGATTTTATTTAAATTTGAAATCCTAAAGCACAAAGTGAATAAGCCTGTATCTTATGGCTTAGTGCGCTCTTTTCTTCGTCGTTGTTATTACCTAATAATGAACAGAAGTATATAAATATAAATATTTTCTCGCTAACAGCCCATACAGGGTCAGGCCTAGCTTCTCGCAGTTATTCTGTTGTGCTTCGCACGAATAGTTGGGACCTACAGTTTTATGCCGTTTCCGAAGGGCAATTCGATTGAGAGAAGCTTCTCATGACAATTTTACTCTCGGATGTTTATCAGACGTTCGCGAGAACTGAGACCGTGAGAAAACTTTTTTTTGTGTTGTTCTGGGATTCGAACCTTGAATGTCCCACTCAGTAATCACTCACCTAACCACTGTGCCACGGCGCAATTTTTCAAATCTTAACTCTTAATCTCTAGAACAGGCTATCATCTTTTAATAGAAAGGTCACGGGAGTCTGCTTGGTAGCTTTTTGGGCGGGTCTGCTAGCTTAAAAAAAAAGTAAGTGTAGTAAGGATGGAGTGTATATAGAGAATAGGTCCTATACAATAATTTACAGAAAGTTTTATTATTCTATAAGAAGGAGCATACAAAATTTAATATAATATAATTTTTATTTTTATTTTAATTTGTCATATTAAGATCCAATAACTGTTGCTATATACCCACCCTCATTTTAATTTCACTACCTATTGCACAAGCTCAACAGTAAGGTATGCTTAAAATTGCTATTAAATGTGGCCTTCTTAATTTTACTTCACATTCTTTCTGCTGCTACCAGGATAACCAAGCAACTGCACCCTCCGCTAAGGTAGCAGCACACGCGTTCTTTTATCTGAATAGAATCAATTTAATATTTTTTTAAGGAATAACAAAAAAACATTCCCCAATCCGTAATCGCAAATTAGTTAAATTACTTTGTATCGCCAACAAATGACATTCCATCGATATTAAGGCCTAATTAAAGATAAACATTACAATTTTCATATTGAAAGCAAAATACAAAAAAAAAAAAAAAAAAAAAGGAAAATAAAAGGAAGCTTACAGTATTTGCATCTACATGAAAAGAACCGAGAAGCAATCACCCCCTATCTTGTCGACGGCGCGTAGATTCAATTTAAGTAAATTTTTTGCTTCCACGATCTGCCTTTGCCCGTACAGGAGTAACAAAAAAAAAAAAAAAAAAAATAAAAAATTCTCCACATAGATCCCTCCATCCGGGAGCAGTGGCTCATTTGAGGGTAACGTAATTAAGTAGAAGAAAACTTGCAAAACACCAAATGCCAAGTACTAATGTGTGCGGTGCGAAGGCTGTTACTGTTGGCGGCGGCACAAAATTATATATTTTAATTTATACATGGCCTACAACTCCACACGAAACGAAACGACGAATACATCATTTAGAAACCTTTTAAAATGTGCTAAGTGAGGAAAATAAGGGACCGGATGCGCCCACTTGCAGCTATGACAACACGCACCAACAAAAACAACCCCTGAAATTAACTTATTGGGCTTGAGATATAAAATACCGCAAATATGGCAATCACAGAGGGTGAAAGTACACAAATAAAAGCATAAGGTAGACAAAAACCAAGGAAGGGATAATAAAAGGAAGAACCATGTTTTCCTCTGAATTCCTTTGATGTAGTGTGCGGAAAATAAAGAAAAAAGTCTTTGATTCCGGAGTTCTTATAATGGAAATAGCATAATGTATCTGTGTATAGAGTATTCCCTGACATTTGCCACCGTGCCAACTACCGTGCCGAGTGCTTGACTGTTGCTTGACGCGGCACACAAATAAAGCGGCAGCTAGCTACTACTGTATTTCTGAATCCTGTTGGCAGATTCCCCACCACGGCACGGATACCCAACACATGCAATTATGTGAACAGCTCGTATATGTTTTCAGCAAACAAGTATTGTGTGACAAAATAAATTATATCTGTAGGACGTAGATTTTTACGTATGCTTCGTATGAGAGGTGCTGCTGGTTGCCAGAGTAACACATCATTATTTTGTTTTTACGTCAGTTATCTGTTTTGTTCCTCTGTGTTTCCTTTTCTATGCTTGCCATTGCATTTTGGAAAAATTTATATTTCAGACCTGAAAGTTTACAGGGTGTCCGTGTTAAGGAGTGCCAAAGTTTTAGTAGTTTATGCCAGTGATGTCTTTTTGCCACACTATAACTTCTTAGATGAAAATATAATAATAAATATTTTCTAGTTCGTATACATGACTCGCTGGGTCAGTTATATTAGCTTACATTTTTATATGTTTGGAATTTAAATGTTTTAGCAGGAAGTGGGCGTGGCGGCCAGAATTTATAACCGAAGTTCACGAATTTTGATGAGATATTCACAATAAGACTTAACCATAACCTTAAATAGCTTTGAAAAAACAATACAGTAGACTGTATATGCATTTCTTTTAAGAAAACGTCCCCAACAAGTAGGCGTAGCCATGTATAATGTATGGACGAAATGTAGAGAAAGTCAACGTCCACCTATTTTCCTAGATAATATTTTTTAGTTTTCAACAAAAATATTAAGGAAAATGAAATTTTTTGAAAAGTGGACGTGTCATGGGAGTCTAGACAGCTTTTGAGGGTTTATCGTTATTATTTCTCAAAGTTGTTTACTTTATTGAATAAAGTACACTTTCTAATTATTTATGGAAAATATTATCATTTAAATAGCTACCGTGGTTGGTAGTTTCTGGCCAAAAAAATATCAAGTATCATGCTTCTGTAGTGCTGTCCGCTGACCATAACGTTATTGCCATCTTCATCTTCAAAAAATGGGCCAATAATGCAGCCGTTCCACAAACCACACCAAATAGTCGCACGTCTCTCTCTCTCTCTCTCTACGACTACGAACACGACGATAACTTGTGTTATAAATTAGCATGCCAATCTCATGAACTTCCTTCATAAACTTGCGTAGAACAGGCACGATTGGTGTATTATTTCGACCGACATTTTTCTTAAAATTTTGCACTTTTTCGACAACACAGCACTTTGGAAATAAGTTTTCAGTATTGTCGATCAGTTGTAAATCGATTTATTTCGTACCACGGAAATATCATACTGTGTTTCTGTCAATTTGTTGAGCGCAAAAGAGCTGTCAGTGTCAAAATAACATGTAGTTTAAAAGAAGCAAGCAGATGGCCCACCGGTTTCATATCAACTGTATGGCCGCATACAGTTTTAAAGCTAAATGATTGAACGTAACACAACTGAATGATAACTGCATATTTTGTAATAATGCGTAGTGTTCTCAATCCCCAAAGAAATGTGTGATAAGTTGAAAGAGGTCAACTTGGAAACCCAATCTCCACAAGTATAAAAGTGAGTATGATAAGCTTTGTAGGCCTATTAATTACCTTTCACAAATATTTCCAAACATTCGAAACCCAACTCCAACTTTGAAAGATAATCCAAGATACCCTAGTATCTTACGCTCTTATTCGTAGTAACTTACGCTCTTATTCGTAGACATCTCTGTAAGCAATTGTTATGCATACAAAATAATCGATAAGTTCAATAAAATCCCACTTACGGATTTCAAAATCCAAATATCCTCGAAGGCATATTTGCCTTCTCATAGCATTTGTCAGTTTTTCGATTTTCTATCGCCCGTATTCATAAACATACTGTGTCGGTTATTAAACATGCTATGACTGATATTTCCTCTATTCTTATCATCGTTCATTTCAGATGCCTACAGCCTCAGAAATCTCACGCACTTTAATTCTCCGATTGTCCATCACCATACTATGAATTTTATCGACATTTGTAAACCATTTCGAGCGACGGTACAGAGTCCCCGTAATGTTTATGAAACTTTGCTTTGGTTTCCGCAGCGAAATTCAGTTTTCTCCATGTTTGTAAATGTACGAAGAGTTGTCTGCTTCCAATGACTGTCAAACACAAACTAAATGACATATCTGTCTAATATTTTGTCAATTAAACGTCAAATTGCGGCTAGTACCGCTAACTGATCTATGGATATGTTCGTTTTAACATAAAATTCAACTTGTAGCAATCCGTCATATCGTGTCATATTAATTTTCTTGACGGTTTTTTCTGTATTCTAACATTATTTTCGGTTGTTGTTTAGCAGAAAGCTTTTTAACAATGGGTTTTTCTCTTGTTTTATTAAGGGACAAAATTGTGGGAAAATCTGAGTTGCACAGCTTCGCAAACCTCCAGCACGTATTGATCGTTGAAATTGCGTCTCCTTGTTTTGTGGCTGTCGTGATCGTCACCTGAATGACATTACCTTGCGAAGAAGAATCTTCATCCTCTTATAGGTCTGAAGATATGGCCACTGCCTCTTCCACCTATGAACAAAATTTAAATGGGGAGTGAAATTTAGAGCCACAGTAGTCAGTTTTCTTACCTCTGGAATAAGCTACATCCTCCAAGAGACTATTGCGGTAGTGTAACTTTGTTAGCCGTATCACATTCTGCTCCATTGGCTGAATGAGGGGCGTTGCAATCGGGAGCATAAATATTTGTAATGATGTTGCCATCATCACTTCGGAGTTCGTCTTGGAGCTTGTCCAGAATCAATAATGATTTTTATGGCAAATTATTGTTTTTTTTATGAATTTCCGAACCTGAGTAAAATGCGATTTGCAAATACGATTTAGAGAAGTTTTGAATCTTGGAACTTACCTGCGGGATAAATTCGGAATGAAACCACTTTTTAAAAATTGTTTTTATCATCCATACCATTTTCTTGTTAGTGTATGTCATGGGAAGATCAAAATTCTTGAAACACCGTGGTTTTGTTGCCTTGCCAATGACAAGCAATTTTAATTTATGCTCCCATTTGCTACTGGGACACGCAAGGAAAGTTATGTGCTCCTTCGCAATTTTTCTGCCAGGATCTGATCTTTCAACATTGTTGGGTATCGAACGCCAGTAAAGACCACTTTTATCGGTATTATAAACCTGATCTTTAGTAAGTCCGAGTACTGTTGTCTTCTCAGATAATTGTGCCTGAAAGGATTCGTTTGCGCTAAATTTGTCACCGCTGATGGACAAAAGTCGGATTCCTAACCTTGCCTTGAAATTCTCCATCCAACCGTCGCTGGCATTAAAATATAACGTTTCTTTTTAGATGTAATGTAGCTTTTTGGCTTTCGATTTATTCATGTTCCCCATTGGCACACGTTCATCTGGCTGCCTCAAAAACCTGTATAGAGCAGCCTCCATTGTTGGTGTCTCGCAATTTTTCGATTTTCTTTTCATGCAAAACGGTCAAGAAAACGTAACAATAAAGAAGACCGTTCATCCTTTCCATTACTCGAATTTGAACCGTTTATCTTTTCGAACCCTCAGTTTTTTGTGGATTTCTCGAAACTATCGTAACTTGAATTTAGATCCCTTTAACTTGGAACGATTAAATTTTTCTGAAAAGCTTTATTTTCTTCTTGGAATTTTGCCTAGATTCGTCGCTGAAGTTTTGGCACAGGTTAACGCGTACACCCTGTACAAATTATAAAAAAAATAAAAAATAAAAAAACATTTCAATGGAAAAAGTTTAACAGGAAACAAAATGTAAACAAATTTGCGCAGTGGTACTTAAATAATTCCAAACTACTACTACTGTTGCATTGTCCTCTGATATACATTGCTTAAATATTTTTATGAGCTACGTCAGATTGTTGATGAACTCAGATTATTCTCGAAACTTTTGTCAGAATTTGTACGTCGAGAGTATTCCTAGCGAGAACAATAATCTGATCCCAAGCCGGGTCGCCGAACGCCGCAGCACAGCGTTCCGTGAGACATTTATTTATATAGGTAAACCCCACTACATACCCACCCTTGTGAATTTAATATAAATGCTAATTTAAATAGCATACTCTTATGTACATAGTTCTACATAGTTTCAGTTACTTCAGTTACTTGCATATGCCCACAATAGTAGCAGACCTCGTGTTTTGAATTTTCTTATTAATTCTCTATGAAAATTTTTACCTGTCGTCATATAAACGATATCCAGGCTGTTGTGCGGAATGAAAACAGGAGCTAGCGCACATTAGGAAAAGCTTTATGTATCCGAGCCTTAAGACCTTGTTCATCCGTTTAGTCGAAAAAATTGGTTATTTAAGGCAGAAAATTGATCATCGCGTATATTTCAACACTTTTCATACAAATTACTTCGCTTAATTGAAGCCCGTTTAACTGGAAAAAAAGTTTCTTCTAAAATGATTGCCTTACACTAATACAGGTACTGTTCCATACCGTTATTTATCTACTTTCTCGCTAATCCACACGAAGAGAGATAGCTACGGTCGTATTTGAAAGGGTCAGGTCAAACAAACAATTTTTGTTTCATGATCTCATATCCCTTGGGTTTTGAGCTTTTTTGTTCAATAAACTTTATTCAAAAAATTATTTTTGATTTGTATTTGGACTCCTTGGAACATCAGCTTTAATTTGATTTATCGCATGATAACTTTTTTTTCCTTTTTTTTCATCATGCCTCATTCTGTGAGATGGTAACCCTGCTATGACGGATATACAAGCGAAGTCAATTGGCAAATAAAAGTATATTTTTGGAGAAAAATAACGAATGGAAAATTAATTAGAAATCAATTTTGAATATGTAAATCTACAGTTCTTCAATTTAACAACAAACAAAAGCCTTAATAATACTAACGTCATCTAGTGCAGACTAGGAAAGCTGGCATGGGAACTTAAAAAAAATAAAAGTAAAATAATTGCAGAAAACAAGGATGATAATGTGACCAACTCCGAATTGTGCTAAGGATTTCAAGATAGAGTTGAAGACTGAGATAGAAGACTCTCTCTACAGTGCATTCGAAGAAAGAAATCATTCTTTTTGGTTTGGTAGAGAAGCAAAACTCGATAGCTGTACTCGATACCACCAACACAACTTTTTAAAGTCACTTTTGATCTAGATCTTAGTTTTGCTTTGGTCGTAAAATAAGACCAGAGCTATCAAAATACTCGTAATGTAATATAAAAAATTTAGTCACAGAGACGCTACGAGTATCCCCAAACAATAAGATCTTCATTTTGTATGATGATCTCCAAAGGAGATGGTTTAGAAAGGGAAGTTTCCAAAAGCTGAAGCATTTGTTAATGGTAAGGAAATAAGCATTCATGTTGGCTAAACATCATCCAATAACAAATTTATCTGCTAAAGACGTTAAAAACGTGTAAAGCAAATGAATTCTGTCACACGTGCTGATAAAAAGAACAAGCCAACAACGAAGAAATTTTCACCATCAAAAAAACCTGTCACAAGATAAGCTTAACGCATTAGACAAAGATTCTAAAAATACACAATTCGCTCAAAATGATAAACAAGCGCCCAAATAACAACTACCCCATAAGCAGTTACCACTTATACACAAAACTGATCCAAGTACGGAAATAGATTACGATAAAAACTACGTGAAAACAATAAATAATACAGTTGGCAGCCATGGAGGATTATGGGCAAAAACCTCCCAAAATTAAATTTGAAGAAAGGAAAATTTGGCATCAAACAAACCTTTTTTAAGAGATTTCAATTCTACAAAGAAAATAAACAAGACCAAAGCTAAAATTTCAAAATTAGAGCAGACGGACCTAAACATTCGAATATAGGAACCGTTAACACTAAAACAATACAATGAAAACATACATACATAAGACTTTTTCTGAGAAGTAAATGAGCATGGCTACCGCCATTTGCAATCAAAGACACTACGGATTCTGATGAAATATTCAAAATAAAAGTCAAAAATCACCGTAAAAAGCTTCGAGAAAGAAAAATACAGTTTTTTTGAAAAAAAAAAAAGAGAAAAATAAAAAGAAGACACACAGGAAAGTTACAATCCTTCTGAAACAGTTCGTATGATACCCTATAAACCATCCTCTAACACACTGCTAATACTGTGGGCGTGTCAGTGCGAAGTTTTTAAATCAAATTCAATGATATCTTTCTACTTGGAGAGTATTATTTTTTTTTAATAAGAAAAAAACTAATTTTACAGCATGTTCTCAGAAGAAAGTGTTTTTTGAAGAAAACGTCCCCAAAAAGTAAGCGTGCTATGTACAGTGTATGGACGAAATTTAGAGAATGCCAGGGTCTACATATTTTATCTGGACAATATTTTCCAGTTTGTAGAAAAAATATTGAGAAAAACGACATTTTTTGAAAAGTGGCTGTGAGCGGATATCAAAAATGTTTGCACGTGTACTGCTTCTGATTCTAAAAGACCCTATATGAAATTTCATCTTTTCAGCTCAAAATTTGGGCCCAAAAACTGGTTATATACGGACGAACAGCCATGGCTTAACCGGCATTATTTCTCTATGTTACAAACTATGTTTCAGAATTAATATACCCTATGGAATAGGTTAATTATATAGTAGTAATAAAAATGCGCTAAAAACATACAGAAAATTTACAATCCGTCTGAAACAGTTCGTATGATACCCTATCCCTCATCTTGTAACCATCCCTAATAAAGTCGGCGTAGCGTTGTGAACATGTTGGTTCAAATGCAATGAAATCTTTCTACTAAGACTTTTTCTTAGAACAATGTGAGCGTCATTCGTAACCGAAGGTCAAGGATTCTGCTGAAATATGCAGAATAAAACTTCATCATTACCGTAAATACTCTGAGAAAGCAAAGTAGGTTTTTTTTTTTATTAAGAAAATGTCACCAGAAATGGTAGTCGCATTATAAATGTATGGACGAAGTGTAGAAAATATGAACGTCTATATATTTCGTTAAGGTAGAAATGTTTATAAAAGGGAAAAGTAGGCGTGTCTGTGGGTGGATTTAAAAATTGTTTACACTTGTACTGCTAAGAAGGTTATATATCAAGTTTCATCTTCCTAGCTCAAAATGTAAGGCCCAAAAAGTGGTGACATACGGACGGGCGGACATGAATGGAATGATATAACTTTTGATGCTGATCACAAATTATATATACATCTACCGTTATTATTTTTCTGTTACAAACTACTCGTATGTATCAAAATTAATATACTCGTACCATATGGGACCTGAACGCTGAATGATCTTTAATTTCTCCACTTCCTGGTATTTTTTGTTGGAAGAATATCCCTCGATGATTGATGAATGCTGGCCGTTTTTCTTTAAGAGCTGTCTTAACTCGGTCTAATTGTTGATCCTTACACTCCTCTGTGATGATTTGGCCAGGAGGAAGCAGTTCAAAATGGACAATACCACGAATATCCTACCTCATAAAAACTACTGTTCTCATCGCCAGTCACAATCCTGTTGAGGAATGGATCGAAATTAAAACGAGAAAGCAACAACTCGGCTAATTCCTCAATGGATGCGAATGGGGTTTCGTCCAGGATGTTAGGCAGTATATCATTATCCAGGCCAACTGGCCTTCATGTGTGGTCTTTCTCTTTGAGCCCATAATTTCTTTCTCGGCCTGGCTTTCGCTTACGAAATGTCTACTTAAAACAAATACGATTTTTATGATATTCCCAAGACCAAACATGGAGTACATGCCTCCCGTCACTTACAATACATTAACACGGTGTCTGACTGTTACACGATTTTAACTTTTGAACCGTGTTACGTAGAGATCTGCAATTTTGCACTAAAGTCAGAAAAAATATTTTTACACCCCATCATGCGATATATGAAATTAAAGCTGGAATTTCAAGGAGTCTAAACATATAAAACATTTTTTTTTTTTTAAAATTCTTTGAACAAAAAAAAAAAACGTCAAATACCTTTGGGTAGTTCTTGAGTTACGCATATCAGAAAGATGATTCGAATATGTTTTAAACTCCTCCCTATATCTTACCACCACTTCATTAGATTTCATTTACTTTCAACTGACACTTCTAACGTGTCGATCTAAGTCTAGTCTACAAGTCAAATTTCACTGAAATCCGTTCAGGAGTTCTTTAGTTAGCTGGCTAATAAAGATGATTTAAAGATTTTTTAAATCCGGGCCCCTATGTCTCACTCACACTGGATGCGATTTCGATAGTTTTTAAACATGATTACCTACGAACTAAATTTCATCAAAATGTCTTTAGTGGTTCTTGAGCGAGTCATGTGAAAGCAAACATACATATGGGCAAACATGAAACAAAAGGTGTTTGACCTGACCTTCAATCAAATCAAGTCAAATCTCGTCCTTTAGCTCTGGAATCGTTTAGGGGTCATTGGCATACACCTTCTGCTTCATATAACCCAAAGAAAAAAAAATTCAATGGTGTGATATCGCACAATTTTGGTGGCTGATTGTAGTCCCCAAAAAAAGAGATGACGCGGCCGGAAAACTTTATGTGCAATAATTGCATTGTTTAGCACCATCTTGTTGAAATTACATCTTGTTGAAACCACATGTCTTCTACATATCATCCAATTGGTGCCAAAAATAATTTGTTATAGATAGATCTTTATTTCGTATAAAAATTGTTTACAAAGGATTTTTATCACACATTTTACATTACAGAGATATGGTATTATAAAGAGTGGTTAAATTTTAAGGGCCGATGTTGAATGTGAACCACACCTAAACGTCAAGTTTTTTTCTGCATTTCATTTGACATTTCTCAATTTCAGACTAACTCAATTTGAACCATGGAAAGATACACAATCGAGCAACGCGTTAAAGTTATTCAGGCTTATTATGAAAATGTGCGTTCAAATCAAAATGCATATCGTGCATTTCGTGATTCTTTCGGTCAATTAAATCGTCCAAATGTGCGTACAATCGGAAAAATCGTGCAAAAATTTGTGCAAACCGGGTCTGCAGGAGATGTGAAAACACCAGTGCATGCTCGTACAGCTCGTACTGCAGAAAATATTGCTGCTGTTCGCGATAGTGTGGCTGAAGAGCCGTCCACCTCAACTCGTCGTCGTGCCCAACAATTGCACCTCTCACGCTCGTCGTTGATGAACATTATGCATAAAGATTTGCATTTACGCGCTTACAAGGTGCAATTGACTCAAGAACTAAAGCCTCTTGACCATTTCAAGCGTCGTCAATGGTCACAATGGTGGCAAGAAATGGCAACAGTGGATTTTCGAAGAAAATCATCTTCAGTGACCTCAGTGGATTCGTCAATAAGCAGAATTGCCGCATTTGGGCGAATGATAATCCAAGAGTGATTGTCGAAAAACCCGAATTGGAAGATATGGATGTGGACGATATGTGGTTTCAACAGGATGGTGCCACTTGCCACACAGCTAACGAAACAAATGCTCTTTTGCGCGACAAATTCAATGGCCGTGTTATCTCACGTGGTGGCGATGTCAATTGGCCGCCAAGATCATGTGATTTGACACCGTTGGACCGTTCTTTGGGGTTATTTGAAAGAAAAGGTGTACGTCGATAAGCCAGCAACAATTCAAGAGCTAAAGGATGAGATAATTCGGCACATTAACGGCATAGAACCTCAATTATGCCTCAGCGTCATCGAAAATTTGGACCATCGGATGGAGGTGTGCCGCCGAGGTCGCGGCGGCCATTTGGCCGATATTTTGTTCCATACATAATTGAACCATACCAATATTATTATAATAAAAAGAAATGACAATAATTTCCTAAATAATTTGTGTTTTATTCAAAATCAACATCGGCCCTTAAAACTTAACCACAAAAGTTTCATAGCAAAAGAAAATTATATTGTGTAAATAATTTTTATTTGCTTTTAAAACTATTAGGTGCGCAACTAAATTCTCGCTGTTTGTCAATAGATGGCTCCAGCAGTAAGTGCTGGTCGATTTTGACATATCCAAAACGTCATGAACCGAGCTTAGACATATGGTACTCGTAAACAAACTGTTTTGACACATTAGTGATTTGGTTTTGGCGTCATATACTTTTGTTTTTGTGAAAATGTCTGATTTTGTGGGAAGTGTTGATTTTCTTCTTTCATTCGAAGAAAACGGCGGCTAAAGCGCATCGAGACCTCGAAAAAGTTTACGCAGATGCTGCTCTAAGTAAAACAACGTGCCGTGATTGGTACCGTCGTTTCAAAGACGGTGATGTCGATGTTCACGACCGTCCGCGTGAAGGAAGGCCAAAATCCTTCGAAGATGCTGAATTGGAGGCATTGCTCGATGAGGATCCGTGCCAAACGCAAGAACAGCTTGCTTCAGCATTAGGAGTTACCCGTCAAGCCATTTCCAAGCGATTGCCAAGGCACTTGGGTTCTTTATGATTTGAAGCCATGGACGTTGAGCGTCGTTTTTTCACCTGTGAACAACTGCTCCAACGGCAAAAAAGGAAGGGTTTTCTTCATCACATCGTGACGGGTGATGAAAATGGATTCATTACAGCAACCCAAAGAAAAGAAAGTCATGCTTCTACGTCGTCGCCTCGGCCGAATATTCATGCTGCGACGATTATGCTGTGTATATGGTGGGACCAGGTCGGTGTCATTTATTATGAACTGTTGAAACTCAACGAAACCATCACTGGGGAACGGTATCGACTTCAATTGATGCGATTGAGCCGAACACTGCGCGAAAAACGGCCACAATACGAGCAGAGGCACGAAAAAGTGATTCTACAGCATGACAACGCTCGGCCTCACTTTGCCAAACAAGTTAAAACCTACCTGGAAACGCTCAAATGGGAAGTCCTTCCCCACCCGCGATATTCCCCAGATATTGCGCCATCCGATTATTACTTGTTCCGTTCGATGGCATGTGGTCTGGCTGATCAGCAGTTCCGCTCATATGAAGACATCGAAAAATGGCTTGAATCGTGGATAGCCTCAAAAGATGAACACTTTTACCGTTACGGTATTCGAGCTCTGGTAGAAAGATGGGAAAAAGTTGTAGCTAGCGATGGGCAACACTTTGAATGATTCATTTGTAACCATTTTTTCACAATAAAGTTGCATTTTCATACAAAAAAAAAAAAATAAACAAATCAAATAATTTACTTACAGTACTCAGCAAACTTATATGTCTATAGCCCTCGGGGCTATCAGGGGACTTTCCAGCTATTTTCCAAACGTCAGGAAAGTACTGGATTTCCAGACATACGGGTCAATAAGTCCCTGGAAAATGAAATAAGGAACACTCTTTTCGGTATAAAAACATTTTATTTTTCAACATTGTCTCCTTTTAGCTCTATACACTTCATCCAACGTTTCTTCAATTTTTTGATGCTCTCCAAATAATACGATTTCTCGAGCCCCTCAAAATAAGCGTTTGTTTCAGCGATGACTTCTTCATTCGACCCAAATCTCTTACCTCCGAGCCATTTCTTCATGTTTGGAAACAAGAAATAGTCGCAGGGGGCTAAATCTGGGGAATATGCTGGATGAGGGAGGAGTTCGTAGCCTAACTCATGAAATTTTGCCATTGCGACTGCGGACTTGTGCGGGTGCGCCGGTGCGTTGTCCTGGTGAAAAAGAACTTTTTTCTTCGCCAAATGCGGCCGTTTTTGCTTCAAATCGGTTTGGAATCGATCCAGCAGCTCTGCGTAATATGCGCCGGTGATCGTTTTACCCTTTTCAAGGTAATCTAATAATACCGCGCGCATCCCAAAACACTGTCGTCATGACCTTGTTTGCTGACAAACCCGCCTCCTGGCCTCCTTCGGCTTCGATTCACCAGGAGAAGTCCATTGTTTTGACTGTTCCTTGGTTCCTGGTGTGTTGTGGTGAATCCAGGTTTCATCCACGGTTACGAAACGACGCAAAAACTCAGCCGGATTTTTCTGGATCATCGCCAGATACACCTTTGAAGTTGTCAAACGAATGCGTTTGTTGTCGATTGTGAGCAAACGCGGCACCCATCTTGCGAAAACTTTTTCATGTCCAATTATTTATGTAAAATCGAAATCACTGAGCCATAAGCCTGTGGCCTCTTCAAGCTTGCGCACTTTCACTCGCCGATAGTCCATTATCCATGGATTTTGTCGACCATTTCTGGTGTGGTGACCTCAATTGGGCGACCAGAACGTTCGGCGTCACTTGTGCTTGAACGACCGTACCGAAATTGAGTAAACCAGTGGTGAATGTCCAATCGATGGTGAAGAGTCCCCATAATATTTGTCAAGCTTTTGTTTAAAAATAGTGTTTAATGAGCACTCGAAATTCAGTTTTTTCCATTTTAACGAAAATGCTAGTAGGCGTCTATATAAAATGGCTGCCACAACAAAAGTATTTCTTTTGAAAGATGATTCTTGACAAAAAAAAAAAAATTTAAGGTGACGACACAATTTGTGTTAATTTTCAGGGACTTATTGACCCACCTTCGTATGCATTCCAAAAAGAAAAAAAACTTTAATTGAACATGAAGTTCTGCAGCTGTTAGACATACCAAACGAGTAAAAACAGTGCAAATAGTCGGTTATTTTAAGTTATTTTTTGTCAAAACTTTTATAGATATGTTAATATAATTTATTACATTCCTTTCTGTGAACAATTTTCATAAAAATAAGTAAAAAAAAATTTAACAAAAGCATTTATTTCTGAGCGTTATTAATTCAATCCCGCTAGATGAGCGAAATGTCACACTGTGCACCGCCCCAAAATCCATTGGTTGTTCGTGAATGGCCCATGGATTTCTGTGACCCCAAATGTGACAATTTTCAGTTGAAAATGAGTCTCATCGCTGAAGACGATTTTGTTTGTAAGAGCGCTATTAATTTGATGGTTATATAATGTGGGAGACAGACTGCTGGTATTGCTACCATGGTATAGCAATACTACGTTCTATACCACATGTCTGTCACTGCAATACTACGTAAAAAGCTGGTATACCATAAAACATACTTGGTATTGAGATTCGCAAATTTTTGCTGGTATACCACCATCTTACTGATTGCAGCGCCAATTTCTTTCTATTGGCTAGTCTTCGTAGCTTTTTTGACAATTCCTAGGTATGCACTTTCGCTTTTAAGTTTTTGAATTTTCTTTATATTCATCATTTGGCACAAAAGTGAATCATTTTTATTCATCCTGTCTTGAATTTTCTATTTTTATTTGTTATGACAGACAACACAAATGTCAAAGTATACTACTTAACGCCAAAGTCATCGAATACTACGAAATGCAGTGTGTCAGGGGTCGTAGTATTCACTATACCATGGTATTCGTACCATGGTATCAATACCAGCAGTCTGTCTCAACTATAACACGCAATCAACGAAGTCATGACGCTGTTCATGGTTGGCTTCAATTCCGGAGTCAATTGGATCTTGTAGGTATGCAGATGCATATCTTTTGTTAAAATGCGCTGCAGGGAGCTGTACAAAAGGTTCAATTGCTGGGAACGATGGCGAATAGATTTCCGCGAATTGTCACGAACAAGCCTATCACTCACTGTGGCTTGGCTATATTTTCGCGTAACCGGCCACTACGAGTACTGGTCTTTGCACATCCAGTACTGACTGAATTTTTCCATTAATTTCTTATCCGCGGCATGAGATGGACGGTTGCGTATACCAACATTATTTCGCAATGCGCGAATCATGTTGTTGGTTAAATTTTCCCCATTTCAGAGATAACTTACAAGACCTACAAACCCTGAAATTTAGATCTAATAAATGTAGGATAGCTTTTATAAGTTTCTTTGTTCAATGTACCTATATCGGAAAAAAAATAATCCCAAAGGACAACTTCCTATAAGTTGCTGCTGAAGTTAGCGCCTAACACAAATCGATGACGGGATATTTGACAGTTTGAAAATCATTCAAATCGGTACAAATTTGCAGAACAAAAACATGGCGAAATTGAACAAAATCAACTATTTTTTCAAAACCTCTAATCCAATTGACACTAAAAATAATATGACTTGAGCCCCCATTAAAGGTAAATGTGTACTATACTTGAAGTGCTTAAAATCTGTCAATTTGTGTGAAGGTTCTAGTGAACTAAAAATGGACCTGACAAATTTCACAATCGATAGATCTCGAGTTGTACAATGTTTCTGAAAGGCACAAAAACTTGGACAAATTGAACTAAAAGTGCCTTGGACCTATGAAGGTATTAAAAAAAGAATACGATTGACGTCATTTCAACAAAATTACTGATCATGTAAACGTTTCTGTTTTGCGTCAATCATATACTTATAGTACTTATAGTATAGTATACTCGTACTTATAGTACGAAAATATCTTCCCTTTATCGTTAACCATTTAGTTCTCTAATTAATTGCAAGGATTGGACCTTAATTTACTTAGAATTATGTTATTACATACTTCATTGACGTCAGACTCTTATTCAATGTACGAAGGAATTAACATCAAAATTGCAGTAAGCACATTTTTGGTTTCGTATAATTTTGGATGAATCCTTGAAAATATTTTCTCTTACTCGCACATCAAACTTGCGTCACTTGGATCCTTGAATTTTAATTACCTATTTACCGCAATGTTATTTTATTTAAATTTTATTTATCGATAATATTAGCATACGTTTTCATGTACTATAACCGAGGAACTTGCCCTTCTTCCTCCCTTCCGTATTGTTTTCGAAATTGTTGTACTTTTCTATTATGTTTTAGAAATTTCAATTATGTTTTTCTAAAAGGAAAATAATACATTCTTAATGTATTTTCACAGTGAGGCTGAGGCGTAATTAGCATTTTCCCGATGGCCGATGAATTTTGGCAGCTGGGATCTCATTTATTCAAATCAGTTGCTTAGAATATATTGTTGCTTAAATTATTATTAATGTTGGTTGAGCATCAAGCAAACCCACAATGGAGTCGATATTGTAGACATCAGGCTGTTAGTGGTTTTTAGGTCTAATGATTTTCTGTTGTTTGCGTGTAATAGAAGTACATATTAACATATGTATACGAAAAAACCACTCGACTTTGACGTCTGAATTGACACATCCTTGTAACAAATTTACGAGTAATTGCAAATGAAATTATAATGTCGGTCCAGAATGTGACAAAATTCAAATGTACTCGTACAAACCAAATCAAGTTATGGGCAAAATGGCCATAGAGTGCCTGAAAGTTATTCTCCATTTTACTGGTGATATGTTTGCGGTTTAGTTATGTCCTTGTTTCATCCTGTATGTGGTTTGACTTAAACTTGAGTACCATTCTATTAAGATATTCTCAATGAGGAGTAATATGTACTGGTACGTATGCGTGAATCCCATTTAAAACTCATAACACTATTGAAAGTTTTAGATAAATTATTGCATAAGGTTAAGCCGCAAATTTTTAATAGGTTACCAGATACAGTACCAGTAATGAAAATAAGTATAACTTTTACCCAAAATTATGCTAGGTGTCACCGCTTATATCAAATTGAAGATACTTTTTTCTGTCACATGCTAACAAAATTTAAGCACGAAGCATTAACAGATTTCAAGCAATAGGCCTTTGTTAGAGAGAACTGCTTAAAATCAATTAAAACTCTTAAAAAACTTGTTAATGCTGTTAAGGAACATGATTCTTTATCTTTATCTGTATAATTTTACCTGTGTGCTGTTCATTTAGAAGTCACACAGATCAAAGTTAGGACAATCTCTGAGGAAGTGTTCAGCAATATCGTCATCCTATCCACAGGCGTCACAGGTGATGGTGTCGCTTAAGCCTAGCACATTGTATAATGCCAGTAAGTTGTCTGCAGTCTTTTTTACTGAGGAACAGCAAGAATGCCGAGGATTTCTTACACATGTTCGAGAGCATTCGTTTAGTCTGTCTACATCCAGGAGAGTCATGCCATCCACGATTATGTTCATAGGAAACCCAACCGTCAATGGAAGCCCTGATCAAGGACGCAGGAAGACCCAACGCAGGTTCAGATCATGAGAAGTCCTCCTTCGAACCTTGTCCAGCATGTTCATCGGAGTTTTCATTTCCAGTAATCCAGTAATCAATAATGGTGACCCAGAGAAGACTCACTGATTTTAGCCTTGCGACTGAATTCAGAGAGCTCTTGCATTCTCGAACTATTTTCGAAATTATTAAAGGTCTGAATAACTCCTTAAGCACAGCCTGGCTGTCGCTACCGACGCAGATACTCCATCCTCTCTATCTATTCCATAAAATATTGTTCATAGCCATTATTATTAGATAAGTCTCCGTTTGAAAGGCAGGCGCATGTTACCTAACGAGAAATGAAACCTGATGTTGTCACCCTCCACGAAGACTCCATTACCAGATCCTTAATTGATTTTTTTTTTATTTATTTAGCCATACGTGCAAATCAGATTCTGGAAAAATCGAGTCCTGAGTGCGAGCAAAGTCGACTTTAAATTTACGAAGTAGTTGGAGTTTTGGTATCATTGCGTCAAATGCCATATCCAAGAGTCCAAAGTTGTTACCAACTTCACGTCGCTGTGTCTGCCAAACAACGAATGACAGCGCGCTGAAAATTTGACAGTTGTGTGTAAGATTTTTTTATCGCATATTTAGTTTGTTCTATCGACAGTGGAACTCAAACGTAATAGTGCAATTGCCCTTTTTTTGGCTGGAAAATCAGAACCAACTATTGTTCGTGAGCTGAAACATTTGAAAGTGAACAAAATGTTTGTGTATTGCATCATATCGTTTTACAACGAAACCGGCATCATTGCAAATCGCTATGGAGGTGGTCCGAAAAAGACAGCAACATCGTCAACAGTGATTCGGAGTGTAAAGGCCAGAATGGAACGAAATTCTCGGCGTAGCGGAAGAAAAATGGCTCCCGAACTAAACATATTCAGAGAACGGAGCTCGAACTCAAGGCCTTAAAGTTCCAAAAAGTGCACGATCTGACCAACAAAAAGTTATACACAAGTTGCCAATTGCCAAACATCGTCTTCTCGGATGAAGCACCATTTTCAATTGAGCAACTTATCAACAAGCAAAATGATCGAGTTTACCTGCCAGAGAGGTCATACGATAATTTCGACAAAAGAATGGCCACCAGGAAGCAAGCGCCACCGTTTTTGCTGGTTTGGGCCGCAGTGACTACCGATGGTCGGTCTCCGCTCGTATTTTTGGACCGTGGCGTTAAGATAAACGCGATGGTTTATCGTGAAACTGTCTTGGAAGCTATGCTGAAGCCATGGGCACGCAAACATTTCGGCTAAAGACCCTGGACATTCCAACAGGACTCTGCACCTTCCCACAAAGCCCGAGCAAATCAAGAGTGGCTGCGAAAAAACGTTCCGCACTTCATTTCCTCGACGCAATGGCTATCGAATTCTCCTGAATCCGTTAGATTTTTCTGTCCTTAGCATTTTGAAGGCCAAGGTTGGCACTAAAAAATACCAAACGAAAGACACGCTCAAGTTAGCGCTTTGCCAGGAATGGAGCGCATTCCACAGACACACTTGCATGCAGCGTGCAAGAAATTTATTGACCGTCTCAAGGAAATTGTTCGTGCCAAAGGTGGCCATATCGAAAATATTAATTAAATCCTTGAATTTGAATAAATTTCCAACATTTTTTTCTTTGGATTCAATGAAAAATATTCACAACTAAAAAAAATACAGCTATTTGAATTAGTAACACTTCATGTCAGCCACCCTGTATAATTTTAAAAAAATAAAAATAATACAGGGCCAGGCTAGCTTCTCGCAGCCACTCATGCTGTACGCCACACGAATGGATGGAACCTACAGTTTTATGCCGTTTCTCATGCCAATTTTTACTCTGGGATGTTTGTCAGACGTTCGCGAGCGGTGGGAATATGAGAAAGTTTTTTTTTTTTTTTTTTTTTTTTTTCTTGAATCTCCCGCTCAGTGATAGCACACTGATCCGCGACGTCCATTATTTTATAATAACGTAATAACGAGCCTAATTTTATCGATATCTGCGAGAACACTTTTTGAAACACCACCAACTATATCTAACTCCAACTCAATCCGATTCTGATGAATTTCAGATAGAACAATATCAGCATGACATCAAACCCAATAATTAAATTCTAGTCGAAATTCAACGAACGTTCCTGACAATCACGGTTTTTGACAACTTTTGGTAATCACCCCCAACCAGTTAGTAAATAGGCGGTGCAAAAATGTACAGTGCTCCACAAAAGTCTAGATACAGCGCACATGATTTATGAAATTAGACTGTCATTTCATAGTTATTGCAAAAAAGTTTAACCTTTTTATATTTTTCAATTAGTTGATATTTCTAGATTTACAGGGTAAACAAAATTCTCCGAATTTGTCATTTTTATAAAAAAAAAAAAATTTCTATAAGTTGGAAGCACCGAAAATTGCTTCCACAATAGTCTTGATACAGTTAATAGAAAATAAGACATTTTCTAATAGGGGAATCCTCGAAATAATAATTTTGTTCTGTTTTGCTATGTACTTGGTGTCGTGTGTCATTTGCGGTAGATTCTTGTTGTAATAGTGTCTTTTTGTTCCTTTTTTTATTGAAATATGAACCGACAAGAGCTGACAATCGAACAACGGCAATTAATCGTTGATTTACACACCAAACAAGGAAATCCTATTCTGAAATAGCTGAGATAGTATCTCGTTCTCGTTCTACTATCCAGAAAGTCATTCAGCGCTATAAGAATGATAATAGAGCGGAGAACGCTGCTAGATCAGGACGTCCCCCGAAGCTAAGCAACAAAGATAAGAGATGAATTGTCCGCATGGTAAAGCAAATTCCATTTAAAAGTGTCAGAAAAATTGCAGATGACTTGAACAATCTCAACACAATACAAGTTCACTCCGAAACTCTACGTCGTGCCATTGTAGAAACCGGGGCTTAAAGAATTGTACACTAAGTAGCTTCTGGCTTTTGACAACCTTCATATAAAATAGACTAAGAATTTTTAAGAATGTTCGGCCTAAGTTTTTACATCCGCAGTTAAAGGAAACTCTTGTTTTACAATGTTGCGGCTGTAAAAACTTAGGCCGAACATTCTTAAAAATTCTTAGTCTATTTTATATGAAAAATTTTATTAAGATACACGACGTAGTGCGAGCGGCCAAAATGGTTGTCAAAAGCCAAAAGCTACTTAGTGTATAATTCTTTAAGGTTAATACTTAATGATGCTTGGATTGGTCGCAGGTAGATGGCGTTAACATACCGCCCCCAGTAAGCTGACTGCAGCCCGCATCTGCTTTACTCCCTTCCTCGTCTCTACCGGTGACATCCAAGACTGCCAATTTAGCGGCAGGTCTCTCATACAGCCCGCTCTTTGTTTGCACCTTTGCCCGGCGTACCTGTCCGTCCTTTGCCACGACCACATCTACCACAATCCCTTTGGGCCAACAGTTTCTTGATAGATCGTTGTCCACTATAATCACCAAATCACCCTTAGAAATTGGTTTTACCTTGCTGAACCATTTCGATCGTCGGTTTAGGGTTGGTAGAAAGGCTTTTACCCACTTCTTCCAAAACATATCTGCCAGTATTTGTGATTGTTTCCAACTCTTTCTAAAGTCGAAAATATTCAGGTCATATGGCGGTTTCGACCCATTGGAAGTCCCGAGGAGGAAGTGGTTAGGTGTAAGCGCTTCATCGTCAGCTGAATCTAGGGATACGAATGTTAATGGTCTTGAATTTATAATGTATTCGACTTCAATAAGTCCGCTCCGCAACGTTTTGTCCCCGATTTTTCTCGAAGGAAGTATTTGGTAGAAAACGGTTTTTACAGATCGTACCAGCCTTTCCCACGCGCCGCCCATATGTGGGGCTGACGGTGGGTTAAACCTCCACTTAAGTCCTGCTGACATGAACTCATTAGCAACCTGTCCCAAGTCAACCTTTTTTAACTCTTCTCGAAGCTCCTTTTCCGCACCACGAAAGTTCGTCCCGTTGTCGCTGTATATTTCAAAAGGCGTCCCCCTACGCGCCATGAAATTTCTAAAACACATGATGAAAGAATCTGTTGTCAAACTGTGAACTACCTCTATATGTACCGCTCGAACAGTTAAGCACGTGAAAAGTGCATCCCATCTTTTTTCATTACGCCTTCCAACGGTGACAATAATTGGACCAAAGAAGTCTACTCCCACGAATGAGAAAGGTTTGTTGAACGCTCCTAGCCTTGCTCGGGGTAAGTTGGCCATTTCGGGAACTCGCGGGCGAGTACTTTGAATTTTACAGACTTGACAGCATTTTCTTACGGATTTCAGCAGCACTCTCAGCTTTGCGATGTAAAATTTTTGTCGGATTTCATTCTGGACCGTCTCGTGGTTGCAGTGATGATAGTTACGATGGTAAGCGTCAACTATCAGGTAGGTAATATAATGCGACTTCGGAAGAATAATAGGCGTCTTGCAGTCCATTGCTACAAAGTCGGCAAAAGCAATCCGGCCCTGCATTCTCAAAATACCATTTTCATCTAAAAAGGGTGACAGCTCTGCGAGGGGGCTACTTTTGGGAATAGATTTTGTCTTTACCGGAATTCTTCTCAGTGACCAATCTCTTCCGAATGCGCCTCCAACTGAGCTTGACGGTACAGAAGCATTTCAGCCTTATTATATACCGCTGAAGATATAACGACAATGGACCTTGACTGTGTTCTACTTCCATGCCTTAGGGTCGTTATACTTCTGAAGCCACGCCCTTCCCTATCTTGCTTCAATATGTCGATATACATGAAGACATACGATAGAGAACGCACCAGGGTTCTTCAAGCTGCAAAGCGATTTACATCAATTATCTTAAAAGCGCATTTGACTTCATTGGTTTGTAGCAGATGGGGCCGAAATTCTTCTTTACTCGCGACCTGGATCGTTGCAATCTGTGGCCATTCCGTTGAGTCCTTTTGAAGAAAGGCAGGTCCCTTAAACCATTCCCCTGTTGAGTCCCAGTCACGATCAGAGTTCCACTTCGTCGCTTTGTCTGCTATATTTAATTTCGAAGGAATCCATTTCCATTCCGAAATATTCGAAGATTCCAAAATCTCCCCAACTCGGTACATCACAAACTGCTGAAAATTACGAGGTTCAGTACGAAGCCAAGAAAGCACAGTTTTAGAGTCAGACCATAAAAACCTTTGTCTAATTGAAAAGCTATGCGCTTTATAAATAGAATTCATTTGCCGTACTCCCAGCACTGCAGCCTGAAGTTCGAGCCTAGGAATCGACAATGAACGTCGTGTAGCCACCTTGGTTTTCGCACCCACTATAATCGTTTCTGTTCGGTTACGATGTACAATTCGAAAATAAGACACCGCTGCATAAGCGTTTTCGCTTGCGTCGACAAACGTATGCAGTTCGACGGAAGTTCCCGGTTTACTCAGATTGTAGGAGTAGCATCTGGGAATCTGGACTTCAGTAACCCTTGGTAACAGCGTCTGCCATCGTGTCGGAAGCTCTTCGTCCCAGCCTATCTCGATCCTCCAAATGTCTTGTAAAAGAATTTTGACGAACACCAGGAAGTGAGAAAGAAATCCAATTGGGTCGAAAATCGACATCAAAATCTTGAGAACCTCACGCTTGGTTGTGACCTTTTTCTCCGCAAGTACGTTTCGATTTTGGCCATTAAAGTTAAGAACGTATGTAAACACATCAGCAGAGGTATTCCAATGCATGCCTAAGACCTTTTCTGTTACGGTAATGTCAGCGACATTCGTGCCAAAAGCTTTGCTATTATTCGATCTTTCTGTTCCCTCTTGCAGCGCGGCGATTACAGTTGGTGAATTCCGAATGTAAAATCCTGCATTCGCATGGATATGCCTAACGTCCTCTGCAAGCTGGATGGCTTCGTCTGTTGTGTCCGTGCTATCAATAAATTCATCCACGTAATGGTGCTGCAATATTGCCTCAACTGTTCTCGGCTTAGAACTTATGAAACTCATTGCGTTCTGATTTTTTACGCAGTGAGCAATACATGGAGAGCATGTCGCACCAAACGTCAGAGCTTGCATCTCAAACACAGCAGGTTTTGCCAAATCTTTATCGTCCCTCCACAAGAAACGCTGCACCGATCTATCTGCTTTACGCACCCGCACTTGGTGAAACATTTCGGTTATATCTCCGCAAATTGCTACTCTTCCGCACCGAAATCCATATAGTATTACTGTTATTGGGATAAGCTGGCCTGGCTTTTAAAAGAAAGTCGTTAAGAGACACACCATTGCATTTGGCAGCGGTATCCCAAACGAGCCTTACCTTCGCAGGCTTATTTGGGTTCCTGACTATAAATATTGGCAAATACCAGACCCGATCACTGATCAACTCCTCAGCGGGCACTTTATTGGCATATCCCTTCGCTACCAGATTAGAAATTTGTTCATTCAATTTTCTACTCAGCTCCACGTCCTTTTGAATTTTTTGATCAAGTAGCCGAAAGCGACAGAATGCCATTGAATAGCTGTCAGGCAACGAAAATTCATCAAATTTCCAAAGGAGGCCAACCTCAAAATGTTTACCGACGCGAATGCAGGTACCTTCAAGAATACTAATAGCCCGTTTCTCTTCTGCTGATACCATTTGGTGGTTTGGATAGTGAAGCTCCGTGTCACTGTCAGTCTGAGAAACATTTAAAACAAATCTTGCCATTTCGTATTCGCTCTTATTATCCCTTTCAGGCCCATGTACAAACTACCCCAAGCGTGTTTTGGTTGCCATCGGTTCAGACCAACAAGCCTCGAAGACTCTGGTAGGCACCCCCAGCTTCCAGTTGTCCATACCGATAAGGATCCTTGGTTGCACCCCTTGATATGAGGGAATAGGTAAGTCTTTCATATACGGATACCTATTTTTGAGAATTTGACTTTCCTCTGATTGTATTGGCAGATTCAAATTATGAACCGTCCGAACGTTACGAAGAGCGTACTTCAGACAATCACCATTGTGGCCAGCTATACCTAACGTGACGATCCTTGAGTTCTTCTCAATGCGTGTCACGTTATCCTCCCGACAACAAGAACCAAAAATTAAGAACGCACGAGATTTCCAATAAAATACAACTAAAAGAAATTCTACAGAAGAGTGGCACAATATTAGCATCGATTATACTAAAAGATTAGTCCATTCCATGCCACAGAGACTTCAGTCTGTACTCAAATGAAATCTAAAAATATCGATGTAAATCTAAAAATATCGATTAATTGAAAAATATAAAAAGGTTAAACTTATGTACAATAACTATCAAATGGCTGTCTAATTTCATAAATCATATGCGTTGTACCTTGACTTTTGTGGCGCACTATATATCTAAATGGAACTACACGGGGTGGATCTGGGCCTCAACCAACAAGCGTTTCCAGCCAGGTCGATCATGTGCTAGCCGCCTCCAGTTAAGCATATGAAGTTGGTTGACGTTCTTTCCACTTGTGTGTGCCTCCTTTGGTGAAGTTTTCCTTTACCGCGTCGTACATACAGGATCGATTCGAACACTTTGCACGCCGAAATGTTGATGCCCATTCTATGTACATGTACTGGCCATCTTAAGCAATGGATTCAAATCGTTCTGACTAGGTCGATGTCGCTTTACAACCGGTATAGTTTGTTGTTGTATCGTCGCCTCCATTCCCATTTGCTACACACGGGACCAAACATCACTCGAAGAATTGTTCTTTAAATTCAACCAAGGGTGTTATCATCCGCCTTTGATAACGTCGATGCTTCTGCGCCACATAACAGGACAGAGATGATGAGGGTCTTACGAGGGTGGGTCAATAAGTTCCTGAAAAATGAAATAATTAACACTCTTTTCGGTATAAAAATATTTTATTCTTCAACGTAGTCTCCTTTTAGCTCTATACACTTCATCCAACGTTTCTTCAATTTTGTGATGCCCTCCAAGTAATACGATTTCTCGAGCCCCTCAAAATATTCGTAAGCGTTTGTTTCAGCTATGACCTATTGATTCGACCCAAATCTCTTACCTCCGAGCCATTTCTTCATGTTTGGAAACAAGAAATAGTCGCAGGGGGCTAAATCTGGGGAATATGCTGGATGAGGGGGGAGTTCGTAGCCTAACTCATGCAATTTTGCCATTGCGCCTGCGGACCTGTGCGTTGTCCTGGTGAAAAATAACTTTCTTCTTCACCAAATGCGGCCGTTTTTACTTCAAATCGGCTTGGAATCGATCCATTAGCTCTGCGTAATATGCGCCGGTGATCGTTTTACCCTTTTCAAGGTAATCGATGTGAATAACGCCGCGCGCATTCCAAAAAACTGTCGCCGTGACCTTGTTTGCTGACAAACTCGCCTTGGCCTTCTTCGGTTTCGATTCACCAGGAGAAGTCCATTGTTTTGACTGTTCCTTGGTTTCTGGTGTGTTGTGGTGAAAACTCAGCCGAATTTTTCTGCAACATCGCCAAACACACCTTTGAAGTTGTCAAACGAATGCGTTTGTTGTCGATTGTGAGCAAACGCGGCACCCATCTTGCGGAAAGCTTTTTCATGTCCAAATATTTATGTAAAATCAAAATCACTGATACGCCTGTAGCCTCTTCAAGCTCGAGCACTTTCACTCGCCGATCGTCCATTATCAAACCATGGATTTTGTCGACCATTTCTGGTGTGGTGACCTCAATTGGGCGACCAGAACGTTCGGCGTCACTTGTGCTTGAACGACAGCTCCGAAATTGAGTAAACCAGTGGTGAATGGTTCCAATCGATGGTGAAGTGTCCCCATAATATTTATCAAGCTTTGGTTTGGTTTGCGTGATAGTTTTTTCTCGCAAAAAATAGTGTTTAATGAGCACTCGAAATTTACTTTTTTCCATTTTAACGAAATTGCTAGTAGGCGTCTATATAAAATGTCTGCCACAACAAAATTATTTGACAGATCTGTCTAAAAATTTGGGTGCGTTCTTTTAATAGATGATTCTTGACAAAAAAAAAATTAAGGTGACGACACAATTTGTGTTCATTTTCAGGGAGTTATTAACACATCCTCGTATGCTACTCAATTGCCTTCTTAGCCCAAAGACAAAGTGGTTAGCAAGAGTGATTCTTCGCTTGATCTTTGCGCTGTTGTCATTGTTTGAATTTACAATGGAGCCTAAGTAGGCAGAATCTTTAACTACTTCGAAATTGTAGCTGTCTATTTTGACAGAACGTCCAAGTCATCGATGTTTCCTGTCCTTTTTTGATGACATCGTATATTTTGTTTTTTGCCTAGTTATCATTTTCACCGCTTCTGTATCAATACGAGTACTCCCGAAAGCTCCACTGACAGCTCACTGTGTTTTTCCAATTATGTTAATTTCGCCTGCGGTTGTACAGACTTTTGAAAGATCGTACCGCTGATGTTAACTAGAGGATTTTGTACAATCCTTTGAAGAATGATGTTAAAGAAATCACATGACAACGCGTCACTCTGTGGTAGCCCGTTGGCATCTGAGATGTTCTCACCAACCTTCATGGAGAAGCGTGCATTCACCATTGCCAGACGGACGAGTTTGGCACGGATGCTAAAATAGTATAGCTCGTCTCTATAAACGCTATCATAGGCGTTTTCTGGTGTATTGTGGTGAATCCAGGTTTCATCCACGATTACGAAACGGCGCAAAAACTCAGCCGAATTTTTCTGGAACATCGCCAAACATACCTTTGAAGTTGTCAAACGAAAGCGTTTGCTGTCAATTGTGAGCAAACGCGGCACCCATCCTGCGGAAAGCTTTTTCATGTCCAAATATTTATGTAAAATCGAAATCACTGAGCCATGTGATAAGCCTGTGGCCTCTTCAAGTTCGCGCACTTTCACTCTCCGATCGTCCATGGATTTTGTCGACCATTTCTGGTGTGGTGACCTCAATTGGGCGACCAGAACGTTCGGCGTTACTTGTGCTTGAACGTCCGCACCGAAATTGAGTAAACCAGTGGTGAATGGTTCCAATCGATGGTGAAGAGTCCCCATAATATTTGTCAAGCTTTTGTTTAGTTTGCCTCGCAAAAAATAGTGTTTAATGGGCACTCGAAATTTACTTTTTTCCATTTTAACGAAAATGCTAGTAGGCGTCTAAATAAAATGGCTGCCACAGCAAAACTATTTGACAGATCTGTCTGAAAATTTGGGTGCGTTCTTTAAAAGGATGATTCTTGACAAAAAAAAAATTAAATTTAAGGTGACGACACAATTTGTGTTAATTTTCAGGGACTTATTGACCCACCCTCGTATATAAAGTCATCTCAGTTGTCCGTGAGAGGGCTTTGCTACTCAATTGCCTTTTTAGCCCAAAGAAAAAGCGGTTAGCAAGAGTGATTCTCCGCTTGATCTTTGCGCTGTTGTCTTTGTTTGAATTTACAGCGGAGCCTAAGTAGGCAGAATCTTTAACTACTTCGAAATTGTAGCTGTCTATTTTGACAGAACGTCCAAGTCATCGATGTTGCCTGTCCTTTTTTGATGACATCGTATATTTTGTTTTTTGCCTAGTCAACCGCTAAACTCATTTTCACTGCTTCTGTATCAATACTCCCGAAAGCGCCACTGACAGCCCACTGTGTTTTTCCAATTATGCCTTGCGGTTGTACTGGCTTTTGAAAGATCGTACCGCTGATGTTAACTTGAGAATTTTGTACAATCCTTTCAAGAATGATGTTAAAGAAATCACATGACAACGCGTCACTTTGTCGTAGTCCGTAGGCATCCGAGATGTTCTCACCAACCTTCATGGAGAAGCGTGCATTCACCATTGCCAGACGGACGAGTTTGACAGGGATGTTAAAACTAGAGATGGGTATGTATAGCTCGTCTCTATAAACGCTATCATAGGCGACTCTAAAATCTATGAAAAGGCGGAGAGTATCGATTTGCTCCTAGGTTTTTTTTTTTTTTTTTTAAATCTGCCGTAATATGGATGTATGATCTAAGGTGGATTTTTCTGGACTAAAACCACACTGATATAGACCAATCAGACTGTTAATAAAAGGTTTCACACAATATGGCAGATATTATTATATCTTATACACGATATTGAGGAGACTGCACTTCAGATGGTCTTCTTTCTCGAGGAGTATATTTAAGAGCAAAGTTGGAAGGGAACGTTGTTTGGTCACCCATTAAACTTATACACCCTATAATTTTGCTTATAAACATTTGTCTCCCACTATTTCCGAGGAAAGTGTTTCTATGTTCTTTCTCAAAAGTACACATTTACATACATTTAAAGAAAGATAAACTTCCGTTTCGAAATTTAAATAACTCACCCTGTATAATCTATTTATATTTACACAATACAATTTCAAGAAATCGTAAATCTTGCATCTTCCATTTCATTTCCTTTACTGGTGTCGTAACACTGCAGAGTTAAAAATAATGACAGGTACCTACCCCACACACTAAAGAAAGTCCGAGGAACCCACACAACACAAATGGCAGTCGATAAGAGCGCATGGATATCGAGTGGATATTTGTTCAAAAAATTAATTACATCCGAGTTGCCGACCATCAGTGTGAATTATGGTGTTAAATTAAGGTGGAATGTGACCACGGGCTGGCTGAAGCTAGCCATGTCAGGATCGCCCGTCTACGTGCAAATGAATGTATGCAAACAAAACGAACCAAAAACGTCGTCTATTTACACAGTGCTGCTTGGTTTAGATACAACACACCCTCTTTGCGGAAGAAAGCACAAGAGGCAACCACAGTCCATAGTAACATCCACCACCGATAATGGAGCGATTTTCAACTTCTGTGTCACTTTACATACCACCGCCGCTATTCTGCTTGGAAGGGGGAGCAACTTAATCCTTTGACATACAGTTCGAACAAACGACGAAACCACACCCCACCGCCCTCGAAATCGACTGTTGATTTTCAGTACATCAAAATCGCACTGCAATCAACTAGGTGTGCCCTTAGTGCAAACATATTAAAAACAACACAAGTACGGGTACTCCCCTCTCTTGGGGTGGTGGCGCTTAATTAAGTTTATGCTCTCCAGGAATTACGTGAAATTGACTTCGCGTCTAGGATAGATTTCGTACTTATAAAACGTCGTTGCGTCATTGACAAAATTTCATACCCCACAATCCTTTACTGTAGCTAAAAGGAGTGCAATTAAAAGTGGTAGCTGTTTTTTTTTTTTTTTTTGAAGAAATGACGTACGTCATCTGTAGGTACATTAATTCTGTTGACGCACTGGTGCCAGTAAACGAGCAGTTACCTGATTTAGATTTATATAATCATGCAGGAAGCAATCAATAACCTTGCATTACCTCGCGGCTGTGGTGGTGGATTGAATTTCATGTTCATCACAGAAAGTGGAAAAAATTGATAACAGTGGGAGGGAAGTTAAATAGTATCGCTGTCAAGAAAAGCAGGACCAGACGACAGGATGGGAAAAACAAACAAAGCATGTTTTCACATTTCATAAGCAAATCGCTTAAAAATATTGAAGTCACATTATATTTACTCGTATCCCTCTTTTACGAATATTATTATTATTATTATTATTTCATATCCCTTACAGTGTCTTCACAGTAGACAGCTGCCAAATAGGGCAAATGCTGACTATGAATAAGGAGCCAATGAAAGGAAACAATGAAGCTGAATGAATTTTCTTTCGTTCGACATGAGATTAAAACTGTCGATTGCAGTTGAGTTTCTCGTTGTCATCGTCTGCGCTGTCGTCGTTCGGTACATTTGACATTAGAAGGCGAGTATTTACGTCGGATAGACTCTTGCTGTGCGTAAATCAAAAGCATATACGAAGATTCTATTCTAAGAAAAATGAAACAGTAAACGAGATCAGCTTGGCTACCACGTGCCTTAGTGTCCTTTGTTTATTCTTCGGTTTAACTAACAAAAAGGCATTCATTTAAGGAGAGTTTAATGTACTGTGTATGTTCACGGTAAGACCAAGTTATCGATTTTTGAAAGTTTCCCATTCTTATCATTACGAATTTTTGGTAGACGGGTTTTAGTATCAAATAAAAGAAGTTGTTTAAGTTTCAACTTCAATCATCCACGCAACCCATGTCTGCATATAAATTTAGTGTTAAATAATGGGCTCAGTTGTTAAGTGGATAAGGATACAAGGTTTAAGTTCCATAAAACACCTTCAATACTCGTACGATCCCACCTCTCGCAAACATCGGAGAGTAAAATTATTTGATTGTAAAATTGAAAAACATAAAACTGCACGAGAAGCTAGTTCAGGCTATTAACGCTAAAATATTTATTTATTTTTTATCATAAAAGCACATAACTTAACTTCAAGTGGTCTTCTATGCATAGTGATCGCTATCAATTTGTTCTAAGGTGGTAAAGCAATGCCGCAGATGCGATGTGTCCTTATGGGACTCATTTTTCGGAGACGTTCCTCGACTTTGAGCAGGGTTACCGATGGAAAATTTGAAAGTCGCCCCGGGACGAAAAAGGGTCTCCATGAAATATGTATAAGTAAGAATGCATTCACATTGTTAAAGTCCGTTCACACTATACAACCAGGCACGTAACATAACATGACAAATGTCAAGAAATCATAGTGTGAAAGTAAAATTAGAATATCCATTAGAATATTGAATGAAAAGTCTTACCGGTACAAGAAATCAATGAGTAAAGAGATACGATACTTTCGTCTCTCCTTCCCCCCAACAACCATTTGTTAACATTGTTGTTTTTGTAATTAAATTTCGTGTCTGTGAATACGTGTAATAAAGCTACAACACTATAGATGACTGATCCTCCCGCCAAAGATATCCCGCCACTTTGTCGTGGTGAAACAAGTAATTCCAGGGCTGTGTTCAAAAAGTGAATCCATTCTTAATATTCCATACTGGAATGCAACACTGGAAAACAATGGGAAATAAGAAAACCTACTAAAAATACTGTGAATAACTGTATATTCCCATAATTATTGACAATCAGGTGAATGAACTTGTTCAATAAATTTGAAATAATCATTTCGGACCTCATAAATCAAGAGAGAGCACACATTATGGTGTTTGTCGGGTGGAGTTGTGTAGTGGATATTACTTTGGCTTCTTGAGTGGGAGTTCTAGGTTCAAGTCCCATCCAGAGTCAATAATTGTAATATTTTATAATTATTATGTCACGCTTTCAAGGCTTGGTCAAAGTGCTCTTCTACTAATAGAGACGAAAAGCTCGCCTTAAAGTGATATATAGATGTTGCAAAGGTCTCTCGAAGAAGAAGTGCGCCCAATTACAAGCAAAAAGTATGGAAGGCTAGAGTTGGAGGAAATATCGTCTTCGGCGTCTGATAGGAACCAGGCTATCGACGAAACAACTTGAATAAGGGAGCAACTATCTTCAAAATATCCGCCTAGAGAAGAAGAAATGCTCAGGAGACGACAAAATTCTCCACAGATGGCGACAGTATTGTGAAAGACTTCTGAACGAACAGTTTCCCCGGCTATACTTTCCAAGAGCCGCTCCTAACCATGACGAAATAGAAGTTAGGAATGCCGTCAAATACTCAAAAAAAAGAAAAGCGGTTGGGCCAGACGAGATACCCTCTGAGTTCTGGAAAAAGATGGGAGACATCGGGTCCAGATAGCTCATGATTCTTATCTCCAAACTTATGAGCGGTGATCCAATGCCTAATCAGTGGAGGGAAAGTTATCTTCTTCCTTTGCACAAAGGGAAGGGCGATACGCGAAACTGCGATAACTACCGTTCTGTCAAGCTGATGTCACACACCATGAAGATCGTTGAGCGGGTATTAGATGGCCGACTGCGGAAAATAATAAGGCTATCTTATGACCAGTGCGGGTTTGTCTCGGGTAAAACAACAACAGACGCAATCTAAAGTATAAGGATCATAATGGAAAAACATCGTGATTCCTTAAAGGACTTGCATACGGTGTTGGTTGATTTTGAAAAAACTTTTGATAGACAACCAAGAGATCTCTTATGGGTGGCGCTAAGACAACGAGGAATTCCAGAAACCTACATGCCCATGATCATGGACATGTGCTCGTATGGATCTTGCGCCATTGGGTTGTCACTTGTTTCAGTCGTTGCAGGATAACTTGAATGAGAAGTCTTTCGAAAAAATGGATGCCATCAAAGCGCATATGAGTTCGTTTTTTACGTCCAAGCTTCAGGGATAAAAGCGGAATAAGATGGACAGTTGTCATCAATAACTGTGGTCTTAATCTATCTTAAATAAATTGTCTTTCATTTTGCCGTCATGATTATGTATTATGTGTCAACACCATTAGTAGAGAATCGCAATGAACTTCACCATTGACTGTTGTATTGTGTACAATGTTTCCGTTAGAATTATTCCTCGTCTAATACGCAGTAATTGCCCGAACACAGTGGTGAAGCTGAAGCTGCAGTACACAGCGCTGTCAAAGTTGAAATACACGTACTCCCTACAGCACGCACACAATGCGAAGCTGTAGCTGAAGTACGAAAAGTAGCTGCAGCACAAGTTGAGTCAACTTCAACTTCCGAACGAGCTGCACTACTTTTAACATTTAAAAACAAAAACAAAAAAAGGAAAATAGCAGAGCCGTCTACGGAAACATAGCACACAAAATACCACAAATAACATTTTCAAGAAACACAGCGCTATTATCTTTCCGTTTTGACAGCTTAAGCAATCGAGCTGCGCTTCACCATTGCTACTTCAGTGAGCGACTTCTTTGACAGTTTATACTACAGCTACTTCATCTGCTGCAGCGCTTCTCCATTGTGTTTGGGCAGTAAAATTTTACTGCGGTTGCATCTCGTTTTTGCACGTTAAGTTCGGTGTTTCTTGTTGCCCATCCACGGGGACTAAATTTATCCATTACAACTGCAGCAAAGTATCTCCGAAAGTCGGAGAGCTTTGTGAGGAAGTTGGTGAAACTATTTAACGAATATGGAAGCATTGACTTGAAATTGAAAGACCATTTCAAAAGCTGCTGAAAACAAAATGCTTAACATTTGAAAAAAAAAATAACAAGATTAGCCGCAGAAAAGCAAGGCAAATGTTATTAGAAAAAGGTCACAAGGTTTCTACCTTCAGTATTCGTAAAATTATCCGAGAAAAAGATTTTAATTACAAAGCCGTTGCGGCCAAGCCTTTTTTTAACCGAAAAACACATTAAAAAAGGACTTGAGTGGGCTCACCTTTACAAAGATACGAACCGGACCAAAATTATTTTCACCAACGAAGATAAATTTTTTTTTAAACAAATCCTTGAGACGTGTGTCGACTGCACATGGTGAAACTGTCGCCCAACGAACAGTGAAACATCCGTCAAAAGTGCAAGTTTATGGCTGTTTCTGTGCGGCGGGATTCGGAGAATTGGTGACATTCACCGGGAATCTCAATGCTCAAAGAATGATCCAACTGTACAAAAAAGCATAGTTGGCATCCGCTGAAATAGTGTTTGGACTTAGAAACCGGGATTGGCTCCTACAAGAGGACAATGATCCGAAACATCGTAGTCGTATTTCTCACGGCTTCAAAGAGGAAAATGACGTCAATGTTTGTGATTGGCCATCTCAGTCTCCAGATGCCAATTTCATTTAAAATGCCTGGGGACTTATGAAGCAGAGGATCAAAGCGAAAGGATTTAAGAACAATAAAATAGTTTAAACTGCTTACTAAAAATGGCGACAATTACCGTAGGACTTCTTCTTTTCCTTACGGCGAAGTTATGATCCGGAGTAGAAGGATCACAACTCTCCCACTTTACTGCAATTCCTACCGCCTGTGGGGTTTGTCAGTTTGACCTCAGGAAGTACTGGCAGTCTTCCCGGTTTCAGATCACTTCGTCACTGAGGCCAATCAAATGCTGGGGTTTTTGCATTTGTGTTATCCAGTTGTTTTTTGCTCAGCCTTTTTTGCGCGATTGTGTAGGAGAGTTGATTGATATTGCCTTTTTGACGGGGTTCGAAGGATTTCTCCTTTGAACATGACAATACCAACTGAGCCGGTCGTGCTCTATCTTGCTTGTGATGGGTTCTTTTACATGAAGCTTTGTTACTCCTGCTGCCATGCGAAACATCTTCATCTCAGCTGCCGTTAATTTGCCCTCATACTTTTTGTACATTCTCCAACATTGTGAACCGTATGTGAGCGCCAGACGTACAACTGCGGTGTACGTCCTTTCAGCTTAGGGGACATATTTCGGTCATGGAAGATTGCGGAGTTTTCCCTCCACTTCATCCACCCTACGCTTACGCGATGTTTGATGTCATCATCACAAGTTACTTCGCTATTGATCATAGATCCAAGATATTTGAACTTTTCGCACTTGGGAAGCACTTTTCCATTGAGGTAAATGTCTGGAATAGGCCGGTGTGGATCAGAGATCGGGAAGCACAGATAATCTGTCTTCTTTTAACTATTACGGTACGCATTTTCCTCCAAAACATCCACCCATACATCAAGTGCTCGTTGCAGGGATGTTTGATCTTCACTCCATCGTTAGCAAAAAATAACTGATGCACTTTAGGGTCCGTCACTTTTCCTTCAAGCAGATAATCAAGGACTGCAATAAATAGCAAAGGAGTGAGGACGCTTCCCTGGTGTACATCGACACTCTTCGGTGACTCCTGCCAGACATATTACTCTTGGCCTTGCTACCTCATACATGTCCATGATCATGCGCACGTAGGTTTCTGGAACTCCTCGTTGTCTTAGCGCCACCCATAATAGATCTCTTGGTTGTCTATCAAAATCTTTTTCAAAATCAACCAACAGCATACGAGTATGCAAGTTCTTAAGGAATCACGATGTTTTTCCAGTATGATCCTTATACTTTGGATTACATCTGTTGTTGATTTACCCGAGACACACCCGCACTGGTCATCAGATAGCCGTATTATCTTATTTTTATTTATTTTATTATATTGCAAAGGAAGAAGATACCTTTCCCCCCACTGATTTGACATTGTATCACCGCTCATAAGTTTGTAGATAAGAACCGTGAGCCATCTGGACCCGATGTCTCCCATCTATTTCCAGAACTCAGAGGGTATCTCGTCTGGTCCAACCGCTTTTCTTTTTTTGGAGTATTTGACGGCATTCCTAACTTCTTCGACAGTAATGTCGGATATTTCGTCATGGTTAGGAGCGGCTCTTGGAAAGTATTCCCGGGGAAACTGTTCGTTCAGAAATCTTTCACAATACTGTCGCTATCTGTGGAGAATTTTGCCGTCTTCCATAAGAAGTTGGCCTTGAGCATTGTTAATGAACTTTGGGGAACGAATCTCCGGAGCATTTGTTCTTCTCTGGGCGGCTATTTTGAAGATAGTTGCTCCCTTATTCAAGTTGTTTTGTCGAAGCTCCTGGATAACCTGGTTCCTATCAGACGCCGAATAGAGGCCTTCCATACTTTTTGCTTGAAATTGGGAGCACTTCTTCTTCGCGAGACTTTTACAACATCTATTCTCGTATATCACTTCAAGGCGAGCTTTTTCATTTCTATTAGTAGAAGAGCACTTTGACCAAGCCTTGAAAGCCGTTTTCTTTTCTCGTATCACTACTTTAGCTTCATCTGTCCACCAACATGTTTCTTTGGCGTGTTGGCAGGAGCCTTTCGACGTTTCAAGCAGTGATTTGGCTCTCTCCAAGCAAGATCGCTATAGGGAATCCCACGTATCTTGTGCTCTGCACTCCTCGTCACCGACCTCATCGATGATGGTAAAGAGTTAATTTGTCATGCTGGTAATAAAAGTTTCGCCTTTTTCCTTTGTCCAGCTTGTATCAATTAAATTTCTCCATAAAAATTTCTGTCAGGAGGAGACGGTGTTACTGGGCGATCGCCTCTCCCAGGACTATGCAGATAAATTAAGTTGTCGACAAAGATATGAGGCGATAATTGGGAATGGAGGAGACAACATATTAAGTACTTTGTGCATTAAAGAAATGTTAAAAGCCTTTAAAATAAATAATTTTATTTCCCTAAGTCAAGCGGTTGTTTTCCTTTAAACCACACGCTTTTTTCGAACATACTGCATTGTGTGTTGGAACTAAGCTAAGTGAGAGCTAAGGACGTTTAAGATTTGTTTCGGATTTCACTCCCAGATTTGTATACCCTATTATTTAACAAAGTAACCTAACTAGTTTATCATATGTACGCGTACAATTTGTATACTATAATTTATATCACTAAATGAAGTAAAGTTTTGTTCATTATTTAATCTCGTATCTGTTTAATTTCTTTGCAGGTTTTTCTATCTTTATCACTTCTCGTTTTATGCTTACCATTATCGCTTTAGTGGACAAAACCGAAGTCTGGCTCTCGTCTCATCATGGCTTTTCATTCAGGTAACTATCGGTTCACATCATACCCTTTGAATTTGAATTGAATTCTCTCTCAATATGCCAATGTACTGACAAGTGCTCTTGTGTACCTATATGATCATCGCCATAATTGCATTCATTGCATTCTAGTCACAGATCCATATGTATGTGTGTATGTACCACAGATATAAGATAATAGTAAAGATAATAATTTAATCGTCAGTGCAGGAAACGCAAACAGACTTGGTATGGTACGAGTATTATCTCCCCACACAGAGATAAATTTAACTTTGTATCCTTTTCCGTTCGAAAAAGTAACTTTATTGCTGCAGTTTATATCAGAGGCCAACTCACTCTTGTGTATGTATCATATAAATGTGTGTGTGTTTGGGCACCTGTATTTCAATCATAGAATGGGGGTCGTGTTTCAAGGATTCAGTTTATTTCATTGTCTGGTAGTCGACCCCCTTTGGAGTCTTCTTGCGATATGGCGACACGTGAATTAATTAAGTGATGTTTTATCACGTGAACAGAAATGCACCCGAGAGTACATCCACGTGATGGAAATTTCAATTAATTTTCGTTTATAATATTTTCGGTTATATGATTTCCATTGCATACCATGCGAAGTAGTTTGCAAGAGTTTTTTGTTTTTTTATCTAAAAAAAAAAAAAAAAACTATTTCCTGGTGTTTCGTAACTTTTCAAACATTTGCTGAGTAAGATTTGCTTTTAACTGATGGGAAGCTTTGTCCACATGAACAATGGAGAAACTCTTTGTTACCACAAAATGTTTTGAATCGAAAATCTATTCATTATGTCGCAGTCAGAGTTTGTGGATTTTGTGCAAACAATTTGATTTGGTAGCAATATGGGCAAATTGTTCACAATTCGCCTAATATACGAACTATGTTCCGTAGAACTCCAATATTTTACGAAGCACTTCGGGCTTTTGCATTGCAATTTAAACTGGATTTGGCGGTTTTCTGTTTGCCTTCCATCCAGTTTTTACACTGAAAAAGCCAGTTTTCCACTGACAAAGCCGCGGTAACAAAAAGTAGGAGAGTCTGTTGTCTGTTCGTCCGTTCGTGTTCTTTAAATGTACAGTCATGGCCATAAATGAAAAGCACCCTCTATAAAATACGTTTTATAAAAAACTACAGCAGGTAGGTGATTATTTTTGACTTCCCAGAATCCATTACCCATTAATGACTAAATTATGGGGAGTTCCCGCGATTTTTAACTCTGGATTTTTTGTGTGCGGTAAAATTGGTGTAATTGATATTATTTCGAAAATAGTATCTTATTATTCATTCATAGTTTTTTGTGTTTAAATAATAAAAGTAATCAACCTAAAGATGGTTACGCCAAAAAGATACGAGATAAGATCAAGTGAATCTGGCCTAAATTGTCCTTTTGACCTCTCAATGCATGTCCCAGAAAAAAATTTCAAAAACTCTTAATCATTCGCGTGCAGCCGTTCAATATATATATTGTAACATAATGTAGCATAATGCAACAAATTCCGAAGTGTCTTTTCATTCTGGCATAATTTTGTTGCGAAGTGTCTTTTCATTCGAGGTTCGTGTCTGCAATTAGTCTCCACAGTTCGGATAATATCACGGATAAGAGAGAACAAGAGATTATTGGCTGCAGCTGTCATCCTGGAATTATTACATCAGAATTTTCTTGTTCCAGTGGTCGAAGAATTTGCTAGAAGTTTCTGGCTATTAGAAATGCGGCTATTTAAGGACAGATGGCGATCGAGACTAAGCAGTTGGTTTTGAACCGCACGAGGAGATTGGAAAAGTGATAACAGCCGAAGTTGTAATTTTGTGATAAATTGAAAGTTGAGAGTTAACAAGAAGAGTAATTGGTTTGGATTTGTGAATTAAGTAATTGAAAGGAGATAAAGTGATTTGAGGAGAAAGAGACCTTGTAAGGAAGGAGTTTGCGAAGAATAGTATAGCGTGAACTTGAATTGTTCTATAGACTAGAAAATAAAGAAATAATTTCACAGAATTTTACAATATTTTTTTCTTTTATAATCTGCGTGCGCCGAAGGGGATATAAATACCCTTAAACTGTTTCAGAGCACGGGCGTTAGGAAGAGGAGGAGACTGTGCACGTTGGCTTTGAATGTTTAAAAGTTGTAGTGATGGGGAAATACAGAGCCTGGTAGATTATTCCACATTCGTGTCGTTCGGCTTATAAACAAATCCCTATATTTGACAGTACGGCCGAAATTGGGCCATAAGGGAGAACTGATGTTCATTCGGAGCATGACGCGTATTGCGGGTGAAATTGAAGGGGAGGAATGCAACCGGCTATTTCGCTGGAGCATTTTTTATAATAAAAAAAAACGATAAAACAGGGAGAGACATAAGACATTTCTCCGATGTTCAAGTGAATGTATGGAATTCACAAAGTCTCTGTGGCCTATAAGTTTTTTTAACGCGCGATTCTGTACCCTGTCTAGAATCTGCAGAACGGTCTTGGGTGCAAGAGACCATATATATTCCTGTTTAGGGCGGATGAATGCCATATAAATTGAAGCCAGATCAGACGGGGTAAAATATTTCTTGCACCGTGAATGGCAAGTCTTTCGGTTTCAATGATAAAAGTACCATCCATGGATAATGATTGAGGGTTTTGGTTTCGTTTAAGAGACAGAAGACAGCAATGTGTTTTGGAAGCATTAAATTCCACGCGGTTGGTTGAACCCCATTTAATTATGCTGTCCAGGTCGGAATTTAATGTGTTTTACATACGTTGCCGTTCCCCTTCTACGGCCGAAGAGCAAGGACGTGAGTTAGAGAATGAATACGAAAATCTGAGGGTACTGTCATCAGCGAAGGGATGGATTGGCTTAGAAGTTGCAGACAAGAGGTCATTTATAAAAATAAGAAAGAGAGTCGGAGACAAAACAGAGCCTTGGGGAACACCAGCATTTATTTGGTAAATTGCAGACTTGAAACCGTCCAAGACAACGCCCGAAAGGTAATTTCTAATCCATTGAAGGAGAGACTCATCGACGCCATATGCACGCATTTTCGGCAAAAGAGCCTGATGCCAAAGTCTGTGAAATGCCTTTGAAATATCAAGCACAACCATCTCAGTTTCGCCGAAGTGATGGAGAGATTGGTTCCACTTCTCGGTGAGATTTGCCATCAAATCACCAGTGGACCTGTTGCTATGAAAACGATACTGCCGGCCATTGAGGAGTTTTTGTGAATCGAGATATTTCATAAGCTGACGATTTATCAGCGTTTCCATGACCTTGGAAAGAAGGGACGTAAGTGCAATGGGTCGGTAGTTGGACAGGGAGGAAGATTCGCCTTTTTTAGTGACGGGCTGGACAAATACTGTTTTCCATCTACTCGGAAACAGCCCTGAAGAGTAGAATAGACAGAAAAGCTTACGCAGAGGTTTTGCCAGCGTAGAAGAACACCTCTTCAAAACTATGGGGGGGGGGGTACCATCTGGACCAGCGGATTTGTATATGTTAAGACCTTTGAGTACTCCTGCAACTGTACGAATGCGAAAGGGGACCTGTCCTATGGAAAATTTGACGCTTTAAATACAGATGAAGACAAAGCATTATCTGGCAGCGTGGAGTGGGCTGCAAAGCAAAGCGGCTTTGTCTAAGGAGCTGGCAGCTGGAATGTCATGTCGTGGGGATGGCAGATGAGATAGAATTTTTAATATTTTTGACGAATGACCAAAATTTTTTACTACCTTTGGGACATTGTAGGATTTTTTTGCCTCAATTTTATGCATTAAGGCTATACAAGTAGACTGGAGAGTATATTTTTAAACTGCGCCCAGGCAGAAAAAGAAAGTCTTCAGCTCGTGACGATCGGATTCTTGCCCGGGAGTCTTTAAAAAAATCGTCAAAAGACCTCTTCTGGTTAGAAGAACGCTAACAGAAGCCGGTCTTTGAGGTTGCAAGGCCAGAAAAGGACCCTGGCTTTCTGAGTAGAACAAGACACGACGTCTTGACTGGGCCAAATTGCACAAGGATTGTAGTCATGAAGATTGGAGCAATGTCGTGTGGTCAGACGAGGCAAATTTTAAGGTACTCTTAAATCAATTGCATACTTCTAAAAACAAAATCAAAACCGCATAAAAAAGTGTTTTCCAACTGAACAGTAAATTAGAATGGGTCTACATTTTTTCGAGACTCCTGGCGCAGTCTACGTTTGCAGGCGGAAGGGAGAAGAGTACCAGAAAGGGAGAAGAGTACCCACAGTCTAGATTGGTGATAGTAGTTGCATGGTGTGGGGCTGCATGGCAGCAGGAGGCATAGGAGAGCTATTCACGTGCAAGGGAATAATGAATAGCGGAAGCTATATTGATGTTTCAGGGACCTCCTTAAAGGCATCCTATCCTAAAATATTTGGGAACACAGGTCTCACCGAAGGATAATTTGTCAGCAAAAATAATAATCCTACAGCCTTAGGAGGCCTGAAGAGCTTTATACGACGAGAATGGGAAAAAAATCAGCTCGGAAGAATGTTTTAATTTAGTTGCTAGCATGCCTCCAACTAAATATTAAATTATAAAAAAAAAAAAAATTTTCGGCCACATACTAATTGTTTTTTTTATTTATACGCGTTGAATTTTTCAGATACAATGGCATTTTATACATTTGCGTAGGGTGCTTTATGACCAAGGCTTAGGGTGCTTTATGACCAGGGCTGTATATGTGTAAGCCTTTCGTCAATCATGATACCCATCTCCCATGTCGTGAGTGTGATGGTTTCTTTTCGATTCCTGCTACTAACTAATACGGCCTCTATTTTATGCTCAGGTAATCTTAGGCCAACTGATTCAAGCCACCGATGCATAATCAAAATGGTCTCATTGCTAATTTGTGCGACTTCTTCACTAGTCGTGGAGTTCTTATGGCAATCCATAATCGTTTCGACTCAACACTCTTTAAAACCTAGCACACCGCTAACTTCGAGTTCATCTGTGTTAAAGTAAACGTCTCAAGGCGTAACCTCTATGTCCCTCGGCGGTACAAGGCAACCAGCTTGCTGTAGATGCGGTCGATTCTCTCTTTAATCCCCTGCGACACTGTCATAATTTTTGGAGATTTTAATTTTCCTGATCTCCAATGAGATAGGTCTGACTTCTGTTAAGGAAATTCTTTTTACTGATTGTCTTTCCGATTCCGTCCTTTACCAATTAAGTGGCATTACTAACAACTTAGGCAGACAACTCCATCTTATCTTCTCATCCAAATTAAACCGCTTCCACCCACCTATATTTCTAACATTTTCATATGACAACAACAACAAATTTCTACATTCCGAGAACTCGTACAGCTTTAACTTTCGTAAAGCTGACTTTGTGTCGTCAATATCGACAATGCTCTCGCTTTGTTCTACGCCGAAATGTTCAACTGTCTCATACACTCCGTCCCAATTGATGCTCAGAAACAGTCATCGTCGTCATTACGCTCGCTACGCAACAAAAGAAACAAACTGTGGCACGCATCTATCTCAGACTTATCAAATAACCAAAGTGCATATACCCACTTTTCCGAACTCTGACAATATCTATACCATGAATATCTTAATCGAATGCAATGTCTTCTATGTTTTTATCACTTCTAATACCAAGAAAAAAACGGATATCTACCCCTCTACTATGACAACCCTTAAAGTAATCGCAAACCACTGGTTCCGCTGAAAGAAAAGGCTCCCCAAACCAAAATCGATCCACCTCCATGATTTACTGTGGGCAAAATACATTGTGGCAATGTATCCTAAGAACCCTTCTTCAGTCCTCAATGTTGAGCTCCAGCCCACAATCTAGTCGTTTCTTCCTATTTTGCGTCCGAAGTAAAGGATTTTTTTTTTGGCAACACGTCCAAACAAAGTCGACGCCTTTTGATTGTTGTAACGGAGACTGGGATTTCTCTATTCCTATTGATCTGTTCGACGCTTGCTTGTTGTCTTCCTGCTTAGTAGTTTTTCTTGGACGTTTTTAGTATTCACCTACCTGCAATATTCACCCATCTACGTATTTTATAAGGAGGTGCTTTTCATTTATGGCCAAGGCTGTACAGTCACTCCAAGCCAATCTCGGACATCTGAGCAGTGGTAGTTCCAATGCTGAAAAATGAGCTTTGAAATGAAAAAAATAAATATTTTTTGTAATAATTTTGATAGTATTTTCAAAAACAGGGGGCAAAAATTAATACTCGAAAACTCAACAATTTTAATGCACAAGCCTAATTCGAATAGCGATGGGACATTGCCTTAAGATCGTCAAAATATTGTATGCACATGTAAATTCATGTTAAATATAGTGAGGGGAATACCCGAATTGTAAAATGGGAATACAAAGAGAATAGACAATCACTGAACTGCGGGAGATGGAAAATCTGTGTGGGAGCTGACGGTTCTCCAACGCTTCTTCTATCTTAAATGATTTCTGGAAAAGGTCAAACGAGCGTTTCAATGACGTTGTAGTAGAGCGGGTTTTCTTTTCAAACGCTTTCTTTGAAGATGTTCCGCTTCAGATAACACACGATGGCATGTCCTTAGTTTTCTGTCCACATTCGAAATCCCTGCTGATAACACGGTTTCCCTTGTTGTTGCTTTAGAATTTGAAGCTTCTCTTAGTAGGGACCGCCAATCTGCTTGTGTCAAACTATATTTTCGTCCAGGTACGTACACTGCTGAGAATAATTTTTCGTACAAGCCTACTTTAAGTAAGACTTTCTCATTTTATAAATATATATACTTATATTCTATCTTGAGTTCTAAGTACGTAATTTAATGGAAGATACATTGTCCAGAAATATTACGCAAAAAAATCTACCCCTCAAAATGGGATGAGAAAAATGTTTCGTACATTAAAGGACTTGGCAACCCCATAGTATACCGTTAGTTCCATTTACGAAATATTTGCTTGTTTTTGCAAAAATTTATAAATTCTTACGTAGTATTTGTGTATTGTGTGTAGTTCTGCTTGAGGAAAACGACTATAAAGTTGTGTTTTGACAGAAGTAAAGGTAAAAACAAAAGAAAATGGTGAAAACTCACGGAGTGATTTATCACAGAGAATCGGGAAAAACATTACGTGAAATCGGCAACTTATTAAATTTAACCCATTCAACAGTTCAAGGTATTTGTGATCGGTATTACAAAGAAGGGAGAGTGGAACACAAGAGTGGTGGAGGAAGAAAAAAAGAAAATTAAGCCGTCAGATGAAAAGTTTTTAAAGAGGGAAATAAAATCTAACCCCAAAATTACAGCTGTTGAGTTGAATAAAAAGTTTAAAGATTTTAGTGGAACAACTGTTTCGGACTCGGCTATACGCAAAAAACTAAATTACCTAGGGTTTAAGTGTTGTGTTGCATGGCGAAAGCCACTTTAAGGAAAGAAAATATTAAACAAAGGCTTGACCTTGCGAAAAAGTATAAGAACGAGACAGTAGAATTTTGGAAAAAAGTAATTTTCTTAGATGAGAGTAAATTCGAGCTCTTTAGAAGTGATAGAAAACAAGAAAAGATGTAAGAGAAAAAAAAACGAAGCTTTGCAACCAAAAAATGTAACAGCCACAGTTAAACACGGGGGTGGGAATGTTATGGTTTGGGGGGCAATGGGTTATTATGGAGTGGGAAATCTCGTATTTGTTGATGGACCACTAGCAATATTTAACCATCCTCAAGCAAAATTTGGTCGCTTCTGCTGAAAAAAACAACTGCGCTGAGGATTTTTATCTATACCAAGATAATGATCCTAAGTACACAGCACACGACGTTAGGCTTTGGTTGCTTTATAACTGTCCCCACGTTCTTCAGACTCCAGCTCAAAGCCCAGATCTCAATCCAATTGAGCATCTGTGGGAACATTTGGACAGGAAAATACGTGAAAATCATAAAGTTCGGACGAAAGTGCAGCTAAAAGAAGCAAACAAAGAAGAGTTGAATAAGATGGACCCCAGCATTACAGAAAATCTAGTACGATCGATGCCACGTAGGTTAAAAGCTGTGATCGAAAACAAGGGCCTTCATACGAAATACTAACAGATTAATATTTCAACTTTAATACAACTCTTGAATTTTGTACGAACAATTTTTCTCACTGACTTTTAAGATGAAATCAATTTATTTTAAGCACATTTTTGAACTTTTTTATTTTCTATTGTTATTGCATTGGAATATTCTCCTTAAAGTTTATTTAATAAGATATTGTCTTTGAAATACGAATTACATTCCGTTTTTATTAAAAAACTTCTGTTGTTTTAATTAAAAGAGATTTGTACGAACGAAAAATTATTCTCATGAGTGTATATTTTTTCGTAGTTTTCTGGATATTTTAAATAGTTTGAAACAACTGTACGACTGGGGCTTAACATTTTTGCAATTTTCTTGACAGAATATCCCTCTTCGCGCATTTTTTTTTTTTAATGTTTTGGATCTCCGTTTGGTTTAACATCTTTCCAGAGCCCATTTTTAACTTTTTTACTTCTAAGACGTGTTTAAATACTTTGTTTTAAATCAAATCACTAAAACAAACTAACAACTCATACTCATCTCGAAAACCGCTCTTACGATTTTGATCATATTGAGTTATGGTGGATACGGTGTACCAGATTTTTACCAGAAAAACGTTTAACCGTACTTTGTCTATTAGCCGATTTCTGAAAATTGGATATTTCTCGGCTATGATTGTACGTACACTTCTGGCCAAAAGTTTGGAATCAATCAAATTTTCACGTTTTTTTTTTATATATTTTGTTCTTAATAGAATGAAAAAACAGTGAATCTTATTTTCTTTAAATATATTATATTTCTTATTAATTAAGAACGTAAGTTATGTGACCACGGTAGTGTGTTTGCTTGTGACTCAAAATTATGCAGGTTCGAACCAGAAAGGAGAACAACAATCAACAGTCACCGACCATAAACCACTACACCAAAAAGGGGTTTCTGTCTGGTCTGAGTATTCTTGAATTTTAAAATTGCCTATTGTGAAAAAAATAACTTAAGTTTCAAAATTCAGTTTAGTAAAACAGGAAATGAAATGTTATTCCATGCATCGTTTTGAAGTCTCCACACTGATCATTGGACGTTGAGCATTTTTGACAAACGTTTTGATCTAGCTCTTCGCGTTAGAGCTTTATTGCGTTGAAATCTCCAGACTACGCAGGTCAAACAATATTTCATAGCCTCCTTCGCTGTGCACAATTTTTATTTTTGTTTTGGATCATTGTCTTCCTACAGAATATAGAGTTATTTCTTTGTACTCTTTGGATGATATCAACAACTCCATGAGAGCAGAAACATCCCCGCACCATGATAGAACTACCCTTTACAGTTGTCACTACACAGTCTTGTAGCTTTTTTTTTTTTTTTGCCTGATTGCCTAACATACCTCTGCCTTTTCGTGCCAAAAACTTCTTATTTGGACTCGTTAGTCCATAAAACCTTGTCCCAGGCTACAATCGTTCAGTTCTTATGCTCTTTCGCCCGCAGCAATCTTTTAGTTCGACTTTGGGATCGGATCAGGATCGGATACTTGCAGCTATCCTGCCTTTTCTCTTTAGAGATAAACAAATGTCTCTCTACTCCTATTCAGTTCCGCGGGTATTTGAGGAGCTGTAAGACGTCGATTTCTCTTCGATATCCTTAAGAGCTTCCACTATTTCAAAATGTAGCCTGAATGAATTTATATCAATTTTATGGGAAATAATTCGGCCTAGAAAAAACAAATATTTTTTTTAAATACTTTACTAGACAATGAAATTTCTTTATAATTAGCACACGTTTGAAAATATAGAATTTTTTATAAAATTATAAAGGTGATTCCAAACTTATGGCCGGCAGTGTACACCCCGCGCAACAAAAAAGTCGCACATGGTAATTTTTAACAAAATGGAAGAAATCTAATAAATGATGACTAATCACTGCGTAGTCACTTTGTATTTTTGGTGTTTAACATTTCAGTTAACACATTCCCCAATTTGAAAATACATTTCGTAGCCTGATTGAAAAAAAAGTAATGATCGTGAAGATCAGACTACAAAATATCAGATATTACCCAAGTACTATCAATATACATAACTTAAAAAAAGAGCAACAATTTGAAAAGCAAATTTCTTTTTTAATATTTTTATTAACTAAGAAACCTTTTTACATAATTTAAGACTTTCATAATACTAAAAAATGATTCTAGTATTTCGTAGCACCACCCTTCGCCCTAACAACGTCATGAACCCTGTTTGGCATGGAGGCATAGAGATTACCGAGGTAATTGTTATTAATTTCATTGAACCACACTTCTTCAATGATGCTCTTTAGATGCTGCATGGTTTTTGGTTTTTTATCTTGGATCTTCTTTCCCATAAGAGCCCAGACATTTTCGATGGGGTTGAGATCTGGACTGTTTCCCGGCCAAATTAGGGATTCTATTCCTAATTCTTCTTTCAAAGTTTTAATCTGTGGAGGAAATTTAAAAACTAAAATCATAAGATTTTCAAAACACCCATAAATAGGAAAAAAAAACCTCGAATAACTCACAGATTTTGCTCGGTGGCAAGGTGCTGAATCATCTTGAAAAATTGGTTTTGATGTTTCTGCTGTTATCATTTCCATACTCGGTACAACACCATCTAAGATAATTTGTTTGTACTGCATGGCGTTAACAGTGTCCTCGAGCATAATTAGAGATCAAACTCCGATTGCGATGATGTATCCCCACACCATAACATAAGGAGAATGTTTTACGGTGTGAGCTATGCATTCGTCGCTGTAGCGTTCCCCTTTTCTACGACGAACTATCTGCTTCCCATCCAGTCCGATTAGGTTAAACTTGGTCTCATCAGATAACACCACATTTGACCAATCTTGAACACTCCAGTTTTGCCTTTCCTTAGTCCAGCTAAGGCGCGTTTTCTTCATTTTGCTGGTCAGAAGTGGCTTTTTCGCTGGTCTCCTTGCTAGCAAACCCATCTCGTTGAGACGATTCTGGATAGTTCTGACGCTAACTTCAGCCCCAGTAGCTTCTCGCAGGTCAGCATTTTTAAACCTGTTTCTCAAGCTTAGCCTCTTCAGTTCCCGGTCCTCCCGAACAGTGGTACATCTCTTCAATCCTGTGCCAATTTTTCTGTCCAGATTGTGATCCCGACGATATTTGTTACAGAATCTTCTTACATAACTCTCATTGCATCCAATTTGTCGAGCAATTTCACGAAATGACTGATTCTTTTTGGATATGGCGACGATAACTGTCTTATTTTCTTTACTCAATTGTACACTTTTAGACATCGCGATATACTCTTTTCACTTTTATTTAAGTAATACAACTGCACGCACTGTTAAATACTGCCAGAATGAATTCCGACACATTCCAAAATGTGCATTACCTAACCCGGAAGCAATAAAATATAATTCGGCGAATCCCTTAAAGGTAATTAGCGCAAAAAAATGGAAAACCCGTATGCGGCTTTTTTTGTTGCGCGGGGTATATATATATTAGGTTGTAGCACATGAAATGTCCGATTTATAGTAAGAATTTAAAAGCCAGTATTATTTTTTTATAAATTTTTATTTGATCAAATTAGGATCCGTTGGCATCTATAACTCCCTTCTTCTTCAAGGTCAAATATTATTTTTTTTTTTTTTTTTTTGTAGATGTCCTAACTTTTTGACTCCTTCTAAGACCTCTGTTCGGTTTCGGAATACTTTCTGCCAGCTCTCCAAATTTCAGTGGGGTCTCTTGCAGGCAATACTCTTCAACACTGACCACAAACAATAATTCAAAGGATTCAAATCTGGGTTTCCTGAAGGCCAATACTCGGATGCAATAATAGCAGGAATATTGATTCTAAAACACTGCTGAATTGTTTTGCCATTATGTGTTGGAGCAAAGTCTTGTTGGAAAAAAACATTTTGCTCCATTTAAAAGGGTATTCGTAAAGCCATTAACGATGCCGTCTAGCACATTTTCTGGTATACCTTTGCTCCAGTTTTGACTCCCTTTTCATAAAAATAGAGAGCAGTAACTCCTTGATGGGATACCCCCACCAAACTATTTGACGAGCAGGATGATGGCCGCGCTGTATTTTTTGCTTCTTTAGATATCCTTGCATACATTTTAATCTTCCTCTACAGTGAAAATCTTTTCGTCCGTGAAAAGGGTATATTTTTGTGGCCGTTGTCCACGTGTTAGTGCAAGAGTCGCTTTCATCTTTCAAGCTTAATATGCTTTAAATTAGGCGTTAATAGGTGTCCAGTTGACCGTCGAAAGCCTTTCATGTTGAGAACATCCCCAAATGAGCCTTGACCTTGGATATATCCAGCACACGCGACATAATTTTCTGTTTTCGAAGCAGATGTCTTTGAATTGGCTCGAGTACAGCTTTTACAACCGCTTCTTGTCTTCTAATTGAGACAATTCAACAAATCGATTTATAGGCACGGTACACAAACATTTTTGATATCCTGAGCGGTTTTAGTAATTCAAAAATTTGGTTATCATTTTCTCCGCAATTATGCAAATCTATGACAGCAATACAATTTTCTGTCTCCATGATAACCAATCTGTATCTACAAATATGGCTCTTGGATGTAACTACCAATGTTTACTTGTTCTGTAGCAGAAGAATGTTCGACAGAGCGATGTTCGCGTGGTTGCTAGGTTGAGATAAAGGTTGCATAGTCAAACTCTCAAATGCCGCATTTTTAGGGATAATTCCATTGCAGTCTTCGGAACATTTGCCGTGGTATTATCTATAGGTGGCCACGGTGTAGTAGGTAGTGTGTTCGCTTGTGACCCGAAATGGGCAGGTTCGAGCCCGGTCGGGGAACAGCAACCGCAGCCACCCGAGCATAAAAGAGAACGACTAAAATCTAAGTATCTCCAACCACTACACCAAAAGGAATTCTGTCTGGTAGTACAATGGACAGAAAATTGAGTCTGAGTGCTCCGGTTAAAAAAAAAAAAAAAAAAAAAACTGCTGGAGAGCCCACTACAATGTAAGTAGTACATTAGAGGCGACGTTTCTGATGGCTTGTTGGCAATGATTGATTTTGATTTTTGGGACTGATTGACGGAATTGGACTTCTTGAGAGGTTAAGGGACACTCCATCGAAAAAGGCTCTAGTAGTCTCTTGTGATTGTAACCATTTCATATAAATCTTTCCCACAGCAGTATTTATTCGCTCTTTTTTTTATGTGCTTGGTTCCATTCGCGATATTATGTCAATTTGAAGAATTGCGTATTGGGGGAAGTTCAGAAAAATTGCAATTGCCTATAAGAGAATTCGCCTACGATGTACATACCTATGTATGGCAGGAATTTTGTAAGCACATACGTTTCCGCCAAAGTCTGTAGTACCATCTCAACTGTATTTTATATAAGAAGATTGTGCAAGATTGTCCAAATACCGATTCAAAATCCCCCTCAATTTTTATCAACAATTTAGCACACTGTTTAGAATATTTCAAGGCGTACTACAGGCTTTAACGACACCATTTTAATGATGGAAAGAAATATTTGCTGAAGAATTTCATAGAGAGGAAAACTTCGATTCGGTTTTAGCCACCAGTGCTCAACCAACTGAGCTATCCGTGTACATCTTCCTCCGTGGCCAATCAAATAAAATCACTATTTTGCTATTGTGTTCAGGTGATTAAGAACAATAATTCGCAGACAGCTAAATGGATTGAAGATGCGAAGAACAAGCATTGCTTTTGACCTCCCCAACGTTAACACCTCCGTGGCCGAGATAGCTAGTGGACTGTGCCAACGATCCGAATACATTTTTTAATCGGTTGATCTGCGATCGAGTCAATACTCGATCTTCGCATACGTTGCATTAATTCGTCATATTTCACTTTCATCATGGTTCGACTTTGAGCCGTCACATGGGCGCCATTCAACAAGTGGTGAGTGGAAATATGTTTGTCCTTTCCTCCTGACAGAGACGTCATCCTCTTCGGCCTCTCCACCAGCTCTACAGAGTAAGGTGAGGTGGCGTGTTTTGGTTTTCCGACTTCGGCATCGATATTCTTTTCAAATAGTCGAACTAATTGATATTCAGTTGGCTGAGTTGTCTTCTTTTTTTTTTTCATTCTCTTCCTCCTGGGGTGGAAGTGTGCTTGATTCATAAATAATCTTGCTGACCACAGGTCGGTAATGCGGCATCAATCATTTGAGGTATTTATGTTGCCAAGCTTAAAGAACCTTGAAGAACCTGATAGTGCTTTGAGATTAATTCTGAGATTAATTCTGAAATCACAAACTACAAATCATCAAAACCAGTCCACAGCGAACGTATAGATAGTTATTCAGTTTTTGTCAGTTGTCTTTTATTGTATTTTTTTTTTTAGATATACAGGGTGTCCGGTGGCAGATTTATGTTTTTAAATGTGAATAAAATAAAAACTTTATTATCATACTTAGTTTAACATAAACAGAAAGAATGCGGATTCTTTTTATTGAAAATGATATCGTCCAAATGCCGCCCAGTTACGAGGGCAAGGTGAAAAGTTCTCGGCCTGACGCAGAGATGGCGTTCCATTTAGCAAAAATTTATGTTTCTTGCCTGGGTACACTTCTCATTAGTACGTATGACAAGTTTCAACTTGTTCTCTCAAGTAGTTTCTTTACACGAATTTTTGCAGTAGACGTCTTGCGTGTTTTTCGTTAAAATGGATAAAATTGAATAAAATGGATAAAAGTGATAAAATTCTTCATTTTGGATCGGTTAATCCCTAAGGATATTCATCCTTACGGCGACTCTGCTCCTTTCATGTCAACCGTTAAAAAGTGTGCAGCTGAATTTAAACGTGGTCGCACGTCCCTCGAAGATGACCCACGTGAAGGACGGCCAAAAACCGCAACCACACCCGAAACCATCGAAAAAGTGCATGATATCATGTTGGACGATAGGCGAATGAAGGATGTGAGATAGCTGAGGCTGTGTGTATATCGGAAGAGAGAGAGGGTGCGAAACATCTTGCACAAAAACTTAGGGATGCGAAAGCTCTACGCAATATGGGTGCTGCATTTGCTGAATGCCGATCAAAAGCAAATGCGCAAACGATTTTCGCAGCAATCTTTGGACCGATTCAATAGGGATCCGACCGATTTTGTGCGGCGATTTGTCACCATGGATGAGACATGGGTCCACCACTACACGCTAGAAACGAAACAGCAGCAAAAGCAGTGCGTGGAAGCCGGTGGTTCAGCGCCAAAGAAAGCGAAGTCGATCGCATCTGCCGGAAAGGTCATGGCCAGTGTGTTTTGGGATGCGAAAGGGATCCTTGATAAAGGCAGAACAATTACAGGCGAATATTACTCCCACCTTCTTGACCAGCTCGATGCCAAAATTCGCGAGAATAGGCCTGGCTTAAAGAAGAAAAAAAATCATCTTTCACCAGGACAATGTACCTGTACACAAGTGTGCGTTGGCGATGGGAAAACTGCGGGATTTGGGGTACGATGTGCTCGGATTTGGGGTTTCTGGGAAGCGCTTCGCATCCAATGCAGAAGTTGAGAGGGCCGTAGATGAATATTTTCACAGCCTTGCAGACTCTCACTTCCGAGAAGAAGTCAATGGAGATTATGTAGAAAAATAAAATCATTTTTTAACTGAAAATCGCAGTCTTTCATTACCGTCGTAGTCGTACACACTGTCGAAAGCGGACCACCGTGTTTCGAGTCATGCTTGGCTGAATGTCGTGAATTTCACTGCTGATATTTTTCTTCAGCTCCGTGATAGGCCGCAGGTTATTGGCGTAAATTTGACTTTTGATGTACCCCTATAGAAAAAAATCCATGGGGGGGGGGGGGGGGGGTTAAGTCCGCAAGCTGCTGATCAGTTTTTCTGGGAAATGTTCACGCAGCAAATTCATAGAGGTTCTAGCAGTATGCGAAGTCGCTCCATTTTGTTGAAACCACGTGTGTGTTGAGAAGTAAAAAATAATCTGTGATCATGCGGCCATAATTTTAGCTGTTACATTTTATTATGTGAGGGGTACTTAGAGCTGAAGAAGTTTCGCGTAACCTTTGCACCTAAGAACGAATCAAATTTAGGAAATATTTGAATGTATCTCCTCCAGTGTATCTGCTTGTGTTATTGTTGTCATTGAATAGAATCATAACCAAGTATAATTCCAGTGTAACAGACCTTTCGCTAGTGACCAACTAAATGCGATTTATTTAAAATATAGTCGGACCCAGTTAAGTGATACCTTACCTAGTGAAATACCTCTTTTACTTGGTCCAATTGTAATGCACATCGACGTCATTACTGTGTAACTGGAACACCTCTCTAAGTGGAACCAAAATTAGTATCCCTTAAGATTCCACTTCACCAAGTTCGACTGCATTATTTTCAATACACACTTGTACTCTGTACGACAAATAATTTTCTACAAAATTTTTGATTATTTTCCGTTTCAGCACTCTATGTTCTATTTCTTCCATCACTACGAGCTACCAGTCATTATCCAGCAAGCTCAGTTCCTAATCATTGCCCGAAATCAAACCGGACAGAATGTGCCCCCAGGTGCCGGTTTGGGAACTCGCGTTGGTCTAATCCGCAATACAGCTCCGAATAATCAAATTATCCGAAATCAAATTGCAAACAATATGTTTGGCGGGCTCTTGCGACAATTATTTGAGACACGAGCAAATGCCATAAATACGCTGCGACGAATCATTTTCGGCACGGGATGGATGGCACCTGTTCGCGTCCGAGTTGAGATTGGAAATTTGCAACGAATAAATTTGGATTCAATCCAAATAAATCCGGCAAACTTTCCTCTATCAAACGCTGCAGCAAGCACCCCTCTGGCAGCTCATAATCGACGAACAGAAACCGCAGAGACGCCTGCACCCTCTAGTATGTATAAGTTCTCACATTTAAGATAACCATAGATAACATACTTCTTTCTAGATTCGCATACAACCGAGGATAGGAACTCAATCATACCGCCGCAAGCACCTCAGGCCCAAAGTGGCATCCCAGCATCAGAAAACAACGGAAATCAATTCAGGTCTGGAAATACTACAGAAACCGCTACCAACAATAAGGACAATCCCATTGCACCAACTGTATCCCCCACATCATCGAGTATAGACACTAAAAGCACACCTCCACCCGAGGATGCAGAGAATGAAAAAAGTTTTGAGACAACTCAGCCAACTGGATATCAATTAGTTCGACCATCTGAAAGGAATACCGATGCCGAAGTTGGAAAACCAAAACACGCCACCTCACCTTACTCTGTAGAGCGGGTGGAGAGACCGGAGAGGCCGACATCTCTGTCAGAAGGAAATGACAAACAAATTTCCACTCACCCATTGTTGAATGGCGCCCATGTGACAGCCAATTCGGATGGCAACGGCTCAAAGTCGAACCATGATGGGAGTGAAATCGCTGCGACAGTAGAGAGTGCCCCACTCAAAAGTCAGGAATTCAAAGTTTCAAATACAATGAATGCTGAAAGACTCCATTCGGTCTGCGGTGAATATGACGCTGTTGCGCCCAATGGGGGAGGAAAGCAGCAACAACAGCACTCTACGAATGCCAGCTCCTACAACGAGAGCAGTTTAGATGGTGATAGGGAAGCAACTTTAACAATAGGAGCAAATTATTCACATGAACACCAGCATCTGCAATCCGATGAAGGGAGCATCCGCAGCGAAAGGGCTGTGCAAAGTAATTCGTGGAAGGGAGCCGCTCCAGCAGCAACGGAAACCAGTGAAAGACACAGTAAAGTCGGGGAAGTGAGCAATTTTCCTTCAGATGATTTCAAAGCGATTACGGATAAGGGTCCAAGTTCAACTGATTGCACGACAGCACAGACAAATCAGTCAGACAGACAGAGGGAAAAGTAGAAACAATAATGAACGGTGATCCAGCTAGACTGGCCCTATTTTCCATACTTTCTCATTTTTGTAATTATTTTGCCTTGCCAAAGCATGATATGCGAAAAGGATTTCTTAAATGTTCCTTCGACATTTTCACCCAAAACGGCAGACATCAAATTATTATAATTATATGTATATTTTTTTTTTTTTTTTTAACTTTCATTATATTAGTGTTCTTTTAGGGGTAGAAACTCCCAAACGTGGAGATGGTCTCACTTTCCCACTTTCGCGACTATTAGAATTTTTTTTTTTAAATTTTTTTTACGAGTATGTAAGAGATTACTGATGATCTTTTTCCATCGACTTGTGCTCACTTTGATTTTAGGTTTAAATTATATTAACTACCAACTGTTTGTGGCTTTTGTGAGGCCAACAAAATGATACTGAACTAACATTATTGATAGGGATTTAATGTGTACCTATGTAATATGAGGAAATAATAGCTGTTTTTAAATGATATCCCCTTGTATGTGAATGCAAAATGAAATAAAACGTGTTGTCCGTACTGGACCTCATTAATAGTATAAATTGGTGGCATTTCTTAATTGTTTCACAGGTTAATTTGTATTAATAACCAAACGAAACAAGAGTTTGGATCATTGGAGGATCCGTTCATAGAGGTTTAGCTATGGGAACCTGTCCCATAGCAGTATTGGAAGTGATATTAGGACTCACACCTCTACACTTAGTGCTAGAAGGGATTGCCAAAGAAACTCTACTAAGAATAATTAAAGAGGGCGTCGGGAAAGGAAAATGCATCGCACACAGATAGCGAGAAACACTTTTTCAAATCGGTCCCGCTTTTGGACTGGCCCAAGGGATGATATGGTCAAGAGATACTGCTGCGAGAGAAAATTCAGCAAAAGAGAATGGAGCAGTGAAGTCAGGGTGTACCAACTCAAACAAAATACTATAAAGTAGTACACGGACGGATTCAAAACGTCCACAGGAACTGGAGCAGGTGTATACAGGCGCAGAACTTAGTACTCGGAAGTACGAGGGTGGGTCAATAAGTTCCTGAAAATTAACACAAATTGTGTCGTCACCTTAAATTTATTTTTTTTGTCAAGAATCATCTTTCAAAAGAACGCACCCAAATTTTCAGACAGATCTGTCAAATAGTTTTGTTGTGGCCGCCATTTTATATAGACGTCTACTAGCATTTTCTTTGAAATGGAAAAAAGTGAATTTCGAGTGCTCATTAAACACTATTTTTTGCGAGGCAAACTAAACAAAAGCTTGACAAATATTATGGGGACTCTTCACCATCGATTGGAACCATTCACCACTGGTTTACTCAATTTCGGTGCGGACGTTCAAGCACAAGTGACGTCGAACGTTCTGGTCGCCCAATTGAGGTCACCACATCGGAAATGATCGACAAAATCCATGGTTTGATAATGGACGATCGGCGAGTGAAAGTGCGCGAACTTGAAGAGCCCACAGGCTTATCACATGGCTCAGTGATTTCGATTTTACATAAATATTTGGAAATGAAAAAGCTTTCCGCAAGATGGGTGCCGCGTTTGCTCACAATCGACAACACACGCATTCGTTTGGCAACTTCCACGTGGATGAAACCTGGATTCACCACAACACACCAGAAACCAAGGAACAGTCAAAACAATGGACTTCTCCTGGTGAATCGAAACCGAAGAAGGCCAGGGCGGGTTTGTCAGCAAACAAGGTCATGGCGACAGGTTTTTGGGATGCGCGCGGTGTTATTCACATCGATTACCTTGAAAAGGGTAAAACGATCACCGGCGCATATTACGCAGAGTTGCTGGATCGATTCCAAACCGATTTGAAGCAAAAACGGCCGCATTTAGTGAAGAAGAAAGTTCTTTTTCACCAGAACAACGCACCGGCGCACAAGTCCGCAGTCGCAATGGCAAAATTGCATGAGTTAGGCTACAAACTTCTCCCTTATCCAGCATTTCTTGTTTCCAAACGTGAAGAAATGGCTCGGAGGTAAGAGATTTGGGTCGAATGAAGAAGTCATCGCTGAAACAAATGCTTATTTTGAGGGGCTTGAGAAATCGTATTATTTGCAGGGCATCAAAAAATTGGAAAAACGTTGGATGAAGTGCATAGAGCTAAAAGGAGACTATGTTGAACTATGTTTTTATACCGAAAAGAGTGTTCCTTATTTCATTTTTCAGGGACTTATTGACCCACCCTCGTATCTTCCAAGCAGAGGTCTACGCGATCGAAAGATGCTCCCAATTTTACCTCGATAGGAAATATCATCCCAATACTGTCAGATAGATTTGCCGCCATGAAGACGTTAAGCTCTCATGAAATCAGATCTACACTGGTGTGGACCTTTGCCAAGATAAACCAACTGAGTGAGAATAACAGAGTCACACTCTACTGGGTACCAGGCCGTGTGGGAGTGGAGGGAATTAAAGCAGCTAATGAACTAGCGAGAAAATAGACATAAGGAGGAAGACTGTAAAAGTATCAAACTTTGTGAAGAACTCCCTTAGCTACGACAGGCCAAAGAATTTCTCGGGAATTATAACCGGAAAATAAGTCACGTCTGTGTAATGATTAACAAAAACTGGCTGCCCATTCTTACGGCTTCCTGACGGGTCACTGTAGACTTAAGGAACACCTCAGAAAACTGGGTATAGAGGACACTGCAGATTTTACGGAGATGTTGAGGAAATCCCAGGACACATTTTTAAGGAATGTGGAGTGCTAATCCACAAAAGAAGGAAACAACCTTCTTGCCCTTCGGCAAGAGGAACGGCAACGTATGTCAAACACATTGAATTCCTACCTGGACAGCATAATCAAATGTGGTTCAACCAATAGAGTGGAATTTGATTCTTCCAAAACACATTTATTCTGTATCTCAAGCGAAACCATAATCTTCAACCATTTTTCCCTATTTTATCGCTTTTTTTTTTATAAAAAATGCTCCAGCGGAATAGCCAGTTGCAATACTCCCTTCAAAATTTCACCCGCAATACGCGTCATGCTTTGAATGTACATCAGTTCACCCTTAAGCACAATCTCGGTCGTACTGTGAAATATAGGGATTCGTTTATAAGCCGAACGACAGGAATGTTGAATGATCTACTAAGCTCTGTATTTCTCCATCACTAAAGCCTTCAAACATTTAAAGCCAACGTACACAGGCTTCTCCTCTGTTTCTCTTCCCGCTTTTCTTAAAAGCCCGTGCCCTGAAACAATATAAGAGTATACATATTCTCGTTGGAGGGCGCGAATTATTAAAAAAAAAAAAAAAAAATTGGATTCCTATAAACTATCAAAAAGATCTACCATCGTTGGATCCACTCCAGATACTCCGGTTCATCAAGGAAATTGGACTGGAGAAGGTGCTCTAAGTCGAGTATCTCATTGACCAGTGTTCCAAGTCGGGGGAGCACAATAGGTCTACAAGGCCGCAGTGCGTTTACACCCCTAAAATTAATCTATAATCTACATTGAATTTATGGCAAGCTTTTTGTGACAATACTGCCTTTCACTGAAGGAGAAGATCTCATTTCAGTTACTAAGTAACACCCAACTTGTCACAGTCATCATTTAGCGTGGTATTAGTTGCAAGTATCTATTTAAATTTATAAAGCCTAACACAGTAAACAAAAAACTGCGCAAGTAAGTAAATAATTAAAGTACATAATCGTACTAAATGTATGTATAGGCTGTAGAAAGGTAATATGCTATGCATAAGTCAAAACATTTTGTGCTTCAGGATTTCAATTTAAATAAAATAAAAAGTATAAAAGATTTCAATGAATTTTTTTTACTGTTTTAAATTTTGGACGTAATTTTCGATAACTTGTCGGCACATTTCTGGCTGTATTCCCGCCATAACTTCACGGATGTTGGTTTTTAAATGCTCCGCAGTTTGGGGATTGTCTGGATAGACATGATCTTTAACATACCCCCACAAAAAGAAATCCAAAACAGTCAGATCACACGACCGTGGTGGCGGATTGATAGCGCCAAATCTCGAAATTAAACGCCCGGGGACTTTTCGTGCAATAGAGCAAAAAATGCTTGCGTTTTGTTGCACGCAGCCTTGTCCTGTAGGGATCGCATATCGCTCACATCAATGTCTTCAATGTCAAGCCAAAGAAGTTGGTTATCATTTGACCATAGTGCAAAGAATTCAGAGAGGCGCCTTCGTCGCTTTCAAAAAAAAAAATCAGATCTCGCCATCGATTTACAGCGGACACCAAACTATCATCCGTGTAATGGAATCGCAAATTCTGCAATTTTATTCGTTTCCGTAGTCGCCGAGCGAAAAACGTGCCTGATCGCTGAAGAAGATTTTGTTCAAAAAATCGGCGTCGATTTATCGTACACAGATATTACAGTACTGTTACTTTTGTAGTAATATGCAACAATTTGAATACGTGAGCGGTGTTTAGACGATCCATACTGCAAAATATCAAAGCAAAAACCAAGTACCTGTCACTATGAATGCCAGATGGATTTGACAGTTGCTATATGGCAGGGATGTGAAATCCCAACCTCGGAATAAATAAGCGTTTATTGTTGACAAGTGTAATAACTAACGTGCAGCAAAAGCTGATATCCCGCGTTAAGTTTATGTTTTAGTTTTAATTTATTTTAATTAAAGTCGAATTTATCGCGGTTATTATTTGCTACCCTTGCCGTACGCGTAAGAGATTCATTATTACCGTAGTTCGTTCGATGGTAATTTAGGCGAAACATGTGAGTATTTCTAGAGCTGTGGCGCCTTACGTTAAAGCCGATTTCGTGTAGAAGAGCTTAAGAGTCAATAAAAACATTTTTGGTTTATATTTGGGGCCAAATGTTATATGGGTACCCTAACTGGGGGCGGACAAAAGTAACGGGTGGGACATCTGCTGGATTGTTTTTTAATTACATGTTATTTAGACACTGATGGCTCTTTCGCGCTCAAAAAGTTGACAGAAACACCATATTAATTTACGCTTGAACAACGTTCCCGAAACAGTGCGAATTTTGAAAAGAAATTTCACCAACCGTGCCTGCTGTACGTTCGTGAGATTGGCATGCTAACTAATACCACAAGTTATATTCGTCCTATACGCTCAGCTGAGAATATTGCTGCTATTGCTGACGGTGTGCTCCTAAACCCGATAATCTCAACAGATCACAGATCTCATCAACAGATAAAGACCTCAGATTATTCCCTAACAATTTCCTACTGACCCAGTCCAACCGCTTCGCCAACGCTTCTCTGTTTGAGGAAATTAACTTGGCCGATCTCTGGTTGTAGCAAGATGGTGCTACATATCATACATGGCATTCAATAATCGATCGTTTGCGCATTAAGTGAACGTCTCTAAGACATTTAGACATGTTCAAAAATAAATTATTGTTAGAGCACCATTCGGGAAATGCATTCAAGTCATTCTGCATATATGTACATAAGTGCAATATCATCAGCATGCGGGAGCTTTTAAGTATTGCCACCACATCATTAATTGCAATTATAAATAGAAGAGGACCTAAGTGTCTTTCTTGGGGTACACCGATTGCAGCAAAAATCATTTCAGAAGTTATTTCCCTAAACAAAAGTTGATACGGATATGTACATACGTACTTTAAGGTAAAAGCATTTCCATTGAACGAAATACTCAAAGAAACCCAAAGATGTTATTTTAAAGAGAATTAAACTATGACAACACTCATCGAAGGATCTACTAAAATCAGTACAAACGCAATCAACCTGATAACCTTCAATAGCTTTGTTGGTAATGGAGGTAAATTCCAATAAATTAGTAGGGGGGTATTTCATGAAATCATGCTGCTTGGCTAAAGGAATTTTTGGCAGACATGAAGGCTATTAGCCTGTAGTTAGAAATTTCACCTTGATTCCGTTTTTCCTGAATTGGGATGATAAATGAATTTTTCAAAATATTTTAACACAATTGGAGGAATTCCATTCGGACCACTGGTAGTATCGCTGCTAAGTAAATCTAAATATTTTCTTATGTATGACGGTTATAAGGACCTGGCCCATTAAACAGCTGCAAAAGCCATCAAGATGAGCAAAATTACTGTGACAAGGTGAGTGGTCGTTGGAACAAAATAATAAACTGAAGAATGAGGAGAACATCTTTTAAATTATAAGAGAACTGTTGCTAGACTGACCTAAATTGACACAGTAAAAGGGTAACAGTCAGTTTTTGTTGCTGTTAAAGAATTTGCAAAACACTTTCGAGTGAGATTTTCTACATCATGAGAAATAATGACGTGAAGCGGATAATGATACGAGTGAATAATAGTCATTATGGTGGAGCTAAGTTCCACATTACAACTGCTCGAATTAGTATAGAAAATTAAATCAAGTTGCCTGTCGAGACAGTTCTTTATACTGCTTAATTGCAGTAATCCACAAGGCATTAAATTATCCACCAACATTATTTCTAAGATGCACAAGCTGCCACGAAACTAATTTCGTCGTCTGAGTGGGTCTATTTTAAGTTAGGTAAATTAAAATCACCGAATGGTAAAATCTCATCAATAGGGTTGCAATTATCGGATATACCCATATGTGTGGTTTTTGGCACTTGTAACACGTTCATTCACTTAGGCAGAGCCATCGGGAGGAATATAAATGTTTTGTAATATAACCAAGTTTATAGGACCAGCTACTATATTCAAGTATCAATCTTTCCGATATATGTATGTATCTCAGAATTGAAGGAGACACAACGATACAATAACAAGTGTAGTTAAGTCGCTCTTATCCGGACACCCCTCTTTAAAGGCGGCTCCTCTTGAACATGCAAAATTTATTGCAATGGTTGTGTTCAATTGATTTCCATAGTAATTATTATCATGGGCAGATACCTCTATTTAGCGGGCCTATTCAGAAAATACTCAATTCTGTAATTAGTATAGGCTCCGCCTGGTGCGATTTTATGGTCTTGAGAAAATAATCGAGGGGTGTCAAGTCGCATAATCGCGGCGGCCAATTGATGAACGCTCGTCGTGAGATGACCCAGTCGCCAAATTTCTGATTCACCACTTCGAGCGTTGCGTCGCTTGTATGGCATGTAGCGCAGTCTTGTTGGAATCATAGCTCGGATATATCGATGTTGTCGAGCTCTGGCCACAGAAAGTCGGTTAACATTTATCTATACCGAGGACCATTGACGGTAACGGTGTCTCCTTCCTCATTTTGAAAGAAATAAGATCCGATGATGCCGCCGTGCCATAAACCGCACCAAACTGCATTGATCTTTGGTCGAACACTTGTGGATTGTGGTCACTCCAATAACGGCAATTTTGCTTGCTGACATAGCCGCTGAGCCAAAAATGGGCCCCGTCCGAGAAGATGATTTTTTTGGCCAAAATCCGGATCTCTGGCCAACATTTCCAGCGGCCAATTAGCGAACTCACGGCATTGTCCATGATCGTCCGGCTTCAATTCTTGCGCCAGCACAATCTTATGCGGATGTGGGCCCAAATCCAACCACAAAATAAGTCTGGTTGACTCTCTGGCGATGACCAATTCAGCTGATCGGCGCCTAATGGACATTTTTGGATCTTCTTCGATACTGGCCGCTACGACGGCTATGTTTTCTTAACTTCCCGATCTCTGTCTGGTTTGTGGCTTAAGATCCAAAAGAGTGTACTCACCCTTAAACTTTTCCACGGTGTGACGAGTTGCCTGCGCACTGAAGCCATGATGACGACCGACCTCACGACGAAATTCCCCTTTGCGTATTTACAACTGAGCCGGAATTTCGATAATATTTTTTAATAATTCCCACACGTTCGGGAAATGTCAAATGATGCATTATAAAATGGTAAACCTTACTGAATATTTTGACAGCTGGATGTCATTGTTGACTTTGACAGCTGCTGAAACATAACAATTGGAAAAACAATCATTGCTATCTGGTCACCCTTTACAAGAACGACAACCTATGCCGGCTAATGATTATCGATAACTTACAAGGAGATGTCACAAATGACTTCATCCGTCTTTTTTAAGGACGCCATTATAAATTAAGAAAGGGACAAAATAAAAGGTGTTGTTTATGTTCCAGGTCGATATTGTTTGGCCTCCATTTTAGTGTGGTTGAGCAATCGATAACAATATATTATGGAGCATCTAATGCCTCAACAACATATTAAAGTTGTGAAATCATTTTATTGTTCAATTGTGAAAACACCAAGCCATATGTATGAGTAATATTGTTGGTTTTAACCATGTGCCGTCAACCATTCGACGTATAATGATTAACTTTGAAATTGAGTATACACTGCCAGGTAAGAGAGAGACGCCGTGCTCAAGAATTTGGAATGACTTATAAAAGTCAATTGACTCAACGACTGGAGTGAAAAGGTTTTACAGCTCCATATTGACGACCCCAACGTCATGACCCCTCGATCCACTGATTTGACCGCCCTTGACTTCTTCCTTTGGGGGTATTTGAACGGAAAGGTAGGTCTATGGCAACAAGCCAACCACAATCCCTATGCTAAAGGACAACATTATTCAAGAAATTGGTGGAATAACACACGAAATGTGGCAAAATGTTATGCAAAATATGGTTGAAAGAGTGGCCCGAAGCCGCCATTTGGCCGATAAAAGATTCCATGCATAATTGTTATAAACCAAATAATCGGTCAATAACAAAAATTAAAAAATTGAGTTTCAATTCACATTTAGTCGAAAAAAACAGCAGACTGGTACATAAAAAAACACAACAAGTACAACAAGTAATCAAGCACGCAAAAAAGAACAAAGCCCCAGGAGAGGATCGCATTCTATTTGGGTTTTATAAAAACTGTACAACTGAATTTACATTAGTACCTACGGCAGAGGTATTAGTACCTACGGCAGAGGTACACCGAATATTCGACACTGCTGATATACCCCAAAGCTACAGGAAAATAATAATATTTTCGCAGCAAGAAAAGGAGAATACGATGAACCAAGGGTGAATTATAGGGGCATATTTTTTCTTTACACTGCAGCTACAAGGATTAAGGCCCAAGTATTGCACGAATTTCAAACCGGATTCAGGGAAATTATTCAATTGCGGATCAAGTTTTTACGTATATTATTTACTGAGTATAAAAGGTGTCTCAGTTGGAGGTTACAATTTAAATCGGGCACTACTGTGGTTCTGTCAAAGATAAACAGCTGATATTTGACATCTGAGAATACTAATAATTGACATTTGTAATTATGGAGCTGTTTACGAGAGAACAATTCATTTCAATTGTTAAAACTCATCTCCGAAATGAGAGGAAATTTAACCACAGGATAACAGCATCTCGTGCCGCGGTTAAGAAATTAATGGAAAAATTCGATAGATCCGGGTCATTGTCGGATGTGCAAAGACAAATACAAAGTAAATATCGCGGCGTGATAGTGTTCGTTACAATCCGTCAAAATTTCTCAGCAAATTAACCTTTCCTACAGCTCCACGCAGCGCATTTTAATAAAAGATCTGCATCTGCATTCCTACAAGATCCAATTGACTCATAAATTGAAGACAGCGGGTGTCATGAAAATCCACAAAATGTCACTGTTTGGTGCAGATTTTGGGCCCTACTTCTTCGATTCTCGTGGTGCTGCTGTAACAGTCAATGGTGAATGTTATCGGGACATGGTAACAAATTATTTTTGGCACCAATTGGATGCTATTGATGCGGAAGACATTGTGGTTTCATCAAGACGATGCCACCTGCCACACAGAGCGAGAAACAATGTAGTTATTGCACACAAAATATCCCGGTCGAGTCATCTCTCGTTTCGGCCGACCAAAATCGTGCGCTTTCACGCCGTTGGACTTTTTTTCTTTGGGTTATGTGAAGCAGAAGGTGTATGCCAAAAGTAATGGAAGTCTGCAAGGCCAATCGTGGCACACATTTGGCCAATATAATTTTTCATGCTTATTATCAATGCCTCAACATTATACTGGCATAAGAGTATCAGCTGTTATTTAAAAATTAAATTGTAACCTCTTGAATCACCCTTTATAAGTAGAGACATCAAAAGTTATATGGCCTATTTGTAGACTTCTGTGCTGCTTTTTATTCCATAGCTCGTGAAGCACTCTTCTATAAACTTTCCAGAATAAGAATTAGCAGTTAAATTTCAAAAACGTTAAGAGCCAATATAGCATCGGCTTGGGATGGAAACTGTTTCTCTCCAGAATTTTCAATAACTATGGGAGTGAAGCAGGAAACTAGACAAAGATTCCTGCATTAATGTATGCAGATGACATTGTACTCGCGTATAAATTAAACAGCATGCAACTTAAAATCACAAATTATGTGTTAATTTGGAAAAGACAAAAAGATATGAAGTATAATAGAGAAGCTTGGAAGTATAATGGAGAAAACATAGAAGTTGTAGGAGAGTACTCGTATAAAAACCTAGGATTACAGTTGATCTACGAGTAAATATGGAAAAGGATCTTGAAACTGAATTATCAGAAATAAAATTCGCAATTAGCTAAGTATGGGATAGCTATGTCAAGAATAAGTTCCAATAATTCGGGCTACTGCAAATAATTTGGACTGCATATAATTCACTCATATGCAGTCCAAGTATGAAGGTACTGTTCTATCGAAGCCGTAGAATATTTAGAATGCCGAGTATTACTCCTAATTACATGTTTCATTTGAAGACTGGAACCCCACCTCTATTTCTGGAAACACTGAAGCTATTATACATTTCAGCTATAAGTATCTCCCTTTATTTAAAGGGACTTCTCTTGGCCTTAGAGCTCGCTTTAAGAGTTCTATGTTAGGGTATCTTTTGTGGCATATAATGTCCTTCACAATTTGTGATCAAGTGGATTAAGGTTTAGGGTGGTGGAAGGCTAGTCTTTGTACCAATGGGTACATTTCTCTGGAACCAGGTATGGGTAGTTTTCGCTGTCGCACGGTTTTGCTGAAATGTTCCTGTAATATTTCGTGTATTTTTATTAATCCTTTGATCACATTATAATGAAAGTAAAGTTTTCAACGAGAATTGTTCTTCCAAGCACACAATCGGAGAATGACGCAATATTTCCTGTAGTCTGTGTCCGAGCTGTCACAAACCACCCGAGGGTGTTGCCAGAGTCTGTTTTTATGTTTGAAATGATATTTACTATGACAGTTCCTTCCTTTTATTGAAATAGTCTAGAGGTTTCACAAAGGGTCCTTAAATGGTTTGCTGGTACACTTTGGCCTATGTTTCGATATTTTTTTTTTTTCACAAAAATGCAGGTTAGTAACCCCGTCATAAGAGACTACACAGCACACCATGCCTAACTCTGGGGGGTATCCCTTACGAACCCTTGAGACTGGCCCGAACGCTTCCCTAGATGACCGTGACCCTATCACTTTATTTGTTTAATTTCTTACTGTGAAGATTTTCTCATCGGTAAACAGAATTGTTCTGTACAGAACAACAGCGTGTTCCACCAAGAGTCGCTTTGATTTTTGGACCCAATTTTTGTAAAAGCCACAGTCAGCATTTCGTGTATGGCGTTTGAAGGCTCCCAGCCTCAAGACTATCTTGATATGTGAATCATTGACTTTTGTGTTACATTCATCTCACGTACCAGTATTTTCTGCTTTTAGGAACTTTTTTGTGCCTTAAAGGTTTTGACGACTTGGCGATTTTACCGTGCGTGGAGGACCAGATCGCAGGCGGTCTTTAATGTTTCCCGTATCCCCGAAGAATTGTATACACCGATAAGCAAACAATAGACTAATACCTAGCTGCTGAAAATTGAACCTTTGTTTATATCGCACTTATGAAGCGCTACGACAGAGATGCTATTCACTTTCTCAATTGATGCCAGAGCGAAAATGTAAGCAAATTTGAAATATTTTTATAAAGAAACAATTGTGACGTTAACTGCTAAAAAATGTTATGTCAATCTTTGGGTACACCTAACTCTTGGCCACGCAATGGGTGCAACAAATGTAATAACAGTATTTTTGTCCTTACTAGGTATAGTGAAAGTAGTGGAAATGGAACAAGAGAGGCTGCCAAAGATAGTACTCTCCTACATACATAGGCATACTCTATACTATAGGAAATTGTGTTCAAGAGTGGGAAAGGTTAGCAAGAAATTGTGCGTGCAATTTAAATTTTCCATCCAGCGATCCATATCACTAAAACGGAAATTTGACAGCATACTAGAAAATACAGGTCATTTCCTCAACAACTCATACTCGTACGTTAATGAAGACCAGTCATGGCTGCACAGAAAATACTACAGCAAAATTAAATACAACCTTCATGTCTGTGAGCGCAACGACATTTACCTGTCGATTATTTTCCTCCTTTTTTTCTTGCCATTAGGCACCATTGGTTTCTGTGTATTTGACTATGTCATATTACTACGTAATAAAGAATTCAATTTTAGTTTTTGGTAAAGACGCACGCCTTTGATTTTCTTTTAACACGCAATCCTCATATTGCACCACGAATTTCATAACAGAGCCACACTGTTACATGGCGCAGCCGGTATCTCAACCTACATACAATAAAGAAACAACCAACACCCGACAACAAAATGTCTCTCGTCCAGCAACTCTTAGAAACGACCATCGACGCAGAAATTCTGAACCAGTTCACGAAGGATGCACTCCAAACAGAAGTCAAATCAAGAGGACTGGAAACAACAGCAACAACAAAAGATGAGTTAATTCAAATCATAATCAAACACAATAAAATCCTATCTACCCTTAAAGCAAGGAAAATCGAACCATCAGCAGGTACTTCTAGTTCGGTAGGGACTTGTCCAGCAGTTATTCAGACTGTCGTCATCAACCCAGACATGACGCAAACGATTTTGGAATGCAACGGGGAAGATAGCAACTCCACCGAGCAATTCATAAAATCCATCGAAAAAGCCGCAAAAATAAACGGATGGAGTGACGAGGTTAAATTAGTATTCTGCACCAGCAAATTAACGGGCATTGCAAGAAACTGGCAGAACTTCGAAGGCGATTCAAGGGACGACTGGAATATATGGCTCAATTCATTCAGGAAACGATTCATAAAGACACCAACATTACGCGAATGGAATGACAGAGTAAATGCACGTATCCAACGGCCGAACGAATCTATAATCCAGTACTTCAGCAGTAAGTTAGATATTATTTCTAAGCCCCCAAAGAATGTAAATATTCCTACGGAAGATCAAATTGCGTATTTACTCGAGGGTGTTGCTGACAATACAGACCGCCGTATTCTACGCATTGGCACACCTTCGACCATAACCGAACTATTCGAACTGGGGCAAAAACTTGACGATGACACAAAACACACCAGCAAACAGTTCCACAACACAACAACAATGTATCGCAACACTAGAACGCCACAGTCCTTTACAGACAATAATTTCAAGAAACCAGCATACACAGAAAATACAAAAATAAATACTTATGTATGCCCACGCTGTAAAAAAGGTCAACACCCCGTTTCGCAATGTCCAATACCCTGTTACACATGCAATAGAACTGGTCATTCACTGAGCAACTGCCCAAATAAACCATCTCCAAAACAAGCAAACTGCGCATTGAAGTCAAAAGGTGGTGATCGAGGCTTACCCATCGTAGATGCCTATGCATTCGATGGAAAACCTATTTCCACTCTTATCGATAGCGGTGCTGAACAGTCAGTAATCGATCGTCGTTCTATACCACCTGATTATGCAGTTCAAAAATACGAAGGCTCAGCAATAACTTCCATTGACAATGAGTGTAGACCTGTAGGACAAATTGACCTATTCGTTGCAGTAGGCGACATATGTTGCACATTTGGTCCTGTAGCGGTGGTAAACAATGCACCAATACCACTGATACTCGGCAGCGATTGGAGAATGGCCAATAACATCACCATAACTGTCGAAACGAACGGAGATGTCCAATTAAAACAAAATACGAACTCAGGCTACACCACACACACAAATATAAATTCCTGCATATTAAAACAAAGCCAGTCTATACCACCATGTATTCTAAAAGAAGTCGAACATCAAATCTCAACATTTCCGAAATCTATATCTCCAACACAAATTCAAAAATTTCGAGAAATAGTCAGCAACAATTTACAAGCCTTCTCGACAGACAACGAGATTTTAGGATACTGCACCATAGATCAACATTCCTTACGTACAATAGATGATATACCAGTTCGCAGAAAGCCCTACCGCTATTCATGGAGCGACCGCCAGTTCATAAACGAAACATCATTGAGACAAATACCGGCGATGAGGAAGAGTTGCCAACTGAACAATATTCTACGAGTGATGGGTCATCAGTATATCAAATGGAAGATAGTGACAAAGAAGAAGACATTGAGGAAATCGTCGACCGGAAGGATACAGCACCGGTTCGCTCCCGAAAACCACCAAGATGGCTCCAAGACTATGAGAGGTAAATTGCCAGGAGTCAATTTTACAAGAAGGGGTCGTGTGAGCGCAACGACATTTACCTGTCGATTATTTTCCTCCTTTTTTTCTTGCCATTAGGCACCATTGGTTTCTGTGTATTTGACTATGTCATATTACTACGTAATAAAGAATTCAATTTTAGTTTTTGGTAAAGACGCACGCCTTTGATTTTCTTTTAACACGCAATCCTCATATTGCACCACGAATTTCATAACAGAGCCACACTGTTACAATGTCAACATATACTTTTTGAATAACAGTTCCTTCGCTATGATTAGTACAATATTTAGTATTAGTACAGGGTGGCACAAAATGACCTTTATGGTTTAAATTCTATATAACTTTTTTATTTCAATATTTTTTTTAATTTTTATTTTTGCAGAATTTTGCAAAAACAAGACTTGGGGAATCTAATTTTATTTTGAAAACCATTGGTCAATTGTTTTGACGTAGCATAATATGTCGATATTTTATTGTGCGGATCACAACCACAGTGCCAAAAATAAATCGTCTGGTTGCACGTTTTCGGTAAGAAGGGTCAGTAAGGAACCGAAAGATCGCTTACGGCGCACACGGATCAGAATATTCAACATGTAATGAAAAGTGTCCACGATAGTCCAGAAACATCAACAAGGATACGTTCGGCTCAACTAGAGCTATCGCGAAGGTCTGTTCAGAGGATTCTGGCTACATTACACATCTTCCCATATAAAGTCGGCAGACTAGTGGCAACGGATTAAGTGTGCCATTTCGTTGCGGCAAAAACCAGAGCAAAATCCAGATTGCATCCACAATTTGATAATGAGCGACGAAGCGTTCTTCCAATAAAATGGCTTCGTTAACAAGCAAAACTGCAGGATATGGACTACGAAGAATCCAAGAGCAGTTCATCAGCGACAATTAGTGCACTCAAGTATACTGTTTAGTACGGTGTATCGTCCGAGAGGTTCATTGGCGTATATACATATCTTTGGAAATGAAGTCGGTGCCGCAGTTACTATCAATGCTGCTCAATATTGTACAATGTTGGACAATTTTTTGAGGTTAGCTGTGCAAGACCATCCACAACTATGATTCCAACAGGATGGAGCCACAGAGCATAATGCAAGGAACACAATTTCTCTGTTACCGCACATCTGCGACGAGCTCATTTTTCGCACAATAGTTCCCGACTATTGTCGTTGGGCCTATCTGAAAGAACGAGTGTACGTCAATAAGCCAGTGACCATACCCCAACTGAAAACCAATATTTGCAATGAAATCCATGTCATAACATCTGAATAACTCTTTTAATAAAATATTGGTGACCTTGAATGTCCTTGGTTGTAAGTAGTGACTTACATTTTCTTTTATTATATTATAATTAGTAGAAAGTAGTTTTAATGCCAGAACGCAATGGTCAGATAAAGCTGAAGCTTGAAGAATGAAGCGGTTTATGAAGCTAAAGTTTACTTTACTACTATCTTAGCCTCCGCTTCATTATTGTGTTCAAGTAATTGATTTTCTGTGTATTTTAACTCAGAGACCGCTTCACGTTTCAACTTCAGCTTTACAATTGCTTTTGTGACGTATTTTTGGCAGACGTTCGCAAGATATGGGAAAAAACATTTTTGTCTTGCTGTGACCTCGAATCTAGAGTCTCCTGTTCAGTGGACTACTCACTTCACCTCTGAGCGCCCACAAACGTCAATAAGCCAGTGACGATCCCCCAACTGAAAACCAATATTCGCAATGAAATCCGTGTCATAACACATAAAATTTTGCGAAAGGTGATGAAAAATGTATTGGAAAGAGCACGAATGTGCGAAACAGAAAATGGCCACCATTTGTAAAACGTGATCTTTTGCGTTTAGATTAATAAAGTTTCCCATTTGTATACTGTACTTTAAAAAAAAAAAAAAAAAATATATTGCTCTGAAATAAAAAAGTTATAACGAATTCAAACCATAAAGGTCATTTAGCTCCACCCTGTATGAAAATGTTGTTGTACGCATGCAGAAGACGTATAAGAAAAGTCGATTTAATCAAAATGACAATATATTTCATCTTTAAAATTCATTACACATTTTGTACTTATTTTATCTTATCTAATTGTCCTAGCGAAGCAAACGATTCTGCAAGGTTTGGTCTACAGCTTCCACGGCTTTCCTGCTGGACATCGTACATTCATCCCATACATTTAGATAGCAATCTTAAAACACCATTGCCTTGTTCCTATTGCGTGATACTGCAGGAGTTTGCCACCAGGTAGTAGTGTAGTAGCGATCCCATAATAATGATTGTTCGTTCATACCTACAAAAATGTTACGCTCATACTAATAGCAAACACCTTCATTCCACCCGCTGCTGATTTGAAATTATGGATTTTCCTAAGAAAGATAATAAAAAAAACAAAAAAATTATAAGAATTTTATGAAAAAAGAAGGCACATTACGAACAACACTCCCAAGCGGTCCGCCATCTAAGTTGTAACCGCGCCCTACGCTGCTTGATTTCGCTGAACGGAAGAGAACCGCATTCGTTTTTAGTGGATTCTTATTATTTAATCTTTAATATGGGGTGCAACTCCCAAAACAAAATGGCGAAATGAGCTAGCCTCGCTAGATGGACTAGATTCAAAGTAACTCTGATTTGGGTTCCAGGGCATAGTAACGTCTGTGGAAACGAATTTGCTAATGAACTGGCAAGGCTCAGCCCTGCACTGCTCACTTCCGGAATCAGTCCACGTTCTGCTTGGTGCGGTCGAGGCAGAAATCTCCTCAATTTTCCTTATAAAAGTCAACCTCAGATATATTACGCTAACAAATTGTGTCATATCCAGAAGGATGTGGAAGCCACAACAAAACTAAAACAACTGACCCCCTAAATAGAACACGTAAAGACGCCGTCAGATTAACAGCAATCAATCAAACTAGGTATTCCACAAAATACACACTGTCGCCGTTGCAATGTCGCAACTGAAAGAGAAACCCTTATTCACTATTTATGCGCCTGTCCGGCACTAGCTAGTGCCAGACAACGAGCATTAGTAAAACCCTTCTTCAATTCCCTAGAGGAAGTCTCAGAGAAAATTATTAAAGAACTTAATACTATTTTTGAATTCCACAGGTTGGATCTAGAGATTCCTCACGAACACACCGTAACACCCAGGTTACATGACTTGTGGTAACAAAATGGCACCTAGTGCTAATTGAGTTCTTCCTAACGGAACCGCCACTCCTACCTACCTACTCCATCCTGGTATATTGGCTCTGCCAGGATGAACTGCTACACGAATCCGAGCCTAAAGCCGAAAGGCAACGCAGCAAAATCAAGGCCTCTCAAAGGTTTATTAAAAGTATGAGTGAAGTGTATCCGGCGTTCCTCAACAAAGAAACAATGCACTGATCAGGAAGCACTCGAAATCAATCAAGAGCTATGAACGTCTACAAGCTCGTAGCGCTTCTACCTCGTGGCCATAACTATCTAAGTAAAACCTACGTCTGCAAAGGTAATGGATACCACCAGCTTAGGGCAATTCAGAATCAGGACCTACCAATTAAAGATTGGAAGGTGATCCAATGCAGACCAAACCGGAACAACGAAGGCAAAGTAGGTAATTAGCTTTTGGTGGCAGTCAATAGAAGCTCAGTTGAACTTCTAAAGTAGAATCAGACGTTGTAAATTTTGGTTTGGGAAAATTAAGGTACAGGGTCCTAAATAATGAATCCAAAAAGTAACCAGAAACTGCTAGTGGTGCAAATTAATATGCATCACTCGAAAGCAGCTACAAATGATCTGATACTCTACATGGCTGATGGAAATATGAACGTCGCCTACCACTACCATCTGTTTAGATGTAAGACCCTGTATTTTAGCTAAAAAAATCCATTAATATGTATCTTTTACCTAGATACACTAGGTAAACGAATGGTAGTTAATGTAAAGAACAAACAGAACAATTTTATTTTAGTTTCAGCGTACATGGCATATGAAGAAAAAATCCACCACCGAGAACAGTTCGCGAACTGCCAGAACACTCAAAATCAATAAACACATCTCTGGTGTTGGAGCTACTAGAGCAGGTGAGTCTATTTTCGAATATGTACATTGTCTCTACAAATCTTGTTCTGTGTAACAGGGGTAAAAATCCTCCGCTGAACAACAAAATTAGCGAAGATATTCTAGATCTTACCTTGGTCAGCAATAATAAGCAGGTTATGATAGGAAATTGGAGAGTATCGCCTAAAAACTCCTTCTCGAATCACTTTTTAAAATTCTCTTTACAATTGACTTCTACCCTAAAAAAGAAAATAACTTTTAGAAACCCTATAAAGGCAAATTGGACAGAGAACGCAGAATGGATCAGAACCATTGATTATGCCGTCCAGCTCATTACTGGAAAAATGAATAAAGCCTTTAACAAATTCTGTTCCGTCTCTCGAAATCGAATCGAGGAATAATAAGAGAATCTTGGAGCACTTTCGGTGAATCCATTGAGAATAGTTACGAGGTCACTAGACTACGCAAGGTAGAAGTATTGGGCTTACGGTTCGGGTTATTATCATACAAAGGGAATTATGTTTAGAACAAGGGTTATTTTTAGGCTTAGAGCTAGTATTCTAAGATTTGGTAAACTTGTCTAATTTGGTCATTTTTATCTTATCCAAGGCGAAGACATCATTAGAGGTGCTTTGGAACAACCAAACGTGATGTTGAAATACCCGAGCTACCTCGATTTGGCTTGAAAAATCTTTCAGCAAATGCTTAATACGATACCGAATTTCTTAATTAAAAGGTTCCTTAATCAGGATTCACCTTCAAGGCTTGGAGCTTTATATGTCATGAAGCAGTGTGTTAGCCTACTCCGCCCAACTATTCACGAATATCATTCGGACGAAGAAGAGCTAACACACGAAAGGACCTGCGTCTTGATCAGGTAGATAGACTTACTGCTGGAGTGTTGAAGGCATTTTTAACGACGTCTATGTCAGTTTCAACTGGAGCTCATATTGGGAGGGAAGAACAATGAGTTAATGTCAAGCAGCTCATCAAGTAAGGATACGTTGTTGGGCGGTTGGGGAAGGGTTTAAGTCATATTTGCTAGACGGGGATTTAAGCTCTTCTGTCTTTACCTCCATATCTATGAGAATAAAATTGATCCATCTATATCCGGTAAAAAAAGTGTGGAAGAACTTACGTGAAATAGGCATTGGAAAGCGCATATTGAAGACACCAGATAATATTGACTGTAATTTACTGAATTCAAACTTTGTAACAGCTCCAGTCTTAAGCGAAAATCATAGTGTAGAGCTTAATCTAGATGACACAAAAAATGGTCATGATGGAATGTTTAGCTTTGGGAGATTGCACGATGATGATGTAGTTAATGCAGTTTTGTCAATTAAGTCAAATTCTATAGGACTTGATGGGATCAACCCAAAATTCATTAAACTGTTACTCCCCTATATTTTACATACCTTAACTCTTCAATACAATTCTTATAACGTCTACATGTCCTAAAAGTTGGAAACGGACCAAGATTGTACCAATTCCCAAAAAAGGGCACAGTAGAATATCGGAGTACAGACCAATTGCTATATTACCATTCCTATCAAAGGTCTTCGAAAAAGCAATTCAGAAGCAAATGCCATGTCTTTTGTCAGAGAAGAATTTACTTAATGACAATCAATCAGGTTTCCGATCAAAACATAGCTGCAAATCTGTTCTTTTACTATATGTGTAATAGATGATATACGAAAGACGATTGATAAAAACCACGTCTCGTTTTTAACTCTCCTCGATTTTTCCAAGGCCTTCGATACTGTAAACCATTCACTTTTATGTGCCAAGCTAAGAAATAGTTATAGATTCTCTAGAAATTCTCGTACCTAGAAGGCCGACAGCAATCAGTTATTATTAAAGACCGATCATCTAGCTTCGCTTCCGTAGTAAGTGGAGTACCACAAGGGTCTATTCTTGGGCCTCTTCTTTTCTCTCTTTATGTCAACGAACTTCCTGGGATTATACGCCATTATAAAGTTTGTTTTTGTACGCAGATGACGTTCAGCTTTATCTTAGTTGTCCAGTTGGCTTAGTGGAATGCGTCAAAGGTCAATGAGGACTTGGAAAATATTCGAATGTGGTCTAAGGCAAATAACCCTTGCCTAAGCCCAACGAAATCGAAGGTCCTCATAATTAGTAAGAGAGTAATGAACGTGTCGTCTTTCGCACCTGTCAAACTTGGTTCAAAAAACATCGAAAATGTAGACACAGCACGGAACTTAGGAGTTGCCTTCAACAGAACACTCACATGGACGGACCATATTAATACAGTGATCGGGAAAGTATAGGGTGCACTTCGCCTGCTCTGGACTACTCAGAAGTTTATACCCATTAAAACCCGATTAATTTTAGCAAAAACTGTGGTATTGCCCATATGGCTTTATGGATGCGAAATTTTTTGTAATTCTGATTCCGATAGCAGAAGAATCAATGTTGCCCATAATAATACAGCTCGCTATATCTACAATTTAGACAGATACGATCATGTTTCAGATTATTCCAGAAAAATCGTGGGACTTTCATTTGATAATCTAATCAAATTTAGATCACTAGTACATATGTATGCACGAAATCATGCAAACTCGTGAACCTTTCTACCTGTACAGTAAACCAAGTTTTCCGGTATCGCAGAGGTAACATGTACTTATTGAAAATACTTACCGTTGCTTAACCTCATAACGACAGTTTTTCGTTTATATCACCCGCTTGTGGAACTCTTTCCCGCTTGAAATGAGAAGGGTTAGAAATGCAAGACATTTTAAAGCTTGTCTCCAAGAATACCTTACCAATGAGCATTCTTAATCTTAATTTTACTTGATTCCTCTGATGCTATAGATATAAATAGTTTGTCGGAAATTGGGATCAACGAATTGTTTCTGGACATACAAAGTACAGCAGAGACGGTATGCCAGCAAAAAAGTACTTCTAAACAACCCTGGTTTGAATTTCAGTGTGAAAGATATCCCCAAAGGGCACTTGCTAATTTTAATTTAGTTCACATCCACAACAGTGAAATACTAAAAACTCAATACACAACGTCAAGGAATGAGTAGAAGTGTCTTTGTAATCTAAAAATGAAGGAACATGATCTAATGCGTTTAAATGTGGTCGCACGCGCAGAGCAAACGGAAAAGAACCACAATTGGACTCAACATTACTTGCAAATGGAACACTACTGAGTGTCAACAACACAGCAAATCCATTTCACCACTTTCCTCATTGAGATTTTACGATATCTGAACTAAAAAATTGTTTAGCTGATTGTACTCGTAAACTAGACAAAGCTCCCGGTCTAGATAGAATTCAAAATGAACACTTGAACTACTCGTACAGTAGCGATCAATTTCTTCTGAGGTGCTTTAACATTATATTTAAACAGGCAAGAATTTCATGATATTTCCAATCCACTTTAAAAATCTTAGGTGCATCTGTTTACAATCGACTTGCAGCCTAGAAGGTATTATAATGATGGATGACCGGAATCTCTGGAAACTTGAAAATATGGTAGATTCTCTATAAAGTTAGTGTGTTACATGATGTCTTTAAGTTATCTGCAAAAATCAAACATATTGATTTTTCGAAAAGACGGAGGAGTTTATTCAATAAATTTAGAAACAATAGCATAGAAATACTCACTTAAGCCAAGTGGACTATTCAACTTCCACATCAAAAATAGGTTGCTGGACTGTAAAAAATGCGTTAACAGTGTGTGGCATAATTTCCTTTCAAAGAGCAGCATTCCTCATAAATCGACATATAAAGTTGTTAGAGCGACATCATTTACAATTTTATTCTTTGCCACTTAAGTGTGAAAAAGCTTCTTACATTCTTCATAAAATGGAGCTTTAATTTACCTTCCATATCCCGGAACTACAATACATGATTTATGTTGAAACTGGCCTTTCCACCCTCTACATGGATGCATGCTAAATGGCTGCGCAATAAAAACATTAAATATGCTACCGGAAGGAATACCAAATAAAATTATTCATAGCCATGAAAATGGAAGGAATTGTGTGAAAATTTAATTTTAATAACAATTTTTCCGACATGCATTTCGAAGTTCTTAAGGAACCAATGTATCATACAATGCTCTACGAAACCTTGTCTTGCCCGCAAGAAATAAGTTCATTACAATAGCAAACAAATTGAATATACATATGTACCGTCGGCATTACCTAAACCTAGAACATAATTTGAATGAACTGAACTACTTCCAAACAGCCAACAACTCAGAAATAATTTCCCTAATTTTTCGCGAAAGAGGTGAGATGCTTTCGCTAAATTACATTCTACACAGAGAAAATATGCAAGCAGCACGGGGAATCAAGAGCCGTTGCCCTGGACATACTGCACTATTAAACAAGTTAGCATCATGTGGACTACCATACTACTTCATAACAGATCAATTCAAGACACAATTACTACACTTTTCTTTAAATTCTGGAGTGCCTCAGGGCTCTATACTTTCACCGATTCTGTTTTTACTCCATATCAACGATCTTCTAGAGTCAATAAATAAAATGATCTCCAGTTTTGCCGATGACAGTATCCTAATTTCAGCCTGCTCTAACAACGTGCCTTTCAATACAAATACGAGTACATCACATCATCAGAGATGCAACCAGATCAACTCATTGAATGAAGGTTTGTAGAAAAACAAATTATGTCGACTTCTGTGCATCCAACCATGCATCTACTTGGCGTCTCAGTCACTTCTGGTGTAACATGGCATGACAACATATTCTGCATTGCAAAATCGGCAAAAATATACTTTACAGCGCAACAGCTCCTTCTCCTCTACAAAGCACAAGTTAGACTAAAACTCGGGTACTGTTCTCTTTGGCCCCAAAACATTTTTTTTGTCTTCTCGACATATAGAGACAAGCAGTCTGCTTAATAGAAGATCCCGTACTAACCTACAATATCAACCCATTAGCTCATCGAAGACTCCGAGGTGCTCGAAAATAATTGGCTTCGCCGACGACATAGCAATCGTTGTAGTGACCAAATTGCTTGAGGAGTTGGAGCATGACTGTAATGAAGCTTTCGGGATGGTACAGGACTGGTTAGTAGGCATGGACCTAAAACTAGCAGAGGAAAAGACCGAAGTAGTGCTCATCAGAAGCAGACAAGTTATGGAGACTATAAGAGTAACCGTGGGCGATCACGTTGTTGTTTCCAAACCAGAGCTGAAGTACCTTGGCGTTACTATATATACAAGGTTGACCCTTCGAACAACCTCCTACGACGCTGCATGCGTAGTGGCTGGAATGGTGCCAATAGACCTCCTTGTTAAAGAAGCCGAACGGAAATATCGTGCCAACAGGACAATGGTGTCAACAGCGACGACTCGAAGTGACACCGAAGTACCGCCAAGAATAAGCCTCGAAGAATGGCAAGAGAGATAGAACTTTTCTGACAATGGTAGATGGTCGCATAGATTAATCCCCAATACAGACTCTTGGATCAATAGGAAGCATGGAGAGCTGAACTTCTGTCTGACGTAAATGTTTACTGGTCATGGATGCTTCAAAGCCTACTTCCATAGATTTGGACACAAAGACAACCCTTATTGCCCAACGTGCACGGAAGCAGTCGAGGATGCAGAACACATCATGTTCCACTGTGCACGATATCACGAAGAACGTACCTTGCTGGCGAACAGACTGGGTGTGGAGTTAACACTAGAGAACACCACCAAACAGATGACGAGCACGCAAGAAGCTTAAGAAGCAGTAAGCGAAACTGTGGCTATCATCATGAAAGAACAACGAAGACAGGAGCAACAGCGAAACGTTGCGCAGACAGCTGCCAACACGAACGAGCCGAGTATGTAAGGCCCCCCTCGCGATGAAATGCTTGACGGTAGGAAGGAGAGGAGGTGGGTTTAATGGGTGGATATCCCACACTGTTACTGAGTATGGGCTCAGTTTCGTCTTTGAAAGATTCCCAAAGCTCATCGAAGACTGCCTTTTTTATAGAAACTATCTATGTTCCGAAGACCTCAACAGAATGATCCCTAGAAATGCGATATTTGACCGTTCCACTATTCAAGCCATCCATCACCTCTACGAATATGTCCAAGTAGCAATGGCGCGGACATCCCTTTACCAAAACTCCTTCTGCTACAGTACAAGTAAACTTTGGAATTTACTCTTGCGAGGCATATTTCCAGAAACCTTTAATCTCAAACAATTCAAGAACAAAATCAACAGGCGCTGGCTCAGCGTTATACATAAGTTCATTAATCTGAAAACAAGGGAAGACTCCACTCACTTTATTCCAAAGTGTGTTGTTCTACGTGAGTTGCGTCGTTTACATTTAGGCTCAAGTTTGCTTACGACAGAGAACGCACATGATCTCCTGAATTGGTCGGATTGGAGCAGTTTAATAACTATATGAAAGAATGAAAGTGGAATTCTAATCAACAAAACTTCTTTGAATAATATATACTATATACTTTGAATAAATATTCCTTAAAACGTCAATTTGACAGACGGTTAATACCATGTCATATGTATGTACTATATTAGACTAAGATAAAAACATGTAAAAGATTAATATTGGATATCTAGTCTTCCACTGCCGTAGATCTTGTTGTTTATACTCGTAGGCTATGTCGATTGGGATAAGGTGCAGCTTGGTTTAAAGCCCCACTGTTGAACAAGTTCTGAGTGCACCGGTGATAATGAGACCTGGTTTTTGTTGAGTTCTTTCCAATAACTTGAGGGTAGAATTCCTCTACAGGGCGGTCCACCACACTAGTACACATACTAAAGGGTGGTTAAATTTTAAGGGCCGATGTTGAATGTGAACCACACCTAAACGTCAAGTTTTTTTCTGCATTTCATTTGACATTTCTCAATTTCAGACTAACTCAATTTGAACCATGGAAAGATACACAATCGAGCAACGCGTTAAAGTTATTCAGGCTTATTATGCAAATGGGCGTTCAAATCAAAATGCATATCGTGCATTTCGTGATTCTTTCGGTCAATTTAATCGTCCAAATGTGCGTACAATCGGAAAAATCGTGCAAAAATTTGTGCAAACCGGGTCTGTAGGAGATGTGAAAACACCAGTGCATGCTCGTACAGCTCGTACTGCAGAAAATATTGCTGCTGTTCGCGATAGTGTGGCTGAAGAGCCGTCCACCTCAACTCGTCGTCGTGCCCAACAATTGCACCTCTCACGCTCGTCGTTGATGAACATTATGCATAAAGACTTGCATTTATGCGCTTACAAGGTGCAATTGACTCAAGAACTAAAGCCTCTTGACGATTTCAAGCGTCGTCAATGGTCACAATGGTGGCGAGAAATGGCAACAGTGGATGATCAATTTTCGAAGAAAATCATCTTCAGTGATGAGGCACATTTTCACCTCAGTGGATTCGTCAATAAGCAGAATTGCCGCATTTGGGCGAATGATAATCCAAGAGTGATTGTCGAAAAACCAATGCACCTACAAAGAGTGACTGTTTGGTGCGGCATCATCGGGCCGTATTTTTTCCAAAATGAGGCCGGTCAGGCAATTACTGTGAATGGTGTTCGCTATCGTGAGATGATAACGAACTTTTTATTGCCCGAATTGGAAGATATGGATGTGGACGATATGTGGTTTCAACAGGATGGTGCCACTTTTACTCCCAGAACAGAATGGTCGGCTAAAGCTGAAGCTTGAAACATAAAGCGATTTGTGAAGCTGAAGTTGACTTTACTTATATTTTAGCACCCTTTGCGTGTATTTTAACTCAGAGACCACTTCAGGTTTACAATCGCTTTCTGGTGTATTTTTAACAGACGTTGACGAGATGTGGGAAAAAGTGTTTGGGTATTGCTGTGACACTAACCTGAATCTCCTGCTCAGAGGACTACTCACTTAATCTCTGAGCGTCTAAATATTTCCTTAAATTAACGATTTTTTGTGCTTACTGTTTCCGAAGAGCACTTTGCTTTAGTACTCTCTTTGTTTGTTTTGCCCTGACCATTTGTCCGAAAATCCTACCACCATACCATTTCGGGGCCTCCTGTCTCTGGATATAAAAATTAAAACTTGTCACATACCACCTCTGGTTCACAGAAATTCCATGGTTTTACCTGTAAAGATGCAAAATAATTTCAAAATTTATTCACCCCGCGTTGGGTATGTATTAAATGATGTCACTTCTTAAAATTAATCGCATATTGATATTAGATCTTCATTCTATTGATGTATAAGCCTTGTTAACTACGTGTATTCTCAAGCAATAACAACATGAACAGTGTGTTAGTAACCCAAGAATACGCGTGGCCAACCAAGTTTCGCTTCCTTTGCGGCAAATGGATTTCACTTCACTTTGTACACTCACATATAAATTGACACTTTGCATTATTCAAATAAAATTGAAAACAATAATAATTATGATTTGTATTTACTAAATACAAATTTAAAAGTAAAGAAGTACCTCTCATCACCAGTGCTTTTGTTGAGACTCTGTATTTTTGTTGTTTTAATTCTCGATGAAGTTCAGGTACACAGGGGATCATTCAGTGATCATTGCTATTTCTTCCGACATCCTCTGTTTTACATACGTAAATACAATTGACATTTGTTTAGTTTATGTTATAAAAGGATGAATATCAAAAATATTTAGAACTTTATTTACTTACTTTATAATGGATGCCACAGTTCAGGATTAGCATTTACCAACAAAACTGTATTTATGTAACAATAATTTAATTGGAGAAGCTTATGGGTCGTTCTAGTGCTAACTCTTCAGTTATCGAGTTAGCACTAGAACGACCCATAAGCTTCTCCAATTAGATTATTGTTAAATAGAGGGTATATTAATTGAAGTATAACCAACTTCAGACTGATGTATTTTTGGAACGTCAAATCGAATTGTCAAACGCTCTTCAGCGTTTATTTGTCATTCAATTGTCTGCAAACGAAACGAGAATCAGTGATCGCACTTTATTTGGGCAAAAAATTGACTTCTGTGATAGTTCGTGAGTTGCGGCATCTAAACGTGAATCGTACCTTCGTCTACCGGACCATAAAACGATATCAGGACGATATCATTACATTAGTGGTTTCTTAAGTAGCTTAGGTGTAGCTAAAGCTTAGCTTTTATTTTTATGTCGTATGCGTAGAAAAGGTTTCCATCATATTGGAACACTGCCTACATTCAACAGACTCCCAAAAAGGAAATAAATTACTTAGATCCTATCAACCCGTTCGCCGTTCTGCAATGCGTTTTAACTCCCTCCAATTCTTTCCAAGCAACCTCGATTTCTCTTCAACTGTTCTGCGCCACTTTTACCTAGGTTGGCACACTCTTCTGCCTGCATGTGTGAATGATTCCACTGCATGACGTATATGGAGCTGTTTTCATGCTGTAAGGTGTGACCGATCCATTTCCACTTTCTCCGCCTGATGGTGAAGTCTATAGGTTCTTGACCCATTCTCTGATAGAGCTATTTGTTAGAGATACTATTCGGCCACGCAAATCTCCAGATAATGCGTTGAGACCTATTTTAGAAGATTTTTAGTTGGTCACCTTCCATGTACTATAACCATACAGTACTTTTGCTACGTTAGAGCGGTACAGTCTCAGCTTGGATTTTGTGCTGAACATTACTTTTCCAGATTTTTGATAGCATTTTGAACGCACCTTTAGCTTTTCCGATTCTGAAGTCCACATCCAGTTCACCGTCGGCCGAGACCATACTTCCTAAAAAGTAGACAGTTGTCCACTTGCACAAATGTTTGACGTTATGGGACTATCGTCCCATAGCGTTGCTATCTGTGCTACCCAAAGTGATGAAAAAAGGCATCAATACTGGAATAATAAAATTTCAAAAGCAACTAAGCATGTATAGCTCAGTTAATAGAGCGTTGGTGGCTAAAAGTGTATCTGTCGCAGGATCGATCGTTCTTCTTGGATAAATGTTTTAATTTTTTTCCAAATTTACATTCTTTACGTTAGATTTTATTGATAAGTACAAAATATTTGGCGCAAAATTGGAAGTAAAGTTGCACAAGATTGCGTATGTTCCAAAACAATTCTTCCAATTAGCATGTTTTGGGAAAGTTTAACAAAAATAATTACTGCAATCGGATCATTTTGACTGAGTAAGAAAAGAGAAGAACATGTAATCAAAATTGGTCCTAAGAAATGAAATGCGAAAAAAATTATTGCAACCGGTGAAGTCTGCATATGTTCTAGTATGCGCAAAATTGCCCAGAATTATACGCGTTTTCGAAATCACTAAAGAAAAATTTAAATTGGTGTATTTAATCATAATCATCATAACTATTCCATCAATTTCTTTAAAACAATTAATTAAAAACATACAGAAAAGTTACAATCCACCTGAAATGGATATATTATATCACGTCTTTTAATCCATCCCTAATAAAGTGGGCATGACGTTTTGAAATTTTCATTTCAATTTATATAATAATATGTACTCGTATGTATCCTTCTTCTCGGAGTATCTTACTGCAGGGGCTTTTAAGAGATTTTATCAGAAAAACTTATCCTATGGCTTATTTTTATAAAAAAAAGTGGGCGTGGCTATAACTATTTGTTACCGAAATTAATGGATTCTAATGAGATCAGGCTTATCCCATCAGCGCAAGCAGATTTAAAAAAATGCAACCTCAGGTTTTTTGAGAAATCTTCCCCAAAAAGTAGGCGTGGTATTATACAGCATATGGAAGAAGGTCTATATATTTTGTTAATGCGATATTTTTCAGTTTCTAGTAAAAATTTTGGATAAAGGGCATTTTTTAAAGCGGGAGGGTTATAAAAAGCTTATATACCGAATTTCATCTTCCTAGCTCAAAATTTAAGCCCCAAAAAGTGGTGACAGATATGTCTAGACCTGCTTAACTTTCGACGCCGATCACAAATATATAGTATGATACGAGTATATGCTTTTGGTGGTCTATCGTTATTATTTCTCTTCTTAAATGCCTTCTGCTTATTTTTGATATTTCTTCAGCAACTGTCGAAATATGATGTACATAAGTTCGTGTTTACTATGGATCTGTGTGTGATAGCTACGTTAGATTATTTGGCTTTTCCCCATGGTTGGATTCTACAAGTCCAAATGAGTTTTATTATTGACAAGCGGGTATCCGGCGTGCATTGCTGCACCTATGTGGGCAAACTGCTGGACCGATTTTGACACTTCACAGAAACACTCTTGAGCCAATACCGAAGATTGCCTGATTTTGAAATTTGAGCTCAATCGATTCGGTGGTTTTGGAGTCTACAGCATGCATACAAACATAGGTAAATTGAGTTTTATATATATAGATGTGTAAAGCAATATTTTGTTTGTATATAATTTTGAATCCCTTAGTAGCTAGTTGAGATGTCTATATTTTTTTTTATTTTAATTGCTTGCGCTTTCTTTTGTATGATGTTGCCATGAGAGTTTGGAGTCCATATGACTTTTACTAGCTCTTTAGTGAGGTTTGATTTTATCGAGAATATAACCTTTTTACGTTGATTTTAAAGATCAAATGGGCCTGCAACGAGCACTTGATGTATGGGTGGATGTTTTTGGGGGAAATGAGTACCGTATTAGTTCAAAAAAGATAGAGTATCTGTGCTGCCCGTTCTCTGATCCACACCGGCCTATTCCAAATATTTACTTGAATGGAAAAGTGCTTCCCAAGTGCGAAAAGCTCAAATATCTGGGATCTATGATCAATAGAGTAGCAATTGATGACGACATCAATCATCGCGTAAGCGTAGGCTGAGTGAAGTGGCGGGAAAACTCCGCTATCTTCTGTGATCGAAAAAGGCTCCCTAAGCTTAAAGGAAGGCTCTACGCAGCAGTTGTACGTCCGTCACTCGCATACTTTTCACAATGCTAGACAATGTACAAAAAGTATGAGGGCAAATTAATGGCAGCTGAGATGAAGATGCTGCGCATGGCAGCAGGAGTAACAAAGCTTGATAGAATAAAAAATTCAAAGATTTGAGGAAGCCTTCATATAAAAGAACCCATCACAAGCAAGATAGAGCACAACCGTCTCAATTGGTATTGAGTGAGTGTTCAAAGAAGAGATCCTTCGAACCCCGTCAAAAAGGCAATATCAATCAACTCTCCTACACAAACGCGCAAAAAAGGCAGACCAAAAAACAACTGGATCACACAAATGCAAAAACACCAGCATTCGATTGGCCTCAGTGACGAAGTGATCCGAAAATAGGAAGCCTGCCGGTACTTCCTGAGGTCAAACTGGCAAACCCCACAGGCGGACCAGTTGAGATGCAGTAAAGTGGGAGGGTTGTGATCCTTCTACTCCGGATTACAACTTCGCCGTAAGAAGAAGAAGAAAAAAACATGATTGCTGTGTTTAGGTCTTTATGAGAACAGAGTTGGATGAATGGATCATCGAAGTTATTTCTCTGGGAGACGGAATATCTGTTGTACAAAGGATATATAAGAGAAGTCCCAGTACGTTTCCTTGTAGAACACCCACAATTGCTGTGTGAGTCGTTGAACATTCATCCTTAAACCCTCTTCCACTTTTACGAGCGTTTTCTTAAAATAAAACTTATTTTGCTTTCTCAAAGCTATTTCGGTGGTGATTAAATCTTATTGTGAACCATAATCCCTGACGCTCAATTTCTGCTAAGGAATGTGTATTAGCTAAAAATTAGGTGGTCAAATCTCTTAAAAATCGAGAGAAAGATTTCAATGCATTTGAACCAAAAACTTCGCAACGCCACACCCACTTTATTAGGAATGGGCTTAATGATGCAGGATAGGGTATCATACAATACGTTCCAGATGGATTGTAACTTTTCTGTGTGTTTTTTTGTTAAAGTGATAATTAACCAAAAAATATATTCCTAAAAGCAGATAAAATTTTAAGGAATCGGAACAAATTGAAAGAAAAAAGGGTGCTGCACCTGCTACCGTCGTGCTCTTTATTCCTATAAAAATATTTAAAGAAAGAACACTTTTATCACTGTGCAGTTTCCAACACAGAATGCATTAAGGTACGACACTTACACTCTATGAACGTAATGTCCCTATATGCGCATATCGATTGCGTTTAAAAATTTAAATTCACATACAGACCCTATTCTGCATAAATGCACTTTGACGTCCACACATCGATCCCTTGCAGCCTTCTCAAAAGCGTAAAATTTTATATAAAAAATAAATGATGCGTAGATACTTGTTGAGTGAATTCAAATGGTTTTATGTGGAAAGGTAATGTGGAGCTTAGGAAAGGTGACAAAAATACATTATAGCATCTAAAACAAAAGCACATTTCTATCCAACTGCCAAGAGACGAAAGAAACCCTTTTACACCAACTCTTCACAGAGAAAAGCAGGCGGGGCGGTTTTCCTTTAGCACAATGAAATCATCCTTTGATGGTGGAAACAGAAGGCAATGCAAAATGCTTGTGCCATAATAGTTGTAGACAAAAAAGAAAGGAATCACGGCTAAGAGCCAGAGAACCATAAAACGGATAAGGGGATCTACTCAGGTAAATCCCTGAACTGAAATTGAACATAAAACATTTAAAGTTATGGCTGTGGAGTAAAAGCAAAATACATAAATTATACTACAATGTGTTAATCAAGAAATTTCCTCTGTTCTATGAGGAAGAATTAAAAGTTAAAGGAATAAATAAGTACTGTAAAATCCTTACCAAATTTAAGCGAACTAGCGAAACATTTGTTGCTCTTGAGTAGACAATCCTCAACACCAGTACGTACACATTTTTCTGTTAATTATAAATAAATAAATATTTGGCGCAACAGCTCTTTAAGTGCCAGGGCCTAGCTTCTCGCAACCACTCGTGTTGTGTGCGTTATATTTTTCATACGAATGGAAGGAACCTACAGTTTAGAGCCGCATCCGAACGGCAATTTGTTTTTGAAAAGCTTTCTCGTGACAACAATACTCTCGGATGTTTGTCAGGCGTTCCCGAGAGGTGAGATCGTGAAAACCTTTTTGGTGTTTTCTGGGATTCGAACTTGGAACCTCTTGCGTAGTGATCCGATACACTAACCACTACGCCACGACGCCCCTCTGTTAATTATGTCTTTTTTATTTAAAAAAAAAATATACACATGTGTAACATGCTATATAAAACTACAAAATGGCTGACTACAGACGTCATATTGTCCAACTAAATGAACCTAAGCTGGGTTATCGCCTGGAGCCTAAACGGCTGTACCTACTCTTATGAAGATAGCATCATACGATTTACCTTGATCTCGCGAGTGACATTAGCTAATCTATTCCAGTAATTCCCCAATAAGTGCTAATCTGACCTCGCGCCGCCAGTGTCCCGTATCGTTAGTTTAACTGTATATTTATTTGTCTTTCTCGTTAATTTGAAAGAAAAGGAGAAAACTATGGTCATACTTGAAAGAGTCAGGTAGAGCAAACACATTTTGTTGCATATCTGCTGATATGTTTGTCCGCACACGGCTCGCTTGAGAACCAATAAAAACATTTTTATGAAATCTATTTCGTATTCATGTACGAGTATATGTATTCCTGATACGTAGGGCATTTCGCCTAAAAACTGTCGAAATCGGGCCACGTGTAACTGGAATTTGGGAAACAGGGTTTTAAAATTCTTTAAATCATCTTATTTAGCAGACTAACTCTAAAATTCCTAAACGAATTTTGATGAAATTTGTCACGCAGGCTTAGACTGGCAGGTTAGTAGTTCCGTTTGAAATTGATTGAAATCAATTAGAGTGGGAGTAATATGGGGAGGCGTTTAAAACATTTTCAAATTATTCTTCCCATACGCCTAACTCAAGAACAACCGAACGGATTTTTATGAAATTTGCGCTTGAGTTACGTCAGCCGTGTAGATATGTTTATCTGAAAATAATTGAAATTGGATGAACATATGGTAGGATGATCTTTCCCCCCACGTATTCCAATATTTTTCAGGAATTGTTTTTTTCTTCAAATTATTCGCATTAATATTTTCGGAGAGAGAGGGGCGAGGAATTCGCCAATATCTTGGTTTTTGAAATTTTTTTTTTACGAAACTTTATCCAATAAAATTTAATAAACTCTTTTTTTTTCGTATTTTTGGACTACTTGAAAGTTCAGCTTTAATTTGATCGGGTGTACATTTTTTTTTATTGGGGTACATTATGACCTCCAAAAGCCTTTCACAAAACAGCAATTTTTGACCTCTGCATACTATTTTTGGCAAAATGTCACCACTCTAGTTAAAATTGTCAAAAGTTACAAACATGTGATAGACCCACGGACAGACGGGCACCGGGTTGAATCCATTTAATCGTTCTGATAAGGAACACTAAAAATTAGTTAAAACGCTGAGTGCATGATATCATGAGATTTGTTCCCGCTTAGTATACAATGTATTTTATACATTTATATTTGACCATGAAAAACTTCTTGGTGTTTCTGGGACTCTCACCTGAGCCTCCCGCTCAGTGGTCCACATACAAAACCCCTGATTTGAGTGCTTGGACCTAAAAGAGTGCTTTGGAGACTCAAGAATGTAAAATGAATGATTGACGTGTTTAAAATCAACAAAAAAGGACAATGTTACTCCTAACTTGAAGACAATTTTTTTTCTGTGAATATTCTGTTTAGATAAAATAATATTCAACTTTTACATGAGATTATTTTCTCTCAAAAATATATTCTCAACGAGTTGAAAATATTCCACTATGGGATTGGGGTCACACTGTCTCCAAATGGTGTGCTGCTCTCCTCTCCTCTCTCGCTGTCAGTTCTAGAAAGTTATCCTGCTTTTTCAGAGATTTCAAACTAGTACCACAAGTTTTTGAAGTAGCATTAGGTCATTTCCAAGTGCTGATAGTGGTGTCATGAACCAAAATTTCAAGTAAAACAATAAATAAAAGCACATCGGAAATAAAATGGTATTCCTGGAGCGACATAGGCAACTGGTTCCTGATTTTTAAACAATAAATTGCTCTGCTCATACACCGTGCCTATGCAAAGCACCTGGATGCTTAAATTTGACGATTCAACAGCTGTCCCATATAAGGACAAATTATTAGTTCCAAAAATTCAACATAATAGTGTCTCTCGTTGTTTCTCAAGGTATAAAATTGAAATCGATCTGAGAAATTACCAAAAGCTGTGATGATAGCAATGATAGTAAGGACTCTTCAAGTCAGATACCTCCCATATAGCACTCAGTGAACATTTAACATTTTTAAGTTTGAAAATTCCCTATTATTATTAAGGACTCAATAAAAAGTAGTGCATATGGTATCATTTTAAACGTAATGCAACGTAGAAAAATATAAAAATTTAAATGAAAACTTAGTGGAATAATTTTAAAGAAACACCGACCGGTAAAAGTAGTAAAGCACTCGATTATCAGTAAAATTGTACGGTTGAGATCTCATAGCGACTTCTGAATAAAAGCTTGTTTTACAGTGAGAATACCGATGCGTGATTTTAATTTTGATATTTTTACACCAGTCATGTACTCGTACGTACACTGCCGTCCATAAGTTTTTGGACAATTCATTCTGTCAGAGATTTGGATATAAAACTCTTTGTCTTTTTAATTTTAATAATCAAAATTTATTGTAAATAGCTTCATCAATATTGCATTTATCTAGTCAAATGGGCAAATTAATTGAACCTAATAAATAAAAAGACTTGCGGAATAAAATAGAGTTAGGCCTGTTTTTCGTCGAAAAGTCCACCTCGTGCTTGCACCACTTTGGCCGTCAATGTAGGCATTCTATCGATCAGCTTCTTAATAGTTTCCAATGTTATTAATCTCCAGGCTACTTGAAGGATATCTTAAAGTTCGTCTTTAGATGTTTGACTCTGTCTTCTAACCCCTCTGTCAAATTCGTCCCAAAACAGCTTGGGTTGAAGTCGGGTGATCGGGCAGGTCATTTCATATTTTTCAGTATTCCTTCTTGTTCGTCTTGTTCCACCTATCTTTGGAAGAATAAATGAATGCTTGAAAGAATGTTTCAGATCATTATCTTGCTTTAATGTGATTCCAGGGCCTAATAATCGCAAACCCGATGGTAAGGTGTGTTCTTCTAATATTTGTCTGTACTTCTCCTTATTCATGATTCCATCGATACGGATGAGGTCTCCAACATCGGCGGAAGAGAAACGTTCCTAGACCATTATTGAACCACCGCCATTCTTGATCCAATGTAGTCGTTTGACTTTGTTTTGAGGTCGTAGCAAAGGTTTCCATACTGCTACTAGATCGCGGCAGCTGAACGGCTTTTTTGTAGTTGTTACGGATATCTGCTTTGAGCGCGAACGGTTGAACTCTGCACAGATTTATGGAGCAGTAAGCCGTCGATCCCTCTTACTTATCAATTTTATAGTCTGGCCCTCTGGCCTTTTGATGTCAATTTGGGCCTTCCGTTTCTTTGCTGATGAGTCAGTGATTCTTTGAAGTGACGTATGGTATCATGCATTGTCGATTTCAATATCTTAAGCTTATCTGCAATAGCACCCACTGTATGCCCTTCTTTATGCAAGGTTATTATGGGAGCCGTGGCCCAGTGGTTAAGTATGCGATCACTGATCGAGAGGTTTAAGTTTTGAATCCAAGAAAACACACAAATAAAAAAAAAACATTTCCTCACGGTCCCACCTCTCGCGAACGTCTGACAACCATCCGAGGGTAAATTTGTAATGAAAAGCTTCTCTCAATCGAAAAAATTGCCCTTCGGAAACGGCATAAAACTGTAGGTCCCAACCATTCGTGAGGCGCACAGTACGAGTGGCTGCGAGAAGCTAGGCCAGGCCCTGTATTGGCCTGTTAGCGCCAAAATATTTATTTATTTATATAAAGGGTGGTTAAGTTTTAAGGGCCGATTTTGATTTTGAATAAAACACAAATTATTTAGGAAATTACTGTCATTTATATGGTTCAATTATGTATAGAACAAAATATCGGCCAAATGGCCGCCGCGACCTCGGCGGCACACCTCCATCCGATGGTCCAAATTTTCGATGACGCTGAGGCATAATTGAGGTTCTATGCCGTTAATGTGCCGAATTATCTCATCCTGTAGCTCTTGAATTATTGCTGGCTTATCGACGTACACCTTTTCTTTCAAATAACCCCAAAGAAAGAAGTCCAACGGTGTCAAATCACATGATCTTGGCGGCCAATTGACATCGCCACCACGTGAGATAACACGGCCATTGAATTTGTCGCGCAAAAGAGCCATTGTTTCGTTAGCTGTGTGGCAAGTGGCACCTTCCTGTTGAAACCACATATCGTCCACATCCATATCTTCCAATTCGGGCCATACAAAGTTCGTTATCATCTCACGATAGCGAACACCATTCACAGTAACTGCCTGACCGGCCTCATTTTGGAAAAAATACCACCCGATGATGCCGCCAGCCCATAAACCGCACCAAACAGTCACTCTTTGTGGGTGCATTGGTTTTTCGACAATCACTCTTGGATTATCCTTCGCCCAAATGCGGCAATTCTGCTTATTGACGAATCCACTGAGTTGAAAATGTGCCTCATCACTGAAGATGATTTTCTTCGAAAATTGATCATCCACTGTTGCCATTTCTTGCCACCATTGTGACCATTGACGACGCTTGAAATGGTCAAGAGGCTTTAGTTCTTGAGTCAATTGCACCTTGTAAGTGCGTAAATGCAAATCTTTATGCATAATGTTCATCAACGACGGGCGTGAGATGTGCAATTGTTGGGCACGACGACGAGTTGAGGTGGACGGCTCTTCAGCCACACTATCGCGAACAGCAGCAATATTTTCTGCAGTACGAGCTGTACGAGCAAGCACTGGTGTTTTCGCATCTCCTACAGACCCGGTTTGCACAAATTTTTGCACGATTTTTCCGATTGTACGCACATTTGGACGATTAAATTGACCGAAAGAATCACGAAATGCACGATATGCATTTTGATTTGAACGCCCATTTTCATAATAAGCCTGAATAACTTTAACGCGTTGCTCGATTGTGTATCTTTCCATGGTTCAAATTGAGTTAGTCTGAAATTGAGAAATGTCAAATGAAATGCAGAAAAAAACTTGACGTTTAGGTGTGGTTCACATTCAACATCGGCCCTTAAAATTTAACCACCCTTTATATGCCAAAACGTTCAACTTCGCTTTTTTCCTGGTTTCTTAAAACGCTTCACCTGTTTGGTGAAGACTATAACAGGATTTAAAAGAATTTTATTCATTAAAATCCTGCACAGATAGAAAAACGTATTATTGTGGAAAAAAAATGGTTTGTCCGGAAAATTATAGACAGCAGGGTATGTCGATAATGAAGTGACTGTCACTTTGCCTTATGGTTACCGGGCTGTGAAAATCTTATGCTACATACCATCATTATACCTACCCACAGCAAAGTAATTGTAATTGTAATTGATTTATTGCCTGTATCTTACATCTAGTACAATATTTTTTCTTACCTGCGAAGCCACATGGCTTATCTGCAGGAGGTTATTTCTCAAATTCAATTTATTTTATTGCTATCATCAAAATGGTAGGTAATTTAAATTAAGTGCATATAGGTAAATTTCTAAACTTGATTATAATTAGTTTTCAATAATTATTTTCTTTTAAATAAAACACAAGAAACAAAGAATTAGAAACATTTAAAATTTCAAATGAGATGGTTTTCAGAGATTACGTTATTGTTTCTAGAAAATATTCTTTTAGTCTTTTTTTTTCTCAAATTAATGTTATTTAAATTTCGCAAATTGCTTGGAAGATTATTTAGGATACTTGGTATGGTGTACATTAGTTGACGCTTGCCGTACACGTTTTTGAAGGGAGGAAGATGGTACATCCCCTCTGCTCGTCTTTTGGTATTGGAGTTGTGACTGATTAGAGTTCGGAATCGTTCATCGTCATAGTACTCCAACGCTGCTGTCATATTAAATATCTGCTTCACTTTGAGAACTCTCACTCCGCCAGCTACGCTGTTTCTACTTGACATTAATTTTATTGCCTTGTCTTGAATATTTTGGAGCTTCGCAATGTATGTATCTGCTGCACCTCCCAACGCTAGTATGCCGTATCTCAACTTTGACTCGACAAGAGCGTGGTACACTTGTTTTTGCACACAGTTTGAAGCCTTATACTTTAGACAAGCCAGTGCAAATAGGGATCCTTTCAGCTTCTTTCGTAAATCGTTTATGAGTGATTCCCATAAAAAATGACTGTCAATCGTTACACCCAGATATTTGTACGTATCCACGACATCTATAATCTGGCAGTTGCTTGGATTAGCGCAGCTGAATGCTTTAATATTCACTTGTGACTTTGGGTACTATGGGCTACGAATATGCAGTAGTTTTGTTTTTGCTGCATTTATTACGAGCCCATTATCGTGACACCATTTCCTTGCTTTATCGAATTCTGCCTGCATCATCCTGGTTGCTTCTACGATCGATTTGTGGCAGACAACAATCGCCGTGTCATCTGCATATGCGAAGGGAAAGCTCATCTTGAAGGATTTTAGTAGTTCATTGGTGTACAATATGAACAATAGGGGTCCAAGTTTAGAGCCTTGTGGGACTCCATACTGCACTGAGTTGACTTTGCTGCAGTAGCCTTTGATTCCCACGCGAAATGTCCTCGTTCTGAGACAGTCTCTCATCCAATCTGGTAGTTTCCCTCTAATTCCTATTCTTTGTATTGCTTCCATGAGTTTATTGTGGTCTAGTGTATCGAATGCTTTGCTAAAATCTAAGAAATGCACTAACACGTGGTGATTTTTGTTAAGGCTGGTGTTAATTAAGTTTGCAAAATCGTCTTTCAGCACGTGACGGTTTTCGAGGATAGTGTAGTGTAGGTTGTGCCTTCCAATAGGTTTCATCAAAAAATGAATTCTGATTTTGGTGCAGAAATATCCATGGCTAGTTTTCGCGTCAATGACCTTAGGTCTAGGCGCGAAAAAAAAATAAGCCTGATTTACCCCTGATGTTGGTTGTCATCATCCATCTACCTCTGAGAACAAACTTGCTTTTAAATAAGCGCTGTTCCTCTTAAGAGGTAAATAGCCTTAATATAGATGAAAGTGTTTTCCCATTCAAGTCAATCAACTGACTCGCCAAAATCACTTTTTCACAGTTGACTAGATACACATATATGTGTATAACTGTAAATGTAATTTAATTAATTTAAGTTGCCATTTGTCAAAGTACGGCTACATACTAAAATGTATTTATTAAATAAACTGCCCCCGAAATCGTGACTGCACGAAAAATAAAAACATCTCGGACACTTTAGTTGCCAGGACTTTGAACTTACACGTAGGTACTCCTGCTCGTGAAGCGAACTTTAAATTTCGGTTATTCCTTCAGTAGTCTGGAGCTAAAGATTCTACAGGATACGAGTAGGTACTTTCCTACAGGAGCCACATCGAAAAATCAACTTCAATCAATCATGCTCAAAGTTTGTGGTCATCAATTATTTAGTTTCGTGATTAGCACTACTCACAGAAAACAACTTTAATTGATTGAGAGCTGTAATGTGATGTACAAAGAAGAACGTTTGCTTTGGGGTTGTATGCCTTCGTCCGAGGTACCAAATTTAAAGACCCTGATACCTAGAAATATTTTTAAAGCCAAACTCGAATCGAATTCACTTCTAATCTGTGTGCTCTCACCCGCAAGGTGATAAATTAAATTCGGCTCGGATTTCATGAGAAACAAAAAAGGACACATTTTCCGTCTGAGGAGGAGGAACGCCTCTCCCCATCATTGTAACGTTTCCATCGCCATTATCAGCTTCATCCATATATAAAATAAAATATTTGCTTCACATCACTTTGCCAAACGCAGGCAATGATGGTCGTCGTAGATGTCAGAGCTGCGTATCGCTATGGGCCCCGAAGGGAGGTTTGCATTATAGTTGACTGACATTATGATTGATTTTCAGTCGTGATCTGATGGAATTTGTATTTTTCTTTTCCTTCCTCTGTAGCATATTGTTGTCCCTCGTCATGGTGTATGCCATTGCCACCCTCCCATATCCTATTTCATGAACAAATATAACCCTTCAAAGTCTGCTGTGTGAAGTAATTTGTTGACAGGGAGAATAATTGCGGTTGAAGTCCCTTAAGTTCCGGCGGTCCTTGTTCACACTTCGCTGTTTGTATGTACTGTGAGCAGTCTTGGTAGAAATTATAGATTTTAAATTCATTCTTGCTTTCTGCTCTAATTGATCATTTTTCTTTATTGAAGTATCGGACCGAATCTCATGATCCACAAAATGCTGCGTCCTGAAATTAATTCGCATCACAAATAGTTTTTAACACGTTTTCCATTTTTGTTTTCCCAGAGTGGTTTGAATTGAAGGGTATATCGATGTCCGTCGAAAAGAAAAACCGACCGGAATTTCCATTAAAAATCACTAGACTAAAATTCGATACGTATTTTATTTCTCCTCCTTTTTTTTTTTTTTTGCTTTTATTTTGTATTGTATTGTAGGACGCCTGCCGCCTGTGCATTGGATTCACAGTAGTAGTATACAAATCACAAGTAATTCCAAAATCTGAACCAACGTCACGAAGTATTTGTTCTTCGTGACAAACAATTTGTCTCTCGCTGAAATTCACAACGGGCCTGCGGGGCTGAAATTATTCAAAAGGATAACTATCTGTATATTTCATTTTTACTGGGTACTGGAGTGCCCCCTTTCGTTTCTATATTGCCACCGGGACAATACTCAGTTTGCCATGGAATGAAATAGGTACGAGCACAGAATGGTGTTAAATAGTGGTGAGCTTTGATATTTCAAATTCGAAATAATAATGAAAATAAAAACTTGAATGTTTCGTGCAATCATATTGGAAACCTATGTGATACATCTGTTCGGATATTAAATACCTACAAACAAATAATAAAAAGGCTAATGATATTTGTAACACTCTTTGATTATCATAATAGCCACTGCAAATTTTATATCTACATATACAGACATTTATTTTTGTATTGAATTAACATCTTTATATTATTGTCGTTGCTGCTGAATTTGCACAAAAGAAATTGTTTTAAAAGAATTTAATTTTTACAATCCCAGGTTATTTCAGATTTAACTTTTATTCACTAAAAGAAAAGTGTTGGGATTATAATTTGACATTGTGGTGCGCAAATTATACATTAATTATACTCGTAAGTAAGTTTATCTATTATTATTTTCATAGATAAACATTTACTTTATTTTTGATTCAGCCCAGCTTACACAGAGATATGATAGATATTACTACTGCTGAAATAATGCGATTGTTTCTTAAATCTTAGAGACGGCCGAATTCAAATATGTCAAAAAACTGTACAGTGTTTGGCAACACAACAGGCTTTGTGTTACTGTTGCCCTACTACTGCACTGTTACAGTATTGATATTTATGAATAATTGTGTTGCAATGCTATACACAATAGAAAAAATAAATCATTAAAATTGTTATAAGTTACCTTTCATCCATTTTTTACACAAAGTATACGGGTAAAATAAATAATAATAGCTAACGAACCGTAACAAATAGCACAGATTGATCTGTTCTGACGTTTGGTTGCGCTAGTGTTGCAAAAAAAAAAAAACATATGATTTGAGCAGTACTGCCAAATTGTTGCTTTTTTAAACTTGTTGCTTTTACGTTGTGGCAATAATGCATTTTTGAATTGGGCCGACAATTCAAACGTAATGAATGATGTGGATTCCGAAGAAAAAAAAAACAGTGTTGATCGGAAGGAGTCATTGGATCGTACTTTTGGAATGGATGAAAACGCAAGAATGCAATTATTCTATCAACTGTTTGTAGACCGAATTTTCTTCAGAAATAGTGATGTCGAGTGGCGCTCACAGTCTACAGATTTAAGAGGAGCAGTATCTTTTTACGAGGATATCTAAAGAGCAGGATGTATGTTAACAAACAACGAACACTGCAGCAACTCAAAAAAATATTCGATGAAATAAGCGGAGTAACGGCCGACATGTCTGAAAACGTTATGAAAACATGTTATTAAAAGAGCTCGCATTTGTGAGGTGAATAAAGACATTATATTCCATACATAATTCTCGACCCAAATTAATGTGTTTTATTTTTTAACAAAGTTATTAAAAAAATAGTGGTATAAATGGGATCAGGTGTGGGTGAAATGTGGGGCGCGAGATTCCACAAATCTTTAAATTGGCTTTGCTAGGCACGTAACTCAAGAACGCCTAAACTAATTTTGATGTAAATATACTTAGATTGACACCATAGTAGTCCCATTTGAAACACAGACCGACGGACATATGGACGCCAAATTTAATCCATAAATGTTCCACCTTATACCATTCTAGAACGGAATACTAATAAAAAAACACAGGGATGGGTCTTTAAAGGAACGGTATCAACACAGGCTTTAGAGGAGAAACAATTGTTATTATAATACTTAAATTCTATTGAATTTTCTAAAGAAATTGTATTATTAAAAATGCACAAAGTTTTCCAATTAAATTTGCTAACAAAAATAAGTTCTATAGAATACAAAAACTATAGAATAAAAATGTGTCTAATAGATGAATATGTAAAGGGTGTCCCAAAATTCACACAAGAAGTAATTTTGATAGAAAACTCAGGTTCTTAATTAAAAATTGTAAATGTTTTATTGATTCATAAAGTATACAGCTTAGGGTTGTGTATAAAATAGCATATCGGGTAAATGGCTTCGACGGCTTTGCTGGGACATACGCACTATTTTGTCGAAATTTTCCATTTCACGTCAGCTGGGTTTTAAAAAATCGTCCAGCTTAGTTGGGATTTGCCAATTTGACTGGAAAACAGTCAAATTGGCAACTGACTATGATTACTGTCCCGTGTTTCTGCAGTAGATGATTGCGAAGTTATTCGACTGGTGTAATACCGCTGCTTTTCGGGTTATAAGACTTCTCGTGTAATTATGGAAGGTACTGCTAACTTGAAATAGATAAAACTATGCTCTCTTGAGGAGCTAAGCTTAGGCTCTAATCGATTAATAACCAATTCAACGGGTCTAGTAGCCATTTTTATTTTTCATTTTCCTAAGTTTTCTTCGGTAAACGTTACTTATTTGATTACAAACAAGAATTACAAATGTCGCACTATTAGTTTGAGATACGGGTGCCAGGCGTCCTGGTTTCCGAGGACAGGTTCTCTTGTTTACCCTGGCGCGAAGGCGTGCTCTATAGTTTTTAATAGTGAATGAAATGAATTGCCCTCGTTTGTCCTCTATTTAACCAGCTTAATCTTATTTAATCGCTTAAACTGTATTTTGTATTTTTTTGAAGGATCATTTCAAAACGATGAAGAAAGTGCGTATTTAAATAAAAGCTTCAAAACAAAAGAAAATGTTCTTGTGAAGTAGATTGCTTAGTTTGTAACTGCAAAATTTCCATTGCAAACAAAGGAAAAGGTGCGATCGAGGACCACTTGTCTTTATTCTATTTAAAAAAAAATATAAGGAGTGCATCAGGTATGACAAAAGTGTTAGAAATTTTTGTTTTGAACAAATCAACACACAAACATATCCGAGCTGCCGAAGCAACAATTTACTACCGCACCATATGCCATCAACAGTCATTCCATTTCCTTGATTGTATCACAAAGTTAAATAAGAAAATGTTCCTGGAACTGTGTAAATGACAAAGGCAAATGTAATAATCAGCAACGTAATTGCTCCCTTTTCTGTCGCACAAGCTTTAGGGGATATACAGGGTTTTTCAATAAGGACATAACAATTTTGTATTTAAATAAAACACAGAATAATTGAAATATCGGGCTGAAATTTAATCCAGATATAGTGCACGTGCTAGATTTAAGTATAAAATTCGACCTTGTTCATATGACCACCGTTTGCAGCGATCGATTCTTTGGAGCCAATTTTTCACCACTCGTCCACACATATCGGCCGGAACGTTGGCAATTTCGCGTTCGATATTTTTGCTGAGCTCCTCTAACGCTGATCGCTTGTTGGCATAAATAAACGATTTAACGTAAGCCCACAAAAATAAATCCATCGGCGTTAAATCACATGTGCGAGCTGGCCATTCGACAGAACCATTTCTCGAGATTACACGATTACCGAACTTCCCTTCCAATAGATCAGTTGTTTGAACAGATGTGTGGCATATGGCACCATCTTGTTGGAACCACATATCACTGATTGACATCAGTCCATCCAATTCTGTCCCAAAATAGTCTTCCAACATGGCACGATAGCGAACTCCATTGACCGTAACATGGCGATAAATTTCATCTACGAAAAAATGCAATGGAGTCTCTTGAAGCACATGTGGATTTGCTGTTGCCCAATAATGCATATTTTGCTTATTGACAAAGCCATTAAGCCAAAAATGAGCTTCATCGCTGAAGATGTTTTTTTTTCGATGAAATTCAGGATTTTCTTCTCTCTTAAAGTTGCTGTCACCGACACGGAATTTCAGTAGTACTTTTTAATTATTTTCAAGCGTTCGTGAACTTCACCATGATAAAAATGTAAACCTTGACTGACGTTTTGACATTGACAGATCTTAAAAAAAGTTTAAGGGTGCGCTTCCCTATTGAAAAACCCTTTATGTACGAGTATAAGAGATATACAGTACACTACATAAGCGTCCAGACAGACGCCAGCAATAATTCGCCCTTAAAAAATGTTTCCAGTTCGTATAAGGTATTTTGATTTTAAGAATGGAAGTATAAAATGTAAAATCTTAGATCTATAATTTTAGAAGGATGAAAAGCCTGACACAATATTTAAACAGTTTTTAAACACATTTAATAAAACGAATAACTTGCCGAAATGAATAGGGTTCTGTGGTGACAACTGCAACACAAACTTTGATGGAAGAATTTAATTTAAAACGATTTATGGATGCTGATTTAGTAGAAATTGAACATGAGAAAAGTATTATTACTAAATGGGTGAATTTTTTTTTTTCATAAGTGTGTATCTGAAGAACTTTACTCGGAACTTATTAAAGTTGCACAGTTCTATTTTGCGATTTCGAATCACAATGCAGTCGTTGAGACGATATTTTCATTAATAAATTCATAATAGACGAAGGAGAGGAACAAACTTTTGCTCGAAATCATTAAGAGAATGGAATTTTAACAAAAGGATGATGAGATCTTGCAACAAATTCAAACGGATGACAAATATAAGAAGACTTAAGTAACAGATTTCTTTACATTTACGAGTGTACCTTATTAAATGGTATAGGGTCATCCAACAAGAAGTGTCATTTTCAATTTCGCGCCATTGTTGAACTGTCAACATTCAACTATCATTGCGATGACTTTTGATAAGTACAAACTAGGAGGTTATTAAATATGGATCTATAAACACTCGCACAACGTGTTGAAATAGTGAAAATTCACTACAAAAACGGTGAAAATATCGTGGAAACGTTTCATAAAGTTTGCACTGCTTTTGGTTATAATCAAGCGCCTTCTCGTACAGATATAGTGATTTTAATAGATAAATTTGAGCACCTCGGACAGGTTAGTGATGTGAAGACTTCAACCCGTTTTCGTAGGGCAAGGTCCCGTCGTAGCTGAGAGTGAGACTGAAAAGCTAGGTGTGTCCATTTCGAGACGATCACAGGAATTGCGCCTATCCGCAACTACTTTGTACCGCATTTGGAATAAAGATCTTGGCCTACATGCTTATAAGGTCCAGTTGACACAAAAATTGAAGCAGCAGATGATTGGGTACTGGAAATGGATGAACAAGATCAAATTCTTTGGACCTGTAATTTCTCGAAATGAAGACTTCAATTGGCCGCCGAGGTCGTGCGATTTAACACCATTAGACTTTTTCCTTTGGGGCTATGTTAAAAATAAAATCGAGCATTGGCGATTCATGTACTAAAAGAAAACATCAGAGCTGTTATTCGCGAAATACAGCCGCAATTATACTAATAGGTGATGAAAAATGTCATCAAAAGAATGACTATTTGTAGGCATTTGGCAGAAAAAGAAAAAGATTTATTTGTGGTATTTATTCTGAAAACTCTCTGTCTGCTACTACGTTGTCTGCCAGGACAAAAATATGCTTCAATTTTTTATATGGGCGTGCGACATCTGGGTAGTTTATTATCTGTGCTCAGAGCTTGTACTTTAGATTAAAATACAAATATCACCACTTTTCATAAAAATGTAGCGCTTTTCTATTCACTTTAAATGACACCCCTATATAATGTTTTTTTTCACTCAAAAAACTTTTTTTTTCTGAACTTCGTTTTTAAGTTATTTATTTAATAAAAATGTAATGAAGTACCTACCTTATATGAAACAAATAAATAGTTCTTTTTTTTAACCTAGTTTTTTTTTTTACCTTGTCTTCCTTTTTAAGTAGGCAGTGGATTTTAACACCTCTTGACCATTATGGCAACCCTAATTTGAAATCAAAAATGACATTTAATATGACCAATGGAAAATGTTAACCGCTACCGCTTTGTTTTTCGCTTTAAAATTCATGAAGAGAAGCCAATAAGCGATGAAGAAAAATTGTGTTCAGTAAGCTTCTTTTTAAATCGCTTCAGAAATATTGAAGCGTTTTTAACCAACTGAATCGGCCCAATGTCTGTGTTGTGTATTTGATTATTACAATGCAACTGCTGTTGTTGAGAAGCGAGACAGATATAGCCAAATGGATTTTCTATGTATGGAAGTGAAATTTCAGAAAATTGGAAATTCAATTGAATTTATTTATTGATCGATGGCAAAGATAAAATATTGTTTTGTGGAGACGTTGAACTTATATCGAGGTGGAATTAGAATTCGGCTTCTTGCGGATGATGAAAACACTAGTTTTGAGAAAAGGTACTCTGGGGTCCCGCTGCATTTTATTTTAAACAGACATAATATTGTTTTATACTTCAGATAGGTTTCAAATGGCATGCCATAGATAGTATTACTGTATTCCGAAATATGTCTGATTAAAAACCAAACCCAATATTTAAGCTGTGTTAACATAAGGTATTTTGTCGTCACTAATCTCAACACACGGGAACGAATCTGTGCTAACAACATCACTACCAATGACAATGACTTGACTTTTCTTTGGATTGAGTCTTAGCTGATTCACAGTGGAGCATTTTATAACTAAATTCAAGTCCTCACATATCCGGACAGTAGCACCTTCAACTAGGCCCAAAGGGTAACTTAAGTGAAGTTGTATGTCATCAGCAGATCATTGTTAAACATACAGAAAAATAATGGGCCCAGAATATATCAGTGGGGTTCGAGTACACCGGCGCTAATAGGAAGAAACGAGGATAAATAAGAGTTAAGGTAGACGGCTTGTTTTCTGTCTTTCAAATAACTCATTATTAGCTTTAGAGTACAGTGTCAAAAGCTTTTGAGAAATCCAGTAATACCAATGAGTTCAGATGATCTTTGTCAATTTGCATGCGTAATTCATCAACAAACTGTATGAGGGCAGTAGTTCAGCTATGCTGAGTTCTGAAACCAGATTGGAAAGGGGACAGCAATCGGAATCTGTCAAGGTACGCTGAAATCTGGGTGCTTACTAATTTCTCAAAAACTTTTCATACGAATGGAAGGATTGAAATAGGGCGAAACTATTTCAGCTTGGACGATGAGTTTTTCTGCACTGGTATAATTTTTGACGCTTTCCAGAGAAATGGGTACGTAGATGTCGTTAATATTGTATTGAATATATGTGTAAGAAAAAGTAAGACTTGATAAATTCTAATTTTAAGAAACCTGGGGTGCATCAAGCCCAATGGCATCAGACTTAATAGCAGATACGGCCTTGTATACTTCAAATTCATTTACAAGCATAAATCCGAAAGAATTTGAGACAGAAGAAGTGCTTATATCAGACCTAGGGTCTGGTAATATGGATTTATTGGCTGAGCAGAATGCAGTTATTGACGAGTCAGCAAAAGTTTTGTTTAAGTCTTCAGCATTGATACTCTCATCTATTTTATCCCTTTGTTTACCGATATCCAAGCCCTTTAAAGCCTTCTCCACGCTTTCTTAGATGAAATGCCTAGATTGATTTTTTTATAAAAATACAGCGTTTTAGATTTTCTGACTTCAGGTGGTGCTAGGAAAACCTAATCGTGGTTTACCATGAGTTATGCGGCTGCTGAGATACAGGACTTTAAAAAGCGCTCATTTTAGGATTGGATTACTATACTGTTCAGACACTGTGTAATAAAGGTCTCCAAACTCACAAACGTCATCACTGAATACTTCGTCATCGGCAAACATGCTTAGATACTGGGAAAGTAATGACTTCCGCAGAAGCTGTAGAGACGCAGAAAACGAGGAGGAGGACTTACGTTGGTCGTCTAAGTGTATCTCATCGAGGACTGCTTTTTATCTATCCATCTAAGAAGGAAATTCGATAGACAATATTTTCACTTTTAACAATTTTTCCGGTGGGAGAATGCCTACATAGAAGCCCAGTGGGTAAATTGGTAACCGCTTACATCCTAGAAATGTAGGTACATACTCGTATTTCTTCAAAGAAACACATTCTATAAGACCTTAACAAAGTAATTTTTAGTAAGCAAAGCGGTAATAGCATCGAACCATAGAAAACACTGATGCCCTAGCACATGTAATCGATTTTGTAATCAAATTCAGAGAGTCCCTTACCAACAGAGTTCACTGAATCGAATTGGAAAGAACTAATTAATGTTAATGAGCATGTTTGTGCTATCCTTAGATGTTTTGTAAGTCGATTGTATTGGCAAATTCTATATATGTACTTCCACACAACTTATTCTCCTTCCATTACCAAATAAATGTTTTGCCTCTACCACTTTATGAAATATTTCTTCTTATTTTTTTAACGTTTCGAATACGGAAAAAGTTTCAACACTTATGTGTTCAGCAAAAAAAAAAAGAATGATCATTTATAATATATCCGTGAGTATTACACGAAGAAGGAAAACACTCTGGAATGTGTCAACTCATCTTTCAATCTTGTCCACAGTGACAGGGTAAACATCAAAACATAATCAGAATAATTATCTGATTTTATTTCTTAAGTTCCACACAGTGTACGAGGTAGCGTCTGGATGTTTATCCCCCAACCGAATGTATTTGATATTGCAGTTTCATCATATCCTTTGAAAGTCTTCCCCCAGAGAAACCATTTGCGAAATTGCTTAATGACTTTCTAATTTTTACTCAACGCTAACGCTACATCAAGTAAGGCGAGAGTTATCGTTCAGGCATTAGTGTTAATTATACAATTTTTTGCTCATTAATAAAGGAAAACTTAAACTTAGAGGGAAATGAAGTAAATAAAACAAAAAAAAAAACAAAATTATAAAAATATTATCCTGGCTTACCTTTCTTCCGATAAAAATACATATATATGTGTGTTCAACGGAGATTAACCCACTTCACTTGTATACTTCTTTAAAAGACGAATAAAAAAAATATTACACTCTAAACCAAAGTTAATTGAGATATTGGAAAAGTTTACCCTGATTGTTGGTGGCGTCTCCTCCTGACAATAGATCTCTTTCTACAACGCGTTCTGGCTCATTCCTGCAAATATTTGCAATGCAAATCTCTAGTCTTTAATCAATTAATCCCTTAATAAACTTTTCCATGGCATAATCGGATAATGGATGCTATGTGCGATACATGAAAGTACAGACACGAGAGTACCTGCTTTACATACATTTTTAAAATCCAAAAAATTCTTCGCTTCCTTTTTTTTTTTTTTTTTTTTTGTGATTCCCTCATTGTACGTACGTACCTGTTTTTTGCGCTAGTTTCAATTCTTTTTGGCTCGCCTTCGAGATGAGGCAAATTCCCTTAAGCTTCAGCAACAAGGAATGCTGTTATGCGCTGCAACTCCATGCCCCCAGTCCTTTAAGTTTTGCCGTCTGGCCCTGGTATCGTATAAGCTAGGTATCTAGAAATCAGTGAATTCCACCTCTTTGACAATTTGCGCCATTCCCAATGGTCTCAGGTATGTACGAGTATCTTGGAACATGGAAATGCTTTGGTCCATGGAAAGGCTGCATTTCTTACTGCTTGACTAGCTCCATTTATGCACAATCAATACCACCGGCTACATTGATGCTTGGGGTTAGAGAACATATCCACCACGTACGCTATTCAAGTCAAAGGAACGAATGAAAAAAAATCTATATTCGAATAACAAGCCATTTTCCTTTTTTGTAGCTCTTACGATGCAGATGGAGCAGAATAAATTTCCACTGGTGTTGTAGTGTTCTCGGAACTAGGAAAAATTCTGCAAATAGAAAAAAAGAAATGTGTAAGTTCCCATTTAATGGGGAATTGTCAATTTGGACAACAGATGCTGATAAGAGTGCGGTTTAATAAATTGTAAAGCTTGTGATTTGCTTCACCATCAGGGAGAAGAAGGACCTACACAAGTGGTTTTGAGATGACATGCATTTTTTATATTTTCTTTGAAAGCAGTCGCAGATGATCGAAGTTATGTTGGACGCAGAATGATTTTGTTCATTCATTCATTCAGAAAGCGGGAAATATTTAGAAAAAAAAACTTTGAACGCAGACCAGTGACGCCTCGTGCCGTATGAGGTCGGGAGTTGACATTACAAAAAGAATATCAGTTTGGGATATCCTCTTCACCATTGCAAGCTATGTCCAAATGGCTGGGCATAATATTGGACAGGAAACTGACCTGGAAGAAAGAGTTACCAAAGCCAAGAGAGCATATTGGATATGCAGGAGGGCCATCGGGAAGTCATGGGGCTTAAAACCGAAACAGGTCCACTGGATATGCGAGTGCGTAATAAAACTTATCATCTTCTACGGTGTAGTTGTATGGTGGCCAGTGACGAGCAAAAGCATGGAAGAGACTTGCTAACAAAGGTGCAAAGTATGGCCTTCTTGGGTATTATAGGAGCACAATCCTCAACACCAACCGCAGCCATGAAAGCGATCCTAAGCATTCTACCAGTGCACCTCGAAGCGAAGAAGATTGCCGGCATTTCAGCCTCACGGCTTAGAACTATCGGCCATTTCATGGAAGGTGCATTATACGGGACATCGAAAAATCACCGAAATGATAAGAGTAATGACACCACTCATCGATTGCCCCAGTGATGTTGTTGAAAAATCGTATACGTTCTCCAGCAACTTCGTAACAATTTTCAACCCAAAAGAATATTTGACGTATGAAAGAACGACAAGAAACTCCAATGGGGTATCGGTATATACAGATGGATCTAACATATCAGGAGAATCAGGGGCTGGCATCTTTAGTGCTAACCCACCGATTGAACTTGCTATTCACCTAGAACCATTTGTATCGGTGTTCCAAGCAGAAGTCTATGCAATTATGAAGGCAACTGAAATAATCGCAGAAGACACCAGCGAAGGGAGGCAAATCGACGTCTGCTCGGACAGCAAAGCAGCAATTAGCGCGATCACAAACCCAATGTCGAAATCACGACTAGTAAGGGAGTGCAAAACTAAATTGAACTTAGTTGCCAGACGCAATAGAGTCCGTCTCGTACCGGGGCACGAAGGTGTACCGGGTAACGAAAAGGCGGACGAACTAGCAAGGAAAGGAGCAAGCAACACAGAACTGAACCCGGATAATACAATAGGGGTCCCTCTGACAACTATTAAAACAATTATCAATGAAAAGATACGACAAGAGTTCAATAACTACTGGACGAATCTAGACACGTGCAAAGTGTTATCTGTAATAACTAAACCGAGTAACAACACAGCAAAAAGAGCTCTTAACTCAAGCAGAACCCAATTGAGATTGATGGTGGGACTTTTAACAGGGCACATCAATCTCAACAAACATTCTTTCAGACTCGGGATAGCTGATACAACAATCTGTGCCAACTGTGAAGGAGGAAGATATAGAACACGTCCTCTGCCACTGCTCTCTCCAAGGATTCTGGATATTACACACCTCAGTAAGAAAAGAATCGGGGATATATTGGAGTTCGCCCGACGAACAGTACGATTCCCCGATCACTATACGATACAGTTTCCCGTTGATACTCCCCATGATCCCAATACTTAAATCCCCTCTCAAATGGCTGAAGGTATCACATAATACATTGAAAATCGTAGTAAGGGAAATCTTTACGGCAACAGTAAGTTGTCAGTCTATTAACAGTAGCTTGCCAAAATTATCAGACTTCAAGCTACGCAATGGAGCAAAGACGTATTGGTAAGTTTTTGTGATAATTTTAGTAAATCATTTAGATTTTCGCTGTTTTATGATAGTTACTGCGCATGCAAACTGTTGTATGTGAAGTACTCGTACGCGATTCATTTGTACATTAATACCACGTGAATGTCGAATTTTTGACGGGTACCTTCGGACTTAACCTCGCCGTTTGGATTGCTCCAAGCAATTTTTGGAGTGCTGTTTTCATTTGTTTCCAGGGCAACTAATAGAAGACATACGTGAAGACATCAGCGTCTCTATACGGAAGCCATTCGATTATTTTTCGGATTACTTTGATTTCACCTTTTTTGAAGACTTAGCTGAGAAGTCTAACATTGCGTACATGGCCCGCTATGGCACACAACTCCGAATGAAGTCAGACAGTTTTGGGGAGTCAGCATTCTACTATCATTGCTGGGATTTCCACATCTTAGAATGGCATGGGAGGCCCGTACAAGATATCCACTTGTAGCTGATACTATTGCGAGAGACAGGTTTTACCATCTTCGAAACAATTTGCGGATAGTGGATGAAAACTCTGTACCAAGATGTGGATGCAGTCCAAAAGGCCAAAATACGTCGACTACATTGGCTAAGCCACATCGAGCGAATGGACAATAATGCTCCAGCTAAGAGGATCTTCGAATCCCAGCCGCCAGGTTCGAGACGACGAGGAAGACCGAACCTCCGTTTCAAAGACCAAGCCATCGCGGATGCCAGAGCACTTGGTCTGGATAACTGGAAACAACGTGCCCGAGATCGCAGAGGATGGAAGGCTACAGTGTCTCAGGCAGAGACTCTTCACGGGTCGGGAGCCCGTTAAGTAAGTAAGTAGGATGAAAACTCTGTATCAGACGAAACAAAAGCAAATGACCGTTTTCGGAAAATAAGGCCTTTATGTGATAGAGTTCGTGCGAAATGTGTTCAATATGACCTACAAATGTCAGCATTGATGAGCAAATTATCCCATTTGAAGGCCATGTAACAATGCGACAGTACATAAAGAAGAAACCTAATCCTGTTGGCCTAAAGTATTTTTGTAATGACATCTACTAGTGGCTTGCCATTTGACTTCTTACTCTATGAAGGGAAAGGGAGACAAATAACGTCTAACAAGGTTCCTGCACCCGAGAAGCTTGATGTTGGAGGTAAAGTAGTTTTGACTTTAGCTGATTCCTTAGCAGAGGTGGGTTAACAAAAGATTCAGATCTAAGAAGGGAAAAAGGATCCCATGATCAAGTAGTAAGAAATTATATATGAAGTTCTGTCTCTTATCAAATGGTTTGACAACAGACCAATTCATTTCATGTCTTCTGCTCACGGTGTTCAGACTATTGAAATTGCCGTCGTTGGTCTATACCACGACCACATGCTATAAAAAAAATACAACGAGTGTATGGGTGGTGTTGATCTGCTAGACCGGGTGATTGCAAAGTATGCCATGAGGGGAAGGACGAAGAAATGGACAATTAGACTGTCATATTATTTCTTTCGTTTGGACATAGCTTAACATTTGATACACTGCGGTTCCAACGATAATGCAATTCAATCTGATGAATTCTATACAACGTAGAATGGTACCTTTACCACCTGTAATTGCAAGAAAAGCTAATCATTTAGCTGAGATGGCTACCGCTGAGAGATGCAATAAACTCACATTTGTAAAATGCACCACCTGTAATGTATCTTTGTGTTTTACAAGTATAAAAAATTGCTTTAAAAAATTTCATTCATGTTAAATGCAAAAATAAATTTTCATAATTTGATAGATCGGCATTGATTTTTACTTGCTTAAGGCAGAGGTACCTATTGTTATTTTCAAAACCAAAAATTAAAAAAAAAAAACTTTTACTTAGCTCGGGACTGAAGAGGATATTCGCCCTCAAGAACAATTATTCATAACAGATTTCTAATAACTTCGGGATTCTAGAGGGGATCGAAGCTAGAACAATGATAGCGGAATGGATTGAGGCAATACTTAGCAGCAGAGTTATTAATTCACAGATAGACGAGAGTATTATAAAGGAAACAGTTACGACACGAACTCCACAGGAAGGAGTTATTCCACCTCTCTTGTGGCTTTTTGTCGTTAACAAAATTCTGACGACTCTAAAGATCAAAAGAATAAAGACCGTAGCATAGCAATTGTGGTAAATGACAAACACATACCAACCATCAGCCACGTTATGTAATCGTCACTAAAAGATCTCTCCTCAGGGGCGGAATCAAATGGAATACAGGTCAACCCAGAGAAGGTCGAACTGGTCCTATTCACCAGAAGAAGGAAAATAGAGCATTTTAATCTCCAAAGCGTAATGGAACACGTCTAAGACTCTCCAATGAAGTTAAGTATCTTGGAACCATTCTCGATTCAAAACCGACGTTCGAAATCATCGCCCTCGGCGACTTCAACGTGCATACGTATGCAGGAAGACAAATTGAAGCCATTGTTATCAGCAACAATCACATCTAGCTTATACTCATAGCAGAACCCACATGATTTCCAGACAACGCTAAGGATTTCGAAAACACGCTGAACCTATTTCACCGTCAAAATGTCTGTTGTCCCAATATCGGATCATCATCGCCTGATTTGGACTTACAAGTTGTCTAACTGGTAGGAGCTGCAGGATTTTGTCGCTTCTTTTCCTTGGACTGACATATCTTTCAGGAGCATTAATGTCAACGTTTGCGCAGATGCCTCGAAATGACGCTTTTTATTCCCTACTCCACCAAAAAATCAACTTCAAGAGAACCAAGCAATTGTGAGCAAGCCATTGCTTCCAAGAAAATAGCCTTTAAACAATGACGCTTCAGTCCAACATAACAAACAAAATCTAGCTTCATCAGTCTCCGAAATACGTGTAATTTAACAGTAGATTTAACGAAGAGAAACCATAGCTACAATGAGAGAGTCACTATGGTCAATGGCAGAAGTGATAAGTAGTAATTTTAGACACTCTTCAACACACACATCCTCCCCAGTGAAACAAGAAGGATCAGTAGTCACAAAATGCAGAGAAAAAGCCAATCTTTATCCAAAAATTTGTTCACGCAATAGATCCGGAAGGACATGGTTTTGTCAGAAACAGATCAACTGTTACTAACTTACTAAGTTTCTTGCCTAAATTTCTATATTCAAAAAGTCGATTGTATCTACACAGACTTTCCAAGGACTTTGACCAACTTCTTCACACCATAAACTTAGGGTAGTTAGATTTACCCCTATATTTCCACCTGTATTCATGGGTTAGATTGTATCTTAGTATGATATCTTATGAGGTGGCCACGGTGTAGTGGGTAGTGTGTTCGCTTGTGACCCGAACTGTGCAGGCTCGAGCCAGGATGGGGAACAGCAACTACAGCCACGCGAGCATAAAAGAGAAACGTATGAAATTAAAGTTTCTCCAAGAACTGCACCAAAGAGAGCTCTACCTGGTAGTACAATGGATCGAACAATCTTAGTGCTCCGGGGTTTAGAAATAACATTTTAGAAAAAAAAAGGTAGGTTGCTGCAGGGCGGGGTCTAGAATAGCCCTAGAATAGGTAAGGTATGCATGTGGTACCAGGTGATCAAAATCCATCCACTATGAGGGTGGCCATGGTGTAGTGGTAACATCAACGCTTGTCACGCTCTTGGTTCATGGTTCAAATCCTGATCTCAACAATCATCTATTTAAGACGTCTGAAATAAAATAAAAAAAAGTCGATCAATTGCGAAAGCTTAGTCAACTCTACTGCGAAGGCATAACACTGGCAGTAGGGTGGTCATATGGCTTAAATGCAACTTGACCGTGATGATGACATCAGGTGGAGGGAAACAAATACTGTGAATCGTGAGCAACGACAAAAAGCAAAACAAACAAGCTCCCCAGTTATCTGGACGCCACCCTTGGAGTTTACTGAAACTTAATACCACCTAAGTTTCAAACCCACTACACTAATCTTTCTTTCTCTCTCTCTCTCAATTTCTTCAAACGCCCGTGCCCTGAAATAATTTAATAGTATTCATATCCCATTTGGCGCGCGCAAATTATAAAAAAAAAAAAAAAAAAAAATGGAACTAATGCTTAGTACCCGCATAATCAACTCCACATTAGGGGGCATAAGGGGAAGAAAGCAGTGGTACATTGGCTATACACTAAGGTAGTAAGACCCATTTTGACCTACGAGTATGGTTCGATACTCTGGTGGAAAACGCTCGAGAAGAAATACCAACTTGAAAGCGTTACAAAGATTCAACGGGCTGGCTGTCTGGGTGTTATGGGATCGATGAGATCAACACCGATAGCAGCTCTGGAAACAATACTGAATTTTCTTCTGCATAACTTGAGACTCCGAACGGAAACGGACTACATCATCCCCATGTCAAACTGCAACCGAAAGTTCTCTATTAGAATTCCAAGCAGAGAGGAATGGGATGAGGAAAGAGTCTATTTCGAGAATGAACTGGCCATCTTTACCAACAGATCCAAAATGACTGCCGGTACTGGTGCCGGCGTCTACTGTGAGTCTCGAAATATACATCACTCGTATAGACTTAAGGATGGTTGCAGTGCCTTCCAAGCCGAAATTGCCACAATAAAACAAGTTGTATACCTATATATGATTATTGAGGAAGATAATTCAATAATCCAGGCGGCCATTAAGGCGTTACAGTCAATATCACTAAGATCCAAGCTCGTGAAAATTTGTAAAAAAAACGATGGATGGATGAGATCTCAGCGGCCAACACGGTGACCCTGTCCTGGGTACCGGGCCACATGGATATCGGTAACGAAAAAGCGGACGAACTAGCCAAAGAAGGTTCACTTATAAGCCCTTCGCGGTCCCCTACCGCTCAGCACCCTATACAGGGTGACAGACACCGAGTCTAAAGAGGAAGCTGGTGTCGATTAGATACATGCGTTATGGCCATACATACATTATGGCCAGTCTACGACAAAAAGAGATCTATCAATCTTATAGAACCAAGTCGAAGGGATATCCGTATAGCTGTTGGTGTCATGACAGGACACTGTGTGATAGGTAATTGCGCAGCACGGCTAAGGTTAAATCATAACGACTACTGTAGAAGATGGGACGTAGAAGAAATAGAATCCGTTCATCATCTCCTGCGTGATTGTCCAGCACTGGCCATCAAAAGAAGCGGTGCTTTTGGCAGATACTTCTTTTCAGAGCTGGATGAGCTATAGTATTGAGCTAAGAAAACTCCTGAGATACATATATTTATCTGGGAGAAAGTAACCCTAATGATACTGTGAACAATACCGTCTGGGGCAGTAAGGTCATAATTGATAGATGAAACTGAAGGTAAAATCCCAATGCGTCTGTCACATAATCTGCGGCACCCTGGTCAGCGTCTGACCACCGAGTTGCGGCTGCTATTCTGACAGTTGGTCCCACCACTGAAACACTACCACGACTTGCTGGTGAAGTCATCGAGATTACGTTTCGGTGCTTGGCAGATGGACCGGAAATACAGGCATCTCGGGCCGCGGGCCCCACCGCGGAGTGTGTAAAAAAAATGCAACGAATGCAACTCAGAATTTATATATTTTATTTATTATTAATAAACTCTTATGGAAATATTTCTCGCAAGAATCTTCACTTTCCGCCTCGGTAGGTTCATTTCCATCATCCGTGCTAATGGCATTAAATAATTGACTTCAGCAACAACCCAATACGCTGATGTTTCTGAAAACCATATGAATATTTTGTTAAGTGATTTATTCGAAACAAAAAAAATGTGTAATTATTTTAATGCATTACCCTTGGCAATTATATCCGGATCACGGACTTCTCTCCGCACAGGTGAACAGATCCCCGTTGTTGCAGTGTCGAGTGATTTCGAATTCCAACATACTCAAAGCATAATGCAACTAACGCATATGGTCCAATTTTTAATCCGTCCATCCGCCAACTAACCAACCCTTGTGTATTAACACATTCTCGCACACAGCGCAGCATGCTGTTAAAAAAAATATCGCCATATTCTGTAATACTTTAAAATTACTTCAGCGAAATCCTAAAAAAGCTATATGCCCAATCCCGTAGCATTTCCAAACAAAAAGTTATAACAATAAAAGCTTAAGTGGCAAAAGTGAAGTAAGAGTGTGTAATACCATGATTCGCATGGGATGAGATTGGAGCTGATGGAGGCCATGCCGGCCAAAACGTAACCTTTTAGTATTATGTTCAATCCGGCATGAGTGTTTTCTCTCATTTAATAAACGATTAAAATGCCCCGGCTGTAACCGAACCGTAATATTACTCGTACAGAGAATTGTACCGACACGGACAACATTTTCAAGCTATATGGGATACTTACATACATACGTGCAGATATTTCGCTGGAATAGTGCTCATCGGAACAAACGAGAAATTAAAATTTTAAAAAGTTGAATGGAAGTGCTAGATGCACTTTGCATCCAGGGTGAAACAAAAAAGAAAAAAATCCATTTCTCTTTGCAAAATGTAGAACTTTACACCGGATGGCCAGATTACAAAGAGTTCATGTATTTATTAAGTAGTCAATACCGATATCGCTACAATAAGCTGATGCACCTGGATCAGACTTTCACAGTAGGATGCCTGACTGCCGTTTTTTTTGATATTGTTTTTGATTTTTTTTAAAGGTTCATATTCTGATCCGCTGCTCTTTGACTCGTGCAGACAATGCAATCACATCATTCAAAAACACAAACTAATTGGGGAGGGTTTTTAATGCAACATTTTGAAAAAAAAACAAAACACGTGTATATATGAAAAAAATTACTTTGAAGTCCTCTGACGCTTACAAATGAAATTTTTTTTAATAGTGTTTCAGATTCAATTACATTTTCACACATATTTCACTCATTAATTTCTGTTACACTGTTAAAGTGTTAAAGTAAAGTTATTTATTTTGAGGTTGGGCTTTCACATCCCTGTCATATGCCACCTGTCAAATTCATCTGTCATCCATATGACATCGTGTGACATATAGTTTCCCTCCTGCATTGACCACATTAACACTTTGCGGATCATCATTGAACAATGCTTCGACTACAGATCTCGGCTACATTTGCTGTTCATTGATTTCGAGAAGGCGTTCTACAACTTGAATCGAGATGCTATATGGTGAGACTTGCGCAGGAGAGGTATACCAGAAAAACTCTTCCCTATTATAAAGACGGTCATTTTTTTTTTTTTTTTTTTTCCCCGAGGGTTGGTGCAAAAATCTTCCATAGACACTATGAGGATAGCAAGCGTGTGCTCATAGTATTGTCAGATTCTTACTGACTAAAAACAACCACCCTGCTATTTAATTTGTTATATATTGCAACAAAGAAGGACCTTATCAAGCAATTTTTCTATCACGAAAAAAAAAAAAACTCGTTTGGCAGGATCCTTTCCACTGAAAGATCCTGCATTTCCGAAATCTAGGCGCGGTTGATTCCTATCACGCCAAATCGAAAGGTTTCGTCCTTTGTAGTCGGCGCAATATATTGCTTTCATCCAGAATTTGTAGGATTGTATTGTTGACATGTCCGATTAGTCGGTTTCTATGCTTTCTCGCGAAGCTTCTAATTTTAGCTTCAATTGTCGGAATTCCGAGATCCCTGTGGATATTATCGTTTCTAGTATACCAAGGTGCGGGGACAATATCTCTTAGCACTTTATTTTGAAAAGTTTGTAAAATATTGGCGTTTGTTTTCTTGGTACAGCCCCAAAGTTGTATACCGTAAGTCCACACCGGCTTTAGCACTTGCTTGTATAAAAGCAGTTTGTTCTCAGTACTGAGCTGGGAGTGTTTTCCGAGCAACCAGTTCATTTCTCTATATTTGATTTCGAGTTCTTTACGTTTCATTTTCACGTGCGAATTCCATTTCAGTTTTGCGTCGAGTGTCATTCCAAGGTATTTGGCCTCGTTTGCAAAAGGTATTCGGGCCAAGTTTAGGAAAATTGGCAAGACATTAGTTTTCTTATAAGTGAAATTCACGTGAACAGATATAGATTCGTTGAGGGCGATCCGCCAGTCCCTCGTCCATTCATTTACTTTATTCAGTGCGTTTTGCAGTTTTGCAGTCGTTTCTTCGATTGTTTTACCTACGGCTAGGATAGCGGTGTCATCGGCAAACGTAGCCAGGATAGTGCCATCTTCTTTCGGTATATCTCGAGTATATAACAGATAGAGAAAAGGCCCAAGAACGCTTCCTTGCGGTACACCGGCCGAAATTTCTTTGAGCTCCGAGTATTCGTTTCCATGTCTAACACGGAAGAGTCTATTCCCGAGATATGATTGTAGAATGTCGTATACGCATACAGGGAGAACTTGTCGTAATTTGCAATTTAAGTCATCATGCCACACCTTATCAAAGTCTTGTGAGACGTCAAGAAATACGCTTGAGCATCTTTTTCTCTTCAAACGCTTTCTCGATTACGTCAGTAATTCTATGCACCTGGTCAATCGTCGAATGCTTACTTCTGAACACAAACTGGTGGTCAGGGATAAGATTATTTCCTTCTATAACCGGTTGGAGACGCCTTAGTAATATCCTCTCGAAAATTTTGGAAATAACTGGAAGTAGCGAAATTGGTCTATAAGATTTTACCTCATTTGGCGGCTTTCCTGGTTTTAAAACCATTATAACTTCCGCAACTTTCGATTGGTTAGGCACGTGTTTTAATCTGAGCGCAGCATTTACAATATGAAGAAGCTTAATCAATGCTTTTCTAGGTAAAGCTTTGAGAATTTCTCCGGTGATCAAATCCGGCCTATTGATATTGTCGTAAGACACTTGACCATCGTACGGTTTAAAGGTATCTTCCAGGTGGGCCGCAAAAACGTCCGCTTTTTCTTTATCTTCCCGTGCCTTTTACAGCTTTCCAAAGTGAATAATTGGAATCTTTTTTCGCTGTTAAACTTTCAAGATAAGAGCCTACCGCACGATTCTTAAAATCCTTCGTAGTCTTCTTCAACGAACTGCACAGATGATTCAAGTGAGCTTTATGTTGCGGAGCACGACTCTGTTGCCATTTCTTACGCGCTTTTCTTTTTTCCTTGACCAATTCTTTTATTACCGTAGGATATCGTAGACCGTATTTGTCCGGAGTTTTCCTTGGATTGGGAGTATTATTCCAAGAGGCGAGCTGTACGATCACAACGAAGCGATCAACTTCAACCTCAAGTTCATAGGGTGTCGTAAGTGGAACGCTCAGTTCAACATTATCTTCAATTTCGTTCCTAAAGCCTTCCCAGTTAGTTGTTCTACCGGTTAATCTCGCTGGCTTTAGGGTATAGACTAGTTTTTCGCTCAATGTCAAAACAACTGGAGAATGGTCAGACGACAGATCAAAGCTCTCTTCAACTTTAATGTGGTTGGTTGAAATTCCTTTCACGACGAAAAAGTCGATCAGGTCAAGTATTTTCGAAGTATCAGTTGGCCAGTAGGTTGGTTTACCCGTCGAATGGAAATCACAACTGTACTCCATACCTGCCTCATAGAGCATTCTGCCTTTTTGCGAGCTGTGTCTTGAGCCCCAGAATGTATGTTTCTCATTAAAATCGCCGCTAATAATGAAATTAGGTTTCAGCAATTTAAACAAGTTAGTAAAATCACTTTTTTCAAGCGCGGAACGCGGTGGGCAGTAGATAGATGAGATTTTAAGAATACGCTGACTATTTTTTACTCGAATCGTGGACAGTTGCAAAGTTTCAAGCTCGATATTTAGGTCTTCGGATTGTTCGATGCAGTCTTTAATAAACAATGATGATCCGCCTCTCGCTTTTCCCGAAGGGTGAAGTTAACGATTTTAACGTTAGAAAAGATAAAAAAATATTTTTTATGGAGACTAACGTCTCTTTATTACTTCAACTTAACTCTAAAGTACAATTTCAACTTACACTTCTACTTATAGCCTAAAAATGTCTGCTCATCAATTTACTGAATGTGAGAAAATATTCCAGACGGGAATATTACACCTCACTTTGATAAATATCTTATTCTGCATTATCAGCATTCGACCTGACTGGCGCGTGTGCTGATAGTGCAGAAATGGGTGCATTAACTCTTCCCTCCTTAAAGGTCTACGGCCCGTAGATCAGCAATTTAGCTTAGTAGGTTGGAAGAGGTCATTTACCTGTGGTATCTGGATTTGGATTTTTTTCTCTTTTTTACATTTGTTTCTAAATAATATAATTAATATAATAGTAGTGATTAACAGATATATAATTAAATTTGAAATGAGAGAAATATTGTTCGTTACAGAAAAAATTTATGTATCTTTCTTATATTTTCTAGGTGCAGATCATGTAAATACTCTAAATCTAATTTTACGTCTTTAATTGTTAAATTGGTCTGTATTATGGGTGGTAAAATCTGGAAGGTTCTTACTTCTTTGTTATAATAGCTCTTGTCGTTGATTGATATAATATCTTCATTGAATTCTATAAGGAAGGTTCCATTTAAGGTTTTGGTGTCATTCCAGTGCCTTAAAGTTCCGTTGAAATTTGTTAGGAATATTGTATTATTAGTTAGGAGTTCTACGATTGGCTTCCGGGAGAATTGATGGTCGCATCCGGCGTCTTTACCTTTTAGAAGTTGGCTGATGCAGTGATCTGGAGTTCCGGCTATCCACTTCCACGCGGAACCAATCCAGTTTATTGACCTTGTTTGTCGTATGCCTTTTCCGTGTAGTTTCTATAATAAATTCTCTATTTGCTGCAGTCTATGGGTTAACTGTGGTTGAAGAATGCTGGTCCTGTCGATACGTTTTTCCACGGTAAGTATAAGTTCGCTCACTATGTCCTCGTATTTCGTTAAATTGATGACATGTACCATCCTGAAATTGCCATTGATGATTTTCCCATTTCCTTGTTTTAACGCTATGATGGGGGTACTGTATTCGTATACGTTGATTGTTCCGAGTGCCAACCTAAGGATAGACCTAAAATGGGAAGGAACAAACAATATTCTTTAATGAGAAACATTTTTTATTTGAGACTTGTGGATTTTTTTTCCTGTTTCAGTGACGATAGTTACTCGATTATCTTTTGCCACCTTCTCTTTTATGTACAGGGGTTTTTGCTTCCCGTCTCTTCGTTTAACAGCCGCAAATATTATCTCTCCTGGTTGGTATTTCTTCGGTTTGTTCCTGTTTATGTTTTCTCGGCTGATTTTGTTCTTTTGGTTTCTCTTGATGAGTTCGCTTAGGTCTTCGTTTACCTTCGTCTGAAAGTCAATGAGATTCCGGTAGTTTATCCTCTGAATTCTACCTAGGAAAACGTCACTTGGTTTTTTTTTTGTTACGGAATGTACTGAGTTATTATAACGGTCCACTGCTATGTTGATTATTTCCTTCATCGTCAAGTCTGGATACTCTTTTTTTAGACATCGGGTTATTTCTATTATTGTCGAATGAACTCTTTCGATAGTTCCGTTCACCTCGCTTTTTTGAGGTGGGGTTAAATAGAGTTCAATTCCTAGAGTTTTGATATAGTTTGAAATGATTGGGCTGATAAAACTGCTTTCGTTATCAGTTACCAAGACCTTTGGTGCTGTAAAAAAGTGAATGATTTTTATTATTTTACCCCTGAGATATATGGCAGACTTCTCCTTTATGTGGAAAAATTTTGCAAACTTTGAAAATTTATCCACGCAGGTTATGAACTTCTCATGATCTATCTCGAATATGTCCATGTGCATTATTTCGGATGGGTACGTAGGAATTGGTGTTTCCTGCATTTCCGGTTTTTGCGGATGTCTGTCATATTTACTTGTATTGCATATATCGCATTTTTGTACATACTTTTTTATCATGTTGGCCATTCCTGGGAAGTTATGTTTTTCTAAGATCTGTTCCTTGTTTTCTTTGTAGTTCCGGTGAGCTCTGTTGTGTTCTGTTATTATGACTTGTAATCTATTATCAGCACTGGCTAAGTCCTCAACTAATCTTTGGGTTATTCTGATCTTGAACTTGCTGAAGTGTTCTCTGTATATTTCCTGCAATAGCTGTAAATAGTTTTCTGGAATCTTTATTCCATTTAATATGTTCGGGTTGAGTTTTTCTTTGAGGGTCTGCGTTAGTTTTTCCTTGGTGATTCCTCGGAGTCCAATGTAATGTCGCTGGTAATTTGGATGGGGTTCTTCGTGTGCATTTATTTCGCTATTTTCCCTAAAAACAAGTTGATTTCGGAATACATTTAGGGGGGCTTCACAATGTGGGATAAGGTCGGAACTATTTTCCTCTGCGCTATGCATCGTTTGTGAACTGGATGATGTTAAGTTGTTAGCTTCCAGTTTGAGCCTTGATAATGCGTCGGCTACCTTATTTGTTTTCCCTGGTTTATAGATGAGTTCGTAATTGTACTCTTCTATCCTGGCCTTCCATCGTTTCAGCTTTGCATTCGTGTTCTTGTTGCTCAAGGCGAAGGTTAATGGTTGATGGTCTGTTAGTATTCTTATTTTTTTTGCGCCGTATAGATAATTCCTTAGGTTGTCGAGGGCCCAGACTATCGCTAACATTTCCTTTTCATTTGTAGCGTAGTTTTCCTCTGTCTTGTTTAATGACCTGGAAATATACGTGATGGGTCTGTCCTTCCCGATTTCCCCCTGAGAAAGCACAGCACCAATAGCGGTATTGGAGGCATCTGTCGTGAGTACGAACGGTTTTTCAAAGTCTGGAAAGACGAGAATTTCTGCTGATGTTAAGAGTTCTTTTATATTCCTGAAGGTTTTCAATTCGTCTGCATTGAGTTCAATCTTAACTTTCCGTGATTGATTGGCTTTTATTTGGGCCTTCTCCCCCCTTGTGAGATTCGTAAGGGGTTTTGCTACTTTGGCAAAATCCTTTATGAATCGTCGGTAGTAGGAAGCTAGTCCAAGGAATCCTTTAAGTTCCTTCAGATTTGCTGGAGCTTTCATCTTTTCAATAGCCGCGATTTTTTTCGGGTCTGGTCTTATACCCTTATTTGTTATTAAGTATCCTAGTAACTCGGTTTCCTCTTTTAGGAATTCCGTTTTATCCAAGTTTACTTTCAAATTGGCCCGTTCTAGTTTTTCAAATATTATGTCGACGTTCTTTAGGTGTTCCTCCGCAGTCTTGCCGAACACTATGATATCGTCTATGTACACATAACAGATCTTTCCTATGTGTTCCTTTAAAACATCGTCTATCATCCTTTGGAAGATTGCTGGAGCATTCTTCAGTCCAAAGGGTAGACGGGTATACTCATATTTCCCGTTCATAGTGGAAAATGCCGTTTTACTTATATCGTCATCTTTCATCTTGATTTGATGAAATCCCGATGTAAGGTCGATGGTCGTAAAGTACCTTATTTTCCTAGGTTTGCGATAGTGTTAGAAATGTCCGGTATTGGGTATGTGTCCGAGATCGTTATAGCATTCAGTTTCCTGAAGTCTATAACCATTCTGTATTTCCTGTTTCCTGATGCGTCCATTTTTTTGGGTACAACCCACATTGGTGAGTTGTATGGGCTTTTCGATGGTCGAATAATACCATCCTCTAAGAGTTTCTTGATTTGGGTGTCCACTTCTTGTCTCATGTGAATTGGGTATGGATATGACTTGGTGTAAATGGGCTCATCTGTGGATGTTTTTATTTCGGCTTTTATACCCGTGTCGATGATTTCCTTGTCGTTCACTGCTCCGAAGATGTTTTTGTGTTTTTCCACTACGTCTTTTATCTGTTTCTTTACTTCATTACTCAGATGGCTGACTCTAATTTCTATGTTATTAACCTGAGCAGACTTCTTTTCTTTTAGTGGTATTTTAATGTTTGGTTTGATTTTTAGTATGTTATTTTTCCTATCTATTACCGCTTCTAATTCCTTAAGGGTATCATCTCCGATGATTCCGTCAAATGTAGTTAGGCCGGGTAAAATGAAAAAATCAATTGTAATGTTATTGCCGATGCTTTCAAAGAATTTTCCACTAATTTTCCTATCAATTTGTATTTCTCCTCCAGCAGATTTTATTCTGAAGGGCTTTTGGGCTGGTTGAGCTTTGCCAACTAGTTTAGGTTGTATAAAGTTTTTGTTGGCGCCGGTATCTATAAGGAATTTTAGCAGTTCTCCATTTTTCGTCCTGTATTCTATATATGGAATGCTAGACAGGCTTCTGTCATAAAAATTTACTTCAGATGTTGTCTCTTCTGTTGGCTCTATCTCATCCTCCTGCGTGTATTCTTCCTCATATTCTTCCTCGTATTCCTCAGCATACTCTCTTTCCTCTTGAGTTTCGATGTTATATAACCTTTGACGTTTTTGCGGAAGGTTAACGGACTCATTCCTAGTGTATTGACTATAGTTGGGTCGATTGTAGGTGCCTTGGTTATAGGCTGGCCTGTTCATATAGTTTACTTGTTTTGTTTGGACAGACCGGTCGACTTCCATAGCAACTGGCGGTTTCGGTTGAGATGGTCTTGGTGGTGGATGATCATTTTTCTGGTATCTCGGTGGTTGGTATTGGTTCCTCTGGTATTGCCCATGTTGAATGTTGTATGCCATGTTTCTTTGTTGTAAATTTAATGGTTTTTGAGGTATTGGTGGCTGTCCTGCCCTTGCATGGTTCTGTCTTGGTGTAGGTGTGAATATTTGGTTGATTGGAGCTGTAACCATATTGTGGACGTTCTTCGGGTGTATTGCCAAGTTTCTATAATTTAGATTTGTGGTTTTTGAATTATTAGGATCTTAGAAAGATCGTTATTCAATCCTCTAATAAATACGTCCAATGAGCGATTCCTGTAGTTTTCGATAAGTGCATTGATGGTTTCCGTACTATAGTCCTCTGTTTTTATTTTGTTGATTATTAATGAAAATTGATGATTAACGTTCGCATAGAATTCATCTATGCTGGAATTTCCTTGCATAAGAGTATTCAATTGGTGTTCCAAAGTTCTTATGTCCCTCTTGTCGGCATAATGGAGGGACAGGCATTTTTTTATCGCCGACCAATCTTCGTCGAAAATGTTATGTGAAATTAGTGCAGACTCTGCTCCACCTCTAATCTTTTGTCTGATACTTTGCAGTATTGCCCGATACATGGGTTTGTCTCTCACTTGTGGACCCAAGATATGTACTGGATGGGATTCCCATCAAACGTTTGCAGCTCTTTCACGCTGTCTGGCAATTTGCTTATATCTTTCAATTCCTGTTCATTTCTAGGAGATTGAAGTGTGGATTGCGCTGAGGAAATCTCCTGTGTCCTTGTTTCCAAGGCTTCAAGTCTCCTTTCAATTTTTTTTATAGCTTCGATCTGAGCATTTACTGCTCCTGTAAGTTGATTAATGGCTAGTTGTATTGCTTCCATCTTACCTTGTTATTTTTATTTGTTTATATGTATACTAAGTTATTGTTGTAATAATAAATTGGTTATAGTTCTTATACTACTGTGTATGGGTGTAGAACAATTTGTGTTTTTAATCTTATTGGCTAGGCTAACTTTATTCGTTACAATAAAAAGAATTTATATATTTTTGCCTCTATTGTTATTTCACTTTCTTTTAAGCTATGAGTACAATTAGTATGTTATATAATTGAATATTTGTCTTGTTTTATTTTTCACATAGATTGTTTTAAATTTTCTTAATTTTTACTTAATTTTGAACTATGTTCTTCTATTAAGAATACAAACAATTTTTTGAGAGTTAAGTAGAATTTAAATTGTGACTTACAATGCAATTATTATTCTTCTCATTGTGTGTCTGGAACCTGGAACTGATGCTGTGGTGTTGCTTTTAGACGAGGTGTATTCTTCCTTTTTGGCTGTCTGCGTTGAAGGTTGCAAGCGGCTTACTGCGGTACAACTGCTCGATCACTGTGCTACACTTGGGTTATTTTCACTGATCTGACGAGAAGTGTATTATAATATTTCACAACATTCAAGGTACTAAGGAAACTTGTGTGTCACTATTCTGATGGGAAGTGTTTAATACTTTCACAATTTTCACTGTATTTCTAAGTATTAAGAATTGTGGTATTATCACTGTTCTTACGGGAAGTGTTGAATACTTTTACAATTTTCAATTTTAGCACTTATCAGGTCCCTGCTCGGGCGCCAGTTAACGATTTTAACGTTAGAAAAGATAAAAAAATATTTTTTATGGAGACTAACGTCTCTTTATTACTTCAACTTAACTCTAAAGTACAATTTCAACTTACACTTCTACTTATAGCCTAAAAATGTCTGCTCATCAATTTACTGAATGTGAGAAAATATTCCAGACGGGAATATTACACCTCACTTTGATAAATATCTTATTCTGCATTATCAGCATTCGACCTGACTGGCGCGTGTGCTGATAGTGCAGAAATGGGTGCATTAACTGTGACAAGCGTGGTAATCATTATAGCCTTTTATTTTTAAGTGCGATTCGTTTTTTACGTGGGTTTCAGAAATCAAGCAAATATCGATATCTTTTTCTTCAAGAATATTTCCAATTCGTCAAGTTTTTGCAAAAGTCCGTTTGCATTCCAAGTACATATTTTTAACATTCATTTTTCATTTATATTCTAGTTGGAGTACGCGTTTTCCCTGAATTACTTTCGAGCCTAACCAGCCTATCGAGAATAATTTTATTTAATTTGCTTTGTTCTTCAAGTTTCTCTAGAATAACTGAAAAAATATGAGAAACAGGGTCCTTCGAAATTTCAATATTTTTTGGTATTTCGGATGCCGCGGCCTGAGCGTAAGTCTGCACTCCTGGTGTTCGAAGGTCATTACCCGGTTGCTTTTCCAATGATAACTTTTCTGTACCGTTTCTTTTAGGAACAGAGGTCGAGGGCTTTTCTTTCGTCATGCTTTCCCTCACCTTTTTGCTCTCTGAACCCGGTAGTTTGAATTTGCATTCTTTCTCCTCCGCGACCTTACGCTTTGGCTTAGTTTGCGGTTTTGATTTTGCATTCAAGGGCTTAAGGAGCGCATCTCTTCGTTTTTGTAACTCTTTAGCTACTTCACAGCCTCTATAATTTGCCGGGTGTTTTCCCTAACAATTAGCACAGGTTGCGGAGGTTTGTTTGTTTACTCCACAAACTTGGGAAAGGTGATTTCCAGCGCATTTCACACATCGCGGTTCTTTTTTGCAGTACATTTGCGTATGATTGAATCCCTGGCAACGTTTGCACTGCGGAATCATTCTTATATTTCTACGCTTTGGCTCGATTTTGACTACGATATTTAGTATGGTCCTAATTCGGTAAATATCGTCGATATTGTCGGACTTATCGAAGGTAAGCATAAAGAGCGGAAGTCCACGCCTTACCAAGATGTCTTTATCTATTTTCGTTTGTTGCTTCTCCGTTTTGATGATATTAACAGAATCAGGAATTTTAAAGCCTTTGTCTTGAAGGTCAGTCATAATCTCTTCTTTAGTGCATGAGGGGTGGAGTCCCCTTGCAACAACACGATGTGGCCTTTCTGACTTGATTTCGAAAGTATACCACTCAATTTTTTCGGTATTTAACTTTTGGGACACTACTTGGTAGTCGTCGTATTTATCGACGTTAATTTTCCACGGATTGTCCCTCAAAGACGTGACCTTATATTTCGATGTTAAAGTTCCTTTAAGAAGGCTTTGCAACTTATTAAATTCCGTTAACCCGACGATGTTAATTGGTGGGGGTGGACGAGATTGCGCTCGAGGTTGCTTTTCTTGCTGTTCTTTGTGCTCTTCTTTCTCTTTTTCTTTTAGGGACTCGACTTCGGGCGAAGAGCCGGCTCTCCGTTTCTTACTAGGTCTCTTCTTTGTGACCCGACACGTTTCGCGTGCTAGCTCTTCTTCGTCAGTGTGATATTCCCGACTAGCTAAGCGTGATGGAGAACATTCGCGTTCTTTCTCTATACGTGAGCTCTTTAGGATCTTATTTTCTTCTTTTAATAAGTCTATTTCTTTCTTGAGCTCTTAATAGAGTAGATCCATTTCGTTAAGCTTCCTTCGGAGTATTTTATTTTCTTCCTCAAAGCTGTTATATTTCGCTGAGTCCTGAATTTCGCGCGCTGTTGCTTCCGGTAGGGCTAATTTATTTAATTTTTTTTTTTCTTTTTTTTCTTTAAAGCTTACACTTTAAGAATAGTTTTATAAAGTGGTGAAGATTACATTTAATATACAGCTACAGAATAAACACATTTCTTAAAACTTAATCATCTCCGTTATATGTTCAGAAAAATTTAGGCGAACAGTGAATATTTCTAAGAAAAATTACTTGGAATTGTTAAGGAAAAAGGACGCCTGACCTTTGGACATACCACGGCAAGGAATTCTATAAGCGGAATGGAGTTTACGAAAAACTGTAGCTCAGATGTAGGATAAGAAAACCAAGGGGTTATGAGTTAAAAAGGATCTATTTGAGACACCGGAACACAGCCTATTAAATTTGAATCACATTAGATAGAAAAAATAAGAAATCGGTAAGTGACATGTGGTCAAGTGACTTGCTATAAAGTGATTTAGAGTAGTTGGAGACGCATTAATGTGGATCTCCCACGTCAATGTCCTATTAAAAATCATTCCTAAATTTCTGGCAGTGTCGACATATTCGATTTTAGAGCCACTAAGTAGGAGAGATTCAATATCTTTTTTGCTAATAGCGACACATTTGGTTTTAGAGGGTTTAGAAAGAGCCCATTTCCCTCTGACCAGATGGATATCCTCTCTAAACCAGTATTGGTCGAGCTTGCACAGTCTTCTATCATACCAAGAGAGCAACTTTGATATAGTTGGACGTTATCAGCATACATATGGATAGATGAGAACGATGATACTACTGAGGGAATTTCGTTCACATTAAGCGAGGAAAGAGCAGGTCCCAGAATCGAACCCTGTGGAACCCCTCTACAGTTATAAAGAAAATCGGACAAACGATGACCCACAGAGACAGACTGTTTTGTATGCTGAAGAAACGACAACATAAGGGTAACCGCTGAGTTAGAGAAACCAAACAACATTGATAGTTTATTACACAAATTATAGTGATTCATAGTGTCAAACGCCTTCGAAAAATCCAGTAGCACTAGAAAGGTCACTTTGTCATCATCCAACGATTCCCTGATATCATTCACAACTTTGATTATCGCCGTTATAAAACTGTGGTATTTCCTAAAGCCGAATTGCATTGAAGAGAGCAGGTTATTTGAATGAATGTGTGTATTAATTTGCCTTTGCAATACCCTCTCGAACACCTCAGACAAATAAGGTAAGATCGGCCGATATCCCCTTACTATTAGGCCTTTTTTTGAATTGGCACAATTTTTGCATTTCTCTATTGTTCAGGGTAAATACTAAATACCAGTAGTTATGATATAATTAAAGACATGCGCGAGGGAAGGAAGGTGATGGCGCGCAGATCATATAACCACTGCTCAACGCATTCAAATTGTTGCATCTTACTACAAAAAAAAAAACACTTCTGTAATATCTTTGTATTGCGATTTAAGGCCGTCAGGCGATTTATGGTCGTCATAATCACCCCAGCAAACAATTCGAAACACAATCACCAAATTCAAAGAAATCAGTAGTGTGTGCGATGTTGTAAGGCTTGTGCATCATCGTAATGCTCGGAAACCCGAAATTGTCAATTCCACACCGCGCTCAGCAAGTGGGCATTTCGTACTGCTCTGTTTGGCTTATTTTGCGCTTGGATTAGCATCTTCATCCCTATAAGGTCCAGCTTACACAACAACTAAAGCCAGCTGACCGTAGAATGCGCAGAACATACGCCGATTGGGTGCTGGAAAATCAACAAGTTGAAGCCGATTTTTCTAACAAAATTTTCTCAGCGATGAGGACATGATACGAGTATGTATGTAAACAAACAAAATTGCAGAACTTGAGGTTCTGAGAATACAAATGTAAATTTGTTTCCTGAATAACCACAACATTAATGGCGTTGTTCTTTAGAATCCTTGAGAGGTTTTCGCTTTTGGACACGCTGGTTCCTTCGACATTGAGTAGCCACAGTTTATCTGTGGGTGTCAAGTCGCAAGATCGCTGCGGCCAATTGATGAACGCTCGCCGTGAGATAACCCAGTTGCTAAATTTCTCCTTCACCACTTCGAGCGCTGCGTCGCTTGTATGGCATGTAGCGCCATCTTGTTGGAACCACAGCTCGGATATATCGATGTTGTCAAACTCTGACCACAGAAAGTCTGTTAACACGTCTCTATACCGAGGACCATTGCTGGTAACGGTGTCTCCTTCCTCATTTCGAAAGAAATAAGGTCCGATGATGCCACCGTACCATAAACCGCACCAAACAGTCAATCTTTGTGGATGCATTGATGCTTGGTCGAACACTTGTGGATTGTGGTCGCTTTAATAATGGCAATTTTGATTGTTGACATAGCCGCTGAGCCAAAAATGGGCTTCGTCCGAGAAGATGATTTTTTGGCCAAAATCCGGATTTCCAGCCAACATTTCCAGCACCCAATTAGCGAACTCACGGCGTTGTCTATGGTCGTCCGGCTTCAATTCTTGCGACAGCACAATCTTATACGGATGTAGGCCCAAATCCAACTGCAAAAGAAGCCTGGCTGACTCTCTGGCGATGCCAATTCAGCTGATCGGCGCCGAATCGGCATTTCTGGGTCTTCTTCGATACTGGCCGCTACGGCGACTATGTGCTCTTCACTTTGCACGTGAAGTGCATGTACTCACGCTAAAACTTTTCCACGGTTCGACGAATTGCCTGCGCACTGAAGCCATAACGACGACCGACCTAACGGGCGAAATTCACGTTGCGTATTTACAACTGAGCCGGAATTTCGATGTGCTTCGTGCAGCTTTGTCGACGGGAAACGGAGGAATTCGATGAGGCTGGCGTCGTCGGGCTGAAAATTAATACCCCAAAAACTAAAATTATCAGTCTTGGATCGAACTCATCGGCTCAAATAAGCATTGCTGGACAACCGGTAGAGAGAGTAGAGGATTTCCAGTATCTTGGGAGTATTGTCTCGACCCATGGTGGAACCGAACTGGATATAGCCAACAGAATCGCCAAAGCAAAGTTCACTTTCGGGATGTTGTCCAAAATATGGCGAAGCAATGCAATCAGTTTGAACACCAAGCTAAGACTGTTCCGGTCCAACGTTGAATCCGTGCTGTTATATGGATGCAGCACGTGGAGAGTGACCAGTGCTATCAGCAGAAAGCTGCAAACGTTCGTTAATAGGTGCCTGCGCAACATCTTAAGGATTGAACACCTTTACGAGAGTACGGGTCAGGAACCAATAGGCACAACCATCCGACGACGGAAGTGGCAGTGGATTGGTCACACGCTCCGAAAGGGTGACAGCTCCATAGCGGACCATGCTATGCAATGGAACCCCTTAACTCAGGACGGCAGAAGACCTAGTGGTCCAAGGAGAACATGGCGCAGAACAGTCGAGAAGGAAGCACGGCAGTTGGGGAAAAGTTGGGGAGAGCTGAAACACATTGCCAGAAATAGTACACTATGGCGCGTAGGAGTAGTCGAGGCCCTAGGACCCATAAGGGGATATAGGACATAAGTAAGTTGGAATTTCGATAATATTTTTTAATAATTACCACACGTTCGGGAAGTGTCAAACGATGCACGATGAAATGGTAAACCTTACTAAATACATTGACAGCTGGATGTCATTGGTAACTTTGACAGATGCTGAAACATAACAATTGGAAAAGCTATCATTGCTATCTAGTCACCCTTTATATACGCGTACATTTTCTGTGTAATTAGTGACCAATCCTCATTCATAGAAATTTTGTACATTTTTCCTTCCGTAAACATTCGACATGAACCCCTTCAATAGTGCTCTTATCTTTTGTTAAAATATAAACAGAATACTACACCCATCACATCATTTGATTTCAATAATAGCACATCGAATCGGAAGACTCTTGTACCCTCATTTCCAAAGCATAGTATTGTTTAAGAAAAAGAAAAAAACAATATTGCAAATTAAACCCTTTTCAATTGACGGAGACACGGAATGTTTATCATTTAAACCATTTCGCAAAATGAAAAAAAAAGGGGAACAAAAATATTCAATAAATCATTGATCCTATTTGTACTGCATTGTTGTGTGAATTTCACAAGATATTGAAAAAAGGTTTTATATAATTCCGGCATAGAGCAAGCGGTGGTCGGTCTTCTATTTCGTTTGCACGAACATTTTTCTCTCATTTTTAGCCACCCTCAAATCTTAAGGGGTTTAGTTTGCCCTACAAGAACAAAGAATATATGTAAGTTGTAAGTCGTTGTCACCCCATTATAATATGGAAATATTATTGAGTGCGGATTCCTACGTCCTTTTCTCGTTATTTTTCTTTTCTCAAAGACACTCTTGTTTAATAAAAGATAATATAAGCGGGTTCGACCGTCTAATAGTCCCGACAGTAGGTAGTGAGTTCACGTATGTGGGCGTGCATTTAACCTTTTTCCGTATTTTTTTTTTATATTTCTTTGCTTCCTTTAAAGGGAGACAAAATGAAACTCCTAGAGCTTATAACAATCAAATTTAAAGCGATGACAAAGGCAGGAAGAACGTGTTTTTTTCTTGCCTGTGAAGGGCTGTAATACTGTGTCGCCATATTGTACGATTTATAGTAATTTTTTACGATTTTATGCCGTCGAAAATAAGATATTATTTTCCATCCAGAATCATTTAAATTGTACAATATTGAACTGATTAAAAAAGTTGATGTTTTTCGATCTATTTTACTTTCATAAATCCCATACTTATAATTTTATTTTATTCGAAAAACTTTCAATGTTGACGTGCTTTTGCGAACGAATGATATTCGCTCATGGCTGCTTTGTGCACATATTTTTGAGACTCATTCAGTGTACTTAGGTTGTTTAAGGTTAGTAGGCTGATGGATATAAATAACTTACATGAGCAACATTTAGGAAACGTACGTCTATAGAACTTAGATACAAGGCGTCTCTAAACTAAATCCTTAAAGTACCTACTTACATTGAGTCTTTTCGAGTACAAGTACTGAAAGCACTGCTTAAGTTTTTTTGAGTTCCTGAACATCTTCGACCTTTTGATCAATCTTGACATGACTATGATAGAGTCTCTCAATTCTGTCTGTCTGTCTGCACGCACGACTGCTGCCTAAACGGCTGGACGGATTTTCTTCAAACTTCATATCTGGGGTCTGTGTGGTCACAATTCGAGGCGATATTGGAATTTTCAATCTAACGTCAAAATTAACGGCACTGGCCGATTTTGAAAAAAAATAATTTTCTTAAAAACGACTCAAATTTTATATTTGAGTTACAGTAAACCTGTCCCAATAGAAAGCGTGCCAGAATTTTGCCACAAAAAAATGCTTGTAACGGTGCTTTACTTATTGACCTGTTGTTAAATATGACTCGGGAGAATTTATTCAGATCGATATTTGAGCAATATTTGACATATGGAAGGTCATGGCATACCAAGCTTTAGAAAATTATCAAAATTATATTTTGCACGGTTTGTGCATTATTTCGACTGAAATTCGTTTTCCAAATTCGCACTGTTTCGGAAATTTAGCACTGACTTTGGAAGTAATTTTTCAATATTTGCCAACGTTGTTCAAGCGTAAATCGATTCATTTCGTACCGCGGAGATACTCGTACGAGTGAGTACGGAGATTCAAGTGAATTTTTACGGCGTTTCGAAACAGTTGATGAATCCTGGATACACCACTACACCCCAGAAATGAAGGTAGAATCAAAACAATGGACTTCTGCAGGCGAACGTGCTCCAAAAAAGGCAAAAACGGTTCCGTCGGCCGGAAAAGTCATGGCAACGCTTTTCTGAGATTCTCAAGGCGTAATCTTCATTGACTATGTAGAAAAGCGGAAAACGATCACTGGACAGCACTATGCCAATTTATTAGATAAATTTAATGCAGAATTGATGGAAAAACGGCCCCATTTCAAGAAGAAAAAAAGTGCTGTTTCATCACGATAATGCACCGGTGCATTCGTTCGCAGTAGCAACAGCAAAATTAGCTGAATTGTGATATGAACTGCTTCCTCATCCACCCCATTCTCCAGATTTGGCTCCGTACGATTATTCTTGTTTCCTAATATAATGAAATGGCTCGGCGGAAAAAGATTTCATCGAATGAAGAAATTATCGATGCAACAAATGCCTATTTTGTAGAGTTTGAGAAATCATATTTTTTGGAAGAGTTAAAAAAGTTGGAATATCATTGGGAAAAGTGTATCGCGCTGAAAGGAGACTATATTGAGAAATAAATTCAATTTTGAGAAGAAAAAAAACAAGTATTTCATTTCAAAGTCACTGACTGACTGCCCTCGTATGATACTGTATTTCTGTAAATTTGTTGAGCACGAAAGAAAGCTGTCAGTGTCAAAATGACATGTAATTTAAAAAGAAACCAGCAGATGGCTCGTAATTTTTTTTTTTTTTTTTTATTTCAAACAAAATAAACTACAGGAATTACAAATGTTTGTTTACACTGCGACTAGTTATGAAACTAACGAGCAGTTTGCTTTTCAGTATTATTAGCGGGAGAAAAGTAAATGGCTAACAGTTTACTATTTTTAAGGTACAATATAATTGTAACTTGTTGTATGTTAGCTTTTAATGAGCATAGATGGGATTTAATCCATCCAAAGCGTTGGAGGTTAAGTTCACTCCGAGCGCCTCTTTTCGCTCGTTGTTGTCGCTCTGTTACTATCTAGTAGAGTACGTGGTAAGTCCTGTCACGGTTGCCTTGCAAGATCTGATGGTCTTATACGTTGCAGTCGTCTCACACCATATACGTTTAGAAGAATTGTTGCTTCCTCTTTAATATGCTCCTGAAGTCTCTTCTCGTGTGCTTTGACTCTAGAGTTGATCTCTTCAAGAACAGTAGGAATGCCTAGGTCCCGATGGAGGTCGCTGTTTCTGATGAAGTATTGTGAACGCTCCATGGTGCGTTCACAATACTTCGAAGGACCTTATTCTGGAATCGTTGGATGACTGCAATATTGGTCTGGCTGGCGCATCCCCAGAGTTGAGCGCCATAGTTCCACACTGGTTTTAGGATCTGGTTATATAAAAGAATTTTATTAGTAATTGATAGCCCAGACTTCCTGCCTATAAGCCATTCTAATTTTCGCCATTTAATGTCTAATTCTAGTCTTTTGATTTTAATATGCTCTTTCCAACGAAGCTTGGCATCTTGAGTCGTACATAGATATTGCTATAGGGGAGTACGAGATAGACTTATTTGTGAAGTCAATATGTACAGATTTACTCGAATTCAGTTTTATACGCCATCTTTGAGTCCACCTGATAATTTGGTCTGCAGCAGCTTGCAGCTTTTGCGTCGATTCTAGCGTTGTATCTCCCACTGCTAAGACTGCAGTGTCGTCGGCAAAAGTTGCAGTCTTGGTAGGTCTTTAGTGTAAAGAAGGTATAACAGAGGTCCGAGGACGCTTCCTTGAGGAACTCCGGCTTCGATCTTCACTAGATTAGAGTAGTAGTTTTCTTGTTTTATACGGAAGTATCGCGATGTTAAATAAGACTCCATTAGGTGGAAGAACTGTTCTGGTAGGTACACTTTTTGTTTATTCAGTAGACCCTCATGCCATACTCTATCGAAAGCCTGTGCTACGTCTAAGAAAATTGCAGAACATACTTTTTTTTCTTCTAGTGCTCTTTCGATTTCAGTTGTTATTCTGTGAACTTGTTCTATTGTGGAGAGTTTGCTTCGAAAGTCAAACTGGTGATTTGGGATTAGGTTTCTTGACTCTACGATTGGTTTGAGACGCTTAAAAATCAGTCTTTCAAACAACTTTGATGTTGAAGGAAGTAGAGATATTGGTCTATATGAGGATACCTCGTGAACCTTACCTGGTTTAGGGATCATTATCACGTCAGCTACTTTCCAGACACTTGGTACATACTCAAGGCTAATTGCTTTATTCATTAACCGCAAGAGTTTAGCTAACCCTTTGTTTGGCAGTCGCTTCAGGACTTCCGCAGTGATCAAGTCAAAACCTGGAGCTTTTTTGTCTTTTAATCGCCTTATCACATATTTTAACTCATGCATTTTAATCGGAGGAATCATAGAATGGGCATTTTCATTGAGATTTAGAAGCTCATCACTGATAACATCATTAGGCTTGAAGGTATTCGCTAGGTGGTCTGCAAAAGCAGTAGCTTTTTCCTCATTGCTTTTAGCCCATTGCCCATTACTGCATCTTATTGGAGGAATATGATTTGTTGGTCGCTTAAGATATTTTGTACTTTTCCAAAGTGAATATTCAGTGGTCTTATCAGCAGTTAGCTCTGATAGATATATTTTCATTGTCTCATTTCGGATTAGCTTTATCTCAAGCTTAAGATCTTGTGTGACCTTGTTGAGTCTTGTTTTATCGGAAGGAGATCGAGTTTGTTGCCATCATGGCTCACAAATGTCAACTCGTTGAATTATTCAAAAGAAAAATCATTCTGATAATTGCAGTGCTGATATTAATGAACGTGAGGTGACTGTTTCCAAAATTAGTCAATAATCAAAAAAAATTGGGGCAAAAATTAATCGAATTGTACAGCTTTGCATTTGAACAATCCTGATGTTAGTGACTGCACTGCGTAGGTGTAATCGGATGCTGGTGTGAATAACTGCAGATGCACTTCGAAACAAGCGATTCTCTTTCACTTGGATTTTGATCGCAGCAGGCATCACGAGGTTGTAAGAAGCTCTCGACAGATCATCTATGCCAGAAGATACAAATTTCCTTTCTTAAAGGTTAAAGTGGTACGTGTGCTTGACGTGTGAGACTTTTAGGGGTTGTTACAAGTACAGTTATTTTTTTCTAGGAAGTTCAAATTCGGACTCTCTTTCTTTATGAATTTAAACTGGGGCATAATGCGTCTCTGGTAGCGAAAATCATTAATGACGCTTTTGAGGATATGGCGGCAAACGAACGCGTCGTAGCGTCGAAAACAAACCACGTGGGAAACCGGAAACGATAATTGGCGACGATGTTTTAAGAGCAACGGAAGTGGATTCTGTATAACAACCGTAAAAAATCTGGGCAGTGGTTGGATGCAGACGGAAAATTAAAACACACCCCGAAACATAGTCTTCAACCAGATAAGTTATGGTGACAATCTGGTGGATATGGAAAAACCAATCCATTTTCAATTTCTTCAACCAGGACAAAAAATAAACACCATCAGATATTATGAGAAAATCGACATAGCGCATGCAAAATTGGATGGTCCGATTCTATTGCACAAATTTTTTTTTTTTATAATTTGCACGTGTTAAAGGGGATATGAATACCCTTATACTAATTTTTTAGAACACGTGCGTTTTGTGGAAAGGGGAAGAGACAGAGAGAAAGACAGAGTGGTGTAGTTTGAAACTCAGGTGATATTAAGTTTCTGTAAACTCCAAGGGTGGTTGTCCAGATAACTGGGGAGTATTTGTCGTTGATTATGATTCACAGTATTTTTTTCAGTCCTCCTGATGTCATCATCACGATCAAGTTGCATTTTAGCCATATGACCACCCTACTGCCAGTGTTATGCCTTCACAGTAGAGTTGACTTAGCTTTCGCAAGTGATCGACTTTTTTATTTATTTCATGCGAAATAAATAGATGATTCTTGACATCAGGATTCGAACCGTGAATCAACAGCGTAACAAGCGATGATGTTACCAGTACACCAAGGCCACCGCACAATGCTAAGCCCCTAGGATTTGAAATTCTTCCCCATCCACCGTACTGTCCTGATGGTTCTCCAACGGACTATTACATTTTTTGCAGTCTGGTGTCGTTTTGTCGGCAGAAAGTATTCCGAAACCGAGCAAAAGCCTCAGAGGACTTCATAGAGTCAAAAAGGAATATTTACCTTGAATCACGCTGGAAGAGAGTTATAGATACCAACGGATCATGTTTTGGTTAAATAACAATTTATAAAATAAAAATATTGGCTCTAAATTTAAATTTTTACTATAAAATTGGACACTTCATGTGGTACAACCTAATAGTACTCTTTAATTTTAATGTATTACGTACATATATATCTTTTATTCCAGGTCACCATTAAATAAATAAGAAAGTTCTGGATGACAAAGGGGAAAGAAGCGAAAACTGCTGAAACCAAAGGAACTATACTGGAGGCGAACCTTCAATCCCAAATATGATGCATAAGCTTGTGTTAAGTTCAATACTTAACATACTACCAGTCATAAATATGATAAATAGTGACGCAGCTACAGGTAAAAAGAATAAGTGATTTTCTTCTCTTCGCTATTGTTCTAACGTGCTATTTCTTTACAGACAAAAATGATGACACTTTATTATGGCAGGACAAGTGAAGACGCCTCAACATCAAAGGCAAACCCCTTTCTCTCCTGTGAAATGTGAAAATACTGCTAAGCTAGCAGTTTCGGGACAGTGACAATGATTACTGGAGGCAATGCGCCGAGAATAAATTGAAGTCTGATTCCAGGAACATGTTTCCCAAAATTAATCAGGTCTTCTTCAAGCCTCGTAACGCTGTCAAAATTCCGAAACTGAAAGAACCATTGCCTTATCAGTCTGTTCTCTCCCAGACAGAAAATATCAGCCAACACTGCCCCGTAATCGACAACTATTTCGTTATAGATAGTGGGGCGGATAAGCCAAATCTTATCGGTTCTCATTTTGAGGCAATTCATGCTAGAGAACTGCCTAGCTGGCACATATTCAGGCAATTGAATAATAAAAAGTCTAGTGGTTTAGATAACATTCCTAATATCATTCTAAGGTGTTATATTCAATAATTGGAAAACATCGAAGGTTTTTCCAATAATAAAAAAGAATGATCCTTCTGATCCCTCTAATTATAGAGAAGTAGTCATTAGTAAGTCAATTTTGTTCGTGTGCGGAAGAAAGGAGATTATAGCGCGGAACCAATTTAGGTCCTAAAGAAATCATTTGGCGGTGCATGCTGTTACAAAATTGATTTCAAAAATTAATTGGAACAGACAGCTGCCTGCCTAGTGGATATCAAAAAGCCACGGTATGGATCGATGGGTTATTATATAACTTCTTCTAACGTGAATGAGAAGAAATTCATAATACATGACGACTAAAGTTTTTAATGTCATCAGTGGTCTTCCACAGGGCACAGTTATAGCACTGTTTCTCTTTAACTATTTACGTTTTGCTAGAATTTGCTGACGACGTTATTCTATATGCAACTGGCACGAAAGTACAGGACTTTCAAAGTGAGTCTGAAAATAAGTTTAATAAGCTCCAGGAATTCTGCTCAGAATAGAAGTTCAATATTAATCATACAAAATGTGAAACCATATTGTCCCGCACCCCAATAAGATGCGATAATTCGGATTTGAGACGAGACTGGAAAATCTGCAAATTACGAGTTCTAATGGCCTTCGCATCGAGTCAAAGACTGTTGTGAAGTATCTAGGTGTTCATTTGGACAGGTTTTTGCACTATAATGAGCACGCAGTTGCAAAAGGCAAGAGTGGCATTTATGTCTCTCAAAAGCCTTTTCTACTTCAACTATCTGAGATCCGATGTGAACCTCATATGTTACCAAGCTTTCGTTCGTCCAATTCTGACTTATGCAATTCCAGTATGGTGGAACATAAACCCCTCGTATATGAAAAAGCTTCGGATATTTAAAAGAAAATGTCTTCGAGCCTGCATGTGGATGTACGAGTACGTCTCTACTAAGAGACTATTGGATATTTCCGGTGTGTCCAGAATAGACAATGTCATTTTGGATATTGTGAGGAATCATTTCGCTCAGCCAGCTAACGTTACGGAGAATGAATGAATGTTAGGCTTGTTTTACCCTAACCCTAGAAATACTTCGGAGATTGGCTAAATCTCACCAGAAGCATTCTCGCATCTGGATGCACATGGTTATCTATCAGACTCGACTAACGTGTATATTATATACAATCTCGCTAGAAGGGCGTCAGATAAGCATATATTCTAAGAGCCGATCGACTAGGGAGATGTGGATGCCGACTTGAGGTACGGCGTAAGCATACCTGAAGGAGATATAGCTAACGTCGACAGGTTGAATCGGCAACAATACTGGTGGCTCGGCTGGGTTGAGGCCCTAACATGTGAATTTTTGCCCGCCGGTGCTCATCCGCAACTATTCCACCCGGGTATTGGAGTAAGATTTGACGCAAAGAGCTACAAAATTTGGTGCGCAAACAAAGCACCTAAAAAAAGTACACAAAATGGAAATCAAACGAGGATGGATTTAACGAGGAAATGAATTTGAAAAACATTGGCCAAAATTCAGTGCTTTTATTTCTTAAGGTTTGCTTTTGTTTGTATGTTTCTGTAGTTGTGTTCGTGTACAAGGCGTAGTTCAATACGCATTCTAGGAGGGGTGTAATGCTGACTTCACGACGATATTGACAATATGAGACTGTTAATGCTACATTTTGAAATAAACCATGTTAAAAATGAAAATTTTGCGGAAAAGTTTTTTGAAGTCCTCTGACGCATAGAAATGAGTGTTGGTATAATCAGTATTGCATAGCTTTAGATACCAAATTCAAATTGATTTTCAAACATGTTTTACTCATTAGCTTCCGTTATATCTTTAAACACTTAAAGCAGTCTAAACCGTTTGAGCCAAAAAAAAAATCTAGCCTCAATAACAATGAAGGGGTTTGGGACACCGCCTCACCCCTCTTAACTCGCGTACTCCCGACTCTTCATATTATCACACTAATTTGATCAGCAACGGGGATTCTAAATTCTTCTTAGGAATGATTGTCCATTCATACCTACAAAAATGTTATCGTCGCAGCAACAGCAAACACCTTCATTCCACTGACTGTCGATAGCTGCAGAATTAAGGACTTTCCAAAGAAACTTATTTGAAAAATAATTATAAGAATTTTAACAGATTTTGGTGATCGGACGAGAACCGATGCATTTTTTTTTTCACTGCATTTTTATTATTCAAGCTTTAATATCTTGACCTCCATGAGGAATATCGTGATAATTCTAATTGGAGATAATGACCAAACCTCTAAGATATGGAACGTCAAACTTTTATTAAAATATGTCCAGTAGTTTTTGCATGATGCGCGAACAGACATGGCCATAGTTTCATTTTATTTAAATAGAAGAACACATTAAACGCTCATTGATGTACATTTGTAGTTTATACAAACAGCTGAGTTACCTAGTGATGTTTTAGGAGTATAAATTACAAATCAATGTTTTCCTTAAAGCTAATCTTTCTGCTGTGTACATAGTTGCTCGCACAGCCTGTTGTTATTTATATCCGTAGAATCAAAATTATTGTTATCTTCACGCTCATATTTTAAGGCAAAACTGTACAGATCGAAATTATGTTACATGACATATCACTTTGCAGGCAAGAAAATCTCCTTTTCGAGGCTCCGAAAGTCATTTCAACAATGTTTCTAAATGCTTTTTCAATAAGGACATAACAATTTTGTATTTAAATAAAACACAGAATAATTGAGATATCTGGCTGAAATTTATTCCAGGTATAGTACATATGTTGGTGTATGGAACGTATACCGCGAGCACGTTTGCAGCGACCGATTCTTTGGAGCCAATTTTCCACCACTCTTTCATACATGTCGGCCAGAACGTTGGCAATTTCACATTCGATATTGTTCCTGAGCTCCTCCAGCGTTGTTGGATTGTTGGCATAAACCAACGACTTAACATAACCCCATAAAAACAGATCCACCAGCGTTAAATCGCATGAGCGAAATGGCCATTCGACCGGACCATTTTTCAAAATTGCACGATTACCGAACTTCCCCTTCAATAGATCAATTGTTTGACCAGCTGTGTGGCATGTGGCACCATCTTCTCGGAACCACATATCACTGATGTCAAGTCCATCCAATTCTGGCCAAAAATAGACTTCCAACATGGCACGATAGCGAATTCCATTGACAAGGTCACTTTTTGTGGATGCAATGAAGTCTCTTGAAGCTTATGTAGGTTTGTTGCCATTAAGCGAAAAGATACTGAAAGATTCCCAATTCCTGTGAACGGCGTGGAATCGACTGATTTGGCTCATTTTGAATTGAAGCACTTACGGCTGCGATATTTTCGATACTTCGACCCGTGCATTGTCTCACTGGCACAGGAACATTCAATAGTGAATATGTTGACTCGAATTTATTCACTGTATTACGTACAGCCTGTCTAGTGGGACGATTATTACGACCGAAAATTTGAGTAAGCGCTCTTAAAGTTGCGACCACCGGCTCTGAATTTCGGTAGTAATTTTTAATAGTTTTCAAACGTTGCTCGTTCATGAACTTCACCATAATAAAAATGTAAACTTTGACCAACGTTTTCACATTAACAGATTATAAAAATAGTTTAAGGGTGTATTTGTATTAAAATACAAAATTGTTATGTCCCTATTAAAAAACTCTTTAGTTCTAGTTTGAACCGCATTATATTTTTCTTCTGCTGGTGATGATGGTGCTCGTAGTGGAGTAATATAACACTCTTACATGCACCACCATCGCCAAGTAGAACTCCATTTAACTCTTGGTTCATGAGTCGACATGTACCCTTGAATATCGGAATATTCTACTGTCGTGTCTGTCTGGCAAATACACATTCATGTCAGCACCTACAATAGCCTACAAAACCATTGTTTTTTGTATTAATAGAATAAGGCTGTTTTAAAATTAGTTCGTACAAGTATGTATCTGCACATTGATAGGAAACCACCCATGTCTATTTCTGTATGCTTCCGAGTGATTCAATCTACGTGGTCGAGTTATTTTTATGAACGTAGTCTATTGCTTCTATAATGTTAGGCAAATCAGGTGCATTAAGTCTGGCCCCAAGGCTTAATCTTTGCAGCTCCTCGATGAATTTGCGAAACATTCTTAAATCTACTGCAAACTGTTGCCTGCGATACATAAAATATGTCTGCACACCCCAACTGAAATGAAACAGTAGAGCACATTATTGATTTTATATTCAACTAACAACATTCAACTCACTTGGGAACAGCCTGTAGCATAAAATCTCAAAGCAATTAGGAGCTGTATATCTATCGATATATGTAGGTAGACCTCTGATACTGCTCTTTCCAAGTTCACAAAGTTTCGGTAGAATTATGCGGTGTACTGTTTTTTTGGAAAAACTGTATCTCATCTCAAATTCTCCTTCAGAGGATAGTTCGAAGGAGTTCACAGCATCTCTTGTATATATTTTACAAACATTTTGAATTTCACTATCGGGCTTGCCTTCCCGAGAAATTTAGCCTACTTTATCAAAAAAATCGAACAAATGTTGAAAACTATTTATTTAAGCTTAACACAAGCATTGAAGTACTTAAAGCTAAATAGTTCCATAATTATGATAAACTAAACTATGCTATACTAAACCTAGTGAAAAAGATGGATGGTTGGGGTCAGGGGGTAGGGCGTTACGGAGTGTGTTTTTTTTGCTATTAAAGTCAAAAGTGTGTATGGTATCATTTGATTTGCGCAGCATTTTTGAAATTGGATCCTTGTAACCATAGTTAGTGCGATGAGGAATAGAAGAACAGACCTAAGATTGTAGGACAACCTTAGGTCAGCCTGAGGGCAAAGGCTCATCACGAATGAAGTGAACCCTAGAAGGTGGTGAGACGTTTGCGAAAGTTGGTAATAGAATGATATTTATTAACACTAAGCTCTAAGAAATTCTTACTATGCCAGATGGACAAGCTATTTAGATTATCATGCAGAAGGCATATTATCAGCATGACACGTTCGGTATCATTTATTGTAAGGATGAAGATTAGTGGTCCAAGATGGCTTCCTTGAGGGACCCCCGAGGTTGCTATGGTACGGTCCGATACTGAAGATCTAAAACAAACTTTGTGTTGGCAGTCCACTAGGTATGATTTAGTTCATAAGATGGACCGGTGGTGGAATCCAAGGCCTTTAGCTTGAGACGAATAACTTGGTGAGGAATTTTGTCAAAAACCTTACTGAAATCTGTGGCTGCGATATCAACTTCATTGTCAACTTCTAAAGTGTGTACTAGACACGAATTGGGTTATGTTGGTGGTTGTTGACCTACCTTTAAGGAATCCGTATTGCTTTGTGGAGAGGATTAGCTTACAGTGAAAGGACATTCAATCATACACGATGCTCTCGAAAAGTTTAGGTATGCAAGAGAGTTTGGCAATTGGACCATAGTTAGAAACTTCACTCTTGCACCATTTTTTTGTAGAAAGGGGTAATGTAAGCGTCTTGAGGAAAACGCCTTAGGAGATTGAGAGTTGAAGAAGGACAGTTAGGGGCTGTGTCAGATGATTTACATATGTTGGGAGGGATACCGTCAGGACCGGGGGAGTAGTCATCCTTCATTTGATTAAACTTATTAACAACCATTGACGGGATTATATCCACAGAGGCAAAGGAGGTTTGTACAGAGTTTTTTAAATAGCTGAGATAATCAAGGTCAGGTCTAAGGACGTGGTCAGCAAACGATTGGCCGAAGAAGCGAGCAAATAGGTTGGCAATTATTTTAGGGTCAGCCGAGGAAGAATCCGAGAAGGCGAGAGTAGATGGATAGCCATCAGATTTTCGTTTGACGTTAATATTGTAAATTTAAAAAATCTCTTGGGATCCGCAATTAGGTTGCTCAATCTAAGTATTCTAGATAGAGCCTTCCACAGAGCTCAGAGAAATTGATATGTGCGCGAAAGTACTTACAAGAGTCAGAGTCTGAGTCAGATTTGGATTTAAGATACAATTGCCACAGTTTGTTTTTATTGTTGTGAAGAAGATAATAGTACAACTCCTTGTTATACTATTATCTATACTGCTACGCAAAGTACTGCTCTTTGACCATCTAAGTCATGAACAATAGCGACTTAGACCGAACTTAGTCTAAGCTAAAGAAAAGTGTACTTTAATGTGATAGTTTTGTTTATTTTACAGAAAATCGTTGCTTAGACAGCAAAGGCGCCTTAGATCAGTCTAAGTTGGGACTATCAATTTTGCCTCAGACTGTTCTCAATTTAAATTTTTGAATTTTAAACTTGGTGCACCATCTCACAAGATGTCATCTGCTTTGAACGAAAGTCTTTGGCATGAACAACATCATAAGTTTCTTACATCCTTCTACCAATCGTATATGGATGGCTTTAGCTCTAAATTGAGAGGGCTGTCTTCAGTTAGGCCTCGGCGAAGTTGTCTACTGCTTTCTTCAAGCAGTTCTTGTAGTGTACACTGACTTTGTCAAAGCTTTTAGCAGAGTGAACGTGGATATCCTTTGTAAAGAGTTGAAGGCTTTCTTTTAGCTGTACTTAAGTGATTTACGTCATATTTACCGAGGAGAAACTAAATTGATCTCAATGAGGGAAGTCATTTAGGTCCTTTCGGCCAACTCTCCCCTTGGATTTGTCAAAAGAAATTCGTTTGATTTTAGGGACCCTTACACCTTAAAGCTGTCTTTTGCAGTCGTATTCGGTAATATTGTTGTTTTGTATGGACCCCTAATCATCATCATATTTACTTTAATCCCGGGTGGTGCATAGGGCGGTAACAAATCTCTTCCATCTTTCTCGATCTGAAGCTAAATATTTCAGCTGCGGTCGCGTTTGCCTCTTGACGCTGCTTCTGCTAAGACTGTTTATCTCCACGGTGTTCTTGAACCCGCCCTGCACCCTGAGGATTTCATTCGGAGGATTGTTTCGCGATGTTGTCATTTGGCTTCCTCAATATGTGACCAATTCAGCGCCATTTTCGGTATCTTATCTCGACATACACACAAGGGGATATTCTGTCGCCAATCCTCTTTTTACTGGCGATAGATGATGTACTGACTGCTACCGTATTTGTATTTGATAAACATGACATCTAATGGACACCGTTTGATGGCTAAATCATTTGGACTATGCCGATGAGCTCCTTTTCCTGGCAAGTACCATCAGCGGGCTGGACGAGATTTGTCAACCACTGCAGGTGAATGGAAAATCGATCGGTCTAAGGATCATCGGCAAAGACATAAAAATAATGCCCATAGGTCGCGCCACACCCATTAGCATATTATTCTGAAGCAGACGCCAATTAATGGAGTCGAACAATTTAACTACGTGGGTAGTTTTATAACATCGAATGGCGGAGCGAATCTAGACGTTGAAAGCAGAACAAATAAAGCTCGCGCTGTCTTTGGTATCCTGTGTCCAGTTTGGAAATCCAGTCAAATCTCCTTACGCACTAAGTTGAGACACCTCGAATCCAACGTTAAATCCGTGTTATTGTATGCCTGTGAAACCTGAAATGTCTCAGCAAATATCAAGAGTTTCAGTGTCTTCGTTAATGGGCAGTTCAACATTTACTAGCACTTTGTTGCGCTCCCTTGTAGTATGCTTGATCGGCGCACGTCGAGTGGAGCAATGCTGCTCAGCACAGAAAGTCATCGTATTGATGTTGATCTTAAAGTGCCAGATATAAGTCGCATGGTATCGTTGAGTTGTGTGTCCACCTTGTGTACATGGGCACAGTCACGCTGGAGCGCAATATTCCGCTGTAGAGTGCACGAGTGCAAGCGCCGCAGCACGAATCGTTGATGCACTTGAACCCCAAGGAATATTGCTGATGTACAAATTAAAGAGCAAAGGAGCAAGGTCGGAGCCCTGGGGCAAACTATTATTAAGCTTCATCACTCTGGTTTTATTAACATTGATGAGGACATGTAGGAGGCGGTTTGAGAGTAGGTTGTTGATAAGACGCGATGTTCTCAGACACGATATTGCTTTCAGCAGCTAAAAGATGAGCCCATTCTTCCAAATGGTGTCGTACGCTGCGACATTGATATTTTGAACCTCCTCTCAAATACTGCCTCGATGTGCGTTATCAATGATAGCACCTGGTCTGTACAATTTCTACTTGCGCGGAATCCAGCTCGTTCGATAGGTTTGATTTCGTTGATGGCAGGGTCGATCCGATTGTAGATGAGGCATTCAAGTAGTTTGTAGCAAGTACTTAAGAGCGCTATAGGGCGATTGCTTTCCAGTAGGTTATTATGTTTACCTGGCTTAAGAATAGCTATGACTATCATTCGCCTGCCTCCAGTATACTGCTGTAATATTCCGCTAGCCATCGTCTTCTGTTTTTTCCGTTTTGTGCAAGAAACTCAGGGTAAATGCTATCAAATTTGACTTTCTTTCCCGCCTTTACTTCTGAAAGAGCTATGCTAGCAGTTTCGGGTGTAAAACTGCCCGAAAACTGTGATGTCTGTAGGGTATTGTTCTTGAGATTCCTCAGCAGACATTTATGGTGACTGAATATATATTCCTTCTCCACGATGCAGCTGGTCACTTTGCTCGGATTTATGCAGGAACTTGTGGTGTTAGAGCTGTTGCTTCCTCCATTTTTTTTTCTTTTTTTTTAAGGAAATTTCCAAATCCCAGAGTACCCTTACACGGAGCACTCAGCCTCACACAAAGTACATTGTACTGTCAAGCAGAACCCCTTTTGCTGTAGTGGTTGGAGAAACTTTTATTTTATTCGTTTCTCTTTTATGCTTGGGTGGCTGTAGTTGCTGTTCCCCATCCGGGCTTGAACCTGCATAGTTCGGAACACAAGTAAACACACTACCCACTACACCAAGCCCACCCCTAAATTGCAGGGCAGACTCCATGCTTTCCTGCTAGAGTGAATGCAGTTGATACACATTTGTTTTTGCGAGGTAATAATTACACGGAAAGTGTACATATAGTGTGATGTTTTAGCTTAGTTTAAGATGTCCAGAAATACATTTAAATTACATTTAATAACAGCTTTGAATGAATTGTATAATTTTTATATTAAATAGATATTTATTTAAGTGAATACCTACATACGAGTATGTATTTCAAATCTGTAGATTATACGAAATCGTAGAATGAATATATAAATAATGGCTGTTGTAAACAGCCTAGAGCCTCCGCTAATTGTTCGGCTGCACTTGATCTGTAAAGGATCCGAACATTTCACGTGCAGATCAGAAGTTTGTTGTTCTTATTTCGATTGCGTGATTCGTAAAATAAAACTTATCTGGAACTTGGGCAGTTACCCATATGCACAACCCCCAACCTGGAGGGCCAGATCCTTACTTAGAATCCCTAGAACAAGCAGTCAGATACTCCGATGCTAGTCACCAACTTGGTAGATATTGATACATTAAGGGTGCATCCGGTACCGTCTATTTTTCAAAAGCTCTGACTCTGCCTCGAAATCCTTATAGAACTGAGTTCAGTCTGACTGAAAGTGTAAACGTCAGTGGCGTGGCGTCCATACAAGCCGATTCCTTCCGGCTTCCCTTTTCAAATATCAAAAATTTTTATTTTGACACTTGCCAACCATCACATTCAATCATTTGTTCATCAAACCATTTTTCATAACTTTATACACGCTCGAAGATGAAATGCTGCGACCACTTCGGTTGTTTATCCATTTTTACTCATACAAACTCGCACACAAGGCGAGACAAGTATGAACTCCTCTAGCAAGAGAGCGTGCAATGAATTTTTTTGAGAAGCCGTTCATTTTCCGGCTTATGCATTCATTTCTTCACAGTACGAACTTTCAACTCTATTCCTTTCTGGCATATAGTAGAAGTTCATTTGCGATTTCTTTGTCTAACATACATTCGCTTATGAGGAAAATAACCCGAGATTTCTCGGCTTTTGTGGATGAACATTGGTGGAGGAGAAAGGTTTTAGTTCGAGGGAGTTTTTTTTTTTTTATTGTAGGCAACAAAATAAGCCGACGAAAATCGAGTTATTGGGTGATGTAGTGGTTCGAACGTCGTTTGAGGTGTTTCTTACTTGTTGGGTATTTTTTTTTTTGTTTGCAAATTTGAAACGACGGGTGCAAATCGGTTGTGTAATTGTGCGTGATTTATTGAAAATTTGGATGCAAATTTTTGTGATTTTTGTGACTGCTAATTATTAGAAAATTTTAAAAATTTAGCAATTACATATTGGTAGTTAAGCTAGTGTTTTAATTTTTAAATTATTATAAAATAGTGAGTGAGCTAAGTGAATAGTTGTTAGCTATATACCAAGTAAGTAATTATAAATCTACTCAAGAGGTGCCCCCATTGAACATTCTTATTATTCTTAGACAAGATGTCTCTAGTTAATTTTGAGTGTTGTTTAACTGATTTTCTTGTAAAAGAAACCCACGAGTTCAGTAAGCTTTCTTTTTTGTAAAAAAAAAAAAATAAAAAAAAAAAAAAAAAAGTTATAGAACTAGGTCGCTCGACACCATCAATGAAAATTGATTATTTGCATGAATTTGGCGAATATCGCATAGAGACTTTAGGGAATTCTAACGAGGCTCATAATAGAAAAGTTGATTGCAATCGCGATTTAATGAATATTTTCATAGACACTGTGGTTCTTCTAGGAAGCTGGCATTCCGGGGTATCAGAGATTCGATGGCAATATCACTCGCGTATAGTGAACGTCTTATTCAATTGCAGAGAAGACAAGAGATCGAGGGTTTTGAGTGATGGATTCATTCTGAATTTTTATACACATTTGACTCAATCTATGAGAGCGTAAGTAACTGCTCAGAACCTCCACGCAAACGCCGACTACTTAATATTGATTCAAATACAAATTATAGCCGAAGTCAGATTAAGAATAGGTATAGCTCATTTAGTTCATATATTTTCTTTGATTTATTAAACAAATCAAAATATGAATATTTTTCTAGTTTAATGCCGGATTACAAAATATCTTCTTTAATTACCCTATTTCATGGAATTTTTAATTTTACTACTTCAAAAAAAGGAACTCAAAGTTTTATACACTACCCCTTCACTTAAAAAGCTTGAGGTTTTTCAACTTTATAAGCATTTTAATACGGAAATGCTTAGAGATACTTTTTCTCAAGTTCTAACATTGTGTGAAATCTTTTTAACCCTGCCTTTGACTGTGGCCTCTGTCGAAAGATCTTTTTCAACTTTAAAAAGAGTCAACACTTACTTAAAAAATTCCCAAAAAGAAGAAAGACTCTCAGACCTGGCACTTTATCTATCGAAAAGCACCTTCCTTTAGAAATTAAAAATAACTCAAATTTTTATGAAAGAGATTTATCAGAATTTTTAAAAAAGAATCGTAGGATAGCTTTAGAATACAAATAGGTAGTACATAATTGTAATTGCTAAATTTTTTATATTTAACAACGCTCCGAGTTATCAATAACTTATATAGATTATTCTGCCCAGAACGGCTTCTTTCGAAGCCACTTTTTTTATGCGACGAGCTCATTGTCTACGTAAATTCCAATGACTTAAAGTATAACAAAGGTGGCTTAGATTGCATATCTTAAGTCTGTGTTTCAAATAAGCACCAAAATGGCAAGGCTTGAATACAACATTTTACTTAAAATTTTTTCGGCTTCCCTCTCTTCAAATTTCACCCCACGCCACTGGTAAATGCCATTGTTATTCTTCCGCTACCGCTTGAATCTAAAGAAGAGTGTATTGGTGTAAACACTCTTCCCCCCTTTCTCGTTTGCTGCCAACAACGACCTTTCCAGAAGGGGTTGAGACTCAATCTCATGTGGTAATAAAATGGACCTCGCCTTAGTCTAAGCAAGTCCCACCGTTACAAGGGAGAAGTCCACCTACATATATCGAATGTACATTTGTGGGGTGTATAGATCCATCCCTTAACATTCCACTACATTGTACTTTGAACTAATTTCATACCTTCTTACGGATGTAGGTATACCTGCATGTTCGTAATTAAGTTTATCGAACGTATTAAACAAGTCACTACTTCCGCATGCAAACATACGTATGTAGATACATTCGCCTAATTGATTATGGCAATTTGTTCGCATCCTTGTGGGATCCTTTCCTTGCTCCAAAGCTGTTTACGCTATTTTCTTCAGAATTTAACAGCAATTAGAAACACATAAAAGCATTAATATTAATATGAATGTTTAATTGAAATGTACATGATTTGCACACAACATCACATGTGTGGTGGTTTGGCTCTTTGTTAAATAAACTCGTAATTGTGATGTGTCCGCCCAACAAGGAGTGTACCGTTTATCATAACATGCATCCAATTACGATATTGTTGGAACAAAAGCTGCTGATAACAATAAAAAAGAAAATGGGACACGGAAACCAGTATGGTCAATGGCAGTACAATTGCTTTCGTATACAATACGAAACACATGGGTTGGGCTTATAATTATTAGTAGAGTCCATAAAAGATGTCATGTAAGTACATTGCTTTGTATAGTCCAGACGATGGTCAAATTGCCAACAAATTCAATTGGAATTCCTGTTTTTTTTGAATTGGTTGTCATTATGTTTGGTATAAACTTGCTGTTAATGGTATTCGTTTTGTGGTGTAAGGATCAAGACGTTGTGAGATGGTGTTTATTGAAATGCACTGATGTTGTTGCGAGTATCATGATAACTTTGGCGCCGTATTTTAAAAATTGTTCCTGGAAACTTTTTTTAACCACGAGCACTACGCAGCCCAAGTAGTCTGGTTAGTGTATAATTCTAAGCGTTGATTACAGGAATCCGTGTCGGTCAATTGAACGCAGCGGTAAAAAAATAGTTTGTATTACGAGTATATGATGCTTATATAAGGTGGCGCAAAAGTCATCTCACTGTCGGAAGATGCTCTAATTTTTGCAAATGGCGTCTTATGTCATCATAACTTTGACATTTGTGAAGCAAACAGAAGCAGAATACAGATAGACAAACCATGTATTGCTATACTCTTCAAAAATGCGGAATAGTTGTGTCCATGTTTTGACAAATAATCGGTCGATTCCCTCGTCGTGTGGCACCAACTGGACAAACACTGTGTCGTTTAGCCGCTCGCCTCGAGGAGACTGGCTCAACACGAGACATCGGCCCAGGAGCAGCGGCTTTAACAGCGAATTTTGGTGAAAGACTTGAAAATGTGCCCGTACAAAGTGCAAACAGTGGATCAGTCATTGCCTGCAGACCGCCAATTGCAGGTAAATTACAGCCAAGCCATCCTAAACCTTGACCCGTGATGAGGATGATTTTTTTTTAAAAAGGTAAATAATCGCTTCTGGGGCACAAAAAATCAGAGTGTAATGCACAAAGAGCCATTACATCCTCTCAAAGTCACTTTGTGGTGGGGCGTTTTCACGGGAAAGGTAATTGGACCACATTTTTTCGACGACTGCGTCGGCAACACTGTTATTATGAGCGCTACGGAATCATGATCAACGACTTCTTGCTGAAGCAAATTGACAAATTGGGTTTGGAGAACATGTGGTTCCAGCAGGACGGTGCAACCGCACACACAGCATGAGCGACAGTGGACATTCTGCAGCAAGCGTTTCTCCGCTTTGGCCAGCATTTCTTTGGGACTTTTTGAAGTCATGGGTCTATGCGAATAAGCCACAGACTTTGGCGGCCCTAAAGAAGAACATCCGAAAGTCGTGGAAAATGCTATGGAACAAGCTCGAATGTGCACCAACTCTGGCGGCGGCCACTTGAGCTATATTATCTTCGCAACTCAATGGAACAAAATTTGATCGTCTAAGTAAACATAATCATCAAACAGAACCAGTTATTTTTTTTTTGTGCCTAGAGAATCCAGTGAGGAATTTTGGGTCTTCAAAGTTCGACACATAAAAGGAGTTTTATAGCCGTACCGTCATCATCAGATCGGATAGCTTTGATTTCTGGCAGGAACCTGGAATGGGCGGTTATTGAAAAATAGCTTTCTTTAGGATGGTACTTGCATCATTGAAACCGAAAGACTTGCCATTCTCGGTATGTACGAGGGCAAGGTGAAATGAAGATGAAAGACTGTGATTTTCAGTTAAAAAATGATTTTATTTTTCTACATAGGTTCCATTGACTTCAACACACTTGGTCCAGCGTTTCTCCAACATCAGTATTCCTTCTCGGCAGTGAGAGTATGGAAGGCTGTGAAAATATTCAACTACGGGCCTCTCAACTTCTATATTGGATGCGAAGCGCTTCTCAGAAACAAATTTGTTCAAGTATGGGAACAGATGGAAGTCTGAGGGTGCCAAATCAGGTGAATAGGGGGGATGGCCAAGCAAATCGTATCCCAAATCCCGCAGTTTTCCCATCGCCAACGCACACTTGTGTACAGGTGCATTGTCCTGGTGAAAGATGATTTTTTTCTTCTTCAAGCCAGGCCTCTTCTCGCGGATTTTGGCATCCAGCTGGTCAAGAAGGTTGGAGTAATATTCGCCTGTAATTGTTCTGGCTTTATCAAGGTAATCAATTAACATGATCCCTTTCGCATCCCAAAACACACTGGTGATGACCTTTCCGGCACATGCGATCGACTTCGTTTTCTTTGGCGCTGAATCACCGGCTTCCACCCACTGCTTCGACTGCTGTTTCGTTTCTGGCGTGTAGTGGTCGACCCATGTCTCATCCATGGTGACAAATCGCAGCACAAAGTCGGTCGGATCCCTATTGAATCGGTCCAAAGATTGCCGCGAAAATCGTTTGCGCATTTGCTTTTGATCGGCATTCAGCAAATGCGGCACCCATCTTGCGCAGAGCTTTCGCATCTCCAAGTTTTTCTGCAATATGTTTCGCAACCCTCTCTTCCGATATACACACAGCCTCAGCTATCTCACTCACCTTCATTCGCCTATCGTCCAATACGATATCATGCACTTTTTCGATGGTTTCGGGTGTGGTTGCGGTTTTTGGCCGTCCTTCACGTGGGTCATCTTCGAGGGACGTGCGAACACGTTTAAATTCAGCTGCCCACTTTTTAACGGTTGACATGGAAGGAGCAGAGTCGCCGTAAATTTTTGTCAACTTTGAATGAATTTCCTTAGGGGTTAACCCATCCAAAACGAAGAATTTTATCACCGCACCATATTCAAGTTTATCCATTTTAAAAACACGCAAGACGTCTACTGTAAAAATTCGTGTAAAGAAACTACATGAGAGAACAAGTTGAAACTTGTCATACGAACTAATGAGAAGGCAGGAAACATAAATTTTTGCTGATTGGAACGCTCTGTGCCAGGCCGAGAACTTTTCACCTTGCTCGCGTATATTAATAACCATCTTCGATGGAACGATCACATATTCGAGGTCGCAAAAAATGCTGCAACATGTCTAGGATTCCTTAAACGGTGCAAGAAATATTTTACCCCGTCTGATCTGGCCTCAAATTATAAGGCATTCATCCGCCCTAAGCTGGAATATAACGCCCATATCTGGTCTGGTGCACCCAAGACCGTTCTTCACATTCAAGATAGGGTACAGAAGAGAAATGTCTCATGTCTCTCCCTGTTTTATCGTTTTTTTCATTAAAAATGCTCCAGCGAAATAGCCAGCTGTATCAAAATTTCACCCGCAATACGCGACATGCTTCGAATGCACATCAGTTCACCCTAAAGCCTAACTTCGGTACTGTTAAATATAGGGATTCGTTTATAAGCCGAACGACATGAATGTGGAATGATCTACCAAGCTCTGTATCTCCCCATCACTACAACCTTTAAACATTTAAAGCCAACATGCACAGGCTCCTCCTCTGTTCCTCTTCCCCTTTTCCCTAAAAGCCCGTGCCCTTTAACGGTATAAAGGTATTCATATTCCTTTTGGCGCGCGAATTATAAAAAAAAAACTTGGTGATTCAGAAATCGGCTTAAAAAGTTATTCTAGTGTTCGTCCCTTCACCCAGAATTACGAACAAAAACTTACATCAACCCATACATTACAAAAGCAAAGACCAAAGCTGTGGCGACTCGTGACATATGGGGCCCAGGGTTTATTTTCATTTTATTTATTCAACTGAATACAAGTCTGAGAGCCTTAAAAACTAAACTTAACTAAAGTGAACTAACATTTAAGAAGGAAGGGGAGCGAAATAGAGGCCTGGTCAGGAGGAGGGAGTCTTATGGTGTAGGTGTAGAGCATTCTGAAATAAGATTTTGCTACTATTAAAATCAAAGATGGACAGCGAATTATTTGCTTTGCGGAACATTCTAGACATACTCGTAGGTTCGTGGTAACCATAATTAATGCGGTGAGTGACAAGATGAAAGAGAGGTGCAAACCTTTGTTTGCGGGGATTTGTATTGAAAGAAATCATTTGCAACAGGACGGGGCAATCAATGTTTCTTACTATCAACTATTGCACATATCAAGATGAATTCCAACGACTGTAAATTAATCAGTCTCAGACGATCCTCGCAGGGTGGTAAGTTAGTCCAAGAAAGACGGCGTAAAACGATTCAATTTTTTGGATATGAACATCATAAAAAGGCGACCATACTTGGCTAGCATACTCGAGAAGAGGCCTTTCAAATGTAATAAAGAGGGACTTTGGAACATAAGGATTCAAAAATTCCTTAGACTAGCATTTCAAAATACCGAGTGCTGAATTCGCCCTGCTTATTGGGTTATCAATATGAGAACGAAAGTTAAGTTCACTATCACAGATACCTTCCAAATCACGTGTTCTTGTTGGAATAAGTAATAGAGTGATGTTTGTCGAAATTCAGTTTTAGGAAATTTCTTTGTCACCAGATGGGGAACCTATTCAAGTTTTCCTGCAATAGGCGGAAATCAGCAGTAGATGATATGTGGTAAATGATTTTCATGTCATCAGCGCAGATGGATAGATCAGAGTGCCTGATGATACATTTGGTATCAATGGTTCAAGATGGCTGCCTTTAGGAACCCTCGTAGTTGCTATAACAGGATCAGATGCTGAAGATCTAAAATGAACTTTGTATTGGCGTTCATCCGGACACAATTTGATCCGCGAAACAAACGTCGGTCCAAAAATTTAGAGCTTTTAGCTTAAAAAGAATAATTTGGTGAGGAATTTGGTCAAAAGCCTTATTAAAGTCTGTGGCAACAACATCAACTTCTTCGAAATCTTCCAATGCGCACAGAGTGTATTTGACACAAATTCAGTTAAGGTAGTGGTTGTCGATCTGCACGTAAGGAATCCGTTCTGCTTAGTAGAAAAGATTGGCTTGCAGTGGAAGAATATTACATCACACACGATGCATTTAAATAACAGAGGGCCGGCAGTTAGATTCTTCACTCTTATACCCTCATTTATGGATAGAAATAATGTACGAATCCTTCCACAATCTAAGAAAAACTCCCTGCGAGATTGATAGTTGAAACAGACTGAATCAAATGGTTCACACAATGTTTCAAAACTACGGCGGGCAAGCCATCAGGACCAGGGGGAGTAATCGTTCTTGAGTTTGCTAATCTTCTTAAGATCCGCTGACGAACTGATATCCACAGATGCACGAGTACGTACGCATTATATATTTCGACGGTTAATAAAAGAAAAAGAAAGAAAACGTTCTTTAGTCATTTTCCTAACGTGGATATATTTTAGTGCCTGTCCACTTCCTCGAGGGATGCGAATGACTTTTCATCCAGGGTATTAAGCGGAACATCCTAATCTAGGTCAACTGGAGTTATTTCCTTCTCGTAATTTTTTAAACCACCTTTGGGCCTGGTTTCTACTTATATACGCTTCGTAAAATTCACGTTGCGATTTTAATGATATTTCCAAAGTCAAACATGACGAACAGCTCCTTGGTCACTTCCATTTCAATGGTTCAAAACATCGAATGAAGCATTATTTGGCAGGTTTAGTGAGAATATTCGATGGTATCGAAACCCCGCATTATTTACCAGTATTCTGCTAGAAAAGCAAAATTTCGGTACGCCTCTCGCTACATATAAACACTTACTCATGTCGGATGCAATCAGCAAAGTCAATCATAGATAGGAGACTCGCGACGTGTCAAGTCTCTGGACAGATCTGGATTAAGCTAAATCAAAAACGCTCTAATAGATTTGTTTTGCTCAAACGCTTACAGATCAGCACCGTCATTGGTACCCTCACGGGTCACTGATATATAGGTCTACACTCTAAAGGGTAGGCTTATTTTCAAACGACTTCTGCAAGACCTGCGGGGATGAAGGGGAAGAAGAGCCTGCTCCATCTCGGGGCTCTTCTCTTCGACAACCTCGGCAACCTGCCGAATATTGACGTATGAACCTCCGGCTGGTTCAATTAGCCTTTTAGATAGTTAGATAGCAGATAGCAGAATGGACAGGTACTAATATCCAGACTAACGTAACTTATCCTAGCAACACATTTATTAAGGTAATATTAGTCAACTAAACTAAAAACATTTCACATACGGGAAGAGCGAAAGATACATATTTGTATGACATTTAAGTTAACTTTTCCCAAATAAGACCTGCAACAGACATACATACTGAAAAACTCTCAACAGTTTTAATCCTTGGGAAGAGCCAAAGACTTAACCATGAATGAGTCATTATTTTTATGATGCAGTTACAGAAGTTTGTGAACGGACATCGCAACCGTTTAATTACACATAATCATCATCAGAGTATAATATTCGAATAACCCTAGCTTTAAGTACCTTAACTTCCATCGACTGCAAAGTAATTAACTCTTTTATCGATGTTCCATACCACACCCATTATATTGCATAAAGTCCTAAATAAAGGTGCAAATGGATTTTAAAATTCTAACAAAATGATGTCCGTTTTCTTCGCTTTTGTGTCTGCAAAATTCCAACAATTGTCGACGAGCTATAAAAATAATGGCACATGAGTTCATAAGGCATTTAGTCTTCTTAATGGGAACAAAGTGAAATGAAAAGCTGTATTCCATCCGAAAGTTTATTCGCCTACCAACGCTCTTTAGAACGTTAAACGCTCGTATTTGTTATATTGCACACCTGAAGATACAACTTACTACTGGCATGGGACACAAAGGAGCAACCAGCCCCAATATCTGTTCATCCAAACGCAGTTGCTGTTCATATCTGAATCTGTGTCTGCGCTGTGGATGGTTTCGTCGGCAAATGAAGACAAACTTTTGGCAATTACTGCTCCACATAAACTGCCCCTGGTGAGAATGAACGGAGGTGTTGAACAAACATCCATGATTAGGGCATTATTCCTAATTTAGTTGTTACTTTTTCCATCCACCCCCATTGGGAATTTCTGTGAATACGCTTTAGTACTGAAATATGTGCCACCACGTCAGTCGTCGACGATACGAGTATTTTCCAGCAATTATGTACCCGCAAATCCGCAAAGTCACAGATGCTCTTTGTTCTCAATAACTGCATGGGTATATTGATTCTACATAGCACTCAGACTTCATAGAGCAATGAAACTTTTTCAATCAATCTTTTTGTAAGTGCAAATAGCAGACGTATGGTTTCGCAACACAACCGAATAGCACCGAACTATCGTTCGCCCAGAAAAACGTTCGCTTCTCAAAGGACAGTACCTTCAATGGGATTTCCTTGTATAACTCATAACAACCACAATGGCAAACAATAATCGATGGCTGCTCCCAAGAATAAAATTTATATCCTTTGGATATCCATTTTATTACCTAAAAAAAGGGTTTGTTTGCCAATCAACAGAGGAATTTGTCTCTCAGTGAAGCCCCCTTTAGGAGTCCTTACAGGAACTCAATTTAATCACTTGGTTTGGGAGTTATGAAGATGTCAGTAGCAAATTTCTATTGTTTCCTTGTTGTCGATTGTGTAGGTACAAGTACATAAAGTTGTTGGGTTTGGGCGCAACCGCTTATGAATATGAAAATTAGTCCGAGAAAATAATCGGCTTCTGTTACAGACTATGTCTGGCTAAAATTTAACAGTACGACTGTTGATGGGATTAAAAGTTTTGAACAATTTTGGTTAGCATTAAAGTTGTGCAATGTTAATGGGGCTAATAATTGCACAAGAATTTCGGGTGCAGTGCACAATTTTAAAACATAACGATGTCTGCTTTATTTTGCGAAAGTAGATTGTAGTGCAGCCAACTTCTGGATTTAGAATTAATGAAGGCAGTTTGAATAATCCTGATAAAATCTGCTAGTGTACCTGGTTACATCAAAAAACTTTATCGAACAATGTTTAGTAGACAACCCCAACACTTGGAAGTACAGCGGTGGAATTCTTTAATCAGAATCAATTCAGGTCTAAAATTCCCCGAAGAAAGTTCTTTTGGCCAGTAAATAGTTTACGTCAATACAAATCCGTAGAACTAGATGGAACCATTTCAGAGGAAATGCAAAAAGCCCCTGGTTGATCGAACTGTCGATCTAAGCTATTATTACCCGTGTATATAGATTCCTATAGAGGATGCGGAGGCTATTTGAGGATATGTCCTTATTCAGTCATAGTGTTGTTGGAGCACTCAGACTCAAAAACAGGTGCATTGTACAACCAGCCAGAGAACCCCATTTTAATGTGTTTTCTTCCTCTTTCACCATCGCTTCAGTGATGAATAGCTTAGGGTATCAGCACTCACCACATTAGCACCGAAAATCTGTCCCCTAATCCGAGCAAAGGCAGCACAATCACATAAGAAGTGGTCCGCAGTGTCATCGCCCTCTCCACAGGAGTAGCAGACAGGGGTAGCTCTCAAACTTAGCACATGGTGCTTGGCAAACGCGAAGTGGCCCGTAAGAACGCCAGTAAGTTGTCTGCAGTCTTTTCTGCTAAGAGATAGCAAGAAAGCCGCTGATTTTTTACAGACGACGGGAACCATTCGTTTAGTCTGCCTTTAACCTGGAAAGTTATGCTACCTTCGATTGTATTCACTGAAAACTCAGTCGTCAATGGAAGCCCTAGTCGAGGACACTGGCAAATCCAACGTGGGTTCAGGTCCAGAGAATTTCTCTTCTGTGCCTTGTCTAGCAAATTCGTCAAAGAACTCATGTCCTGGCACAAAGGGCCCCGGGACCCAAACAAGATTCAGTAAGTTCAGCCTTCCGACCAAATTCAAGAATGTTTTGCATTCTCGAACTATTTTGGAAGTAGTTAAAGGATTAAGCAAGGCCTTAAACGCAGCCTGACTGTCACTACAGACGCAGATACTTCCCCCCTTACACCTGTTCTTCACAATATAGTCCGCAGCCATTAGGATAGCATATATTTCTGCCTAGAAGACAGATGTGTGTTTTATCAATAAGAAGTGAAGCCTAATGTTGTCGCATTCCACGAAAACACCAGCACCAGATCCCATCAAGGCGTCCAGAGCAGAGTCAGGCGTGCTGGGCAAAGCTCACAAGCAGCTGAGACACACCGTTCTTTCGAATTTGGCGAAAGCAGCAGTAACGTATTTACGTGAGAGTTTATTCCACCAAACAACTGACGCATATGAGAGGAACGGTCTTATCATTGCGGTGTAGATCCAAAGGACTTTCCTTGGCGTCAAGCCCCATGGCGTTGATAGCAGACGTTTAAGTTCTTTCCGGGTGCAATGTCAGATAAATACCTAGCGCAAGAAATAAAAAGACATGCCGTGATTATTGCCATATGTGCAGACCATAGTGATCTCGAAATATCGAGCTTTTTGAAGGTTCGCGTAGAGTTGGAGGCTTTTGGCGATGATATTTCGCCGGGTCGGACAGCGTTCGGACTTATTGTTTAACAAGTGCAACATCGTATTCACCAGGACCCTGGAACATCGATGACATTAGTGCAAGAGAGCTTCAAGCATCCGAGTGACTAATTTGCGGTATGGTTCGTTTAAAATCTTCGATACCAAGAGAAGTAAGAAGAAACGAAATCCAGTGTGTGCTCCCAGGAAACCAGCTCCTAAACGAAGTTGAACCATCCAGAATATCCAGACCTTCTTTTGTTTTCTTCCGATGACGAAAATGTCGACGACGATCAGAAGGAATGACATATGGCTTCAGATGTCCCCCGTGTGACCAAGTTTCCTGCCAGTATAATAGTGAACAATGAAGGTCTTGTTATGTCCCCCTAACTTTAAAAGAATGCTGTCGGATAAATAGAGGTGCTAGTGGCAGTTGTTAAACCCTGTATATAAATTGTAAGTGAAGGAAGACTACTCGCGTTCTAGCAAGATTCTGCGGCTCCGACACTAACTGAAATTAGACTCATTATTTAGAATTTCCATCCTCATCATTGAGATCATTGAAATCCTTCCCGGCTGAAGAACAACTCCTAAATTTCAATAGTCGGCCGGTAGTATACTGATACAAATACACCCGGCCGGATACTGTAATTTATCATTGAGTGATTCAATTGGAGGTAACAATTTAAATTTGAAATAAACAGCATTGATTTTTGATCAACTGCTGATTTTTTTATGTCAATATAGGTATAATGTTGAGACATTGAAAAACGATATCAGCTGGCACTGCAGACTTCCGCCCCTTTGATGAATTTTTCCATTACTTTTCTGCATAAATCTTACGGTAGTTCATAAATTACGCGTCGAATTTCGTCCTTTAGCTCTGCAATTGTCATTATATACCTTTCACTTTACATAACCCCAAAGATAAAATCCATAGTCGTGATATCACTTGATCTTGGTGGCCAATTTTGGTCGCCGGAACGAGAGATGACGCGACCGGGGAACTTTGTGTTTCTCGCATGTATTCCACATCAATATCGTTCAGCTGGTGCCAAAAATAATTTGTTATCATGTCCCGATAAAGTTCACCATTGATTGTTACAGCACGGCCCAATCACACCGCCGGCCGGCCCCAAAACCGCACCAAGCAGTGACATTTTGTGGATGCATTGGTTGTTCTTGATTTTCATGACCTCAAATGTGACTATTTTGTTTCTGTACGTAGCCATTCAATTGAAATTGAGTCGTTTAGTTGATTGTTCAAAAAATCGCCATCAACTTGGTGGTTCTCTAATACCAAATCCATGAGTTCATGACGCTGTTCATGGTATTTTGTTAAAATTCGCTGCGTGGAGCTGTAGGAAAGGTTCAATAACTGGGAACGATGGCGAATTTTGAGGGATTGTCATGAACACTGTCACTCACTTCGTCGATATTTCGCGAAATAACGACTTTTTCCTAACTGATTCCGACATTGTGTATAACTCACTAAAATTTCAGGCAGAATTTTTTTGATTAAAATACAGTCAACTAATGAAAAAAATTAGCTACTTTTGCAGTCGATTCGAGGTCTTTGAATGAATCAGCGATGACTATATTGTAATGTACGTGACTGTATGTACATGTACATTGTCATTCGACTTTAGTTACCAACAATTCAGAACATCTGCTTGTACCGATAACACTTTTCGAGCATCGATTTTCGATTTTTCTTTCCATAGAAGACATTGGAATGTCAAATAGCAGTCTAAAATGAAATTTATTTAAATTCTGTTGATCTGTAGTGGAAAACTTAGTAAGTGGTAGACAATCCTAGAAGATTTTAATTGAGGAACAGATAATTTCGAGCATTTACTGGACGTATTCATAATTATCGATAGTAAACGATATTCTCTTTTTTTAATATCGACTGTTTTCGACTCTCATTCGAAGACTCCATCGCTAATGGATTGTAGTGGCAGATAAGGTATCTTATCTAGATAAGTGTTGTAGTAGTAATTTCTTTGTTATCTCCCCTCCACATTTTCCTGCTAGCGCTAATAGCGGAAAGTTTTAACGGCCCTGTCATCCTGGTACAAAAAGTCGTTTTGCTACATTCTAGCAGAGTGCTTTGAACGCACAGCATGCTTAGCATTCACAGATGTCAAATATCAGCTGTTTATCTTTGACAGAATCACAGTAGTGCCAGACTAAAATTGTAATCTTCAATAAAACCACCCTATATAAGTGAAAGTATTGGTTTCCAGCAAGTATTTGATTCCGAGATTTTGATCTTGACAAACTTGACATTACTATAAAAGAGAAAATCAAAAAGTGGGTCTCTCAGTTCTAACGGCCGTGCGGATTTTCTTCAAACTTCATATCTGGAGTCAGTGGATTCACATTTCGAGGCGAAACCGAAATTTTCATTCTAACTCCAAAATTAAAGACACTTTACAATTGGCCAATTTTGAAAAAAAAATCGATTTGCTCGAAAACGGCCCCAACGATTTCGATTTTTAAAGGATTTTTTTAAAAAAAAAGAGAAAAAAAACGTCCTAAGGATTTTATTCAAATTTGCAAAATGCAAGAACGTATGACCCATTCAGGGGAGATGATTGCTGAGCGTGAATAACCTTGAGTGTCTTTAATTTTAAGGATATGGGCCGAATATCCTTTGCCACAATTTTGCCTATAAGTGCTTTTTTCCTAACTTGATTCGTTCCCGCGTAGAACGAAGCAACCTTAAAAAACGTATCCTATTGGTACTAACATTTGTGATGTTTTTTTTGGATTTTTTCAAAAATCCTGTTTCTTACGACTCTGGTTCCCATATTAACTTTTGTTCCTTGAACTATTCTCTAAACATTGATGTAAGTTTTATTTATTTACGCAACCAAAAATGCCAATTATTCTATATGGTTAAGTTGTGAATGAAATATAAGCTTGGTTAGCTATAGACCTTTCGGAGAGTGTGAAATGGTGAATTAAAGGTAGTGAATCTTCTACCCGTATAGAATGGTAATGCTACTTTTCACAACTTTTATGTTCGCTGAGAGGAAATGAGTACTTACTTTATCATATATGTGCTATGCGTGTAAGAAATTCTTCGGTACATGATGGTGCTTGTGACCACCCAAATTCATTGGATGTACACTGCGATCATAAGACCCATAGTTACCTATGGAACAATTTTATGGTGGAATGCAACAGACAAATCTAGCTATCTCTGTAATCTTATGAAGGTACAAAGATTAGAATGTGTTAGCATAACAGGAGCTCCTCTGGATGAGTTCATACGAAGCGCGATTCATCTTAGACAATAAAGCACATGGAAGCGAACCTCCTATATACACGGATCCATATTTCAAATATATAATATGTCGTACTTTACATGGAGTTTTACAAGAAATACTCCATTCTTTTACCCATTAGACAGGAGTGAGAAGTCAATGCACAGTCAGTTCAGTCCTCCTGATGGATCAAAAATGGACATAGTAACCGACGCTGGAGTTTTCTGTGAATCACTCAACATCATCGATTTATACAAACTCCCGGGTGACTGCAGTATCTTCCAAGCCGAAGTCTTCGCCATTGAAAGAGCATCACCGACTACACACGCAAAGAAATATAGTTAAGCCGCACTCAAGGCACTAGATAGCGTTATAATCAGATCGACAACATTCTCCAGTTGCCGACAAACTATCCATGAAGTCACTAGTAAAGTAATATAGGTAACATAGTAATATATAAGGGAACGAAGTCATATTTCGTAATGGAGCTGGTCTGCTCGCTGTAGAGTGTGTCCAAACCACTGCCACTTTATCCTTCAATTAGTAATATCTATAGGTTCTTGGTCCATTCTCTGATAAAGTTGTTCGTTGGATATACGATTGGGCCAACAAATCCTCAAGATGATTCTTAGATATCTATTTACGAAGGTCTGCAGCTTACGTGTACACAGCAGTACAAATTCTACGTTGAAGCGGAACAATCGCTGCTTGGTTATTGTGCTGAGAACATTGCTTCTTCAGACTTTGCATAGTATTCTGAAAGCAGCTTCCCGATTCTTCCACACACATTCAGTTCGACTGCTGTTAGCCGATACCACACTTCCTAGATACAGAAAGTTGTCTACTTTCTCGACTTCCTGTCCGGCAATTTTAGGTTGAGTGCGGGTGTTAAAAGTGCTTCAGTCTTTTTTTTTTTTTTATTCGCTGTGTTTATTTTAAGCCCCACTTTGTTTGCCTCAGCTTCTAGATTTTGGGCCATTAGATGAAGATCCGATGTGAAAGTAGGCAAATATCACCAGCGTAGTCAAGGGGTTTAAGATGTCATAGTCCATCAAATTCCATGATTACCTTCCATCAATGCTGCACGGAGTACATCGCTGATGACCAAGAACAACAGCGGTGACTGTATATACTCCTGACGTACTCCACTTTGGGCATCAAAATCCTCCGATACTTTCCCATTATTTTACTTTACTATTAAGACGTGACACTTAATATCATATTTGACCTTATCAATATAAAATAATCTAATATAGAGTAATGCAAATTAAATTGCAAAAAAGAATAAAACATTTTATAATTAAACCACAAGATCTTCATTTGCCCTTTTTCCTGAACTGGATAACTTGTGTATGGGTGAAGCCCCTACGTACATTTCTGCAATCAAATTAAGTTGCATACTTAATAAAATAAAAAGGGGATATAAAAAGTAGGATTTCTCAGAACTTTTATGCAAATTTTATTAACATTTTCTTCACTCCCGTTCAACTTTCGCAAAACAATTTCCCAGCGTAATAAAGTTCCTCTTTCTCTGTTGAGTTCTGCCAAAGAAGCACAATATATGCAAACTAAATGGTTCATTTTCGCTCATGCATTCAGCTCGTTGTCTCGATTTAATTACGGCTATTTTTGCGAAACCTCAAATGTGAGCTTTGAAGTTTGTTTAGTGCAATGAGCATCATATTTGCATCAGCTTTACATAACTTGTATTGTAAGGCCGACTTCATTAGTGGCCCACAAAGTAGCTATACACATTTCGTAATACCTTATCACTCTTAACAATAAATTCCCAATATAATCAAATGAAAATGTTTTGGAATATATGAGTTTTTTTTTTTAATAGACTTACCGCCCAGATAGAGACCCTTTCTGGTGTTTTTGGAGAAACTCAGATGTTATTCGTTTCTCTTTTCTATGCTCGGGTTGCTGCTGTTCCCCACTGGTGCTCGAACCTGCGGCGTGGTTCTGAAGAGGTGAATAAGAAACTCTAAAAACCTATCTGGAGTTGTCCAAATTTTCGGAATAAAATTTGAATTTCGTTGTATTAGTTTGAATGTAGTTAAATGAATGCTGTTTGAAATTCAACGGAACAAGGTTTACTTATTACACAAACATACATGAGAGTTACAATCTCTCTGGAACGGATTCTGTGATACCCTATCCCTCATCTTCTAACCCACCCCTAATAATGTGGGAGTGGCGTTCGGAAATTTTCAAATCAAATGCAATGATATCTACGAGGGCTGTTCGATAAGTCAGTGACTTTGATGCAAGATGGCGCTCGGATCGCATAGAAGATTCTTTTCTGACATCTTTGTTTCTTTCTCGTCAAAGGAAAAAAAAAAATTCAAATAGATCTGTCAAACAGCGATCGAAAAAACTTTGATTTGTGAGATTTGGCCAAAATGGAAAAAAGTGAGTTTCGTGTTTCAATAAAGCACTACTTTTTGTGCGTTAAAACCATTAAAGAGACTGAAGACAGACTTATTAAATGTTATGGAGACTCTGTTCCCTCGCATGGAATAGTACACAAGTGGTTCACTGAATTTCGTTGCGGTTTGTACGAGCACAAAAGACACTGAGCGCCCAGGACGTCCAAATGACGTCACAACGGAAGAAATGGTCAACAAAATTCACGATATTGTGTTGGACGACGGGTCAAGGTTTGTGACATAGCTGAGATTGTAGCAATTTCAAATGATACCATCATTCGAATCCTGCCTGACCAATTGGGCATGAACAATTTTTTGGCAAGATAGGTGCCGCGTTTGCTGATTGTGGACTAAAAACGGTTTCGGGTGAAGATTTCAAAACAGAATTTGGAACTCTTCAAGCATAATTAAAGTGAATTTTTACGGCGTTTCATAACAGTTGATGAATCCTGAATACACCACTATACGTCAGAAATGAAAGAAGAATCAAAACAGTGGACTTCTGCAGGCGAACGTGCTCCAAAAAAGGCAAAAACGGTTCCGTCGTCCAGAAAAGTCATGGCAACGCTTTTCTGAGATTTTCAAGGCGTAATCTTCATTGACTATTTAGAAAAGGGGAAAACGATGACCGGACAGAACTATGCCAATTTAATAGATAAATTTAATTCAGAATTGATGGAAAAACGGCCCCATTTGAAGAAGAAAAAAAGTTCTGTTTCATCACGATAATGTGCCGGCGCATTCGTCCACAGTAGAAACAGCAAAATTAGCTGAATTGTGATATGAACTGCTTCCTCATCCACCCTATTCTCCAGATTTGGCTCAGTACGATTATTTCTTGTTTTCTAATATAAAGAAATGGCTCGGCGGAAAAAGATTTCATCGAATGAAGAAATTATCGATGCAACAAATGCCTATTTTGCAGAGTTTGAGAAATCATATTTTTATTCCCGTGATAGACAATTTTTACAACATTTTCTTGGAAGAAAGTGAAAGTATCCTCACAAAAATGGACATGGTAAAGTACAATGTTTTTACGAGAAAGTAGTCAAAGTCAACGTCTACATATTTCATAAAGAACAATTTTCGAAAATGGGCGTGTCTGTGGGCGGATTTCTAAAAATGCTACACTTGCACTTCTTTGGATTCCAGAAATCCTAAAATTTAAGGTCTAGAATCTGGTGACATACAGGTAGACGGACAGATATACAGAATATATACTTTTGGGGACGTATCGTTATTGTTTCTTTATGTTACAAACTATGTATCAAAATTAATCTGCCCTATGGGTGTATTCATTTGGTTCCCATATTGTAAAAAAAATGTTTTTAATACCCCATCCAGCGCATATTATGTTTGATACTTAGTTTGTAAAATAGAGAAATAATAACGATAGATCCAGAAGTATATTTATTTGTGATCAGCATCAAAAGTTATGTTGATCTAGTCCTTTCGTCCGTCCGTTCGTTCATATGTCACCACTTTTTGACCTAAACACATGGATTTGGTATATAAGCTTTCTAGAATCCGAAGCAGTACAAGTGTACAAATTTTTAAAATTCGCCCACAGACACGCCCACTTTCCAAAAAAATGCCGTTTTTCTCAATACTTTTGCTAGAAACTGAAAAATATTGACTTTGACTGAAAAATTGTTGGCTTTCTCTACATTTCGTGCATACATTGTACATTGCCACGCCCACCTTTCGGGGATGTTTCTTCAAAAAAAAGCCATACCTATGTATTGCTTTATCATATTATACTTAAGAAATCTCTTCAACACAATTATTACTATAAAACACTTTCCAAAAGCCTGGAATGTAGCTAAAGTGATTATAATTCCCAAACCTGGAAAAGATGCTACACAGCTTGCGAACTACAGACGTCTCAGTCTATTACCAATTCTATCAAAATTGTTTGAAAACCTATTTGCTATTCGACTACAACATATTAGGTGCGCAACTAAGCTCTGTTTGTCAATAGATGGTTCGAGCAGTAAGTGCTGAACCGAGCTTAGACATATGGTAAATAAACTGTTTTGACACATTAGTGATTTTGTTTTGGCGTCATATACTTTTGGTTGTGTGAAAATGTCGGATTTTGTACCAAATAATCGTCATTTGCGGGAAGTGTTGATTTTCTTCTTTCATTTTAAGAAAACGGCGGCTGTGGCGCATAGAGAGCTCCAAAAAGTTTACGGAGATGCTGCTCTAAGTGAAACAACGTACCGTGATTGGTTCTGTCGCTTCAAAGACGATGATTTCGATGTTGACGACCGTCTGCGTGAAGGAAGGCCAAAATCCTTCGAAGATGCTGAATTGGAGGCATTGCTCGATGAGGATCCGTTCCAAACGCAATAACAGCTTGCTTCAGCTTTAGGAGTTACCCGTCAAGCCATTTCCAAGCGATTGCATGCGTTTGGAATGATTCAAAAACAAGGAACTTGGGTTCCTTATGATTTGAAACCAAGGGACGTTGAGCGTCGTTTTTTCGCTCCAGCGGCAAAAAAGGAAGGGTTTTCTTCATCGCATCGTGACGGGTGATGAAAAATGGATTCATTACAACAACCCAAAGAAAAGGAAGTCATGGGGACTGCCCGGTCATGCTTCTACGTCGTCGGCTCGGCCGAATATTCACGTTGCGAAAATTATGCTGTGATGAGACCAGGTCGGTGCCATTTATTATGAACTGTTGAAATCCAACGAAACCATCACTAGGGAATGGTATCGACTTCAATTGATGCGATTGAGCCGAGCACTGAGCGAAAAACGGACACAATACGAGCAGAGGCACGAAAAAGTGATTCTACAGCATGACAACGCTCGGCCTCACGTTGCCAAACCCGTTAAAACCTACCTGGAAACGTTAAAATGGGAAGTCCTACCCCATCCGCCATATTCCCCAGATATTGCGCCATCCGATTATTATTTGTTCCGTTCGATGGCACATGGTCCGGCCGATCACCAGTTCCGCTCATATGAAGACATCGAAAAATGGCTTGATTCGTGGATAGCCTCAAAAGATGAACACTTTTACCTTAACGGTATTCGAGCTCTGCCAGAAAGATGGGAAAAAGTTGTAGCTAGCGATGGGCAATACTCTAAAGCTGCATTTTCATCAAAAAACAGCGAGAAGTTAGTTGCGCAATACCCCGACACCCGGTTTTAGACGTAAACAGTCAACTATACAACAAATACGGCATATTACCAATACAATCTCAAAAGACATATGTAGATGACAAGAAATTTTGCACAGCACTCTTCCTGGATGTACCTAAGGCATTTGATAAAGTGTGACCCAATGGCCAGATATACAAACTAAAACTACTTCTCACACTTTATACAACAATTGTATAACCAACAAGGTCTTTTAAGGCAGTGGCTTTAAAACTTTTTTATAATCCGTTCTGGAAAAACAATTACTTATTATCCAGTGAACAGATGTAAAATAATAAAGAAAGCAATTTACGGCGATGGTTAAGTCTTATTGTGAATATCTCATACAGATTTTGGGAGCCACGCCCAAAAAAAAAAAATGTTGTTAGTCTGTTAAAAAAAAAAAAGTTGTAACAACATTCGCATCTTTTTCAAAATTTCGCAACGCCAAGCTCACTTTATTAGGGGTGGTTTAGAAGATGAGGAATAGGGTAATGTACGAGCCGTTCTAAACGGACTGTAGCATACTTCCCCGTATGCTTTTTATTATAATTCGGAAGGAGCATGGTTTTTTTTAATATACTTTTTTGTAAACACATTGTACAAACTATATTGGAAATATTTTTCGCACATAAGTACGAGTATGTATCTACTTACTTACTTATGTCCTATATCCCCTTGTGGGTCCTAGGGCCTCAACTACGCCTACGCGCCGTCGTGTACGGTTTCTGGCAATGTGCCTCAGCTCTCCCCAGCCTTTCCCCAACTGCCGTGCTTCCTTCTCGACTGCTCTGCGCCATGTTCTCCTTGGACCACCAGGTCTTCTGCCGTCCTGAGTTAAGGGATTCCATTGCATAGCATGGTCCGCTATGGAGCTGTCACTCTTTCGGAGCGTGTGACCAATCCACTGCCACTTCCGTCGTTGGATGGTTGTGCCTATTGGTTCCTGACCCGTTCTCTCGTAAAGATGTTCGTTAGAGATACGATTGGGCCAGAAAATCCTTAAGATGTTGCGCAGGCACCTATTAACGAACGTTTGCAGCTTTCTGCTGATAGCACTGGTCACTCTCCACGTGCTGCATCCATATAACAGCACGGATTCAACGTTGGAGCGGAACAGTCTTAGCTTGGTGTTCAAACTGATTGCATTGCTTCGCCATATTTTGGACAACATCCCGAACGCGGACTTTGCTTTGGCGATTCTGTTGGCTATATCCAGTTCGGTTCCACCATCGGTCGAGACAATACTCCCAAGATACTGGAAATCCTCTACTCTCTCTACCGGTTGTCCAGCAATGCATATTTGAGCCGATGAGTTCGTTCCAAGACTGATAATTTTAGTTTTTGCGGTACTAATTTTCAGCCCGACGACGCCAGCCTCCCTCTCCACATCTGCTGTCATTTGGTGGAGGACCATAATTCTATGAGAGAGTAAGCATACGTCGTCAGCGTCAGAGTATGTATCTAGGTACTTTTTAAATTCGCAATCTAATCAATTCAAATTCAAAGCTCATCAACATTTGAAAATGTTTTAAATGTGTAGTCCGTAGATTAACAAAATAGAACACATACAAACTAAAAGCATTTCATAATAGATAATTAAATATATCTTCAACATGTACAAATATATACACTTAGCAGGTTTTGTTATTAATTTTGCGCGTTCCCATAAGAAGGGTATCAGACTACTTTGAAATAAAAAGAAATAAGAAAAGTGTAAAGAAATACCGGAGGGCAAAAATTAAATCAACTCAGCAAGAAAACTGGAAAACAAAAAGCTCTCAAAATGAAGACAGATGAGCCAGAGAGAGTACCTTTTCGTTTAATGTTTGTTCCTTTTGAGATGCCAATTGCAGATGGGAGTAAGAGTTAATTTTAATTAATATTAAACCCAGAAGAAAGGAGTAATGTGTAGAAGTTAAGCTCTGCAAAGATCTGAAGGCAGCTTTCGGATACAATTTACAAAGCGACGCGGAAAATGACGTTGCTTAAAACAAAAAAAAAAAAAAATAAGATGTCAGATTAAATTCCAAGCACGAAACGTGAATCTATTTCCACTTAAATGGGTCTGGAAAAATCCTTCCGGCGACGATTTCTCCTTTTCGAGAAGAATGGGGTAATATTCTCGTAACGTATTACAATAAATGAAAAATATTGCTTCATATGTAGAAAGATGGGTCAAAAAGACGATACAGGATGTAGGATAAGAATAGGATATAACTAACTAAGAAACTTACGTACTATTTACAATGGAACTACCCTATAACGAACTTCTTTATAATGAAATGCCCTTTACAATATAATGAATTCAATATCAATCCCATTTCATTGAAATAGAATTACATACCTGCATTCGATTTAACCCTTTCACCACCAAAATTGCATGTACGGGAGCCTCTCCTGGAGTAATGAAGTGAATTTTGTTCAGGCCTCCTTAAGCCTAGCTCACGTACAATTTACATATACCATAATCATGATATCAAAAATATATGATACATTTAGCTTTGCTTCAAAATTAACATAAGATCTGATTTAAATACATTTCTTGGCATAGATATATCTAAGTTATCAGACACGGAATTCAAAAAATTGAAACATAGTGAAATAGGTTCGCGTGAGCCATATAAGTTATGGTGACAATCTTCAAACAATCTCTATTAGCCCTTTGTGGAGCGTAGATATTAATGTGTCTGTGTAAATTCTCAAAGTCGAACGAAGCACAAAGCAAATCGCTTATGAATATAATGCCAAACATTTTTCGTCTGAGTTCGAGAGATTGCATCCCGAGTAGCATACATTTTGATGTATAACACTGATACTAGTATCATGAAAGATCGCAAAGCGAAGAAAGTTTTTTTGCACCTTCTCGATTCTCTTAATATGTTTTAAAGCAATAGGATTCCAGACAACAGAACAATATTCGAGAATTGGGCGAGCTATACTAAAGGGTGACCAGATAGCAATGATAGTTTTTTTCAATGCTGGAAATGTTGGCCAAAAAATCATCTTCTCGGACGAGGCCCATTTTTGGCTTAGCGTCTTTGCCAACAAGCAAAATTGCCATTACTGGAGCGACCACAATCCTCAAGTGTTCGACCAAGCATCAATGCATCCACAAAGATTGACTGTTTGGTGCGGTTATTGGCACGGCGGCATCATTGGACCTTATTTCTTTCAAAACGAGGAAGGAGCCACCGTTACCGGCAATGGTCCTCGGTATAGAGCGGTGTTAACCGACTTTCTGTAGTCAGAGCTTGACAACATCGATATATCCGAAGTGGTGAAGGATAAATATGGCGACTGGGTCATCTCACGGCGAGCGTTCATCAATTGACTGCCGCAATTATGCGACTTGACACCCCTCGATTATTTTCTCTGGGGCTAAGTCAAGTCCTTAGTCTACGCTATCAAGCCAACCACTTTAGATGAGCTCGAGGGCAACATTCGAGACGCTATTGGCGGAATAACGCCGCACATATTGGACCGAAGCACTGCCAGCGAAGTCGAGGTGGCCATTTAAAGTGCTATTCCATGCATAATGGTATGAACGTAGCTTCAAAATAAAGCCAGAATCAAATTGATATCTCACATCGTTGTTGTTTTATTTAAATTTCTTTTCCTCCCGTTCTTATCTGTTCAGCCTATACTATATATTGCCTTTAGTGTATATGGGTCCTTAAAATCCGTAGAATTGCGCTTACGAAACCAAGCAAAGGACTTGCCTTCGATGTTAAATATTCGATATGGAGGTCAAAATTTAGCTTAGAATCAAAAATTACCCCCATCATTTACAATCTTTAACAAATTATTATCAATTAAATAACTTGGTTGAATGTTCAACAGTAACCGACTGAAAGACATTGAAGCACATTTATCAGTGTTCACAATCAAGTCGTTAAAACGACACCACTCTGAAAAGCAATACAAATCCAGCTGAAATTAATGACGGTCATTTATGCTTGTAATGCAGGAAAAGAATTTTAGCATACAGGAGGCAACCTTAAAATTGAGGACAGATCATTAACAAAAAGCGAAAATAGGGCAGGCCCCAAATGACTTCCTTCTGGAACACCGAAAGTAACAGAAATTTCTCTGCCGGTTAGATATGACATTACCCATTTTAGGAATAGCCCATAGAAACCAAAAGCTTTTAATTTTCTAGAGATAATATTTAAATTTACTCTGCTGAATTCCTTAACAAAGTCAGTGTAAACTACGTGAACTTCATAATGCCTTTCGATTGCCCTGGAGCAAAAGTTAGTAAATTCAACCAAATTCGAGCAGGTGGGTCTACCTTTCCAAAACCCATGCTGGCAAAATACCCTGAAGTCTTATATTCACTAAATTATCTAACAATTTTGGGATAACAGGTATTTTGGAAACAGGCCTGTAATTACAAATCTGATCTTTTTTTACAATTTTTAAATATAGGATATATGCTTGAATACTTCCAGTCTTTAAGGAATACACCACAAGAGATTAGTTAAAAATGATCTGCAATGGTGTGCAAGGAGACCTAGAACAGTGTCTTAAAGCAATTGGGTAGGATCCTAAAGTATCCACTTTAGAATTCGCCTCCAATTTGGTGAGAGCATTATAGATATGTACATTACGAGTAGCAAAACTTTGTAATGCATCGAAATATTCATCATGAAAGTTTACAGAATTTGAGGAATTGTATATATTTGGGAAAAAGTTAGGAAACACGTTCACAATTTGTTCTGGATTACTAGAGGTTTCCCCGGAAAATGTCATCACTGACAGAAGACCTACATTTTTACGCTTGGAATTGAAAAAGGTCCAAAAAACTTAGGATTGCTTTTGAGATTACTTTCCAGCTTACTTACTCGCGAGAAATTTAGATAAAAAAATAAACTCCTTCCTTAGTTTTAAAAATATCTGGTAGTCCGCAGGAGAATTGCTTATGAGCCGCACTTTTTGCGTTTTCCAATTTACAAAGACGGTTATTGTACCATGGTTAGTGTGAGCTTATCATTTTGCGCACTTTGGATACGCAACTAGCTAACGAAACTTACCAGAAAATGCCATGAAATTGTCGGCCAAAATATTGTGCTGAAGTTCACTATACCAGTTAACAGCACTAAAATGTTCGTTAAGCGTATTTAAGTTATCTATATTAAACTTGTACTTAAAATTGTCACGGTTAAAGTATGCCAAACAAATTCCAAACATGTAATTACTGATATTTATGCTTATCGGACTACAAGCCTTAACAATTACATTTAAGCTATCAGATACAAATACAAGATCAAGTAATCTACGAGTATTTAGAGAATTGAAATTAAAATTTATCTGAGTTAACCTAATTGAAAATCATTTCAATTTCTGAAGAAAAAACACACGGAAAAGTTTTAAATTATGACGAACGCATTGTAAGTCTCCAACATTCAAGTTACCAAGAATACAGGTATTCACTTTTTTGATGATGTTTTTTATATAATCGCACAAGTAATCCTACTTGCATGTGTTCAGCGAAAGGCTTCTACACAGATATTTGATCAATCTACGTGCGGCCAAGTTCTTTCACTCGAACGCCTTCCAAATGCTGGATGTTTGGAGCTTCTGTACCGGTATTTCCACCACAAAAGTTTACATTTATCGTTCCTCAGGTCCGCACTTTTAATAGTAATATAAGTGCAGCCTATTCTGCACATGCACGTACTTTAGAGTCTGCTTTTGCACACCCCAATCGCCGTAGGAGATCAACGAATCAATTTTATTCAATAAGGTATGGAATAATAATTTTTCTAGGGTAACAGAAGGGTTAATTTGCCTTTAAACCATTCCTTATTTTAAGTGTTGCAGAACATTAAAACAAATCAGAACAAAATGGTAACTATTTTGCTTTATAGCTGTTCGGGGAATACGATAATTATGTGATAATTACGGTCTTTGATTTTAAAATCTTGATCTGATCTCTTCATTCCAAGTCAAAATAACTACTTTTCATCCGGTGTGTGTTTGTCTTCTCCTTTGTCACACTCCTAATTCGAGAATTATTGAACTGATTTCAATGAAATTTTGATTTTATGTCCACTGCAGTACAAACATAGATGGTTCTACCTATGTGCATGAGGTGTGGCCACAGTGTTGTGGGTGGTAGCTAGTGTGTTCACTTCTGACCCGAACTGTGCAAGTTCAAGCCCGGACGGCGAACAGCTACCACATCCACCCGAACATAAAAGAGAAACGAATAAAATCTAAGTTTGCCCAACCACTACACCAAAGGAGTTCTGCCTGGTAGTACAATGAACACAGAAAATTGGGTCTGAGTGCTCTGGAATTTGGAAAATTCCTTTAAATGGTCCTGTCTGAAATTAATTGACATTTAACAAATTGCTGATAATGATAAGATCTGGGTGGCGAAGTCTCAAAAATGTTCAAAAATGATCCTTGTAACGCGGCTACCCCAGAACTAGAACATACATTTTAATAAAATCTGGTGCACTGGTTTGGACCTGGTCTACGCGGTCTCATTTAGGAATCATAATAATAAAAAAGAGTGCGGATAAGATATCCGAGATGAGGTTACATAATCTTCAGAAACCGTCTCCCGCAGGATTTTGATGGAATTTGATGAATGATGAAATACAGATACGCATAAATAATTTAAATGACTGTTTGGTGTATCTTTCAGAATTGAAATTTATAAAAGAAAGAGTAGGTTCAGATAACTTACCCGTTAATTGTACCTGCTATATCCGCAGTACACCTGTAAATGAAAATAGCATTATTTATATATGTATGTATCTAGAATAAAACTAAACTTAAAAACTAGGAAATGTATGAAGTGATAACAAGATATTATTAAGGTGAATAGTAGTGCACAGCCAAGTTCTTTTTTTTGCAACTTGTACACTTTTACCTAATCTACATGAAACAAATTAGAGCAAATTTTCCCAAAAAAAACGGCAACTCAAGTATTTTTTTGGGAAAAATAGATTTCTTTTGTAAGTAGAAAAGCAGGTTGGGTATTCTTCCGGCGCCAGTTAGTCTTGAAACTTCAATATTTAAAGCTAACCGATAAGGAGTCAAAAAAAAGTTCAAATGGAAAGAAACGAGGAAAAAAGTGAGGTGGAACTTTGCATAAAGATGGGCATACAGTGCGTGCTATTGCAGACAAGCTTAAAATATCGAAGTCGGCAGTGTACGATACCATACGTCGCTTTAAATAACATCGCCTCTTAAGACCCGGAAGACAAGCGGAAAGCCCAAATTAACATCAAAACAGGAGGACTAGACTATAAAAGTAATAAGTCAGAGGGATCGAGGGCTTACAGCTCCACTCACAGCAGATATCAGTAACAACGACAAAAAGGCGTTTGGCTGCCGCGGTCGAGTAGAGCAGTATGAAAACCTTTGCTACGATCTCAAAACAAAGTTAAGAGGCTAGATTGGGTAAGAGAGCACCAGGATTAAACATCAACCGATGAATCGAAATTTAAAGTTTTTAAACAAAAAATGAGAGTTTGCGTTCCGCGGTCTACTGAAGAAAATATACTCCCTAGCTGTCTGGTCCCAGCAATCAAGCATGGCGGTAGTTCTTTACATTGCAAGTGTTGATGGAAAACTGTGTTCTATACAATCACATATTAACGAAATGTTTGAAAGGCAAGTTCCTCTTAAGACAGTTTGTATACGTAATAAAAACCGCCCTTGAAGTACAGCCATCAATAAGGCAACGTCGTAGGCAGTACCATAGGAGAAGTAATTCGGAAAATTGGGCAACTTCAATATCACGGTTAGCGAAAATAAATTTCTTTACATCGAAACAGTTTTGATATAATCTGCGGAATATCGGCATTGGCAAAAGGTAAAAATTAGATTGTACACTCGATTTTTTTTTTTGCTTTTTATTAATTTTAATTCGTTTATACTTACATGCTAGACAAAAACCCTTAAAACTAGCTTAACTAACTTAACTGTCTTATTCTAACTTACTGGCCCTATGCGGGCGCTCTAAGCTTAACTTAATCCTTATCTACGTCGTTCGACTTAATCTATTACTTATTACTATTTTATTTGAATAACAATTATGACTAAGGAAACTTTTGTATTTTAAAAACTTAGTACCAGTATTATTTATTATATAAAACTTAAATGCTACTTTAAATAAGTTTTAACCTAAATTAATTAAATATGCACTTTCTTCCCTCTATCTTTAATATCGCGCCCCGATACCGATCTACTGAATCGGAGACACTCCTCAGTGCACTGTCCGACGTCTCGGATGTAATTGAGCCGCCTGCCCACAGTTGTCCGAGCAACGTGGAAGATTAACTGTACCGCTGATCTATCCTGGATCAGTCCTGCCTGATCGAAATTGAGGAATGCTTCTGGGGGGACAAAGCCGTTAAGGCGCGTCCTCTCAGGGTACCTATGGTTGGGGTAATAAGCCCCGAAGGTCAGGCTAATCATCGAGGTCATTGCTCTTGCAATGTGCCTTCGAGACATCTTGACCAGAAAATTATCCACTCTTATCAGATTCACCCTGTTGTATAGGACCTCGTTAGAATAGAATTTTATGTACTGAGACTCTGGTGTGCTGTACAAGCGAAGGCAAGCCCGAAGGCAGGCCCGCTCAAACACCCGAATCTTTTCCATCCGACTTACCCCCATGTTGAACCACACGGGACATCCATATGCCAGCATGGGCGGAATGAGGGCCGTGTAGCAGATTACCTATACCCCTGCATCGAGTTGCTTGCTACAAAAAAGTCTCTTTGTAAGGCCGAAGACAGCTCGGGCTGTGGCCAGACAGCATCCACATGTTTGTTAAAGTATAGATATTGGTCAAGCCAAAGTCCAAAGTAACTGACCACATTTTGACAAGCAAGTGGACGCCCGTACTGTCCAAGGATAGAGAACTTTCGCCAATTATTTCTGGTATCCCTAGAGGCCAGAGACAAAGGCGTTCTGAATAGAATAGTTTCCGACTTCTGAAGGTTGATCTTCAGCTTTCAGTCGTCGCCGCAACATTCTATATTCTACTGGTGAGCATGTTAAGCAACATGTATAGTAGTGGTTTCTTTATGCTCAACCTGCTCAACTTGTAAAAGAGCCCTTCCTACCATACGGTATCGAAGGCCTTCTCCAAGTCAATCAGGCAGGCACCCGTGCATTGGTTCTTGCTTTTATTCCATTGGATATCAGATACCAATTTAGACGCGGCATGTATTGTATCATGCTCTGCCTTAAAATGATAGAGAATGATAGAGCTGTCCAATGATAGAGAACTTTCGCCAATTCTTTCTGGTATCCCTAGAGGCCTGAGACAACGGCGTTCTGAATAGAATGGTTTCCGATTTCTGAAGGTTGATTTTCAACTTTCAGTCGTCGCAATATCGCTGAATCTTATCGAAGTCACGCTGCAATTGTATTGCAATGACGTCGATCTTACGTCCTGATTTGGGGATCGGCTGTACCACATTCAGTGCATTGTTGAACAGAGTCGCGTAAATTTCCACCGCTCCTAGAAACAGATGTCGAAGCACAATGTTCGATATTCCATCGATTCGCACTGATTTCTTCTTTCTCATTGATTCGAAGATCGTTTGGAGTTCTTCATTCGATATGTACGGGGCATGAGCCCTTTCATTGGCGATGGCATTGTTTGTCAAGTTTTCGTCATTGAACCTGGTAAAACCAGTATTCTCTGATTGCCAGTGCTCTATATCATTTCGAAGGTAGAAGTTGTGCCCAAGGACTCTATTCTAAAGGTCGTGGTTCGGGCGAATACTAGCATTTACCTTGTACTCCACCTTCTCCTGCGGATCTTCTATCACAAAAAAGTCATCATCATTGACAGCGTCCCTTGGATCTATTCCTACTGCTGTAAGTAAGCGCTCATTGTTCGTTGTCTTTTCAGACACGGAAGTTCGTTGACATCGTTCCTCCAAAATATTTTATTAATCTGAGTGAAGATGCTCGGGTTATCAGACTTGAATAGCCAGAATCTTGTTGCCCCAGCGCAAATTAGCAGACCGCCTATAATTTGCTTTAATTAGTATTTGCAGGTTTTTTATCAACGATTTACACTCGATTGCAATGCTTTTAATGAATCTCAGAAGCCCTTTGACTTTAAAACGTCACAGATACTGATGTGGTTGAAATTGTTAAAGTTCTTAAATCTGATGCAATTGGTGTTGATGGCATACCCCTTGGATTTATAACTGTTATTCTTCCCTCTCTGTTGAGTCCACTTACGCATCTCATTAACCACTGCATTACGTCATCAACCCTTCCACTATTATGGAAAGAAAGCAGAATTACTTCTGTTGCAAGAACATCGTATCCAACACTACCTAGCGACTACCGCCCAAAAAGCATACTACCATGCCTGTCTGGAGAAAATACTCGCCAAGCAAATTAGTCTTTATCTTGATAAAAATGATATTCTGTCTGAAAATCAATCTGGCTTCAGAGCTTGTCACAGCTGTTGCAGTGCCATGGTAAAGGTACTTGATGATATAATATCTCAACTTGATAAAGACAGATTAACGATCATGTAACTCATTGATTTATCCAAGGCCTTTGAGGACATTTTATGCCAAAAACTTGCTGTTTGTTTTGGGTTTAGTAATAGATCTACTCGTCTTATAAATAATCATTTATCAAACAGAACTCAGAGAGTGGTAGTTGGTGAGGTAATTTCGGAACCCCGAAGCCTTCTATCGGGAGTACCCCAGGGTTCGATATTGGTCCCAATGCTCTTCTGTACGTTCATTAATGACTTGCCCAGGGTTTGCAAAAATGTTTCTTTTCATCTCTATGCTGACGACAAACAGATTTATTTGTGGTGATCTAATCTTTTTTGTTAGGATTAATGAGGATCTCACAGAGATCCATTGCTGATCGGAGACAAATTGTCTTTCTCTAAATCCAGGTAAGACGCAAACAATACTGCTCTGAAATATTGAATACAATCCAAACGACTTTCCCTCTATTTGTCTGAAAAACTTCAAAGTACCATTCTCCAAGTGAGTGACAAGCTTGCGTTTTAAAGTGAGCACGGGTTTGTCTGATAATGATCAAGTTACTTTGATTGTTTGGCGCATTTATGGAGCTCTGAGGAAACTCTGGATGTCTAGCAGTTTTACACCAACTGAAACAACGCTTTGCTTACCTAGAACATTACTCTTGCCCCTAATTACTTATTCGGAAGTTGTGTATCCAAGATTAGACTCTGCCGCTGAACACAAACTATTTGTGGCATTCAACGATGTGACTCGGTATGTCTATGATTTGCTGAGATATGACCACATATCAACCTACGAAACCAATATCTTACGTTGTACTCTCTCAGTACATCAGTGCAAGAAATTGTTTTTGTCTCCATAAAATCATTCATACAAAGTCACCACGTTATTTGTATAACAAATTCAACTTCTGTCAGTCTGCGAGAACGTTCAACATAGTAGCACCTTCATTTAAATGTCTGAATTCATCGCGCCTTTTTTATGTTAATAGCATTCGTCTTTGGAATCCTTTGCTAGTAATCAATCTTTCAAGCATTCATTCATTCTTCTGTGGATACGTAGACTAAGAAAAGCATGAACGAAAAATATGGAATGGCTTGCCCGATCACCCGACTTCAACCCAATAGAGCTGCTTTGGGATGAATTTGACAGACTGGTGCCCAACATCGAAAGACAAACTTTGGGAGATCTACTAAGAAGCTGATCGAAAGGACGCCCATATTGACCGTATGGCCAAAGTGGTGAAAGTACGAGGTGGATTTTTCACCGAAAAAGAGGTCTAACTCTATTTTACGACGGGCGGCTGATAAGTACTCAACAACGAGTCTTCTTCTAATTAGTGATAGCACTAACTGCGGCACTCTTTAGTAGTATAAATATCACCTTGTTTCAATAATAATCTCATTTTATTATTGCCTGTAGTAGGATAAACATCACCATGTCAGCAATTTTGAGCACCGCGCCGTGATAAAGTACCTACTGCAAAAAGGAAGCCTAAAGAAATTTTCGAAGACATGTCATCGACTCTTCGATATTCTGGGCCTTCGTATACTCGTACCATGATTAAAAAATAGGCTCGCTTATTTCAACAAGGGCGAGGGAGCTGTGTACACGACCCCCGCCCAGGGCGTCCTGTGTCAGTGGTCACCAAAGAAAAAATTTGAAAATTAGTTCTGGTCCACCGAAAAATAAAAATGTGGCAGATAGCGGACGAGTTGCACATCAGAAAAGAACGGATTGGAGACGTTTTGCATGAGCATTTAAACATGAACAAAATTTGTGCGCCCTGGGTACCGAAAATGCTCACTCCGTTCGACAAGCACCGACGACTCGAGTGCTGCAGACAAATTTTGGAGTTAGTCGGGGACAATCTCGACGAAATTTGCAACCGAATCGTAACTGTAGATGAGACTTGGGTTCGCCAGTACCATCCGGAGTCCAAACAAGAGTCTATGGAGTAGATTGAAAAAGGGGAGAGGCCACCGAAGAAATTCAAGGTGGTAAAGTCGGCTTAGAAGCTTATGGCGACTGTTGTTTTGTGACAGAGAAGGTGTTTTGCTGATTGATTACGGGGGCTACGATGAATTAAATTTATTGACTCAGACATGTGAAGCGGTCGTATAGAAGTGATGTGGGAAACTCAGACAAGGAGTGTTGTTTTTGCAGGATAACACGCCTGTTCACACGGCGCGGATTTCACGCGTTTTTCAACGATAGACCGCCCACCCTACGGCCAGAGATTTGCAAGATGAGAACGTGATCAAGGGGGTCGTAGAAACTCATTGTGAAGGCAAAGAAAAATAATATTTTTTCGCTTAAGGCACTGTATGCCCGATGTGAGAAATGCATTTCACTCGACGGAGATTATATTGAGAAATAAAATTTTTTAATCCGATCTTCTTCCATTTAATGCCTTAGACCGCGAACTTATCAGCCGTCCCTCGTATTACCCAAGTCTTTTTATTTATTAGGTTCAATTAAATTTGTTCATTTGACTAGATAAATATAATATTGACGGATGCCATCATAACTACCTGCAGAGATAAGCTTAAAGGGTCGAAAAGGACTTGAATACCGAGCGACTACAAAGAAAAAACGTCATGCTTGAAGTAAAGAGAGCAGTTCTGACAGCAAACAGGAGCAACCGAGTGAGCATCCGAGTTTGGAATCAGCAAAACGAGCTAATACGCGGCCATGAAAAAGCGGAAAAGGTATTAAGCACAATTTATGGTAAAACATTATTTGCATTATCGCTAAAAAAAATTCCAAAAATCTAGTAGAAATAAAATAAGTAAAAAAAAAAAACTTCTAATCAAAATCAAAATCAAAATATATTAATAAATTTTAGAATAGTTGCAAGAATAAGTATGCAGTTGGAGAATAAGTATTTGCATCTAGATTTCTTTAAGTACATTAAACAATTTCAAATATTTGCACTTTTTGAGACACATGCCGATGATGATTCAATGATTTTCACTTGAAGTGTATATCGGTCACGCGTAACAGTCATCTTGGAAGAAGAATAGGTGGAAGTGGTGTGGCGTCTATACAAGCCGATTCCTTCCGACTTCCCTTTTCAAATATCAAAAAATTTTATTTTGCCACTTGCCAAACATTACATTCAATTATTTGTTCATCAAACCATTTTTCATTCATACATCATAACTTTATACACGTTCATGAACTCCTCTAGCGAGAGAGCGTGCAATGAATTTTTTTGAGAAGCCGTTCATTTTCCGGCCTTCGAACTTTCAACTCTATTCCTTTCTGGCATATAGTAGAAGTTTATTTGCGATTTCTTTGTCTAACATACATTCGCTTATGAGGAAAATAACCCGAGATTTCTCGGCTTTTGTGGATGAATATTGGTGGAGGAGAAAGGTTTTAGTTCGAGGGAGTTTTTTTTTTTTTTTTATTGTAGGCAACAAAATAAGCCGACGAAAATCGAGTTATTGGGTGATGTAGTGGTTCGAACGTCGTTTGAGGTGTTTCTTACTTGTTGGGTTTTTTTTTTTTTGTTTGCAAATTTGAAACGACGGGTGCAAATCGGTTGTGTAATTGTGCGTGATTTATTGAAAATTTGGATGCAAATTTTTGTGATTTTTGTGACTGCTAATTATTAGAAAATTTTTAAAAATTTAGCAATTACATATTGGTAGTTAAGTTAGTGTTTTAAATTAGGTATTAAATTATTATAAAATAATGAGTGAGCTAAGTGAATAGTTATTAGCTATATACCAAGTAAGTAATTATAAATCTGCTCAAGAGGTGCCCCATTGAACATTCTTATTATTCTTAAACAAGATGTCTCTAGTTAATTTTGAGTGTTGTTGAACTGATTTTCTTCTAAAAGAAACCCACGAGTTCAGTAAGCTTTCTTTTTGTAAAAAAAAAAAGTTATAGAACTAGGTCGCTCGACACCATCAATGAAAATTGAATATACGCGAAAGGATGGGTATCAGAAACATTTTCATGAGTCTTTTTACAAAAAGAATCCATGGCTGACTGGCAGTTGCAAATTAAATAGAATGTTTTGTTTTCCTTGTCTTCTTTTTTTCTAATTCTGATAGTGTTTGGAGTCACACATTTTTCTTTGATATAAACAATTTTATTAATTCTTCCAAAAAACATATTGAAACGGAAAAGCATATACGCAGCTGCTTGCATTTGAGACTTCTTTAGGGAATTCTTACGAGGCTCATAATAGAAAAGCTGATCGCAATCGCAATTTAATGAAGCGTTTCATAGACACTGTAGTTCTTCTAGGAAAACAAGAGCTGGCATTCCGTGGTCACGACGAAAAATCTGGATCAGATAATCGCGGTAATTATATTGAAACCCATACGGCCATTTAATGGATTCGCATTTAGAACAAAGTTTAAGTTCCCAAGACTCCATTTTTTCCGGCCTCTCCAATGACATTCAAAATGACTTGATACATAGTATCGCTGCAGTCATCAAATCCGAAATTAAGGATCAAATCAGTTCAATAAAATTTGTATCTGCGATGGTCGGATAGATGGAAAATAGAATACAATAAAGATTTCTAGGTTTCTTTGACGTGAGTGTCGGTCGAAACGCGGTTATTTTGTGGGATAAAATTATAAATGTCTTAGATAGTATTAACTGTAAAGAAAAGTTAATAGGTCAGTCCTACGATGTTGCGGCCGTAATGTCCGGTGGCCATGGTGGAGTCCAAATAAGAATCCGGAATATATGGTTATTTTTATTCCCTGTTATGCCCATGTTTTGAATCTAGTGGTATCTAAATCGTTAGAAAGCATTCCTGAGTTGAAATTATTTTTTAGCTTTGTTAGTAGTATCGTTAGGTTTTTTAATAAATCATCTAAAAGAACCAATCTGCTAAAGACAATTGCTGATTGACGAATGCCCGGGGTATCAGAGACTCGATGGCAATATCATTCATGTACGAGTATAGTGAACGTCTTATTCAATTGCAGAGAAGATATTATAAAAACTTTTGAACAGATTTTATGTGAACCAGGAGAATCGGATAACGATACTCTGGTATTGTTGTACAAACTGAAGAAAAAAGAAATCTGTTTTTTATTGCATACTTCGGTCATATTTGCAAAAAACAGATATTCTTTTTAGTTTAGTTCAAAATAAACAAACTGACATAGAGATCGAGAGTTTTGAGTCATAGATTCATTCTGAATTTTTAAACTGATTTGACTCAATCTATGAGAGCGTAAGTAACTGCTCAGAACCTCCACGCAAACGCCGACTACTTAATAAAGATTCAAATACAAATTATAGCCGAATTTTTGTAGCAATTATAGATAATGTTACAAGTCAGATTAAGAATAGGTATAGTTCATTTAGTTCATATATTTTCTTTGATTTATTAAACAAATCAAAATATGAATATTTTTCTAATTCAATGTCATATTACAAAATATCTTCTTTAATTACCCTATTTCATGGAATTTTTAATTTTACTACTTCAAAAAAAGGAACTCAAAGTTTTATACACTACCCCTTCACTTAAAAAGCTGGATGTTTTTAAACTTTATAAGCATTTTAATACGGAAATGCTTGGAGATACTTTCTCTCAAACTCTAACATTGTCTGAAATCTTTTTAACCCTGCCTTTGACTGTGGCCTCTGTCGAAAGATCCAAGAGTCCACACTTACTTAAGAAATTCCCAAAAAGAAGAAAGGCTCTCAAACCTGGCACTTTTATCTATCGAAAAGCACCTTCTTTTAGAAATCAAAAATAACTCAAATTTTTATGAAAGAGTTTTAGCAGAATTCGTAAAAAAGAATCATACATAATTGTAATTGCTAAATTTTTTATATTTAACAACGCTCCGAGTTATCAATAATAAGATTATTCTGCCCAGAACGGCTTCTTTCGAACACTTTTTTTATGCGTTGGGCTCATTGTCTACGTAAATTCCAATGACTTAAAGTCATTAAAGTCAAAGTAAAGGTGGCTTAGATTGCATATCTTAAGTATGTGTTTCGAATAAGCACCAAATTGGTAAGTCTTGAATAAAACATTTTACTTAAAATTTTTTCGGCTTCCCTCTCTTGAAATTTCACGCTACGCCACTGATAGGTGGATGTCTTTATGGCGTTAGAAAAGACTTGCGTAACATTGGTATGGAACATATCTTTGATGATGTGGGTGGCGTAGATCTTATCCGATTTATAACAACAAGAGTTATTTTTACAATAGTGCCCCTTTACATTCGGGGCGCAGGGCTGAAGAATTCAATGTGGTGAAAAATTGATTTGGCGAACGAGATATTATTAACTCAGTGCTAATTAGGGATATGAATATTCGAATCGGTCAGCTTCAACAAAACATTGAAGAATGTTACGAAGTCTCGTTTACCGCAGGTACAGACACGAGTTTTTCCCAAGATGTATAAACACGTAATAAACGCGAAAAGGCAGACAATTTATCGATTTTTGCGATGACTATGGTTTAAAAGTTTTGAATGGAAGGACAAATGGAGACAACGAAAGAAATCTTAAATTTATTTCTACCGTAGGAAACACCGTAAATGATGTATGTGCTGTCTCACAGGAAATTCTAAAACTTGTAAAAAGAGAAAATCTAGTCTGATCATCTGCCAATTCAACTTAGCCTTAACTTAAAGTCTGCTGCAAATAATAGGAAAAATCTAAGTCTTTTACCTAAACTGTTATGGAGACCCACAGCCAAAGAGCTAAATTAAATGAGAATTTGATTTGAAAGATCTTGTAGCAATAATAAAGCAGTCTGCGCCGTTACAACTAAATTTAAATAAATAAACAAATTTTAAAAGCAAATGATTCGATTACAAATGTGAACAATATAGGAAAAAGTCAATTAGCGCTCTGAAAGAATTCCGAAAAACACGGAGCTTAGAAGAGAAGCAAAAATATTTAGTCACAAAAATCAGATATACTCCTAATGTAATATGCACCTGGAAAAAAAGAAAACTTTTATCAAAATATTGTTGCAAATATAAGCAGTATAACAGACAGTCCTTGGCGAAGAAATTAAGGCATCAAAACTTTCAAACCGGGAAGGATATTGCAGCCCAAGATTTCAGAAGCTATTTCGAATTGCTTCTAAAGATTTTTTTTATCAATGCTTCGGATGAGTTCTTAAAAAAGTTAGCTCCGGCATATGAGCTGGCACTAAATAGAGGTATTGCAGATAAGTCCTTTGGTATGAGCATTGTGTTCCCAATATTAGGGAGATGCGAATCAACCATGTAACTACAGAGGCATTTCATTTATGAACTGTATAGCTAAAATTTTAATTGGCACAATAAATGGGTTGAAAAACACAAAAAACTTAATGAATACCAAGCTGGAATAAGTACTTAGGAGTTATATTTACACCTTGAATGTCTTTTGCAAAGCATATAAGCAGCAGAAACTCTTCGGCTAAAGCTAGTATAAATGCAACATGGAAGGACTTCTTCAAAAAAAAAAAAGAGATCACGCTTAACTCGAAATGGAAATTATTTTTAGCAACTCTTACAGCAATACAAGAATATGGGACACAAGTATGAGGGATATTCTTGCTTTGAAGGTGTAGACAAGTTACAATGGTCTTTCATTAAACGTTTGTTAAAACTATCTGTTTTCACCCCAAATTTTGTCATAGCACTCGAAACTGCAGCGTCAGAGGGTCACATATGTATATACCATAAATTTACATATGTGATACATTCCAAAATTTTTTTGAATATAACACAGAAAGGCTACCACACAAACTGTCAAATTTAATAAAAATCAAAAAGATATTTTGGTTCAAAGAACAGCAAAGGTTAAGCTTAGGCTTTGGCTTAGATTGGGATGTACAGTTAGCATAAACCGAATGGCACAGGAATTGCATTTCACTAACAGACATTTTGAAGAAGCAGATATACTACCAGCATATATCTAAAGCTGCAAATAGTCAAACACGAATTTATGTATAAATACTTGGATTTTCCTAAAGGTAACGCATATTGCAACGATAAAGACACACAAAGCGATATAACATGGATTTTGAAAGCGCGAGCAGATCTTATTCATCTAAACGGAAGTAGAACAATTTATTGCTGATGTGCAACAGGCTGCAGAAGAAAGTACTCCAAATATTTCGAACTCGAGAGAAACAGAAATGAAATATCCTGTCGAAATAAAGGAGCTGATATTGGAAAAAAGAAGAGCTCGAAGAAAATGGCAAACTACGAGATTCCCAGAAAAATGATTCACTTAGTAGATTCCTGAAAAGTCTGACGACGGATGCTTCTACCGAATTCTCCTTATGGAAAGCAGCTAAGCGACTAAAAAGACCTCAGACACAAAACCCGCCAATAAAATCTCATGATGGTAAATGGATCGGAAACCTGAAACAAAAGGCTGATCTCTTCGCTGAACATCTCGCGAATGTTTTTAAGCCATTTAGAGCAAACACAGCTACAGATCCCTTATAGTTTGTTGATAGAAACGACGAATGTGAAATACTTTTTGTCACGCTCAAAGAAGTAAGAAGCATGTGTCAACATAAGTTGTCTAACAAAAAATCACCAGGGTACGATCTAATAACTGCTCAGGTTTTGAAAGAAATGCCTTCAATAGCCTTCAAGAAACTCCAATTTATAATAAACGCATGCCTTAAACTAAGATATGTGCCACATCATTGGAAAATTGCAGAAGTCATTGTAATACCTAAACAAGGTAAGCTACCAACAGAAGTAACATCTTACAGACCAATATCGCTTATACCAATAATGGCAAAAGTTTTCGAAAAACTGCTCCTGAAAAGGCTTAGCAAAATAATAGAAGAAAAAAGACTAATTCCGAGCCATCAGTTTGGATTTAGAAATAAACATTCCACGATAGAACAAGTGCATCGAATTATGGATGTTGTGGAAAAGGCACATGAAGAAAAACAAGTTTGCTCCGCTCTATTCTTAGATGTTGCTCAAGCCTTTGACAAGGTGTGGGACTTGGGACTTGAGTACAAACTGCATAGGGACCTCCTCAGGCAGTACTACGAAATACGGAAATCCTACGTTACGAACCGACTCTTTAGAGTACGGTACGACCAAAATTACTGGGAACTAAAGAAAATTGAAGCCGGTATACCACAAGGAAGTATCCTAGGACCAACCCTGTATCTGTTATATACAAGGGATATTCCAGTGGACATCGACGCTATCATGGCCACCTTTGCTGATGATACTGCAATATTGGTGCCAGATAAATCCTTTACGAAGGCTACCCAAAAATTGAAAAATGCAGTCGATAAAGTAAGTGATTGGACGCAAAAATTACGTATCAAATTAAACGAAACAAAATCGACGCATATAAACTTTACAAACAAAAACATAAACAATGTTCCAATTTTTATAAACAGTACAGCAGTACCTTACTCCAATACCGCCAAATACCTTGGAATGACCTTGAATGCAAAGCATAAATGGAAAGAGCACATCAAAAAGAAAAGAGAAGAACTTAACTTGAAGTACAGAAAAATGTACTGGTTACTAGGAAAGAACTCTGACCTATCTATCCAGAACAAATTAATGTTATATAAGCAAGTACTGAAACCCGTTTGGACATATGGTATCCAACTATGGGACTGTACAAAGAAAACAAACGCTGAACCCATCCAAAAATTTCAAAGCAAAGTCCTTCATGGAATAATTAATGCCCCTTGGTATATAAGAAATAGCAATCTACATCGTGACCTTCAAATTGAAATGGTTACAGAAGTGGTTAAAAAGCATGCTGTATCACACAATCAGCGACTGCAAAGTCATACCAACTTCGAAATGGAGACCGTCTTAAATGTACGAAACAATGTTCGGAGATTAAGAAGAACCAAGCCTCATGAGCTCATGGTCTAAAAGCTATGCTTTAAACTTTCCCCAATGCGATTTATAAATTAAGAAAGAAAAATATTTTGTCGATCTTTCATAGATTGGTCCTGATTCACCGGTGGTTTTATTGCGGTAAGAGTCCCACACTACTTGGTACCGATTATTACCGAGTGTCTTTTGAAGATTTCCATCGGATAAAAAAAAAATAAAAATCTAAACGGAAATAGAGGAACACGATTGTGCACGCTATGCAATTTAAAAGAGGAGGAAACAATCCAACATTTTATGGGTAGATGTCCCGTACGGTGCCGTGAAATAAGGCCAAACGAAAAATAAGGCCATATTTAAAAATTTGGCCTTATTTCGCTTTGAAATGGTGAAATAAGGCCATATTTCAACATTTGGCCTTATTTCACTTAACCAAAGTGAAATAAGGCCAATTTGGCCTTATTGCGCTTTGGGTTCAGTTGGCCTTATTTCACTTTGGTAAAGTGAAATAAGGCCAAATGTGGCTATCCTGAGCGCAATTTAGGTTTGAATAAAACTATCTCATAATATAGAATTTGTTTAGCAAAAAGAAATGAAACAAGCAGTATAAACAACGGTTTTTTATTTGCAATTAGTTATAACGTCCATTTATACAGTTAAACAATAAAAAAAGAAAGCGTTTGGTATTCATTAATATGCATAAATATGGTCATAAGTAACGTCATTTTAGCAATAAATTCGTGTGCTATTCTGAAGAATTTGTCTACAAATTGGGCACAGAACTGGATTGTTGTCTTTCATGTAATTTTCCGAAATTTGGGTAAAACAATCTAAACATAATTTAAAGTGGTTACATGGTTGCAAAAGGATAGTACGTTCATTTCTGCTGCATATTACGCAAATAACTCTCGTTTCAGTGACATTATATAGATCGTGATCCACAGGATCTTGGTCTGCTTCTTCTTCACTCTCATGACGATATATTAATTATATATAATTAATATATATATAATTTGCAGATTTTTCGTCTAAAAGCTTGTTATAGTTGTTTGTCATTTGATTTAAAAAATCATTGATTGAAATTATTTTCTTGCCCAATTTCTTCAAACTCTCCTCAATCTGTATTTGCTTGTGCTTAAATTTTTTTATTGGAGGTTCGAAAATATCATAAGTTCCATCTAAGGACATGATGAACTCTTTTGATTTTAAGCGATCTTCATCTAGCAAGCAGTCAATAAATTTGAAAAAAGTGCCGTGCTTTGGAAGTTTTTGACTGAGGCGACTATTGTAGCCTTCAAGAGCACTTGTCGTCCTATTCGTTTTTCCAAATACAGACATAGCAGATGGAGTTTCCTAAATTAGTTGCCTTTGTTTAAAAAAAAATGTTATAATATGTAACTAAAAATAATCTATTACCTTGTCTATACATTGTCGCTTATAATATTTTAAAAAATCGTTGAAAATACTTTCTCCATTTATTTTGAATGCTTTACCATTTGCTTCTGCATATAAAATGTCGAACGCTGAATAAATATCGCCAGGTCTCAGTAGCGGAAGTACTAAGAACTTACGGAAGAGTCGGTTTGCTTCTCTGTTCTTATTAAGGAAACTTACAAACGTCGCTATTTGGCACGCCTTTCTTCTAACAGCCTGGCAATAATGAAACCAATAGGCCGTTAACTTTCCTCTTGGAAAAAGGTTCTTAAGAGTGTTTCTCAATGCTTTTTCGTAATCAGTTACAAATGAACTGGGTTTAAATTGAAACAAATTTGCTTCAATATATTGAAAAAGATGAAAATATATTTCTTCCGTTTTGTTACTCATGAGCACATAAATGAATGGGTAGATCTGAAATAAGCATTTCCTTTTAGTACAAAGTGTTATGACATTTGCGCATTAATATTCAAATTAAATGATTAGATATACATACGAACAAAATTTATACTTACATTCATATATGTTTGCATGTATTTAATATTTCAAAATTTGATACTTAAACATTTTAACATTAGACCAATTTGGCTTTATGTCACTTATGTGAATGCATAAACAGCGCAATGTGTATGGGGGGGCATGTTGCCCCCTGCAACCCCCCTGCTTGGGGTCACTGTTGGATTTGGGGTAGGTGCAAGATTGGTATATGCAAAGTTTCATGGATATAAAGAAACTGTTCATACACCGAACCTCCGAACTACCCCAAATCCAACAGTGACCCCAAGCAGGGGGGTTGCAGGGAGGCAGCATGCCCCCCATACATATTCATACATATATGAATGTAGGTACATCTATGCATACTTAAAAATCAAAAAATTTCAATGCATACGTTATTAATCATTTAGTACACATCGAATTATACATTTCTTACATGTTCATCATGAGCAAAGTGCACTATCAATAGCTGCTTATAGCCGCAAGATGGAACAATACTGAAAGTGCCATCCAATAAATACTCGCGGTTCGCTGTCTCCGGCAACTTTTGGATGGCAGTTGCAATTGTTGGGGATAGAAAGATTGTGTAAGAAAATTTATCCTCAATAACTGTGCACCTATAGAAGGGGTCACTACTTTGGTATCGCGACATTCCAAAATCATTCATCACATTTTTTGATTGAAATAAGTTCAACACTTCTTTTGCGGTAACGGGAGCTTTGGGGAATGATTTGTTCCTGATGTTGATAAGCTACCTTCTCATTTTTCCAAATTGAACACTTGGAGCACTTTTAATGCCGTTTGCACAGACTTCATCAAACACTTCCCGAATTCCGCTTCTTTTTAGAGAAGTGTTTGCACACTCTTCCTTTATTTTACTAATAATTTTCATTTTCGTTATTATCTTTTCTGCACTTGGATGATTATGTGGGGCACTTGATTTCGGGATTTGAATTAAGTTCTGATTATTTAAATCAATTATAGCACTAGCACTGCATCCTTTATTGTAGCAGGTGTATCGCTTAGCGATTTTCGTGTTCATTTTAAACTTATACAAATGTTTTATTTCTGGCATATAAACCAGAATACTTCCTTTTCTAAAACCCTCACAAAACTCGAACGGGAATATTAAATCACTTCTACTACTTTCCATTTCGCAAAGTTGTTACATCTGCCGATTATCACCAACTAATAAAATGTTTTTAAACTAACAGGCACTTTCGTAAAGCGAAATAAGGCCAAATTTGGTCTTATTTCGCTCGCTGATTTGGCTTTATTTCGCTTTGTGAAAGTGAAATAAGGCCAAATTTTCAAATATGGCTTTATTTCACTTTCACGCAGCGAAATAAGGCCAAATTTTCAAATAAGGCCTTATTTCGTTTGGCCTTATTTCACGGCACCGTCCCTTACTTAGGGAGATCAGGTGTAAATACTTTACTAAAAACTTACTTTTAGAAGAAGAATTAATTGTGATTTTAGATGGAAATTTAGATGAAAATACAATTAGCGCACTGAATTACAGAAAATTAATTGAGGAATTTAATTAAATAAAATTCGGAATGTATATTTTATATATTTTCAATTAGCTTAATACAAGCGGTAAAGAGACTTATAAATTATTATTTACAATGTTTATTTAATAGCTAGTATATATAAATTTAAATCAAGACCTGAGTGAGGAAGGGGAATAAAGGGAGTTTCTAAGTGAGTTTTTGCTGCACTGAAAATCAAAAAGGTTATGGCAGTCATTAGCCATGCGTAGAATTCGAGACATAGGCTCATTACATCCGTAATTCGTACGGTGAAACTTGACACGGAAGAGGTTTATTGACCTCAGAATACGTGGATTGGTGCTGAGTGAGGTGGTTTGGAGCAGCATGGGACAATCAATGTTGCCTACTAATAACTGATGTACAAATAGTATATCGGCAACTTTTCTACGCTTTCCAAGCGATTGCATGTTCAGCAAGTTCAAGCGATGCTCGTAAGGAGGTAGGTTGAATCTGTCAGGCCACGGGAATCCACGTAGAGCAAAACGGATGAACCTCCGTTGGACACACTCAATTCGATACGAATGTGTATCGAGATAGGGAGACCAAACTTGGCAGGCATATTCTAGAATTGGTCTTACAAATGTGAAGTACAGAGATTTCGTGACGTAAGGATTTGAGAATTCCTTGGACCAACGTTTCACATAACCTAGCGCAGAATTTGCTCTGCTAATAATATTGTCAATATGACTACGAAAATTAAGCTCACTGTCGCAAATGACACCCAAATCACGCAGAAAGGTGACAGTGGGAACAGGTTCATCGCAAATCACGTACGTTCTAGGAGCTGTCGGAAGACGCTTCCGGGAATAAGTAATAGCTTGGCATTTATTGACATTCAATTCAAGAAAGTTTTTATTACACCAAGTAGAAAAGCTGTTCAAGTCAGATTGAAGTGCACGTGAGTCAGTGGGAGTGGAGATGTGTGCAAAAATGTTCATGTCGTCCGCATAAACTGACAGACGAGAATATTTAATAATGCCATCAACATCATTAATTGACAAAATGAAAATCAGCGGACCAAGATGGCTACCTTGAGGGAAACTAGAGGGGGCCATAAAGGGATCAGATATGAAGGATCTAAAAAGGACTTCATATTGACGTTCATGAAGGTAGGATTTGATCCACGCAATAAACCCAGACTGAAAACCAAGAGCTTTGAGTTTCAAAACAACAATTGCGTGCGAAATTTTATCGAAGGCTTTGCTGAAATCGGTAGCAACAACATCGACTTCCTTGCCTTCATCCAATGCGCACAGGGTGCTGGATACGAATTCGGTTAGGTTTGTGGTTGTTGACCTTCTCTTTAAGAAACCGTGTTGGTGAGGGGAAAATATAGACTTACAATGGAAAAACATTGCCTCGTAAACAATACTTTCGAATAGCTTAGATATGCAAGAGAGTTTCGGTATGGGACGATAATTAGAAATTTAATTTTTCGGGCCTTTTTCATGAAGGGGAATAATAAAAGAGCTTTTCCAAAGCCTAGGGAAAACGGACTGTGAAAGCGACAGTTGGAACAGAGCCGTAAGGGGTTGAGCTAAAGAGTCTACACATTTATTTAAAACTACGGCAGGTATACCATCCGGACCAGCGGAGTATTCGCATTTAAGTCTTTGGATCTTTTCTTTCACGAGAGCCACTGTTATATCGATTGAAGTTAAAGAGGTTTGGGCACAATCTCTCATGTAGGAGAAGTAAGAATGGTCGGGCTCTGATGTGTGGTTAGAGAATGATTGACTGAAGAAATGGGCGAATAAGTTTGCTATTATTCGATGATCGCTTGACGATGTATTGGAGAATATCAGAGTTGATGGGTAGCTGTCTGACTTTTCCTTGGTATTAATGAAGTGAAAAAATCTTTTGGGGTCAGCGATGATGTCAGATTGAATACGGTCAATATATTTGATATAAAGAAACTCACAAAGTTCGGAAAAATGCGTATGTGCAAGGAGGTAATTGGAAAAGTTAAAACCAGAGCGAAATTCGAGGTAGATAAGCCAGAGCTTATTTCTTCTGTTGCGAAGTGAGCGTAATTACTTAGTATACCAAGGTGGAGATGACGAGACGAGCTAAAACAGCTGAAAATTTCAGAGTAGAACAATCCAAGTGCAGCATCGATAGAAATGTGTGTACTGTTAAAAATGCTGTTGAGATTGATAGCACTTAAAAGGTTAATAAGCTTTGTGTTAATTAAAGCTATACGAATACTCTGACTGGACAGTATTATTATCGTTATTGTAAGACAATGTAAGGGATAAAGGAGGGTGGTAATGATCCAATTTGGATAAAAGGTGGTTGCTTGCAGAAACAACGCAGTTATCGGCATCTGACGAGAAAATAAGATCAAGTTGTCTACCAAGGTTATTAGTAACTCCACTTAACTGATATAGGCTGATAGATAGTCTGATAGACAGTCAATGCACGACTATAGCTTAAAGTAAAAAGCACTCTCTACCGACGATGGGTTAACCCATGTCGTATGCTTTGTTGTTTTCTTTATTTCTTAAGTATAAACAAATTAAAAAATTTAAATTGTATAAAAATTCTTGTAAAATAGTTAATTTGACATAAAGAACTTATTATTATTATTATTATAATATTGATGAAGCTATTTACGATACATTTTGAGTTTTACATCAATTTCTCTGACAGAATGTATTGTCCGGAAAGTTATGGACGGCAGTTCCTTTCTATTCCATTCCTCGTACCTAGCCTAACCATTTTGAAACGCACGTATCTGAATAAATAAGTATTTGTAAAGAATTTGACGTTTGCTATCCTATTCTCTGTTTTGCTACGCTATTTTGCTCCGGAAATTTGTTTCTTAGTGGCAGCACTGCTCATAGCGCCGGTAGTACATAAACAAGTGCAGCCAGATGCAAAATTTTGCGACCTCATTTCATTTCACAATCTAAAAACAAACAAAAATATTCCCATATGTTATGTAATTTCCGTATTTCAAAGTTAGATACTCGTAATATTTATCTTTGATCTTTATCTCCGTCCATTCGAATACTAAACTTAATTACAATATAACTTTTACGCAATCCCAACGGACAAACTAATAATTTATTCCGATTGTAAGTTAATGTGCATAAAACTTGAACCGAATTGCTTCCACCGCGGAATATTCTCCCAAAGGATCCCAGCCAACGCGTATGCCTTGGTTAAGCAAACAGCAGGGTGGAAGGGTCGCCGCCGCCGTTATGAGAATTATTGCGTTATCTCATTAGTATTCTTTTATTGACTATAAATTTTTTTGTAGAACCGTCTTGTTATGGGGAATTTATCAACTGTGACGATTGACAAATAATTAAACGAAATTACCACTGTCAAACGCGATCCATCAAGGTAGCACTCGTAGACATAACACCAACACCATGTTCCTTCAGGTTCTATTATGCATGGAGCATTACTTTCAGTTTGATTCATGACTATTTTTTCGCACAACTACTTGTGTCAATTATACATTCCGATGAATATTTATTGTCGTCTCAAATTAGAATTTCCAACGCCACTTGGTGTGCACCAGAAAACAGGAAGGACATAAAGGACGCGTGATATAATCCTGCATACTCGTATGTATACATATGTGTATGCAGCCTTATGTATGCCTCCGAGTTTTATCCCTTGGCACTAGAAAAAATGCAAAAATTCCATGAATCCTTATATTGACAAATATATCACTATCAGGAGAAAGAAAAGGATGACTCCTATCCAAAGAGGGATATTACGAGTATTTCGCGATGCATTCATCTTCGTAATCATTGAATGCGTTACGTTTTTCCATTGTAAAGTACACACAAAGTTAGTTTAACATTTTTGCGCTGAAACTTTTGAGCTATTTGCATTGGATAGGAAATCGATTTTATGATTTATTTTATGTTATTAGGGATTTACACCAGCATAGTTATAGAATCTACATTATTTTAGGTACCAGCTGTCCGTTTGAGTAGTAGAAGTGGTGAGTCGACATTGACAGTCAAAAATGTTTCCAACAGTTAATTTATTCACTGTTGATGGACACCTTTCATAAGCTGTGACAACTGATCCCCCCGGATTAGGAGGTGCTTTGTCGAAATGAAGAATTTTAGGCAAATTAGAAATGGAAATCTATTTCACGTTAATTGGTTCAGTTACCGAATATTGCTTTTTTTTTCCAGATAAAGTACATTTTTTCATGCTTTTTAGGAAAAATTGGGATCTTTTCGGTATTTTTTGCCAAATGACTGAAGAGATTTGAATAAAGCTGAAACTATTTAATAGCTTAGATAGATGAAGGCTGTACGTTCGTATTAAATCATCAGTCAGGTGGTGATGTTTATGAATTTTCATCTCTTTATGTAAATGTTAGCCTCCGCGGTTCTTCAGCAATCCATCACAAAACGGGAACATATTTTTATATAGATGCTCAGCACACACAATCTTTACAGCCAAGCCAAAGACCGGTAAAGAAAAATTTGGTTTGTTTCATAATAATTAGGAAAAATATAAATTTGTACTGAATTAGACCTCATAAATAATAAATTGTTAACAATTTTTGAAGGCAAAAACTCTACATTTTGTCCTGTTTCTTCAAAGTGTCGCAAAAGTCATCACTCTATCGGAAGATGCTCTCATTTTTGCAAATGGCGACTTATATCATCGTGACTTTGACATTTGTGAAGCAAACAGAAGCAGAACACAAGTAGACAATCCATGGATTGTTATTCTTTTCGAAAATATATCGAAGAGACTAACTCAACCTGGGACGGTATCAGACGTGGCCGGACCCGAAGCAGTCGTTCGGTAGAAAATGCCGCTGCTGTGGCTGCATATATATAAAGAGGACCCTCAAAGATTAACCAGATGACGAGCCATGCAATTGGGCACCAATAGACCGTCTTTACAGCGAATTTTGGTGAAAGACTTGAAGATGTAGCCGTACAAAGTGCATTAGTTATTTCCTGTAGACAAATGCGTGTAAATTACAGCCATTGAAATTTAACATGAGCTACGAGGCGTATTTCCACCTATGCGGACACGTGAATATGCAGAATTATCGCCTCTGGGGCACTGAAAATCCGCGTGTAATGCTAGAAGAGCCATTACATCCTCCCAAAGTCACTGTTTGGCGCGGCATTTACGGAGGAAAGGTGATTGGCCCACATTTTTTCGAAGACGGCATCGGCAACACTGTTACTGTGACTAGTAAGCGCTATGAAACGATTTCTTGCTGACGTAAATTGACGAATTGGATTTGGGGAACATGTCGTCCCAGCAGGACGAGTGTTTTTGTCACTAAATTATTAGATTATATAGGAATCTTCCTCGACAATTCGATCGACAATTCGAGGAAGCTTTCACGTAAAAGAACCCATCACAAGGAAGATAGAGCACGAATGGCTCAGTTGGTATTGTAATGTCGAAAAGCGTAGCGTAGACAAATGGATCATAGCCGTAATTTAAGATATCAGCACCGACAATTACAAAGCCATGAAAATAAACAACGAAATGTCCTCCAAAAGACTTCAATTATCTGGGTGCAAAAATCACATCTTCAAAGGATCTCATCAGCGAAGTCAACATACAAGCGAACAAGGCAGCACGTATAGCAGGATGCCTGAGAGACGTCATCTGGCGAAATAACCAGCTAAGCGTAGATGGCAAAGGTTCACATCTACAAAACTTGGGTGCGTCCTGTGTTAACATATGCAACCGAAACAAGGACGGACACAACAGTCACTGAGAGAATCGTCTCCAAGATAGATACTCGTATGAAAACTCGACGCTCTATTACAGGACTTACTCTCAGAGACTTAATGCCAAAAGGATGGCACGAATGCTGGACATCTGGCTCAACTGAAATACAAGACACATAATACATATGTACTCACAAAAATGACATCTAAAAACAATATTACTCATATATAAAGGATGTCACAAAATTCACGCAAGATTTGAATTTTGCGCCATTTGTGTGGTAAAGTGTTGCCAACGAAAAAAAAAAAACACCGTGACAGCTGACAGTTCAGGGTTATTAAAAATGGAGTGCTACACGAAAGAACAACGCGTTTTCATTGTTGAGCAATATTTTAAATATAATGAAGGTTTGGCAGCTACAGTTCGCAATTTTCATACAAAATATGGTTAAAATAGTGATTTAACTTCATTAACTGTGAAGAGATTAATTCAAAATTCACGGAAACTGGATCAATTAGTTATCTTAGACACTCTGGTCGTCCTTCAACAAGCTGTTCAACACAAAACATCGAAGCAGTTCGTGCGAGTGTTGTCGAGAGTCCAGGAACATCAATTCGGCACCGTGGTCAAAATTTTACATTTCGAGAAGCTTTATACAGCGTATTCTCACGAAAGATTTGTATCTTCATGCATACAAAGTGCAATTGACTCAAGAACTGAAGCCTACTGACCACGCACAGCGAAGAGAGTTCGTTGAATGGATTATCGCACAACAACAAGTGGATGCTGATTTTTCAAACAAAATCATCTTCAGCGATGAGGCTCATCTTCATTTTGATGGTTTTATTAATCATCAAAATTGTATCCACAACGTGTCACTGTTTGGTGCAGATTTTGGGCTGCAGGCATCAATAATTCGAAATATTCTTCTTTGAAAATGCAGCTGGTCAGGCAATAACAGTTAATGGTGCTCGCTATCGCGACATGATAATCCAGTTTTTTGTTCCTAAATTGCAAGATATGGATGTGAACGACATGTGGTTTCAACAAGACGGTGCCACATGCCATACAGCCCGAGAAACAATTCAATTACTGCATGAGTCATTTCCTGATCGTATAATTTCCCGTTTTGGTGATCAGAATTGGCCGCCCAAATAATGCGACTTAACACCGTTGGACTTTTTTCTTTGAGGTTATTTGAAGTCTAAGGTTTATGCCAACAAGTCCACGATCACTCACGCCTTGAAGGAGCAAATTGAGCGCTATATCAACGAAATTCAGCAACATTTATACAAAACGGTCATGGAAAATTTCGACAAAAGAGTGCGTATGTGCCAGCAAAGCCGTGGAGGACATTTACCCGATATGCTATCCCTATACAGTGTGCTTTATCAATCAATAAAACTTTTACAATTTTTAATTAAGAATCTGTGTTTTCTATCAAAATTAATTCTTCAAGGAATTTTGGGACACCCTTTAGTATACTAACAATACTTCAGTCTTCACCAATCTTTGTAAATCTGTTGTAAAAACAGGATAATATATCCTAAATAAAAGAAGAAGAATCAAATAGTTGAGCTTAAATCCACATTTCAACTTGAAATGTCTAAATTTAAACAGCCTTGTGGTGATATACCACTTATCTATTTAATCACTTATCTATTTAATCTTTAATTGTACTGTTTAATTACTTGTATACTGGACCACGGTTATTCGTTGCGCACGCCTCGAAGGTTAAACGGAGAAGAAGATTCTATATATATATTGCTGACATTTGTTCTCCGGTTCGTTCCTGTCCTGTCATTGTCATTGTCATTGTCATACGAGGGGCGTTCCTGGTGTGTAGAAAATTGGTTTATTAGCGCGCTGTGTTCATTATGTGCATCGCCACATTACTCCCCTCCTAATAGAAACGTTGCGGTTTACGGACGATTCTTCCTGACCTTGTTACTGTAGGCTTCGAGATCCCCGTTGCTGCTTCATTTTTTTGGTTCGCCGTACTGGGTTGCAAAGGCTCTATTTTGCTGGTTGACTCGTGTCCGACGTTTGCTAAATCGTTCTCCTCGCCTTTGAATAAGAAAGCGGGCTTTAGGCGATCAATTGATATCTTACGCGGTTTACCCTTTATTAAGATACTGAAATACTTTTCTTTTCGCTTTATCACTTCGAATGGTCCTCGGTACGGTGGAGTGAGTGATGGTCTTAGCGCGTCGTTGCGGACAAAAACATGAGTCGTATTGTTTAAGTCCTTGTGGATGAATACATGGTCATCACCGTGCTTCGATGTGGCCGTAGGTCTTAGCATCTCCATTTTGCGTTTTAAGTTCTTGAGGAAGTCGGAATGGTTAACGTCTTCATGTGAGTCGGTAAAAAATTCGCCTGGCAGTCGTAAGGTCGTCCCGTATACCAGTTCTGAAGCAGAAGCCTTTATGTCGGGCTTAAACGCCGTTTGTATTCCCAACAAAACAAAAGGCAGAACGTCGCTCCATTCGAGAGTGTCATGACACATCAAGGCCGTCTTCAGGGTTCGGTGCATCCGCTCGACTATTCCGTTTGCCTGTGGGTGGTAAGGCGTTGTCTTAAGATGCTTCGTCCCCAGGAGTTTGGTCAGTTGCTGGAAGACTGCGGACTCGAACTGTCTTCCTAGATCCGTGGTAATTTTCGTCGGCACACCATATCGCGAAATCCATCCTGTCACGAGATTCTGTGCTATTGTTTCGGCTGTGATGTCGTACATCGGGATAACTTCTGGCCAGCGGGTAAATCTGTCGATTATTGTGAGACAGTATCGAAAACCTTTAGATGGCGCCAAAGGTCCAATTATATCTACGTTGATATCGGAGAATCTCTCCTCGGGAAGATCGTACACACGAACTGCACTTTAGCAATTTGACAGTGCTTACATTGCTTGACGAACGTTGAACAGTCTTTCCTTTCGGTTTAATACAGTCGTACAAGAACTAAGAACATTGTTTTAGTCAACGAATAGGTACATTTCGCGTTAATGAAAATTTTCCAGACTTCTAATAACCGAATAACTACACTGCCTCCATCGACATTTTAAGGGATGTTTAACTCGTAAATACACGCCTGGACAAAATTAAAGGACCGCAAGGAAAAAGGTGAACAATTTTAATAATTCTTCGATTTATCTTAATTTTTTTAATGAGGGTTTATAATTTGTCATTTTAAGAAAAAAAAAAATATTGCCTAAAATAATGGTTTTCATTGATTTATTAAATTTCCAGTGTACTTTTAAATCTCAGTGAAATTGAAGATGAGTTAGTACTTCGTACTCCCACCTCTTGCTCTAATTACCGAAAGAAATCTCCTTGGCATACATTTGATAATGCTATCGATGTTATCCTGGGGAATTTGGTCCTATACTTCGAACAAAGCACTTCGAAGCTCCTCCAAGGTGGATGGGTCTGGATTTAGCTGCTTTAACTGTCTGCCAAGTATGTCCCAGACATGCTGAATGGAATTCAAGTCAGGGGAGGAAAAGCTGGCCAGTGTTCAGTTGGACCTCCCGAAGATACTCCGAAACCCTATTTGCAGTGTAGCGACGAGCGTTGTCTTGCATTAGAAGAAAATTGTCACCTATACGCAAATGACACAACAATTTCTTCTAGAATGTCCCTTACCTACCGGTCTGCTGTTAAGGAACCAATTTCTACCACGTGCAACTCCGTGCGTGCTCCCAAATATATGCCAGCTCAGACCATTATGGAACCTCCACTATAAGACACTCTTGGAACGATGTTGTATTGTGCATATCGCTCACCTGATCGTGAGCGAATCTGAACTCATCAGTGAAGACCTCTCACTTCCAGTTGTTCTCAGACCAGTTCTCGTTATTTCGGGCGAAGCCAGCAAATGCTACTCTATGGTGGCTTTCGAAAAGGGGGCTTTTGCTGGTCTGTATGGTCTTAATCCACAATCCTTCAATATTCTTCTTACAGTTTTGGCAGATACTCGACCATTTCGCACTTCCAGGAGTCTACTCCTATCCCCAGTTGACGTTGTGGACCTGTTTCTGAGGGCGTAACTTATCAGAAATCGATCGTGTCTTTGCGCTGTGGACATTTTCCTACCTTGTCCGCGATTTCTTTTCAAAGAACCGTCTTCTCTATATCGTTTCGAAATATACGGACTTTGACAAATTTAGCATTAATGCCACTTCTTAGTACGAATGTCCATTTTCAACCGAATATACGGCACAGGGTTCATAGTTAAGTCTGTCATTTTCACTCAAATTATTCACTTTTATCATAAACCATATTCCAAAAACAATTTGATAAGATAATCCAAAAAAAAAAAATAACGCGAAACACTCAAGCTAGGTCACACGCATTTCATGACCAAATATCTAATGGCTGCAATTAAAGTTATTTAAGTGCGTTATAAATATTAAATACCTCTTTCTGAAAAGCGGAAGCTTTAGTAATGGTTAATGATTGAAAACGAAACTTTTGAATTCCCTTTTAGAAAGTTCAAGCTCATGAGGTGGGTAGAACAGTTTAAGTTCCTCAAAAAGTTTTACGGAAGACTAATGGTGGCGCTTATAAATATATCTATACATATCTTTTCACTTTTCGATAAGCAACACAATTATGTACGTTAAAATATGCACATCATCTTCTTCCTTATTGGAAACATTTACCAGAACATTACAGATTTATTTATCGACAAATTATGCGCATAAATATAGTACGTGCGTAAAAAATAATTTGAAGTATATAGGTACGCGGAGGAACGGAAATTCTTAAATGAAACGTACAACAGAACTTCAGTTGACATTTTCCATGACTTTGAAAATATTTCTGAATGAAATAGTCAGCAGTGTTCCCATTTGCATACACTTTTCGCAAGTAAAAGATCAAATAACTATTTGGCGTCGAAAACAGTTTTATTAATAAGAAAACTTTAGTCAGCGTACAAGTCCTTTAAAAAACAAATAGTAAAACGGTTTGTTAACAATGGAATAAGTGTTTTTTTTTATAAATAGAATTGCTAAGGTTAAAATTTAGTACGCATTTTATATTTAAATTCAGTTCTATTAATAAACGATGAATAGACGTTAAATTAGTAAGAACATTGTTTTAGTCACCGAATAGTTCCAATTCTTACTAATGAGAACACTACTGCTCTTAGAAACTTATTAGGTGGGCAACTAAGTCAATAGATGGCTCCAGCAGTAAGTGCTGGTCGATTTTGACATATCCAAAACGTCATGAACCGAGTTTAGACATATGGTAAACTAACTGTTTTGACACATTATTGATTTTGTTTTGGCGTCATATACTTTTGGCTGTGTGAAAATGTCTGATTTTTTGCCAAATAATCGTCATTTGCGGGAAGTGTTGATTTTCTTCTTTCATTCGAAGAAAACGGCGGCTGAAGCGCATCGAGAGATCCATAAAGTTTACGGAGATGCTGCTCTAAGTGAAACAACGTACCGTGAGTGGTTCCGACGCTTCAATGACGGTGATTTCGATGTTGACGACCGCCCGCGTGAAGAAAGGCCAAAATCCTTCTAAGACGCTGAATTGGAGGTATTGCTCGATGAGGATCCGTGCCAAATGCAAGAACAGCTTGCTCAAGCCATTTTCAAGCGATTGCATGCGTTTGGAATGATTCAAAAACAAGGAACTTGGGTTCCTTATGATTTGAAACCAAGGGACGTTGAGCGTCGTTTTTTCGCTCCAGCGGCAAAAAAGGAAGGGTTTTCTTCATCGCATCGAGACGGGTGATGAAAAATGGATTTATTACAGCAACCCAAAGAAAAGAAAGTCATGGGGACTGCCCGGCCATGCTTCTACGTCGTCGGCTCGGCCGAATATTCACGTTGCGAAAATTATGCTGTGATGAGACCAGGTCGGTGCCATTTATTATGAACTGTTGAAATCCAACGAAACCATCACTAGGGAACGGTATCGACTTCAATTGATGCGATTGAGCCGAGCACTGAGCGAAAAACGGACACAATACGAGCAGAGGCACGAAAAAGTGATTCTACAGCATGACAACGCTCGGCCTCACGTTGCCAAACCCGTTAAAACCTACCTGGAAACTCTCAAATGGGAAGTCCTACGCCACCCGCCATATTCCCCAAATATTGCGCCATCCGATTATTACTTGTTCCGTTCAATGGCACATGGTCTGGCTAATCAGCAGTAACGTTCATATGAAGACATCAAAAAATGGCTTGATTTGTGGATAGCCTCAAAAGATGAACACTTTTACCTTATACTTCGAGCTCTGCCAGAAAGATGGGAAAAAGTTGTAGCTAGCGATGGGCAATACTTTGAATGATTCATTTGTAACCATTTTTTCACAATAAAGTTGCATTTACATCAAAAAACACAGCAAGAACTTAGTTGCGCACCTAATACTTCTCTGGAAGTTTGCAGAATACAAATGAAGAGAGCATGACCAACATATCAAGACCTAGGAAAGAAGATTCGAAAATAGCAGGTGTTTCAAAGGGGAAATTAAATGGGCAATGAGCTCCTTTCAGCCGTTCAAGTCTGAAGCCCTACTACAGAAGGGGCAAGAAAGACTAATACTGATTGCAAGAGGAAAGTTCGAAGCAACCCTTTGTGACATCATACAAAGAGGTCTAATAGCAACTCGAAAATGGTGCTGCCCGGCTGGTCTTAACATAATCCCAGCAAAAACTACAATAGTACCATTTATGAGAAAAAGGAAGCTTGAACTGAAGCCAATCCCGTTGTCGGGCATGGAACTGACACTAGTAAAAGAAGTGAAATATCTAGGATTACACCTAGACAGTAAACTCATGAGACACAAAGATGGTCTCTAGAACTCAAACCCAAGAAGTAGCTTTATGCAAACCTGCTGCAGAATTTTCTAATCAATAAAACAAAATTATTAAAATCCGGTCAGCCATTGTCTGTGTTGTCGAAAGAAAATATCAACTTAGTTTTATAATAGTAGGTATATGTAGTGGTATGTAGGTTTGACAAAACCACTGTTCGATGTTATTGATATGCTTAACATGGAAGAACCCCCAACTAATCGCGGCCTCCTATTTAAGATTAACGCTATAGGACTGCACAAATGTGGGAATTAAGTGGCCAACGTAAACGTATTAGATTCCTCTTAAAATAAGTTGTCATTATGTTTGTTCGATTGTAAGTTAACACGCCTTAAACTAGGTACCTGTTAGAGGCAGGTAATAGAGTTTCTATAAAAGAAACTTTATGTTAGAGATACTCGAGATATACCGAAAGAAGATGGCACTATCCTGACTACGTTTGCCGATGACACCGCTATCCTAGCCGTAGGTAAAACAATCGAAGAAACGACTGCAAAACTGCAAAACGCACTGACTAAAGTAAATTAATGGACGAGGGACTGACGGATCGCCCTCAACGAATCTAAATTCACGTGAACAGTGAATTTCACTTATAAGAAAACTAAAGTATTCCCAATTTTCCTAAACTTGGCCCGAATACCTTTTGCAAACGAGGCCGACTGCAAAACTGAAATGGAATTCGCACGTGAAAATGAAACGTAAAGAACTCGAAATCAAATATAGAGAAATGAACTGGTTGCTCGGAAAATACTCCCAGCTCAGTACTGAGAACAAACTGCTTTTATACAAGCAAGTGCTAAAGCCGGTGTGGACTTACGGTATACAACTTTGGGGTTGTACCAAGAAAACAAACGCCAATATTTTACAAACTTTTCAAAATAAAGTGCTAAGAGAAATTGTCCACGCACCGTGGTATACTAGGGATCTCGGAATTCCGACAATCGAAGCTGAAATTAGAAGCTTCGCGAGAAAGCATAGAAACCGACTAATCGGACATGTCAACAATACAATCCTACAAATTCTGGATGAAAGCAATTTATTGCGCCGACTACAAAGGACGAAAACTTTTGATTTGGTGAGATAGGAATCAACCGCGCCTAGATTGCGGAACATGCAGGATCTTTCAGTGGAAGGGAACCTGCCAAACGAGTTTTTTTTTTCATGATAGAAAAATTGCTTGATAAGGTCCTTCTTAGTGGCAATATATAATAAATTAAATCACAGGGTGGTGTTTTTTTAGTCAGTAAGAATCTGATACTACTAAAGGGTGGTTAACTTTTAAGGGCCGATGTTGAATGTGAACCACACCTAAACGTCAAGTTTTTTTCTGCATTTCATTTGACATTTCTCAATTTCAGACTAACTCAATTTGAACCATGGAAAGATACACAATCGAGCAACGCGTTAAAGTTATTCAGGCTTATTATGAAAATGGGCGTTCAAATCAAAAGGCATATCGTGCATTTCGTGATTTTTTCGGTCAATTTAATCGTCCAAATGTGCGTACAATCGGAAAAATCGTGCAAATATTTGTGCAAACCGGGTCTGTAGGAGATGTGAAAACACCAGTGCATGCTCGTACAGCTCGTACTGCAGAAAATATTGCTGCTGTTCGCGATAGTGTGGCTGAAGAGCCGTCCACCTCAACTCGTCGTCGTGCCCAACAATTGCATCTCTCACGCTCGTCGTTGATGAACATTATGCATAAAGACTTGCATTTACGCGCTTACAAGGTGCAATTGACTCAAGAACTAAAGCCTCTTGACCATTTCAAGCGTCGTCAATGGTCACAATGGTGGCAAGAAATGGCAACAGTGGATGATCAATTTTCGAAGAAAATCATCTTCAGTGATGAGGCATATTTTCACCTCAGTGGATTCGTCAATAAGCAGAATTGCCGCATTTGGGCGAATGATAATCCAAGAGTGATTCTCGAAAAACCAATGCACCCACAAATAGTGACTGTTTGGTGCGGTTTATGGGCTGGCGGCATCATCGGGCCGTATTTTTTCCAAAATGAGGCCGGTCAGGCAATTACTGTGAATGGTGTTCGCTATCGTGAGATGATAACGAACTTTTTATTGCCCGAATTGGAAGATATGGATGTGGACGATATTTGGTTTCAACAGGATGGTGCCACTTGCCACACAGCTAACGAAACAATGGCTCTTTTGCGCGACAAATTCACTGGCCGTGTTATCTCACGTGGTGGCGATGTCAATTGGCCGCCAAGATCATGTGATTTGACACCGTTGGACTTCTTTCTTTGGGGTTATTTGAAAGAAAAGGTGTACGTCGATAAGCCAGCAACAATTCAAGAGCTAAGGGATGAGATAATTCGGCACATTTACGGCATAGAACCTCAATTATGCCTCAGCGTCATCAAAAATTTGGACCATCGGATGGAGGCCATTTGGCCGATATTTTGTTCCATACATAATTGAACCATACCAATATTATCATAATAAAAAGAAATGACAGTAATTTCCTAAATAATTTGTGTTTTATTCAAAATCAACATCGGCCCTTAAAACTTAACCACCCTTTATGAGCACGCGCTTGCGTGTCTATGGAAGATTTTTCACCAACCCTCGGGAAAAAAAATGTTAGAGGCAAACTGTAAGCTTAAAGTGCACTTTAGTAAAAGTCCCTTTTAACTCCTAAACATCGACTATGAATTTGCCCCTTTATGTTTAATAATAATCAAAATTTGTTCAATTATGCAAAAAAAATGTATATTTGCAGAAATTTGTTGTAAAATATATTTTACATATTCGATGTGTATTTTTAGGGAAATTTCACATACGCAGTATTTTTTACATACAGTTTTTAGAGTGCAGTAAAAGTTACTACTAGCCTTTGAACATATGGCCCATTGTCTTCTTTCGTTACTGCTAACATCAATTTGAAATAATTGAAATTTTTGTAAAACTAGTTTCACGTAAACGCAGGAATGTTTGTCCACATTAAAAAAAAAATCAAATTTAATAAAATTCGCATCAAACGTAGGAAATGAATGAACTACTCTGGAATGCAAATGGATTAAGTGCGGGTACGGGTATTATATACATATGTATACATACAAAAAAAAGATAGTGAATTCCAATTCACGTTTCGATTTGCATATTTTAATAGTCTTACTCGCATTTTCCACAGACCGTTGTCTTATCTCGAGTAGTTTCCTATATGCCGATCGATTTTTCTCTGACAAACATCCGGGACAGGTAATTTTTTTTTTTCTCTACTCGTATAGTTCTCCTCGGCCTGCACATATTGTACGTAGATTCGTGATTATCTCTGCATTTTTAATACTGATGGCGATAATTGCTTTTGTTATGAGAGAATACAAAAAAAAAAACAAAAAAACTCATTGAGGACTTTATTATAAAACCTTAGAGCTTGAAAGAGTTATATTATCTCAAACTGGCATCATAGTACCGAGTACAGACACTGATAAAAGATATATAGCGGCAATGACGATGTGGGTTCCATTAAAGCTATTGTAAATTAATTTAAAAGTTTCGAGGCATCCCGTATAGTGATTAATTATTCGAAAATATGCCCCTTAACAATTTGTTGTCAAACTGTGGCAGAACAAAAATTGCAATACATATACATACTGTGAGCATCAAAAATAAGTTAACAGTCATTTTGTTTATCTTTAAGTTATATTTATAAATATAGTACTCATTACATTTTAAAACTAACTCTGCATAATAACTCTTTAGTTTATTTATAATGCAAAATAGTCATATTTTTATCAAAATTAAACAGAAACAAAAATTTCTTAGAATAAAAACCAAAATAACTGCCATTTTCACGAATCAAAAAAAGTTAACAAAAGAGTTGGCAGCACTTTAGTCATTAATCTGTTCGTGGAAATTAGGGGATTCCCCGTTTTGTGGTACGTTTTCGTGTACTCACACAAAGATTTTGTCAAAATAAATGCTTAAGGATCAGTTCTTGTTGTGTGAGTCTAAAGTGAAGGAAGTTTATTTAGAATTCAAAGAAATAAGTATTTTTACCGATTTTTTTTTACCATGCCTAAACAAACATCGTTGGGCACTCGAAAAATTATTCTCGATTTACATGAAAAAGGATACACCTTACGAGGAATAGGCAAGATAGTTGGAAGAAATCATGTTGCGGTAAAAAAAAACTCCTTGACAAATTGCGGAATCACAAGACTCTTGAAAATATTTCACGACCCGGTAATATTTTCACAAGACTCTTCAAAATATTTCACGATCCGGTAGACCAAAGCGATTTAGTAGTGCAGAAAAAAGATTCATTGTCAATAAAGTAAAAAAAAACAATCCTACTACAAGTGCAGTAAAGCTTTCTAAGGAGGTCGCACATATCTCCGGAAAAGCCGTAAGTGCCAGCACAATAAGAATAGCGTTACATGAAAATGGTATTCATGGGCAAGTACTTCGAAAGAAACCACATATTTCAAAAATTAATCCAAAAAAACGACAGGATTTTGCCAAAAAATATGAAAAAAGAAGTTTCCTTTCTTCAAAAATGTGTTATATTCAGATGAAAATCGATTTAGAGTTTTTGGATCAAAAAACTCATAAAAAATTATGGAGAAACAAAAAATCAAGAGTTCGAAGGAAAAAACATCACAGGGACAATAAAACATGGTGGAGGTTCGATTATGGTCTGGGGATGTATGGCGGCATCAAGTGTTGGGAATCTCGTTTTCATAGGAAATACCATGAACAAAACAGATTATCTCAACATTCTAAAAACAATTTGCAGCAAAGCTTCACAAAATTGAATTTGGATCGAAGTTAGATCTTTCAATAAGACAATGATCCATAACACACTGCCTATTGTGTTAGGGAATGGCTGCTTTATCACACACCTAAGCAGTTGGATCATCCACCCCAATCCCCAGACCTTAACCCAATTGAACATTTGTGGGAACATCTTGATAGACAAATTGGGAGTCGGGAGGTTACCAGCAAAGAAAGCTTAAAATCTGTCATTTTGGACGAATGGAAGAAAATGTCACCAGATGTGACCAGAAACCTGGTTGAATCTATGCCAAGAAGATTAGCCGCTATTATAAAAGCAAAAGGAAAGAAAACTAAATACTAGATTACACTATATACTTTGAAAATGCACTGAATTATATTGATATAAGAAAATGTTAACTTTTTTTTGACGCATGAAATTTGCGGTTATTTTGGTTTCTGTTCTATTAGTTTTTTTTTTCTGTTTATTTTTGATTATGTTTTCATTGTTTTTCGTTATAAATTAAATGCACATTAATTCTATATAGTTGCTTTTAGAATGTAAAATTAACTGTATTTGTAAATAAACTTTAAACATAAAGAACAGAATTGTTAACTTATTTTTGATGCACACTGTATATCCTTGAAGGAAAAGAGAGGGGTTTTATACTCTAATTTCATCCCTGCCGCTAAAAATTTATTTCCTTGTACTGTTTCGGATTCTAGAAAGCTTTATACCAAATTGCATGTTCGTAGCTCAAAATTAAAGGCCCAAAAAGTAGTGACATACGGACGTATAGACAGACATGGCTAGATCGAAATAACTACGTTACAAACCATGTATCAAACTTATTATACCCTAGATAGAGTATAACAAGTTGCGCTAGCTTTTGGCAAGGTGTGACATAAAGACTTAGAGTTGAAACTACCTAGACAATACTATGAGATACTTAAATCTTATGTAGCATTTAGGCATTTCAGAGTACCCCATGGTATATCAGAATTGAAGAAAATAACGGCAGGTGTTCTCGGACCAACTTTGTACTTATTATACACGAGCAATATGATGTCTATGATGGCTACATTTTCTGATGGCACCGCATTACTTGCAGTCGACAAATGTATAGTTAAAGCTTCTGATAAGCTGCAGAATGCAATCGATAAAGTAAGAGACCAAGTCAACCCACGTTAACTTTACATACATAAGCAACCTCCCTGTTCTTATCAACAATCAAGTAATTCCTTAACCTACGAAAGTACATGTTAAAAAGAAATGAGAAGTGTTATATATGAAATATAGAAGGCTTCACTTCTCATTGGGAAAACATACATCTGTCTTCCAGGCTATCCTAATGGCTGTGAAGAACAGGTGTAAGGGGCGAAGTAGCTGCGTCTGTAGTGACAGTCAGGCTGCGTTTAAGGCCTTGCTTAATCCTTTAACCACTTCCAAAATAGTTCGAGAATGCAAAACATTCTTGAATTTGGTCGGAAGGCTGAACTCACTGAATCTTGTTTGGGTCCCAGGACACAAAGGGATAACAGGAAATGAGTTCTTTGACGAACTTGCTAGACAAATCTCAGAGAGAAGTCCTCTGGACCTGAACCTACGTTAGGTTTGCCAACGTCCTCTGTTAGGGCTTCCATTGACGACTGAGTTTTCAGTGAACACAATCGAAGATGGCATGACTCTCCAAGATGCAGGCAGACTAAACAAATGGTCCCCGTCATCTGTAAGAAATCCGCGGCTTTCTTGCAATCTCGGAAGACTGAAGACAACTTACTGGCGTTCTTACGGGCCACTTCGCCTTTGCCAAGCATCTCCATGTGCTAGGTTTGAGCGCTACCCCTGTCTGTGACTCCTGTGGAAGGGCGATAATACTGCGAAACACTTCCTATGTGATTCTCCTGTCTTTTCTCGGATCAAGTGGCGGATTATCGGTGCTGATGTGGTGAATGCTGATGACCTAAACTCTTCATTACTGAAGCGTATACTCGTCTTTTTACAAAAAAAACGAAAAAAACACATTAAAATAGGGTTCTCTGTCTGGTAGTCTGTCTTTGATCTGACTGCTCCAGTAGGGTTTACCCACCCCGACAAAGAAAATAGAAGACTACATTGGCTACTCGGACGCAACTTGACAATTCAAAACAAAATGATACTACCTAGTGTCATAAATAAATGATGCTGCTCATGTCATAAATAATGGTGTACGTTTAAAAGCACTCATCGTGAAATAATATTTTGAATTATAAAGCAGATGTATTTGATCTTAAAATAACTGATCACTGTTTAACAAGCCTTCAATTTGACTCTTTTGTTTCTAAATCAAAACAGTATTATTCAAAAAAAAAATCGTAAAATCAATTTCCCTGCACTAAAATCTGCTTTTACGTTTGAGTTTTGGGATGATATTTATAGTGCTGAGGATCCATCAGTTGCTTTCGATCTATTTCTGAGCAAACTTCAATTATTAATTTCAAACAACAGTCAACTTTTAAGTACAAGCGATAAACACCTAACATGTCTAAAACCGTGGATAAATTTATCACTTCTAAGAAAAATAATTAAAAAGAAAAAGCTTTTTGTCTGTGTTAAAAAACATCCAAGTAACACAAGGCTTAAAAGATCATTTGAAAAACTTTGTAATGAACTCAAAACTGATATTCCTCTCTGTCGGGACACTTATTTCAAAAATAAACTCTCTGAAAATTTAGGAAACTCGAAAAAAGAATGGGAAGTTGTCAATGAAATTTTAAATAAGACTAAAACAAAGGTAAATATCGTTATTAAAACTGATGGCACGATTGTATCTGAGTCCCTTAAAGTTGCTAATTTATTTAATGATTATTTCTCAAGCATTAGTCAAAATTTGATTGATTTTACACCTGTAAACCGGATTAGTGATAACTCATTTATTGAGGATCTTTTTCTCCCCAACAGCTTTTTCTTTGAAAATTTTACTCCATTGGAAATACATAAAATTATAATGTCCTTAAAATCCTCGAACTCATCTCCTGAGGATATGATTTCTAGTGTAGTTCTAAAACACATATCGTTTTATATTTCTGATGTATTAAGTTATATTTTCAATCTCAGCTTGGTAAAAGGAAGTTTTCCTGAATCTCTAAAGCTTGCAGTAGTTATTCCACTACATAAAAAAGGTGCAACTACGTGTTTGAACAATTATCGTCCCATATCCCTCCTTTCAGTTTTTTCAAAAGTTTTTGAGAGAGGCATGAAGTCCAGAATGTGTGGTGGTAGATCCACTGAGAATGCGGTTTTGAAAGTTTGTGGTGAAATTTATAATAGCTTGAATGATTCGGAGGTACCTGCTGCTCTGTTCATTGATATAACAAAGGCTTTTGATTTGGTGGAACGTGTTTTCCTACTTGATAAGTTGTTTAAAGCTGTTTTCAGAGGTATAGTCCATGATTGGTTTGCGTCTTACTTAAAGAACGGAAAACAAAAGGTTAAAATTCAGGATATTTTAAGTACAGAAAGATGTATAAATATAGGTGTTCCACAAGGTTCCGTTTTGGGCCCCATCTTATTCTTAATTTTTGTAAACTCGCTTTTTAGCCAACCCTTTAAGGGCAAAATAACAGCCTTTGCTGATGATACTGCACTTACATATTCTTCAAAAAATAATTTCCTTTTATTTACTGATGTGAATTATGATTTAGAAATACTGCGGAAATGATTTTATGTGCATAGATTTGTTATAAGTGACAAGACGAAATTTATGGTTTTCAATATTATGGGCACAATCTGTGAAGATGCTGTACTCTATTATCATTCACCTAACTGTCTTAGATATCGGCTAAATAATGTTTATGTTCATGATATTGATAATGGCACAACTTACAACGACAACTTAAAGTGCGCAGATAGTTGCTTTGGAATTGAACGAGTTGAACGATTCAAGTACCTAGGTATTAAGTTAGATTATAGGTTGAGCTGGAAAGAACACACTTCTGACCTTAAGAAATACCTTAACAAGGTTGTAAAGCAAATTTACCATCTCAGTCTTTACTGTAGTCAACCAATTTTAAAGTTAGTTTACAACGGTTTATTTAAATCTAGACTGCAGTATGGTCTATCATGTTGGGGTAGTACTCATAACAATAAAATTGAACCTTTGCTTATCAAGCAAAAACATGCAATTAGGATTCTTTGTAGAGTTAGTCGTAGAACACGCAGCTTTGATTTATTCAAGAAATTCCACTAAAGCACTTATATTTTTATAAAGTATTAAAAATGTTTTTTGAAAGTTCGGGATACACAACTGCAAGATTATATGGATCTTATAATTTACGGATCAACAATAATCAAAATGAATCTAATAACTGTACCTAGCATAAATAAATCGCACTTTTCTCACTCTTATAATGTTACTGCACCTCGTTTATTTAATAGCCTGCCAGAAAGTCTAAGATGCGAAAGAGTCAAAACAGTTTTCTTAAGTAAGGTAAAACTTTTTCTCTTTTCGTGTAACCATGATGAAATAAATATGTTTTTGAATGTCATTGTTTGATTTAATTGGTTTGTAATTAATTATTAATAATTGCATATCATTGTAATTCTTTAATTTTTTGCTTACACTTAAATTTCAATTTAAAAAAAAAATCATTTTTGTTTCTAATTTAATAAATGGTGCATCCAACTCTTGTCCTGCGGGCAATCGGATGTTCCTAACTATTTTTTTTTAAATCTTATAGTATCTCTTAGTAACGTATGAATTTAAAAAAAACAATGTTAGCTATAAGTTTTCGAAATGAAATAAAGAAAAAAAAATATATATATAATACGAATAGTATTGAACACATCCATTCTATATTGACAGGTATTCAATGAATGACATTTATACTAAGTTAACGCTCAAAAAGGTTTACACAAAAGTCGTTAGTAGATATGGAAAGAGGCAATATTTTCCGGACCTTCCGACTGCTTGGAATCACTCGGAATTTTGTGTATCGAATTATTAGATTGTTTGAGGACACTGGTGGAGTAACTGCTCGTCAGAGATTCGAACGCTCTCGCACCGTTGTGAAAGCTGAAAATCTTGTCACGAGAAATGAAAACATAGTAGAAATCCAGGTCTCGCATTGTCAAACACTTTCCACTTATTCTCAGCTCCATTAATACAAAAACAGAATGAGAGATCTAAAGCTCTATGCCGCCGGTACGCGCGAAATAGTCGAAGAGAAATTTTGTTCACAGATAAAAAAATGTTTACTATTGAGGAATCGTTCAATAAGCAAACTAACAGAGTAAATGCCCGGTCATCCAAAGAAGCATCAGAACTTATTCCTCGAGTCAAATGCGTCAGCTCATAAGACAAAAACAACACTAGGGTGGCTCCAAAACAATGTGCCGGACTTCATAGCAGCAGACGATTGGCAGTCCAGACCACAATCCTTGGGATTATAAACTGTCTACAAAGAAAACAAATGTCAATATAATTGCTTGATCTCCTTGACACCCAAATATTGAGTCCTTGAAGAGCGCACTTATCCAAGCGTGTTGCGATCGAGCATAAATGCAAATGCAGGCAATTTTGAATAAATTGTTTAAATATTGTTTCCTGAATAATCAATTAAAGTTTTAGAAAAATCAAAAAATACTTGTTCGCTTTTATTTTATCACCAAAAATGTATGTACCAGTATTTATGAATTGACGAGGTATACCATCCAATACTCCAACCCGTCTGGAAGTATAGCATCCAATTATGAGGCTCTACAAAGAAAACTAATGGCAACATAATTCAAACATTTAAAAAAAACAAGTTCTTCGCGGAATAGTTAATGCCCCATGGTACGTACTAAACGAAGACTTACTCGTACATCGTGACTTACATATTGACCCGGTGATGGAATCAATGGATATAATTAAAAAATTAGATACACATAAGCCCTGAGGTAAAAGTGGTTCCAAATGTACACAATAATGTTCACAGACTGCGACGAACACAGCCTCATCATAAGCTTATGGATTAACAGCGAAGGGAATTTATTCAAAAACATTATACGAGTATATTCCCAAAAGTCTTCTTCTTCTTACGGCGAAGTTATGATCCGGAGTAGAAGGATCACAACCCTCTCACTTTACTTCATCCCTACTGGTCCGCCTGTGGGGTTTGCCAGTATATTCCCAAAAGTGATCTAAAGAAATTAAATGCATTTGTCGATCTATTTTAGATTGGTCGCGATTGAAGGTGTTTTTAGTGAGGTTAAAGTCCCACACTACTATGGATCGAGAAGAAAATTCCATATCTCCCATACAGTCTTTCGAGTACTTCTTCTTCTGTAAAAAAAATAAATAAATATATCTCGTTTGCTGTTGTCAAATGCAAGATAAGATGAACGTTTGTTCCATATAACTCCATAGAAACAGACAGATGCAGTGCAAACGCAATGCAAGTAAACTAATAAATAAGTTGTTCATGGTCTCTTTCAAATCAAAATTTTTAAATACGAGCCCACGATTATGAACAAAAACCTACGCCCTATAAAGGGATCGAGAAATCCACGAAATGAGCGAAATCCCACGATCTGACAATGGACACAATGGACTCCCTTCCCCCGTGGATACGTACTTGGCTTTTGTAAATTGTGTTGCTAAAGGTTCTTATGTCCCTTATTACTAGTTTGAATGATACAATCATTGGAAAAGGTCACACCTACTAACTGGAAGTTTTCAGAGGTAAAGAGCCAACCTTGAACCCGATTTTAATGGTGGAGATATGAATCTTTACCTCAAGGATACTAAATTTTCTTATGTGACGCACAAATTTCCCCTCTCGCCTTCATCACAAATCATCACTCAAGAATGAATTTATAGATAATCTTTTATTTACACACTAAATTTTCAATCTATTATAGATGATGTAGTTCGTAAATGTACGAGTACCTAACCATTACCTTTTCATAATTTATTTCACTTCTATCTACAGGGGTTAATTTATTTAAGCAATCAAGCCTAAACTTCATCTTGTCCATAGCTATTCGACTCCTGCTGTATGTGAAAAATTCCAATTTGCTTGTCATTGATAAGGTCTTTGTCAACATACGAGTACAGTCACATACATATCCCGTACGGATATGTAGCTTTCTTACAGATTGTATGCTGTACTCTAATATGCGAGAAAAATTGAAAAATGTACACGAATGTCCCAAAAGGGTTAGCTTTGACCAAACAAATCGCATTATAGAAGGATTCTTTTGAAATGCATATGAGATATGTACATTTTTCCTTGCCTTTGAAATACTTCATCTCGAAATTCCGGTGCGGATAAATTCGTATGCGTATGGATTTGAATTGATTGTGACTGTGCCCTGAGCTTAGAGTCAAAACGAAGGCGGACAATACTGATGAATGTACCAAATCACGATTGATGTTACTAAACATATTTCTTTAACCTTCGGATATTAAATCAGGAAATCAAACTTTTCAAAGATACTCATTTTTCCTCCATGAAATCATGTTGCCTTGCACGGAAAAGACAGTTTCAATTACCAGTACTTAAATCTGAAACAAATAAAAGGTCTCATTATGTGGCTAATAAAAGTTGGAGTTCTTAAGTGGCAGACATCCCCGCTGTCGGAGGTTAATAATATTTGAAATGCAGTAATTGCCTCCTTACCACTCCCCTACTAATAAATAAAGTAGTGCACACTTTTAATTGCATTTTAACTGAAATTTAATTGTAATTTACCGAGATGTCTTTGAAGATCCGCCCTTCAGCAGTATTCGGTACAGAGTGCGCGCATTTACATAAGATTGTATCTTCTTTTTCATATTAAACTGACTTGACTTACGAGTATGCACACAGGTAGCATAAATAACTAAAGGATTTAAAAGGATTTACCTGCATAAAAAACGTGTATTTCAAATTCGATTCCTGGATGAGCGGCAACGTAAGCCATAAAAATGTACACCTATTCAGTGTACAGGGGCGCAACGCACCGCACCCCTTCCATTAGTCTAGTATTGCGTAAATGGTTATGGGGCTGGAGCAAGTAAACGACATTTAAAAGAGTTAATGTCTCGATTTTAGGATTCACTGGGTCGTGTGAACGGTGGGTGGATTCCAATTCGGTATTTGGCAGAAATCACTTCGTACACGCCGATATGTGCAGCAATGAAACGTTGATTTTTAAATTCCTTATCCGTTCGTTACACGACAGAGATCGTAAAATGTTGCTCGTAACATGACGTAATGCTTAGACGATTTTATGTGCGTCTAAGCCACCGCATGATACAAAATTAGTAACAGGAGGCGGGACGCGGATGTGCTTTTGCCGATAATGGAATCGTATAAAGCATTTGAGATTACAAAATCGTAAATTTCACGTTTGCCGCAATAGGTAACCGGAGATAGGCAGTAAGAAATAATAATATCCATATGTGTATAAAATTAGATGTAAGTTACAAAATATAACGTACCGTTTTCTAAATTTACAGCAAAATATTTTACGGTGCCGTTTGAGAACTTCGTAGCCTATTATAGGCGAACGGTTTAGGGTGAATAATCAAATTAATACTCGTACGTACACCGAGTCCAAAAAGTCTCCGTACATTGGAAAACGTCCTTGAATCAAATATTAAAGATTTGCACATTTCGGCCATGTTTATATGACGTCATACGAAGAAAAAAAAATCAGTGTTGTCACATTGTGGATATTCGGCACACATTATGGCTACTCGGCAAAGTGGGTCTCTCCAATCTACCCTCAGTGTCTGTCCGTGTGTCTATTTGTATGTACTTCAAACTACAGCCTAAACAGCTATGTGGTCACAAATCGAGGGGAAATCAGAATTTTCATTCTAACCATAAAAAAATAACGTAACTTACTACCTTCGAAGATTTTGACTTTTTCAAATTAAAAACTTCTGTGGGCTTTTTTTCAAAGGAGAGACATTTTTTAACCATCTCTAACACTGTCGCTGCTCCACCACCGTAATAGCAATAGTAACGCTCACAAATTGAATTTGTGAGCATTTCAGTGATAAAGGCAAACGTTTTCCTTAGACTCGTGATGGCACAATCTGTATTTTAAATACAATTCTTCATTTGGAGCTAATTTTAAATGATCATTAACGTCCGATGTACATATAGTAGTATTGTAGTGATATTCTAAACAAACAAAAAATACTAATTCGTTACTTTGGATTCGCTACTTTAATGTACTCATAGTACTCGTTACAAATAAAGTAATTGCGTACTCAAAAAAGTATTCAAACACACACCAACAAAGCAACAAACGAGTGTGTACAATATATGTACGATTCCAAAAGACCTCAATATCAACTAAGCAACACGTAATTTCAATGCTCTGAAGGAATCCAGTAGCCCAAATTATTAAGGCACACCGACCAAGCAAGAAATGAGAAAAAAAAATACCGATACAGATGTACTGTTGTCATTCATAAAATATCCTATTACAAGAGAGTACAGATACTCAAAAAGTATTCAAACACAAAAACCGAGTAGCAAACATCCAATTCCAATGGACTCGTTCCCCAAAAAGACTCAAGTACTCAACAAATACACGACGGATATGTAAAGTGCGTTCCGTGTTCAAGCACAGGAACAATGCGTTATTCAATTATTTGGTATGCAACTTGAAACGATCAAATTCTTAACCATCGCGCAGACGACTATCCTTGGGTGTAAGTGCAATTCGCAAAGCTGACATTCTCAGATTTTAGCTGTGTGTGCGATAGCAATCGAAACAATGATCTTGAGCATTGTTCGATAGCTACCCCTGAGATGTCATAAATGACATGCAAACAACGCTATTATTCCTTTGCTTAAACATGGAACGCACTCGTAATGTATCTACCAAGCAACAAGTTACAAGTTTAGCGTTGTGCAGAAAACACGTAATCTCTCGACGTCGATACAATTCTCGCAACACCAACACACTCGACCAAAACCTTAAGTTTAGGAGTAATTATGTCTATTTTCGGCGACCGCAGATAAGTATGCAGCTACAATTATATCCCGCTAAAACGTATAGTATACTCCCAGGCTAAGGAAAGAAAGGTTCACAGATTTGTAGTCTTCCGACTATATGAACCGCGCTCTGTTAATTGGGCAAGCAAACATTGCAATGAAAACGCGGGAAGGATGGGTATACACAGTTTTGTTAAGTCTTGTAAGTATTCCTTGCTACAGATGTAGAAGGAGTAGCAGTTTGCGATTACTCAGCGAATTTACATAGGTATATATATATGTACATATACATGTGTAAAGAAAACCTTAAGCTGTAGTAAGAACGTTTTGTTAGAAATAGTTACTCGTAGTCATGCCATGTGTACAAATATTAAGATAACATAATGTAGCTGCTTAGTGTAAATTTGGTGTAAGCTAAATAAAAAGTGAAGAGTAATATTTTATCTAAACTGAAAACTAGAGAACAAGTAGGTAGGGACTGATGATGTAGGCCAGGCATTTGTGAAAAAAATACAAAATAAATTGGGTATGTATGTACATACTTAGTTTTACTAGAATGTTCCTAAATAAGAAGGGACAATATACTTCATCCATTATAGTCAATACTAAAAGGTAATAGTACCCGCGAGTACTCGTAACTTTCACTCGATTGTTATTAAAAATGTAACGAATCATTACGAATAACCTAAAGTACTCATTCTTTACATTATTACCTGTGTAATTATAAGTTGATAATGAACAAAAAAGTTTCCGTATAGCTACCAAAGTTGCTCCCTTTGCTGCTATAGTAATAAATTACTACCTTTTTACGGCCCAACAACTTTACTCCTACTAAAGGGAGTAAACATAGGTTTTAATTAAAAATTGCAAATGCTTTATTGATTCATAAAGTGTACAGTATAGGGTTATATATATCGGTTAAATGGCCTCCACGGCTTTGCTGGGACATACGCACTCTTTTGTCTAAATTTTCTATGACGATTTTGCATAAATGTGTCTAAATTTCGTTGATACAGGAGCTCAATTTGCTCCTTCAAGGCGGGTGGTCGTGGCATAAACCTTAGACTTAAAAAACCCCAAAGACAAATTTGACGATTAGCAAATCCATCAAGATGAAAATGAGCCTCATCCGACGATGTAGATCTCTCGTGAGAATACTCTATAGAGAGCTTCTTGAAATGTACAATTTTTGACCACGGTGCCAAATTGATGTTCCTGGACTTTCAACAGCACTCTCGCGAACTGCTTCGATGTTTTGTGTTGAACGACTTGTTGAAGGACAGCCAGTGTGTCTAAGATCACTAATTGATCCAGTCTCCCTGAATTTTTGAATTAATCCTTTCACAGTTGATGAAGTTAAATCACTATTTCAACCATATTTTGTACTAAAATTGCTAACTGTTCCTCAAAAAATAAATACATACAATAAACCTATTTACATATTTTATTTATTTATTAATCTCCCATGCGAAGTATATTTTTTTTTTTTTTGTATAAAGAGGTTAAGAGAAGTGGTCTTTGGCATCACACTGGACTGCCCGAGTATTAAGATATGGGTAACGGCTTGGAAGGTTTCTGATGAGCCTCCAATGTCAGATCACCAAATTAAGAAACAAATTTATTGGCGCTAACAGCCTTGTATCGGCCTGGTCTAGCTTCCCTCTGCCATTCGCGCTATGCAACACACGTTTGAAAATGCTTCTCATTATAATTTCACTCTCGGATATTTGTCAGACATTCGCAAGAGGTGGAAAACAAATTCTTTTGATAATTTTCGGGATTCTAAACCACTGACCGCTAAATTATTAAGTTTAATATTGAAGATCTCAGCGGTAAAACTAATTGACAAACTACCACTTAGAACTCGAAAACACAACCTGGAAGAGGTTAGTAGAGCTATAACAAAGGTACATGAAACCAACTGTCGTATTAGCAGCAAAGGACCCATAGAAACTGGCTGTCCAGAGACCAGCTTCCCTGGGACTCAGCGCAGTACTGGTTGCCGAGCTTTCGCGATAAATGTCTAGTGGGAGAAGATTTAGTATCATTTGCAGAGCTGCCGTTGGTGCTGATCGTTACCCCTAAACAGCCTGCCCGATGAATCTTCACAACACTCGCGAGATAGCATTTCTTTCCAAGCGCTTTCCACCATACAGTTGATCCATATGTTAAGAAACTTTGGTTTGGCTTGCCATAAATCGACTGCGTCACAACAACAAAATAACCCATCAAAGAACTTCTCGGTAACTAGGTATAACCAGAAAAGAAGTATAAAATTCCTACAGGCTTCCTAACGTATCACTGTGGACTCTCAGGAAACCGGGTACCTATAGAGCAAAATCGAGTCTGACTTTGCGGAGATATTGAGGAAGCCCCAGTGCACCAGCTTAAGGAATGTAAAGCACTGATCCACAATATAAAGAACCACCTTGATATCTACCAACTATCTGAAGGAGATCTACCATCGTTGAATGCACTCCAGATAGCAATTGGACCAGATGAGGTGCTCTGCAACCAATCTACACTAGTCAGTACCCACTTGTTTCAATATTGTTTATTTGAAGCAGCTGATGTGCATAAAAAGAATCAACTACCATAACCTGGTGACCTTTTTCGAAATAAAAGTGTCACTATTTTCATCCTGACACCAAGAAATATTTCTTAAATTAAAATCGCCCACAATATTATGCACGGATACATGAATATTGGCTGCCTTTTTAGTTATAAATACTCGTTTTCACGTAATTTCAAATAGATACGAGTACACATTTCTACGTCAAATTAAACCGAAATTTAACAAATCCTGATCTGTGTATCTGAGATTCGTTCTCAATCACCACCACGATATATAGAAAATAATTTATAGCCATTCTCTACTAAATTATGTACGAGTATGTACGAGTACTTACGAACATTTCTCAAACATGCTGTAGAACAAAATGAGTTTTGAGGTGAAAAAACAAATAAATAAAAAATAACCAAAACATAACTACATTATTAGATACTTTGTATATTTGCAAAACTCATTTCCATATTTATGTCCTTAGTGGTAACATGATTACATTAAAGAAGGGAATTTCATTCCAACATTCCATTGCATTGATTCTGAATAAATTTATTTTGGAGGGAGAAGTATAAAAGCAAAAACAACAAGCTGTACGTAACCGAACATAGACTTCATTCAGGTGAAACATTAAAATACGAAAGGAACGAATTCCGTACCATAGAATCTATGATTGTGGAATTTGTGATTAAAATACAGACGGAGTACCGTGTCAAAAATGAACAGAAGTAGATCTGAAAATTGGATGCTCATGGCCCATTCACATTTAGTATGCACATATTTACTTGTCACTGAGAGACATTTAATATTTACAGAAATACTGTCCATACTCCTAGAGTACGTATCAATTCAGTCAGAGGAGAAACGAATCTTTAGCAGTATCTACAAATTTGACAAGTGTACATAAGTAGTATATAATTAAATAATGCAGTAGTGAAAGTGAATATATCGTGGGTGTTTTCTTAAGTGGTTCAAGGCAAAAGGACGTTACATTTATTTTGGGTTTTATATACCCAAAGGAGCAATTGTACAATGTACAGTTCTATCTATATTTACACACTTCTTAAACTTCTTATAAAATATTGAGTTTTTTGAGTTTTTTAGTCCTAGTACAGGTCTTTGGGAAAAAGAAGAAAAGTATCTTCTTGAAGATACAGTGAAACCTGTCAAGTTGGCTACATTTGCAAGTTGACCACCTGAGAATATTGACTAATATACGAGTATAACAAGACGAAGAAAATACAGTAAAACAACCTCCCAATTACCACATCCCTTTTATATTTATATTTATATTTATATTTGGAGCCGGCTCTACCGGCCTTTATTTAGTTTTAGTACAAGCATAATTTAATGTAAACTTAAAACTAATTTAATTTTTTAATTTAATTTAATTATTTGAATTTAATTTTGGTGGGGGCGAAAACCCCCATTTATTTGACTTATTACAAGCTAAAACTAAGACTTAAAGCTAAGGAGAACGGTGAAGGAGTTCGGTTTTGAGGCAGAGAGTGCTGAGGTTAAAATCAAACTGAGTGAGGTTTGAGTTCACTTTTCGCAGCATACGGGAAATTGGTTCATTAAATCTATATGAAGTGCGGTGGGACGGTAGATAGAAAAGACGAGGGCATCGTAAATTTCATGGGTTGGTATTGATTGTTGAGGCGGTCTTGATAGGGAGGCAAAATAAATGGAGCGTTCCAAGGAAGACCTCGAAAGGCAAATCGAAGAAATTGCTGAAAGGGTGACCACGTTTGACTGGCGTATTCAAGGAGGGGGCACACAAAGGTAATGTAGAGGGATCTGGTCACTTAAGGGCCGGAGAATTCTTTGGACCATCGTTTGACAAAGCCAAGTGATGAGTTAGCTTTACGAATTATCTCATCAATATGTGAACGGAAATTTATTGATTGAACGATGGATATAGGTTGACCATGGAGAAGGTAAATGCGGGCGGCGATATTGAGCTCCAAGCGATTTTGTAGACACCAGTTCGAAAAACTATCAAGGTCTTGTTGAAGGAGACAGTAGTCATGTGGTGAAGAGATGGCTTTGAAAAATTTGTTATCATCAGCGTACAGAGAGAGGGAAGAGTGTTTAATAACCCTCTCGACATCGTTTATGGTTAGAATGAAGAGAAGGGGACCTAGATGGCTGCCTTGCGGATACCAGAGGTGGCCAAGAAAGGAGTCGATAAGACGGATCTGAAGCGAACTCTGTAAGAACGGTTTTCCAGGTAAGAAGATATCCATTTTAACAATATGGGTTCGAAACCGATGGCAGACAATTTGAAGAGGATTAAGTTATGAGATATATTATCAAAAGCTTTACTAAAATCAGTTGAAATAACGTCGACTTCTTTGCCATTCTCTAAGGTAGACAGGGCGAAGGACACGAATTCGACTAAGTTAGTGGTAGTTGATCTACCTTTCAGAAAACCGTGTTGGGTGGGAGAGATAAGAGACTTGCCGCATGTGTGCCGCATTATTTCATTTGCGCAGCATTCTTTATAATGGTTCGTTGTAACCATAGTTAGTGCGATGAGGAGGTATACGAGTACATGTAAAAGAGGAACAGACCTGAGGTTGTGGGATTTGGTATTTAGAGAAATAGCTTGAAGCAAGGCGGGGCAATCAATGTTACCAGATAACAGCTGATGAATAAAAAGTATGTCGGCAACATCACGACGTTTTTCTAATGACTGAAGATTAATCAGTCTAAGACGATCCACATAGGGCGGCAGGTTAAAGTTATCAGACCAAGTCAGACCGCATAAGGCAAAGCGAATGAACCTGCGCTGGACAGCCTCAATCCTCATGGTATGGGCAGCATAATGCGGGGACCATACTTGGCTGGCATGTTCGAGGAGGGGTCTAACGAGATAGAGGGATTTTGTTACGTAGGGGTCAGAGAACTCTTTTGACCAGCGTTTTACTAATCCAAGTGCTGAGTTGGCTCTACTTATAATATTGTCAATATGTGATCAAACAGGCTCATCACGAATGAAGGAGAAAAAAAAGAGCCTAGGTGGTGGTGGGAGACGTAATGGAATAGGTAATGGAGTGGCATTTATTAACATTAAGTTCTAAGCCATTTTGTTTACACCAGATGGAGAAACTATCTAGATCATTCTGCAGAAGGTGAGAATCAATGGCAAATGATATGCGTTTAAAGATTTTCATATCATCAGCGTAGACCAGAAGATCGGAGTTCTGGTCCAAGATAGCTGCCTTGACGAACGCCCGATTTTGCTATAATAGGATTATAATCCGATACTGTTGGTCTGAAACGAACTTTGTATTGACGGTCTACTAAGTATGATCTGATCCATGAGATGAACCGAGAATAATTTGGTGAGAAATTTTGTCAAAAGCCTACTAAAATCTGTGGCTATGACATCAACTTCATTCCAAAGCGTCCAGTGTATTAGACACGAATACGGTTAAGTTAGTAGTTGTTGACTTCCCTTTAATGAATCCTTGTTGCTTTGTTGAGAAGATTGGCTTGCAGTGGAAAGACATTACATCGTACACAATGCTTTGGAAGAGCTTATGTATGCATGAGAGCTTAGCAATAGGGCGATAATTAGAAACTTCGCTCTTGAATTCCTTTTTGTGGAATGGGGTAGTGAGGGCCTGTGTCAGATGATTTTAAAATTTAATCCAAAGATATCAGCGTAGAAAAAAAATAAAAATCATAAAAATTTTCAACTTCCAAATTTTGATCAAACTTGGCATTACTATGACAGAGAAACTCAATACAGTGGGTTTCTCAATTCTGCCTGTCGGTCTGTCTGTATGTATTGTCGACTGCAGCCTAAACGGCTCTACGAATTTTCTTCAAACTTCATATCCAGAGTCTGTGGGAGAATGCCTAGAGAAGAAATTAGACAACAGTACCAACAGTACTTTACTTAAGGCCAATTTTAAAAAAGTCCACTTTTCTCGCGAACAAGTTTAACGACACTTGGCAGTGTAAAATATCTGATTATTTGCTTTGAAAAGCTATAAAAGGCACTAAAAGACATAAAATCTCTGCGCCGCCAATCAAGAAAAATCATGACGAATGGGTAAAAACAGACGAAGAGAAAGCGGACATTTTTGCCTAGAAAAGGCTTTTGAGCCCTTCGATAGTCAAACACTTGCCTGACAATCATACAATAACAAGTGCAAGGCTAATGGAACCCAACAAAAAAATAAAGAAAAATTAATCCTAAGAAAGATCCTGGTTACGACTTAATAACCAAAGAAGTTGTAGAAATATTGCCTGAAAAGGCATTAATAAAGATTCTGTACATTATGAACGTTGCGCTTATGTACATCCTGAGTCAATGGAAAGTTGCGGAAGTCATAATGGAACAACCGCCAACAAAATTAAGTCAGAAATAAGCATTCACTGACCAGGTACATACATAGAATCACTAACGTAATTGAGAAAGCTTTTGAAGGAAAAAAGATTTGCTCAAGCGTATTTCATGATGTCTCGGAAGCCTTTGATAAGGTTAATTTACGACAGGTGCTGCCTTTACCCCTATATAACATGCTGACAACATATCTCGCGAATAGATTCTTCGTGCAAGACACGGAAAAGAATACTCACAATTCAAAGAAATTTCAGCTGGCGTACCGCAAGGAAGCGTTCTTGGCCCACTTCTGTATTTTCTACCTGGTGGTTCAATTGGTTTTTGAATTTTCATGTCAATGTTGAGATATTGACATTAAGCATGAAAAAGGATATCGGCCAAATGGGCTAGTCTTGCAAATTTCTGTCCTTTTGATCAAATTGTTCATCGCTTTTCGGCATAAATTCTGCGGTAGTTCATAAATAACGCGTCGAGTATCATCCTTTTGCTCTGGAATCATTTGGGCGTCATTGGCATAAACTTTCGGCATCGCATAACCGTAGTAAGAGTTAAAGCGGCGAGGGAACTTTGTGTGCAATAACTGCATTGTTTCCCGCAATGTGTAGCGGGTGGCACCGTTTTGTTGAAACTACATGTCTTCTACATCAACATCGCCCAAAGAATTTGTTATTATGTCCCGATTGACTGTTACAGCTTTTTGTGGATGCCTTGGTTGTTCGTGATTTTCTTGACCCCAAATGCGACAATTTTGTTTCTTTACGTAGGCATTCAGTTGGAAATGAGTCATTCATTTGATTGTTCAAAAAATAACACATCAACCTAGTGGTTCTCTAATACCAAATCAAGGAAGTCACGACGCTGTTTATAGTCTGCTGACCTCAATTGGATCTTGTAGACATGCAGATGCAGATCTTTTGTTAAAATGCGCTGCGTGGAGTTGTAGGAAAGGTTCAATTCCTGGGAACAATGGCGAATGGATTTCGACGGATTGTAACAAACTCTGTCACTCACTGTGGCGATATTTTCGCATGACCGGCCTCTTCGAGGAAGCACTGGTCTTTGTACATCCAACACTGAATTTCTCCATTTATTTCTTAACCGTGGCACGAAATGGATAGTTATGTATAACAACATTATTTCTCAATGCGCGAATCGTGTTGGTTAAATTTTCCCCATTTTAGAGATGAATTTTAAGAGTTAAAATGCGTTTTTCTCTCGTATACCGCTCCATAACTACAAATGACAATCGGCGCGTCCCAAGCACACCAAATTTGCTATCCTCTAGTAGCAAAAACGTGGAATGGCCTTTTGGACTTACAACAGCTAAAAGCTAGAAACTCGCTAGATTTATTAGAGGTGGGTAACTATCGGTAATCGTTTTAATTGAACCTTTTTAATAAAATCTAGCTTAACCAACGAAACGCTGTCTTAGGCCGTGTAAAATGTTAGTAAAATTTTAACTAGATATTAACATTTTGTCAAGACCTAATCTACTGAACTCAAAATTGACTAAGAATCGTTTCCGTTAAAGTGAAAAAACAATTAAAATTAAAAACTAGTTTCGACAATTTGTACAACTCACTAAAATTTCAGGCAGAATGTTTTGATTTAAAAGCAGTCAACTGATGGAAAAAATTACTACATTTGCAGTCAATTCTAGGCCTCCGTACGAATCAGCGATAACTATATAGTAAATGTCTAGAATAATGTACGTGTACAATGTCATTTGACTTTAGTTACCAACAATTCAGAACATCTACTTGTTTTAATTAATTAAATTATGGAATGATTCTATCGATAACACAGAAGACATTGGAATGTCAGAGAGCAGTCTAAAATGAAATTTAATCAAATTTAATCTATTGATCTGTTATGGAAATTTCGAGCATTCACTGGATATATTCAAAAATATCGATAGTAAACGATATTTTTTTTTTTTAAATATCGATTGTTTTCGGCCTTTTTTCGAAGACCCCATTGTTAATGGATTGTATGGATAAATTTTTCTCTTGTTACTATTCAGCTGAGTTGTAGCGAGAATTTCTTTGCTATAACCCCTCCACATTTCCCCGTAAGCGCTAGTAGCTTAAAGTTTTGACAGCCGTGTCAATCTGCTACAAAAAGTCGTTTTGCTACATTATAGCACGGTGCTTGGAAAGCACCAAATGCTTAAGGCCTCGACCCATAGAATCCATCGACGTCGTTCCGTTTAACATTGACGGTGACGTTCACGTATTGCCGGAAAGAACAGTCCTATACAATCTGACGCATACCTTCGTTGACAGATTGAAATGTCAACCGATTGTCAACGGCGATGACAGTTTCTCTTCTCTCTCAATGCTTCTACCAATAAAAGTGCTTACTCTCAATTTGCCGACTGCCAACGGATCAACGAACTAAAAAAAGTAGAAAGTAAACCTACTTTATCCGTTGAAATTCATACATGCGTCGGCCCTGTGTGGCCCTGTTGGCGCCAAAATACAACTATCCAACAAATAGTATTAAACTTATTTTGTTACTATTATTATACTATTTTGTATTGCCGGAAGAATTTTAATGTATTTCACATGGCTGCGTGTGTGGTCGTAGTTATATAATATGCATATCTTACGTCCTAGTGCCTAAACGGCTGGGTCGATTTTTATAGTAGGTTTATCAAACGATTCGCCTTTTTATCGAAAGTGAGAATGCATATTCGGATGTTCAGCAAAAGCAAGATGGCTGACAATAGATGCCATTTTCTCTATCTCTCACAAATTCTTCAAAAACTAACATTCGTATCAAAATCAAAATACGGATAGGCTTCCTATAATTATTTAAGGTGTCACATACTCACGAATTTTTGTTACGAATTTTTGTAACAAGCATTGAATGTGATTAACTTTGTCATTTACATTACCAAAATAATAACAGTAACGCCATTTTAGTAGGCTTAAATTCAGTTGCAATGGCCTCGAAATCTCTAAATTGACAAGTTGATGGTGCTAAAATACGAAACAAATATTATACAAAACATTGAACCATGGTTCGATACACCCTCTGAAGATTAGAAGGATCAGAAACAATAAACAAAGCAAGAAGTTAGTTAAAAAAAAACACCGAAAAGTTTGTCGTGGTTCGAATCCCAGAAAAGAAAAGAAAACAAAATGATCACGGCGAATATCTGACAAACCACCGAGAGTAAAACTGTCATGAGATGCTTATCAGTTATGCCTTTCGGATATAGCATAAAATTGTAAGTCTCTTCCAATGGGAATGGATGCGAGAAGATAACTCTAAGTCCTATATGGGCTGTTTGCGTTATTTATTTATTTTTACTCATTTTGGTTAAAAGATGAGGAATAGGGTATCATATGATCCGCTCCGCGTATCATATGACGGAAAGTACTGAAATACTTGTACAATGCAAAAAGTGTTTTAAACTGCACGCAGTGCATGTCTCTGAAACTTAAGCCCAAACAGCTGCGGAGATTGGCTTCAAACTCAGCAATATCTGGGGTCTATGGAACTGTACCCCTAAATTGCATTGAACTTTTTGTTCTAAATTAACGGTATTTACTTTATAAGTCTAATTTAAAGAAGAACGGATTTAGCGCTTTCTATAAGAAAACATACCTGATACAAAGTTAAAGCATGATACAATAATAGAGCGTATCTATCCGATTTTGATGATTTTCACACAGACGTAACTACACATCTGACTTAAATCAAAACACAAATTTCATCAAAATCTGTTAGGTTCTGTCTTTAAGATTGGCGTATGGGAATGATTTGAAAATGTTTTGCAGTTCTCAATTTCTATTTTCCTATGCTGTTTTTGCTAGAAGCCTGAATCTGTAATTGTATTTCAGATATTTGATGCTTACTACTTTGCAGTATTAATTAATACAGAAACATTTTATAGAGAGCTACATCCCGTTACTTTTGAATCAGAGCGTCCACACAGGCAGCATAAAAAAAATATTTTGTTCCGTTTCCGTGGGGATGCTCCAATTTAAAAACAAATAAAATGTTTCGCTCGAAATTGATGATTTTTGTTTGTTTTTGTTTGCCGACCAATTGGTTCGATTTGAATTTTGTTTCGACCTGTGGGTAAACGGCCCAGATGTGATGAGCACCTGGAAAGGGTGTTATAAAGAGGTCCGCAGACGAATTATGCAACCACGCCGGTTGTACAGCAACATCGAATAGTCGGAAACGGTCGCCTAAGATGTTTAAGATGCGTAGAGAGAATAGACATCAACGATTCGACCAGGAAGGTTTTCGAATCCATGCTGAAGGCACGACTCGGTAAAGGAAGATTTTGGATAAAGTTTCTTGAGCGAGGGATGTGGAGATCTCACCTAACTCCTAAGGCTTTTCTCTGATTTGTCGGTGCAGTATCTGTAGTCTGTACTCATTGCAGTTACCGAGTAGATGCCGATGCCACGTACATTCACCGTTGCCATATGTAAAGATTTTTAGTGTTTCGTACCAGGATGGTATAAAAGGAATACTAATGGATTCAATATGGAGTCTGTCTGTTCGTGTGTCTGTTGCATGCTTGACACATTAGAACCGTTTGACCTAGAGAGCTAAAATTTTACACAAAAATAGAAAGTGGTGGATCAAAAACAATTCTAGTTGAGAATGTATTTGCAAATGATCTTGGGTTAATTGTAAAACGGTTCATCTTTCATCTCAATATCGCCCCTTAACACACTTCAAAGTCGTGTTCAAGCTTTCTGCAACAGAAGGAGGAAAAAGGGGTGTTAATCAACATGGTTTGGCCACCACAGTAGTTAGATTTGAACGCAATTGGATCATAAGGACAGAAACTTTAGCCAAATGTCTTCTTCTTCACCAGGAATATTTTGGCAGCAACTGATAGACACCTGGAATACCATTCCAACCGAAACAATATCAAAATTGGTAGAGATGATGCCCAGACTTGTTAAAGCTGTTATAAAAGCTCGAGGAGGATACTTCGACGAAGTTAAAGTTTAAGGATTTTTTTTAGAAATAATTTTTTTTGTTCATTTGTGTTTCCTAATTCCATTGAAATACTATTTGAAATGTACCTGTATAGTATACTCGTAATCCAATAAACAAAAATTAGGGAAACAAAATATAATAGTTCACCGCTTCTTTGTAATAACACCATCTTCTCATAGAACTTATTGGTGGTCTTAAACTTATGAACGATAGAGTATGTGCTTCTTCAGTATTGAGGAAATGGAGCGAATCGATACCGTACTGACAGATAAGGGGCAGGTTTAAGCTGGCGTACACAAAAGCTGAGCTTAACCAACTTCGTGTACAAAACTGGAGGCGATAATGGATCAAGGCGCTCATTTGTTGAGGCCCAGGTCCACCCCGGACTGTACCGCCATCTAAAGTAAAGCAAAACGATTCATATTATTGTGCAGTAATAATTAGGTTGTACCACATGAAATGTCGGATTTCTGTAAGGCGGCATCTTTCCATTATTACAAAAGTGAAGAAGCTCAATAATGAATGAGACTCAAACTTTGCGACACGGCTGGAAATTTGTTTATCAATGAAAAACAATGACCCATTTTTGAAATGGATCATTACTTGTGATGAGAAATGGTCCGCAAAAATCGCTCTATCCCAAGAACAAGGCAACGGTTTGATGGTCATCAGAAGCTGTTATCCATTATTCCTTTACGGAGGCTGATGCAACGATAATTTGAAAGAATGCAGAAGAAATGTGCACAAAACAACCAGAATTGGTAAGCCGACATAATTCTTCCGCACACACATTGTTGCCCAGATAATTTACCAACAGATTATCATCTTTCCAGGAGTTTGGAGTCATTTCTTCGGAATAAAAATTATTTAAACCAATCAGTTTTCCATGATTTTATAGCATCCAAAAAAGGGCGTACGGGGTGTTCCGCTGAAACAGGTCAATCAACCGGTGGATGATTACTTGGTTCAAAACAAGGAAACAAAATTGTTCAGGTGCGGAGGTTTGCAACCCGCTCCCTGTCCCGTTATAACCACTTAAAGGTAAAAAAAAATTGGGTCGGTAGGCGTCCACATTTTTAATGCTATAACTACTGAACCACTACAAGTAGAAAAAGTATAAGATACATTTGAAAAGATAATTTAACAAAAAAAATAGTGATACAAGCTGTATGGGATTTCAACACACCACAAAAATTACTTAAATTCAAAAAAAAAATCTTTAGAGAAAATTGTTTTACTTCAAACATGATTTTCTCGAAATTTTGTTCAGATAAATAATTCAGTTTCATATCTCAAAAAATTCTATACAAACACGCCATACTCTAATTTCACCTCCAAATATTACTAGAATTCATTCACAGGGATAAAATAAAGCGCACGAACTTGCCACATATGTGCTATTCGTTCCTAAATTGCTCAGATTTGAAATTTGGGCAAAATCGATAAGAAGCGAAAAAAATTGGTTTTTCGTAAAATTTGGAATAAAATCGTTAATGTCTTATCCCAGAGTTTCCAATTTTCCGCTAAATTACCGTTAATCGGATCTTAGCGAAAAACTGTTGAAAAATCGTTGGGGCCGGTGTTGAGAAAATTGGATTTTTTTTTTAAAAATTGGCTTTAAGTAAAGCATTGTTAATTTTGAGGTAAGAATGAAAATTACAATTTCAAATCTGTCCAGCCTTTTGGCTGCATCTCGAGGTGACAGACAGAGAGAATTGCGAGACCCACTTCTATGAGTTCCTCTATTATAACGGATGGGCGATCTGCTGGTTTCTATTTAAATTACAAGTTATTTTGACACTAACTCGCAGTCAAAAATTTTACAGAAACACAGTATCATGTCTCTGCTGTACGAAATGTATCGATTAACGGTTGAACAACGTTGGGAAATATTGATAACTTATTCCCGAAGTGAATTTTGAAAATAAATTTCGGTTGAAATAATGCACCTATCGTGCCTGCTGTACGCAAGTTTGTAAAGAAAGTTCGTGAGATTGGCAAGGTAATTGATAACACAAGCTTTGCTCGTGTTTATCCTGTGCGCTCAGCCGAGAATATACTCGCCACAGATCTCAGCATCTGAACATTAGCCTGAGGAAAATTATGCATAAAGACCTCGGATTATTCCCTTACAAGGTTCAACTGACTGAAGGCCCACACCCATAGAATCCGTTGATCCGTTGTTACATCGTTTTTAACTGATACATAGATAGAATACACGCATTCTTATGTAAGGTGGCCCATAGCCGACGCATGTATGAACTTCGACGGATAAAGTACGAGTAGGTCTACTTTCTACTTTTTTAGTTCGTTGATCCGTTGGCAGTCGGCAAATTGAGAGTAAGCACTTTCATTGGTGGAAGCATTGAGAGAGAAGAGAAACTGTCATCGGTTGACATTTCAATCTGTCAACGAAGGTATGCGACGGATTGTATAGGACTGTTCTTTCCGGCAATACGTGAACGCACCGTCAACCTTCAACGGAACGACGTCGACGGATTCTATGGGTCGGGGCCTTCAGGAATTGAAGCAAAATAATCACCTGTTTCGTTATCGCTCGAAATTGACGTTGATTTTGATTTAAAAGAAATCATTTTTAGGATGAGGAGCATATTCATCTCGGCGTCTGTGTAAACAAGCAAAACTGCCGTATTTGGGGCTCGGAAATCCCACACATATTCGTAGAGAAGTGAATGGATCCTCAGCGCGTGACTGTTTGGTGGGGTTTGTAGAATTTTTTTCGATGATGAAGATGACAACAACGTGCACTACAAAGGCATAATTTTTTTGGACAGAAACTGAGGAAATTGCGAAGATCTCTAGTTCCAGGAAAGATAGCGCTACTCGTCATACATATAAGTCGTCCAACAATCGATCTCTTTCGGACTAAGTTCAATAAACGTGTAATCAGACGTTTTTGGTGATGTTGCTTGGCCTCCGTGAGCTACGATTTGACCCCCCTTTTTTGTGGGGTGCCGTTAAAAATCGCTTTTATGCTGATAATTCAGAAACGATTCAGGCGCTTAAGCACAATACTGATTGAGCTATTCGTGAAACCGAACCATCGAAAATATACTGCAGAAATTGGGTTAACAGGATGGGCTAGTGCCAAGCCAGCCGCTATATTCAGTTGAATATAGTCAACAGAATCGCCAAAGCAAAGTCCGCGGGATGTTGTCCAAAATGACCGTGTGGTCCAAGGAGAACATGGCGCATAGCAGTCGAGAAGGAAGCACAGCAGTTGGGGAAAAGCTGGGGAGAGCTGAGACACATTGCCAGAAATCGTACACGATGGCGCGTAGGCGTCGTCAAGGCCCTAGGACCCACAAGGGGATATAGGACATAAGTAAAGTAAGTAAAGCCAGCCGCGGTATCCATTTAAATGAAATTATTTTGCATAAATAATCGGAAAATGTACTCTCCTCAATAAACCGAGAAACTATTAAAAATATGAAATTGTTTTCTTTTATAGGGTGGCCGTGGTGTAGTGGTAACATCATGGCTTGTCACGCTGTTAATTCACGGTTGAAATCCTGATGTCAGGAATCATCTAATTATTTCGATCAATTGTGAAAGCTAAGACAACTCTACTGCCAAGGCATAACACTGGCAGTAGGGTGGTCATATGGCTGAAAATGCAACTTGATCATGATGATGACATCAGGAGGACGGAAAAAAATACTGTGAATCATGAGCAATGACAACAAAAGTAAAACAAAAATTCTCCCCCGTTATCTGGATGCTACCCTTGGAGCTTACAGAAATTTAATACCATCTGGGTTTCAAACCACAACACCCGTGCCCTGCAATAAATAGTATAAGTATAATATAATATATATCCCCTTTGGCGAGCGCAAGTTATAAAAAAAAAAAAATAGCAATTTTAAAAAGAAACCAACAGAAGGGGCCCACCCTTTAGTAATGTCAAGATTAATTAAAATCTGGAAATCGAAAATTTTCACGAAAACAGTATTTGCTCTTATCTGTTGATAATCTTATCTTATTGATTCAAACTGAAAATAATTCAGAGTAAAAATAAATATACCTCAGGCAGGAAATAACGGAGGTATGCACCGGTTAAACAAGTGAATGTTTCCAGGGTACTTTTATTCAAAAAATTAACTTTTTAATACGGTTGTACTTACGAGTAAGTTACTACAATGTTCCTGAATTATGAATTATAAATCAGATAGGTACTTAGATTAAAAAACACAGTTTTTATTGATTTTCTAATAACTAATTTCACATGTTTGTACAAAAAGATTTTAGGTACCTTTTTGATCATTAGTTTGCCCAAAACCTGTTAGAGGTAGAACAGATTTGAGTGCAGATTTGGAATCTGCTCATATGCAATACTATATAACTTAAATACTTAAATAAATAAAATAAAAAATATTAAAGATGAAATTCAATGATATTCATTTAATGTTATAAATTTTGCACTATGCCATGGCATACAATATCGGTTAAATGGCCGCCACGGGAGTTGTTTCAAACTTTAAAAAGTAATTTTCGATGACTTTTCGGCACTTTTCTGCCACATTTTCGGCATCAACTTGTTGTACGCAGATATTATAGATCTGTCATTTTTGTGTACAATAGCCCGGCAAGTACTAACTACCTGTCACTATGGATGACAGAGAGATTTGACAGATGCCGTATGGCATATGGTTATCGAAATGGATAACCCTTTACACACATATTAAGAAGTAAATTTACTAAAGGTGGATATGTAGCACCATATTATTTTCTTTATCCTTTTACCTTTGTCTCATTGTGTTCATTTCCTCAATATACATATGTTTTGAATGGCAAAATTCACAAAAGCATAAATTTCTTTTGTAAAGAAGTGGACCAAGAGATATAATGAGCATGGCAATGTGGACGATGAGCCAGGTTTAGGCTGTAATAGGGGTGCCTCAGAAAGGGATGATCAATTTATCTGCCAGCTATTTGAGAAATTTTCAACACTAACTCTGAAGCAAACGAGTCTCAATCAGTACAATCAAATGCAAACTTGAAGAATCTGGTGTGTAAAACCGAAGCACGAACCATAAATCCTTGCGTAAAGGAAAATTTGAACCGTGATTGGATCAATTTAATATCCATCAATGAATTCAGTTTTGTCGTTAGTCTAACTAGAAGAAAGCATGGACGAAAGAAGGTAAAAAGTTCAGCAAAGGTCAATGTTTACGGGTGTTTCTCTACAAATGGAGTTGGAAAATTGATTAAGCTTACTCATAACCTTACTGCTGAATTCATGCTGTAATTATACTAAATGGAATTATTGGAGTCTGCAGAGTTATTATATGGAGCCGATTCTATAAGCGAATTACGATCCCAAACACCGAAGTCGCTTCTGCACGTCCGGGAATACGGTGTAGCAAACTTTATACTGGTCGTCGCAGATGCGAACTCTATGAAGGGCCTTAATGAAGAATAAGCTTAAAGGGATAAGAGTAAATAATACACGACAACTTATTCGGGCCATTAAGGTCATTTGGAAGGGTCTGAGTTGCGGCGAAAGTTGCAGCAAAGGATGTGAAGACAAAAATTTTGACAGGACACATATTAAATGGAATTGCGAAACAATTTTACGAGTATTTTTGAGACATCCTTCTTTGAAACAGGCTTACCACCAAATCCGACATTCCATTTGGTACAATCAATAATGCAATATTGCTACAGTTTAGTGCAAGATTCGAAGGTACACCGTGAGTCCGTGCAACTTAAATTTATAATTCATGTCGAGCTGCATATATTATTACGAATTTAGGTTCATGATCTATCGACCATTTAAAGCGGGACATTTAGTTCTCAATTTTAGTTGCGAGTAAAGTGTAATTTTTTTTTTTTTAACAGAGTAGAATAATTGAATCGCATTACAATTGACGAAAAGAAAGACAATTAAAACGTAATTCATCTAGCACGACTCTGTCCGCACATACAGCTTTCCGTTAGAACGAAAATGCCTTACAGGCAGACAGGGCGATCTGTCAGCCATTTTCTTCAATAACTTCTAAATTACTTAACCGATTTTATTGAAATATTTATTTTATGGAAAATATTGTACCTCGCAAATTAATAAGAATATCGAAATCAGACTTATTTTTTCGTTATACGAGTAGTAGATGCGGAAATGATCTACTACCATAATTTTTTTCAAGTTTTTAGGTCACGTACTCTGGAAACGCGAGGAGTGGCACTCATTTTTCTTAGACATTCCTTCACTGTGGGCGCAAATTTAGAATTATTAATTGGAAAATTATAAAATATTTTTGGATTCAACCCTAAAAGCTCTTTGCAATGGTATATCACATGCATATATAGGAACAACAATTTTTTTTGTTGCGATCTTTGTTTGCACTGGAGCCACCTGCAATATAAAGATTTTAAAAAAATATGGCACACTCATTGTATGACTGGTGTGAAAATTGTGCATATTGTTTTTACAGTTTAGACGCTAGATGGTGCTGACAGACGGACGGATGAACGGACGCGCTAGAGAGAGCAATAGGGTTCCTTGGTCTATTCCCGGAATCCTGAAAAAAACTGAATATGGTTCTCACACTTTAATAAGGTGACCAGACGTACTTCTTTCGGCAGCATAGTACTCATTTTTGCAGCTCTCCTTCTGTACTCCTTTTTATCAATTTTGCACATTCAACAAAAATGGAACACATTTAGAACATGCTTATACATACTTTCACCACTAGCAACTCTATGCAATTTGAAAACATTTAATTGACAATGTCATTCCACTATTCATAGATCTACCGAATAAAATATATGCGTGCCTGTTTGTGTGGCTATTTTGTTACTTTCGCCTCTCATTAATGATAACTTTTACAAAAATTCACCGATTTAAATGATTTTTTCTGCAAAACGTTTACTTGCACCAGAAAGAACTTAAGGGTGGATGAGAAGTTTTGAAAATACTCACGATTTTGTAACATTGTTAGTTCAAACTTCCAATTTGTTAATACCTACAACAGTGATTTCTGTAGTAAATTTTTTGAATTTTTGAAATCGTTTTTTGAAGTCGTTTATGGTACTCCAAACTGATATTTTGAATTTTTAATTGCACTTACAGGGCAAATATTGATTTCATGATAATTATAGATATTGATCAATTCTGATATTAGTATAGAGGAACTCGAAAAAGTGGGACTGCCAATTCTGTCTGTCTGTCTGTACGCGCGATTCCCAAACGGCTGAACAGATTTTTTTTAAATCTTTGGGTTCACAATTCGCGCCGAAACTGGAATTTTCATTCTAAGACCACAATGGACGGTGCTTTACTAGCGGCCGATTTTTCAAAAACTACTCTAAAAATTTCGTTCAAATTATATTTGAGTTATGGTAGACATAAGCTAACAGATGGCGTATGTGGCATGTTTTTGGAAACAAAATGCATATAACGGTACTTATTAACGAATTATTGAACATCTAAGCAATATTTGTCACATCCAAGGACATGGCACACTAAGTTTTGGAAAGTTGTAATTTTTTTTTTGCTTTTTAGCGGATTTTTAACGAGTGATTTGCTGAACAGCACGTAAGTACAAGTATGTGTCACCCAGTCGTACACTTTACTTGTTTGTGTACACCTTTTTTTCATTTTCAGAATCTGGTCACCTTAACTTTAGGAGATAGGGAATGGATGTAAATAGTTACAAAGGCCGTTTATGACTCACAGTGAAGCGGAGACACTACCCAGATAAAAACTCTTAAGAAACGCGACTAAATTCGAATTTAATTATTGTCAAGTATTAGTATTACTACTAATAGCAGGTGTTAAAACTTGACCATCATTCATTTCGACTTTAGTCGCGTTTCTTAAGAGTTTTTAACTGGGTAGTGTCTGGCTGCCATAACAAATATAGAAAAAAAAAAACGAGTGTAGACGAATTGCAAATGCGAATGTACGATAAGTACGATTATAGTATGTAGTTTGAAACGTATTTTTTAAAAGTAGAAGGTAGGTACATATGGATGTACATATGTATGTTGTACATCTAGTGTAGCCATCTTTTGATAAGACGAAAGCAACAAAATGTATTTACTTGCTCAGTACTGTGAGCGTTTAATATGTTCATTGCTTGATGTTAATATTAAACACACATTTTTATATTTTTATCTTCATTTAATCGGTTTATCAATACACAAAGCTACCGAGAATAGTACGAAATTGCACAGAAATCATTGATACTTTGATAAAAATTATTTTCATTATATGTGCGTATGTAGTAGGTACATATGTACTTCTTTTACGCACACGTTCACAATCAATGCCACGTGCATGATTCTTTGTACGTCGGGGGAGAACTAGAATGTGTCACACAATCCGAACCAACCATATGTTTACTATCTCCACCCATCAGACATCCTTCGTGGAGACAGAAACTAATTTGTCGAGGTGCCGTCAATACCATATGCTAGCAACTACAGTCAGTCACCCGACATTTACCACATCTCCCTGTTTTTTTTTCAAGACCACATCACTTGAAATATTATGTAAATAATTCGTACTTACCAGACGCTAGGATGGAGACCAAAGCACTACCATATGGCAGCAGTTTATCGGACCCGACGACGGCACAACACACCCATTTGGCACAAAAAAAAAGAAAAAAATAAAAAAATGTATAACTCTCAGCGGCGGATGAATGTGTGAGTGCTTTTTCCAAATCGCACTTCGGCGGTGCCCACTCACGCACACACACACACACACACACATATAACAAGTATTTTCAATTAAATTTTCGTTGAAAATCCTTTTGATCCCGTTCGCAGAACAAATAACCGCTGGCGATATAAATATACGGTAACTTCATTTTGAAACGGATTGGCAAAAACGACTGCAGACAATACACGCTGCTGCAGGGTGGCAAAATGTCAACTTTCAGTCACCCTTCCGACCGAAAAGAGAAAGTCCTGCCCGTCATTTGTGGCACTATATTCAAGTTGATTAATTAGGAGAGGTCGAACGGCGGAGTCACTCGGATACATATGTATATAGATTCTTTTTTTGTTTTTTTTTTTTTTTTTTTTTGATTCGTAACGTGTGATTATGTAAAAGCCCCTCGGAGGCTAGGATTAGCCCCCCTGCAAATGATTTAGTTTTCGGGACTATAATCACCGAAAGTATTTTTTTTGAAGAAGTATTCACGGTGAAAGTCAACTTCCGACTGTCAGTGTCAGTATATGAAGCGATAACTGCCGGGTCCCCAGTTCAATGGGTGAATGGGGCCGATAATAATCAGAAAGTTACTGAACGCGTTCGCCCGCTCTTTGGCTGACTTCTTCTCAGTGGTAGCGGTGGTAACTAGGGTGCGGTATGTCTCCAACGCACACATTCGCAGTGCTATACCCAAGGGAAATCCTGCTTGCACTAACGCGCTTCTTATCGACTTCTACCGTAGCCGTACCGCGGATGAAAAAAAAAGACAGAACAGAGTTCCACTCGCACAGACTACCATACAGAAAGGGAGTATTCCGCCTGCAAAAACATGCGCACTACAAGACTAAGCAACAGGAGTAGCAAGTGGACCAGAAGCAACAGTTACAAAGAACTCGGATGTCCGATAGCAATTTCGACAGCATTTGAGTCAAAGACTCTAAAGTCCTAAGAGGTCCTTAGAAACAATTCAAACATATGTTACTTGTTGCTCTGGCTTATTTTTCTTTTTCCCCCAATTTCGGAGACTGGAGGGTGAATTTGAGTAAGAGTTGAATGACACCCCCTCGTGTTGTTTTATGGCAAGTTCCCCAGTCGACGAGGGGTGGATAAGAATAACAAATTAATTCCATTTCCCCTCGTTAGAAAAGTACTACTGGCACTGAAGTCGTGCGGTATGGGAACGGGTCTCAGTTATAATAGACAAATAATTATGATATCCAATGAATATGTTTCGTACGAAAATTTTCCGGTCACAAAACCGAAAACTTAATTATGTGCTGAATGGCAGGAAGGTTTTGTCATTTCGAGGGTGTCTTTCCTTTTCCTCTTTTTGTTTTTTTTTTTTCTCCCGTTTGGAGAGTCAATGATACGCCGACGGAATTCCTGATGAAGTGCGGAGTTATTTTTTTCGCCGTAGTCGAGCGTCGAGCAATAAACTTAGTTCACCAGGAAGGAAGTAGGAAGTTATTAATATTTCTTCATTTTTTACAAACAAGGGTAGGTTTTCGTTTTAAGATGGTTTCTTGTTTTTGGCGTTATTTTGTTTTTAATATCTGCCAAATGATTCCACCTAAGACGTTGGAGAAAATGCGTCTTAAAGTTATTTTTCTATTCTAAAAAGAGGGGGAGGTGAACTTATTTGTTTTTTTTTTTTTATTATGCATCATCCTTCTGCTGCCTGTCATAGTCGATAAATATCAGGGGTGAATAAAGCATTAAATCCACTGAGCATATATTTAAAGACCATTTTACAGTGTAATTTACAATACTAGGTAGGTATTTGGAAAAAAACATAAATGTTAGGTGATTGCTAGAATATAATATACATACGTATTAGTTAGGCAGTTAAAAATATCATTAGTAAATTCAAATCAACTTAACTTCTACATTCCGTTGTTTTTTTTTTTCAGAAAAAAATCAATTGCCCGAGAATACATACAGTGAAGAGCATAAGTCATGGTGCCCTGCATTAGATAGATAGATAGATAGATATTTATGTCGTATTATAATTTACACTAGGTTTGCTACCGCACATTTTACAATACAGAGTTTATATCTTTCTACGGAAATATTATTTTAACAATTTTTGAAAGCAATCATATTTAAAAATAAAGACTGCTTGAAGGAAAGTACGAGAAAAACCTTCAATCAAAGCAACAAAAAAATAAAAAAATAAAAAATAATGTATATAAATAAATATACACGAATAAATAAATAAATACATGAAATATAATACATAAAAATAATTAGCTTAAACAGAACACAATAGGAATAATTTAATAATAAATAAAGGATCACAGTAAAATAAATATTAAGTTAAGTAAATAAATAAATAAATAAATATATAAATAAATAAATACAAATATAAATAAATCAATAAATAAACAAATAATTCAAAGCAAGAACAATAAATAATAGTAACTTCTTCTTCTTCTTCTTCTTCTTACGGCGAAGTTATTATCCGAAGTAGAAGGATCACAACCCTCCCACTTTACTGCATCCCTACTGGTCCGCCTGTGGGGTTTGCCGGTTTGACGTCAGGAAGTACCGGCAGTCTTCCCGGTTTCGGATCACTTCGTCACTGAGGCCAATCAAATGCTGGTGTTTTTGCATTTGTGTGATCCAGTTGTTTTTCGGTCTGCCTTTTTTGCGCGATTGTGTAGGAGAGTTGATTGATATTGCCTTTTTGACGGGGTTCGAAAGATCTCTCCTTTGAACATGACAATACCAACTGAGCCGCTTGGTATGCTTGTGATAGATTCTCTAGCATGAAGGCTTCCTCGAATCTTCGTATTTCTTATTCTGTCAAGCTTTGCTACTATCAAGCTTTGCTACTCCTACTGTCATGCGAAGCATATTCATCTGAGCTTGCCCTCATACTTTTTGTACATTGTCCAGCATTGTGAACCGTATGTGAGCGCCGGACGTACAACTGCGGTGTAGAGCTTTCCTTTCAGCTTAAGGAACATTTTTCGGTCACAAAAGATTGCGGAGTTTTCTCACCACTTCATCCACCCTTCGCTTACGCGATGATTGATGTCATCATCACAAGTTGCTTCACTATTGATCACAGATCGCAGATATTTGAACTTTTCGCACTTGGGAAGCACTTTTCCATTCAAGTAAATGTCTGGAATAGGCCGGTGTGGATCAGAGAACCGGCAGCACAGATACTCTGTCTTTTTTGAACTAATACGGTACCCTTTTCCCTCCAAAACATATACCCATACATCAAGTGCTCGTTGCAGGGCCAATTGATCTTCACTTATGATAGCTCCATTGTCAGCAAAGAATAACTGATGCACTTTGGGGTCCGTCACTTGGCTGTACGGAATCCCACATATCTTGTGCTCTGCACTCTTCATCACCGACCTCATCGATGATGGTAAAGAGTTAATTTGTCATGCTGGTAATAAAAGTTTCGCCTTTTCCTTTGTCCAGCTTGTATCAATTAATTTTCTCAGACACCTTTGTTTGCTTATTTGTTTTCTTCCCCGTCTCCATAAAAATTTCTGCCAGGAGGAGACGGTGTTGCTGGGCGATCGCCTCTCCCAAGATCACTTTGCAATCTTTAATCCGGGGCTTCATGAAACTGGCTACCAAATGGTAGTCAATCAGGGTTTCATTTTCACCACTGCTATAAGTGATCAGGTGCTGGCCTTGTTTGACGAACATGGTATTTAGCACGATAAGACCGTATGACTTGCACATGCTTAGGATGTCTTCACCTGGAGAATTCCTGTTCAATAAATAATAGTATGTAACGCTATTTGTAGCTTGTTAATGTGACATTTTGCACAATTACCCCATACCTGACATCCATATAGAAGAATGGCTTGAAATATGACCTTATGAATTATTAATTTGTTGTCATTAGACAATAAAGATCGCCTGTTTATGAACGGGTAAAAGAGTTTTATGGCAATATTAACTTTTTTCAGAGTTTTACTAGTGTTTTTTTTTTTTTAATATAATTTGCACGTGTAAAAGGGGTTATGAATACCCTTTATACTAAGTTTTAGGACACGGGCGTTTTGCGGAAAGGGGAAGAGACAAAGAGAAAGACAGATTGGTGTAGTTGGTTTGAAACTCAGCTGGTATTAAGTTTCAGTGAACTCCAAGGGTGGCGTCCAGATAACTGGGGAGCTTGTTTGTTTTTTGCTTTTGTCGTTGCTCATGATTCACAGTATTTTTTTCCGTCCTGCTGATGTCATCATCACGATCAAGTTGCATTTTAGCCATATGACCGCCCTACTGCCAGTGTTATGCCTTCGCAGTAGAGTTGACATAAGCTTTCGCAATAGGTCGACTTTTTTATTTATTTCATGCGAAATAAATAGATGATTCTTGACAGCAGGATTCGAACCGTGAACCTGTAGCGTGACAAGCGATGTTGTTACCACTTAGAATGTCAACCTAGTGTCAAGATGCACCCCTAAGTACTTCACGGAAGGGGCCCAGATTATATCAGACTCTTTAAACCTCAACGATTTGATAGGAAGATTGCAAGACTTTCTTTTTTGATGGAAAAATTTGTCAACATTCACCTTAACCATCTGCTATAATACCTTTCTAATATTTCCATCGAATATTTTAGATTTGTCTTAATATTGAGAGCGAATTCATGTGATGAAAAAATGCCAGTATCATCAGCATAAATAGCTACTTCACATTCGGACAAATTTTGGAAATCTGATCTGTAAAGTTTATATAATATGGGTCCAAGTACAGAACCGTGGGGCACACCTGATTGAAAAAACACTAAGTCGGACGCGCTACTATTAACAGAAACACTTTACACAATTTGCAAGGAAAATTGATAGATTGTTGCATCTTTTTTCTTGTTTACTTAACTAGGTGGTAAGTAGTAGCTACTGCATAAAGCTATTCAAATAAGGTAAACCTAAACTTATACTGCATTATGCAATAATTTTAAAGGCAATACCTACAATTTAAAAAATCAAAGTTTTCGTAGAGATTTTAATTTTTCAAGGTCCCATGTTTGGAGATTTATGTTTAAAGATCGTCGAGATTTCATGACCAACCCTCGGAAAGACACGTACACATAGGAAAGTTGTATGTTGATCAGAAGAAAACACTTTGATCTCGAAAATCTGAGTGGATAATGTTCTTCTGTGATATTCGTACTTGAATCCGTAGGTAATTGTATAATGAACATACCAGAAGATACAGTGAAGAGCATAAGTCATGGTACCCTGCATTAAGTTTCACAAATTGGACAATAAAATATAGTAATAAGAAAAATATATAAAAAATGTTGGTTTTTCTAATTATAATGAAGTGTGTTCTTCAATTTACTCGTAACAAACAAAAAGTAAAGATAGCGGACACCCAGTCATTTATTTCGAGATATTTTTGTAAATAAAACTCTTTTGACATTTTTAATATTTCCTTTCTTCTCTTATGTTAACATTTATATTGTAATATGCGAGCTACGGCTCGAGTAGATAAAACGATATTCTGTGAAATTATTTCTTTATTTTCTAGTCTATAGAACAATTCAAGTTCACACTATACTATTCTTCGCAAACTCCTTCCTTACAAAGTCTCTTTCTTCTGAAATCACTTTATCTCCTTTCAATTACTTAATTCACAAATCCAAACTAATTACTTCTTCTTGTTAACTCTCAACTTTCAATTTATCACAAAATTACAACTTCGGCTGTTATCACTTTTCCAATCTCCTCGTGCGGTTCAAAACCAACTGCCTTGCCTCGATCGCCATCTGTCCTTATATAGCAGCATTTCTGATAGCCAGAAACTTCTAGCAAATTCTCCGACCACTGGAACAAGGAAATTCTGATGTAATAATTCCAAGATGACAATAATTTCTTGCGGTTATAATTTTCTCTTAATTCTGTGACGTTGTCTTAGATATTATCCGTCTCTTATCGTGGACACGAACTGTCGACACGAACTGTCGACACGAACTGCGGACACGAACCTCGAATGAAAAGACACTTCGGAACGAAATTATGTTCGAATGAAAAGACACTTCGGAATGTGTTGCATAGTCGTTGGAGCGTAGTTATTATGCTACATTATGTTACAATATAGAAAAACACTTAAGTATTAATCCAACATCGATTTCACAAATATTTCAATTTGATGCTCGCCACAGATGGGCGTGTTGCACTTGTTCCAAAAAGTTTTACTTTTCCTGTCCTTTGAGTATGGACAAAACCTGCAACGCCCTTGTTTTGGAACATCAGGTGCTGGTTGTTCTGGCATATCAGGTTTCTTCAAAATTCCATAGATTATTTCGCTGATATGTGTAAATTAGGACAATTTTTTCGTTCCTCAAGCCATGGTATTATAAGTTGTCTACAGCGTCGAGTTTTTCGGGACACTCAGTACCTGTGGCAGAGCTTCTTTTTTTTATATAATTTGCACGTGTGAAAGGGGATAGGAATACTCTTATACTAATTTTAGGACACGGGCGTTTTTTGTTTTTAGTTTCAGTGAACTCCAAGGGTGGCGTCCAGATAACTGGGGTGTATTTTTGTATTGTCGTTGCTTATGATTCACAGTATTTTCTTTCGTCCTCCTGATGTCATCATCACGATCAAGTTGCATTTTCGCCATATGACCACCCTACTGCCAGTGTTATGCCTTTAGGTGGACAGTACCACAGTAAAGTTAGGAGTCCACTAAAAGCAAACATTGCAGAGTTTTTTTTAAACTAGATTTGTCTTTGAATATTTTTTTTTTTTTTCAACAACAGTTATATTTTTTTTCTTGCAGAAGATTAGTTGTCGATGGTATGGATGTGAACCAGTTGTCACAGGTTAGGTTCCTGTTTGATCCCTGAATAGGTCTAGTCAAGGTCTGAAGACAATAATCTGCAACAGGTTGGTTCCTAGGCGTTGATTCTTTGCCCAAATGTACTTCACCATTGATTGATGTACTATAAGATGTTTTAGCGTCACAAAGTTATACTATCTTTAGACCGTATTTGTCAGGCTTATTTGGAATGTAAATACGAAATGGACAACGCCCCCAAAACCCCAGCAGTTGCTCATCTATAGTACAGCAATCGATCGGAGCATATAATTCTTTAAACTTTTGAATTGCATGATCAAACAGTTCTCTAACTGGTCCAAGACGGTCAACATTGCGGCGATCCTCTCTTGTATTTCTATCGTCAAATCGAAAGCAATTTATTAGGAACTCAAATCTGAAACCAGACATTGTAGCCCTAAAGTAAGGTACCCCTGTATCTTTGTCAAACAATTCCTTTGTTGTTACAGCATTCATGTTGAAAACACTAGACAAGTAGTACAAAACGTTGTATCACGTGTACTATAAATGATGGTCGTATACTGCCTGGGCCCTGATCCTGGTCGAAATTGTTTCGGTCACATTTATATTTTTGCCTCTGGAGGCCTATTTCTGCGTTAGTATACGAAACAATACGTTCAATTGTCGTTGTAGCTAAAAACAGTGACAAAGCCTCTATTATCTTGCAAATATTATTCGCGGGTCAATTACCTGGTAGATGCAATATTATGTTTCGTCTTGGAAGCCGTAACGAATTCAGTTGCTTTCCGCTCCATTTGTACTTATTTGTACCATATAATCTTGTCGGCACTTCCGAGGCACGAGGATTTGTATGGGATTAAAATAAAACTTATCGGTCATTACCGAGTTTATGCGATGTAAAAAGGTAAGATGACAGCGATCGAAACAAAAAATTGCAACAATATGAAGATTTACTACAAAAATAGAAGGTGACCAGATAGCAATGATAGTTTTTCAAATTGTTATGTTTCAGCAGCTGTCAAAGTTACCAATGACATCCAACTGTCAAAATATTCTATAAGGTTTGCAAAAAGCAAAATTGTCATTATTGGAGCGGACACAATCCACAAGATGCATCAATGCATCCACAAAGATGGACTGTTTGGTGCGGTTTATGGCACGTCGGCATCATCGGACCTTATTTCTTTCGAAATGATGAAGCAGACATTCTTGCCGTCAATGGTCCTTGGTATAGAGCGATGTTAACCGACTTTCTGTTGCTAGAGCTCGACAACATCGATATATCCGAGCTGTGGTTCCAACAAGATGGCGCTACATGCCATACAAGCGACGCAGCGCTCGAAGTGGTGAAGGAGAAATTTAGCAACTGGGTTATCTCACGGCGAGCGTTCATCAATTGGCCGCAGCGATCTTGCGACTTGACACCCCTCGATTATTTTCTCTGGGGCTACGTCAAGTCCTTAGTCTACGTTAACAAGTCAACCACTTTGGACGAGGTCGAGGCCAACATTCGAAACGCTATTTGTGGAATAACACCGCACATATTGGACCTAGTCATCAAAAATTGGACCGACCACTTGGAGCACTGCCAGCAAAGACGAGGCAGCCATTTAAATTATGTGCTATTTCATGCATAATGGCAAAATAAACCCAGAATCAATTCGATATCTCACACCATTGTTGTTTTATTTAAATTTATTTTCCTATCGTTCTTATCTGGTCATCCTATATAAAGAAAAGTATCCTGATGCACAAAACGATTATGTCACTTTATGCAAACTGCTAGAGCAATATTTGCAATACTATCATCCGTTTCACTCACCGCACATCCGTACACCACGAAAACTCACAAAAACTAAAAATTTGATGTCAATCGATTGGACTGTGTAAGGGGTAGTGTCAATCCACACATACACCATGCTTGAAGTCAATCGATTGACCGTGTATGGGCCGCTTAACGAATTCGGCTTCAATAGACGTTTTATTGTATGGAGAAAACAAGGTGACGCACTTAACCCAAAAACACTGTCAAGACAGTGAAACGCGGTGGTGGTGGTACCAAGACTTTTGCAATTTGAATTATTATTTTTATTTGTTATATTTGGTTGAATTTTGTTATTTTTTTGTTAAAATAAATAACACCCTCCATTATAAACAAAAACACTAAAGTATTTAAGATTTTTTTGTGGTAATACTGTTTTTCTGAATAACTTTCGAAAGTGGTCGCAGGGTACCATGACTTATGCTCTTCACTGTATGTATGTAAAAAAATTATTTGAAAATGTCACAACCAGAAGATGCCTACCTATTCTTAAAATTTCTCTGCCTCTTGTGACAGTAACGTGAATGTAAGTATGAACTGCATTTTCGTCATAATGCGTAGGTTAATATAGAATTAGTGTGCGTAAACACTGGATTTGATAGAGCAGACAGGTACATACGTATGAACATAAGAAACGACAGCGAACAAATTTCTAAAAACATGGAATTGCGCTTCATTACCAGCATTTGAGCCTGTCTTCGACAGACGTTTTATAATCACGAATGGCGTTGTTGCCACTGCTCATGTTAAACAGCACACCTAGCAACCTAACCTAGTCAAGTCATAAATACTGGTACTCGCATTTATGGTGGTATTTTTTGATTTTGTTTTTCTGTAAAACTTTATCTGATTATTTAGAAAATAATTTTTAAGAAGAATTGTTACTATATTAACATCTAATATTTATAATAGACAAGTATGAGGATGTTACCAGGACGACAACCAAAAAGAAAAGAGAAAGTCAAAGATCTTTCAGGAGGCACTCTATTCGCTTGATAGTTTGTCTTAGGCCCATTTCACATTATCATAACAGCGCCATTTGCATTTATACAGGCCCTCGTCCATTAATGCCAATAACATGTCCAATAATGCTGAGATCCATAATAGAGCACCTTTTCCCCGAAAGAAAAGCTACTATGTGCAACATCATAAGGGAAGTTAATGCGGAGGATATCCCATTAATTACTATGGACGAGTTGGTTAAGGCATGCGGCAAAATAGGCGACCATAAGGCGCCCAGACCCGAAGGCACTAATAGCGACTATGCAGAAGTATCTCGAAGAAGGAACCTTTCTTAAAAAATGGAAAATACAGCATTTGATCTTGCTACCAAAAGGAAAGAAGCCCCCAGGAGAACCATCGTCTTATCGCCCAATATGCCTATTGGATACCATGGGAAAGGAGTTCTCTCAGACCGCCAATTTGGCTGCAGAAAAGCTCGATCGACAGTTGATATAGCAGAAGGTGCCATCGAAGGAAAAATATGGCTCAACGGCACAAAGTAGTACTGTGCAGTGGTAACTCTGGACGTTAAAAACGCATTTAACTCTGCCAACTGGTCGTTGATTAGAAGATCACCCGCGAGGATGGATACGCCATATTACTTGCTGCGTATAGTGACGAACTATTTCATAAACAGAAGGGGTAAAATACTACAACGTCACTGCGGAAGTCCCATAGGGATCGGTCTTAGGACCGCTACTGTGGAACATCATGTACAACGGAGTCTTACGATTAACGCTGCCCGACGGAGTAACAATAATTGGATTCGCTGATGACATTGCCATCGTGACAGTTGCAAAACAGATCTGTACAGTCGAATCAACAATTTTTCGGATAAGAGATTGGCTAGTTTCCGCCGAACTAGAACTAGTCGACCATAAAACAGAAGCTGTCCTTATAACCAGCCGACAAACCGTAGAATTCGCGAGTTTTCAGGTTGGTAACCAAACAATCAGGTCCAAAGAAGCGGTTAAATACTTTGGAGTAATGCTGGACAACAAACTGCAGTTCAAAAAGCACGTTGATTATTCAGCAAGAAAAGCATTGCAAATACAGGGAGCTCTCTCGCGTATACTGCATAACATCGGTGGACGTGGATACGCTAGAAGGATACTGCTCTCCAGAGTTGTCACCTCGATTCCTTTATATGCCGCCCCAGTCTGGGTACAGGCACTAAGAGTGAAGGAGAGCAGAAGGAGATTATCCTCAACATATAGAGCTTGCGCGCTACGGACAATCAGCGGTTTCCGAACCTTCTCAGACGAGGCCGCATTTGTTATAGCTGGAATGGTTCCCATCGACATCCTGGCAGACGAGATGTTAAGAATATACAATAGAAGAGCCATGAACCAACATGATGCCAATGACATTAAGGTAATCAAAATGAAGGAAAAAGCAGTATCAGCAGCTATGTGGCAAACTCGTTGGTCCAATACAACAAAAGGCAGGTGGACATATAAACTGATACCGACAATCCAAGACTGGATAAGCCGAAAGCATGAGGAATGTAATTACCACCTTACACAGTTCCTGTCTGGTCACGGCGGTTACCGCAAATACCTCCACCGATTTCGACACGACAGTTCACCATCTTGCCCCGAATACCCGGATGAAGATGGAGATACGGAGCACGCAGTTATTCATTGCACACGCTTCAAGGCAGGGAGAATTACTCTGCCCAGTCCGTCGTTACTCCTCGACCATATGTTGCAGTCGAAAGAGAATTGGATGACAATAAGTAATTTCGTAACAACTCTTCAAAATAAGCTGCGGAGAATAGAAAAGGTAAGAAGAGCAGCAGAAGCAACAGAAGCAACAGGAGCATCAGAAGCAGCAATACAAGAATCATAGCATGAATTGCTATCCAGCCCCACGAAGTAATACCTAGCTAATACCTAACTAATACCTAACGGCAGTTCCGCGGGAAGAGTGGTAGTAGAGGGCTGTGTGTGGATTAGTACGTAGGCGCATTCCTGGAATCGAGTAATCGGGTCTGCGAATCGTGCATGCTAGTAGGCTACTAGTATCTTTAGAATACCATATCCATTGGCGCATCCGTAAAGAAAAAAAAAAAAGCCCTCGTCCATTGAAAAATTGTCTACTGCACGGATTTTTTTTTTTTTTAAACAGGAATGTGGCCACGCCCAAACGGCGTGTAGGCACTGTGACCAGAAAGATCTATTGTGCCAGAGGCCACTTTTTATGGCAGCAGTACTTCTACTTTCCTTATGAAAGCTATAATTACGGCTGCGGAGGAGTTCCTTAAATCTAATGGAGATATTATCTCCTTAAGGAAGAAGCTTCTCTTATTTCTACTTCTAGAGCTATACACTCATAATATACGTGTTCTGCTGAAATTCTCATTTTTTTTAGGTGGTAGAGTAATTGGCAGTGACAGGTAAGGAAGCACACAAGCCTTCCTATGTCGTTTCTGCTATATTTTAAGATATCAACTGCCTTTTTTTGCAGGGTTGGACAGCTCTTTTAGCTTGTCTGAGATTTTGGGAGTTATTCCAGTGGGAAATGCACATGTTGCGTTCCCAACTGTTTAGGGTCAGTTTATCAGATAATCCGCAAAAGGGTTCATGTCCAATGAACAACTCAGAGGAACCTTTTCTGGTAGCAGATCTGCAGGCCTACATGATACGGTACCCAACACAATTTTACTTTATTGTATCGGGCCAAATTTTGTAAACTTTTGAAGCAGCTTAGAACTGATTTTGAACTGATCAGGCGGGGGATCGGTGCTATAAGCATCGCTTGGCTGTCGGTGAGTATGTGTATAGCGGCACCTTTGATGCTTTGATGATCTCAATCTCAAACCTTCTACCAAAGTAGAGTGATTTGGGCGTAAAGTCAGAAACCGTGCTGAGCATCCATGAGATCCACATGGTCCCATGTGCAGTTAACATCAGACTTTGGAAGATTAACTGCACTGCAGATTGCCACTTTTTTGATGAAAATGTCCGATTATGGCTGTTGTTGGACAGGTATGCATAGTACCTGTAATCCCAAGGCAAGCTAAATTTGTTGATGGTTGTGACCTCCTTGGTTTACGTCCAACAGACAACGGTCGCGTATGTAAGGATGGGTCTTACCGCCGTTGAATACAACCAAAATTTGACCTGGGACAGACCTCAGGTTTTGCCACACATAAAGTCTATTCAATAAGTCATCTACCATGAGTGACCATAAGAAAGGCGAGAGGAGATACCTCTCCTAACGAAGATACTATTATGTAGCTATCGAGCATAGTCCTAACCCATCTGGTAGTAGGTTCGTCGATTCCCCTGCGTCTCATGGAATTAGTGGTGGACTCATAACCAGTGTTATCAAAAGCACCTTCTATGTCAAGGAATGAGCAAAGGGAGATTTCTTTGCCACAGTAGGCTGATTTGATTTCTATAACGAGATAGTCAAGGGCGCCTTCCATGAATCGACCTTTCCTGTATGCATATTGACTAGAGTGCAGAGGTGTAGTCTTTTCAAGTATACCTCTAATATGAATGTCTAGCAGTCTTTGCAACCTTCCGAGCGGCCAAGATCGACTTGGATCACTACCTTGTTACAGCCAAGGTATGAATGCGGGTATCATAAGCGTCACAACAAAGAAGAATTACTGTTAGAAGATACAACTTCGAAAGGCTGCAATCGCGTTTCCCGAAAATCTTTACGACTCCTATGCAACAAACATCAAGTGCCGAAGACCAGTGGCAACGTTGCCAACATAACATCAGAAATGCCTTAACTGATGTGCTAGGTATCACATGACCTCCACCACGAAACCCCTGGTTTAACGAAGAATAACAAAATAAACGCTTCTCCAAAAGAAGAAGAAAGAGCACGAGAACTGCGCAATTGAAGATATTTAGAGACGCCAGGAACAATGTACAAAAGTTTTACCAAAAAGGGAAAAAGAAACGTGTCAAGGAAAGAAAACCCATACAGACACTTGTAGAGATGAAGAAGGGAATCTTGTAGTAGAGTCACAGTCGGTGCTAAGAATATGGAACCGTAGATTGTATAACGGCGACGAAGACCAACATCCCGTTATCAAGCATAATGAACCATTCAACCTAGACGATGATAGCCAAAACTTCCGTCCACCTGATCAAAACGAAGTGAGGATAGCAATATTCAAGCTAAAATCCAAGATGGCTGCTGGACCTATCGCCTTCCCGGAGTAATTTGAAGCAGCTGGAGGTGAGTTGGTAGAGAGCATAAACCAACTCATTTCCACTATTTGGTCAGATGAGTGTATGCCTGATGAATGGAATCTCAGCACCGTTTGCCTGATCCATAAGCAAGGAGACCCCCCAACTGCGCCAACTATAAAGGCATCAGTCTCCTTAGTAATGTGTACAAGATCTTACTGCCATATTGCGTGAATACATGAAACCCAAGAATGTCCACAAGCGATCAAATTTCCACACTTCGGCAAATCCTAGAGAAAATTTAAGAGGTCCAAACTGATACTCACCATCTCTTTATCGTTTTTATGGCCGCCTACGACAACATTTATAAAGACGGGCTATACAGCACTGTCTAGTTTTAACATCCCTGCCAAACTCGTCCGTATGTGCAAGATAACGATGGAGAATGCTCGCTGCTCCATTAAAATCGGTAACGGCCTCACCGCGAACTTTGATGTTAATAAAGGATTTTGGCAAGGTGACTTATTTAACATCATCTCACAAGGTAACACCAGAGGCATCATCTTTCTGCGCAACTACTTGCGTACGCCGACGATATCGACATAATTGAAAGGAATCAGCGGATTGTCACCGGTGCGTTCACGAGTATTGAGACAGAAGCAGCCAAAATAGATTTAGCGGTGAACGAGGATAAAACAAAGTATATGCTGTCATTAAGAAAGGACGCCTAACATCGACGAATTGGACAAAACGTCACAGTGGACAGCTATAACTTCGAGATTGTTAGGGACTTTGTATACCTTGGTTCTGCTATCGCATCAGATATCAACAGAAATCAAACAAAGAATAACTCTTGCTAATCGCTGTTTCTTTGCATTAAGAAGGCAATTGGGTAGTAAGGCCCTATCCCGAAGAATTAACGTGACTTTATATAAGACCGTGATAGTCCCAGTCATACTCTATGGCGCTGAAGCACGGACTATATCGAGAGTGGATGAAGAAATTCTTGATCGTTTCGAGAGAAAAATTCTCCGTAAGATATTCGGTCCCGTTTGCATTGACAGACTTTGGAAGAGGAGATTCAACAACAAACTGGAAGTGTACAGCGACATCGACTGAGTAAGAAAAAATGCGCATTCGTTGTGTTTTTCAATAAGGACATAACCATGTGGCATGTGGCATCATCTTCTTTGAACCACATACCGAAAATAGTCTTCCAACATGGCAGGATAACGAACTCCATTGACCGTAACATGGCGATCATTTTCATCGACGAAAAAATACGGTCCAGTCACACCACACGGTCACTTTTTGTAAATGCAATGGAGTCTCTTGAAGCACTTGTGGGTGTGTTGTTAACGCATATTTTGCTTATTGACAAAGCTATTAAGCCCAAAATGAACTTCGCTGAAGATGATTTTTCGGTGAAATTCAGGATTTTCTTCAAACTTTTGCAGAGCCCAATCGGAGAAGTTTCGGCGTTTCAAATGATCAAGAGGCCTCAGTTCTTGAGTTAATTTGATCTTGTAAGGGTGTAGACCAAGATCTTTATGCAAAATTCGCCACAACGTGGACTGAGCGATTCCGAATTCCTGTAAATGTGAAGGAATCGACTGATTTGGCTCATTTTGAATTGAAGCACTTACCGCTGCGATATTTTCGGTACTTCGACCGGTGAGTTGTCTCACTGGCATAGGAACATTCAATAGGGAATATGCTGACTCGAATTTATCCACTATATGACGCACAGCCTGTCTGGTCGGACGATTATTACAACCGAAAATTGGAGTATGCGCTCTTAAAGTTGCGACCACAGACTCGGAATTTCGGTAGTATAATAATTTCCAAAAGTTTAATAAAGTTTTAATAATTTCCAAACGTTGTTCGTTAGTAAACTTAACCACGATAAAATCGTAAATCTTGGCTGAGCTTTTGTCATTGACAGATCATAAAAAAGGTTTAAGGATACGTTTATATTGAAATATGAAATTGTTATGTCCCTATTGAAAAACCCTTTAGTAATTGGTATAATGTTCAATCTTTTTATTAGTAAAGTCAACATGGACTGACTTGGACTCGTTTAATTTAATTCTCCACTTTTCATTGTAGTTTATTCACAGATCTTGTTTATGTCAATTTGGAGTTTACCTGTGGATTTTACATTGGTTCTTCCTACAGCTAGTATTGCAGTATCATCTGTAAATGTTGCCATAGTATAGTTTTCTAGTTACGGAATATCACTAGTATAAAGGGTGCCCCAAAATTCACGCAAGATTTGAATTTTGCGCCATTAAAGTAAAGTGCTACCAACGGAAAAAAAAAAGACAGGGTGACAGCTGACAATTCACGGTTATTAAAAATGGAGTGCTACACGAAAGATCCACGCATTTTCATTGTTGAGCAACATTTTAAAAATAATGAAGATTTGGCAGCTACAGTTCGCAATTTTCGTACAAATTATGGTCGGAATAGTGATTTAGCTTCATCAACTGTAAAGAAATTAATTCAAAAATTCAGGACACTCCGGCCGTCCTTCAACAAGTCGTTCAACACAAAATATCGAAGCAGTTCGTGAGAGTGTTGTTGAGAGCCCAGGAACATCAATTCGGCACCGTGTTCAAAAATTGTACATTTCAAGAGCTCTCTACAGAGAGTTCTCACGAAAGATTTGCATTTCAAGCACACAAAGTGGATACTGATTTTTCAAACAAAATTATCTTCAGCGATGAGGCTCATTTTCATTTTGAATATCGAATTTTGATTTCTCAAATCTATTTATGATGATGGTTAAGTTTTATTGTAATTATTTTACCAGGATTCGTGATCTTTGGCTACAAATGACGAGAGAAACGCCCACTTTCCTCTATGGAAAAGTTTTAGAAACAAGTTATCTGATAAAATCTGGTAAAAATCTCGAGAATATTTATTCTCTGAGTAGAAAGATGTCATTGCATTTGACTCAAAAAGTTCACGACGCCACGACCATTTTATTATGTACTAGCGCATACCTGACGTGCATTGCTGTGCCTAACAAAAAGAAAAACATGTTTTTTAGTACTAAAGAAAATATAATTGTCTCACTCAAAATGCAGTTGTGGGCAAACTGTTGGACCGATTTTGACCAAACTTCACTCTCTCGGGCCAATACCGAAGATTGCCTGAAAATCTTCAAGTCGGTGGTTTCGGAGTCCGTAGCATGCATACAAACATAGGTACATTGAGCTTTATATATACATACATATACACATAGATGGCTTAGACGATGAGGGATAGGGTATCATGCGATCCGGTTTCAGACGGATCGTAACTTTCCAGTATATTTTTGTGTATTATTATAAAAACAGCTAGGATTCCGAACAATTATGTAGGTATATCGTAATGGATAAAATTAGAATTCTTTCTTGAAATACAGCTTGGGTTAAATAATAAATAAATATTGGTTTGTATCTCGAGAGTCAAGGAGATTAAAGGTCTTTCAAAATATAGAGTGTCTCAGGTTAAGAAATTATCCGAGCGGGGATCAATTCCTTAGATCAAGACACAAACAAAAGTTGTAGAGGTGGGGGTTGTAATTCCACCCCCTGAATTGCTACCGATATTTGAAATTCAAATAATCGGATTTAGCAGCTTTATCAGTTTTTATCCTACAACTGCGGAACTGTAACTGCTTAGAAAAAAGTAGAACGCCCTCCCATGTGTCTCTCGACACATTCTTCGCTATCTCCCTTGGCCGATGGTCGCCACCTAGTCAGTCAAGAAGAGGAGTCGTGTGTGTTCTCTGTCCTTGTCGTCGAAGTCAATTATGTCAGGTCAAGTCACCATTGTCATTGAGACTTTGCCGGTCGTTAACGACTGCTGGCACTGCCAGGCTCACTGCCTGCTTTTCTTCATTTGATAGGACACTTTATCTTTGTTGTACGTCATGTCTTTTCTCCTGGTCTTTTGTCGACGTTGAAGTCTGTCGTGATTCGATTATCTATCTGTACACCCCTTGAGGATTAGGTTTCGGATGCGATTTCTTAAGAATTACCACTAATGGAGACCGGCTGCCCTATATATTTGTAGTCTTATGGGGTAGTGTCGATGTAATCAATGTCCTTCGTATATTTCTGACTAGTAAGTGTACACGACTCCTCTACTTGATGGTAAGCATGGACCTAAAACTAGCAGAGGAAAAGACTCAAGTAGTGCTCATCAGCAGGAGACAAGTTATGGAGACTATAAGAGTAACCGTGGGCGATCACGTTGTATCAGAGCTGAAGTAGCTTGGCGTTACTATAGATGCAAGGTTGACTTTTAAGCAACACCTGCAACACGCAGCTGAGAAGGCAGCAAGAACAACGGCTGCCCTGCCAAGGATCATGCTAAATATTGGAGGACCTAAGCAGAAGAAGAGATTGCACTTAGGAAGAGTTGCGATGTCGTTGATGCTTTATGGCTCCCAAATATGGGCAAGTGCCATGAAGACGAAATCGTACAGAATAAAGACGGAGGCGGTCTACAGAACCAATGCCTTGAGAGTATGCAGCGCCTTTCGAACAACCTCCTACGAGGCGGCATGCGTAGTGGCTGGAATGGTGCCAATAGACCTCCTTGTTAAAGAAACCGAACGGAAATATCGTGCCAACAGGACAATGATGTCAACAGCGACGAGTCGAAGTGATACCGAACTACCGCCAAGAACAAGCCTCGAAGAATGTCAAGAGAGATGGAACTTTTCTGACAAACGCTGATTGACGCAGAGATTGATCCCTAATATAGACCCTTGGATCATGGATGTTTCAAGGCCTACCTCCATAGATTTGGACACGAAGACAACCCTTATTGCCCAACGTGCACGGAAGCAGTCGAGGATACATAACACATCATGTTCCACTGTGCACGATATCACGAATAACGTAACTTGCTGGCGAACAGACTGGGTGTGGACTTGACACCAGAGAACACCACCAGACAGATGACGAGCACGCAAGAAGCTTGGGAAGCAGTAAGCGAAACTGTGGCTACCATCATGAAAAAACAACGTAGACAGGAGCGACAGCGAAACATCGCGCAAACGGCTGCCAACACGAACGAGCAGAGTATATAAGGCTGAAGCCCCCCTCGCGATGAAATGCTTGATGGCAGTGCCGCGAGGACCAGGGGAAGGAGGGGTGGTGGGTTTAGTGGGTGGAAATCCCACACTGTTACTGACTACGGGCTCAGTTTGGTCTTTGAAAGTGTTGGAGTGAACCCATTCCTTCTTAGCACTTATCTACTGCCTGGTGAATAACCTGACAGAACGCTGGCCAAGATTCGTTTGTCCTTTCCACCTCATTAAACTCTTTGTTTCTTCATAGATTTTTATCTACCTGACGGTATCGTCTGCCTCTTGCCCTGAGGATTGGACAGCTGTCTTCGCTCTATGATGAAACAAAGAGCTTAGCCAGTCTTAGAAAAAAGGAGAAGACAGAAAATAAAATTCGAAAACAAAAATTAAAATTAAAATCGCTATGACGCTGATTGATATGAGTCTAAGGAATCGCAATCTGACGTCTAAAAGCCTCCCACGTTGGGCGCCATTGTTATGAGCCAGTGCGTACGGTGGCACTCCCCTGCATCGAAGATGCTTTCATGACCCTGCCCTAGCTAACAACAATTTATAATAATGCTTGAACTGGAAATTCTGACTGAATCGTATTTTATTGGTCAGAAAAAAAGTTGCAGTTTCTCAAATTCCCAGAATTTCATCTAAAACTTTATTTTTTTCCAATAATGCAGTTTTATACACTTGCTGAACGTGTTCCGGGCACCATCTGAGCTAGCTGCAGCCTTGCAATAACCTTTTCACCCCCAGCTATATTGCGTACCAAATCAATTAGTTTTGTGTTTCCTTGTTAAGCATTATGTTCTTGAAAGTGTTACGTAACCACCTCACACACTTGATACCATCCCATGACCTCCTATAACCACTCTCACAGTACCTTTCCAAATGATAAATTTCTTTGTGTAGCTTCCAAAGAACCATTCTAACAATGAGATTCTTCTTTTTCTAACAATGGGTTTCAATTGGCCCTTCCAACTCGGAAAAGTTGCATTTTCTGCCAGCTTACCTTCGGCACAAGACTTGAAAAATTAACCATAAAATGGAGCGCAGTGTTCGAATATTCTCCACATTTTTTTCGGAAATGAAAAGCACATTCGAGTAAAAGCTTCCCACTATAACCCCATTCTGTGAGAAATGCACTCAGTGGCACCTGGAGAAAATTCAGCCAAGAGCGGAAAAACGACCTCTCAGAGCTGAAGTGATTTTCCCCACACATTGTCATTAAAGAATAAAATGTAGACCATTGAGAGAGTGAAAATGTCTACTTCTACTATAATAAAATATGAAAGAGTATAATAAATGGAAAGCCAAAGTTGAACGCAGAGCAGAATGAAACAGGAAACCCTGTTGCATGGAAACAAGCCCAGTGAGATAGCCGTATACGGGAACAAAGGTAGAGTAAAGGCAACAGGATACGCTGTTGATTTTTCTTTTATGATGATGATGATGGGGAAAATGAGACACGGCTGGTCAGTTAATGAGGCGCCACCAAACATTTCCACTCATACAAGTGCCAGAATGAAATAATAATTGCTATAGTGACCTCGTACACGAAGGCATGGTCGTATGTTCGTATGGGTTTATGCATTGGGGAAGTGTCACTCCCACCCTTCTCAGTTGCCTGCTATAGAATCTGTTTTTCTTTTGTTTCACCCCGTGGCTGGGGACAATGATGCAACAATTTAGAGACCACCGCACAATGTTTTGCGATTCTGTAGAAGAAAAGGAAAACAGTGATGTTGGACCATATGGTAGACATATGGATGGAACCAGTAAGGCTATACCTATGCAAGTGCTGTACTCCAATGACCAGTGAGCTGCACCCCATTAAATCTTTGCGCCTAATTGCAACCTCAAGCTAAATTGACCGGGGAGCTTAGTTTATTTGATTTTGTAATTAAGTACTTAAGCGAGCTCGGTGCAATGAAATCAATTTAACTATCAACACAAGAATTAAATCCCTGCCCTGTGTATCTTACAGAGGGTGTAAGTCGATTAAGGTATTTAAACAAAGATATGGAACCTCAGCGGGATTAGTCGACATGATGTTCAACACTATGGTACAAGGTACAAAGAACAGCATGCATTGGCACTACAGATGCTCAACGGTCTACCCCGTCAGATGCTCTAACACTCCTCCTGCGTCTTTTACACATTATAGCACATAGCGCGATCAGGCTCAGAGAGTCTGGGTGCTGGACTGCGGAACCCTACAGACGTAATAACATTACTGGACTCTCGAACTCGTATCGCCCTCAACAGATTACATTATCCCCCAAATGAATGGCAAGATGGGCAGGTGATTAAGGACTTTGACGTAACAGTCTATACAGACGGTTCAAAAATGGACTGCGGTATTGGTGCAGGTGTATTTCCCGAATCCTTAGACATCCCAAAATCTTATAGACTTCCAGATAATGCCAGTGTTTTCGAGGCGGAACTACTCGTTATCCGCGAAGCCTGTCGCGAGATCAAATTAAACACAAATATAACGCCAAGGCAAAAGATTGCCATACTCATTGATAGCCAAGCTGCTTTCAAAGCCATCACCTCGGTCACTATATCCTCTAAACTAGTGCTAGAATACCGAAATGAGCTAGCCTCGCTAGATGGACAATTCAAAGTAACCCTGATCTGGGTTCCAGGGCATAGTAACGTTTGTGGAAACAAACTTCCTGATGAACTCAGCGTTCAATATTCCTTATAAAAGCCAACCTCAGATGGTCTAGGCTAACAAACTGTGTCATATCCAGAAAGATGTGGCCAGGTGAAAAGACAAAATTAAAACAACCGACTTCCTAAATGGAGGGTGGCCAGATAGCAATGATAGTTTTTCCAATTGTTATGTTTTAGCAGCTGTCAAAGTTACCAATGATATCCAGCTGTCAATGTATTCAGTAAGGTTTGCCATTTCACCATGCATCGTTTGACACTGCCCGAACGTGCGGAAATTATTAAAAAATATCATCGAAATTCCTGCTCAGTTGTAAATACGCAACGTGAATTTTGTCGTGAGGTCGATCGTCATCAATTCGTCGTCAGGCAATTCGTCGCACCGTGGAAAGTTTGAGCGTGAGTACACTCTTTTGGACCTTAAACCACCAAACAGACAGAGATCGGTGCGAAGTGAAGAAAACATAGCCGCCGTAGCTGCCAATAGCTGTGTGATTCCATCAAGATATCGCTACATGCCATACAAGCAACGCAACGCTCGAAGTGGTGAAGGAGAAATTTGGCGACTGGGTCATCTCACGGCGAGCGTTCATCAATTGGCCAGCGCGATCATGCGACTTGACACCCCTCGATTATTTTCTCTTGAGCTACGTCAAGTCCTTAGTCTACGTTAATAAGTCAACCTCTTTGGACGAGGTCGAGGCCAACATTCGAGACACTATTACCGGAATAACGCCGCATATATTGGACCGAGTCTTCAAAAATTGGACTGCCAGCAAAGCCGAGGTAGCCATTTAAATGATGTGCTATTTCATACACATAATGGCATAAATGTAGCTTCAAAATAGAGCCAGAATCAACTTGATGTCTCACAGCGTTGTTGTTTCATTTAAATTTATTTTCCTATCGTTCTTATCTGGTCACCCTATAGAACGCGTAAAGACGTCGCCAGATTAACAGCGATCACTACAGGTCTTTGCTCTCGCTAGCGCGTCCGTTCATCCGCCTGTCTATCCGTCATCTTATAGCTCCTAAAATATACCAGCTTTATATACGATTTGTACACAAGTTATGTAAAAGGATGGCCCAAACACAATACCGGTGTCATTTTTCAAACACGAATACCTTATTTTGAAGATAGATCCAGGTGCCTCTTTTAGTTGCATACCTAAAGAAAAAAGTCGAATTTTGATATTCCAACTGTTTCTTGAAGGAAAACATGAAGGGAAAATTTCACCAAAATCGGTTGAATAATTCAGGAATATAAAAAACAAAACACGGGACCAGATCACACGATCTTGAAATGATGATATACATTTACGTACGAGTATGTAGTAAACGGATACATTGTAGTATATTCTGCAGCACTTAAGTATATGTCATATATTACAACTGGAGCAATAATTCAATCAAATTGACATTTAAAATATCAAAAGTAAAGCTTTCATAAATAATTCATCCGGTTGCACATTTGCTGACATTTTGTAAAATTTTTACGGCATATTGAACATTTGTGTGCTTACTGCACACGTTAACAGAATGTGCATTCCTACCTAAAGAAATCTGTTTGTCCTCCTGCGAAAAGCTTTATCTTATCGGTTGGATCGCAACCTGATTTTTCAATTTATTAACGTCAAATGAAAATCTGACGGCTATCCATCTACTCTCAAAAATAATTGCCAAACTATTCGCTCACTTCTTCAGCCAATCGTTTACTGATTACGTTCCTGAACCCGACCTTGGCTATTTCTCGCATTTGAACAACTCTGCACAAACTTCCCTAGTTTCCGTGGATATAATCCCGTCAATGATTGTTAATGCTTAACTACCTCCCTTGTCCTGGCGGTGTCCCCGCCATAGTTTTAAAATAATATGTCAACCATCTGACACGCCCCTCGCTGCCCTACTTCAACTTTAAATTTCCGAAGGTGTCTTTCCTCAACTGTGGAAGGACGCATACATTACCGCTATAAACAAAAAAGGGTGCAGGAGCAAAGATCTTCGAGAGCATCATGTATGATGCAATGTTCTATCACTGTAACCCAATATTTTTTACAAAGCAACATGGATTTCTTAAAGGCAGGTCAACATCCACTGCCATAAACTTTTGACAAAATTCTTAACCAAATTATTCTTTTCAAGCTAAAAGCCCTTGCTTTCCAACCGCAATTTATTTCAGGTATCAAATAGTACCTAGTATACCGACAATACAGAGTCCGCTTTAGATCTTAAGTATCAGACCCTATTGTAGCAACCTCGGGGGTTCCTCAAGGCAAACATCTTGGACCATTAGTCTTTATTTTTTATTTTCTCTATAGTCTGCGCGCGCCAAAGGGATTATGAGTACCCTTATATTTTTTTAGGACACGGGCATTTAGGAAAATGGGAAAGAGGACCAGAGGAGAAGCCTGTGCACGTTGGCTTTAAATGTTTGAAGGTTGTAGTGATGGAGAAATACATGTGTCATTCGGCTTATAAACGAATCCCTATATTTGACAGTACGACCGAAGTTTGGCTTTAGGGTGAACTGATGTGCATTCGAAGCAGGTAGAATTTTGAAGGGGAGGAATGCAACGGGGTATTTCGCTGGAGCATTTTTTTTATAGAAAATAGCGATAAAATAGGGAAAGACAGAGACATTTCTCCGACGTTCAAGAGAATGTATGGAATTCACAATGTCTTTATCAACTATAAGTTTTAACGCGCGATTCTGTACCGTATCTTGAATGTACAGAACGGTCTTGGGTGCACCAGACCAGATATAGACGTTATATTCCAGCTTAGGGCGGATAAATGCCTTATAAATTGAGGCCAGATGAGACGGGGTATAATATTTCTTGCACTGTTTAAGGAATCCTAGACATTTTGCAACATTTTTGGCGGCCTCGAATATGTGATCGTTCCATCGAAGATGATTATTAATATACATACCAAGAATGGCAAGTCGTTCGGTTTCAATGATGCAAGTACCATTCACGGATAATGGTTGAGGGTTATGGTTTAGCTTGAGAGACCAACTCTGTTGGTTGGACCGCATTTGATTATGCTGTCCAGGTGGGACTTTAATGCGTTAAACATACATTGGCGTTCCTCTTCTACGACCTAACAGCAAGGGCGTGAGTTAGGGAACGAATATGAAAAACTGAGGGTTCAGCGAAGGAATGGATTGGATTAGAAGTTGCAGACAAGAGATCATTTATAAAAATAAGAGATAGAGTCGGAGAGAAAACAGAGCATTGGGGAACACCAGCATTTATTTGGTGAATTGCAGACTCGAAGCCGTCCAAAACAACTTGTATTGAACGCCCCGAAAGGTAATTTCTAATTCATTGAAGAAGAGACTCATCGACCCCATAAAATAAAAATAAAATAAATATTTGGCGCAACAGCTCTTTAAGTGCCAGGGCCTAGCTCCTCGCAACCACTCGTGTTGTGTGCGTTATATTTTTCACACGAATGGAAGGGACCTACAGTTTAGTGCCGTATTCGAACGGCAATTTGTTTTGAGAAGCTTTCTCGTGACAACAATACTCCCGGATGTTTGTCAGACGTTCGCTGGTGGGATCGTGGTGGGATCGTAAAAAAAATTGTTGGTGTTTTCTGGGATTCGAACTTGGAACCTCTTGCGTGGTGATCCGACACACTAGCCACTACGCCACGAGCCTGATGCCAAACTCTGTCGAATGCCTTTGAAATATCAAGCGCAACCATCTTAGTTTCGCCGAAGTGATGGAAATTGGTTCCACTTCTCGGTGAGATGTGCCATCAAATAACCAGTGGACCTGTTGCTACGAAAACTATACTTCTGGTCATTAAGGAGTTTTCGTGAATTGAGATATTTCATAAGCTGGCGATTTGTTAACGTTTCCATGACTTTGGAAAGAAAGTAAAGTAATTGGACAGGAATGAAGATTCGCCTTTTTTTAGGGACGGGCTGAACAAATGCTGTAACGCAGAGGTTTTTCCAGCGTAGAAGAATACCTCTTCAAAACTATGCGGGGGTACCATCTGGACTAGCGGATTTGTGAATGTTAAGACCTTTGAGTACTCCTGCAACTGTACGAGTGCGAAAGTGGACTTGTCTCATGGAAAATTTTTGGTCATGTAAAAATTTTACACGTCGACTATGGGCATTGCAGTCTTTTCTGGCTTGCTTAAACTTCTTTCAGTTTTCCTCAGATTTGTTGGCTTTATAAGACCGGAAACTTACTTCTTTCAACCAAATAGCCACTTTACAGCTCTGGTGAAACCACGAGTTTGCCTTAGGTTTAATGCTCTTTATCCTTATGATAAAGTATCGTAATGCCGAATGTATCATCAGGAACTCAGAAACGTCTGGTGACATAATCGTGTTGGGCAAAAATCTCTAAAACCCAAGATAAAGCGATGTAACGACCCATTTGACTGCAATGGAATATGTGACTTCTAGTCTGCTTTTCTGCATAGCAAAGATACGCAAATAACGTTATCAACACCCTGCAAATGCAGTTTGACAGAGGATGTATCCTAAAACGCTCATATCCTTGCAGTTATGTACGAGTATGTTAATGCATAAACTCGCCGAAAACTGGCGGGCTTATCAGTATATGTATGTGTGTGCGCTTTGGGCATCCGGTAGAACGAAAATACGAACTGCAATCCCAAAATTTTTTTGCATTCTTCTCTCAGTATACAGAAATTATAAAAATCCTTTTTTCTTTAACACTACCATCTTGAGGAACTACGACGATTACGAGGACAATGACGACTGACGTTGCTATTGCCACCAGCATCAAACACAACAAAATATGATATAAATTGTCGTCTGTCCATTGCATTGCTTAAGTTGTTGGCATCTGAATGACTGACCCTCAGATCAACTACACATTTTTTTTTTTTTTTTTCTCCGGGTTCTTTACTTGATCTTTGTCATGGCATCAAGTGATAAACCCCTTGGAAACCAACAAAATAATAAATGCTTAAAATAAAAACACACAAATGGCTGCTGGGCAAAAGGAAATCACACGACAAACAAGGATAATCCGGAAGCTGTACTGCATCTCCAACAGATGGCAATACAGCCACAGCACTACATAATTATAGTCCTTCGTTTGTCCTATGAAGAACTTCACAGCTGTATACGGATGTTTACTACTACACAAAACATTTTGATATTTTTATGAGTTGTGTATGTTAATCCATATTTTTACCACTACTGGCGAAACACTTTTATATGGATGATTGATAAAAATGATTCCGTGTATATGCGAATAAATTGGTGCAACAATTACTGGATACTGATTGCAGTCCATTGAATTGATTCGATACAAAATAGGACGGCAAGCAAATGTTTTTAGGTGTAGATGTATTATAAAAAATATGAAATCTTTGGATTAAATTATCTTTTTGTTGCGCAGTAAAACTAAAGTCTGCAAAAAATGAGGTGGAATAGTCAATTAAAAATTGAGCCGGGCCTCACCTTACGTCGTTTTTTGAACCGACAAAATGTATAACACTGGCAGTAGGGTGGTCTTATGGATAAAATGCAACTTGATAGTGATGATGACATCAGGAGAACGGAAAAAAAATACTGTGAATCATAAGCAACAAAAATACTCCCCTATTACCTAGACGCCACTCTTGGAGTTCACTGAAACTTAATCTGTCTTTCTCTCTGTCTCTTCCCCATTCCACAAAACGTATCCTAAAAATTAGTATAAGGGTATTCATATCCCCTTTAAAAATTTTTTTTTTTTTTTTTGTGGGAAAATCTTCATAGACACTATGAACCCAGTGCTCATAGTAGCGTGAGCTTTTACTCACTAAACAACATTTCCCTTCTACTGGTTTACTATGAATAAGTTTCCTTATCAAGTAGTTTTAGTTTCAAAAATATTACCGTTGGGAAGGTAGCTTTCCAAAAAAGCACCTGCTAAAACCCGCCATTAAATGCAGCTGGTCCTTATTGCGCTAGTCGGCGCACAAGGTTTGGAGTATAACGTTGTTGCAATGACCATTTCGAGCAGTTAGTTATTTCGTCATCGATGGTAGTTACTTCTAAGTCTCTGTGGATATCATTCTGATATTTCTGATATACCATGGGCCATTTACTATGACTCTTAGCACTTTGTCTTGAAAAGATTGTAGGATATCTCTATTGCTTCGTTTGGTACAACCCCAAAGTTGTATACCATACGTCCAAACGGTTGTGAGCACTTGCTTGTATAAAAGCAGTTTATTATAAGTATAGGTACTTGCAATGTCTTTCAAGTAGATAATACATTTGTCTGAATCTATTTTCAAGCTCGTCGCGTTTCTTTTTAACGTGCGAATTCCATTTGAGTTTCGCGTCTAGTGTCATTCCTAGATACTGTAACATAATGTAGCATAATAACTACGCCCTCGAACTGGCATAATTTTGTTCCGAAGTGTCTTTTCATTCGAGGTTCGTGTCTGCGGTTAGTGTTCACGGTTCGTGTCCACGATAAGAGACGGATGATGTCTAAGACGACGTCGCGGATAAGAGAGAATTATAACTGCAAGAAATTATTGTAATCTTGGAATTATTACATCAGAATTTTCTTGTTCCAGTGGTCGAAGAATTTGCTAGAAGTTTCTGGCTATCAGAAATTCTGCTATATAAGGACAGATGGCGATCAAGGTAAGGCAGTTGGTTTTGAACCGCACGAGGAGATTGGAAAAGTGATAACAGCCGAAGTTGTAATTTTGTGATAAATTGAAAGTTGAGAGTTAACAAGAAGAAGTAATTAGTTTCGATTTGTGAATTAAGTAATTGAAAGGAGATAAAGTGATTTGAGAAGAAAGAGGTCTTGTAAGGAAGGAGTTTGCGAAGAATAGTATAGTGTGAACTAGAATTGTTCTATAGACTAGAAATAAAGAAATAAATTTCACAGAATATCGTTTTATCTACTCGAGCCGTAGCTCGCATATTACAATACTTTGCCTCGTTTGCATACGGTATTTGTACAGAGTTAATGAAAATGAATAGGTTGTTTATTTGATTGTAAATAAAGTTAACATGAGTTGATTTCATCTCGTTGAGAGCAATGCCCCAAATCTTTGTCCACTCGCAAATTGTGTCCAAAACTCGTTGGAGCTTTACAGTTGCTGAATCGAATGATTTATCTGTTGTTAATATAGCCATATTATCCTCGAACGTAGCTACGATAGTGCCTTCTTCTTGCGGTATATCTCGAGTGTACAGTAAGAACAAGACCGGACCAAGAACTCTTCATTGCGGTAGTCCGGTAACGATTTAATTAAATTGGGAGTACCCATCCGTATTTAACACGAAATAGTCTGTTCGCAAGGTAGGATTCTAAAATCTGATATAATTGTTCCGAAAGAACCTGTCTTAACTTAAACTTCAAGCCTTCGTGTCATACCTTGTCGAGTGACGTCCAGAAAAGCGCTGGAACATAACTTTTTCTCCTCTAAGGTTTTCTCTCGAATTGATGGTCCGGAATCAAACGTCTTTCTTCAATGACCTGCTGTAGGCGCTTTAACACAAGCTTTTCAAATACCTTAGATGCTATCGGAAAGAACGATATCGGTCTGTACAATTTTTTGTCGTCTGGAGGCTTTCCCGGTTTTGGAACCATTATAACCTCGGTGACTTTCCATTGCCTTGGAACTATATAATAATCATAGCGCGGCATTTATAATATGCAAAAGTCTGATCAGAGCTTTCTTTGGCAATTCCTTGAGGATGAATTAGGTACGCAGGCAGGAACTGAACCTGCGATAGACGTGGTTTTCGCCACCAATATTCTACTAACTGAGCTATCCCTGTACGTCTTTTCCATGGTCAACCCTTAGACTCTAAATCTATCTATCGCAGGGTCCCTGCCTGTGTACTCATGCTTCCTTCCTTATGCATTCGAGGAAAATCTCAAGTAAAAGTGCTTGTACAGCTAAATAGCCAATATAATAATTTTTAATTGGGAAAACTGCAAAAATATTCCTTTTCTCCCGACGCACGGCACTGAATCAAAAATGTCTTCGTGTTGTACACCAAATTGAGATGAGCGATAGAAGGAATCTATCCAAACTTTCTAACTGAAGCGGTTGCTAAGTTACAAGACTTGAAAAAGAAACCCTTATTAAAATCTATACTTCCCGTAAACATTGAACCTTGGGGTGTAAACAAAGGAAAAGATCCGAAAATTGGACGTCAAAGTGCGAATACCTTCTATACGTATCGGATTGTCTTGGTATCCGCTTATGGAGCTATTCACTTTCAATAGTTGTACCCTGTATTACAAAAAATTCTACTGGTTGAACATTCTTTGTATACCGTAACAAGGCAAATATTTTTCAAACATCACCAATACATTCGAACCATAAGTCTATTTAATTTGTTTTATGATTTTATTCAAAATCGCCATCACGCTATGGGAACACACGTTCGGTCATTGATAGCATTTCAAATACGCCTCACAATTTTATACTTAAGACTTTAACAACTCTAAACTTTCAAACTTGCCAAATAAACCTATTGGCATTAGCTGGCCATTGAGCAAAGTACATATCGTCCCAATCGGATTACGTGGTACTTTTTACCCTAATAGACTATCCCCCTGTAGGAAATAAGTTAATATTTAACTTATTTTTTTGTTGATTTATTTGATTTCTATGAAGTTGCCGGAGAACGAAAAAGGAAGATGAAACAAAAACGTTTTTTTTTTTTTATTTTTTTTTTTTTTCTTATATATAATGAGAACTAAATCCGCATGTTTTAGTATTTTGTTCGTCCATGATTTCTTCTTCCACCCCAAAATTAAATGTAAGTCATAGGGGGCTATAAGTATCATTTTCAATGTAATAAAAGTATATGTGTAAGCTTGTATCGAGGTGGTGGAACGATGAAGAAGAAGAGTCCTTCTAGTATGGGTTTTCCCGAAGACCTATAGCGCGGACAAGTATTGAAATCTTAATGAAAAAATGATGCGACTCACAGCAATTGAGCTTATGAGTGCTTTATTTTGATTCAAAATCTGATTCAAAGTTTATTGAAATTGATTTTTTTTTTTTTTTTGTTTTTGTGTGTCTGCATACACATATGGTCTGAGTATTTCTTATTAGGTAATGTGGATAGACTGACCTTGACCAAGTAATAATTTTTAGTTAGTCATGTTTTGAAGACCTCAACGGAATGATCCTTAAACACACAGAAAAGTTACAATCCATCTAGAACGGATTGTATGATGCCCTATCTCCATCTTTTAACTCACTCCTAAAAGAGTGACCGTAGCATTGCAAAATTGTTGAAATAGATGCAGTGATATCTTTCTGGACAGAGAAGAAAGGGGATCTGCATGCCGATTGATCGGGAAACTACTGACTGTCCAAAACATGGATTGGACCAGTAGCGCAACAATCAAGTTCGTAATGTAGTGATTGCTTTACCTCCTCGTGGTGGTCCCCGGGCAACTGCATGTATAAATCCTTATACATGTAGGCCAAAATTGCAAGTGCGAGATTGTCTAGGGTCTTATGCTTAGGCTAGGTAACCTGGGCCAGCAACCCGCGTTACCGAAACTTCAATCGCTTAGGAAACCGACACAATGCCTCGGATAAGGACTGATAACACGTTGACGACCTTTGGCTATCATACCCGGACTAAGATTGGTTTCTGGAATGTGAAGACGCTTCTTGACTCTCAGAGTGAAGGACCTCAGAACGCCAGATTTCTTCAATTGGAGCATGAGTTCATGCGATATAGGCTGGACATATTGGGAGTAAGCGAGATAAGATGGTTAGATGCGGGTGAGTACCAATCCCCAACGCGTAACACTGTATTACTCTACACCGGAAGACCATCCGGAAGCCCCCGTTGATATGTAGTTGGACTGCTGCTAACGCCAACCGCACGCAGAGGCCTAATTTCCTGGCAGCCGCACGGTGATAGGATTTTAGTGGCCAGATTCCGGACGAGAGTACGTCTCGTCACCATTATACAGTGCTACGCCCCCACGGATGGTTCGTCTAAGGAAGAAAAGGAGTCCTTCTACAACCAGTTGGGAGCTGTTCATAATGCAACATCCAACGGCGACATTGTCATTGTGATGGGGGACCTGAATGCCAAGGTAGGCTGCGACAACGAAGGGCTCAAACATGTTATGGGACGGCACGGACGAGGCAATCGCAATGATAACGGCGAAAGATTTGTTGACTTTTGTAACGCAAATCGTCTTGTCATAGGTGGCACCATGTTTGAGCACAAAGCCTGCCATAAAATCAGTTAAGTGTCAACTGACAGGTAAGCAACCTCCAAACAAATTGACCATTTTGCCATCAGTCGCCGTTTTAGAAGTAGTCTCCTAGACGTCCGAAACAGGCGAGGTGCCGACATGGGGTTGGTACGAGATCACCATCTTATGATAGCTACTCTTCGATTACGCACTGCTGCCGTTCGTAGATCTAACGACACAAGAATACCTAGGTTCAACGTAGACCGACTGAGAGTTCCCTCAGTGCGCCAAGAATTAAGGGACCATCTCTCACGTGGAGTGGAAACAATCAGCAGCTCACTGCCCGCCACCATCCAAAACCATTGGTGCGCTGTGAAAACTGTTTTCACATCGGGTGCTGAAAGGATTGTCGGTCGATCGCAAGGAAACCATAGGATACCTGGAGAAGGATCAACAAACGAAAACAGCTAAGAGCTCGAATTGCAGCAACTCCAGCAGCAGGGAGGATCGAGCTTGAGTCCCTATATCGCATGAAGACGAGAGAAGTACAGCGTAGCGTGAGACTTGACAAGCGCAATTGCATCAATGCGCTGGCTACGGAAGCAGAAGAAGCAGCAGCGAGGTGCGACAGCAGAACCGTTTATAGAATCACTAAAGAGCTTATAGGTGGCCGAAGCTCTACTCAACACCCAGTGAAAGGCTTAGACGGTTCGTTGCTAATATCGGATGAGGATTAACTAAAGAGATGGAAGGAGCACCCAGCAATATGCACCCAAGTCAGACTGAAGTGTCCGTAGAAAGAAGTTCCCGAATTCGCACCACAACCCCCAGTAAAGAGGAGATTATTACCGCAATCAAAGCACTGAAAACTAATAAGGCGGTAGGACTTGACGGCATACCCGCGGAGCTTTTTCAAGCTGCGCCAACAGCATCGGCAGAGCTAGTGTTCCCACTTGTCGGGAGAACATGGGAAGCCAAGAGTTTTCCAGATGAGTGGAAAAAGGGAATGATTGTCAAGCTCCCTAAAAAAGGCAAACTAATGCAGTGCGAAAACTGGAGAGGTATCTGCGTGCTGCCTGCTATGGCCAAGACAATAGCTAGAATCATCCTGGAGCGAATCAAAGAACACCTTGAAGACACACTCGACATTCTGGACACTCTGGATCCTCCTGTGTCGACCACATCAACACCCTGCGGATCATCATCGAGAAATATGTTGAATATCGATCACCACTTCACCTGTTGTTCATCGATTTTGAAAAGGCGTTTGATAGTGTAAATCGGGAATTTATTTGGAGTGCCTTGCGCAGGAGAGGCATTCCGGAAAAATTAATAGCAATTATCAAGACTACATATGATGGGTCCACATGTTACGTTTTGCACAGAGGAAGGCTGCCTGAGGAATTTGAAGTCCAAAGTGGGTTTCGGCAAGGCTGCATACTTTCACCAATACTGTTTTTATTGGTGATTAGCGATGTGCTGAATGCGGCCTTGTCAACAGAAAATGGAGGAATTCGATGGACTCTCACATCTGAACTCAAACACCTCGACTACGCCGACGATGTATGCCTACTGTCTCACAGAATAATGGACCTTCACCATATGACAGCAAATGTGGAGAGGGAAACAGACGTCGTTGGGCTGAAAATTAACTCGGCAAAAACAAAAATGATCAGCCAAGGACCAAACACATCAACTCATATATGCATTGCTGGACAAACGGTTGGGAGAGTAGAGAGTTTCTAATACCTTGAGAGTATTGCCTCAACGGATAGCGGAACCAAACTGGAAATAGCCAGCCGAATAGGTAAAGCAAAATCTGCGTTAAGGATGCTATCCATTGTTTGGCGAAGTAATGCAATTAGCTTAAACACCAAGCTACGACTGTTCCGTTCCAACGTTGAATCCGTGCTGCTATATGGATGTCGTACCTGGAGAGTGACCGTCCCTACCACGAGGAAGCTGAAAACGTTTGCAATAGGTGTCTACGCTACATCTTAAGGATATTCTGGCCAAACCGTATCTCTAACGAACAGCTTTATCAGAGAACGGGCCATGAAACTATAGGCACAACCATACGACGACGACAGTGGCAGTGGATCGGTCACACTCTCCGAAAGGGTGACAGGTCCATAGCTAACCAAGCGATGCAATGGAACCCGCTTACCCAGGATGGCAGGATACCCGGCGGTCCTAGGAGTACGTGGCGCTGAACAGTTGAGAAGGTAGCACGGCAACTGGGAAAGAGTTGGGGAGAGCTGAGGCACATTTCCAGAAATCGCACACGATGGCGCGTATGCGTTGTAGAGGCCCTAGGACCCACAAGGGGATACAGGACATAAGTAAGTAAGTAAGGACAGAGAATATTTCCTCGATTTTTAAGAAAATTTATCACAAATAACTATTATAAAGAATGGCAAGCTGAAATTAAAGCAAGGAAAAATCTTGAAGTAATACTCGTAGTTGCAAGTTTGCAAAACCAAATAAATGAACTGGAAAGAAGGATCACCTCGTTGGACTGCTCTAACAATGTCCTGCCCAACCTGCCCAGCAAAATAGTGAAAAAGAATACCTCACAGATGAAACTCGAACTGGAAATAGACGTCCATCTATAGAAAAATAAAAGGACTACGAAAAAACGCAAGGCAGAAGAAAGTCCTGAGATGTCTGCAAGAAGACATGATGCAAAACAAGCAAATTTACAAGGTAAGATAAAAGGCTTGGAAAGATAACCCTTGGTTTGAAAAAAACAGTCATTAGCACCAGCAATAATGATCTCGGGAGTAGACAGATTTGGTGAGTTAAAAAAGGTAATCGAACAAAAAACCAAAAAGGCTTGTAAATTCACATCCTATAATGACAATAAATGGAAAATAAATGTCTATGACAGTGACACATATAGAGAAATTACTGACGAATTGACCAAAACGAAGTTCTAGTGGCACTCATATGAAAATAAAGCTACTAGACCAGTTAGGGTAGTAGCCAGAGGTCTTCACTTCTCGTTTGATGAACACGATATCGTCGAAGACTTGACTAATAAAAAATGTAGGATTTCGGAAGCCAAAAACTTAATTAAAAAAGAAACCACACAAAGTAATGATGGGCAACCAATGACAAGAAAGAGAAAATTATCTCTTTTTATGCTTTCTTTTCATAATCAATAAGAAGTCGAAAAGATATACAATATAAATTCAATAATGGGTATTCTTGTTAAGATCGGGCCACTTCGAGAAAATTCTAACTCAATACCCCAATGCAAACGATGCCAAGCTTTCGGGCATACGCAAAGCTATTGCAAAAGAGATTTTGCTTGCGTTAAATGTGAAGGAAAATACCCGACAAAAAGTTGTCCACTAAATTATAGAGGTTATAACCAGGATAAAATAATTAAACTAAGCAAAGAAGCAGAAAAAAAGCAACAAAGTATTAATGATTAAAAATATTCAAATGGTTTACTCCAACACATCCCTGAATTTCAGGTGTTTCTATCTAACGAAGATGCTGATGTTTGCCTGATTTCTGAAACTCATTTCAAACAGGGAACAAAAATTAGAATTCCTGGGTATCTTTGTTACCACTCTCCACTCTCCACTCTAACATCGGATAAGCCAACGAATCCCAGTTTTCTGACGTAAGCTCAGGCTGCAGTCAAAGCAACCAGACGAAAAGACGGGCAACCCTCTGATCCGTTGAAAGAAATTCTGAACTGCATTTACGCTAAGTTCGAGGAACAATGTGAAACGAACAACCGAATTCTCGAACGTCTCAGTAACGTCGAAAGCTTTTGTATGGCTAACCTTATATCTAAATCTAAGTAGATATGGACTCTTTGCTTAAAATTATAACATGAAAACACAAAAATCTAACGAATTAGAAATTTTTCTAATGAGAGATAATATCGACATATGTTTGATCTCCGAAACACATCTAACAAGAGAATCGCAAATAAAGATAAGAGGCTACGTTGGTTATCACGCCTTTCATCCTTCTGATAGAGCGCGGGGCGGTTCGTCCTTATTCATGAAAACTAACATCGAACACTCGGTCGATGTAAACATAGAGCTGGAAAAACTTCAGTTGTGCGCGATAAGGGTTAAAAATAAACAGCTGAGCTACAACTACTGTCCGCCGCGTTGCTCGCTTGAAAAAGACGACTACTTTCGTCTCTTCAATGCCCTTGGTTCAAATTTCCTTAATGGTGGAGATTTCAATGCGAAGCACACCTTCTGGGATTCAAGATGTATATCTTCTAAAGGAAAAATTCTCTACGAAGTGGTAAATGAATTCGGTTGTTGTTTTTATTCGACAGGAAAACCCACCTATTGGACAACCGACTCAGTAAAAATTCCCGATCTTATCGATTTTTTCGTTTCAAAAGGCATTTACGAGAAGTTTATTACAGTCGAAGAAAGTTTTGCTCTCTTTTGACCACTCACAGGTAATTTTATTACTTGGTGAAGCGTTGATTAAGAAAGAAGGACCTCCAAGACTTACTAGCAATAGAACAAATTGGGAGGGCTTTAGAAATGATTGCGAAACAAATATCGACTTAAATGTATCACTTAAAACACCTTGTGAACTGGAGGACGAAGTTGATCGTTTCGTCGAAGCAATCCAAAGAGCGGCATTGAGAAACACTCCTTCTAGAAGCTACATATAAGATTAACCGCAATGAAAAGTATCCAAGTGAAATCATTGAACTGGTGAGGGAGGAAAGAAAAGCACGAAAGAAATAGCAAATCACTCGTGCACCGCAGCATAAAAAGATCCTTAACCGACTATGCAATCGCCTTAGAGATAGTATTCGGGAATTTAAAAGCAATAAGATAGCGACCTACCTTGAAAATCTCTCCACTGAAAGAGAAACAAATTTTTCACTTTGGAAAGCGCTAAAAGGCATCCGGAAACCTCAAATCCAAGCGCCACCAATTCGGAAAAACGATAGAACTTGGGCCAAAAGCGGAAAAGAAAAGGCAGAACTTTTTGCTTTGCACTTAGAAGAAACGTTTAAGCCATTCCACGGCCCTTTGATAATACCCGACTCCCCAGTCACGGCATCTGACAACTTTAAAGTAAAACAGTTGCATTGATTGAACTGAGGGAAGTAATTAAAAATCTAAAGACTAAAAAACGGCGCAGGTGGTCAAGGAATTACCGAATAAAACTCTTATCAAACTGCTATATTTGATTAACGCTTCATTCAGATTGCTCTACGTTCCGAGACAATGGAAAGTCGCCGAGATTATAATGGTCCCGAAACCAGGCAAACCTCTGAATGAGAAGAAATCATTCCCTATTGCTGGTTATCTCTAAAATATTCGAAAAACTACTTTCAAAACGACTACAACCCGTAATCAACGAAAGAAGAGTCAAACATTCTACAATCGACTAAGTCCACAAAATAACTGACGTGATTGAGAAAACTCTCGAAGAAAAAAAGATTTGTTGTGGTGTATTTCTTGACGTCTCACAAGCTTTCGATAAAGTTTGGCACGAAGGATTGGAGTGTAAATTGAAACGACTACTGCCACGGCAACTCTTTCTAATCTTACAATCGTACCTCACCGAAAGACTTTTTCGTGTTAAGCACGGAAATGATTATTCTGATTTCAAGGAGATAGCGGCCGGAGTCCCACAAGGAAGTGTCCTTGGCCCACTTCTATACGTACTATATACGCGTGATATCCCGCAGGAAAGAAACTGCGTCGTCGCCACGTTTGCGGACGAAACGGCGATATTGACAACGGGCGATACAATTGAAGCAGCAACTGAAAAGCTGCAACATGCTATTAATAAAGTCCACGCTTGGACGCAAGAATTCGTCCAGCGTATTGTGCTGAACGAAAACAAATCTACTCACATCAACTTTACCTATAAAAAAGTGAACAGATTACCCGTATATTTAAACTCGGCTCAAATACCATACACGAACGAAGCAAAATATCTAGGAATGACTCTAGATGTTAAGCTTAAATGGAAATCGCACGTAAAAAAGAAACGCGATGAGCTCGAAAACAAATACCGACAAATGTACTGGCTACTCGGAAAACATTCGAAGTTGAGCCTACATAACAAACTGCTTAACTATAAGCAAGTGCTAAAGGCAGTGTGGACGTATGGTCTACAATTATGGGGTTGTACCAAGAAAAGCAATAGAAACATCCTACAAACTTTTGAAAATAAAGTTATTAGAACGATCGTTAGCGCACCGTGGTACGTACGTAACGAAGATATTCATCGGGACCTGGGAATTCCCAGCGTCGTCGAAGAGATAACAAATTTTGCTCGTAAACACAAAGATCGTGTTCACGGCCATTGTAACCGTACCAACTACTTGACGCGAACAATTCAATTCGTCGTCTGCAAAGGACAAAACCTTTCGACCTCGCGTCATTACATACGAACATCTACAGCTGACACTACCAGGGGAGGTAGTGTTGTAATTGTAAATAGTATACGAGTATTGGAGCCTTATGAATTGCCTAAAATAGCAAAACAAACCATGCAAGTAGCGACTATAAACATCGAGACCAAAGGAAAAGATTTTAAAATAGCAGCGATATACTGCCCGCCCAGGTATTCACCTTCAGATGAAGAATTTACTGACCTGTTTAACAATTTGGGGAACAACTTCATCATTGGAGGCGATTATAACGTAAAACACACCTTCTGGGTGTCAAGATTAATAACGTGAAAAGTCATGAAGCTTTACAAGGCAAGAAGAAATTTTAAGTGTGAATTTATTTCTCAACTCATTTGCCATCTGACCCAAATAAAACACCTAATGTTATTGACTTCTTCATAACGAAAGGTATTAATAGAAAAGAAGTTAAAGTTAAAAGCAGTGATGATCTGTCATCGGATCATACACCTGTAATCCTAACAGTCAACGGTTTATCAATAGAACAGATAATAAACCTACGACTAACAAACAAAAGGACGAACTGGTGTAAATTCAGAGAACATCTCGAGGGTTTAACCTTAGATTTCCACTTGTCACAACAAAACATATTGACATTGAAACAGAACAATTTATTGCCGATGTACAACAGGCAGCAGAAGATAGTACACCGACTCATCAATAAAAAAAAACAGGCTTTGGTGAAATACCCCACGGAAATTAAGCAACTGATACTTGAAAAGCGAAGAGCTCATAGAAAATGGCAAGCGACAAGATATCCCGGCGATAAAAGCATATTTAATAGACTTAATAACAGTCTATCACTGAATTCAAAAATGATTCTCTAGCTAAATACCTTCGTAATCTCACGGCTGACAAAGTCACGGACTACTCCCTTTGGAAGGCTGCTAAACGTTTGAAGATTCCCCGTTGAAAACACCTGATGGGAAATGGATCAGCGATCCAAAAGAAAAGGTTGAACTATTTTGCTAGCACCTTTCAAATGTTTTCAAACCTTTCCACAGCACTGGAAGATAGCAGTTATTGTTATACCTATAAAAAGGTAAACCTATATCAGAAGTTACCTCATACTCGTATAAGGCCAATCTCGTTTTTACCGATATTATCGAAACTTTTCGACTAGACCCAATTATAGAACAAAGAAAGCTTATCCCCACCCATCAATTCGGGTTTAGAAATAGGCACTCGACAATAGATCGTATAACTAATGTTAGAGAAAAGGCACTGGAAGGAAAACAAATTTTGTTCTGCAATATTCTTAGACGTTGCACAGGCTTTTGATAAAGTTTGGCATAAGGGTTTAGAGTACAAACTTCATAGGGACCTACCTAGACAGTACTATGAGATACTTAAATCTTATATAGCAAAAAGATTCTTTAGAGTTCGCTATGGTTCAGTGTACTCTGAACTTAAAGGAATACAAGCAGGTGTTCCACAGGGAAGTGTTCTAGGACCCACCCTATACTTATTATACACGAGTGATATGCCACATTTGCAGACGACACTGCTCTTCTATCAACAGATAGATGTGTGGCTATAGCAACAGAAAAGCTTCAACATTCAGTTAACGAGATATGTGACTGGACGCAGCTATGACGAATTAAACTTAATGAGTCGTCAAAGTCCACCCGTATCAATTTTACAATTAAAAAAATAACGAATGTTCCCGTGGTTATTAATAACCATGTAGTTCCTTACTCTAACACAGCTATTTATCTGGGTATGAATCTGGATGCTAAACTGAAATGGAAGGAACATGTTAAAAAGAAAGTAGAAGATCTAAATATTAGATACTCGTATTAAAAACTTTATTGGTTGTTAGGATATAATTCAGAACTGGTCATTGAGAATAAAATCCTATTATATAATCAGATACTAAAACCCGTATGGACATAAGGTCCTTCGGGGAATAGTGAATGCCCCATGGTATATTAGAAATAGTGACTTGCATCGAGATTTTCAGATTGACCTCGTAACAGATGTGATTAAGAAGTACGCAATGCGTCACAACGAGCGTTTGCAGATGCATATTAATCCTGAGATAGATGACGCCTTAAATGTACGATATAATATTCGTAGGTTAAGAAGAACCAAACCTCATGAACTTTTTTCTTTGCCAATTATGAGAGCCGTATTTAAATTATAATATCTTCTCAAAACCGACTTAAAGTTGAAAACAAAATCTTTTGTCGATCACTAATTTATTGGTCTTGATCAGGGAGGTGTTTTTAGTGCGGTTAGAGTCCCACAATACTTCGGGTTTTGAACCCCACTGTGTCTTCCGAGATTTTCACCTTCATTAACAAAAACAAAAAAAAATAAATTCTTAGCAGAATGTGGGCTCGATTCCCAAAATTTATAACCGAATTTTATTGATTCTGATCAGATTCACAATAAGTCTTAACCATTACCATAAATAGCTTTGAAAAAGCAATGTATGCTTTTTTAAGTAAACGCCCTTAAAAAGTGGGCGTGGCCATATAGAATGTATGGACGCTATGCAGAGAATGTCAACGTGTACATACATTATCTAAGTAATATTTTTCAGTAGCAAAAATATTGAGAAAAACGATATTTTTTGAAAAGTGGGCGTATCTACATGCGGATTTCAAAACTGTACAAAGTTTTGAAATGTGCTCCGGATTATAAAAAGCTTATGTTATAAATTTTATGTTCGTAGCTCGAAATTTAAGGTCAAATATGGCTAGATCGGCATAACTTTTGATGCTGCTCACTTATATAAAAATATAAAGGGTGGTTAAGTTTTAAGGGCCGATGTTGATTTTGAATAAAGCATAAATTATTTAGGAAATTACTGTCATTTCTTTTTATTATGATAATATTGGTATGGTTCAATTATGTATGGAACAAAATATCGGCCAAATGGCCGCCGCGACCTCGGCGGCACACCTCCATCCGATGGTCCAAATTTTCGATGACGTTGAGGCATAATTGAGGTTCTATGCCGTTAATGTGCCGAATTATCTCATCCTTTAGCTCTTGAATTGTTGCTGGCTTATCGACGTACACCTTTTCTTTCAAATAACCCCAAAGAAAGAAGTCCAACAGTGTCAAATCACATGATCTTGGCGGCCAATTGACATCGCCACCACGTGAGATAACACGGCCAGTGAATTTGTCGCGCAAAAGAGCCATTGTTTCGTTAGCTGTGTGGCAAGTGGCACCATCCTGTTGAAACCATATATCGTCCACATCCATATCTTCCAATTCGGGCCATAAAAAGTTCGTTATCATCTCACGATAGCGAACACCATTCACAGTAACTGCCTGACGGGCCTCATTGGTTTTTCGACAATCACTCTTGGATTATCATTCGCCCAAATGCGGCAATTCTGCTTATTGACGAATCCACTGAGGTGAAAATATGCCTCATCACTGAAGATGATTTTCTTCGAAAATTGATCATCCACTGTTGCCATTTCTTGCCACCATTGTGACCATTGACGACGCTTGAAATGGTCAAGAGGCTTTAGTTCTTGAGTCAATTGCACCTTGTAAGCGCGTAAATGCAAGTCTTTATGCATAATGTTCATCAACGACGAGCGTGAGAGATGCAATTGTTGGGCACGACGACGAGTTGAGGTGGACGGCTCTTCAGCCACACTATCGCGAACAGCAGCAATATTTTCTGCAGTACGAGCTGTACGAGCATGCACTGGTGTTTTCACATCTCCTACAGACCCGGTTTGCACAAATATTTGCACGATTTTTCCGATTGTACGCACATTTGGACGATTAAATTGACCGAAAAAATCACGAAATGCACGATATGCATTTTGATTTGAACGCCCATTTTCATAATAAGCCTGAATAACTTCAACGCGTTGCTCGATTGTGTATCTTTCCATGGTTCAAATTGAGTTAGTCTGAAATTGAGAAATGTCAAATGAAATGCAGAAAAAAACTTGACGTTTAGGTGTGGTTCACATTCAACATCGGCCCTTAAAATTTAACCACCCTTTACATATCATATAAATATAAGTACTTATATACTTTTGGGGATCTATCGTAATTATTGCTTTATGTTACGAATTACGTTTCAAAATTAATATAATGTAAAGGCCGGTGGAAAATTTTAAAAAAACTTTTTCGCTAGAATTGCTAGAAAATCTTTATTTTATCTTCTTTTGGATGTCTGCTCGCGCTCCCCACCGATCAACAAAAAAAAAACAAGGCCAACCAACATAAGGGTACGTGTTGCGATACCTAGTGTAAGGCTGAGTTGAGTAATATGGCCGACCCTAAATATATGAGATATTGTATAAACAGTATAATACTACCTACTTGTTTAATATTTAGTAATACATTTGCTTTAATTACTCCGGAACCCTTTTTTTTGTCAGCTGCTGTCAAATCTCCATATGGAATGTATTATTTCATTCACACTTTCCGTAAACCCACTGAAGTTGACGAAAACTTTTGTTCAATTCATGAAAATTTTCGTACACGGAACTTTCGTACGAGGTTCGCATACCCCAGGTCAAGCAAGTATGTAATTATAAAGAAACTCGAAAAAGTGGGTCTTCCAATTCCGTCTGTCAGTTTGTATACACGAGTACAGGCTAAGTTGCTGGACGAACTTACTTCAAACTTTATATGTATCTGGGGTCTATGGCGTCACAATTGGAACCCGAATCTAAATTTTTATTTGATTTTGAAAAATATTGTTTTTCCAGAAAACTGCTCTAACAATTCTGAGTAAGTTTCATATTGCGATAACTTTTTTGTACCTAATCTTTTTTTAAGTTAAATGAGCAGAATTGTGCTACAGATTATATTAAAGTTGCGTGCATGGAATTAGAACGATTTCGATGCCACATTACTTACTTTCAAATCTCCTCTGTTTTCACAATAATCCCTTTAAAATGTTCATTTTTAGTGCTCACGACTGCCAACCGTTCCGTAAAGTTACTTTCTTACAGCAACCTAAAATGGGTGAAGTAAGCTAAACGGATCGTGCACCTAATTCGAAACGGAATTTCGTATTTCAGGTTTTTAAATAATTCAATAGGTTGTATCCACTTATAAGAAATCACTTATAAGTAATCTCTCATTCGCTCGTTTTTTGTTCAAGAAGTCAATGAATTTTTTATCTTGACGAAGGCCGAGGGTAGAGTTCTATTTAGAGAGCAGTGCTCCCAAAGGTTCAGTTTTAATCTGAAGCGTCTTAGAGCCAAGTCATGGAAAGTTAAGGTGCAAGGGGAATGGTGATGAAGAGCCACGTATAGCAAATTTATCGTATTACATTCGTTTCCCATATGACCAGGAACCCATATTAGAGGAATGTAGTTATGGACGACAGCTAGCTACTTTAAGGTGTTTAGGCAGTTCTGGCAAGCTTAGATCTAAAGTATAACTAGTGAAGGGCTTTTATTGCCGCTTGACTATCAGAAGAATTTGGTGAAGGTCCATTATTCTGTGAGACAGTAGGCATAGTCGAGGTGTTTGAGTTCAGATTTGAGAGTCCATCGAATTCCTCCATTTCCTGTTGATAAGGCCGCATTCAGCACATCGCTAATCACCAATAAAAACAGTATTGGTGAAAATATGCAGCCATGCCGAACCCCACTTTGGACTTAGAATTCCTCAGACAGCCTTCCACCCATCATATGTAGCCTTGATAATTGCTATTAATTTATCAGGAATGCCTCTCCTGTACGTAGATTGCGTCTAATGCACTCTCCGGCGCATAATTCTATGGTGAAGATTTTGGCCTGGAATATGGATGTTGAGTGTCCCATTGGGACTGTTGGTTACGAACACACCCGCACCACATACGTTTCCCAATTTGGATCTATCGGTATACCACGTTGAGTGAGTGTCATTCAGAGATAAACCTCAATGCGTTCCTGAATCTGTATGTTGAAAATGCGGGAAAGATTTATTTCTATATATATTTTATTTTATTATATATTATTGGCATGAAGTCTGTAACAAGCATCACTGGTTCAAAAATATTCGGGAGCTTGAGATCGCTTTTTTTTGTCGGGGTGGAAAAACTTTAATGGTCCAGGAAGCAACATCCTGTTTATGATTCGTAGAAAGGCGAATGTGAGCTTCTGGTATCACCACTCACCACATCGGCTAGAAAAATTTGCCACTTCACACGAGCAAAGGCAGGAAAATTGCAGAGCAAGCGTTTAACAGTATCATCACCCTCTTCATAGGCATCACAGAGCCTGTGAAGGGCTTTGCCTAGCACATTAAGATGCTTGGTAATAGTGAAACGTAGTATGCCAGTAAATTGTCTGCACTCTTACAGACGGTAGGGGAATACTCGTTTAGTCTGTCTACATCCTGAAGAATCATGCCACCCACGATTATGTTCATAATAAACCCAACCGTCAATGAAAGTCCTGCCCGAGGACACAAGAAGATCCAAAACAAGTCAGAAGTCCTCTTCTGCACCTTGTCCAGCAAGTTCATTGGACATCTCATTTCAGGTAGTTCCATTGTGACCTGGGATCCAAACGAGACTCACAATTCACAAAATTGAAGGTCATGGATAGGTTGTATACTTTCCTTTGGAATGCTATCCTGCCATATACAGACGAATACCAGCAGTAATTTGGAAATTCCAACAAGGTAATGAACCGATGCCGACGACGGCTTACACAAACAATGGTTTTGATCCGAGACCATTCGGTTTTTTATAAGGATCATCGGTGATAATAAAAAACGGCTTTTATTGGACTGGCCGCCGTGTAGCTCGAATCTAAGTCCTGATGAGAACCTGTGGCAGTATTGTAAAAGGAAAATGAGCTTCAGAAAAATCCGAAATCATCACAGTCTTTATAAAGAGATCACAGTGGGTTGGTAGTCCATTCCAAAATGTGGAAATTTAATAGAATCTATGCCCCGCAGATTGCAACCTGTTGTTGTTAATAAGCATGGATATTCCAATAATCTTGGATATTCCAAAATATATTAGAAATAACTGAAGTAAAATATCACATTTATCAAAATATTACATGTTTCTAATTACAATAAAGTACAACCAGCTCACCGAGGTTGTCGTAGAAGTAAGCTAGTAAGTGAAGCTTTCTGCTGACAGAGAGAGCTGGAGAAGTGCAGATGAAATGGAGTGTTGTCTCCTCCTCCTTCTCGTCCCTACAGCTTAACAGAAGTCGTTCTATAAGATGTCAACCTTTTAGGCGTGCCTTAAAATAAGACAGTGTCTCGTGATGACTACAACTGTTACGCTGATATGCTTCCTACTAAGGGAGACCAGACTAATCGAGCACTTCTACTTACTTACGTATGTCCTGCATCCCCTTGTGTGTCCTAGGGCCTGTACAACGCCTACGCACCATCGAATGCGATTTCTGGAAATGTGCCTCAGCTCTCCCCAACTCTTTCCCAGTTGTTGTGCTTCCTTCTCAACTGTTCTGCGCCACGTACTCCTAGGAGCGCCGAGTATCCTGCCATCCTGAGTAAGCGGGTTCCATTGCATCGCTGATTAGCTATGGACCTGTCACCCTTTTGGAGAGTGTGACCGATCCACTGCCACTTTCGTCGTCGTATAGTTGTGCCAAACGTTTGCAGCTTCCTCGTGATAGTGTCGGTCACTCTCCAGGTACCACATCCATATAGCAGCACGGATTCAACGTTGGAACGGAACAGTCGTAGCTTGGTGTTTAAGCTAATTGCATTACTTCGCCAAACTATGGATAGCATCCCAAACGCAGATTTTGCTTTACGTATTCGGCTGGCTATATCCAGTTCGGTTCCGCCATCGGTTGAGACAATACTCCCAAGGTATTGGAAACTCTCTACTCTCTCACCCGTGTGTCCAGCAATGCATATATGAGTTGATGAGTTTGGTCCTAGGCTGATCATTTTTGTTTTTGCCGAGTTAATTTTCAGCCCAACGAAGTCTGCTTCCCTCTCCACATTTGCTGTCATTTGGTGAAGGTCCATTATTCTGTGAGACAGTAGGCATACACCGTCGGCGTAGTCGAGGTGTTTGAATTCAGATGTGAGAGTCCATCGAATTCATCCATTTCCTGTTGATAAGGCCGCATTCAGCACATCGCTAATCACCAATAAAAACAATATTGGTGAAAGTGTGCAGCCTTGCCGAACCCCACTTTGGACTTCGAATTCCTCAGACAGCCTTCCTCTGAGCAAAACGTGACATGTAGACCCATCATATGTAGCCTTGATAATTGCTATTAATTTATCCGGAATGCCTCTCCTGCGCAAGGCACGCCAAATAAATTCCCGATTGACACTATCAAATGCCTTTTCAAAATCGATGAACAACAGGTGAAGTGGTGATTGATATTTAACACATTGCTCGATGATGATCCGCAGGGTGTTGATGTGGTCGACACAGGAGGATCCAGAGTGTCCAGAATGTCGAGTGTGTCTTCAAGGTGTTCTTTGATTCGCTCCAGGATGATTCTAGCTATTGTCTTGGCCATAGCAGGCAGCACGCAGATACCTCTCCAGTTTTCGCACTGCATTAGGTTGCCTTTTTTAGGGGCTTGACGATCATTCCCTTTTTCCACTCAAAGGCAGGCTTTGTACTCAAACATGGTGCCACCTATGACAAAACGATTTGCGTTACAAAAGTCAACAAATCTTTCGCCGTTGTCATTGCGATTGCCTAGTCTGTGCCGTCCAATAACATGTTTGAGCCCTTCGTTGTCGAAGCCTACCTTGGCATTCAGGTCCCCCATCACAATGACAATGGCGCCGTTGGGTGTTGCATTATGAACAGCTCCCAACTGGTTGTAGAAGGTCTCCTTTTCTTCCTCAGACGAACCATCCGTGGGGGCGTAAGACTGTATAATGGTGACGAGACGTACTCTCGTCCGGAATCTGGCCGCTAAAATCCTATCACCGTGCGGCTGCCAGGAAATTACGCTTCTGCGTGCGGTTGGCGTTAGCAGCAGTCCAACTCCGTATCCATGAGGGCTTCCGGATGGTCTTCCGGTGTAGAGTAATACAGTGTTACGCGTTGGGGATTGGTACTCACCCGCATCTAACCATCTTATCTCGCTTACTCCCAAAATGTCCAGCCTATATCGCATGAACTCATGCTCCAATTGAAGGAATCTGGCGTTCTGAGGTCCATCACTCTGAGAGTCAAGGACCGTCTTCAAATTCCAGAAACCAATCTTAGTCCGGGTACGATAGCCAAAGGTCGTCAACGTGTTATCAGTCCTTATCCGAGGCATTGTGTCGGTTTTCGTAGCGGTTAAAGTTTCGGTAGCGCGGGTTGCTGGCCCAGGTTACCTAGCCTAGGCATAAGACCCTAAACAATCTCGCGCTTGCAATTTTAGCCTACATGTATAAGGATTTATACATGCAGTTGCCCGGGGACCATCGCGAGGAGGTAAAGCAAGCACTACATTACGAACTTGATTGTTGCGCTAATGGTCCAATCCATGTTTTGGACAGTCAGTAGTTTCCCGATCAATCGCCACGCAGGTCCCCAATCGAGCACTTCTGATCGAGACAGAAATCTGTCTAGTGACATGATACTTAACGCCACTCACCCACTTGAAGTTGGTTTTCTTGATTACATTCATTCTGGACAATTGCTTACATGTAGCGAGTGGCATGCCAAGATTCCCCTTTTCCGGTAGGATTTGCAAAGTTGTATCATGCCTGGCAATATCATCAGCCATACAATTTCTTAGAATATCCATACGCCCCGACACCCAGCACAGGTGAATGTTGAATTACTCAGCCATCTCGTTAAGAGACGAGCGACAATGCAGAGCGTCCTCTGCTGTTAAAGAGATCGATTCCAGAGATTTTATAAGAATTTGGCTGTCAGTGAAAATTCAAATATCCTTGGCAGATATTACCTATACATTCCATTTCATCTAACATAGAGCTTCTTTGATCGCCTCATCCGTCTAGATGTGCACGGATTCATTGTCCAGGGCCACGACTCCCTCCCAGTCTTGTCTAGATGGCATAGTGGCCTGGAAGTTTTTATTCAAAGACAATTTAGGGTATAGTCGATGTTTTCTGAAATTGAGTCGAATGGTTGCGCTAGCTACCATTAGCATAGTAGTCTAGTTGTATTAGATGGAAGAGAATGTCTAGTGTATCCGAAGGAGTGGTTCTAAGTACATACGAGTATGTAACTAATTCACAGACAAGCTGGTCTCCGTACTGTCACTATCTGGTTGGAGTTTATAGCTTTGAAGACGCCATACATAAGTATAGGCCTGAACGGATACATAGAGCCAGTAAGGGTTTAGCAAGGGCATTTTTCCATTCTTCAATAAGAAGCTTCCCGAGACAGCTATAGCCATGTCGTCTGCATATGTGATAACCCTGCAGCCCTCTCCTTCCATGATAAGGAGTAGCCCGTTCACCAGAGAAGGGATGATAAGACACCGCCTTGCGGGGTTCCTCTACTTAAAAACCTTCAAGCAGAGACTTCGCCAAGTTTTGAACTAATAATTCGATTGCTTAACAATTTGTTTATCAGTTCACCAAGCTAGGCAAGTTTGTGAATGCACGTGCAATAGCTCCTGGTACGACCCTGTAAGGAGCTGACTGAGGTAAGGGAACTTGATTTCTCCGTGACTCCGGTCTGACCATTTTTGTATGTCCAGTATGAATCGATGTATCCACCTTCCCTTCATAGACTGATTTCATTTCTCCTGTCATGCTCTCATGCTACGCTGACCGTGACTCCGGTCTGACCATTTTTGTATGTCCAGTGTGAATCGATGTATCCACCTTCCCTTCATAGACTGATTTCATTTCTCCTGTCATGCTCTCATGCTACGCTGTCTTCATTGATATCTTTGACTCAAGCTCGGGGTTCCTGAATTTTGGCATCGTAGGTCCTCTGTAGTTCTATTGCCAACATCCGACACCGTTTGAAACATGCAGGACACACTGAGCGCACGTAGTCGATTGACAGAGGTAATCTTCCTAGCGTAAGACTTAGTTGTCACTGCTTTGGCCCAAATTGGTGCCGCATACATTATGATAGGCTGTATCACACTTGATTGTATTGTATTGTCTTGGTCCTCCGATGTTCAGCATTATTCTAGGTAGGGCTGGACTCATCCGAGCAGCTTTGTCGCAAGATCTTTCGAGGTGTTCCTTGTAGGTAGACTAGCGTAAATCATCACTCCCAAATATCTGATAAGAGATTTTAATGTTATATTATGCTGTCTTATCCTGATGGTTGTTGTCTCTCTTTTCTTGTGACTGCTCACTAGTACTGCTCCTGTTTTCTTTGTTCTGCGAACTGTAGCCCAACTGATGTCAGCTACCGCCTCACTCTTTGAGTACATTAATTGCAAATGTTCAACATTTCTTCCAGGTGTTTTGCGTCCACCACAATTGCAATATTATCGGTTTGCCGCCACATTTGGGATTCCGAGCCATAGGATGGGTCCTAGTACCTATCCTTGTGGAACTCCGCCAGATATGTGGTACTCCCTTACTCCATTATCGATGTCGAAGAGTAGAAGCCTTTTCTCAAAATAGTTTAGCACTATTGTAAATAGGAATCATGGCACCATCATTGACCTAAGGGAAGACACTCTAACTCCCCAATTTGTAGAGTTGAACGCATTTTTTACATCTATCCCTCTATCCCGAATAGCATCTTCTAAGGTTGCAGTTACTCTCCTTATAGCATCTGCTGTAGAACGACCTTTTATGAATCCATATTGTTGATTTGAGAGTCCCTCGGCTTCATTAATTGCCACCTCCAGTCGGTTGCATATGATTCGTTCCAGTATTTTGCCCATTGTGTCCAACAAGCATGTGGGACGGTATGACGAAGACTCAACTAGTGGTTTGTTCCCTTTAGGTAGCAGTACTAGACTTTGCTTATTCCATTGGTCTGCAGAAACTCCTTCCCCTAGGATACTTGTTATACAGTTCCACAAATAGTTCTGTGATTGTTTTTATGGATAGCTTAGGGGCTCACGATAGGACATCGTCTGGTAAAGTCATAGCTTAACACCGTACACACCTTATGCACTTCGCATGAAATGGGGACAGTAATCCTCGACTAATAGCGTCGACCTAAAACGCATGACTTTTGACTCACTTAACAGGGAATATCATTTACGAAAATCCCGGTCTATAACGTAATTTTTAGTTTGCTCAATTTCTAACTCAATTAAGCGGGAAACGCAATTAAACGAGGCTCAATTATCCGGGTATTACCGTATGCCATATAACTTGTTTATTCTTTTCCATTCCTTGAGGCTAAATTTTAGGCTGGTGTTTACACAACCAGTCCAAAGGTCAAAAAATAAATGCCTTCTGTCATAAATTCAATTTGCTACACACTAACTGAAAGACCATGATTATGTTGTTATATGACTTTTACGATTAAAAATGCCAGTAATTATCCCTCGGCAAACACAAATAAAATATAAAATATAACACCCATTAATATTTACTACTTTATGGAACGCAATTAACAAACATAACGTATGGAAAAGCTTTCATTTAAACCCAATGCTGGCCGCAACTTCAAACCACAAGCAGGTAAATGTAACACGCAAATATTATCCTTATACGAGTAGGAGTCCTGTGCGCTTAAATTACCAAGGGGCCAGTGGATGGTTAGTTATGCATTTAAGCGGTAATACCTCTCCACCTGAAAACGATGATGAAAGTATCTCTGATGAACCCTTAAAGTAATGAAAGTAATGGGGGTAATAAAACCTCAAAATCGGCCTCATCAGTTCCACAAACACCCATCACCACCGTCGACAACACACAAACTATAATTCAAGTTGTTGTGTCCAACAAATTGTGCTGGGCTTGTTTGCGGTTTACTCGTGAGTAGCTCTCTCGTTGAGGAGCATGAAGCAGCACGAAGTGGTTCAAATGGCGCTGTGCGTCATGTGAGCTGGTAGCACCACCACCATACTGCACGGAATCAAGAGTCACATAATATGGAACAATGTCTATAAATTAAAATTATGATATTAGAAAGAGTGTCATCGGATACAAACGAGCACAAATTAAAAGCACCCTCAGTGGCTGAGCCTTGAAGAGGAGGCGACAACCGACAACCAGCATACTTGAGGGCGCCCATTCATGGTGTATACTACTGATATACCCTGTGGGTGGTAATTGTATCGATACATGTATACGTATGTGCGAGCAGTGGAATTATACGCGTATCTGTGTCGAATCCCGGTTGTGAGTGGGAGGTAATATTATCCCCTTGGCCTTTGACGCACGAAACGTGGTTAAAAGTATTGGCCTCGACAAGAATAGGATTGCTTAGGCAGACTTCCAAAAGCCAATTATAGCTTAACTGAGAGATTTCTGTTTAAATTGTGATACGAAAGGCGAATTACTCGTATCTTGGGAATAATGAAATAAAGGTTTGAAAAACAGAAAAAAAAAAAAACTACACTCATCACCAATATACTCGCAGGTATGCACACTTTAATCGCTTTCTGGCAGCTTGCCCACCTGAAGAGTTAACGCGTTATTCGAACTTTGTTGTTGAGTCGTCACACATTGGGGCAGAACGTCCTCAAAGTTGGCAATAAACCGATAAAGCTAGAAGCCTGAAATTTCTCCTGATGATTGTTGAGACTATATAAAGTGTGCTCTTTTTTTAGAGGTTTAGAACTTTATTATTAAATAAAATACATAAAAATCGTGGTAAGGGCCATGGTATTGGCTTTATTGGAAAGGAAATTTTATGCCATTAGTGTTTAGATATGATTTCGAGCATATAGGCGCCGCAGCTGCCTCGAATAAAGCACAATCTGGAAGTCCAATTTTCGACCACTTTTCCAGCAGCTGGGGCCGTATATCGGCTATAACGTGGCGAATGTTGGCTTCCAAGTCTCTAGTTTATCGGCGTAGACTAGCAACTTCACATATTCCTACAGAAAATAATCCAAAGGTGTTAAATCACAATTGGAGGCCAATTCACAGGTCCATTACGTGAAATTATGCGTTCATAGAATGTTTCCTTCAATAAATTGAGTGTGAGGCTCGCTGTGTGGCATGTAGTGCCGTCTTGGTGAAACCACAGTTCTTTCATATTAATGCCATTCAATTGGGGTACGAAAAAGTCAGTAATCTCTCCATTGGCTGTAACGTTCTGGCCGGCATCACTTTTGAAGAAATATGGACCAATGATTCCACCAGCCCATAAAGCACACCAAACAATGGCAGTTTATGTACGTAGAGGCGTCTCAATAAATATTTATGGATTCTTCACTTCAAATGCGGCAATTTTGCTTGTTAACGTAGCCGTTCAACCAAAAATTAGCCTCATCGCTGAAAAAAAAATTTGTGGTGAAAATGAGGATCAAGAGCAATCTCATTTTCGGCCCATTCACCGAACGTAGGACGCACACGATGGTCAAACGGTTTCAATTCTTGTAAGCTCGTAATCTAAGATCTTTCCACAAAATCTTCCATAAACTGAACCACAATTTTCGAAATAAATTTGCACAGTTTACAAGCATTGTTCTGGCGTAAGTCTATTCATGGTGAAATTGCAAACCAAACTGAGCACAAATCAGCTATCAGCTGTCAAATTGGCTTTTTATGGGAAAAGTGTTGCCAATTCGAAAAACATACCTCTAAAAAAACATCCTTTATAAGAAAATTTTCAGCTCATTCATGGTCATGCCTTACTTTCCAAACACTGCTTCAATTACAATTTTGTGCAGCATCGATTTTTATTATTATTAATTATAATTTGGAATAGAATCTTAATTTTATTCTTCACTGTTGTCATCTTCTTCATCATCACTGCTTTGTTGGACTGGGGAAGCTTTAAGCAAATCCAATGCTTCATCGGGTAGGTGTTGTTGTTTTTGTTGGGTAGTTACCCCTTGCCGGTGATTATTGGATCGAAACTTATTAAAAAGGAGTTAAAAACATTTAGATTAATTTGTTCACGACTTTGTTTACGCTACTGATGCTCTCGGTATTTTTTGAAGTCCTTGTTTCGTGCTTCTCTGGCTTCCTCTGTCAGCTGGCCAATGGGTAATAAAGCATGCGATATTATTACTGGTCCATGAATGAAATATTTGTGAGACGTAGGCGACATATTATACCAGGGATACTTATCAACATATTATCTGGCGGTATCATGTGAAAATTTCCTGAAATTCTCAGTAATAATGTGCATCTTTTTAATAAGTTCTACACCAACTTTGGTTATATGTACGTGCAGATTTTTCAGGGTCTTTATTTTCCGCAACAATAACTTAGTCCTTATCCCATCGAGTTTGGCACTTTTTGAGAGATAATTTATAAAACAAATGGAGTAAGTTTTCGAAAAATCGTATCCATCCATGAAAACCGGATAGTCCAAGTTTTCGGTTTCAAATTTTCGTATAATCATTTCCTCTATACAATTGAACTTTTTAGAAGTTGCGCCACATAGGAGGGGTGGCTGATAATTCCCGAAGTGAGATACCCAACAACGAGTCATCCTCTCATTAGTGATAGCGCTAACTGCGGCACTCTTTAGTTATTATCTGTGGTAGGATAAACATCACCATGTCTCCCGAAATCGAAAATTCTCTCAATTTTGAGCACCGTGCCGTGATAAAGTACCTCATTAAAAAAGGAAAATCGCCTAAAGACATTTTTCGAAGACATGTCATTGACTCTTCAGGATTCTGGGCCTTCATACACCATGGTCAAAAAATGGCCTCGCTTATTTCAACAACGCGAGAGACCTGTGAAGACGACCCCCGCCCAGGGCGCATTGTGTCACTGGCCACTGAAGAAAACGTCGGAAAAGTTGAAAATTAAGTTCTGGCTGACCAAGAAATAAAAATATGGCAGATAGCGGACGAGTTGCACATCAGCAAAGAACGGGTTGGAGAAAGATGAGACTTGGGTTCGCCAATACAATCCGGAGTCCAAACAAGAGTCTATGGAGTGGATTGAAAGAGGGGAGAGGCTGCCGAAGAAATTCAAGGTGAAAAAATCGACTTCGAAGCTTATGGCGACTTGTTTTTGGGACAGCGAAGGTGTTTTACTGATTGATTACCTGACAAAGGGGACTACGATAAATTGTTAATATTACGCAAATTTATTGACTCAGGCACGTGAAGCGATCGTACGGAAGGATCGTGGGAAACTCAGGTACGGAGTGTTATTTTTACAGGATAACGCGCCTGTTTTCTGATCTTAAAAGACACAGGTTTTTCAACGATAGGCCACCCACCCTACCCCTCCGAGCTACTTTTTCCTTTTTCCAATTTGAAAAAAGAGTTACGAGGCCGGATATTTGCAGATGAGAACGAGATCAAGGCGGCCGTAGAAAATCATTTTGAAGGCAAAGAAAAATAATATTTTTTTCGGTGGTATTAAGGCACTATATGCTCGATGTGTGAAATGCATTTCACTCAAAATTGTTTAAATCGGATCTCTTCTTTCATATAATGCCTTAGGCCGCGAACTTATCAGCTGCTACATAACGACTACTGCAGAAGCTGCAGGGACGAAGAAGAAATTGAATCTGTTCGTCACCTGCTGTGTGATTGTCCTTCCCTATCCGTTGCAAGAATGAGGACTATCGGAAGTTACTTCTTCTCGGAATTGGAGGACTTAGGTAATATAGAGTTTACGGACCTCCTGAGATTTATATCATTATCTGGGTGGTTCTAACAGCGGACCTTTAACGTTTCCAGGGTTAAACGATTGGTCACTATGGTCCCGAATTTGTTGGTCTAAGTGAGCAGTGACTCTATTTGTCACAAGGCACCCAACTGCCTAACCTAACCTATCAGCTACCTCTCGTATGTTTTGAGCGTTGTACACATTACCCTCAATCAGCGTTGCAGTCTTTTGCCAGTTTTTATTTGCTCATCTACTCTGTTTTTGGACACTTAAAGGCCAGCAGTATCTTGTAGAAGCCGGTCGCGGATTTTGCCATACAATTTTTTTAAGTCGAAGTAGAACAAGGCAGGTTACGAAAACAGACGAATCAGAAGCTTCAAGATTATGAAACTATATCCCGAGCTTCCGTCAATCTTAATTTATTAATAAAAGAATCACATCTTTTTGTGATTGTAACAAACGCTGAAAAGTGTGGTCAAGCAAGGCTTGTAGGGTAACATCTACCGAAGTTGTGGTAATTCTAATATGTTCGGAGGGGAATAGCATTCTTCTTTTGTGGCTTGAATAATCTTATAAGAAGGACATTTTTCTGGTCCACTCATTCTAATTATATTATATTGATGCCGAGATAATTGTGCTTCAACCACAAATGCTCTAAGCATTTTAACCTGACATCTTTAAACAATTTGATTCCACCCACTTCTTATAAGTGTTTCTATATTTGTTTGCTCGATCAGGGGTGGTAGTCGTAATTTCTTTTACAACTTTGGAAGCATTTACCTATCTTTCCGCTGTGAAACTCATTTGAGTATCATAACTTAATATGACAACTGGTGTGGATTCTCTGAATTTTTCAATTTGCATTCTTTTAGTTTTTTTAGCACGAGCTTTGAAAGAAGTACTTGATCGACCACGTGTTTGCTCAGGGCAACGGAGAAATGAAATAGAAGTCTGAAGTCAAGTACTGTTGGCTTTTAAAAATAAATCAAGTCGTCTATACTCGTATGCTTTAACCCAACGAGATTTTTACTGAGACTTAAATTGAAATAATTTTTAAATTAAACTTTTACATATTATCAAAATTTTGTATTCCACTTTACAGCTCTTCTGTGTTGCATTCAACTCCATTCGAATAATAAATAGAGAATTGGAACTAATTCCTAGGTTAGGTTAGGTTAGGGTGGCTGTCTATACCTGTATACAGACCCAAAGGAGGTCCATTGTGATTCTATTGGATCTATTGCTATTCTAACTACCTAAGGGCTAGTTGAACTAGCCGGCGCTTCTTATGGAGTGGAGAATGCTTCTGACGGCAACAGGTCGTCGAAGAATGGAGCCCCTAGATGGAGCAATCTTCTTTTGGACAGGGCTGGACAGGTACAAACGAAATGGAGGATCGTTTTCTCCTCCTCTTCGTTTCTGCAGCTTCTGCAGTAATCATTTGAAAATAGGCCCAGACCTTTAGCGTGTAGACCGACAGATAGTGCCCCGTGAGGGCACCAATAACGGTGCTGATCTGTCATCGTTTTAGCAAAACCAATCTAACAGAGTGTTTTTTTTATCTAGCTTGGGCCAGATTTGTCTAGAGACTCTGAAAGTAGTAAGAGTCTCTTATCTGTGATTTTTGATTACATCCAGCATGAGTCACTGTTTACACGTAGCGAGAGGCATATCTAAATTTCGCCTTTCCGGCATAATTCTGAGGGTTGTGCCTTTTCTAGCGAGCTCATCAGCCTTGCAGTTACCCGGTATGACTCTGTGGCTTGGCACCCGACATAGATGAATATTGAACAGTTTCGTCATCTCCGTCTTGAGCAGCCTTTGAAGTGAGTGAGCATGATGCTAATATTCTGAACAGATACTACGGTACACTTCAGCCAGGGCAGGACTTCCTTAATAGCTATTATTTCCGCCTGAAATACGCTACAGTGATCTGGGAGACGGAAGGATATGTTCAAATTGAGCTTTTTTGTGAAAACACCTCCACCCAGCCCATTTCAGATTTTAGAACCGTCTATGTAGAAGTGAACTGAACTGCCATCGATATATGCAACATGTTCCCACTCACTACGGTCGAAAATTGAAGCCCGGAAGTTAGTATCAAATCTCAGTTTCGGTGGGATGTAGTCGGTATTTTTGTATGATAATTTTTGTGAATTAAGGATCTAGGAATGTCGAGCTAAGAAGTTGAACCACACAGAGGAGGCTTTTAGACGGATGACTGCACTGGCGGAAAATTACAGTTTTATAGTTGTTTCGTCGATCGTTTTACCTATTAAATGAAAGCTATGACGTGCCTTCTTCTTGTCGTATATCGCGGGTATGTAGAAGATACGGAAGCGGGCCAAGAACACTTCCTTGCGGTACGCTATGTGGAATTTCTTTAATTGCGAGTATTCGTTTTCGTATCTGACACGGAAGAGTCTATTCCCGAGATATGTTGTCAGTATGTTACGAGTATATGGGTATAGCCGTTCAGGCAGAACCTGTCGTAATTAGAAATTCAAGCCCTCACGTCACACCTTGTCAATGGCTTGCTTGGTGATCAGGGATAAGTTTTCGTTCCTCAGTAACCGCCTATAAGAGCTTGAGTAATATCCTCTCAACAAATTTTGGATATAATTGGGAGAAACGAAATGGGTTTATACGACTTCCTGTCACTCGGCGGTTTTCCTGGTTTTAGTACCATATGACTTCTTCAACATTTCATTGACTCGGTACGTATTCCAATTTAAGCGCAGCATTTATAATATTGATGAGTTTAACCAATTTCTTGGGCAACATTTTTATTAATGATGAAACATTGGCTAGAATTAGTTAGTCTGGACCTAGCAGAAAACCGATAGAAACAGCCATACTGAGAGACGGTAGTGTCTCAATAGGCGATCAAGTACCTCTCTTCTAGAAGGGCGGCAAAAATTTCCGCTTTCTCCTTGTCTCCCTTCACCCATTCGTCATGGATGGATATACAGGGTGATTCAATTGCAGGAGCTTTTCCGAAGCAGTTAAAAAAACCAAGACTTGTACTGCTGCCCAAGGTGAACCTGATGTATCATCGGCTTACCGGCCCTGTTTATGGTTGACATCATGGGGAACAAATTACAGTGCATCATATGCAACCGTCTTGGAAAGGCAATCGACGAAGTGGGAGGCCTAGCCGAACATCAGTATGGTTTCCATACCATACTCGTAAGGCACGCTCAACAGTGGATGCCATCAAAACAATGACAATTTTAGCAGTATTTTCCACCTAAGAGAGGAAAATAAGGAAAGAAGGATCAAAAAATGAGTGCACAGTTGTGACACTAGATGGGAATAATGCCTTTAACTATGCGAATTAGGGCGACTATTACAGTCGTTTCGGAAAGTGAAAGTACGTAAATACTGACGGATTACTTTAGGAACAGGTTTCTATTATACGACACCAATGATGGGGTAAAACAAATATATGTTGACTGGAGGAGTTCCCCAAGGGTGGGTACTAGGTCCAATCTTGTGGAATATAATGTATAATGATGTTTTGAAGCTGGCAATAGCCAGCAAAACCAAAATACAGAAAACGTAGCCATTCCATCATAGTAGTTGCAAAATTCTTAGATGGAGTGGAACAAACTTGCAATCAAGCAGTGCAAATGGTGAAACATTGGCTAGAATTAGTTGGTCTGGACCTAGTCGAACACAAAACAGAAGCAGTGTTGATTAGCAGCAGAAAAATGTATGAAGCAGCTACACTGAGATTCGATAGTTACGCCATTATCTCGCAACAGACCATCAAGTATCTCGGAATGAAACAGATGCCAGGCGGTGCCGTGAAATAAGGCCAAATGAATTCACTAACCCAACGTGAAATAAGGCCAAATGCTAAAGTCTTTCATGATGAAATTTTTAAAGTAGTTAAAAGCGATTACTGAACTACACACCACTACATGTAAGGTGCACGAGTATGTGTCGAAGAGATGGCCATTATTTTTTTTTTTTTAACGACACCCTGTGTACTGTTTGATTCACATCGAATTTTAGTTTGTTAAGCCGTATTTCACGGCACCATGGCAGGCTGTCATATAAGGAGCATCTGCAAAACACATGCGATAAGGCAGCTCTAGTCGCCCAGTCACGTGTCTGGCACGAGTCTCCCAGTCAATTATGCTCTACACTACCCCAATCTAGGGCAATGTCCTAAAAGTAAAAGCACATCATAGTATACGAGAAAAATTAACTCTGTGTACGGACTCAGTGCGCTTCGGGTGTGTAGCACATTCCGCACTGTGTCCGATGGTGCCATATTCGTCATTGCTGGCATAATGTCTGTGGATATCCTTGCAGATGAAATGCATCGGCAATACATTAGAAGAGAAATGCAAATCCCCTTAGAGTATGTCGAATCGAAGATAGGGAGCAAAGTTTAACAAAGTGGCAGCAAAGGTATAAGAAATGTAAAGGGTGGCTAAATTGCCCACATGAAGTAAGACTTTTACAGGAGCCAGATGCTAACTGGACATGGGATGCTTCCTGACTTATCTATACCAATTGGGACACGACAATTCTCCGCTCTACCCCAATTGTCACGCAGTGCAGGAAGATGCGAACCACGTCTTTTTCCACTATCCGAAATTCGCAATAGAACGCGAAAGACTCAGAGCGGAAATAGGACAGGTTCCTACCCTCGATGACATACGAGTAAGTGGTATATGTTATCATCGCTGAAGATCTGAGATGCGGCTAAAGGCATGTCAAACAAAGTCAACAGAGAAGGCAAGGCGAAGACAACATGTAGAAAAACAGTGTAAACTGAACCCCACCTTGTGATGAAATACCTAATTGTGATCCCGCGAGAATACTGGGTATGTGACAGAACCGGGAGTGGGTTTAGCGGGTAAAAATCCCTAACTGTTACTGTGTACGGGCGCAGTTTCGTCGAAGATTTCCACCTTCTGACGTAAAAAAAAAATTTAAATTGACCCAAATTTGTGAAGGCATTAGAACAAGTTGACTTTTATATCTCACTCCTTTTCGTGGCTGAATACTAGAGAACTTGGCCCCTTTTGACAGTAATGATTTTGGTGAGATTCGATTTTCAGTCACCTCCTTCAAATTTATGTTTTTCTGTTGTCGTATTTCGTAGGCACAGCGAACATTTTCAAATTTCGGAATAGAGTGTGTTAACGTTATACTCGTACATTTAATTTGCTAAGAGATTGTTTACTTAATTGTGTCTTTTCAAGGGCTCCAGAAGTCCTCGAATGACTTGAAAACCTCCATAAGTTCCTTGATTAACTAGAAGACTGAGGTTTCACACACTCGTAGTACAGAACAAATGTGACGACCTAGGTTAGGTTATGAGGGCTGTAGGCGGGAAATGCAATTCAATTCAGAGGCCAGTTGGCCCATTGTGATTGCACTTAAAGTACATGGATCTTAAAATAAAATTCTTAAAGTCAGCTAGAAGTCTAGGCTATTGAATAATCGTATACCTAAGCATTTTAATCGACGTTCCTGGCCCCAGCAGTGACATAGGAGGTGCTCTACTGATTCTATCCCTTCTTCGTTCTTACAGCTTCTACAGAAGTTGTTAGTGAAGATACCTAGTCTTCTGGGCATGTTTCCAATGATACATTTTTTGGTTATCCGGATTTAGCTTCTACCGAGAGACAATATTAACTTGCATCGACTGAGGGTCATATGCTGCGGGTTATCGTACAGCCGCCAGTGTGCTGCCATTGTTCCACATTTATATTTATCGTAACGCTATCTATAATATTCTTAACTGCATTGGAGGCCGGTAGAACCTACCTGTCTGCAAGCAGTATATTCATGTCAGAACCGTCCCTGGCCGGTCTGTCTGCCATTTCATTTCCTTCTACTTCTATGCGTCCAGGGACCTAGCAGAGCAGAGAGACAGTTTGGTGATTGATAGCCCTAAGTGCCATAAGGCAGTCGTTTACATATTTTGAGTTTACCAGATTGAAGCTCAGCGCTTTAAGTGCAACTTGGCTGTCCATACAGATAGTTATATCCATGGCTGATAGTGCCATTGCTAGGACAGTTATTGTCGCCTTTTTAACCGCGTAGATCTCAGCTTGGAAAACACTGCAGTAGTCGGTAAGTCTGTTTGACTGGTTAATACTCAGTGCCTTTGAAAAATTTCCTGCTCCCGTTCCTATCTCCATCTTGGAGCCGTCTGTGAAGATGGCTTCACCTTTAGTGATAGTGTTAGACTTATATCCAGACCGTGAGCCTCTTATTGAAGTCATACTGGGATTTCTCGTTATCTATGTAGGGCATAAGTCCTGCTTGATTAAAGATGTCCAGTATTCGCGCTTATACGAATTTACGGGGCTTCGAAACTGTGTTCTCTGTCAATCTGATAGCCCCATTGGCTGCAACGTTCTTTGTGTAAAACTTCAGAGGTTAAAGGTGCAGTAGTGTTTCCAGACCGGATTGCGGTATGGATTTTAGTGCACCTGTTATACCTACTCGTAGACAGGCTATTCCTTGCACCTTATTCAGATTTTTTTAGCTATGAATTTGTGTTTGCCGTCTCATACCATACAACTGAACAGTAAGTTATAATGGGTCCTACAATCGCTGTAAAAGGCATTGAGACCTTTTTTCAACCTTTGTTCCGTATTCCGTTTCCAGTTTAGTACGAAGTCGAGTTCAAGTACTTGGTTTCGGTGGAGAGGCTTAGTCGAGAGCCTTTCAGCTTTGGCGGATTCCATTTCGGTACTTTATATCTTCTTGTGAACAGGACCAGTTCCGTCTTTCAGTCTCTGTCCTTTCTGACAATTCTGTTAGCACAGTTTGACATAAGAAGGCTTATGAGCTTCCTTCCTACCTACAGCCTCTGCCTAGAAGAGGACGAAACTGCAGAACACATACTATCTAAGTGTGTAGCTCTGTGTAGAAGTAGGAGAAGCTTCTTTCTTAATGAGATAATATCTCCATTAGACCTAAGGAACTCCTCCGCAGCTGTAATTATAGCTTTCATAAGGAAAGTTGAAGTATTGCTGCCCTAAAAAGTGGTCTCTGGCACAATAGATCTCTCTGGTCGCAGTGCCTACACGCCATGTGGGCGTGGCCATACTACTGTTGAAATAAAAATAAAAATAACACAGTTTCCTTAACCTCGCCAATTATGGAACTAAGTCATCTGCATCCTAATGCATTTGTTGACGAGGGACTTACGAATTTTGTCGACCGAGATGTTCCATAGAAGGGGTGATAGAATATCTTCTTGTGGTGCTGCTCGCTTAACTGATTTCTTAACCGCACAGTCCACTAAACTGGAGTTCATAATTCTTCTGTTAAGCATTGTCTGCACCCAGTTCGTCAAAAAAGGTGGCTGGATCGTGTTCCTTTAAAGAGGAGATCATAGTATTCATGTTCAAGTTGTTGAAGGCGTCTTCTATGTCGAAGTATGCAGCCAATATAAATAATTTTTTGTTGAGAGATTTTTCGATCGTGCTTGTTACCTCACGTAATGCTGTTGCATACAGCCCATGTTTCTATCGAGAATGTTCCTTACATTTAGGTTCAACAGCTATAACCATGATTTTCTGTAGCATGACCGAGGTTTTTCCGCCCGGTCCTGCTGATTTTAAGGGGTTGGAAGGATTTTAGAGCCCATGGTATTTTATTTTCGCTAGTACAGTCCCTGATAGTAACCAGTTCTTCATCCGAGGGTGAAGTAAAGTTGCCTTATGGTTGTATAGCTGCTTATGTAGTGAGTTTTCAAAAGCAATTCCTTAGTCTGTAGGTTGTTCGCTGTTCACGAATTTTCTTCTTTACACAGACACCCAGCAGAGGGAAGGTTTTTGGCAAGAACTTTCTGAAACCCAGCTGCCTCTGGTATGGATTCAATGTTGGAACAGTAATTTGCCCAGGCTGATCTGCTTTTCTTTTTAAACTCATTGAAGCTGTTACGACATTCGCACCAGTCATCCTCGGTTCTTGTCTGTTTAGGTCTATTAAGAGTTTCGTTGTTTTGGTTCTGAGTAGTTGGAGTTCCTTGGAGCACCAGACTTGTAGGGGGACCACTAACAGTACAGTATTTTTTAAAAGAAACCATACGTGTCTTTGTGAACCGGTTGACTGATTCATTAATTCGTGTTGCGCTCGTAAGGTTGCCTATGAGAATAAATTTTAATTGCTTCACGACAAGCCCAGGGAATTTTTTTCAGTCTGTCCTAATGGGGTTCCTGAAAGGTTGTACAGTCAATAGTGAAAGTGATCCTAAACTGATCAGCGATTGAGCACTTCGGAGAGACTTTCCAGTCATTAACTTTAAAATTTTCGGTAGGGTAGGCTAGTGTTAAGTCTATTACTTCCTCTCTAATTTCGAATACTCCTGTTACAAATTACTAGATTTGAGAGAATAATTAAATCAACAATAGACTCATCATTGGGTGTGGTGTGCATTGGTATCCATACCTAGTACCAAGTTGGCTCTGGTAGTGTTGGTGTGCTGTACTGGCTTAGTGATGGTGTGTGCTCTTCTTCGTATGGCAAGTATGCGGATGCAAGAATTAGTTTAGGGCCATTCTTACTGTCGCATACTGCCATGGTTCCTTACCAGAATGCAGCTTCTAGGTTCACCTTCGCATTTGGATTGAAGAAGGTGCTTAGACCTTAGTCCTTGCCTCTGGCGAGCCATAATTTCTGGATTAAGGCTGCGTCCATATTCTCTTCGGCCACGAAGAGTAGCAGGTCGTCTGTGGCAGTGCGCGAGTGATGCAAATTAATTTACACCACATTATGGTTTGGGATGGGGAATCTGAGGTACCCCTGCCACGGATCTCAGGTAGTCAGCGGACTTAAGGTCCACCACTATTCGCAGGTGCTTACCGCCTCCGTTCTCTCGCGGCTGAGAATCTACTATCCGCTATTCTTTGATATTCAACCCTTGATTCAGAATACCGGATAACTTTAGCATGGATTGGTCTTCCGGAACCGGAGGAGGTATCCAGACGTTTACAGTACGCAGAGGTAAGGCCGAGGAGGTGATTGCATCCAGTCTGGCTCCAAGCCAGGTTTCATCAAGGCTATGAACGCAGCAGGTTAGAAAATCATACAATTCCGTCGAATTTGCATGTTTTATTTGTACCCGTTTTTTCACTTTCTGCTTTCATAGCTTCGAGGGTCTTAGCTTCGATCTTAAGCCAGTTATCCACCGATAGTTTTTCATCTTGGTTGTTACGGTCGATGATGGCTAAGGTGGGTTCTTCGTTGCTCTTAACATTCTTCGCCAAATTTCCCGTTACCTCGGGACTGGCTTTGCTGCTAACCCCTTTGAGATCCACAAGCTCAAAGGCCTTGTAGACTGGTCGGGGAGAGGTAGCTTAGCCGATATTCCCTTGGTGTGTCCTTTAGGGATGGTTGACCTGGATTTAGAGGGGGTACGACGTTCTTGGCCTTTCTCTGCCTTCTTGGCTTCTCTTTTTCCCTGACTTGATTGTCGCTTGTTCAAGATGTGTCTTGCTTCCTTGACGGTTCTCAAACTGTCTAACTCAAACTGTGTTGCTTTATTAGGGCTTTGTATCTGCTCGAGATCGTAGTCGGATCAGCTTCCTTCATTTTTTTTTTTTTTGTTTTAATTTTATGCAGCTTTTTAGACGTCTCTTACTTTTTGCCCCACAGTCTTTGAAGTTTTTGCTGGCTTAGGCACAAGTGTGTCCTCCAGTAGTCTCTCCTCCGTCTCCGACTCTGAGGAGTCGCTTCCCCAAGTGCAGCCAAGTTTGACCAGGAACTCTTCGATGGAGTATTGATTTCTGGTATATCACCAGTTGCCGCCTGTCTCTCCAGTGTTTACTTATCAAATAGTTTGCTGCCTACACACCCTTGACTACCAGTGGGATCTTTCATCTAAGTTGGGTCCTCCAGACTCAGTGACCCTGTAGCTTCCGAAGAGGCAAGTAATATCATTTCGTTGTTCTTCCATGTTGGTTTTGATTTTGGCGTTAGGATGCATTGCTCGGTTGCTATCACTGCGAGGTATAACTAACACTTGAGAGTGATTAAATGAGAATAGCCATTCGTAGAAGGCGTCCAGCTCCTCTGACGAAACCCCAGCAACCATGTCACGACCTAACGTAGCCACGTTTTTGATCCTTGTAATATGGGTTGTATTAGCACGCCTGCCATTGGCAGGCTTAATTACTAGTCTATTTATATTTCGACAATTTCTGAGTTGTTCAATATCAAGGAAACAACATACATACCACACCACGTGTTGATTTCTATTGACAATGTTTAAAGTTCTTTGATTTATCCCCTTTTCCACGGAAATTCAGCACCATTCCATGAGTCAAGCCAAATGCAAAACAATGTAATTTGAGCCGAAATTACGTCTCGTTAGTAGATTATTCATCGAGTGCCATTACGCCCATTTCCTTTTCAATAGGCTAACTAAGTAAACACATTGAAAACCATTGGAGAGCACAGAAAAACATATTCTCAAGCCGACAGCGAAAATAACAAAGGACTCAGCTGTATACCACATCATTACGCCGCATGGAGGGCATCCTACAAAAAAAAAAAAAAAAAAAATGTTCGTATGTTTAGATTCATGTGTCACATTTGCGACATACGAGCACAATGCGGAACGGACGAGCATCTGGGGGCGGCCTCATCGAATTAATAGAAATAATAAACACAATAATGACAACGCGCTCTATATATAGGTATGTAACTGGACTCCTAGCAACGCCAAGCAACGAGGACGACAAGGATAACGGCAAAGACGACGGAGCTAGTGCAATCAATACCAGGTCCTTTTTTCCTTTATTAATTCACCACTTAAAGATGACAGGGAGTTTTTGTTTGCTGGCGTCCGTCATACCGTGAACACAAATGAGGGTGTGACAACACGATGTCCATTGCCATCGGTGGTGTGTTCTTATGCTTCAAAAAATAATAATTTCAATTCATCCAGCCGGCAAACAAAGCCATTATCAATAATGTCAATAATCAGTTTGATTATATTGCTATCAAAACGGATCAGGTAAGCTGAGCTGATCAGGATGTCACCGGACAGGGACATTGGGGCTGGTTACGCGACGCATTCGCTGCTAAGGATGGGCGTTTGGTCATTAATTCTGATTACTCGCGTGTATTGAATTGCGTCAAAAAGAATGTCATTGAAGTAATTAACGGAGTCCCAGCAAAACTTTGAAAACTTGTTATTGTCTTAAATTGAAAAATAAGTTTTTGCAAGCTAATTACCACCCCCCAGATACGGATAGTTGATGTTTATGTTACTCGTACGAGTATGTGTGTTGTATGGATGTTGTGTACTTATACGCATGAGTATGTACATGCACTGATTTTTAATGGAAGTACTATTACTTTTTCCAGGAATATTAATTGAATGGGTAGTCGTTGGCTATTGTTTCCTAATTTATCTACACATTCACTACGTAGCTCAGAAATTTTAGATGAAATTTGGCTCAAACTTCAGTAGACATAATCTACACATGCAAATATTCAAATTGGGTTAGTTAAGTGCATCACAACATTGTGAAACCGGCATTTTTTGCGCAATTGACTTAACTATGCGTGTATTAGCTTTGAAGGTGATATTTTGAACTGAACTTGTTGACCTTGCTCGCCAAAGAAACCAGTGACGTAACCAGGCTAATGCTGTGGAGTAACAAAATCAAAAATCATTGAAAAATGTTCAACACTAAACGTTCATCTTTAAAACTAAAAGTGATCAACAATTGTCTTAGAAATCCAACTGGTCAACAGTTCCACTGATTTAACGTGTATTAAAATTTTTCACTTTTTTTAAATAAATTGAGGATGCCTCCCAAAATTAAGCTCGCCTAAGGCCCCCGAAGAAATTTGAGTAAAGTTTAAGTAAGTTGTATACCCTATCCTATAGGAAGGTGAAATTTGGTATATAACCTTCATAGGACCCGAAGCAGTACAAGTTTTTAATAGAAAATGCGTTTTTTATAAATATTTTTACTACAAACCAAAAAATATACGAGTAGCTTTAACGAAATATAAACATTCGTTCATACATTATATAATGCCACGCCCACTATCGTGTGTTTTCTTAAAAGAAAGGTAATAATTATGTCTTATTGAATCCTTAACTTCCGGTTACAAATGGTGGCCGCCACGCCCACTTTCTTCAAAGAAAAAGTCTAAATTATGTGGTAAAACATCTTAAAAATCGAGAGAATATCCTCTGAGTAGAAAGATTTTGTTGCAATTGAATCAAAAAGTTCATAACGCTGGTTAGAAGTTAAGGGGTAGGGTATCATACGATCCGTTCCAGACGGATTGTAGCTTTTCTGTATGTTCTATAATTAAGTAGGGCAAATGTAAATATAGATTTTGGGGGCCCTGCTCCTAACTCACCTAATACGCCACTAATCATATTAACGGTTAAGTTTTTAGAAAATCATGTCTATACAAATTAGATTGATTTTGTGAGTTCTACACATGTCTCATGTACTTGCACCTAGAAAATGGGGTCCCCTTCAAGGGGAGAGGTGGCGATGGATCTCTTTGAAATTAATCAATTGAGGCCATAGAAATTGCAAATAAATATATAGAAGAAGCACTTGAACTTCAAAAAATTATAACAGACCTACAGAGCAGTGAAAATGACTCTACTTTCAAGACTAAATCGAATAAAAGAAAAAAAAACTGAAATATCATAGTTACAAGTGATGCAAGGATATTAACAAACAACCAATTTGCTCTCCTAGCCGTTGACGAAAATAGGCAACCAAATACAAGTGGACATATAACAATAAACCAACAACAACACATATGTTTCTTGAGCAAATGAAGACCAGAAATGAAGAAAATAAACAAAAAATTTAAACAATCAGCGAGAGAAAACAACAGAGCATTAACATTTATTAAAACATCGAACAGCAGCGACCAGAAAAAGAAGACAGCCAATGAAAAAATAGTGGGGGTGTGTAAAAGACCACCACCCATCAAAATGTATAAAGAGGATAGTCAAGAGCTATCCAAATTATTACAAACGGAATTAGGCACAGGTAAATTTAAGATTAAGAATATAAATAGTACTAAGCTAACCTTAAGCTTAGAAGATGAGAATGACTGCAACAAGGTCAAAGAACTTCCCTCACACAACACAAGGATGACAAGTTGCAGTCATTCTTATTGAAGGGTCTCAGTGTTGGCTTCAACCCAGTGATGGTCCTCAAAGAATTAAATAATATGCACATTGAGAAACTAAATTTCGTCCGCGTATTTAGGTATGATACAGTGAACTATAGGCGTGACAATAGAGTCCTACCTATCATTGCGGTACAGCTATCTCCGGATAGCAAAGTACAAAACTTGAGACAATTCAAGTTCGTAAAGGGGCATTTAGTGTCCTTTGAAAAAATTCAAAGAAACGGTGTCCTTCAATGTCACCGGTGTCAGATATTCGGACATGCTTCTCCGAATTGTAAGATGGTATGAAGGTGCGTCAAGTGGCAAAATACACATGAGCCTGGCAAGTGCCAAGTGCAGATTAGCTTCAAGCACAGAAAAGGGTAGCACAACAAAATATTGCACAGAAAGTCAGGATGACCGACATTCATGTCCGAGGAGGGATATCCTTTGGAAACGTGTAGGTAAGAGTGTCGAGTCATGTCCCCCCGGCAATACTGTTTGGGTCCAAGAGTACTTGTCGTTTGCAAATCCAAGTTGACAGTCTGACCAAGACTGCTGTAGATCTCTCGGTGGAGGTTAATGCCCTCCTCAACATCCTTAGTCGTCAAGATGATTAGATCTAATTGAGCAATCCCAAAAATAGCTGCTCTAAATGTCAACTCCATAATAGCCATCAGTAGGCGCGGTGATCTACTGCGCTTTGTGACTGATCATAAACTCAACGTTTATAGACATCAATTAGATTTTAATAACTGTAACGTAATCCGGGCAGATAGACGTGTTTATACTCGAGGTGGCGGTACTACAATTCTTGTCAGGAAACCACTTCGAAGCACTAGATTTGAACGAAGTGATATTAGGAGCTTCAGCTGTCTTAGGACAACTATTAACTCGCTGCCTACCAGGGATAATGGTTGTCTGTATTTAATATCAGCTGTTAAAAGTACCGTCAATCAGTTTAAAGCCAAAATTCAAAAAATTTTCGAAATGCTAAGACTAGATAGTTTAAATATCTATTTTGTCTTAGCGGAAGATTTTAACTCGAGACACTCGGCCTGGCTGAACTCAAGGCCGAACCGAAGAGGCAACTTCCTTAACCGCTTTATTGAGGAAAATCAGAACAAATATAAAATCAAATTATACAGCCCAGTTGCACCGAGTTTTCCTTCCGGAAATTCATATCTTTACATTACGGACACGCTATTGCAAATCCATACGGTCAACGATAATAAACTTTCTATATTGCCGGTTGATAGCGCCATCAGAAAATATAGGAACTGCCCTTCCTCCTATGATTCCTATATCGGAAATTTAAATACGGTGGTATTACAATCCATAGCTTGTAATACTACCGTCGTCAGTTCCGAAAATTGAATCCAAAGGCGGAGTTGAATGTTATTTAAACCGTGACATTAAGACTAAGATAAGAGATAAATCCAATACGGCGTCAGCTGCAAGATGAATCGTCCAATTTAGAGCTGCAAGGGCTCAAATCTCTCCTGAGAACTGTGAAGATACTGCTAAGCCAGCAGTTTCTGAATAGTATCAACGATTTTACTGGAGGCAACGAACCGAGAACATATTGAAGTCCGATTCCAGGAACATGTTTCCTATAATTAGTCAGACTTTCAAAGCTCGTAACGTTGTCAGAATTCCGAGACTGAAAATCCCACTGTCTTCTCAGTCACTTCTCTTCCCAGGCAGAGATTAATAGCAAACACTGCCCCATTATCGGTAACCATTTCGTTGTGGATGGTGGGACGGATAAGCTAAATCTTATCGGCTCTCATTTTGAGGCAATTCATGCTAGGGAACTCTCTCGCAATAGTGGAATAGGAACCCGTCTGAGATTTTCTGAGACATTAAAAGCTGACCAACTTACAGCTGAACAAACCAACTTACAGCTGAACTTTACAACGATACAGACAACTGAATAACAAAAAGTCAAGTAGTTTAGATAACATTAAAGCATATCCCGGATGACATCATATGGTAATATTGCGTTATCTTCAATAATTTATTAAATAACTGTTACTTTCCGAGTTGTTGGAAGATATAAGATATAAGGTTTTTTCAATAATAAAAAAGAAGAAGAATCCTTCTGATCTTTCCAACTATAGGCCAATAAGTCTCCTGCCTAATATCGGGAAGAAGTCCATTTTGTTCGCGCGTGAAAGAAAGGAGATTATACTGCAGAACCAATTTGGGTTCAAGAGAAATCATTCAGCGATGCATGCTGATAATTATAATAATAATATAATATATACGAGTAAACTTCTACGATATGAATTCCCATATCATCTTATAAAGATAATTGCATCTATGGTGCATGAGAACGTGTTGTAACAGATAAACAATACACGATGACTAAACACCTCTTCAACATCTACATTTCGGAAATGCTGAGGGACATGGATAATTCGATAGCGTTCGACGATAGACAGAGCTTCGGAAAAATTTTGATAAACTGCAGATTTCTGCTCAGAAAGGAAGCTTAAAATAAACGAGGAGAAATGTAAAACTATACTGTTCCGTCTCCAGTAAGACGCGGATATTCAGATTTAAGACGAAACTGGAAAAAACTACAAATTACGAATTCTAATGGTATTCACATCGAATCAAAGACTGTTGTGAAGTATTTAGGTGTTCATCTGGACAAGTTTTTGAACTACAATAAGCACATAAATATACAGTTGCAAAAGATAAGAGCGGCATTTATGTCTCTCAAACGCCTTTTCTACTCCAACTACCTTGGATCTGATGTGAAGGTCATATGCTACTAACGTCCAATTCTAACTTATGCGAGTCCAGTATAGTGGAACATAAGTCCGTCTTATATGGAAAAACTTAGTCTTTGAGCCTGCATGCGTATGTACAGAAGCGCACATTCCGATTTTCGTCATTACGTTTCTAATAAAAGACTATTGGATACTTCCAGCGTATCCAGAATGGACAATGTCATTCTGGATCTTGTGAGGATCTTATGAGGAACCATTTTGAGCTGACAGCGAACGTTACGGAGAACGAACTTGTGTGAAGTTTATTTTATCTTAACCCTTGGTATTTTCAAAGTACTATGGTGAGTGGTTACATCCCCCCTGAAGCATTCTTGTATCTGAATGCACATAGTTACTTGTCAGATTCACTATTAATTACCATTACAATGAAACGCTGACTTGAGATACGGAGGGCACGAAGCAACCGTTTATCAAGTACTCGTATCTTGAAGTGATTATTGACGCTCGTTTAAGTGTCAAACACCACCTTGAGCATGCATACACTAAATCGTGCGAAGCTATTAGTGCACTTTCAATGCTAATGAGTAATAATGGGCTAAAACAAAATAAAAGACTTCTACTTGCAGAAGCTGTCAGTTCCACATGTACGCTACAGAAATATGGTAAAGTACCGCAAAAGTTAAGTAGTACGTTCGTGCAGTTAAATCTGTCCACCGTCTTAGCGCACTAAGGGTCGCCAGTGCGTTTCGAACTGTTTCAAACGATGCTATACTCGTTGTATCTTCAATGCTACCCATCGACTCGCTGACGAAAAGGAAAGACTAAAAAGCGAGCGAGTTCGAAATGGCCAGGTATACAACGAAAACAAAAAAATACGAAAGAAATCGCAGTATCGCAACCTGGTATGGACTAATCGCGGTATACCAGGAAGCGCGGCGGAACAAACTTTTTTATGACTCATTTTCTGGCGGGAAATGGCTGTTTCGGAGAATACCTCTTCAAACGAGCACAGTCCACTTTTTCGAGATTCTCCATTATAAAGGGTGACCAGATAGCAATGATAATTTTTCTAAATGTTATATTTCAGCAGCTGTCAATGCTACTAATGACATCCAGCTGCCATTTGCCATTTTATCATGCATCGTTTGACACTTCCCCAACGTGTAAAAATTATTAAAAAATATTATCGAAATTCCGGTTCAGTTGTAAACACGGAACGTGAATTTCGTCGTGAAGTGGGTCGTCATCATGGCTTCAGTGCGCAGGCAATTCGTCGCACCGTGGAAAAGTTTGAGCGTGAGTACATTTTTTTGGACCTTAAGCCACCAACTAGATAGAGATTGATGCGAAGTGAAGGAAACATAGCAGCCGTAGCAAACAAAGCCGTGAGTTCGCTAATTGGAGATCTGGATTTTGGCCAAAAAATCATCTTCTCGGAGGAGGCCCATTTTTGGCTCAGCGGCTATGTCAATAAGCTGTTATTGGAGCGACCACAATCCACAAGTGTTCAACCAAGCATCAATGCAACAACAAAGATTGACTGTTTGGTGCGGTTTATGGCACGGCGGCATCATCGGACCTTATTTCTTTCGAAATGAGAAAGGAGTCACCGTTACCGTCAATGGTCCTTGGTATAGAGCGATGTTAACCGACTTTTTGTGGCCAGAGCTCGACAACATCATCGATATATCCGAGCTGTGGTTCCAACAAGATAGCGCTACATGCCATACAAGCGACGCAACCCTCGAACTGGTGAAGGAGAAATTTGGCGACTGGGTCATCACGGCGAGCGTTCATCAATTGGCCGCCGCGATCATACGACTTGACACCCCTCGATCTTACTTGCAGAAGCTGTCAGTTCCACATGTACGCTACAGAAATATGGTAAAGTACCGCAAAAGTTAAGTAGTAAGTTCGTGCAGTTAAATCTGTCCACCGTCTTAGCGCACTAAGGGTCGCCAGTGCGTTTCGAACTGTTTCAAACGATGCTATACTCGTTGTATCTTCAATGCTACCCATCGACTCGCTGACGAAAAGGAAAGACTAAAAAGCGAGCGAGTTCGAAATGGCCAGGTATACAACGAAAACAAAAAAATACGAAAGAAATCGCAGTATCGCAACCTGGTATGGACTAATCGCGGTATACCAGGAAGCGCGGCGGAACAAACTTTTTTATGACTCATTTTCTGGCGGGAAATGGCTGTTTCGGAGAATACCTCTTCAAACGAGCACAGTCCACTTTTTCGAGATTCTCCATTATAAAGGGTGACCAGATAGCAATGATAATTTTTCTAAATGTTATATTTCAGCAGCTGTCAAAGCTACTAATGACATCCAGCTGCCATTTGCCATTTTATCATGCATCGTTTGACACTTCCCCAACGTGTAAAAATTATTAAAAAATATTATCGAAATTCCGGTTCAGTTGTAAACACGGAACGTGAATTTCGTCGTGAAGTGGGTCGTCATCATGGCTTCAGTGCGCAGGCAATTCGTCGCACCGTGGAAAAGTTTGAGCGTGAGTACATTTTTTTGGACCTTAAGCCACCAACTAGATAGAGATTGATGCGAAGTGAAGGAAACATAGCAGCCGTAGCAAACAAAGCCGTGAGTTCGCTAATTGGAGATCCGGATTTTGGCCAAAAAATCATCTTCTCGGAGGAGGCCCATTTTTGGCTCAGCGGCTATGTCAATAAGCTGTTATTGGAGCGACCACAATCCACAAGTGTTCAACCAAGCATCAATGCAACAACAAAGATTGACTGTTTGGTGCGGTTTATGGCACGGCGGCATCATCGGACCTTATTTCTTTCGAAATGAGAAAGGAGTCACCGTTACCGTCAATGGTCCTTGGTATAGAGCGATGTTAACCGACTTTTTGTGGCCAGAGCTCGACAACATCATCGATATATCCGAGCTGTGGTTCCAACAAGATAGCGCTACATGCCATACAAGCGACGCAACCCTCGAACTGGTGAAGGAGAAATTTGGCGACTGGGTCATCACGGCGAGCGTTCATCAATTGGCCGCCGCGATCATACGACTTGACACCCCTCGATTATTTTCTCTTGGGTTACGTCAAGTCCTTAGTCTATGCTATCAAGCCAACCACTTTGGACGAGCTGGAGGCCATCATTAGGGACGCTATTGCCGGAATAACGCCGCACATATTGGACCGAGTCATCAAAAATTTAACGGAAGCACTATCAGCAAAGCCGAAGCGGCCATTTAAATGATGTACTATTCCATATACAGGGTGGCTGATGAAAGCCGCTACCAAAAAAAAATTTAATAATTTTTTTTCTATTTAATGAATCTGGTTAATTTTTTTTTTTATTTTGCAGATTGATTTTTAGATTTAACAAAAATGGATAACTGGGACACTGAAACAAGAATTTGGATTGTCCGCCGCTATCACGCACTGGAGTCCGTAGTTTCGGTTCAAAGAGAGTATAGTCGGACGTTTGGCGGCAATCCTCCGAGCAGATGGACCATAATGAGACTTGTTAACAATTTTGCCGAGCATGGGACAGTCGAAAGAAGACCTTACCATCGAAACCCTTCAGTTCGGACGGAGGAAACAATCGCTGCTGTATCTGCTACCATACAAAACAATCCAAGAGTTTCGACAAGAAGCTTATCTGCTCAAATGGGTATAAGCAGACAGTCATTGCAGTCAATTATGCACAATGATTTGGACTTATTCCCATATAAAATTCAAATGGCCAAGAAACTGAACGCAGCAGACTTGCCGATTCGCTTGGAATTTTGCCAGAATATGCTTCAAATGGTGGAAGAGGACGGAAACATGTTGAACTGTCTTTTTATGTCTGACGAGGCCCATTTCGATTTAAACGGCAACATAAACTAACAAAATTGTCGAATATGGAGTGATTCCAACCCGCAGATACTCCATGAGACGGAATTGCATCAACTTCGTGTCACAGTGTGGTGTGCAGTTTCATCACGCTGCATTGTCGGGCCCTTCTTCTTCGAAGAAAACGGTCACACCGTTACGGTTACTGGAGACCGTTACTTGAGCATGTTGAGAGAGTTTTTATATCCAGAATTACGCCGAATGAGAATTTCTTTCAACTCTGTGTGGTTTCAGCAAGATGGTGCAACTCCTCACATAGCCCGGCCTGTTATGACAGAATTGCGACGAAAATTTCCCAATAAGCTGATATCCAGAAACTCCACATTCCGTTGGCCCCCCAAGTCGCCTGACCTTACTGCACCTGACTTTTTCTTGTGGGGTTATTGTAAACAGGAAGTCTACAAAGCAAAACCAACAAATTTGAATGAACTAAAGCAATCCATTCGAGAAACAACTCTCCAAGCAGTAATGAACAACTTTTTGGTAAGATGCCACACATGCATCAACGAGCAGGGGGGACATTTAAATTCCATTATTTTTAAAACTAATTAAGCTATATTTAATAAAATTGAATGAGCTTTAAAATGAATAAAAGAAAAATGAATTCCATACACTGAAAAAAAAGTTATTTGAGTTTCTTAATGTAGCAGTATTCATCAGCCACCCTGTATAATGGCATGAATGTACGAGTAGCTTCAAAATAAATCCAGAATCAATTTGATATCTCATACCGTTGTTGTTTTATTTAAATTTATTTTCCTATCGTTATTATCTTGTCACCCTATAGTAATTCTAAGATCGATCAAAATCTCGAAGTCGAATTTTTCCACGAAACCAATACTTATCCTTACACGAGTAGGCGCAAGTAAAAAACTTGTGCGCAATCCAGATTATGTGCAATAGTCCTTTCTTCTTTCGTCTAGAAACAAGGACACTTTTTAAATAATCTTATGTAAAAAAAAATTCTTCTTGAACTTGAAATTTAGTGATTCTTCTTAATACTAGAAAACTTTTTTTTTTTTCTTGACGTAGGATTTAAAAATTCATTTCCTGGTGGAATAACAGCGCGTTACACACTTACCAGGGCAACCACATTCAAAAGTCAGGGTGGAATTTGTATCTTCTTGCATTTCCATATTGGTCTTCATGTATCTGTATATGGGATAAGAGAAGGAATATCATTTCACGGTCGCAAATACTTGAGATAGCATAATGAATAGCTTGGTGCCGACGCACGATGGTGCTTACATGTCACTTTGGTGTACGATATCACCCGGATTCATGTGTGTAGCCATTCCTCATCGCCGCTCTATGTTATGTGAGACAATCGCACTTAGATGTATGCGAAATTTATGACAAACTACGGTAGTATAACATTTCCTGCTCCTTAGATGGATAACGAATAGATAAGGTCGTCTCATAAATATGTTCACTCTGACAGTGACTCCGACTCCATAGTCATCGAGTTATTACGTAAATAATAATAAGGTTTCGGGTTTTCGTTTCGAATTCGTTCACTGATTGGGTAGAATAAAAATGACTATTTATTAGATTTATGTAAATTGATTCTTTTGTCAAACGCCTTTCACATGACCAACAAGCTGGCGGTAATATGTACATATATCCGATAATTTAGTTCTCTTTATGAGGCCATTTCTTCGGTGCACTTTTTAGGTCAACATGTAAATTCTGTCGTTGTCTCGTCACTGTTTAAGTGTCGCAGACTGTCAGAGCCAAAAAAAAAAAAAAAAATACAAAATTCATCATGGCCATCGTCCGGGACACGACGAGCTCCAACAGCGCATAGAATTCCTGTTGCAAACATTTCGGATAAACTAATTTCGCTTTCTCGTCACCACCATGGGCATGCGGATGATCCGGATGCGGCTGACAGCGGAGAGCACAAGGGGGTAGTACTGGATAAAAGTAACCCTCTTCCTTTTCAGAGAGAGGCAGGATAGGTTCGAAAGCTTGACAACTGACAAATGTTCGAGGACGCTTTGGCCGTTTGTTTTAATTTACCACCCGTAGTTTGGACTGCTTCATAAAGGAAATCGAGTAGACTTTGACATTAATTGCGTTAGAAGAATGGAATACCTTCACTATATTTTGTCATACCCACACTCGGTACTGGATTTTCACTCGTTCTTTTGGAAGGACACATTTTTTTCTTCCACCGTGGCTCGTTTGTTCATCACACCATCGCGTTGGGTGTTAGACACTCACACCTCCTCGACGTTGACATTTTGTAAAAATATCTTATCACGTTCCAACGCACGTAGTCAAACTTAAATTCTTTTTTGCGTACACAGGAAGCACTGGGAATGAGTTTGAGACGACAACAGGCTAATCTCAACGGGGGTGCAATTGAAATACTATAAATCTTAATCGAACAGCAAGAGGTCGTGCTCATTTGTCTTTTGAATAAGTCAGTCTGTTAATCGAATAAACAAACCAAAATAAAAATGTTTTTTATCCTACCCCTTGCTGTCCATGTATACATATGTATGTAACCATTAAAATGTTTTTGTGAATAGATTCATCACATTTCTGAAAATGGAAAGGATATTTTCACATAATAATCCAGTCATTGTAGGCCCAAAAAAAAGCTAAATTAGGGAAATATTAGCGATGCCTGAAATTTGGTATACCTACACTTCAATTCACGGTCGTAGTTAAACTTAACCTTATATGTACTTCCTATAATTTTGCTCCCACGCGTTTTTATCAGCTCCGGGAAATAACCCACCAAAGAAATAACTCCTCAAACATAAAAGGAAATAATTCCCTGGATATAAAGGGTGACCAGATAGTAATGATAGTTTTTCGAATGTTTCAGCAGCTGTAAAAGTTATCAATGGCATCCACTTGTCAAAATATTCAGTAAGGTTTGCCATGCATCGTTTGATGCTTCCCAAACGTCGTGAGGTCGGTCGTCATCATGGCTTCAGTGCCCAGGCAATTCGTCGCACCGTGGAAAAGTTTAAGCGTGAATACACTCTTTTGGACCTTAAGCCACCATCCATTATTGGAGCGACCACAATCCACAAATGTTCGACCAAGCATCGATGCATCCACAAAGATTGACTGTTTGGTGCGGTCTATGGCACGGCGGCATCGTCGGACCTTATTTCTTTCGAAATGAGGAAGGAGACACCGTTACCGTCAATTGTCCTCGGTATAGAGAGATGTTAACCGACTTTCTGTGGCCAGAGCTCGACAACATCATCGATATATCCGAGCTGTGGTTCCAACAAGACAGCGCTACATGCCATACAAGCGACGCAACCCTCGAAGTGGTGAAGGAGAAATTTGGCGAATCAAGGCGAGCGTTCATCAATTGGCCGCCGAAATCATTCTCTGAGGCTACGTGTGCTTAGTCTACACTAAGAAGTCAACCACTTTGGACGAGCTGGAGGCCAACATTAGAGACGCTATTGCCGGAATAACGCCGCATATATTGGACCAAGTCATCAAAAATTGGACCGACCGCTTCGCTGGCCGAGGTGGCCATTTAAATGACGTGCCATACATAATGGCATGAATTTAGCTTCAAAATTGTTGTTGTTTTATTTAAATTTCTTTTCCTATCGTTCTTATTTGGTCACCCTAAAAAACTGGGGTATAGGTTAGGTTAGGTAAATGTGGGGGAGGGGTAAACCTGCCCCGCCACATTCAGGTCATTGTGAAACCCATGGGGAAAAGAGTAAAAGTACCTTACCCATGAGGTTCCTATAAAAGAATAATTACCTATACTTACTGTTCTAATGGTACAAACTATCCTGTGTATTTGATGAAGTTCAAGATGTCATTCACCGGTTTGCCAGATAGTCCCTCTAGATCCTGGAAGAAGTGTCGTCGGAGGAATTTATTTCTTTGATGATAGAAGCCTGGGCAGTGGCAAAGAAAGTGGGTTGTATCCTCTTAGACTTGTTTGTCACCGCAACCATACTAACAATGTACTCGTATAGCATCGTTCGAAACAGCTCGGAATACACTGTGTGCTAAGACGGTGGACGGATTTAACTCCACGCACGTACGACTTAACTTTCGCGGTACTTGACCATATCTCTGCTGCGTACATATATAGGGCGTTTTTTGGGACCGCGGCCGATTTTAAAATGGTGCCATTTCTAACAAAGATGATTTTATTATGTGAAAGTTGGCAGTAGTGTTCAGCTGTCAATGGCACGCTGCTTTATCAAGCTCGGTAACAGCATTATCGCTTTTCATGTCAGAAAACGACTATGACGAGGTGACACCCTATCATGTGATTTCTCTAGCATCATACTTAAAAGGAATGTTCAAGATTCTCAAGCTTACATCAGCGGATCGATTTTTTAAAAGTCTGACGCCTAGAACATTGAAATGATTGGAAGAACGCAGCGAGCTCTCAGTATGGTGATTTTGTGAGTATTGAAACCAGTGGGTTTAGCGGATAATGAGGACAAAACAAAATAAATGCTGCCATCAAAAAAGGACGGTCAACATCGTCACAAAAGACAGTAATAATTTAAAGCTAGTTACGGACTTAGTCTACCTAGGCTCCGCTGTAAATTCAAACAATGAAAACAATGGCAGAGATCAAGAGAAGAATCACTCTTGCCAACCGTTGTTTCTTAGGGGTTTTTTGTACAGAAGGTGGAAATCTGCGAAAGCTACTGTAAAAGTAATCGGCTCAAAAGCATGCCGGATTTCTACAGGCTAAGACGACCTCCCATCCTTGCAGCGCTGCCGTTTAAGCATTTCTTCACAATGGGGGGCTTAGGCTTTCCTTGCCTGTCATTTTATATTGTCCTGGTTGGGTTCTCTCTATACATGCTGCTTTTTTAGACTTATTTTCTGCTTTCCTCTGCCTTTCAGTGTCACTCAGTTTCTTCATTATGTGGGTATATATTCAATCATCACATTTCACGCATATTCATCCTTCAGCATTTCCCCAACGATGTTTTTAGGGGTTGGTTGCATTCCAAGGCTGTTTTTGAGTGAATCTCATTCGTTTATAAAACGTGGGCACTGGAAAATAACATGTTCCATACTTTTCATACAGTCTATGCATAGGGGACAGTGCTTGTATTTGTGCAAGTATAAACGGAAATGTCAATTTCCCGTCAGGAACTGGGTTATGTAGTAATCGCAGTCTCCATGTCGTCATATGAGCCGGTATGTCCATCTGTCTTTCTACGAGGTATTCCAGAGATCTTGTTACGCTTCGAGCTCTTTAAATTTTTCGTTAGTTTTCCCTATTAGTACCAGTACTGCTTTGGTTTTCCAGGTGATTTACATAGTATAGTCGTTGCTGTTCGTCAGCTACTATATCTACTAGAATAATTTTTGCCACAACGCACACTACGTCGCTCGAAGTAGTGCGGTAGGTACAGCATGCTCTCAGTAAAAATTTTGAATGTTAAGGGAAATTTCCAAATCCCGGAGCACTCAGACTCGATTTACAGCTAATTTGACTCAGCTTGTAAATGAGCCTAAACGTATACCGGACATTGAAAGTCATTCCACCAATACTTTGGACTTGTTTCTTACTTCGCACCCTGATAAATACACTATTGATGTTTTGGCGCCTCTAAGTCGGTCTGACCATAATATCGTATCAGCTAAATTCTCGTACTCCGATCACTCAGTTAAAGAAAAAACGGATAAAAGAAAAGTATGGCAATACGAGAAAGCCAACTGGATCGGTCTTAATAGCTTCTTTAGGAGTTTTAACTGGTCTCTATGCTTTCTCGATAGCGACGTGGATGCCGCTGCTGATATGATCAGTGTCAGTGATCATCTTAGGTATGAATGACTTTATTCTTCACAGAATAAATATAATAAAGAGCATTAAACCTAAGGCAAACTCGTGGTTTGACCAGAGCTGTAAAGAGGCTATTAGGTTGAAAGAAGTAAGTTTTCGGTCTTATAAAGTCAACAAATCTGAGGAAAACCGAAAGATTAAACAGCAAGCCAGGAAAGACTGCAATGCCCATATTCGACGTGTAAAATTCTTACATGACCAAAAATTGAGGTAAAAAATCTTACTAAAAAATGTTGGTCATTCGTCAAAAATATTAAAAATTCTGCCTCGTCTGTCATCCTTACGCTCATTTACAATGACATTCCAGCTGTCAGCTCCTTAGACAAAGCCAAACTGCTTGCTGTACACTTTGCAGCCAACTCCACGCTGTCAGATAATGCTTTGTCTCCACCTATATTTGAGAGCGTACAATTTTCCATGGGACAGGTCCACTTTCGCACTCGTACGGTTGCAGGAGTACTCAAAGGTCTTAACTTACATAAATCCGCTGGTCCAGATGGTATCCCCCCCCCCCCCCCCCCCATAGTTTTGAAGAGGTGTTCTTCTACATTGGCAAAACCTCTGCGTAAGCTCTTCTGTCTATCCTAATTTTCAGTGCTCTTTCCGAGTAGATGGAAAACAGCATTTGTCCAGCCCATCCCTAAAAAAGGCGAATCTTCCTATCTGTCCAATTACCGACCCATTGCACTTACGTCGCTTCTTTCCAAGGTCATGGAAACGCTGATAAATCGTCAGCTTACGTCTTCACGAAAACTCCTTAATGACCGGCAGTATGGTTTTCGTAGCAACAGGTCCGGCATATCTCACCGAAAAGTAGAACCAATCTCTCCATCACTTCGGTGAAACTAAGATGGTTGCGCTTGATATTTTAAAGGCATTTGACAGAATTTGGCATCAGGTTCTTTTGTCGAAAATGCGTGCATGTCGATGAGTTAAATGGATTAGAAATTACCTTTCGGGGCGTTCAATACAAGTTGTTTTGGACGGCTTCAAGTCTGCAATTCACCATATAAATACTGATGTTCCCCAAGGCTCTGTTTTGTCTCCGACTCTCTTTCTTATTTTTATAAATGATCTCTTGTCTGCAACTTCTAATCCAATCCATTCCTTCGCTGATGACAGTACCCTCAGTTTTTCATATTCGTTCCCTAACTCACGTCCTTGCTCTTCGGCCGTAGAAGGGGACCGGCAACGTATGTTAAACACCTTAAATTCCGACATGGACAGCATAATCAAATGGGGTTCAACCAACAGAGTGGAATTTAATGATGTCTTCTGTCTCTCAAACGAAACCAAAACCCTCAACCATTATCCTGGGATGGTATTTGCATCATTGAAGCCGAAAGACTTGCCATTCTTGGTATGTGTATTAATAACCATCTTCGATGGAACGATCACATATTCGAGGTCACCAAAATTGCTGCCAAATATCTAGGACTCCTTAAGCGGTGCAAGAACTATTTTACCCCGTCTGATCTGGCCTAAGACATTCATCTGCCCTAAGCTGAAATATAACGTCTATATCTGGTCTGGTGCACCCAAGACCGTTCTGCACATTATAGACAGAGTACAGAATGGCACGTTAAAACTTATAGGTAATAGAGACATTTTGAATTTCATGCATTCACTTGAGCATCGGAGAAATGTTCTTGTCTTTCCCTTCACCCTAAAGCCAAACTTCGGTCGTACTGTCAAATATAGGGATTCGTTTATAAACCGAACGACACGAATGTGAAATGATCTACCAGGCCCTGTATTTCCCCATCACTACAACCTTCAAACATTTAAAGCCAACGTGCACAGACTTCTTCTCTGTTCCTTTTCCCCATTTTCCTAAACGCCCGTGCCCTGTAACAGTATAAGTGTATTCATATTCCTTTTGGCGCACAAATTATAAATAAAGAAAAAAAAATCCTCTTAGCTCTCGCCCATACTGTGAACGACACTGTCTCCAAAGTCTTCCTGCTTTTTATGAGGACCGAATCCGTCTTATGTTCCGCTAACGACAAACCAACCGAGGTAAGCCATTGCCGGACGATCCTTATACTTACATTGCGAATCTGCTCGACATCTTCTAATAGTTTGCCTGTAACCACAATTGCGATATCATCAGCAAAACCAATCATTTTCGACTCCTCCGCATCCACATACATGATGTTCCACAGTAGGGTGCTCAAAACGGATCCCTGTGGTACACCACCAGTCACCACCACCAGTATTGTTTTAGGCCGCGGTCTGTTACATGTTGTTTCTTAGGGCTAAAGAGGCAATTGAGTAGCAAAGCCCTCTCAAGTACAACTTAGGTGACGTTACATGAGACCCTCGTCATCTTAGTCCCGTTAAGAAGCATGGACGTTATCAAAGGTGGATAAACACACTCTTAGTTGTTTTATAAGAAAAATTCTCCGAGTGAAATTCCGTCCTGTTTGTATAGGAGGGGAATGGAGATGAAGGTACAACAACGAACTATACCAGTGTTCTAATTTATCGCCTGAGATAGCTAGGATATGTACGAGAGCTGTGCGATAAATCAGTGACTTTGAAATGAAATTCTTTTCTTTTTTTTTAGTAGCGCTTATTTTTTCTTCAAATGGGGCCGTTTTTCCTTCAATTCTGCATTAAATTTATCTAATAAATTGGCATAGTACTGTCCTGTGATCGTTTTCCCCTTTTCCAAATAGTCAATGAAGATTTCGCCGTGAGAATCTCAGAAAACCGTTGCTAAACTTTTCCGGCCGACGGAACCTTTTTTGGAGCACGTTCGCCTGCAGAAATCCACTGTTTTGATTGTTCCTTCATTTCTGGCCTGTAGTGGTGTATCCAGGATTCATCAACTGTTGCGAAACGCAATAAAAATTCACTTGAATTGCGCTTGAAGAATTCCAAATTCTGTTTTGAAATCTCCACCCGAATCTGTTTTTGGTCCACCGTCAGCAAATGCGGCACCCATTTTGTCAATAATTTGGTCATGCAGGATTCGAATGACGGTATCATTTGAAATTGCTACAATCTCAGCTATCTCACGAACCTTGACTCGGCAATCGTCCAACACAATATCGTGGATTTTGTTGACCAATTTTTACGTTGTGCCGTCATTTGGACCTCGTATTCGAATCCAACCCAGGGGAACGTCGCGGTAAAGGAAGACCTCACCTAAGGTGACGCACACAAAGTGGAAAGGGACCTCAATCAAGTGGTTAGGATAAGTCCAGGTCCACCCGGGACTGTAGCGCCATCTTAAGTAAAGAAACAATATTTTACATATTCAAGGCCATGGCATATCAAGTTTCAGTAAATTATCAAAATATAGCGAATTGTTAGCGCCGTTTTCGAGAGAATCGATTTTTTCGAAATAGGCTAATTGTCTCGTAATATTTGGTTTTGAATGGAGATTCCCCTCGAATTGTGACCATCCAGCAATTTAGGCTGTAGTCAGCCCTACATACAGACAAACAGACGGACATGACATTTATACTTCCCCCAAAAGGTACAAATGAAAGTCATTCTAACGATTTTGTTAAAATTCTCAAAAAGCAGCATATACGAGTACATCGGTGTACTTTAAAATATTTATTGTTTTCTAACTGACAAATCCAGAATATTTTGCCAATATTTCCGCAATTGTGGTAAATATCCTCGTACATATGTAGATGATGTGATAAGTTTTGAATACAAACACTCAGATTGACACAAACTTTGATGGCCCCAAAATAAAATCGGTTCGTAGGTTGTACCTTATATCGGGAACGAACCAATGTGTATAGTCATATTGTACATATGAAAATGTTTTTCAAGTACATACGGATACATATGTAGGTATACACGTATGTCGTCCCTCCTTTTGCTCACTTTGTTCAACTTTCTGAAATACTCTTAGGAAAATAACATGGCAAAGTGAGATCCCCATAGAATTGGCAGTGTATGACGAATGAAAGAAGTCAAACAGGTACACGAAATAAGTTGTTGCCTTCCTGTTGTGATTTTGTCATAAACATTATTAGCTCCCAAAAGTGCCTCTCGCCGACAACCTTTTGGGACCGTCGATTCACTAGAGAAGATTCATATTATTAAGTGTGCGGTATTGGTTGCATCTGTCGAATGGGGATCCAATTATTTGCTTATTTTTCAGTCAAACATCAAACAAATAATGACTTTCTTTTAATATCATTCTATGGGATATATTTTTTTTCTTGATACGAGTACGAGTATATACACGCTGAGGTGGGTGGGTGGCAGTGGTGGGTATATTATTTATTTCAGCACATGCTCCTTTTATTTGTGAGAAGAAATTCATGTCCAATGCCCTTTAGTTATTTATGTGTTCCATTGGCAATGAGATTGCTACCTATTTTGAAAAGTTTTACCATTTGTCCGGGCACTTTTAAGCCGAATACTACATAATGTGAAGTTGAGTTTAAGGACGATTTTGCACAAAGTATTTTACATTGTAAATATGTTTACATAATTGCTTTGTAGCATTTCCAGGATTGCGTGAGTATTGTAGTAGTCTTTATGAGCAAAATATAGAATTTTAAACTTTTGCTGTATCACTTTAATAAAATGTGACTCTGTATACTCGTACATTGTTTCGTGGTTCAATGGTTAAGTGCGAGATTACTAAGCGAGAGGTTCAAGGTTCGAATCCAAGAAAACACAAAAAAAGGAAAAGTTTTCTCACGGTCCCACCTCTCAAGAACGTCTGACAAACATCCGAGAGTGAACTGTCATGAAAAAACTTCTCTCAATCGAAAAAACTGCCCTTCGGAAACGGCATAAGACTGTGGGTCCCAACCATTCATGAGGCGCACAGAACGAGTGGCTGCGAGAAGCTGGGCCAGGCCCTTTTCTTTATATGGATGCGCCAATTGATGTGGTGATCTTCTAAAGATGCTAGTAGCCTACTAGTATGCACGATTCGCAGACCCGATTACTCGATTCCAGGAATGGCTGGTTAGCAATTTATCCTTCGCTTCTTTTATTGCTGCTTCTGCTCTCCTTACTTTCTCAATTATACGAAGCTCTTTTTGCACATTCGTTGCGAGTGCGCAAATTTCCATCCAGTTCTCCTCTGATCGCAACATTTGGTCTATAAGGAGCGGTGGACTCGGCAAGTTATTTCTCTATTCTGCGAAGCGACTGCAATGGAACACTGCGTGTTCTGTGTCTTCCTCTTGATCTTGGCAATCTGGACAGAAAGGTGAGCTATCGTGCCCAAATCTGTGTAAATACTTCCGATAGCCACCGTAACCCGATAGGAACTTGTAAGGTGGTAGTTGGAGTCCCCATGCATTCGTCTTATTATCGCCTCGATGGTGGAGATCAGCTTGAAGGAACATCTGCCTTTTGTACTGTTTTCGCACCCATCTTGCCACATACCTATTGACATTGCTTTCTCTTCCTCTTCCTCTTTTAATTTTTTGACAATTCCTGCTTCTTGACTGTCCGAGCTTCTCCTTACCTAGATCGTTACCATCTCGTTTGCGAATATGATATGATAGGGATCAATTCCGGCTGCTTCGTTCGATATTGTTCGGAAACCGCTGATTGTTCTTATCGCGCAGAGCCTGTATGTTGCCGACAGTTTGCTCCATGTCTCTATAGTCGCTAACGCCGCCACCCAAACCGGGGCAGCATACAGGAGAACCGAGCTGACAACTCTGGATAGTAAAATCCGTCTAGCGTGCTCAGGTCCTCCTATGTTTGGTACTATTCGAGAGAGGGCCGCCTGCAGTAGGGAAGCTTTCTTGCTCGAGTATTATGATACGTGGGCTTTAAACTTCAATCTATTATCAAGCATTGCTCCTAAATATTTAACTGCTTCTTTTGATCTTATAGTCTGGCTGCCGACTCGAATATTCACACATTCAAGCCTTTCGACTTGTTATAAGAACAGCCGCAGTTTGTTGGTCTGCTAATTCTAGACCCGTGGATACTAGCCGTCTTTAATTTTTTGAGATTGCTTCGTTTGTGGCTAACTCTATTTCGTGGGTGCTTAGTCGTTAGTATGCGAACTTAGGATTCCAGGCGACCTCCTGCTTCATTCTATGCCATCCCACAGTATACCGGGCTCTGCTGTGGGTAATGTTTCCTTTCCCGACTACTCGTGGGTTCAAAATTTCAGAGCACCTCTGCACTCTCTACTGCATCAACTTATGGGACAGCAACTGTGCTACCCGTAAATCCCAAGGAGGTCGTTGCCAAAAGGCCGACCCTCTCATCAGTGTCGCTGATAAGAGACGAGATGAAGTAGATCTGTCCTCTCATCTAGACTCTGATTCAGACAGTCTCTGCGGAGAGGTGAAGCGTCTGCGATCCGAGAAATCTACCCCTTCTGCTCCACAGAAGAAAAAAGCTAGAACCGGGACTGCCGCACTCGATAAGACCTAATCTTCTTCTTCTTCTTTTTCTTCTTACGGCGAAGTTATGATCCGGAGTAGAAGGATCACAACCCTCCCACTTTACTCGATAAGAGGTCTTATCAGGGAAAAAGTAGGGATTGTCAAATTGGGTGTGATTCCCGTTGATCTGGCGCGCAGTCCCCTTAGTGCTGAGCAAATGGCCCGCGTCCAAAATGGAATCATGGACATTATCATTGAGCTGGTAGACGAGGTCGCTAAACTACAGTTTCATGGTTTGTTTCACAAATCAGGTTGGCTCCTATTCGTATGCTCCACGAAAAAAATTCTGAATCTGAACTTAATGCTAGTGGAAGAGGATTCATTTTCAAAGCCGCATATCATCCGTGGGTTCTTTCCACAAAGTACCGGCTTTGCGACCAGTAAAATTCTGAGGCTTCTGAATGCTCAGAATTCTGATCTCTTCGCCAGAAACTGGAGGGTGATACAAAGAACCATCGAGAGGGATCTTGTTCATCTGGTACTATGTGTCACAGACTATTGCCTAAAGATGCTAAAAGGCAATGTTGCCCACTGTTTTGGCAGAGTAAGGCTGATCCTGAAGAGCACAGACAAGGTCTCAGATGAACAAAAACTTACTCAAATTGCCGTAGGAGTAGTTACAGATGTTGCCACCCGTCCTAAGGACGCAGCACCGCAGGACATGGTGGAATGTAGTACAGCTGTGTCTACATCTTCCACCTAAGAAGTCTTCAAAGTGGATACACGTAGTACAATTGTGTCTAGTGTAGCCACTTTGAAGAATCCAAAGTCCTGCGATGCTGGTACCTCGACGGTGAAAACATTGACCTCTCATGTGGCAGATGAGTCACCAGTGCCCACTCTTGTAATAAAAACAGCTTCTGCTGTGAGGGGTACGCTTGCTGACCACTCTCGTTAGGTTTGCAAACTTAAGAAAACAGGCTCTAACACGCCTGCCAGTAAGAAGAAGCCATACCACAAAAACACCAAACACAAATGATGGAGGACAACATCAAAGTGCTGCAGTAACCTGCATCATGCTAAAGGTGCTTCGGACATCTTTAGCCAACGGTTTATCCGGGATAAAATCGCCCTTGGTCTCATCCAGGAGCCTTAGGTGATTGGAGGCTAAATAAAGGGCCTTCAAAATAGAACATGTAAGTTGTTATACGAGTCGTATGCCCATGGGCTGCTTGTTTAATCAGTTCTAAAATTTATTTTCTTCCCATCACAGAATTCATCAGCAGAGACTTAGTGGCCTGCATTGTTGAGATTCCGATAATAGGAGGACTTCGGGAGATCGTGTGCGCCTCCTCCTACTTCCCTGTAGACTCGGAGTCTGTTCCGCCCACTGTCGCAACTGGCATCTGATCATTGGATGCGATGCCAATGCCCATCATGTGGTATGGGGTAGCAGCGACATCAACAAAAGGGGTGAGTTACTTCTTGATTATATTACAAGTAAAAATCTAGCTGTATGTGATGAAGGTAACAAACCAACATTTATAAATTCCATTGGAGAAGAGGTACTTAACCTCACAATCTCGAGCCCTTTTTCTAACTCCATCATCGATTGGCACGTGTCTAATGAACCCTCACTATCTGATCATAAGCATATCAGATTTAACATCTCGGGTGGAGATTAATCGTGAACATTTACACTATGCACCGAAAAGAACTAATTGGGCATTATTTCGCGAAAATCTCGCGGTCAAAGATGACATGCTGCTCACATCTTTAAGATCAAAATATGACGTGGATGTAGCAGCCTGCCAACTAAATGACTGTCTAATCTCTTCCTTCAGAAGTAGCTGTGTCCCAAAAAATTAGAATAGAATACAGGCAAACGGAGCGTACTGTGGTGGAATGACCAGTTAGAGATACTCCGTAAAAGGGTGAGACAACTTTTTAACACCACAAAACCCAATAAAAATTGGGACGAATATAGGTTCGCTTTCACTAAATTCAACATAAAATTCAGGAAATCCAAGAGAATAGCATGGAGAAAGAATTGCGAAAACATTGAATCTCTTCCAGTAGCAGCCCGTCTCCAAAAGGCTCTCTCTAGGGATCATTGCAACGGATTGGGATTGCTTATCAAATCTGATGGCACCTATACATCCAAAGTCGAAGAGAAACCCTGGAAACTTTGCTCGAGGTACACTTCCCTGGTTCGACAATTTTAAGTGATCATGCACTTGTTGCTCCTGAAGACACCACATGTGGCACCTCCAGAAAAATCAACAGCTTGTCTGGAAATCTGTTAAGTCAAGATAATATCTAACGATGCGGGAGGCCTGCCGCATGCTAAAAAATATAAATATTCCGTTACCATATCCTCAAAACTGGTAGAGCAATGCCCGTTTGAAATAAATGAACAAAGTATTCATTCTGGTATTACCCTCATTTCGGTCCCAGGATACAGGAATTATGAGGGTAACGAGCGACCAGACCAGCTGGCCAGGCGAGGGTCAGCCCTTTACGGCTCGCTAGCGGAAAGAGGCAATATTCCGATATGAGTCGTTAAGGACAACTTACATCTTCACTTCCTTCAGCTAGCCAATCTCGGGTAGAACAACCTTACCAGTTGTGCCATATCAAGAAAGACATGGCCCAGCTTCAACAGACCTAAATTAAACAAGCTACTTGGCAGATCAAGGCCTATAGGAGACTACGCAGCCAAACTTGGCATTCCTCACACCACTTTCTTTGCAGTTGTCCTGCCCTAGCAAGGACCAGTCAACGCACGTCAGGTAAACCTTTCTTTGACGATTTCAGAGAGATAGCCTCTAAACGGATTGGAGTACTAGTCCTGTTTCTGAACTCCACGGGCTGGGTTTAATCATATCCTTCTATCTCAAATAACACACTTAAACAAACAGGGTACACGAGTTTACGTGATATCAGAACGGCACACTTAGCGCTAATTGGAATCTTTTTCGAACCACCACTTTACCTACCTATCTACCTAATATTTTGTTTAAGAAAAAGGACATTCATCATGACCCGAAGCATCAAATCGAAGCCTACTTAAGTGAGCCTCAGTTTAGTCTCGACGCAAATTCCTTATAACAAGACGTTTCTGACCCAAAAAAGGTAGCAAAACAACTATTATACTCGTACCTTAATATGTATGTAATTGATTTCCATACAACATTATGTAGCATTATGATCTGCAACTGGATCCCAGTATTCGACACTATCCGAAAATCCGATACTATCCGAAGATCCGAAACTATCCGAAGATCCAAAACTATCCGACACTATCCGAATCCACACGGGTCTGTCTCAGTGTTGCCAGATCGTGGGATTTCGGCCTTTTTTTTAGGGATTTTCGATGCCAAAAGAGCGAAAGGGTGAACGTTCTGAAAAAAAGGGATTTTTTGTTCGGACAACGTATCGGTAGAGGTTGGAAAATACAATTCATTTATCACACATCTCCAGCCAGATATAACGTGCCACGAAATTATACTTATGAATTGCATTTGCCATTCTTCAGCTCTTGTCGTTAAAGCTGCAATGAATTGTATTCCAATTGAATGTAGCAATGTTCTTAGGGAAATAGGCTCATATTTTGCAGAAAGTCCAAAGCGTTGTGCTTTTATAACCGAGTTTCAAGAATCTTTTAACAGTTCTTGCACAAAGATAACATCTCCTTCGTTAACAAGATGGTTAGCTATGCAACCATGCGTAGCGAATTTGCTTAAGAACTGGTCTATGTTGCAACACTTTTTTCTGTACGAGTATAATTTTGCAAAACAAAAAAAAGTGCAGAAAATTTGAAACATTTTGAATAATAATATAAATAAAGCCTACTTTCTCTTTATAAAGAATATACTAATGCATTTCAATAGATTCAATGCTTTATTTCAAGGCATAGATATTCTCGTACATAAGCTTTACGAACAGTCAAAACTGATTTTGATAAACGTTTCAAAAATAATACTTAAAAATAATGTTGTTACAAAAATTTTGGAGGGAGAAGACATTATGTTTGAGGATATTGTCGTGGAAGAAAATCTTTTATTTTCAGAAAACATGTTACTTAATAGTGAGTTACAAGAATTTATTGACGAAAACTTAGAAGCGAGGGAGGTCCAAATATTTAAAGAACATTGTTCAGATTTTCTTAAATGCTGTATTTCCAAAATATTGGAAGTTTTTTTTTAAATGCTTGAAATCATAACCCCGGATATAGCCCTTCACGTTGACAAAAGAAAATTTTCCATAAACATTAACCAAATAGCAAAATATGCTAAGATTGACAGATTTCTTTTAAATGATGAATGGAACGACCTTCCAACTTCTTTTAGTGAAGAAGAAAAAATTAAGCTTTGTAGTTATAAGCCTGTCGATTTTTGGCGTATAGTCGCGTCAAAATTAAGTGTTAATGGGGAGCCACTATTTCCAAATTTAGAAAAAGCATACACTTTTGTGATATCACTACCCCATTCTAACGCTGACGCTGAGCGTAATTGTTCCTCTGGCACAGACATCAAAAGTAAAAAACCAAATAGATTGGGGGAAAACAGCTTAAATTCTGTTTGCGTTATAAAATCTGCTTTCCAAAATAGGAATGTTGATACAGTTTCTTTCGAATGTGAAGATGGTCATTTTAGTAAATTAAACTCCTTAAACTTGTACTCCAAAGACTAATTCAAATGTATCTATGTAGTATTGTTAGTTTAGTACATTTTGCAATTTTTTTATGTTTTAAACATTATAATGAATTTAAAAGACTTATTTTTAAATTTATTTATTTATTTTTTATGTAGTTCAGTAAATCAAAAATGTGAATTCAATACGTGCAATTTTCAAAATGGACGTAGAGTAAGTTTCCTTGTTTTGTTTTCTTACTTTTGTTATCCAGTTAAAAATAAAAATAAAAAAAATATCAAAAAGGGATTTTTGGGTTAAAAAAGGGCGTTTTGGATAAACTGGAGGGATTTTCAGTTACTAGTCTCTGACAACACTGTACTCTGTCTCATACTTATGTATTCGGATATCCGGATAGTTTGAAAATTCGGATAAGGTTTGAAGCACTGCTAATAATGGAATAGGCGATGAAAACCCTTGAAGATAAAAAGCTTAGATGATTTGGTCACCTGGTGCAGATGTAAGACAACAGACAAATCTAGAAAATCAAAAAAGTAAAAACAAAAGAAAAAATAGGAGTGGAAGACTCAAAACTACATGAAATTCACTCTATTCCATGTTTTTTTGAGTTTTAAGACTCGGCCAAAGTATTAGCTAGAGACATAAATAAATGGAGGAAGTTCGTGAATGAGAATCCAGAAATAAAGACTCGACGCCATAAGGTGCGAGAGGAACGGAATGTGTATGTACTCGTATGTATGAGCAATTCAAATTTGTGTTTCAATCTAATAACCACGGAAGAAAACTGCCTCTTTTTGAATGTCAAATTAGAAAAGTTTACAAATATATCGATATATTTAAGTATAAGAAAGCTGAATTCCGAAGTCTAATTAGTGATAAGTGCGCCCAAATGACTGATCAGACTGACTTTAATGTGTTATCTGAAGTATTACAAAATAGTTTAATGTATTGTGTAAAAAAAACAGACTATTCGTAAGAAAATCGCGCTTTGTGAGGACAAATGGTTCACCAATGAACTTAGAACTCTAAAACACAAAAAAATTCAATATTTTCAAAAGGCGCCTATATTTAATTTTGCATCAGACTGGGAAAGTTATAGAAGTATACGAAACATGTACAAAAATAAATTACATTTTGCTAAAAAGAACTATATATGTAACAAAATCGGACCATGTGAAACCCAAAAGTATATGTAGAAAGCTATAAAGGACTTGGTGTTAAAGCAGAAAAAAATAGAAATCAGTGAAATTCGGTTCGGTGATAGATTGGAAAGTGATAGCTCTATAATTGCCAACAAGTTTAATTCTTACTTTATAGAATCAGTAATTTCATAGCGACAAATAATACCTCTTCGAATTTTAATTTAATAGAACATCAAACGATATTTAAGTTTAGACAAATAGATTTGAGTGAACTACGGTTAATATGCAAAAAGATTAACAATAAAAATGCGTTACATCTAAATATAAAAATTATTTTGAATTGTTTTGATATTATTGGTCCAATCGTAAACGAGTCGTTTAATCGTGGTGAATTTCCTAGAAACTTAAAAGAATCGATAGTTGTTCCAATACCCAAGGAGTCCGGTACAAAAATGTGTGACAAATTTAGGCCCATTAACATGATGCCTATTCTAGAGAAAATAGTGGAAAAGTGTGCTCATCAACAATTTTATAAATATGTGTGTGATAATAAATTATTGATCGATAACCAATCGGGCTTTCGTCATGATCACTCCTGTGAAACATCCCTAAATTGATTAGTGATGACCTTTAAAGAACAAAGACACAGTGGTAACAAAATTATAGCATTATTTTTAGATTTTCAGAGAGCATTTGAAACAATTGATAGAGATATATTAATACAAAAGCTATCAAAATATGGTGTCAAAGGTAACGAGCTTATGTGGTTTAAGTCTTATTTGTTTGATCGTACTCAAAAAACTAGTGTAAACTGTGCAATGTCTAGTGCCAAAAATACATGTTTCGATGTACCGCAAGGAACTATTCTCGGTCCCTTATTATTTTTAATTTACATCAATGATATCTGTAAAGTGTTAAGAAACAGTCAAATGTCCCTGTTCGCTGATGATGCCTTAATGTTTGTAAGTGGCAAAGCTTTAAATGACCTTATAGAGCATATTGAGAATGACCTAAAACACCTTTGTGTATGGCTGCAACAAAACAAACTAAAAATTAATGTAAACAAAACTAAATGTATGGTTATAAATAGTGACGAATGTATTAATTTAAAAATATATGGTGAAGAGATTGAACAAGTTCCTGAAATAAAGTACCTCGGTGTAATATTAGACAGTAAAATGAATTTTAATAGCCATATGATGTACATAACTAAAAAAATTTCCAAAAAGTGTCCTTTCTTCCAAGAATACATATATAATACTATAATTAAACCACACTTTGAGTTCTGCTCTACTATTTTGTTTATGGGGAATAATGAACACGTAGATCAACTGCAGGTACTGCAGAATAAAGCGATGAGAACAATTCTTCGATGTAGCTATTATACCTCGAGTAGATGGATGCTATCTTGTTTGAAATGGCTAAACATCAAGCAGCGTATCATCTTCAATGTACTAACATTTGTATTTAAGATGAAATTCAGCATAGTGCCACAATACTTGACCACAAATTTAATATATACAAGGGACGCTCAACCATATAACTTAAGATCCAACTGCGATTTCAGACTACAGTTGTATAGGGATTCTAGAACACAGAATATGCTCTTATATCGTGGATTAAAATTATTTAATGAACTACCTAATGAAATAAAGAATGAAAGTGTTTTAAGAAGATTTAAAAATACAGTAACTTAAAAGTAAAATTAAATATTGTTATATAAATTAAGATATACCAAATGAATTGTAATAGTAACTGATACTAAATAAATAAAATACATACATACATACATACATTTGAATTTACTTCCAGAGGGCGTTTTTCTTGTCTTTCGTCATGTTTCGCGTTAGATAGCGAATTGATGCAAGCTGCTGCCCTAAATTACATGCAGGGCTTAAAGATCGATCTCACATCATTCGAGCCAAAACAGATCTACTGATCTTTGTACGTGAGTCCAAGCTGCGCTTTTATCTTTATTTATACCACCATCGTCTTGCAGGCTTTAATTCTTTCAAATTGACTAATGGCGCATGACACATGTTTATGCGCTAAATTAAGTTTTCTTGTTTATTTCATTCTTTCATGTTCAAATTAACTTCGTTCATTGCTATTATATGTACCAACATAAAGAAGTTATAATTACACAGAGAAAGAACAAAATAGACACACGTTTTACTCATTTGAATAAGTAGTACAAACCAACCCCAATAGCCGCAACGACTAGCCCTAGAGGTGAGGCAGGTTGTCGCATGTTAGTTCTTTCCTTTCATTTTATAAATCGAAAATAAATATTTGGGCAATGTTTATGCTACGCATTTGGAAAGCACCTACGAGTATATGTACATAAATATAGAAAACAAAAAAACAAAACTCGGAAAAATAAGGAATCTTACAGGTTTGTACAGACATTGAGCTATGTACTCGTAATATCAAAATTTTACTTAGGAAGCCTACACTTAAGCAAAAGTTCAATTATATACTCTGCTCGACTTTATACCAGTAAAGGAATCGAGAGCTCTCTGTCTGATTGAACATTTATTTTTGCTAAATTTTCTTCTCTATTTGTTTTCTGAATGAACAAAGACTAAATTGTTCTCTTTAATAGCTTATTTGAAAGTAGCCCCCTATCCTTATTCGCATCCGTATAATATTCCACTAAGATTCAGTGATAGTAAGAGCAAATATCTATGGGCAGTGTTATTTTAAGCCTTTTTAATTCCAACCACGCCCACGGCAACAATATAAATAATGAATGAAGCATCCCACAGATGGATGGAAGAAAGAGGATATAGGTCCTTTTACACCCCAGGCAAAGCGAATCTTTCTTAAATGTCTGGCTTCGGGCAATTCTATCCCTCTTGCCTTTGACACACCTCAATCTTACCTTATAGGTACATGACTACTCACCTTCTGACCTACCTACCCGCATCATAGTCCATCATTGCGTTGAGTGGACAAATATTCGCACAACCTTAATCGAATATCATCGGGTATATCTGCACATCCCAGGTGCCTGTTTGAAGGGAAACCAGTGACAATAACTTCTTTAATACGCTCTTATGTATCATATGTAAATGCCAAACATTGATGTACCTTCTGAATGGGCATCTTTTGTTTTCCTAATTCAAGTAGAGAGTCCTTCGTGCGTCCATTGAAAACAATTGCTATTAGATGTGTATAGTGTGTATACACAAACGATGACTGGCCAAGGAAATTCGATAAAGCGGCGCTAAATAAAGGATTTTTAATTAGGTTTGACGTTCAATAAGAGCGGAACAGATACATATCCGTATAGTACGTAGATACCATACGAATTTCGTAACTATACAACCCAAACGAGTAATACACACCATTACGCAGTACGCGTGAGCCGTTACACTGAAACTCAATGCCCGAGATATTTTTGTAGACAAGATACTTTTTTGGACAACTTCTGGCCATTTCGGAGATTATGCCATGGTAAATAAATATTGGGTTTCCGTATCATAGCCGGTGGCGGTAATCACTTAGCTTTTCGGTTCGGAAGTTGTCTTGCTTAATGCAGTTTTTCACCTGGAGCGGTCTCCGGCCAAAGTTTAAAGAAGCTCCAAAAAATATTGCCCTGTTTCTATGAAATACGACTGAGTGGATGTACTCGTATCTATGATGCCTCAAAATCAAAATAAATCAACGAGCATCCGAGGGGCTTTCGATGCTGCACGTATGCGGACTAATTTGATATTTCACTGAAGTATGCGAATGATTAATCGAAAGTTTAATTAGGCGTATCCCTGCATGGGAATATTCATGTTTTAAGTGATGCAACCAATGATAACTTTTCCGGGAGCACAAATTGCCATCGATTTTCCATTACTGGTCGCCCGACTGGATGAATGTATTCTGCAGCCACATCATCATCCACCATCCAACAGAGCAAAGAGTGTAAATACCATTCTCGCAGTATCATCACTGCAAGTGCTGGAAACTCGAATAAATTGATAGATATTTCAATTTTCGCCTTTTCGGTTTATCTAGCCGCCTCACTCAGTAAATATTTTGTGTCCAGCAGCAAATTGACAAAGCGAGAGGGCTCTGCGAGTGCTGTACCACAGAGAGGATGAGTAGGTACATGTCGGCCTCAACATGACAAATTCTTTTCAAGCTCGATGTGTATGTTACACTCGTAGGGGGCGGGCGCCACAAAGTACATTCGCCTTTGGCCACAAAATCCTGTCCATTGGTTCGCCAATTTAACATGAAAAAGATGCAAAAAGGACGGCACAAATATTTTAATAATTTCCATTTCCTTTCAGTTAATTTTACACATTCGATAGACCGAGGTCATCATTCAGGTTTACTGGTTGTGGATAATGCCACAAATATTTGGTCAATTTCATTCATTCAATTGGAATGGATTCATCTATCATTTGAATCTGTGGATTGAGTTTAATTTTGGGCCATTTGATTTTGTGATGTTGGTACTTTGGTCAAGGTTTAAACACAGCGGAGAACAAAAACAAATGCGTTTAATTTGATACATTTGCACAAGTAATGCAACTATATTTGTGAAAAATAGATTTTTTTTTCTGAAGGAGAATCAAGAGGACAGGGTATTTTTGGAAATTATAAGACTTTTGCAGTAACTACCATCTACTATCTGGGCGTCGCGTCTTGGCTTATCACAAAGAGTCACAAAGAAAACAACAATGTCTCATGGTCTCACCTTTCGCGAATGCCTGGCAAACATCCGAGAGTAAAATTGTCATAAGAAATTTCTCTCAATCGGAAAAATTGCCTTCAGAAACGTCAAAAACTTTCAAGTCCGGGTAGCACGAGCGGCCGCGAGGAGCTAGGCTAGACTCTCTATGGGCTGTTATCGCCAAATATTTATTTTTACTGCCAACATTTTTTTAAAAAATTGGCCGAGTACACTCCCCAAATTGGTCTCGATGGTCGATCCTCTCTGTTTCATACCGTGGACAATGAAAACGCACGTGTTCCGCGTTTTCCGGAATATTTTCAAAATGTGGCCAGTTTGGGATAGTTTCAAGAGGTATTTGCGTTTGAAGAGGTATTCCCTGAAATAGCCATGTCCCGTCAGAAACTAAGTCAGACAAAAGTTCGTTCCGCCGTGTTTTCGTTTTACCCATACATCGATAGCTGGTATAAGGCGATGCGTCCATCTCCCGTTTACGGATACGTTCCACTGCTGTTGCCAGGTAGCAATACTGCAGGTTCTTTCGTATTCTCTTCTTTCGCTGTCTACCCTGCCATTTCGAAATCGTTCGCTTTTTAGTCTTGTCTTTTCTTCAGCAAGTAAGTCGATGGGTAGCATTGAAGATACGATGAGTATAGCATCGTTCGAGACAGTTCGAAACTACGCTTGCAAGTAGACGTCTTTTATTCTGTTTCGGGCCTCCGATATTATTAATTAGCCTTGAAAGTGCACTAATAGTTTTTGAAGATTTTTTGTATGCATACTCAAGGTGGTGTTTGAAACTTAAACGAGCATCAATAATCACTCCAGGGTACTTAATAAACGGTTGAGAAACTACTTTGTACTGTCCCACTCTAAACGATGTCGATTCGTGAATTTTTCTACTTGTAACAAGCACCACCTCGGTTTTATCGTCAATAAGCTGCAAGCCCGCGTTATCTAGCCAATGGCGTACCGTTGTGATTGTCCCGTTGCAGTGGAGTTCAACTTCTTCTAGAGTTTTTGCTACAACTACCACTGCGATGTCGTCCACAAGGCCTATGATTGACGCTTCTCTTCGAATCGGTAGGTGTAGGATTTCGTCATTCATAGCGTTCCATAGCAGGGGCCCAAGGGCCGAACCTTGTGGGACCCCGCCAGTTAATTTGTATGTCTTAATTCCCTTGTCAGAATCGTAGAGGAGGGCTCCATTCAAAAATCACTCGTTATTGTTTTGCAGAGACAATCTGGTATTTGTATCCGATAAAGACAGCTCACAATGCAATCACAATTCGCTGATCACAATTTACACGTCCAAGGTTATAATAACGCAGTATTTTTTGGTGACGCCTTTCCAGCGCCTGCATTCTGTAGCGCACCTTACGGAAACCATATTGATGTCCCGAGAGACCTCCTGCTGTTTCCACTGCTGGTAAAAGCCTATTGTAAATTTTCCGCTCAAGAATTTTTCCGACCTTGTCGAGCAAACAAAAAGGACGATAGGACGAAGGTTCGTTTGGACTCCCCTTTCCTTTTGGCAGTAGGTCTAGTCGTTGGCGCTTCCAACGCTCAGGGAAAACGCTTCAACAAATAAATCCGGTCGAGTTTTAATAGCGAATTTTAGGGCTCTATTTGGAATACCGTCCAGTCCCGGAGCCTTTCTATTGCTTAGCTTCTTACATGCCTCGAATAATTCTTCGCGTGTTATCATAGGTATGGATGCACTTTCGTATACATTGTTGCAGTTGCTGTTCATCTGCATACCGAGACCGAGATCGCTGTTAAATTCTTCGCGCTCTGTTACACACCGCTCTGAGTTCCGCAATTTCTAGGGTCCATCAACAAAAAATAAAAAAAAAAATAAATAAATAAAAAAACGAAATAAATAAAATAATAAAAAAAATCGTCATAGAGTATGGAATAGAAAAGACGGGGAGGTTCCGCCCTGGTTTCTGAAGGGGATAATGCAAGACCACACGTCGCTAGGTGCGTTACTGAGTACCTTCAAGAAGTGGGAATCGACGTAATGGCTTGGCCTGCAATGAGCTCCGACATGAATCCCATCGAACACTTTCGGGACATACTAGGAAAAAAGATTGGACTGCGATCTGCCATTCCAGGGACGCTCAGTGGCTTAAAATTTGCTCTAACCGAGGAATGGTTACCGTCATTAAAAATCTCATTCGAGGTATGCCCAGAAGAGTTTCCACTTTAATTGATGCTAGTGGGTGTTATACAGACTATTAAAACCAAGGAACGCCGGCGAAATTACATTTTAAATGTAGTGTATGAAATTTTGGATTTCAAAGTTTTTTTTTAAAAAATTCATTATTTTCCTTCTTTGCTTTAATCTGGATTCCTTTCTTTTGTTAAAATAAATTATTAAACTAAGAAAAAAAACCGCTTTAAGTCAAGCTTTGTTGCAGTTATTGTATTTTTTCTAGGTGCCACTTTTTTTGTAACTCAGTGTATTAATGCTTTTATTTTTTGTTGCTTTTTGTTTCATAAGGCATTGCGGCGTTAGAGAGTTTCGATCTATTTTCCCCACGGTGATATCACCCGGGTTGGGGAGTTAATATTGTTTTTCGCTCTGTTAGTTGTTTATCTATATCCGTTTCCGTGGCCTGGTCTATTCCATGAGTTATGTTATGGTAATTCTGCATTTGCTATTCTGTGTCATTCCAGAGGGTGTAGAAGGTTTGTTAGACTTTGCGAAAGATTTCTTTTCAATTTCTAGCTGCTGGTTCCATTTACAGTGACTGAGAAATTTCTTGCTTATTGTCGGTGAGCTAACTTCAGATCTGAGCAACTACTGCTAATCCGCAAAGCTTTTGAGACATTCAAGTACGACCCAATGCCCTAGCGAAAACTTGCTATATTCGTTGATAGTCAGACCGTTACCAAATACTCGTATGTCGATTGCATTGTGTCGCAGAGTACGGGTCACTAACCAATCAGAAGTAAAAAAAAAACAAAAAACACAGCGAACTATGCACAGCTAAAATATTGGACGTTTCGAACACTGCATGATATTGTCAAGGATAAAAAGTCGAATGAGGGGCTCTACATGCAGATACAGGGTGGGCCATTTAAATCTTCGGCATCTGGCAACCCTATAACTTGGGCATCTGTTTTCAGATCGGCTTATGACAGCCCCCGTTCGAAGCATCAGTCCAACCGAATTTGTGCCATGGAACAGTACACTCCACCACAACTCGCTGTTATCGTGCAGTTTTACATTCAAAACATATTCTCAATTGTGAAAACGTCACGTGCGTATCATGTAAAACATCGGATGAGGAAAGGGTCTTCAGACCACACCATCAGACGTTTACACCAAAAATTTATCGCCACCGTCAATCTTGGTAGTGCCAGTCATCAAGACCGACGTCGTCCGAGGCGGTCTGATGAGAACATTGAGGCTGTACAGGCCAGTGTTAAGAGATCACCGACAACATCGAGTCGTCACCGTTCTTTGCAGTTGGGCACCCTCGCACATCTCTCCGATGCATAATTCGTGCTGATTTGAAATTATTAACCTACAAAATTCAATTAACGCAACGACTTTTACCCACGACAAGTCACGTCGCTTGGCTTATGCGAATTTTGTGGTGAACATGGCTCAAATCGACGATGATTTTTGGCAAAAAAATTATCGTTTTTCTTTGAATAGGACCGTAAATAAACAAAAATGTCAGTTATACGCCAATGAAAACCCTCAACCCAACCTCTTCACAACCAACGCGTGACTGTTTGGGCTGGAATTTGTGTGGAAAGAACCATACGACCATTCTTCTTCGAAGACGATGCTGGAGCAGCCGTAACCGTCAATGGAGAACATTATCGGGCCCTGATAACGGATTTTTTGATGCCAATTCTGACTGATAACGCCATAGACAACTTTTGGTTCCAACAGGATGGCGCCACAGCTCATACAGCCTGAGCCACGATCGCTTTATTGCGTCCTTTATTCCTCGGACGCCTAATTTCGAAAAATAGTGATTTTGACTGGGCTCCGCGATCACTCGACTTAACGCCTCCAGACTTCTTCCTGTGGGGTTATTTGAAGTCCAAAGTTCCTATGTCAACAAGTCCTAGAAGCCTGGAAAGATACGACAGGTAATGGCCGCTATTCAGCCTGAAACACTTCGAAAAGTGATGGGAAATGCCGAAAAACGAACACATTGCGCCATTCACTCTGGCGGCGACCATTTACGCGATATCATATTCAAAAAGTGATCAAAACGAATAATTTTTCACAGCAAATAATTTGCGTTTTTTTTAAAAAAATTATTACCAAAAAACATCCCGAAGGTTTAAATGGCCCACCCTGTATGTTGTGTAAACCCCCCCCCTGCCACCCCCCCCCCCCCTGCCCCCCCCCGGAACAAAAATCCTGGCTAGCCTTATATTACCATCCAATCAACGTGCCCTGTCATTATAATTACGGCCCATTGGAGACAAATCTCCGTCCTACGTTTACCTTTCCATGATTTGTTATAGCTTTACAAACCGCTACAGACATAACTAGTACAGGGTCTGACGCATGAGATCATTTTAATAGATTAAAAAGTAAAACTTAAATCCAGCGCTAGAAGTATACAATTATAACAAATCCATTTAGCATTGAATGTACATACTCGTACTCCCAACGGCTCTAAGAAATTATAGTACGTATATATAGCTAAGTAGTACGGAGAACCGACTGTGTTAAATTGAACGTCTTGTGATAAGACATGCAAATTTGTCGTTTATTCCAATGGTGACCCCAAACTGTCCAATCCACTTAAATATTTTCAATTCAATTTCCCAGTGGAATTATTATGCCGGAGAAATTTACGTCAAGTGCGGATTGTATCTGTCCATCCAACGTGGGTATATGTGAATGCAGGTACATTTGTTGGAAAATTTTCGAAGGCACGCCACCAAAGATACAGAAATACCACTGAATTTACCCATTTTTCTACGGGCGTCTGGCAATGGGTGAGGGAGGTTAACGACTTGGCCGATCAGGTGAAGGAAAACAAGAGCCATCATCTTCTTCAATCCATTCTGAGGCAATGAACTGGAATCTTTTTCCACATTTGCAAACCGAATATACATTAGTTCAACTAGTGGTGTTTTCCAATTCTTACTTCAGTTTCCTTTTTTTTATCCTTTCTTGTGTTGCTTTTCCATTTGGGATTAAATACTGGTGTTTAGTCACGCATTCTATATCGTCAAGTGGTTTCTGGTGAAAAGGAAACCTAATGGTTTAAAATGTACTTCCCTTCTCTTCGTTTCTATCTTTTTTTTTTTTTTTTTTTTAATATTGTTTATTTCAATTTAATTAAATGCACCCGCATGAAGAACCAGACTAGATAAATAAATCGAGAAACAATATAGGCTCACTGGAACCCTTTTTTTCACTTAAACACGAATGTTCTGGGTGTTTTTCTATTTTTTTTTTATTTTATGGCCGGGATTGGAAACGTTCCTTTTGCCATGGCAATGGGTTTTATCATGCCGGTTGAATTTATTCAATTATACTCATCAAATTTAATGCAATAAAGCTAATTGAATTGTACCTGCGAGCTTAACGATTACGAGTACATAAATGTATTATCCAATAAATTAAAGGTAGTAATCATATCTTCTTTTTTTTAATCTAGTGTACATTTAAACAGTCAAAAAAAAAAAACAATTGTGTTGAATTAAAGCAGTAGCTTTTTTAAGCATTGAATTGATTCTTAATTTATCAAAGAAGCCTGCGCAGGCACGTAGTCATGAATTTTGTTCAGGGGAGCCCGAAAATATACTATTCACTTTTGTGAATTTTTTTTGAAATACTACCTTCTATAGATTAGATTGATTTTCATTTGCGTCCTTAATGTATTACTTAGTTGTATTAACAAAATCATTTAGCATGGGTTTGCCCTCTTCCAAGTTGGTAATGGTCTTACGGACAAAACAATAAGACCACCGAACATCTATAAAATTTCGTTTAAAATGTCAAATTTCCAAAAATGTTTGAATAAATGTTTTTCGTTTTATTCACCGTTTTTTTTGTCGGGGCGGGTACACCCTACTGGAGCACTCGGAATCAAAAACGGGTCCATTGTACAACCAGGCAGAGAGCCCTGTTTTAATGTGTTTCTTTCGTCTTTTGTAAAAAGACGAGTAGATGTTTCAGTAATGAATAGCTTAGGTCATCAGCACTCACCACATCAGCACCGAAAAACCGCCACCTGATCCGAGCAAAGGCAGGACAATCACATAGGAAATGTTCCTCATCGAAGGAATCGCCCACTCCACAGGAGTCGCAGATAGAGGTAGCGCTCAAACCTAGCACATGGAGGTGCTTGGCAAAGGCGAAGTGGCTCGTAAAAACGCCAGTAACTCGTCTGTAGTCTTTTCTGCTAAGAGATAGCAAGAAAGCCGCGGATTTCTTACAGACGACGTGAACCATTCGTTTAGTCTGCCTGCATCCTGGAGAGTCATGCCACCTTCGATTGTGTTCATTGAAAACCAAGTCGTCAATGGAAGCCCTAACCGAGTCCTGGCCACAAAACTGTCCACACTTAGTTGCTGAGAGGTACGCCTTTCGAATCGCTCATCATAAAGTACCATGATATCACGCATACCTCCAAGGCCACAAATGCGCTTGTTTCGCACCCAAGGCTCCTGGATAGATATTATGTGAGTAGTGTTGTAGATTGATCTGGATAAATATCATTACAAGTAGTAAATACTAGGGGTTTTTTCGACCATTGTTTGCACTACTTGGTATCGAAGCGGAACTGAATTCTACCAAAATGCAAATACGGTCACATTTCGTTCCTAGTCTTAATGGCCTCGGCAGAACCCTTGTCCAAACTTACAACCAGAGTAGAACCATCTTTATTTTGACGATTCTTTCTCTCCCAGTGTGAATGAACAGTCCACTTGGTAGTCTCGAGTCCAGGATTCTGGGTACGCAGGCGCGCTAGCACATCCGCCGTTTTCCGAAGTTTCCCCGGGATCCAGCAGAAGGCGCGCGTTTGTTTAGTTGTCCTGAAGACCTCAAAAGTAGCGGTCTCAAGGGGGGGATTTTCGGCACGGACATGCTAATCCATTCAGAGGTTTGCTGTGAAAAGCACTTCACCCTAAAGGTTCCGCTCTTTAACTCACAACCCTGCACCTGAATGAAAGCAATCGTTGCTTGGACCAGCTCTAATAGATGAACTTCGCAGTGTTTGGAGTCCGCGTCGGGCATGCTGTTTTCATTGCCAGCCTTCCCGATTCGGCCAGTTAAAGATGAGGTAATAGCTTTCTTATAGGAACCTACTTTTCTCGCTCCCTAACCACCGGGTTTTTCTCCTTCTCAGTAGATTTGTCCGCGAAAGCCTTTTGCGCATGCAACGCCACCGGCTTGAGGTCTTTAAGAAGACGCACGCGCATGTGTCTACCGGCAGAAAAGCTTGAGGCCTTTTTCCTTCGTTTACTACGGTTCGAGCTATTCGAAAAGGAGGCAGCGTCGGGTCCAAATGTCTTACCGGTTTCCACCGACCTGATTCTTTTTACCGTCGCTGCCAAGGGACTGTTGTCAGTACTTGCGCCTTCAACTTCTGCAGTCTCTTTGGGCCGCGCCGCCCCCAGTTTTCTTCGTTTCCTCTTCTTCTGGCTTTTGGACGGGAGCTCATCGGAGCGTGCCGCTTTTGGAACTCATTAAACTTTTTCACTTTCCCGAGTCGAGCCTTCAGCAGCGTTTCAATTAGCCTTCTGAATATTAGGATGAAGATTAGGCGTATCAGGTTGGACCACTCCGCTACTTTCTCCACCTTGCTATCTCATCTTGCCGAACGTGTCGGGAAGAGAGCTGCAGGAGTCTTTAGAATCCAGCATTCTTGCTACTCCTATATGCACGCCAGTGTTGGCGGAAGAGGGTATGATGTGTAGGGCCATCAGAATTCTTGCCCTAGCCGCAGTCGAACAGACCACGGGTGGATTTTCGCTTCCGCGAGTGCCACCTGGAGTAATAATATCATTTGTTTTATCCATTCACACTTTTTCTTCTTTTAACGTCAAAGTCGGACGCCTTCAGCGCTTAGTTCGATGTCTCACCTGGGATCTTTTCAGACCCTTAGGACCTTTGACTCTTAAGCCTTCCCGCCACGACAAGGCAGCTGAAAGAGGGAAGGTTATTCACCTTACCATAAATAGTTAATAAATTAATAAATAGAATCAAAATTACCATATTAAATTGTCATTTAATAAAACAAATTGTTGTATAAATGAAAAAATGAAATCACTGAAATAAACTTACGCTTTTTTTGTTTTGTTTTAATTGAGCGGACTCTTCTTGGCAAAGATTCAAGCAGCGTGCGACAAGTAGCTGTGGTTATCGCATACCAAGCTGTTTGGATCTTGCTCCACAGTTCTTTATTTCGTGATTTTTTCCTCTTCAATGGATTTTTTTACAATAATCCACAAGTTTTCCAAAGGATTTAGGACAGAAGATTGGGAGAGCCAGCTCATCAGATCAATGGTAGCTCCTGAATCCACCATTTAACTCTAACCGCCGTATGGTTAGGTTCGCTGTCCTGCATAAATTGCAAGTTCAACAGTATGACCTCTCCTAATATTTTATAGTAAAGATTCTGGTCAATGGACCATGGACCATGCCAGGAAAACCACCCACAAACCACAATGCTTGGCCGTGAGAGAAACATTAATTTTCTAAATTCAGGCCACAATCACTCAAGGATTGATCTTGTGATTTGTTGATCGTCATGGCGAATGCAAGACGAATCGGAAATTGAATTCGTTTAAACTCGAATAGCATATCGGTTGGGATCATCGGAATTCTCGGAATGAGAACTTCTTCACCTTTGAACTTTCGTTTGGGTATTGTCGCGTGAATCACATTGCCCATGAGTTTTCTCACCACCAAACACGTTCCGTTACATAGTTTTGGTTGGTTCAGATTTCGAAACATGATGACTACCGACAAGGGCGGATCCAGGATTTATTTCTGGGGGGGACACAAAGGCCAGTTAGGTGAAGAGTGTACCTCATAGTATTCTAATTGCTAGTGTTTTTTCGATGGCCTGTTTTATCTGAATTGTGTCTGGGGGGGCTCGTGCTCCTGTGCCCACTCCCTGGATCCACCCTTGACTACCGAGCCAAACTTCAGTTGTAAATTGTGCGGTGGCAAGCCAGGCAGATCCAATGAGTTTAAAAATTCAGTTGGATAGTTGGTTGCTTCGTCTTCGTTTGTTACACAGTCGATAGATTTGAAGGAATGCAGTGGACGAAACGATATAATTTTGAATTGTGAAGTTGTGATCCACATCTTTGCTCTTTGCCGCACGAATTGCTCGTTCATTCAACCATTTGTGATCTTTGTGGTTAGCAATGATGTTCGGGAACACTTTGTGGATGAGCTCGTCCTTAGTTGAGACGAAATCGCAAAAAATCGGCGAAAACGAAATCAATCCGTTCAATTGCTTGGAGAAAACTTCGGCAAATGGATCGTTTAGCAATGCAACTCGCATGATTGTCATCACCTGAAGTTTCTTCACATAGCGCCACAGAGTCGATGATTTGAGGCAAGCGTTTATTTCATCGGTAGCGGTCGATCTTGGGATGACTGGTAGTGTTTGGCGGAAATCGCCAGACAATAGAATCATTGCGGCTCCAAAACATCTTGAGTCATTGAGCAGATCTTTCATAGTTCGATTGAGTGCTTGTGCGTCATTGTGCATTCATCCCAGATGATGATTTTGCTTGCTACCAAAACTTTGACCATTGCTGAGTGTTTCGCAATGTTGCATGGCCGTTTTTCAGTCGCTTGAAGGTTTAACGCTAATTTCAACGCTGAATGAGCCATTCGGCATCCTTCTAGCAACTTGGCCGCTATCCCAGAAGAAGCTGCTACAGCAATTTCGGATCTCGCACGTACAGTGGTCAAAATCAGTGTCATGAGGAATGTCTTCCCAGTTCCACCGAGCGCATCGAGGAAAAATAAGCCACCATTTCCATCATAAATTGCCTTCATTAACTTATCGTACACTTCTTCTGTTGGGGGTTCAACAGTGGTACGAGTACATTCATTTGAACTGATTGGTTCAATGCATCTCGATCGTATTCACGTTCACGTTCCAATTCTCGATTGGAAGCGTCGTTCATTCCACGATATGGCGTTGGCATTCCTAACTTTACTAACAAACTGCCGCACATGAGGTAACACATGTTTTTGATCAAAAGCAAAGCCTGGTTATGTATCTCCTCATTCACCTCGAAATCGGGATTCCCTGAACTGACACGAATTCAATGTAAAATGTCTTCAGACATGTCATCCTTGTACTTGTTCCATAGTTCACGTGGATTCGATGGGAAGCATGTCGAAATAATGATAGCAAATAATGTGTGTGTTTATGTCATGTGTCAGAGATGGCGTTGTATACGGATTTATTTTTTTGTGATTTTTTTACTTTTCCAATGCGCGAGGAAATTTCTCGAGGCCGAGACGAACAAAAAAAAGAATTCATCGAAATCAGTCAATCCGTTCTCGACATATCATCAAAAAAGCAGTTCCATACAAAATATAGGATATACTTTTTTTTCCTGAATTTTTCCGATGTTTTAATAGTTATTCTGCTATTGGGGGCGGACACACATCCAACAAATCAAACATCATGAAAATCGGTCCAGCCATTGTTGAGTTATAAATGGTGTAACTAACTCGACTTTGTTTTATATCTTAAGATGCAACAATTGTAAAATGACAAGACAAGGACTAAATACATGTCATTATGGATGACAGATGGATTTGCCAGATGCAATATGGCAGGGATGTTAAATCAAAACCGAGAAATAGTCCCTTAACACCTTATAGAAGTAAGGTACATATTATACACCTTACAACAGTCTTCGTCGGTCTATTACGCACGAGTATTTTGTATTTTTTTTTTTAATTTCGTCTTAAATCCGAATTACCGCGTCTTATAGGGATGCTGAACAGTATGGTTTTGTATTTCGAGCTTATAAAGGGTGGTTAAGTTTTAAGGGCCGATGTTGATTTTGAATAAAACACAAATTATTTAGGAAATTACTGTCATTTCTTTTTATTATGATAATATTGGTATGGTTCAGTTATGTATGGAACAAAATATCGACCAAATGGCCGCCGCGACCTCGGCGGCACACCTCCATCCGATGGTCCAAATTTTCGATGACGCTGAGGCATAATTGAGGTTCTATGCCGTTAATGTGCCGAATTATCTCATCCTTTAACTCTTGAATTGTTGCTGGCTTATCGACGTACACCTTTTCTTTCAAATAACCCCAAAGAAAGAAGTCCAACGGTGTCAAATCACATGATCTTGGCGGCCAAGATTATGTCGCCACCACGTGAGATAACACGGCCATTGAATTTGTCGCGCAAAAGAGCCATTGTTTCGTTAGCTGTGTGGCAAGTGGCACCATCCTGTTGAAACCACATATCGTCCACATCCATATCTTCCAATTCGGGCAATAAAAAGTTCGTTATCATCTCACGATAGCGAACACCATTCACAGTAATTGCCTGACCGGCCTCATTTTGGAAAAAATACGGCCCGATGATGCCGCCAGCCCATAAACCGCACCAAACAGTCACTCTTTGTGGGTGCATTGGTTTTTCGACAATCATTCTTGGATCATCATTCGCCCAAATGCGGCAATTCTGCTTATTGACGAATCCACTGAGGTGAAATGTGCCTCATTACTGAAGATGATTTTCTTCGAAAATTGATCATCCACTGTTGCCATTTCTTGCCACCATTGTGACCATTGACGACGCTTGAAATGGTCAAGAGGCTTTAGTTCTTGAGTCAATTGCACCTTGTAAGCGCGTAAATGCAAGTCTTTATGCATAATGTTCATCAACGACGAGCGTGAGAGATGCAATTGTTGGGCACGACGACGAGTTGAGGTGGACGGCTCTTCAGCCACACTATCGCGAACAGCAGCAATATTTTCTGCAGTACGAGCTGTACGAGCATGCACTGGTGTTTTCACATCTCCTACAGACCCGGTTTGCACAAATATTTGCACGATTTTTCCGATTGTACGCACATTTGGACGATTAAATTGACCGAAAGAATCACGAAATGCACGATATGCATTTTGATTTGAACGCCCATTTTCATAATAAGTCTGAATAACTTTAACGCGTTGCTCGATTGTGTATCTTTCCATGGTTCAAATTGAGTTAGTCTGAAATTGAGAAATGTCAAATGAAATGCAGAAAAAAATTTGACGTTTAGGTGTGGTTCACATTCAACATCGGCCCTTAAAAATTAACCACCCTTTACATACAGGTACCTACATTTCTACAATAGAAATGTGTGTGCATACTCGTATTTCAAAGCGATGCTTTTTTTAATTTAAGAGTATTTATCATAAAAAATAAATTAATTTGTGCCGGGAGAAGAATTGAAATCTCGATATTTTCGCCGAATTGGCTGCTTGTTTCAGAAACCTATACCAGACACAAATATCGCTACAGTAAAAATTAATTTCTTTATTGTGTAAATTAAATGAATCCATATGAGTTTCGAGAATACAGCATCAAAACTCTCAATGTCCATTCAGTATTACATTACCCAACGAGCCAAGAATATGATATTCCATGGAAATTATATGGATTCCTTTCGTGCAACGCGTCATGAAGATTTCCTGAGGACATGTACCCTAGTTCCTCTTGATCTTACCCGAGAATATGAACTCATATACATATGTACGTAATGATAGGATATGAATAGTGCAAATTTACAATTAATGCGAGAATATATGTTCATATCGAACGACGAACGAAACAATGTTGTTACTTTAAACCGACTACCACAATATACCTACCGTTCCGCCTAAATCGCCACCCACTCTTGCCAATTTAAATGATATGCCAACTCTGTCAGTGCCAGATTGGAATATAGAAGTCTACTCGAGTGACTCGTTTGTCAACCGTGCGGGTGAGACTCCTTTCTGGTCCAGTTGGCCCATGTTGTTGACGTTAGAGCTCCCATTGAAGGGTGTTAATTCTGTAATTAACAAAAAGGCGCCCTACTGATTCCTGATGTCGTCCGACGGCCGGACGGTATTTTATACTTCGGTCGGTCTGGTGTGAGTAGAATGTGTTCTGGAAACTGAAAATGTATCTCGGCGTGGCATAGATTTTCGAAATTCTTCTCTATCGAATTTAATTGATGGGGTAAAATGGTATAAACGAAAATTTAATGTAATTTGACAACTTAATTAAATGAAGTGTAAATGTGAATGTGTTCCTGTGGATTTAACATCAGTTTTCATTTAGCCTTTACAGGACCGACTACGAGAAAGAGTAAACAAGTGTAGAGAACTAGAAACTCCAACACACACGATATACTCGTACTACCACATTCTGAGTGTAATTCTGGATGACAATTACTTTTTTTTTTAATTTTTTTTTTTCCCTCATGCTTCGAGTTTTGTCGAGATATAGATTACGTATATCTGCACATTAATCGCTTTTGTTAACACAGCCATTGTCAGATTGTGTTCCTCATTAGAATATCCAAAAAGGGTGAATTTTCTTTCCACTCACTTAACGTGACTTATGCCATCTGGGGTGGGAATGCTGTGCTTAAACCCGAAGTGGAATAAAATGCTTCAGCAGTTTTCCATTCAACAAATTTGTCCATTTTATCGTCCCGTTTAAATGTCCCATAAAACTAATTGTGTGAAATTTATATCACAAAGGACAATCTTCTCGCCTGTCAACCGCAGTTAAACAAAATTTAAGAGTTTTTAGTGGATTGTTGTTATTAAATAATATTTAACCGTTCTTAGGGATTTGCTTGATTCAGTTGTTACTTTTGAAAGTGCAAGGGGTATCTACTTTTCTACTTACCAATATGTCTATCAGTAGGGCGTTCGGACTTCCAAAATGCGTTCAGAGTGCCTTGAGTTCCGTGTGCACCCGGCAAGGATCTATAAAAGGCCCGATTAAGTGTATAACCGGCTACAACACAAACAAAATCATTAACATTTTGTTTAAGCGTGAAACGATAACATTTAACATTACTACACCTGAACTTTGTCTTTAACTTTGTAAAAATATAATAAAAGCAGTTCGATATTTTCAGAGTTAAGAGGCGGTTGTACGATCTATAACTCCACCACCTAACGTTCGATTGACAATATAGCAAGGCTGGTCAATCCTACGTTGCTCATTGCAGAGCCCAAATAATTTGTATGGACTTGAACTTTCTAAAGCCGCGTTCCCAAGGTTTAAATAAAAAGCAGTCTTGACATTTTCGGGCGGATAGTAGTTTATGCATTTAAATAAATCAAAGAGTAGTTGCTGACTCAAACTCTGGTATCAGTTATTGCGCTTATTGTCTGAAGACTTTCAGTTCAGACTCAAGTTTCCTGACTAAGTTCGAAGAATACAGCACTTTTCTTCAGCTCACCTTCAAGTTGTTTCCAAACAAAAAATAAAATTCTGATGAGATAGTTGGCATAGTTCATACCGTGACTTAATTTCAGAGATACTCGCAATTCGTGTTCTAAGATGGGGCTAAAGACCAGATGTTGGGTCACCCTCTAGAACTCATTTTCTAATACTCGTACATATGTAGAAATGATGGGCCCTGTTTTCTTGCCTAGTAGAAAACTCAAATACTGAGCTCTTCTGAGCATCTGCCATGATAGTATCTATAGTATAGGCCACCTACCAGTCTTTGATAAGCTAATGGTTGGAGATTGTACAGTAGAAGACATTTTTAAGCTGTAAAGTCTCTTTGTTCTAAATAAGTAGCTCAACTTTATGGATGCCGATTTTGCAATGTTGAATATATGGTATATGTTACACCAAAGTTGACTCTGACGCCAAGAAGATGTATAGTTCTTGGGATTGATAATTTGGTCGTTCATATGAAGCTGTCGTACATTAGATGAGCTTTTTCTAGGAAGTGCTGTAAATCGTTTTCTTAGCGTGAAATTAGGGTACAACGGCAAAACTCAAGATCTTGTTGTTTGCTGACTCTAGCAGTTCATTGATATGGAGTAGAAACAAAATTGGTGAAAGCATTGAACCCTGAGGTACTCCAGCGTTTACAGGAAATGTATCGGAAGACAGACCATCGACCACAATTTGTATTGATCTGATATGAAGCAAATTTGTCAGTCAACCGCAGAGCTGTTGCGGTAGTTCACAGGAGGCTAGCTTGTCTAATGGGGCAGTATGCTAAACCTGATCGAATGCTTTTCAGATGTTCAGCGCAACTACTCTTGATTTCCTGTGCTGTTTATGGCTGATGTCATACTTCAGCAGGTCGTCCGTTGCACGGCAGCTGAGAAAATCATACTGGCGGTCACTTATCAGTCCTTGTCCCTCCAGGTATCTGATTATTGCTACATTGATAGGTGTTTTCATCTCATTAGATATCGTTGACGACAGGGCTGTGGGACGTAGTTTTGCGACAAGCAATTCAATGCGGTAGTTTTTCAGCAAGAAGGAAACATTTTTTGGGCATAAGACATAGGTATAAACCTACAAAGAATAGATGTTAGTTCTGGTGCACAGTTTCTGAGGTCTATGGCTGATATTTCGTCAGGACCTGTTGTCTTTTTGCAATCCAGGTGGTTAAGGATTCACCGAATTACACGAGGTCGAAACTTCACATCTGGCATCGATGATTCTACCTCCGTGATAGTTGGTGGTTCTACTTGTGCCGGATCTAGTGTCGGATTGTAATACATAAAAGTTAGATAATTTGTAAATCCATCCTGTTTCCCTAACTTGTGTTAGCAGCGTGTGTATTGGGGCCTGGTGTCAATTTCCCAAAGGAGCAGAACCTTTGATGGTGTAGCTATCAGGCTCTGTTGAGAGAAATAGATCCAGAGTATTTCGGAAATTACCTGGATTGTCTGGAAACCATGTGGACTCTTCGATAGCTGGGCGAGATTGCAACTATTAGCAAAGGCTTCGGATTTTCTTCCTTCATCATCAGTTCCGAGTATCGTCGCCAGTATGAATTGTGTACGTTGAAGTCACCAAAGACAATGATTTCGGCCGACGGGTAATGAATCTGTATCCAGTCGACCTTGTCCGATAGGTATTAGAATAGCGTGGCCGGTTGGTCATCATTCAGTGAGTGGTAAATGGAGCACACAAATTTAGTGGAACTCTAAACGACGAGTTTCAACTCTGGTGTAAAGCAGTATACATGCTGTAATACTGATAAGTTGGCCATGATTACATCTAGGACACTCATGTGTTCAAAATAAAGAACGTTAGACTAATCGACGTCTAGCCCTTAAAGGCACTATGATTTAATTAGCCATTAGATTTTCTAGTTTTCATAATGAAATTGACATGCACTCTCTTCAATTTTTTAGGAGCGCAGCCCACGGCAGCACGTGTTAATCCAATAGGATAACAATTTCCTCTGACACTTGCCGATGTATGTACTTATGTTATACATTCCAGGAGGCTTACATGGAGTGAATGACTTAATAACATGGACAAAATTTAATATCTTACAGTATTACTCGTATCTAATTATTATTATCTAATGCTCGTTGATTAATTTGCTTATTTCATTCACATTCACATCCACATCTCTGGTATGATTCGCTATAAGTGAACTTCCCACGAACGCCTTCGTTGAGCACGATAAGTGTGCATTTCGTCGAATTCACAGCATCTCCTAATGCAAATAAGTCCAGCTATCGATTCTTTTAATAAAAGATGTCGGCGTTGATGCTCAGGTTAACAGTTTCGCCCAGGCCACTATCCGGATAGTCTATCGAACGAAGAAGCGCGTACAGACTGGTCTGAACCTTGACTGTTTTGCGAATTATTGATGTAAAGATGGGATATTTACTTTACAATAGTCCGGAGTGGACTTGGGCGTATGCCAACCGCGTTTAATTGTTCATTATTGCAACATACTCTTTACCGTGTCAATTTTAACCCTAATCTTGACTTCACGAAGAATATTAACTCCATTGTTAACAAGTCTTATTCTATGTTAGTACTACTTTACCATCCATTCACATTCATTCGCTCAGCGAACGGCGAATGGGCGAACTGCGAACAAAACATTTTTAGTACATTTAAAGGCGCACAATTGACAACTTTACTATTCCAAAAGATCAGAGCTTAATTTTCCTATCAATTAATAGGTAAAAAGTCAAATTTTAATTAGTTTCTGCAAAGAAATTAATAATTCGCTGATTTTTCCGCGAATAGACGAATACTTCTTGCAAACTGTAAAATTTTATTCACATTCTGCAGATGCTCGTATGGAACGCAATCCACATTCGCGCGACCAAAACATTCGCGAGAGTTTAACCTCACAATTTGTTTATTTTATTCTTGGTGGTCAGCGCAATGAATGACAAGTAAAATTCGCAGATTGCTGCGGCTAGAAAAAAAAAAGTTACTGTGAATGAAATGTCAAAATTTGCGAATATTCGCTCGTTCATATTCGCAGGTCGCTGAACTCTGAATGGACTTTAACTGTTTCGTCCGTCCCCGTCTTGAATATGCTTCACAAGTCTGGACTGTACTTTATGAAGTTCATAAAGATCGTATTGGGGCTATTCAGCGAAACTTTATGCGATTCGCATTGAAATGGGACAGAAAACCTTTACAAATCGTACCTTTGTCTCAAAGACGGATGGAATGGAATGGAGTTAATTTGTTTACAATAACTCAGTTCGGGCTAATTGATGCGCCTGACTTATTATACCCAGTTGGATTTAACTTCGTGGGGCGTCTTACAACATACGTAGTTTATAATTAGTGCATGTCCCGCATCATAGACCAAATTATACAAATTATTATGTCCTCCGCATTGTTTATGCTTTGGCAAATCTCTGCTCGTGTGAGCTGCTTATAATAAGCGCTCTACGACACCGATCTGACAGTGCTTTAAAAATGTAGATTGAAGCTTACGAAGCTTCAAAATCAATTTTCGGATTCAATTCAATTCAATTGAATTAAGCAATTCCTCGTGCCAGTTTTTGGAAACATAGCCTCGAATCTTATCTCCACTCTATGTTGTGGGATGCTTAGATTCCTTAAAATCCGCTAAATATCTCTTGAGTTAGGAGTTTAGTAAAGATTTTTGATATCCCATCCCTTCTACCTGACTCCCTCCCCGCCTTGTAAACCATTCATATATCCGGCACTGCTGCAATTCATTGGTGCCAAGATCACACCCCATATACCCATACACATGAGCAATTTACAACTAAAAACAATTTTCCAGTCGACTAAGCCGTGTCAAAACGATAATAAGATGCGAAAAGAAGCAATGAAAATATCAAATAAACTTGTACTGCCCCTGTACATCCGTCGCCACCACAACAGACATCCCTTCAGAGCTTTACTACAAGAGGGGAGTATAATCTCTGCTCGGCTGTCATTATGAATTTTAGTTGAAATATATTCGTATTCAAATTTATGCACTGAAGTAGATATTCCAATAAATTTTGCTTTCACTTTGTATGTAATCAAAACAACATCAAACTCAAACCGTGCGTATACATTAAACAACGGCTTCATTGCAAAAAGTTTTGTAAAACGATGGTGAAGAGTCGAATATTTTATTAACTCTCCTAATGTTATTATGAAGTATTCTATAAGCAAAGATTCGTTGGAAAATAAAGAAACTTGATGGTATGTCTTTTGTCCCGAAATGTGAATGACGACTGTTTGTCTAATTGTGACGATTGTGTCCTTAATGCAAATACTCGTACTCGTACTCAGGGAACTTGTAGAGAGACCACTACTTTAGAAGTATACAGATAAATATATTTGTCTTTAAGATGACTCTGAGCTCAGTGAAGCCTAAGTCAGCTCATAAAAGTACGACTGCCAAGAGTCTTAAAACCCTTACGACTCGATATTGACTGATACCTATGCTGAGTGAGATGGCGCAAAAGTAATAAACCGATTTGATGTTAATTTTTTATTATTTTTATTTTTAAACAATGTTCCATTAAGTATTGATTATGATATCATTCAAATGTTGGCCTCCAGCGATTATGTATATTTGAGCCCTTTTTATGGAATTTTCCATCACTTTTCTCAATACCTCCGCATGTATGTTCTCTATTTCTTATCTAGTGTTGTCTTTCAGGACTGAGAGAGGCTGTGGCTTGTTGACTTAGACCAATGGCTTAAAATAACCCCAACAAAAATAAGTCTGGAATGATCAGATCAGGTGATCTTGTGGGCCAAAGCAAATCGCTAAAACGGAAGATGACACGCCTTGGAAAAGTGTCCTTCACAAAGTCTATTGTGTCGGCCGCAGTGTGTGCAGTGGTGGCGTATTGTTGAAACCACATATGCTCCAACCCCAATTCATCCAATTCGGAAATCAAAAAGTTACGTAACATGGTAATGCGCCAGCAGCGTTTTGGAAAAAGTACGGCCTAATCACCACATACGAGTAGTATCTTTCAGTGGGTGTAAAGGCGATTTTTTAATAATACGCGGATATTCGGTACCCCAAAGCGAGTATTCTACTTGTCCATCCGGAGAGATGGAAATGAGCTTCGTCACTCATAATTAATTTTGAAAAAAAAAACGTTCTCTTCATGGTTAAGGCTTATGATGCGCTGGCTATATTCCAGGCGTGCTTGGTGGTCTGAGAGCAAAAGTTGGTGCTCCATCTGAGTTTTATAACGAAACATCTTCAAGTCTTTCACCAAAATACCCTGAAGAGACCGCCTGGAAATACCAAATTGTATGGCTCATCGTCTTGTTGATGTTTCTGAGCACTCTTCGCACTCTTCACATTCTCGCGCACAGCATCAATATTCTCAGTCTAACGGCCTGTTCTTGGTCTGCCAGCCCTTGCCCTATCTCGTGTTGAGCAAGTCTCTTTAAGGCGTGCTGCTTGACGTCGAATTGTGCGACTTCTTGGACAAAATTCACGTTGCGGTCTTATAATTGATGAATTATTCCGTAAACAAATTGACACAATTATTTCACGGTCTTGAGTAGTATAGCGTCCCATTGTTCATCGTCAATATGACGAAGACAGGAGACACCATTTGCAAAAATCATTTATATAGGGTCATTACTTTTGCGCCACCTTGTACATGCGTACGTCTACATACATCTGCGACTAAGCCTAACCAGAGAAATAGAGGACTCACCATTGCGGATGCATCCAGATGGATCGACTAGTGGCTTCATTAGTGGCTTATTGTTATCCCAATGCAAGCTGCCCTCCATCATGTCGTCGACAAAACTACATATCTGATATTTTTCGAAAATTCACTTTTTGATATCAACATAATCCGTGGATCAAAACCCACAGTTTATGATGTAATTTGTAGTGTTGACAACTATTTTGTAATGTCTTTGAAATATCGCACATCTATAATATTTTTGTTTTGTGGAAGTTACAATCCGTCTGTAAAGGACCATATGATACCCTTCCCCTCATCTTCTAACCCATCCCTAATAAAGTGGGCGTGGTGTTGTCAAATTTTCAATTCAAATTCAATGATCTTGAAAGGAAAGCTTATCCATTACCATAAGTAGTTCTAGTCTATCAGGTTTCTTTTTAAGAAAACGCGTCCATCTTTATATTGTATTTTGTTTAAGCGATATTTTTGCAGTTTGTAGTAAAAATGTTGAAAAGAAGAATTTTTTATTAGTGGGCGTGTCTAAAACTAAACCTCATCTCCCTAGCTCAAAATAGAAGGCTCAAAAACTGGTGAAATACGGACGGACAGAAATGATCTTTTTTTTTGATGCGCTTCTAAAGATAATAATAGCCCGCGCATGCTGGTAGCACGATTCGAAAACCCGAATAATCAATGCCAAGGGTGCACTTAAGTACTAATCAACACCCTGCACACTTCTACCACTCCCCCCGAGGGACTGCCGTTAAGTATTACTTCGCGGGGCTGGTTAGCAACTTAGTCTTTCGTCTCTTCTCAGTTCGTTATGTACGCTCGTTATGAAGGTATAGGTCTCCAGCCAGTCGTCTCCTGATCTCATGAAATGACTTATTAGAAGCTGTGGGCTTAGCAGGTTCATTCTCTGCAAAGCGCCTGCAGTGGAACACTGAGTACTCCGCGTCTTCCTCTTCATCTGGGCATTCTAGGCGGAACGGCGAGCTATCGTGTCCAAATCTGTGGAGATATTTTCGATAGCCGCCGTGCCCGGACAGGAACTGCATTAGGTGGTAATTGCAGTCCCCACGTGCTCTTTTTGTCCAGAACTCAATGGTGGGGATCAGCTTGTGGGTCCATCTGCCTTTTGCCGTGTTATGCTACCTGGCATTCCCTTTCTTATCGTTTTACTATCTTTGTAAACCCTTTGCATCTCGTTGGCGAGAACGTCGATGGGCATCTTACCGGCTATAACACAGGCTGCTTCGTCCGAAATTGTTCGGAAACCGCTTAGGTATAGTTCGCAGATCCTGTATGCAGACGAGAGCTTCCTTCTTGTTTCTCTCGTTGTGAGTGCCCCCGCCCAGACCGGGGCAGCGTATAGAAAGATTTAGCTTACCGCTCTGGATAGCAGGATCCTCCTGGCGTATCTAGGCCCACCGTTGTTTGGCAGCATACGAGAAAGCTCTGCCTGCATCTGACTCCTGTTTACTTAAATACTCGACGTGAGTTTTGAAAATCAGCCTTCTGTAGAGCATTACTCATAAGTATTTCAATGCCCCTTTAGATCTCATTATCTGGTTCCCAACCCAGAAATTTACATATTCCACAGTGTTTCGGTTAGTTATTAAGACAACCTCGGTCTTGTGGTCGGCTAACTCTAGGCCGGCAGACCCTAGCCAATTATCTTGGCGACTGCTTCATCCATGGCAGACTCTATCTCGTGAATGTGTTTGGCAACAGTAACCACGGCGATAATGTCAACTAAGCGGATCACTTTACCTCCTTGTGGCAGTATTAGTCACACGACTCCGCCATACATTATGTTCCACAAGAGAGATCCAAAGACTGACCCCTGTGGAACTCCCGTGGAAACGTTGTGGTACTTAACGCCATTGTCGGTCTGATACTTCAACTTTTTGTTGGTGAAGTAGTTCATGACTATCTTTAGCAGGTAGTATGGTGTTTCTATTCTGGTCAGGGATCTCCTATTACATGACCAGTTTGCGAGTTGAAGAAACTTTTAACTTCGAGCGTTACTACTGCGAGGTATTGTTCCGTGCAACGTCTTAAATTAAAATCGAAATTTTGGTATTTCTTACATTTAAAACTATGGATGTGAATGATTTCCCATCAGATTATGAGCTCGTTGTTGAAGACATTCTCCTCCAATTAGAGACATGGAATTAAAATTGATTTCTAAGGGGTAAAACTTGAAGATCAAGACAATAAAACTGTATATCTTAACAAGGTAGATTTGGAAAAAGAAAACATTCCATCTGAATATTTGCCATCATCATTCTGATATTGAAGCTTCAGTAACAGGTGTCGAAAATATTTATAACCTTTTAGAAGAGCCACAAAATAGGGTTTGTTACAATTTTAACAGTATTATTTTTCCTTGCACCTAAAGGGTGATTCAATTGGAAGTTACAATTTAAATTTAAAATAAATCACATTGGTTTTTGATAAACTGCTGATATTTTTATGTCGATATAATGCATTAACATTAAACATGAAAAATAATATTCGCCGAATGGAAACCACTGCTGGCCTTGCAGACTTCCGCCCTTTTGATGAAATTTCGGCATAAATCCTGCAGTAGTTCATAAATAACGCGACAAATATAGTCCTTTAACTCTCGATTCGTTTGGAGATCATTGACATACACCTTCTGCTTCACATAATTCACATTGATGGCCAAACCAAATATGACGTGGTCGGTAAACTTTGTGTGCAATAACTGCATTGTTTCTCGCGCTGTGTGGCAGGTGGCACCTTCAACAAGACGGTGCCTACCACATGCTTTCCACATCAATAATGTTCAATTGGCCCCGAAAATAATTTGTTAACATGTCCCAATAACGTTCACCATTGACGCGGATTGTCAAAGAATGAGTTTTCGTGAATGCATTGGTTGTTGCAAGAATTGAATTTGTTTACAAAACCATCAACTTGGTGGTTCTCTAACACCCAGGCACGACGCTGGTCATGCTCTGTTGGACTTGTAGGCATGCAGATACAGATCTTTTGTTAAAATGCGCTGCGTGGACCTGTATGAAAGGTTCAATTGCAGGGAACGATGACGAGTGGATTTTGATAGATTTTCACGAACACACGAACGACATTATTCAATCACGAAAACATGGCAAATTATATTAGGTGCGCAACTAAGTTCTCGCTGTTTTTTTTTTTTATGAAAATGCAACTTTATTGTGAAAAAATGATTACAAATGAATAATTCAAAGTATTGCCCATCGGTAACTACAACTTTCCCCCATCTTTCTGGCAGAGCTCGAATATCGCTACGGTAAAAGTGTTCATCTTTTGAGGCTATCCACAAATCAAGCCATTTTTTGATGTCTTCATATGAGCGGAACTGCTGATCAGCTAGACCATGTGCCATCGAATGGAACAAATAATAATCGGATGGCGCAATATCTGGGGAATATGGCGGGTGGTGTAGGACTTTCCATTTGAGCGTTTCCAGGTAGGTTTTAACGGGTTTGGCAACGTGAGGCCGAGCGTTGTCATGCTGCAGAATCACTTTTTCGTGCCTCTGCTCGTATTGCGGCCTTTCTTCGCGCAGTGCTCGGCTCAATCGCATCAATTGAAGTCGATACCATTCCCAAGTGATGGTTTCGTTGGGTTTCAACAGTTCATAATAAATGACACCGACCTGGTCCCACCAAATACACAGCATAATCTTCGCAGCGTGAATATTAGGCCGAGCCGACGACGTAAATGCATGACCGGGCAGCCCCCATGACTTTCTTTTCTTTGGGTTGCTGTAATGAATCCATTTTTCATCACCCGTCACGATGCGATGAAGAAAACACTTCCTTTTTTGCCGCTGGAGCAGTTGTTCACAGACGAAAAACGGCGCTCAATGTCCCTTGGCTTCAAATCATAAGGAACCCAAGTTCCTTATTTTTGAATCATTCCAAACGCATACAATCGCTTGGAAATGGCTTGACGGGTAACTCCAAATGCTGAAGCAAGCTGTTCTTGCGTTTGGTAAGGATTCTCATCGTGCAATGCCTCCAATTCACCGTCTTCGAAGGATTTTGGCCTTCCTTCACGCGGACGGTCGTCAACATCGAAATCACCGTCTTTGAAGCGACGGTACCAATCACGGCACGTTGTTTCACTTAGAGCAGCATCTGCGTAAACTTTTTGGAGCTCTCGATGAGCTTCAGCCGCCGTTTTCTTCGAATGAAAGAAGAAAATCAACACTTCCCGCAAACGACAATTATTTGGCAAAAAATCCGACATTTTCACACAACCAAAAGTATATGACGCCAAAACAAAATCACTAATGTGTCAAAACAGTTAGTTTACAATATGTCTAAGCTCGGTTCATGACGTTTTGGATATGTCAAAATCGACCAGCACTTACTGCTGGATCCATCTATTGACAAACATCGAGAACTTAGTTGCGCACCTAATATCATCTCCGATGAAAGGGTACATCCCACCTACATATCCAAAGTGGAGCCCCAAGGTATGCAAAAAGGTGATCAATGGAGCCCAAAATAATACCGGATACCCAATTCGGTTTTAAGACCGGGCTTGATACAATACATGCCTCGTCTAAACTGGTATCTGATATCCAATGGAACAAAAGCAAGAACCAATACATGGGTGCCTGCCTGATTCGCTTGGAGAAGGCCTTCGACACCGTATGGTTAGAGGAACTCATCTATAAGCTAAGCGGGCTGGACATAAGCAAACCACTGCTGTACATGCTTTATAATACTCGTATGCTCACCAGTAAACAGTTCATTATAAAAAAAAATGGCAATGTGACTTCAGCTGGAACATTTAAAATTAAAAACAGTCTACAACAAGGTGCAGTGAATTCACCGACCGTCTTTAATATTTTCACGAGTGAACTTGAAGTTGAAGACTTCCAGAAATCGGAAATCATTCTTTTTAGGACGCCGTTGTCTAGGGCCTCTAGGGATACTAGAAAAAAATTGGCGAAAGTTCTCAATCGTGGGACAGCACAGGCAGCCGCTAACGTGTCGAAGTATAGTCAGATACCTAGGCCTCTGGCTGGATCAATATATATGAGTCAAAGTTGCTTTTGCCCTTACAAAGAGATTGTTTTATAGCAGCCAATTCGATGCAAGGCTGAAGGTAAAGGTACTCATCTGGCCCATGCTCGCATTTGTATGTCCCGTTTGATTCAACATGGGAGCAAGCTTGTTGGAAAAGATTCAGGTGTTTGAGAAGAATTGCCTTCGAGCTTGTCTTCATTTATACAGAACACCAGAGTCTAAGTCCACAAAATTCGATTCCAATGAGGTCCAATGCAACAGGGCTAACTTCATAAGGCTGGATAATGTCCTAATCAAGATGATTCGATGGCACATTGCAAAATCAATGAACTCGGTGAATAACCTGATCTCCGCCAATTACATGTAGGTACCAAAAAAGAGTGCTTCTTGACAGCTTTGTTCCCCCAGAGGTGTTCCTCCATCTAGATGAGAAAGGTCTTATCCATGTTGCTCGGACAACTGCGGACATTCGACTCAACTACGAGTAGAACAGTGCGGAGCGCCTCCTGTTTAGTAAGGCGGTATCGGGTTGGGCTTCGAAGGGCGTAGAACGTCAGTACAAACAATTCTGGTGGCTAGCCGAAAAAGAGGGAACTCCTTCATCGTTTCCTCACAATCCCTTGAAAGATGAAGTTTTGTACACTTATACTGGATTTTTGTTTTTACTTTCTCGTAATACAGGTTTCTGTGTTGCTGTAGTATTGCCACTTTTCTTTACACTTTTGAACAAAATTCGAATATATGCGTTGATTTCAGTTTATGATTTCAAACCTTTGGAATCAAAGCTACATATGTATGCATTTTAAGATGTTTCGATATTAACTTGAAAATGGGAAAGACGCTTCATAGAAATAGTTTTTAAATTGCACAGGAATTCCTTTAAAAAAAAATTCGTACGTTGCCTTGTTGTTTCTGATCTATCATGCTACAATGGTGTATCCCAAAATTCAAATCTGTCACCTTCCCTTCGTGGATAATATTCTCATACATAACGCATATGCGATATAGCAAACCATTTTTGATGTACTCGTAGTCCTCAATAAATACAACACACTCTTCGGCAATGGAATATCGATTTCTTGTGTCGCCAGGGAACATATTTCTACACCCATCGAAAGCCAACAGGCGACTAAGCAATTCTGGCAGTCAGGTCCTTCGTATCCAGGTTTGTTTCCACACATTATCGCTGTGGGCATTCAGAGTTTCTTGGCAGTGGATAAGCGCGTGGCCCGCTCCGCTGGGATGTGTGTAGGTACAGATTAAAGATCTTTCTATGTGGGTTAATCAGTATTTACGTTTGTTGTACTTGGTTATATTCTTTGGTGCCGTAATCAATCCCCCTTCCTAAATACACTCATCCCATGTTGTACTGTCATTTGAGCAGCATAGTGTTTACTTTGTCCTTAATTAAATTATTTCTGGAGCATTGTCTTCTATTCTCTCTTGTCGTGGTGGCAGCGCCTCTACATTCTATTAATTTTTCTATTTCCAAAAATCGCCAGTATTCGATATTTATTACCCTTTTGATAATGAGAACAGTTGAGAGAATGGGGTTTACATTTAATCAACAAAGTTTATTTGTCAAGAAGAACAGAAACACTTTAGGTGTGTTCTTTCTTGCAAATGGACTGACTATCTTTTGATGATTATTATGGAGCCTATCTTTGTTTCCATAAGGAGCTCGTTGTTTGAAACACATACGGCTTTAGTAAAACTGCCCACGTTTTGGTTTACTGAAATCTTCTCCAAATATAAATAGTTTTTGTTAAATTGGGTAATATATTTTATTTAGTCTATAAAACTTAGATCTTCCTACTTGCCAACTACGTAAAGCCAATAGTTTCCAGCCTAAGCAGAACCCAGTTCTCTCGCACGACAGAGGTCTGTGTAAATCTTAAATCAGCACATTGTAGTCGTTCTGCTTGAATGATTTTTACGTACTTATTGCAGAAATCAACTCTGTTTTATTGTGGTTAGTGCGTTGGAATACTACACGCTTTTCAATAACGAAAGTTAAAAACCTCGCTCAGATCCGACAATAAAAGTCTTGATTCGTATACTTCCAATTCCAGAATTATGTGCGTAGCCACTCCACGGCATCACTGCTAAGATCAAAGCCTACTGACAGTAGCGCTCCAGACAGACAGAACAAACTAGATACATTAGCTTCCGGAACACGTACAATCTAACGATGGATTCTACAAGAGGGAGTCACCAACCAGCTTTTAGAAGCCGATTTCTTTGCAACTCTTGTCGAATTTGGGGTTCAAAAAATCCACGAGTGATTATTGAGAAACAAATGCAACCACAACGTGTCAATGTTTGGTGCGGATTTTGGGCTGGAGGCATCATCAGACCATTCTTCTTTGTAAATGCGGCTGGTCAGGCAATAATAGTTAATGGTGCTCGCTACCGCGACACGTTAATCCAGTTTTTTGTGCCTAAATTGCAAGATACGGATGTGGACGATATGTGATTTCAACAAGACGATGCCACATGCCATACAGCCCGAGAAACAATTCAATCACTGCATGAGTCATTTCCTGGTCGTGTAATTTTCTATTTTGGTCATCATAATTGGCCGCCCAGATAATGCGATTTAACGCCGTTGGACTTTTTTCTTTGGAAATTTTTGAAGTCTAAGGTTTATGCCAAGAAGTCCACGACCACTCACGCCTTGAAGGAGCAAATTGAGCGCTGTATCAACAAAATTCAGTCACATTTAAACGGCAAAACGGGCATGGAAAATTTCGACATGGCAAAGCCGTGGAGGACATTTATCCGATATGCTATTCCATAAATAACCCTATACTGTATACTTTATGAATCAGTAAAACATTTGCAATTTTTGATTAAAAACCTGTGTCTTCTATTAAAATTACTTCTTGCGAGAATTTTGGGACAGCCTTTATGTCCATCTGATCTGAGATATATTTCAAAAAGGATTAAACTCCAGCTATTCAAGAACAGAACCAATAACTATCTACTACGTGCATCTCGGGGCGCTGTCCCAGCATTATAGATGTCCTGAGAGAAGATAATTTAATGAAAATTCGTCAAGCACGACTCCGCTCTCACATGCAGGGTTCCGTTAGAACGAAGATGCTTTAGAACTTTAACTATTATTCCACACAAAAAGCAGACAGGACGTTCTGCGGCCGTATACTTGAATTCTAAATTTTTGAACCGATTTAAGTGAAATTTTGTTGGTTAGAGAACTTGCTTGAAAAGCGGTACGTACGATCGTACGCTCATTCAGGACCTGTGGAGAAGTGAAATGAAATAAAGAATCTGCTAATTACATAAGAAATGTTATATGTATGTCGCATATTAATATGGAAAAATGTCGATATCAGACTTATTTGTCGTTATAGATCCGAAAATGATCTATTACCTTGATTTTTTCAAGTTTTTGGGTTGCGCACTTTGGACAATTATTTTCTTCCAAATGTTTTTTTCACTGTGGACGAAAATTTTAAAAAATATTTTTTCAAAGATATATGTATCACATTTTTATGAAATTATTTATTGTGACTTTTGTTTGTACTGGAGCCACTTTCAGAATTACAGTTTTTTTAAAAACTGACACTGACATTGCGTATTGGTTATTGGTTTGCATGACTTGTGTGAAAACTGTTCATATAGCTTTTATAGTTCCGGAAGAAAAAGATAATGACAGACGGACTGGCTAGCGAGAGCAATAGAGTTCCATGGTCTATTGCCGGAACCCTAAAAACAAAAGGGGCTTGCTTTATTTTTTATTTTATAATTTGTGTGCGCCAAAGGGAATATGATACTATTATAGGGCACGGGCGTTATGTAGATAGACAGAGAGAAAGAAAGAAGGAAAGATTTGGTGTAGTGGTTTGAAACTCAGGTGGTATTAAGTTTCTGTAAACTCCAAGGGTAGTGTCCAGATAAGTAGGGAGTATTTTTGTTTTGCTTTTATTGTCATTGCTCATGATTCACAGTATTTTGTTCCGTCCTCCTTATGTCATCATCACGATCAAGTTGTATTTTTAGCCATATGACCACCCTACTGCCAGTGTTATGCCTTCGCAATAGAGTTAACTTAGCTTTCACAATTGATCGGCTTTTTTTTTATTTATTTCATGCATAAATAGATGATTCTTGACATCAGGATTTGAACCGTGAACCAACAGCGTGACAAGCGATGATGTTACCACTACACCACGGCCACCCTAATTTGATTTGTTTATATTAGGCTATTAATTTATGGCATAGATAAACGGACAAATAAAGCTTAAACTAACATCTACTAAGCTCAGAATTACCTATCCCAAGGTTACGCCAAGGGATTAGGCTCTGAGGATTTGGAAAACTAACGAAAACTTAATATGGCATGGCCAATTCTGCCGTCTGAACGGATGAACATTACATTTCAAGCGTGTAAATTTAGGTATGTACTAGTAAATCTGTCGCTGATAAGAGAACCAAACAAAGAGGAGAATAGAAATGGAATTTGCAATACTCTAGCTACGCAAAACTGTCCCATGGTCCATTATATGTTTAAAGTCTTAACTTTAAAGTTTATTTAAAGTTTTAACTTTCTAGGTCAGCCGGAAAATTTTTGAAAGCTGCGGGAAGACGCACACACGTCGGGAAATTATACATTAAGGTAGATATCTATTCTTTTTTTTTATAGTTATTTAAAATTGTGTTTAAGGTTCAATAAGAATGCTGTAAAATATTATTTTTTTTATTTTGATTGAAAGAGCCAATATGCGGGCTTTGAGAATTACAAAGAATCGAAAAAAATAGCATGGAGTACCAATGCTTTTTCAGATCTAAAAAGTGTTCATATAAAGTGTGTGCTCGTAACATTTACCGAGCGTTATCTTACAACGAGTCCCATATTCCAGTCGCCTTTATTAGGCGGAGTTTGAAATACTTCATAATATTTTTTTCAATAATTTGTTGATTTAATATAAGTTAATAATAATAAGTTAATAAAACATTCTTCAAAAATTGTTTTCTTTGTATTTTAAAAATGTCATCAATGATCTATGTACAATTTATCAGTTTGACTACCAGCCATTTTAATTGATAATTCACATATTTCAAGGTTATTACAGGTGGAAGATCTTTATCAATTTCAAATATTGTGCACTAATGATGGGTTATATATTTCGAGGTTGGGATTTCACATCCCTGCCATATGGCATCTGTCAAATCCATCTGTAATCCATAGTGACAAGTAGTTAGTTCCTGCCTTTTCATTTTACAATATGGATCGTTTAACCACCGCGCAACTCTTTAGAATTGCTGCATCTTACTGCAAGAAAAGAAGCTCTTCTGTAATATCTGTGTATCGCGATTTAAGGACAAATTATGGTCGTAATATTCGCCCAACTGAGTAAACAATTCGAAACACAATTATCAAATTCAAACAAAGCGGTAGTGTTTGTGATGTCGTAAAGCCTGTGCATCATCGTAATGCTCGATCAACTAAAAACTTATCCGCTGTAAATGGCTCAGTGGCGAAAGCCCGGTATTGTCAATTTTACGCCCGGCTCAGCAATTTGACATTTGCTACAACTCCGTTTGGCGTATTTTGTGCTTGACAGACGCATCCCTATAAGGTCCAGCGTACGCAACAACTAAAGCCTACTGACCATAGAATGCGCAGAACATACGCCGATTAGGTGCTGGAAAATCATCAAGTTGCCGCCGATTTTTCAAACAAAATGTTCTTCAGCGATGAGGTCCATTTCCCGCTCGGCGGCTGTGTAAACAAATAAAATTACAGAATTTGGGTTTCTGAGAATCCAAATGTGATCGTTGAGAGGCCATTGCATCCACCACGGCCGTAGAAGAATTACTAGTGTTGTTGATCAAAGCAATACAATTGATTGTAGATGCAAATTGTGGCCTGTGTGTTATAGCAGGTACACAGGGGCTGCCCGCAATGCGGTGTTCTGTCTCCACTGTTTAGTGCATGCTGGTTGACTCTCTGTTGAACACACTCAATAGTTCTAACATCTACGCTCAAGCATATGCTGATGATGTCGCCGTTCTGTATGTCGGATCGTGCCTAGCGACTGTCTGCTCTAAGGTGAAGATGGTCCTGATGCAATCGACGATTAGTGCACTAGGAATAGGCTTTCAATTAATATTCTCAAAACCGAGGTGGTTCTCTTTACGAGAAGGAGGAAACTGACTGGTCTGACTCAGCCGGTGCTAAAAGGCGTCACTATCCAACTCTCCAAGGAAGCTAAATATTTATATATTTATATATTTATTTGCTATTAGATAGCAAACTTCTATGGACGAAACATATCGAGCTGAAGACTTCCAAAGCTCTGTCAGTCTTCTGGCAATGCAAAGGTATTTTCAGTAAGACATGGGGCTTGTCGCCAAGTAAAGACAACGCCAACGCCAAAGAACGTTCCGTCTCGGCTGCTTGGGAGCTTTCCCCAGTATACCTGGCTCTGCTCTGGATGTTTTGATGAACCTCCCCCCCTTGATATTTATATCGTGGGGTGTACACTCAGAGTCATCTTCCGTTTCAAAAGAAGTGGTTTCTGGCACCACTCGCACTGGAGTTTTGATGACGTTGCGCGACGATTATCCTACGACACCTGTCTTATGGATATGCCGTCTGATGCAATAACACCCGAATTACGGCTGCGGAGCAAATTAGAAGTCGACATTCCTCTTGTTCCTGATTGGCTTTGGCCAGAGTCTGAGCGAGGCAAAGAATATAGTCGTATTTTTACGGACGGCTTCAAAACTGGTCAGGGATCTGGTGCTGATGTATTCGTCGAATGCGACTACATTAAGCTTCACTTCTCATTGGGGAAACATACATCCGTCTTCCAGAGAAATATATGCTATCCTAATGGCTGTGGACTATATTGTGAAGAACAGGTGGAAGAGGCGAAGTATCTACGTCTGTAGTGACAGTCAAGCTGCACTTAAGGCCTTGCTCAATCCTTTAACCACTTCCAAAATAGTTCCAGAATGCAAAACATCCGTGAATTCGGTCGGAAGGCTGAACACACTGAAACTTGTTTGGGTCCCACAGCGGGATAACAGGAAATGAGATCTCTGACGATCTTGCTAGACAAAGCTCAGAAGAGAATTTCTCAAAACCTGAACCCACGTTGTGTTTGCCAGTGTCCTCGGTTAGGGCTTCCATTGACGATTGGGTTTTCATTTAACACAATCGAAGGTGGCATGACTCTACAGGATGAAGGCAGACTAAACGAATGGTCCCCATCGTCTGTAAGAAATCCGAGCATTCTTGCTATCTCTTAGCAGAAAAGACTGCAGGCAACTTACTAGCGTTCTTACGGGCCACTTCGCCTTTGCCAAGCACCTCCATGTTTGAGCGCTAACCCTGTGTGCGACTCCTGTGGAGAGGGATGATTGTCCTGCCTTTGCTCGGATCAGGTGGCAGATTTTCGGTGCTGATGATCTAAGCTCTTCATCACTGAAGCGTCTACTCGTCTTTTTACAAAAGACGAAAAAAACACAGTAGGGTGTACCCACTCCGACAAAAAAAGTCTTTTTCGGGAAATTACCCTAACAGCCGTTATTTAAAAGCCGAGTCATAATTATTAATTTTAAAGTGCAAACTATTCACTTATTAAAGTTAAAATCATTTTTCTTAAAGTTGACTTATATTTTCCCCTTAAGAGTAAGAAGTAAGAAAAAGTAAGGTAGTACGTGATTTATTTTTATATAAAATATCCTCATAATAGCCATGACAAATGAAACGGATACGGATATTTTATTTTGGCGGATTATCCGCGGATTTGATTTGTACTAAAACAATGTTTGGGAAGCTCTGTCATATAGCGACATCTCTGGTACGTGATATAAAGTAAAGATTTTATCCAAGACAAGTACCTTAAAAATGCCGCTGTACAGGTCATCACTTCTAGACACAAACCGAAAATAATTAATTTATAGTAAGTGTCCCCAAGTTGGTTTATGAATATGCTGAGCATTTAATCCATTTAATTGTAGAAATTAAATTCTAGTACAATACATAACACAGATAAGACACAATGAGACACTTCACACTAGTATTCTTGCATCAAAAGGGTTTTTATTTGAGAAGACATATGAAAGAGAGTAGAAAATCTCTCCACTTTTGACGATATCTCCTCTTGCCTTTCATACGTCTTCACTAAAAAGTTGTTATGTTAGACAACTGATGCGAGAATACTAGTGCGGAATGGCCCATTGGCCTCGCATCAGTTGTCAAACCGTTTTTCTTTAGAAAAGTAGTCTGAGAAGCAAAAGGCAATTCATAGATTTATACTTTGCTCCTTATCTCTCATACGACTTCCCTAAAAAAAAAAATTTCCCGTGAAATTAAAATGTGCAGCAGTAATACCGAATTTTAAAAAGGGTAATTAAAAAGAAATTAATAACTACAGGTTAATTTCTCTGTTGTCTTCAATATGAACATTTTTTGAAAAAGCTGTTAAAACGAGAATGTTGGGTTACCTTAAGAGAATAAATTTGTTAGTCCTATACAATTTGGATTTAGGGAGGGGCTTTTTACGGAAGATGCTCTTCTAGTCTTTTGCTCTTTAACAATTTTGTCAGCAGAATAACCTCCTGCAGATAAGTCATAAGCTTTGCGGGAAAACTATGTAAAAATTGTTATGTTTTGAAATATGAATAAAACTTAAATAATAAAATAATAATAATAAATAATTAACAAAGGATTGGATGCCAAAAAATGTTGCGATGGTTTGTTCGTGGACATTACCAAAGCATTTGATATGGATAACGACAGCATTCTCCATAACAAGTATCTGGTGTCTTTCGTGGTTCTAGATACAGTTGGTTTGCTTCTTGCTTACAAGAAATAATACAAAAAGTTAAAGTTATGGACTACCTCAGCAGCATTAGGGTGTTAAATTTAGGTGTACCTCAAGAGTCTGTCCTTGGTGCCATTTTGTCCCTTGTTTATATAAACTTCCTGTTCACTTCCAATTCAAAAGGTAAAGCAACGGCTTTTTCTGAGCTTAAAGGCTGAGATGTACATTGATGTACATTTCAGAGATTCTGGTATGTCAAACACAAGCTAAATGTTAGCATTAAAACCAAATTGATGAATTGATGCTCAAAACTGCTTGCGCTACAAAATGTTGTAGAGAGAGAATCCTCTTGCGGTATTCGATGAGGTTGGAACTTGTAGTACGAAATGTTTCAAAGGAGAAATAGGTAAAGTTTTTAAATACTTAGGCGTTTTAATTGATCAAAATATGAGTTGATCCAATTATATTTTGACTCTGAAACAATATCTGCGCTCTTTTATCCATAGCTTTTATCATCTTAAAAAATGTTGTGATAAAAGAACTTTAAGAACAGCCTACTTTGGCACATTCCATTCTAAACTTCATTATGTAGTTGGAGAGGCGCCTACCCAGCAAAAATTTACTCCACTCTTTAGATCTATATAAATATCTGCCGGTTAGACATCTGTACTGTTTTAAAGTCTGTTTACATGCGTAAATTTTTTTAAAGTTATTCTTTGTGAGAGGTAGTTATATGCAAAGTCCGATCTCTGACGCCCGCAATCTAGACAATTATGTAACCGTTCCCCCTTTCAATATCACTCACTTTAGAAATTTCTACTCTGTTGTGTCTTGCAGTCTATCCACTTCATTAGGTCAAAATGTGACTTCATGATTTCGATCACAATCAAATTGCATTTTTGCTGCCCAATATTGCCTAACGTTTCAGGGTAAAGCGACTTCTGTTTCAATAATTTAAGCTTGGTGGGATTATTTGTTTAAGTAAATTCATTGATTAATAAAGTGCGATATTTAGATGCTTGTTTCAGGAACGTGTAACTGTAGACAATTATGTTCATTTAAAATTCTAAGGAACTGTGCACGGTCGAGAAGGAAATTATCTCCTGATTTTAATATAGGCCATACATACTCCAACAAAGTGAAATGTATTTTCAATGGAATCAAGATTACAAATACTTCAGAGACCATCTGTATTGCTTCTAAAAGCTCTGGCATTCAGATTGAGTTTTCCATATCGGGACTTCAAAACCAGGCTGTTCATATCGCGGGGATGGAGTCTTCAAAGTAGTTGGAAACATCGACGTAAGATAAGTTGCAATATTCGTCATGAAACTGCGATTGTAGTGCTAAGGCTGGTAAATTCTGCATTGGTTTTCCCTAAGCTTAGCAAGAAAAATATTGTGCGATTCATGCCATTCAGACTTTATCGCCCTGTTGAACATTATTTTGGTTTAATGGAAAAGCGATCGCCATTCCTTTGCCCAATATAATTTATTGGACGTTATTTCGTCCAATAATTTCCGCGGTAGTCAGTTTTCGAGACACTCTTTGAATACATCGAAAATTTAGTTTCAGTGTTATAAGGGAGGCTTTCGCGAGGCCTGTTTCGATGTTAAGGATATAGTTAGGTGTGTTATTTGGTAATAGGATACATTTTCTTAATAAAGAAGCGTTGCCGTTTTTATCTTGAATTCGTTCAAAATACCCCCCACTTGAGCATTATCGACTTTGCAGCGGCTTTATCAATTTTATATTTAGCTGGGTGGAGGATATTTTATCAATTAGATGAAGCATGTGACATTTATTTAACATTTATTTCTGTGTCGTTAAAAGCGGAACACGCATCCTTGCTTAACGCCCTTGTTAATGGAGAAAAATTCACTAGTACTTTGTAGAGAGCCATTATAACAGAAATCATCTTTGAGGAAATTACTAGCGGAGAAAGTTTATAGAACAAAGCTTCTGTTCTTTGATGTTATCGAATACGGTTTTTAGGTCACCAAATAACGCTTATTACTTTATCTTTCAGCATAACTGAAACGGGATAAAGCAAGGAATTTGAAATCTGGTCTACGGTAGAGTAATTATTTCGGTATGCTGCTTAAAACTCGTTTAGGATGCCGTTTTCTTCTACCCACGTGTTAAGTCTATTCAAAAGTACGACTGTAAATAACTTGTAAATTGTGTCAAGGAATGACAGACCACGGTAATTGGTAACGACATTAGGATCTCCTTTTTCAGTAAGGGGAATATTATTGTCTTTTAAAAGTGTCACTAACTATTCTTTATTATATTAATATAATTTTGTTATGATTTATCGAATTTAAAAAAAAAAGAAGAAATTCGATAACCTGTAAACAACGATTCACACAACTCTACCACCAACTGTATCTCAACCTATTCTATGTTCACGCAGGTAAAATCCATTCCATCTGTCAACAAATGTCACTTCTGACTGGGCACAACTTCTCTGAGACCAACAAAAATTCTCTTAATATGTGCGCTATTCTCTTCTGTAATTGTTCTTTTCGTGTATTCTCCCAGCCCACCAATCGCCCGCCGTGTGTAAAATCTTCTCGCCCAGCGCTCACTTTCACATCCAGTTCTCCTCGACTCGACGAAGGGCGTCGCTGAAGACAGAAAGGATTCGTTTCACCCAGAACATAGGGAAAGCAGGAATTTTCCAATTTATCTGTGCGCTGGGAACATAGATTTCCACTTGGAAAATGCTCGGCCAAAAGTGATTCCGCCAGACTTTGATTCGCAATCGATTTTGTTTTTTTATTTTCACGCGTCCGCGGTGAATACATCTTCCACGGATTAACCAAGTGAGTAGTGAACAGTGAGTGCGTGTGTGTGTTTATTTTGCAGCTGTTTACCGAGTGAAATAAGTGCTTCGCTTTGCTTGACATTTAATTTTTAAAGGATTTTGGTGCAACAACCGCCGGAGATACATCAGCCGAGCCGAGTCGAGCCGATATCGTCTTTTCCACATTCAATTGCGGTAAGTCCCATTGGTAGCGGGAATTAGCTGGGAACTCTAATCGATGGTCTGGTGTGAGCCCGTACTCACTCCTCTGTTTATGTTTCTGCTACATCAGGGCGGAAGTAGACATCACAGGGAGAAGAAAATCGATTATTTCCCCCAAAAAATTGTAGCGCCCAGGCACCTTCCATTTCTCTTCCTTTTTTTCTGCTTAGTTATGTCAGCCCTTCTGGTTTGGATTTTTTCACTTAAACTCATGTTTCCCTGTATTTGCGACGAAAAACCAGTCGCAGATTGCGGAAAATAAAACTCCAAAAGCCCGTGAAATGTAAAAAAAAAAGAAAAAAAGAACGACGGCTGGCTGGTCCCTCTAATTTGCTCGAAATTTGCGTTGGGCCGTCGAGATGCGGTGTGGGTCGTGCAACCATTCCACCGGTTTGCACATAGCGCCTGTGAAATGATCATGGTCGGACTTGGTTTGTTTGTACTGTGCCGTCAGCGATGGTGGTGTAGCTGTAGCCGCCCGCTCATCGTCCTTTTATTTATTTATTTGTTTATTTATGGACCATCTACTCTCGGAGAAGCAGGAGGGGGTACTCTGTTCGTATCTCGTTTATGTGCAGAGTATTAGTGCAGCGATACAAAAAACTCTTTGTTCTTCTGCTTTGGTTGCTTTGGGGGCCAATCGGTGGAGGGGGAGCAGCTCTGTCGGACGCAGGAGTTAGCTGGGATTGGGAAATGGATATATTTTTGCAGGAAATTGGGTGACACTTTAACAAGGGAATGTGCGGAAGTACGACACGCTCTACAATATTTAGCACCATTTTATATTAAACAGAAAAAAAAAAAGAATCTGACGCCAGTCATTAAGCTTAGGTATTTCCAATACGTTTGCACGAAAGTGAAACGTCAACAATAAACCCCCAAATGTATTACAGATAAGGCCACTATTACGAAAGATACCGTGCCTTATCGGATGAGATACATGTATCCAATTCGCTTTGTTAAAAGGCAGAGACTGTGATTAAATTAATTGGAATATGTATTCCATTTTATACACTTCTACGCTCATTGTTCATTAATGGCCGCAGCAGGAATAGAGGAATTAAGCAGAAACGAACTTGATTTGATTACTTCTGTAGATGTACACCGAACGTGGACAGATAAATTCAGTAACGAATGCTATAACAAGGTAAATATTTACCTGAAAAATTAAACCACTCATTACCGACTAAAAAGAGAATCTTGCACTGGGAAAAGCCAGAATGGTGTCTCTGATGATATTGTCGTTGCTGAGCTTAATAAAACATTTGCTGATTAACTGATGTAGCGCTTTATATAGTCTTACGAGTTTCGGAATCCAGCATAACCCACTTTTCCACAGGTGTGAAGGAGCAGATTTTGTTAAAGTGCTTCCTAGTATATAGGGTGATTTAGTTGGAGGTTACATTTTAAATTTGGAATAAAATTTGATAAATTTGCTGATATTTTTATGTCAATACCTAGTTAAGACATAAATTCTGGTACACGCATTTTTAGGGATCAAATAAAACTTTAAAAGATTATTTAGGAAGCAATACATATACAGGTCTTGAGTCACTTTGGCCACGCAGCTCGTACATTGGAAAATTGTCCACTGCACGTATAAGAGCGCGCTTCAAGAACTCAATCGAGGTCTGGACTGTTTTTGTTTTGGAGCCACACTTGTGTTGATTTTGCCTTACGAGCTGGCGCGAAGTCTTGTTCACAAGTCCACTAGTTGTTTGAAAACAATTGTTCGTTAAGTCACTTCACAACGCCTTCCAAAACTTTCGTTTGGCATATTTTTGCCGATGTTTTTACCCCCTTCGTAGCTTACACTCACCAAACCATCACAGATGCTCGCGGAATAAGTTCTGATGCTTCTTTAGATAACCGTGCTCTGTCATTTTGCTTATTGAACGATTCCTCAATGTGGGTGGCCGTGGTGTAGTGGTAACATCATCGCTTGTCACGCTGTTGATTCACGGTTCAAATCCTGATGTCAAGAATCATCTACATATTTATTTCGCATGAAATAAATAAAAAAGTCCAATGCGAAGACATAACACTGGCAGTAGAGTGGTCATATGGCTGAAAATGCAACTTGATCGTGATGATGACATCAGGAGGATGAAAAAAAGTACTGTGAATCATAAGCAACGAAAATAACAGTAAAACAAAAATACGGCCCAGTTATCTGGACGCCACCCTTGGAGTTTACAGAAACTTAATACCACCTGAGTTTCAAACCACTACACCAAATCTTTCTCTCTCTCTCTCTCTCTCTCTCTCTCTCTCTTTCTCTCACTCTCTCACTCTCTCTCTCTCACTCTCTCTCTCTCTCTCTCTCTCTCTCTCTCTCTCTCTTCACAACGCCCGTGCCCTGTAATAGTATAAGGGTATTCACATCTCATTTGGCGCGCGCAAATTATAAAAAAAATAGTACAAATTGTTTCATCCGTGGACAACATTTTTCTATGACCATTTTGCGCATACCAGCAATCTTTCACTCCATTTTGTTTTTTTTTTTTGCCGACAGCAGGTGAAAATCTTCCAAAGACACCATAAGGCCCGACCGCGCGTGCTTATGGTAGTGTGAAATTTTTACTCATTAAAAAACATCTCTCCAAAATTAATACTACAACTAAGCCAACGCTTATCCAGCAGTTTTATTTTCGCTTACGAGACTCGTCATTTTTGGAAAAAAAGATGTTCGTATGTAATTAAGAAGAATATAGCTGTTTAGGCAGGTTAAATTCCAATGAAAGTTCCTGCGATTTTCACGACCGGCATATAGTATGACACGAGGTCAAAAGGTTTTGTCCTTTGCAGACGGCGAATTGAATTGTTCGCGTCAAGTAGTTAAATTAGGGTACGGTTACAATGGCCGTGAACACGAAATTTTGTTATCTCTTCGACGACGCTGGGAATTCCCAGGTCCCGATGAATATCATCGCTACGTACGTACCACGGTGCACTAACGATCGTTCTAAGAACTTTATTTTCAAAAGTTTGTAGTTGTTTATATTGTTTTTTTTTTTTTATATGCGTTAAGTCCCAAATCTTGTTTGATAATGCGAGACATCGATTTCTGCAATATTTTCATTTCTCGTGATAAGATTTTCTGCTTTCGCAATGGTTTTCGATTAATCCTGGTTTCAACAGCTTTGATTGCCTATGGAGTTCTGACAGTGCGAGGGCGTTCGAATCTTTGACGGTTAGTTACTCCACCAGTGTCCTTAAACAATTTAACTATTCGATATACATAACTCCGGGTGATTCCAAGCGGTCGCAAGGTCCGGAAAATGTCGCTCTTCCCATATTACATTTGTGAAGGCAAAATACCACAAGACGGTTTTCAATATCTCCCCACTCCATATTTACAAATGACTTTTGTGCAAATATTTTTGCGCGTTAACTTAGTATAAATGTCATTCAGTGAATACCTGTCAATGCGTTCAAACGTGTACCAGTATTTATGACATGACTAGGTATAATGTTGAGACATTGACATTAAACATGAAAAATGGCCACCACGACTGCCCTTGTAGATTTCTGCCCTTTTGATGAAATTTTCCATCACTTTCCAGCATAAATCGTGAGGTAGTTCATACATAAATGACGCGTCGAGTCTCGTCCTTTAGCTCTGGAATCGTTTGGGGGTCATTGGCATACACCTACTGCTTCACATAATCCCACCAAAGAAAAAAATCACGATCTTGATAGCCAATTTTGGTTGCCGAAACAAGATTTTTTTTTTTTTTTTTACGTGGGTAGGTGAAAATCTGGCACGAATGCAGTTTAGCTCGCAGACGATTTTTTTTTTAAACTTTTTTGATGCCATTCGATGCGTGTAGTGGTGCTGATTTCAAAACTGTAATAAAAAAAATGTCGGGCTGCTCGTTATCGCGAATGGCATCAACAAAATTAAAAAAAAAAATCATCTGGGAGGTAAGCTGCATTCGTGCCGAAAATCGTCATAGACAGTATGGGGACCGGCAGCACGTGCTCATAGTAGTGTGAGATTTTTACTCACTAAAAACACTTTCCTTCTTCTTGTTGACTACAACTAAGTTTTAAAAAATATTCGCGTTGGGTACGTAGCTTTCCCGCAAAAGCACCTGCTGATACCGCCATTACATGCGGCTACTCTTTATTGCACTAAATCTAACGGTTTCGTTTTTTGTAGTCGGCGCACAAGGTCATTTCCAGAATTTGAAGTACGGAGTTTGCGAGCAAAGTTTGTTATTTCGTCTACGTTGGTTGCTATTCCTAAGTATCTGTGGACATCATTGCTCCTAATTTACCATGGATTTCACGATTGCTCTTAGCACTTTGTTTTGGAGAAATTGCAGTCAATTTCTATTGCTTTGTTTAGTACTCGTACAACCCCAAAGTTGTATGCCATACGTCCATTCATATAGGTTGTAGCACTTGTTTAATGTGGAATGACTTCCTAGTAGCCAATACATTTGTCTGAATCGTCTCGTCGAGCTTCTTTTTAGCATGCAGTTCCATTTATGTTTCGCCTCTAGTGTCATTCCTAGATATCCTCCTTTGCATATGGTATTTGTACCGCGTTAATGTTGTTTATTTTTCTGTAAGTAAAGTTAACTTGTGATTATTTGGTCTATTTAAGAACAATACGCCAAATCTTTGTTCATTCACAAATTGTATCCGAAACTCGTTGGAGCTCTTCAGTTTCTGACCAGACTAAACTTTCCGTTGCCAGTTCGTCCGTGAACGTGGCTATAATGGTGCCTTATTCTTGAGGTATGTACAGTCCCGGGTGTATAGAAAGAACAAGACCGGACCAAAAACACTTCCTTGTGGAACTCCAACAGCGATTTCCTTAAATTCTGAGTATTCGGTTCCGTGTTTAATTCTGTTCGCAAGGTAGGATTCTAAATAGTTGAATAATTTGTTCCGGAAGAACCTGTCTTAGCTCCTACTACAATTCTTCATGTCATACCTTGTCGAAGGCTAGAGAGACGTCAAGAAAAGCGCTAAAACATATCTTTTTCCCTTCTATGGCTTTCTCAATTTCATTGGCTATTGTATAAACCTGGGCAATTGTGGAATGCTGAATTGATGATCAGGAATTAAACGTTTTTTTTTCTGCAAATACCTTTGGTATTATCGGCAGGAGCGATGTTGGTCTGTACGATTTTGTGTCTCTTGGAGATTTTCCCGGTCTTAACCATTATATGTTCGGCGACTTACCATAGTCTTGGAACTTATACGAGTAGTACTCTCAGCCAAGCATTTGTAAGATAATGGAGTTTCATTAGGCCTTTCTTTGGGAATTCCTATATATCCAGGGGCCTTGTTATATTTCAGTTTCTTTGTTGTCTGGCAAAGTTCGGCAAACGACACACTTTTTATTTTAAAGCTGTCAGATGTCGTAATCGTACCTCCAAGATTCTCTATCAACGCTGAAGCGTTTCTTCTAAGTACTCGGCAAATAAATTCGACTACTCTTTGTCTCCAATGTCGCCCTAGTTAGTTTTGTTGCTAGTTAATCTATTTTTTTTTTTTTTTAATCTATGTCCTGTATCCCCTTGTGGGTCCTAGGGCCTCTACAATGCCTACGCGCCATCGTGTGCGATTTCTGGAAATGTGCCTCAGCTCTCCCTAACTCTTTCCCAGTTGCCGTGCTTCCTTCTCAACTGTTCTGCGCCACGTACTCCTAGGACCGCCGCGTATCCTAAGTTAGTTAATCTAGGTGCTCTTTTTTTCGTTAGAGTTTCACTTATTCTCAATACGACTGGTGAGTGATCCGAGGAGAGATCAAAACTTTTTTCGACGTTCGTAAAGTTCTTAGCCACCTATTTTGCGATAAAAAGTCTATTAGGTCAGACGTTTTTTGCTGTGGTGGGGGCCCAATATGTCGGTTTCCCCGTGAAAAAGAAGTCAAAACGGCTTCAGGAATTGCATCTTGAACCCCAAAAGGTGTGTTTCGCATTGAAATAACCACCATTAATAAAATTCGGTCCAAGTGAGTTAAAGAGAATGTTGCAGTATGAGTGTTTATTTTTTTACGCGAACTGTACTTATGGCGTAATACCGCTTTGTTTATTTTATTTCAATGCGGCTTGCGCATATTTTTGCAAATTAATAAATGGCGGCTTTTCCTTTGGTACTTTTTCTTGTTCACGTTTCGTTTTTTACTTTACTGGTTTACTTTCTTTCACTGCCTTTCCTTTAACGATTCTTTAGCTGGTTTCTAGTTCGAGCGTAAGATATTTTTTTAAGCATATCACGCTTTAACGCTCGAAATAATAGATAACGCGACCGGGAAACTTTGTGAAACATTGTTTCTCGCGCTGTGTGTCAGCACATGTTTTCCACATCAATATCGTCCAATTGGCGCCAAAAATAATTTGTTATCATGTCCTGATGACGTTCACCATTGATTGTGACAGCAGCACCACGAGAATTTTCGAAAAAGTTCGACCCAAAATCTACACCAAACAGTGACTTTTTGTGAATGCACTGGTTGTTCGTGAATGAGCGGGCCGTGGATTTTCATGAAACCAAATGCGACAATTTTCTGAGTTCAAAGTGAACAACATTGCTGAAGATGTTCGAAAATCGCCCAATCAACAAAGTCACGACGCTGTTCATGGTCTACTGACTTTAAATCCTGAGTTAATTGGACCTTGTAGGCATGCAGATGCAGATCTTTTGTTAAAATGCGCTGCGTGTATGTAGCTGTAGGAAAGGTTCAAGTGCTGGGAACGCAGGCGAATGGATTTTGACGGAATGTCACGAACACTGTCACTCACTGCGACGATATTTTCGTATGACTGGTCTTTGCACATCCAAAACTGATCCGGTTCGATCGAATTTTTCCGTTAATTTCTCAACCGCGTCGCGAAATGTACGGTTATGTATACCGACATTTCGCAATGCGAAATGTACGTGTTGGTTACATTTTTCCCATTTTGGAGATGTGTTTTAACAGTTAAAATGCGTTCTTCTCTCATATACTGCTCCATAATTACAAATGTCAATGCTTAGTATTCACAGATGTCAAGTATCAGCTGTTTATCTTTGACACAATCACTCTTTATAAGAGAATCTTGCATACAGAAAAATCAGAATGGTGTCTCTGAAGACGTTGCCGAGCTCAATAAAACATTTGCTGATATATACGTATTATCAGTAGCTTTATGTATGTATGTCGCAATCACTCGTTATTTACAATATAATAACAAAATTGTACGTCTTAAAATTGTTCCTTTCATAACACACTTTTACAACATGATTTTTCTTATACTTTAACTTTCCTCCCTAATGGAAATAATCTCTAAAAACGTTCCCTTTCATCTGCTCCAATGGAATATAAACCAATTACGCTTTACCTTTTTTATTGAAAGTATTTAAAAGATTAGATTTATTGGCAAATTGTATTACAACTTTACTCAAAGTAACAGATGACGTTCTAGTTTCAATGGACTTACTTACTTATATACTTAGGGGGCTCTACAGTTTGAGGTGAACGTGGGCCTTAACCAACGAAATTTCAGTGGACACCAAGATAATTTCTCGAAAGCGTTTAATACTTTAAATCACGACTGCTTAACTAACAAGCTTGTAGCCCATTTTTAATTTCTCTAATTCAGCAGCCAGATTAATAAATTCCTACTTCTAATAGGGATCACATTGTCTGCGCCAATGATAGAATTTCATCAGCATTATCACTAAAAGCGGAATCCCGCATTGGTCGACCAATTCGTGGACCAATTTTATTTTCATTGTACATCAATTACCTTCCAAGAATATTCGAATGTCTATGTGTTGGCTGATGATGTACAATTGTATATGTACAATGCGTTCTCTCGATATTGATGTGGCTTCCAATAACTTTAGCACCGACGCTAGTAGTCTGTGCAGGGTGCAGTCAAGATATAATGTTTTAATTCTAGTACTCATATCAGAAAAATTTCTTCCAGTACTTTCACTGGGCGAGGTTTGGGAGCAAAGCCTTCAAAGATCAAGGTCGCGCTATTCACTAGATTCAAGCCTCTGAAGAAAGATGGAATTGACTTACAAATTTCAAGGACGAGAACACATTTATTTTGTTGCCCCCTCATAAAAATGGCTTTTTTAAATAATAAAGTGCACGACTGTTGTTCAATGTTGTTCAACCGCAAAAAAAAGAGATTTACTTTTTTTTATTTTTTGAAATTTAAAAATAATGTTTGACAATTTTCCAAAACTTGATATGCCATTACCTTACAGTTATCAAACATTGTGTAGATATTAATTTCGAACATAATCGATCGACCCATAGCCGAGAAATAACAAATTTTCAAAAACCATCTAATAAGTAAGACCGTTATACGCATTTTTCGCCAAAAACCTGGTACATCATCTGTTGGCATATGTCCACTGTATCTCAAATATTAAATTTGAACTAAATCGTTTGAACTATTTTCGTTTTTTTTACCAAATCTGCTGTTAGTAAAGTACCGCTAATTTTGAGGTTAGAATGAAAATTACGATTTCGCCTCGAATTGTGACACTACTTGAGCTTAGATATGAAGTTTGAACAAAATCCGTCCAGCCGTTCAGGCTGCAGTCAGACACACTGACAAACCAATATTTTCCCTCATAGGTGCAAATACAAATAGTGCGTAGCTCACATGGACAGCATACGTTAGCGTAAGTTGAGAAATTAACTACTGTGAATGTACAAATGGTTAGCTATCAATGAAAGTCTATAGAACAATCTGGTATTTTTGAGTACCTTACTGCTTTTCACATTAAACACTATTTATAGATATAAAGCAATAAAAGGCTGAGTATTGAAGCAGTGTTGACTACTGGTTAGTTTACCCTATGTACCTACACCAATTAAGTATTCCCAATCTATATGTTATTTTTAAAATTGTCATTATTCGAAAACTAAGTTTTGTGAAATCATCCCGAAAACGTTTATTTCCGTCCTCTCTAGCCCCTTAACTTATTTCCTTTTTGCTAAACCGAACGGGTAATGAGATTTCAACATTTATTATGTCGCCTATTTCCGTCACTCTGCACCAACAATCGTTTTTTCAACTTTAAAAATAGTAAAATACGATTAACGGTGGCCAACACTTGTGCAAGGTGCAATAAGAAAGTTATAGAAGTTTCAAAAGTAAAAGTTTGGGCCACAAATATACACTTACCAGAAAAAGTGGCCGTACAAAAAGTAACCAACATAACTTAATAAAAAGTACAAAAAACAATAACAAACCTGTAAGAGGAATATTCATCAGAAAAAGACTGCGTACTCATACAAAGTAAAAAATGAAAATCCTCTGCTGTTAGAATTTGTTTACAGTTGGGTATCCTTTACGCTTTAGAACTTCTGTCAATGGTTGGATGTTGTCGATTTCATTTCATTCCTGTGCTGGCGAATCCCTTGTATTTTTAAACCCCACCGCTGCTTAATTGGATTGGGATTAGGGATTTGGGGTGGCATTCTCTTGTGACTCAATGAACTCCAATTGGGCCACACCTTGGCAATGCTTGGTTAATTCTTGCTTAGCAGGAGTGAAAAGAAAACTTGTAGCACTTCCTTTGTGATCGACCTCAAGCAGCGGCATAACTATCTGTAAAATCCTGCTCACGGTAGAACCTTATCCGTTCTATGGGTTAGAGAGGCCACATATTTATAAGAAATAGAACATAATTTACGGTACGCCTTACCTAGGATGGGGTTTTATTCTCTACTCGTAACTCCACTCTCCCCTTGCAAAACTTTTATTTAAGAACCTTTAAAATAAAAGTTATGAAAATAACGCAAATCAAAATTCCTTGATTTTTAAATGCTCTTGACAAAAAGTTCCCAGAAACAGATATTTTCAATTAAAAAGAATTAATGTTCCACAGGAATTAAAAATAAATAAAAGTTACGAGTAACTGTTTTTTTTTTTTTGCAATCCCTAGTCTCGACACTACAAATATTCCCCTAAGTCGTCATTATTTTTCGGATGTGCGGGAAGTGCGGGTGCGCATATAGTCTGACTTCAATATACAACTGTGACCCAGTTTATTTTCGAACGCTGTAGCCTTAGTGGGTTATTAAATCATTGTAGCCTTCAAGGGTTAATTAATATAGATTGTCGTAGCTTGATTGCTATGTTGTTGCAAAAATATGAACTATGCATTTTGTTGTTCGACTATGGTAGCGAAATGTTGCAACTTTTGCAACGATTCAACCCCAAAACTTACGAAGAGTGAATACATACCCCTTTTCTACACTTAATAATTTGATGTTAGCAGACAAAGTCTTATGTTGAATTGGACATGTTTCAAGTTTTATGCATGCGTTTGAAATCTTTTATATAAATAATGCGTACCAGACTTTCTATACGTAACCAATTCCTTATTTTAGGTGGATTAAAGTTAACAGTTAGAAATTATCGTTCCACAACATCTTCGAGAAAGGGCACTGGATTTAACGATAAGTCTTTGAAGATCTAAAAACATCAAAGCTTTCAATGTAGAAAAAGGAAAGTGGTAAACATACTCGTATATAGTTGCGTACATTTTATGTATCCATGAAGGTAACTCAGTCGAACTTGGTTAAGTAGAATTTCCAGGGACACATGCTTTAGTCCCAGTTATATAGATTAGTTGCTACTTTTACAGTAACGGTGTTACTGTGCATCCGAATTGATCTCATTAAAGGGAGAATTCCACTTTTCCAAATACCACTCAACCAAGTTAAGTATTTGACGAATTTTTGGTGAAAAATCGTATTGAATTTTTGAGGTTCAAAAAGTCGTATGAAATCGTCACTATAAGACAACCATCACCGTAAATAGATTTAAGAAATCAAAATATGTTTTTTTTTTTTTTTAACGCCCCCGGAAAATGGGCGTGTAGTTATACAATGTATAGACGAATTGTATAGAAAGTAAACGTCTATATATGTATGTATTTTGTTAACACAATATTTTTCAGTTTCTAGTAAAAACATTTCATGAATAGTGGGCATGTTTGTGGGCAGATTACACTTGTACTACTTCGGGTTGTAAATGGCTTATAAATGAAATTTCATCTTTCTAGCTCTGAAATCCAAAAACTGGTGACATACAGACTGACAGACAAATGGCAGACCGACAGACGGACGGACATAAGTTTTTTTTTTTTGTTTCAAAAAAGAAAATTTCAAAATCCCGAAGCACTCAGACTAGATATTTGGTCCATTAAACTACCAGGCAGAAACCCATGCATTTTTGTTATGAATCTTCTCTCAGGAGAAGCGAACCTATAACGCTGAGTCACCGCCCCGAGATGTTTCTAGATGCATGTTGATTCTGCTCCTGAATTGTTGGAGATTAAAAACTTCTGAAAATATGTCTCCTGGGAATGAATTTCAAAGTCTACTTGTCCTGTGGCAACACGTATGGTCTTCCTTCACTCACACAGTCTATCCAGGGTTTAACAACTGCCTCTAGCACCTCGATGTATCCAGTAGCATTCACTCGAAAACCTAATGGGAAAAAGTAGGGAGGCATAACATGATCTTCGCTGCTCACTAGTGCAAGCGTCATCACTCTGGCAGGCAACTTGGTGTGCATCATCTGAAGTTTCTGCACACAGCAATCTGTCGTTCCTTCTATTGACCTTCTAGTCCTAATCTAATTTTTGTTCATAGGGAAAAAACCTTCTGTATGCTTCAAATTGTTCAGGAGCTGCCTTCCTCTGAGCATAGGCTGGTTCTCATGGTCCCTTACAATTGACCTCATCGACGTTCAAAGGTGAGTACGATGGTGCACTTGTTGAACAAGTTGTGGGCTTACGACTGAACAAATACATGTCCCTGTATGTATTTGCAGGGTATTTCAAATAAAGTGTAACATGGGAAAAATGTCGCCAAAAAATTCTCTTAAAATATAATCACTCAATTTTCAGTATGACCGGCAAACGCATTGCATGAGTCTCGAATGATAGTCTGCACGTTTCCTCGAAGCCAAGCTTGAGTTGTCTTGGCTTTATGACCAGGTGCAGAGTCCTGCTGGAAAATATAGCATTTTTTTTTTTTTGTTTAATATTTGGCTGCCCATGGTTTTACACTACCTTCCTTGATAAACTCCGGCATTCATTTTCTCTCTTTCACACCAGCATCCACTCTCTGTTACTTCGGCCCAAACCATCACGTACGCAAGTTTTTGACGACGAAATGCCCGCAATTGATCAAAACTCATAGCAGAGCGGTCAGTCAACCAAACTCATATCGTTTTGCTTGTTTACAAATTACTTTCCCAAATAAAGTGCGATCACTGGATCACGCTTCGTTTGCAAGTCCATAGCGTCGGTTGGTGTTGTTTATTTCTCAAAAGATTGTTTGCGTTTGACAGACAATTGAATGAGAAATCAACGCTGAAGAGCGTTTGACATTTCGATTTGACGTTCCAAAGATACATCCGTCTGAAGTTGGTTACACTTCAATTGAAATACTCTGTATTTTGATAAACTTTTTTTATTAATTTTCTTTTTTTTTTCATAACAATTTGATCAGTGCTGCCATTTTCAGGTTATTTTTATTCTTTTATGCTTAACATATGGTACAATTTGTTGGTATTACTAATGGGGTTATCTGTTAACAGTTCGCCCAAAGGGATCTATGATGATTAATAGATATGATTGTATCGAATTTGCTTCCTCCCATTCGGATCAGTGAAAGTGTGACATTTTCGGAACTTTGACGTACATTAACGTACCGATTGCAGTGTTTCACTTCTTTGATATTATTCTGCGTTGTTGAAAAAGATTATACCTTTTTCTATCCATACGTGTTTTTTCTCCGTTCATTTTAGACAGATTCAATAGTTTGCATTCTATATCTACATATACATACACGATGTGCGTTTGTTCACAGATGCCCTCTATTCTACTATTTTATTTTATTTTATTTTTTAACGTTCTCCACACTTACAAGCTTTTTGCTGTTCGTTCAGTGAGTCAAATTTCACTTTCGATCATCTATTAATGTTTTGCTTACCACCATCCAGGCTATAATTGGTAGAAAAATAAATAAAATTAAACAAATAGGATACACTCATATTGTACATTCAATGGCACATCAATTTACGTATTTTCTTCTGCAAACAATGATCACATGGACTTAATTAATTGGCAAACACATTTCTTAAATGTAAACTTTTCAAATGACCAGTGTTGAGAGTCCATATGCTGATGAGGACAAAAATAATAAATTTCCAGTTTTTTTTTCTTTTTTTATGCCTCTTTACTTTGAAATTTTGTCTGTGTACAAAAAGTTATTTAATCGCCTCTCGAACCCACGGGTATCTGGCGTCTTTCGCACTACAAAATAAAAAAAAATTTCAACAAGATCAGCAAAAATAAGCTTCACTCGCAAAGGTGTAGGCTGTAACCACCAGCGTTCTGAGTGTTGAATGTATGTATGTATGGTGATGTATGAAGTGCAGTTCATTGCTGTGTGTCTGAGCACTTTCAACATGAAAATATCCAGAAAAACACCGAAATGATAAAAAAAAAATAAAAAATTAACTTAAAAATAGAAATATAGTTCTGTGTACTGCGTCGGCTCTGGTGTTTGTTGGAAAATGTTTATAAAAGTTTCATGGATAAAATTAACAAGAGCAATTGGCTGAGTAATACTGAAAATGCCAGGTGTTAAGCATGTTGGTTCTCCCAAGAAACGCCTGCCGCGTAGTTGAAAAGATTGCGAGAAGAATGAAAAAATCCGTACGTTGATAGTTCGGACAGGTTTTTCAAGCAGATTAGCAAGATTTTCCGAATTTATTTTTTCCACCTGCTTGACGTACAGTCAAACGTTATAACTTATGCGTGTTCGGTTTTATATGCATAAATTGGAATATGAATTCTTGAAACTGATCTCTTTTGATCTAACATTCAGTGATCTTCTCTGACACCTATTTGTCTTGGACGAGTTTAGAACACATTAAGAGTAATTTTTTTACGATCGCTTTCCTGGAAGTTTTCCTAATTTTCTTTCTTGAATAAAATTTGATACTACGCTCTTATTTTATATCTGTCGTAAATATCACTGATCGTATCGCATACATTAATCTGTATAACATACTCGTAAGCGTGCGCAGGCTTTCAACGTTAGATAAGGATATGCTGATCGTAAATGCATTAAGATTTGAACACACCTTCTGTTCTGGAGGTATTTGAGTGCGAAGTTGGTTTGACATCAACTGCACATTTCAAGTGCTATTCGACAAAATGAGTAGATATGAGGAATTGGTTCATATTGAAGTAATTAGCAGCTGCGTGTGCGAAAGAATGGAGATTATACCGCGGAACCAATTTGGGTTCAAAAGAATCCATTCGGCGGTGCATGCTGTTGCACAACTGATTTCAGACGTCAATTGGAAACTAATCGCCAAGCGATGTACAGTAACCTGTCTAGTGGATATCGTTGACACGGTTTGGATCGATTACAAACTTCTTCGATATGAATTTTTTTATCATCTTATAAAGATGATTACATCTATGGTGTATGAGAAGAAATTCTTGGTAACAGATAGACATTCCACGACGATAAAGTTTTTCATTAATGGTCTCCTACAAGGCACAGTAAAGCACCGCTCCTCTTTAACATCTATGTTTCTGAAACGCTCATGCGTTTGCTAACGACGTTATTCTGTAGGCTCGAAAATATAGGATAACCAAAGTGCTGGTAAGGGTATGGCTTAGAGTTTTCATAAGGGGCCATAAAAGCGTCCGGTGGTACATTTTAGCCGATGTTTCGACGCCTTTTTCGCAAAAATACATAAGAGACACCCCAGCACACCATAATTGACTCTGGGAGGTGTTCTTTTCGGACGGGACCATCTCGAACAGTTTACTAAGTAAGCGTATTCCACCAAGAGTCGCTTTGATTTTTGGACACAATTTTTGTCACCGATTTTCCGGTATGTCGTTTGAAGGCTCCCAGCCTCAGGTCTCTCTTGATATGCGAATCATTGACTTATGCGTTACATTCATCACACGAACTAGTGTTTTCTGCTTTCGGATACAGTTTCGTACGTTAAAGGTTTGATAATTTGTGGCGTTTTTATCCTCGAACACCTCGGACTTGATAAGTAAGCACAATAACACATTGTATCCACGTTGGTTGAATCAAGGGTGAGCAGTGTTTGTTACTGCAAAATAATGTCCGACTTCAAACCTCTGATTGCGTTGGTCGGTTGTATTCAAATACCGCTTCTCAAAATAATTTTCTACCATCGAGTGCATTTAGCGGATCTTATTATTGTTGAGTGTGCCACTGAAGTAGTTTAGTCTATTCAAATTAAAATATTGGATTGGAGAAAACCAAAATTGTGTTCTGTGAAAGTAATTCTTCACAGCCCTGTACTCGTAAAATTCAATTTTACGAAAGTCATCTAGTTCATTTTCCTCTGAAAAATCTCTCAAACAAACTAGCTCCCATTTTACTTATTTACTTAACAGATCTCCGACCCGTGAAGAGCCTACACCTGAGACACCACAAACTGTCTTGTTTCGACTATCGATTGGTTTTTAAAACAGAGATGGTCATCCTGGTCTTTTCGGACCTGGAGTTGCGATTGGTAGACCCTCTTGGCTGGAATATGGTTACCTATTCAGTCGATATTACTGAACCAGTGTCGTCGTCAAGCTTTGGCTTTTTGCACTACATCCACATCTTGGTATATAGTTGGCGGTCGAATCTTCTTCCATTCGCCCTCTTCGACGAAGAATTCTTCTATCGAAAGAACTTGATATATGCTCAACTTTTATGCTTACAGTCCAGCATGCGCACCCTGGCGTGAGTTTGCCATCTAGCTAGGCAATGCAAGATGAAATGCCAATGCAATAGTGTTCCCTTCATATTTGTGTACATGTAGAAATCGATTAGAAATTCCAACAACATGACCAAGTAAATCTATTGATGGTACGATTAAATTCAAATACATACTTATTACACCCTACAGAATGCATTCGTGTGTGAAACAACAATCAGTCTCAAGTAATCTACTGGAACAAACACAACATTTTAAACTCACCATAAACTACGAGTAACCATTACGCATTATAGGAGTTCTTGTCGGAAGAGTCCAAGGGCACTGCTGCATTTCCCCTTTTATGGACTTACCCTGTGATTAGGGCATAATTAAGCGCACGTGGCGACGCCCTCTCATACGATAATAAAAATGAATGAATATAACATTTCCACTTTAAACAGGATGGCTCTGATAATATTAAAATTAAATTAAATGAATTACGCAACAAATTTTCCACACCCAATTTGTGATTGGCTGAAGTTTTATTGTATATATTCAATCAATTTGGTTGAGCTAGCACTTATCAAAAAAGATATGACGGGGAAATTTGTTCCAAAAAAACACCAAAATCGTACGTACTCGTACATACGAGTATGATGCTTTTTTACTTGCGTATACAATGGGTTAAGCTTAAGCATTGGTTTCGTGAAAATGTTCGATTTCGAGATTTTGATCAAACTCGATGTGACTAATATGGAGGAACTTAAAAAAGTTTGTCTGTACTCGTATGTACCTCCGACTGCAAGCCTAAGCGACTGAACGGATTAACTTCAAATTTCATATCACAATTCGAGTTGTATTTCATTCTAACTCCAAAGGGGTAATATGAGAGAGTTGAACATAGGGAAGGCTCGAAACAATCGAGATATTTCATTCACATTTCATGCGAATTGAACGTTGGTGCATGAGGTATAGCCAATGTCCTGCTATGACGGCACCAGACGATGTTTTCATCTTCAAGGATGTGAAAGTGTTTTTGTCAGTGGTCAAAAGTAAAATAAATCATCAAGTACGAATCGGGCCTCGTCAAGGTCAGGTCAAGCAAACACTTTATTCAATGTCTGCCCATATGTTTGTTCTCACACGGCTCGCTTGAGAACCCCTACGGACATTTTGATAAAATTTAATTTATATGTATGCAACGTACATATATCCTGATATGTATATCATTTCGTTTAAAAAGTGTCGAAATTAGTCAAAGTGTGAGTGGGATGTCACTTAGACTGATACGTTAGTAGTTCCACTTGAAATTGATCGAAATCAAATGGAGTGGGAGTAAGATATGGGAAGTGGTACAAAACATTTTCGGATCATCATTCTCATACGCCTAACTTAAGAATCAGCCAAGGTTCTTCTTCCTCCATATTAGTCGTACTTCTCTCTGAAAATTATGAAAATCGGATGAAGACGGGGTAAGATACGGTGGCTTGATATTTTTCAAGAACTATTTGTGCCAGAAGACTCCTTATAATTTTCACTTTACCTACTCATAATTTTTTTGTTCAAGTAAATTTATCGCAAATAAATATATTTTATATTTTTGGACTCCTTGGATATTCAGCTTTAATTTGATATGTCGCATGATGGGGTCTAAAAATATTATTTTTTTTGTCTAAGGGTACACTATGCCCCCAAAAGTCGCCCATCAAAAATATTTTTTTACAATTCTCAGTTCTTTTTGGTCCACTATCTATGTTTGTGCAAAATTACAGTTCTCTAGATCAAATGCTTCAAAAGTTACAAGCGTGTGACAGTCACACGGACAATCAGACAGACGTACAGACACCGTGTTGAAACTATTAGTGTCCCGTTTATACCATTCAGGTACGCAACACTTTCTTTTAACTTGCACAATTATTTATGATTAAGATATTGCAAACATTTTAATTGCATAAGATTATTTCGTTTCAAAATATCTGTGTGTTGTCATTGAATTGCATCTTGCTTAGCGAGACTAATTTTCCTAATATTCACCGACTTGAACGTATCAGTACTCGTTAGGGTATACTAATTTTAATACATAGTTTGTAACATAGAGAAACGACATATCCCCAAAGTATATACATATTTGTGATCAGAATCGAAAGGTAAGTCGATCTAGACATGTCACTAGTTGTTTTGTGCCTTAAATTTTGATCGAGAAAGATGAAATTGTGTAAGCTTTTTGGAACCCGAAGCAGTACAAGTGTATACATTTTTAAAATCCGCTCGCAGCCACGCCCACTTTTAAAAAAATCCTTTCTATTCAATATTTTTACTAAAAGCTGAAAAGTATAGTCTTAACAAAATAGGTTTCCATAGGTTTTATAATGCCACGCCTACTTTTTGGGACATCTTCTTAAAACAAAAATGATATTGCTTTTTTAAAGCTTCTTACGGTGATGGATAAGCCTTATTTTTAAGACCTCATCAGAACCTTTGTTAACAAATACGAGTAGTTACTAGCCAAACTCACTTTTTTATATCAAGAAGCGATTAAATGAGATTTTGTGATAAAATCTTTTAAAAGTAGCGGAAGTATACTCTGAATAGAAAGATACGCATATCATTGAATCTGAATTACGAATTTCAGAACGCCACGCCCACTTTATTAGGGGTGGGTTAGAAGATGGGGGATAGGGTGTCACACGATCCGTTCCAGTCGGGTTGTGTCTTTCATGAATTTTTTTTTTTCACAATCTCTTCACGTTATGGCTTAAAGTGTAACAAAAGATGAAGTTTGTATTTGATTTAATAGGGAAAGTCTACTTGTATTTTTGGAATTTGAGCCCTCTTGGTTATTTTTCGGTTAAGCGTAATTTCCATTTTTAATAAGACAGACCTTCAGTAGTACAAGTTCAGTTTGAGAAATATCTTCAATTTACCCAGGAGCCTTATAACTGCCAATAGAAGCTATGAACAGTATTATTTCCCTCCCTTACATATTAAATATTAATGAAACTGAATTATAAGCGGAAAGTCCATTGACTCACCGCCTCATAATAATGCAATTTCAGTGTTAATAGCATGAAATAAAAGCTAACAAGTTCTAATGATGCTGCACTAAAAATAAATTACATTGGTATGAGGAAACTTGGTGCTTGTTTAAATCAGGTAGTGATTAAATTAATATGGCCAGGGATAATAATTATAATGTATAAATACGACCCGAAAATGCACCTGCACACCCTACGCTCTGGGGTATAAAAGAAATTCGTTCAGTGCCTTATTCGCCGGACCTGGCGCCTTGTGATTTCTGGCTTTTCTCAAAAATAGAAAAAAATGGAGGGGAAGAGTCTTAAGTTCCAATGAGGAAATATCATTAATGCAGTCAATGTAGAAATTGAAATGTATTGAACTTTTGTTAGTACCCTTGTAATAACGATTTTTGAAACACCAACCCTTATAACTTATCCCCACTATATCCAATATTTTATGATTTTCAAATGGAACTATCTACACACCGTTCCAAATGAACGAACAAAGTTTCATCAAAATTCGTGTGTATATTTACGCACATAAATAGACTTTTGAAAAATGCAAAATTTTTTACATAAATGTTTTTGGTGAGAGGCTATTTTTACTACAAACATGTTTTCATTACTAAAGGTGTTGTGTGTGGCAAGTTTTTTACTAAAAACGTTTGAACTAGATGTCCAATTGAATTAACATAAAGCGTTCTGGAATCTATTAACCTATGCATTTAAAACGATGTACCGCATGATGACATACCTCAAAGATTAAAATATGTACACGACATGTACCCTACAGGTTTTGATGATCAGTGAATAAGTAATCAGTCCCAAAAATACGCGTTTTTTGATCAATCAGCAAAAATGTATGTTTCCTGCCTGGGTGTACTTCTCATTAGTTCGTATGACAAGTTTCAACTTGTTCTCTCAAGTAGTTTCTTTACACGAATTTTTGCAGTAGTCGTCTTGCGTATTTTTTGTTAAAATGGATAAACTTGAATATTGTGCGGTGATAAAATTCTTCGTTTTGGATGGGTTAACCCCTATGGAAATGCATCCAAAGTTGACAAAAGTTTACGGTGATTCTGCTCCTTCCATGTCAACCGTTAAAAAGTGGGCAGCTGAATTTAAAAGTGGTCGCACGTCCCTCGAAGATGACACACGTGAAGGACGGCCAAAAACCGCAACCACACCCGAAACCATCAAAAAAGTGCATGGTATCGTGTTGGACGACAGGCGAGTGAAGGTGAGTGAGATAGCTGAGGCTGTGTGTATATCGGAAGAGAGGGTGCGAAACATCTTGCACAAAAACTTAGGGATGCGAAAGCTCTGCGCAAGATGGGTGCCGCATTTGCTGAATGCCGATCAAAAGCGAATGCGCAAATGTTTTTCAATCAATCTTTGGACCGATTCAATAGGGATCCGACCGATTTCGTGCGACGATTTGTCACCATGGATGAGGCATGGGTCCACCACTACACGCCAGAAACGAAACAGCAGTCGAAGCAGTGGGTGGAAGCCGGTGGTTCAGCGCCAAAGAAAGCGAAGTCGATCGCATCTGCCGGAAAGGTCATGGCTAGTGTGTTTTGGGATGCGAAAGGGATCTTGTTAATTGATTACCTTGATAAAGCCAGAACAATTACAGGCGAATATTACTCCAACCTTCTTGATCAGCTGGATGCCAAAATTCGCGAGAAGAGGCCTGGCTTGAAGAAGAAAAAATCATCTTTCACCAGAACAAAACACCTGTTCACAAGTGTGCGTTGGCGATGGGAAAACTGCGGGATTTGGGGTACGATTTGCGCGGCCATCCCCCCTATTCACCTATGAGTAATTTGGCACCCTCAGACTTCCATCTGTTCCCAAACTTGAAGAAATGTATTTCTGGGAAGCGCTTCGCATCCAATGCAGAAGTTGAGAGTGCCGTTGATGAATATTTTCACAGCCTTCCAGACTCTCACTTATGTAGAAAAATAAAATCTTTTTTTAAGTGAAAATCGCAATCATTGTCAGGCCGAGAACTTTTCACCTTGCCCTCGTAACTAATTATTTTCCCTATAAATAACTGGTTATTTGGTTAATCGGGAACTACAAAATAAATAAGGGTTGCGGTAGTATATCTGTTTTTAAATCTTGGATCCTGTACTGCCGATAACAAGACATTCTTTCCGGAGTTTGATCCGGTTATTTTTCTTATAAATAATCGGTTATTTGATTAACCGAGAACAAACAAATAACCGGTTAGTGACCAGTTAACTGACACTTATTAACGTGTAAATATTTTTGCCATCCCTACTCTCGATAACAGCACAATATGGACTTTTCAATCAAGGCTGAACTATCTAGCAGCTGCAAATCATAAGTACGACTGTGCTTGTTTGCAGAGTATCCACTGTGTAGTGTGAAGTGTTTTTGATTGTGACCCGAGCTGTGCAGGTTCAATCTAAGTTTCTCCAACAATTACACCAAAAAAGGGGTTTCTACTTGGTAGTACAATTGACCAAAAATCGAGTGTAAGTGCTCCGAGATTTAGAAATTTCTTTTTAAAAAATAAAATCGTGTTTGCACCAAGCTGTTTTTGTAATCTTCATGAATCAAATTATGGTTACTGTTTTCTAGCAGAGATTTAAAACATCTTCAACAACGTGGTTCAACAGTTCACTTTTTTCATGCTTCTTGCGGTCTGCCTCATTAAATCCAATCTATTAAAGTCTACAATCGACCGTGTAGTACTAGCGGACAAATATGTGATACAAAATATAAAAAAAGATAAAAAAAAACGCGAAAAAAAATTTACGGAACTCCACCTACTATGCAAAATGTTCGCTTCGATTCCGACACGATATGTAATACACTAAATTTAGTTTGCAAAATCCATAAGTGTTGTTCAAACAAAAGCATAACGAAATATATTTTTATGCCAGTAATTTAATTTCATCAAGAGACCATTGAAGTTCATTGCCCTTATGTTGTTGGTGTCTGACGTTGGGCTCTTAATCAACGCGAGAACTGAAAAACTTTCTTCAAAATTTATGTTGTGAAACATTTGGATTGGCGCTCACTTTGTACTTTGTGCATTTTTAAATGCTTGAGGGGTTTTTCCGGCTGTCCACATTTCATCTTTCTTTAATTTGACTGTAAATAAAATAATTATTCATCAGTTTGTTTGCAAGAGTTGTTCGAAAAAATATTGACATATAGTATTTTTGGTATTCTGTGATGGTTGAGGTATGCAACAGTTTTTAGTATGTATAACTTTCGTGATCTACAAAATCAGAATTTGTACTTCTTAAACTGTTCGGTGATTGATTTACCATGTGTTAGCATGTAGCATGTTTTATTGAAATCCATACACACCCAATTCCATCTGGTTGTCTATTTCACTTCAATGTATTGAGTATTCCAGTTGAACGAGCTAGTTACTCACACCATGCTTATGATTAGTTAATAGTTCAAACGTTTGCCAAATTTTGTGTTTATTAGTGTTGCTAGCTGTTGGAAAATAGAATAAAAGCAGGCTGCCTTGTCAGTCTGCGATCTGATGAAGTCAATCAGAGCATGGTCGCTAGCACGAATATTCAGTATACATTTCATCACTGCAGGTGCTACAGTTGTATTTTGCGAGTCGCTTGTGTCTTCTTAGTAATACTTTTATATTCTGAATGACTTCTCATTTTCAAGGTTCCGGTACTTAATCCCGGAGCACTCAGACTCAATTTTCGGTCCAGTGTACTACCAAGCAGTACTCCTTTTAGTGTAGTGGTTGGAGAAACTTCGATTTTATTCGTTTCTCTTCTATGTTCGGGTGGCTGTGGTTAATGTTCCCCGTCCGGGCTCGAACCTACTCAGTTCAGGTCACAAGCGAACACACCATTCACTACACCGTGGCCACCACCGGTACTTACAATGCAACAGAAAATAAGAGCGGAACCTTTGTAGCGGTAGTCAGTTGTCATCCATCTGTCTGTCACAGCCTCATTACTTTCATAACTAACTGAGTTAGTGATATATGTCACCATTTGGCGAATTCTCTCATTTCGACCACCTGTCGAAAATAGTCGATTTTGGACGCTTTTTGAAAAAATTGATGACTTTTGGATCCCATTTTATATGAAATATTTTGTTCGCCCAAATACGTATTTTTAATTTCTCCAGGCAAATATTGATTTCGTAAAAATCGTTGATCTCGAGATTTTCATCAATCTTGCTACTCGTATTGCTATTAAAGAGTAACTTGACAAAGTAGGTCCCGCAATTTTGTCTGTCTGTACCTTTTGGTGCTGCCTAAATGAATGGATTTTCATCAAACTTCATATGTGGGATAGGGTCACAATTCTAGGTGAAATCCGAATTTTCATTCTAATCCCAAAATTAACGGCACATTACTAATGGACGATTTCTGAAAAAAAAAAAACATTTTCTCGAAAACGGGTCTAACGATCTTGTTCAAATTTGGTATTTAGGCTACGGCGGACATATGCCAACAGATGATGTACCGGGTTTTTTGGTAAAAAATAAGTGCAACGGTACTTTACCTATGAACTGGATTTTAAAAAATTATCATCACTTATTTTCAACAAAATTTGTTTAAATTTTTAACGAAAAAAAATATTTTAACTTTTTTGTCCCGTGGCGACTTTTTTCTGCAACTTTTTAAAATTTCCCATCGGTAACCCTGCCCCGCAAAGTGGGCTTCGTGGCTCAGTGGTTCAGTGGGCGATCACCAACCGGAAGATTCAAGTTTCGAATCCCAGAAAACACAAAAACAAATAAAAAGGATTCTTGCGGTCGAAGTAAAATTATCATGAAAAGCTTCTCTCAATGGAAAAAAAACTGACCTTCAGAAACGGCATAAAAGTATAGATCCCCCCAACCGTACGTGCGGCGCACAGCACGAGTGATTGCGAGAACCTAGGCCTACCACTTTATGAGCTGTTAGCACCAAAATATTTTTTTTTTTTTTTTCTGCAATCCTGTCCCGAGACAGATTGAGGGTAAAAAAGTTTTTGAGGTCAGAGTAAAAATCAATAATATAAAGTTTCGAGAGAAATCCAAAAAAAACTCCCGAAAAAGGTAAATAAAAAACTTGAAAAACAATATATGATAGTAATAGAGAATTTTCAGATCTATAGCAACAAATACACAAGTCAAAGTTTGATACGCGAGTTATGACATTTCCATGAGACACTATGAGAACTGGCAGCGCTGGCTCATAGTAGTGTGAGATTCTTACTCACTAAAATCACCTCCCTTCAACCGTAATTAGTACTACTACTAAGTAAAACTGAACTGCATTTCATATTTTCCACGTTTTTCAGCTGAATTTGTACCGCCCATTAAGCGCGGGTGCTCTTTGCTGAGCTAAATCGGATGGATTTGTCCTTTGCAGTAGACGAACTATGATACATTTCTATTGTCCAAAATCTGAAGGACAGCGTTATTATAATGACCGACATTGGTGTTTTTGTGCGAAATTTCGTCTTCGGCAGAGGCTATTCTTAAATCTCTGGGTGTTGTCATTTCGAACATACCACAGTGCGTTCACGATTCCCCTTATCACTTTATTTTCAAAAGTTTGTAGGAGGTTTCTATTACTTTTCTTTGTACAACCCCATAGTTGAATACCATACGTTCACACGGGTTTTATCACTTGCTTGAATAAAAGCAGCTTGCTTTTGATATCAAGCTTAAAATATCGCCAGAGCAAACAATGCATTTCTCTAGTTCTAATTTGTTTCCTTTTTACGTGTGACTTCCATTTTGATTTCGCGCCTAGTGTCATTCCCAGGTATTTCACTTCGTTTGCGTACCTCGTTGACTTTTTTGTATGTAAAATTTCCATAAGTAGATTTGACCTCTTTGAATATGATGCACAAAATTTGTGTCCAATCATGTAGCTTATCTACAGTTTTTAGCAATTTCCTGTAGCTTTCTCGACCGTGTTGCCCGTTGCCAATATGGCTGTGTCGTTGCTGTATGTCTCGCGTGTATAACAGGTATAATATCGGACCAAGCACATTCCCTTGCGGTATCCCAGTCGCGATTTCTTTAAAATCGGAGTATTTGTGCACGGAAGAGTTTATCTTCATCCTGCCGTATCGTTCCACACCTTATCGAAGGCTTGAGAAACACCAAGCAAAATACTTGAACAGACCTTTTTTTCTGCACTGTTATCTTTTGATTTTTAAAATCTCTTATCGTTTTTTCAGTTTATTGCACAAGATTCTTGCCACCTCTTACGTGCTCACTTATAGTGGAGACAGACTGCTGGTATTGATACCATGGTATAGTGAATACTACGACCCCTGACAGACTGCATTTCGTAGTATTCGATGACTTTGGCGTTAAGTAGTATACTTTGACGGTTGTGTTTCTGTCATAACAAAAAAAAAAAGAAAATTCTAGACAGGATGAATAAAAATGATTTACTTTTGTGCCAAATGATGAATACAAAGAAAATTCAAATACTTAAAAGCGAAAGTGCATACCTAAGAATTGTCAAAGAAGCTACGAAGACTAGCCAATAGAGAGAAATTGGCGCTGCAATCAGTAAGATGGTGGTATACCAGCAAAAATTTGCGAATCTCAATACCAAGTATGTTTCATGGTATACTAGCTTTTTACGTAGTATTACAGTGACAGACATGTGGTATAGAACGTAGTATTGCTATACCATGGTATCAATACCAGCAGTCTGTCTCCCACATTATTGTCCTTTACCAATTTAAGAATCTCCAGCGGGTACTGTTCTTCTATGGCAGTGATTGTTGAGGGTGCCATGGTTCAATGGTTAAGTGCATGGACTACTAAGCGGCTTAAGTTCGAGTCCCATCAGGCAAACATCCGAAAGTAAAATTGTCGTGATAAGCTTTTCGGTTATGTCCTTCGGAAACGGCATAACCTCTAGGTCCTATACATTCGTGTGTTGTACAATACGAAAGGCTGCGGGTAGCCTTAAATGTATGAGTTTTTCGGATGTAAATCGGAATTACAGTGGTTCATTAAATCGTAAAAAACTGGTTTCCTAGTTCCAGTAGATACTACAGTGATTGCCTATTGGAAAGTGCCTAACTTATCACTAACCACTCCCAAAAACCCGGTAGGCGGATGAAATATTGATGTTGAATAAGTTTTTTCGCTGAAGTTTAATTACGGCAATAAAAAGTAGATCGTAGTTTCAATTAGCTCTTGGAAAACTCACTTGAGCTGGGCTTGACTGCATTTTATTTTTCCTTTTCAATTACTCGTAGCTACTATTAACATTTTCTCATTTTCAAATCAGCAACTGACGCTGGGGCCTTAAAAAGACATTTGCCACAGTTGTTACCCTTTCAGAAGCACTGAAAGCAAAGACTTAAAATACTTACACTTTCCAATCAACTCAATCATCCATTTCATTGAATTTACCCAATCTGTATCCGAAATGTTGCTCCGTAGCATGCTACTCGCACAGTACGCTCCCTTTAGCCTCAACGTCCAAAAGCATAAAATTCCCTCCCCATGAACACGAGCATTTGTCGCTCGTTAATTTGAATTGTTTATGAGTTAAATACTTCAATTCAATTACGAGTCGGTTCGGTTAAATAATCTGATACTTATAACTCCATACGATGACATAAGCACTGCTGAATTCTTAAAGATGTGTCTGTTGATGATCTCGTATCTGTGACATGGTCGTGGATTATTAAAAATGGGCGTTCTTTTCAAAGTATGATAAGAAATAGCTTATCTTCATTCACGATGTACGAGTGTGTACTCGTAGTTCATTCAAAGGCGAATACCACGTATATGAGCGTATATTATGCAAAAGCTTCAGCATGCTTTGGCATTATTTAGGTCAAGTTCTCGCGAGTCCACTGCATGGTAACTGTGATATGTACCTTCCCTTATTTCAGTTTGAATCTTTTTCAGGCGTCTTGTGACCCATCTTTTCGTTTTATTCACTTTAATAGGAAACAACTATTTCACCAATGGATTCCAATTATATGATACATACAAGTACATATACGAGTACCTAACGTACTCCTAATTCGCGCGCATTTCGAGTACGTACCAGAATATTTCTCCTCGAAAGTGCGCTAATGACATTTCTGCTGATATGGATATGTATACGCAATTCCATTGAATGGTTTGTCGTTTGACGCACAATTGTTTAAAATTAATAGCAAACGACTATTTAATTGAGTTGATGCATACAAACAGTTTAAAGGAAGCAGCACGAACGATGCGACTGAGTAGTGATTGGGCGTAGAATTACGGATACTATGGTGTGTGAGATATTCCATTTCAGTTTGCCTTTCTTGGTCCAAGATTGACTTCATTGCCACTTCGAAGATGTACATAGTGTCATCTACATGTGAGTTACACATATGGTTTCATTTAGCAAACTAAAGTTTGTGCAAGTAGCTGACGTCATTCGGAAACAAGAAATATTTTACTTCTCCAGTTTATTATAGTCAAGTGTTCTTTGAAATAGATTCAAGGAACAAGTGAATTGATCTTTGTCCCCGAAGAAAGGCGCCGCATAAAATAAAGGAGAATTTTTTTTTATTAATTAATAATTAACCTTCTTTAGTTGTGTGTATTCGTAGTAGGTCAAGAGAACAAGAACACTTCTAAATGCAATGTATCGAACACAAGTAGCACATTTGAATTTAATCTAACAATGCGACGAGTGTAAAGGTGAACTATGTTATCAGTAAAGATTAAATGTTTTTTTTTTTTGTATATATTTTTGTTTTGATGGAGCTTTATCTTTAAAAGCGTAAACAAAAAACCTATTACAAAGTGATTTTCGAAGAAATTTTTGGAAGCTAGGCTGAGATGTTTATTTGAAGAGTGAATCTTGTTTTAAACGCCTGCAATACATATTCGTGATTCGATAATATTAACAAGTTAACACCATAAGCTGTAATTATTGCTGACCTCAAGGCCTCGGTAATACTCATCACAATTCAGGCTTTTATGGGACAACTGTAATTATAAAAGCTATTATAATACAGTACAGACATTTTTTGCTTTTGCGTACAACAATTAAAAAATTTAAATTCATGAATGGGGTGGCAGAATGTATTTAAGCCTCATCATGCACCGCAGCTAAATGACTTCTTCTAAACGTCATATGCATACCTAACTAGGTTTTTTGTACTTTATACCAATAATTTATGCGTAATAAGTTACTTTGGTTTTTTTCATAAATTTAGGAGAGTTGGCAGAACTAAAGATGAAGAAACATCGATTTTGGAACTTATCGCTGTAAATTTGGTTCGATTTGGTATTTTGAAAGTTTACAGTGTGCTACGGAACCTACGCCCCAGATTGTGATAAAAAAACGTGTGAAATAACGTACGCCAGTCGTGTCTTACTAACATTTTGAAACAAACTATTTCACGCTTGAAAACACCCGTGCGAACTTGTCTCGTGTTTAAACGTACGACACTTCAGCAGTGGGTAAGTTCGCAAACGCCAACTAATTGTACTGCTTAATTGCGATGCTGATGCACAACAGGACTGATAGTTGGAGAACTAGTAAACTTTTAGGCAAGGTGATCACGGAAGTCGACGTCTCGTAGCTCTCTGGTGGTGCTTACTGACTTTAGATGGCGCTACAGTCCTTAGGTGAGAACTTCCTTTACCACGTCGTCCCTCCAGGATTGATTTGAAGATTTTCCGGGCCGGACATGCTCTGCATGTCGCAGCCATCTTAGGCGATTGATTCTAACCCTTCTGACTAGGTTCATGTTGCTGTAGAACAGGTATAGTTGTATCTTCTCCTCCATTCCCCGTCGATACAAACGGGAACACTTGAAAGGGTGTTTTCAAGCGCCTTGATAACGTTCATGTTTCTACGCTGTATGGTAGGACTGGTATGATGAGGATTTTATATAAAGTCACTTATAGCTGTCCGTGAGAGGGCTTTGCTACTCGATTGCTTTCTTAAAGTGATTGGCAAAAGCGATTCATAGCTTGATCGCTGCGCTGGTGTCATTGTTTGAATTTAAAGCGAAGCCTAGGTAAACAAAGTCCTTTTGAAAGTTCGATGTTAGCTGGAGAATTTTGTACAATCTTTTCAAGTATGATGTTAAAGAAATCACATGGCTCCGCGTCACCTTGTCATAGTCCTTTTCTGACATCAAAAGCCTCTGTAATAATGTTACCGAACTTGATGTAGCATCGTGCTTTCTCCACCGTTATCGTACATAGATGGACGAGTTTGGCAGGGAAGTCAAATCTGCCGTAATACGAACATCTAATCTATGGTGGACTTTCCTGGGCTTAACCCCCTCAGATACTGACTAATTCAGGAGACTAATACCTCTGTAGTTAGCGCAGTTCAGAGAGTCTCCTTTCTTGAGGATCGGGCAATCAATGTTAAGATTCGACGGGCATACTTTCAATCAGTTTGTTGAATCTAAGCTTAGATATTGCTATCTTCACTTTACTTTGGTCGGGTCAACGGAATTGTTGATCGTCGATTGGATTGGAGCAGGAGTGATCTTTCCAAATTCTCAGCACCGGCTGTCACTTTCCTTCTTCATCCCTACAGGCTTCTGATCGGGCTTTGAAACCTTGGCATGCACATTTTACCTTCTGGTAAAACGTTCGAACATCATTCGTGCTATAATAGCCGTTTTTTATATTCTTTCTTCTTCTTTCTTAAAAGCTTGTGTTTTGCCCTTCTCTTTTGCTTGTAAGCGCCTCTCGTCACCATATGCAGCGTCGCTTTATAAGCATCTTGATTTGCTGTGTGCACTGGGCCATAATCCGCTCCTAAATGCATCAAAAGACCAGTTTTCAAAGGCACTTATCAGCAAGTTTAAATAGCTTCAGGGCATTCATTTTTGGTATTTAACATTTTTAGGTAAACATCTTTATTATGTACAAATATCGGTTATTTAGGTTTGCTGCCACGCCTACTTTACTACGGGACGAATGGTATCTTTCCTTAAGCTTTCAACAATGTCAAAACAGAGGCTATTTCTGCCATACTTCTCAGCCTGAATGTTGATAACTGTCTTTGCTATTGGGTAGAGCAAATTCTAAAAAGCGGACTGATTCATGCTGAGCTGGGAGCTGTTTAACAAGAAAGTCGATTTAGAGGGGTATTCCGCAGGTCGGAGTATTATCGCCACTACTATGGCGATAATACTAAGAAAAGAGGGAGCCATATCCGGAAAGGTTCTTCTTTCAATAAGAATCCTGATGCAATCAGCTCTTAATTAACTCGTAAATTAGATGGACAAGGCAGGTATCTCAGTTAACGCCGCAGAGACCGAACTTGTTTTGTTCACAAGAAGGCAGAAGGTACCATGTATCACCCCTCAAAAGCTAAATGGCACGGAACATCAATCCGCAGACCATGTCAGATACTTGGGGGACATGCTCGATAAGAAACTCAATTGCAAACTAAATACACAGGACTGTGCCAGGAAGGCTTCTGCTCCCCTTTACTGGGGTGGGGTTTTAGACTAAAGTAGTCCACTGGATCCAGACCCATCCTGATGCACGGAGTACTAGTATGGTGGACATTACTGGACAAGAAAAGCAACACTGATCTGCTTTAAAATAACTCTCACCGCTGTGCTGGAGACAATGTTCCACTTGCTTCCTGTTGATATCTATGGGAGTAAATAGCAGCTAAAGGAGCATTAAGGCTTATGAAATCCTCACAGTTGGCTGACACTAATACGGGCCACTCCAAGATCCTGAACGACTAAAAATCATCCTCATATTAATATCATACTCAAATGGATCTAAAAAAGCGTATGGTACGGGGCAGGAGTCTTCTCCAGTTCACCTAATATGAACATTACAAGACGACTGTCGGATCACTGTAGTGTATTTCCAGCAGAAATTTCGGCAGTCCGAAAAGCTGCGTCTTAACGCGGTAGAGGGTATTATAATGTACCTAGATAGTCAGGCAGTGATAAGAGCCTTGGAATCACTGACAATTTGATCCATGTTAGTAAAGCAAAGTCGCAGGTCTCTGAATGAAATCGCTGACAGATGCAACATTTTTCTGTGCTGGGCTTCACGACATAGCGATGTTCCAGCCAACTGCAGGGCGGACGAGCAGGCAAAGGAAATTGCGGGTTGAAACCTCACTGAAAATAGAGAGGAACCGTCTTCTCCTATAGAATCGATGGAATTCCAACTTGATACTGAAGCCAGAAGAATGGTATAGAGGAATAGTATCAGCCCTTGTATTTCGTCGAGGCAGATCTAGCCTAACCTGGATCTGAAGAAAACTGAAATACTTTCGTCTATAAATGGGAAATGCCCAAGCTCTATAATAGGAGACCTCAAGGGGCACTTCTTGATAATTAGGCGTGCTACTAGAATGGGTATCCTCTTTAAGCTGTGGAAACGAAGAGGAGGAGGAAACAGTAACTCACCTTTTGTGCACATGTCCTACCCTATCAGTGTTGAGAAGGAATATCCTCGGGGAGTACTTCTACGAAGATCTTAGCGACTTAGACAGACTCTATATTTACAAAATAAAGAGCTTTCTCTTCGCCTAAGTGGTTCTGCACATACAGAGCTACAAAGAGTTCATACCGTTAGAGCCGTTTCACACACACCGGGTTGTGGCCGTGTATCTACGCAGAGACTGGTCGCCGGGTCTGCGCAGTGAGGGTAGTAATGCATGTTCTATATGAACGCTTTCACACACGCCGTCATTTAGCCGGCTGTTACCTCGGTTTGCTTTGGAAGGCGTTCCTTGATGTGTGATGATTATGGGGAGTGTGAAGCAATGTATGGAGGAAATATTGATGAGGACATGACTGAAGCAAGAAACATTTTTCCTGGTGTGTTGGTACTCTTTGTGGTATCACAGTGGAACCACCTTTGGGTCTAAATGTGTCCCTGCCTGAGCGGGGGCAGCCACCTAACCTAACCTATGATCAGGCAGATCCCTGCATTGTACATTGTTTATTGATTGGCATACTTTTCGCGCATACTGTATGCACCTACATAAATATGTACATATGTACTCGTAAATTATACGAATTCGAGCATCTGCTAAAATGCAGAGATCCTCAGTGACTCACTCCAAACATAAGTATGTGTGTACATCCTTATGTGTGGCACCAATTGCGTTTAGCAAATCTACACACATTAACATGTGCTTTGTATTTTTATAAAAAGGCAAAACTGAAATGAATTCCGCTAATGGAGAGCATGTAATAATAAACTTCATATGAATATCGAATGAACAAAGAGGAAACTTAGTTTATCTCGTTATAATGAACCAAATAATACAAACATACAGGCGGTGGCCCACAGGAAAATAAGAAAATAACCGAGCAGCCTTAATGCACTCGCGTAGTATTTTACGGTTCGCTTAGCAAGAACAAGTTCTTCATTGACATGATATTTTCGAAAAGAAAACAAACATAAAGTCTTCACTCATTTGGTAATCCGGACCGGAGCCGGCACCACACAAATTAAGCCCTTAAAAAAGATGGGAAGGTATTTTCTGTGTGAATCACTTAAATCAGCATTTGTTGCTCGGGTAGTGATACTGTACATATGTATATCAACATAGTGCACGTGCCTAGAAGACAGTGGTGCTATCAGTGTTCGTCAATAAAAATAGAAATGCATCTTAAAATATCACGCAGCAGTTGTCGTCGCTGTCGTCTGAGTAGAAAGTTCGAAGTAGTATTTGCATTCGTGTCCCACTGCGTATTTGTTCCATTTTTATTGTTTATTTTTTGCTAGCAAATGTGAATTTTACTAATTTTTGTTCGTAACACAATGCGGCAGGTCTTTGACATTTAATGCGCACACATTTGGAGAAAGCGAAGGGAAATATAAATCATGAATGTCTTAGAAATGATGTAATGCTGCTTGACAACGTGCCTTGTTGATGAGAATATACATAAAGTTGTTTGAACTGTAATTTAATTTGAACATATGGCTTGGCTACTGCTACGAACAACCAAATACAGTAATGTCTCGCTAATCCGAATCAATTATTGCAAGGGGGTATTCGGATTATCGAAAAATTCGGACTAATGAGTACAAGACGGGAACAGGAAAAAATTGCTTATTTAACGAAAATAATCCTTATTTACTACAGCCTAAAGCCAAAATTCAGTTCAAAGACATTATGTACGTTTGTAAAAACAAAAATAACTTAAGAAAAAATTTAAAAGAAATTCCTTAATTAGATATTTTGCATCTGTGAGCATTTTTAAACAACAATTTAATATCATATAATTTACGCTAACACTGCTTATGTTATTTAAATCGCAAAATCAGGGATAAGCTTCGTTCTCCAACTCCCATTTTGTAGAAACAGCTAAAGCTGTGATTGCATCTTCATGTTTAGTCTTCTCTTGATGCTCGTGTACTGCCTCTTCTTCGTCGCTTTCTACAATTGTGCTATCCTGGATGTTGTCCTCGTTCAGCCAATCGATAACTTCATTAGCACTCAAATGAATTCCACACATACCTTCGATAGTTTCTATAAAATTTGCCATTTCAGAATTTGATATACCATTTGGTTGATCCATTAGTCTAGCTAGCGGAATATCGTCTTCAACATCCCACTCATCTGACTCAGTGAAAGATGACAAGACTTTCCAGCAATTTTTAATCATTTCCTGTGACAGCCCCTTCCATGCACTGGCTAAAAAGAAATCGGCGTCTCTTAACGTTATGCTTTTTATAACAGCGGTTATTTCAGCATTTTGGTTCATAACGTGAGACAGCAGATTTTTTTTGTAGTTTAGCTTCGTTATCCTTATAACATTCTGATCCATGGGTTGGATCAGGGACGTACAGTTTGGTGGTAAAAATAGTGTCTTTATCATACCGTCATCAGTTTTAAGCTATTTGCTGGTGGGTGGGATGGCGCATTGTCCAATAGCAGCAACGCTCTTTCCGGTAGTCCATTTGCATGCATAAAACTTTTCACCTGAGGCACGAACGAATTGAATAAACACTTCTTGAAAACTGTGGATGTCATCCAGGCACTTGCAGTTGAATCGTATTCCACGGGCAAATTCGCTGCACCAAAGGAACGTGGTTTCTTTGATTTGCCAATCACTAGCATTTTCAGTTGATGTGTGCCTGTTGAGTTAGTGCAGGCCAGGAAAAAAAAACGCTCTTTGCTTGTCTTTCGTCCAGGAGCTGTTTTTTCGGTAGAGCCTACTAGGGTCCTCTCTGGCAAAAGCTTTCAATATAGACCACTCTCATCAGCGTTATAAATTGGGAAAATGGGAAAAGTTGTTCCGGAATTCGGTTGCAGCATTTGAATCAGCAGAAAGTTCTCCCCGCATATTTTGAGATTTCGGATGCCAAAACGTTTTCTGAAATTTGCAATCCATCCTCGGCTTGCATTGAAGGAACGTTCAACACCATAAATGTTCCGGAAAATTATTTTCGATTTCATCTTCAATAAATCTTCAGAGACAGGAGCGTTTTTTTCTCTCTGTTTAAGAAACCATTCGTGTAACCTTTTCTCCATTTCTGGGTTCTCCGCAGATTTCGTTGTTTTTATCTTTAAAATTTTTCCACCACTTGCTGAAACAAAACTGTAAAAAGAGAAACAAAATTGGGTAACACAAAGTATCCAGTTTACGCATTTAACCCTAACCTAAAAATGCTTCTCTTATTGCGTTTAATATCAGATATTGTGGACGCGCCAACACCGTAGTCCCTAGCTAGGGATTTTCCGCAAACACCACTTTCAATTTTTTTTAATAATTTCTTATTTTTGTTTTAATGTTAGCGTTATGTGCCTCCTTTTATTCGCCATTTCCAAACAAAATTATACGAAACAATAAAAAACTTAGAAACTTCTGTTACCACTTTAAATAAACTCCTGAGCACGTGTTAAACCGACAGAAACAAGATCCTACTGCAACCAAAGGAGCGAAGGAAGATCGAAAAATGCGTAAATACCGACATACATTGATAACTACTGGGTCGCAAAACGACAAGATTACTGTTAAAACTAAAATTACTGTAAAAACCAAAGCGTTTGTATGTTTTTAGTAGGAACTCGGATTACAGCGTACAAGAATTGGGGCTGATTCGGACTGTAGAGTACATAATGAGGAAAAATATTGATTCGGATTAGCGCGATATTCGGATTAACGGTGATTCGGATTAGCGAGACATTACTGTACCTACATTTCCTGTGAATGCTATCGAAAGCCTTTTCGAAATTGAACGCATTGGTACCGCAGGGTATTAATGTGGTTGCCATATGAAGATCCAGAAAAACCGTGTGCTTTGGTTACAAATGGTGACAGCCTCGCCCACTTTCTACTAAGAAAACGTCTTAGCAATAGCTTATTTGGTAAAATCGTTAGAATATCCTCTAAGTAAAAAGAAGTCATTGTATTTGAACCAAACGATTCATAACGCTACGCCCAACTTATTAGAGGATGAGAAATAGGGTGTAATATGATCCGTTCCAGACTGATTGTAACTTTCCTGTATTTTTTAAATTCTTCTTTGTTTTTCAATATGCTCCAAGGGTCTTCGAATAGACTGTAGACGGCTATGGTCTAGTGTATTTCCTATTCGTGTCGAAAGTTGTTAAGCACAGCAATTTCCTAATTTATTTCATTCAGAGAAAAAACTTCTGGCGAATACCGGAAAGTAATAAGAGAAACGAATAAAATCTATGTTTCTCTAACCCCCATCGCTAAAATTTGTGCCAATTTCTTTCCATCTGACTTAATTTACCTACTTGAGATGGCACTACAGTCTGGGGTAAACCTGGGTCTCAACCAACCTTGGCTAAATCTGCGCAGTCCATTTCATTCGATCTTCTTGCCCCATAGCAATGGTGTACAGCCCGCTGCTGTACCTGCTTCATAATCCATTAATATATACGACACCGAAAAACATTCGTAAGAATTTTGGTATTATCATCCATCCGCCCTTAATAAAATACATTCTTCTTTGCCGTAAAGTAAGATTGTATGGGTTTAAGTCTCGAAAAAGAGTAACCCCGAGAAGGGAACAGCAACCAGCAGCCACCCGTGCAAAAAAGACAAACGACACAACATCAAAAATCTCAACGTAATAAGTTCCTTTTACTGTCTTCTTATGCTCCAAGAAGTCTCCCAGGATATTTCCTTCGGCATCCCAGAACACTATGAACATAACAGGCCTCTCTGCATTGAAATGTTTAGGTCCATAACTTCTCTTTTGATTGCATTTTGGATTCGGGATGATTTTGGTAATTTCCAGATTCTGCATCCGCCTGAATCTTGTTTATCAGCTTCAGCTTTAAGAACTAATCGTGCCTGAAAAGTAATAACCGATCAGCCAAAATCGCATGGACTGATCCATAAGAAATGTCTAAGCCATATATTATTTTAACATTTCTTGAACTTTTAAACACATGTCCACATTGGTGAACGTTGATGGTCTTCCTGAGCGTTGATAATGTTTGGGCAACTCCACTCAAAAATTTGAGTACGGCTTGGTGATCCCCGTAAACTTTTGTTTAAAGCATCAATGATGTCACTACTATTTGATAAAAAATCGATGTTTACTAGAACTTCGAAACGAAAGTTTTTCATTCTGCAAAAAATTTACTTTTTAAAAAAAGAATCTAGAGTTCCACACATTTGTTCTTACTTAAATACTTTACTTTATATGGCGCTTACAGTCCAAGCGGACCTGGGCCTCAGCCAACATGCCTCTCCAGCCAGCTCCATCCTTTGTAAGCTGCCTCCAGTTTTGTATGCTGAGTTGGTTGAGGTCCCCTTCCAACTGCGCACACCACCTTAGATAAGGTCTACCTCGTTGTCCCTCTGGAGTGAATTCAAAGATTCTCCATGCTGGTGCATTGGTCTCCATATGCTCTATATGTTTTAGGAATCTTAGCCGATGAATTCGGACTTTTTGGTCTATATCGCCCGTAAAGCCCTTCATTAAACCTTCTCCTGTACTCTCCGTCAATACAAACAGGACTGAAGATCACACCTAGAATATTTTCACCCACTTTTGACAGTATCCACGTTTTTTCGCCATACAACAGGACTGGGATGAAAAAGGTTTTGTACAAAGTTTCCTTAGTCGCTCGTGAGAGGGCTTTGCTGCTCAATTGCCTTAACCCGTAGAAACAGCGATTGGCAAGAGTAATTATTCTTTTGATCTCCGCACTGATGTTATTGTCAGAGTTCACCGTAGAGCCTAGGAAGACAACGTTCTTTACCACCTCAAAATTGTATCTGTCCATCGTTGTGTTCTGCCCAAGTTGAGTGCCCCTTCTTGTAGACAGCATATATACCTATGTACACATTTTTTTCTAGCAAACACTTCCTGGTTATAGTACTGGATCTGAGAAAACTGAAAGAACTTGTAAGATACAAGGGAAAGAAATGCACAAACAGAACATTTCTGACAAACGTCATCATGGAGAACTACATCTTAGGTAGGCAGGTTCATAGGTTAGACATTTTGTGCAAAGCTTTCTGTAGAACCCGTAAACATGAAAAGAAAGATCAAACTATTGCCCACGTTATCTATACGTGTCTCGCCCTTGCCCATACTCAGAAGGTTACTTTGCTCTATGGAGAATACCAAAAGCATTCTTTCATAAAAATCAACTGGACCTAGAAAAGATGCCACAGTCTTATGGTAAATCCTTGAAGCTTTGGTAAACTTAATCGCTTCACGGTTTTATACTCAAATTATGTAGAAAGCAAAAGTGGTTCTTATACCAAAGACCGGTACCTCGCATACGATCAATATGAGCATAAAAGTTAATGATCAGCATAAATGTATAATTATACATATTTTAGCGACAGATGGACTTAAGAAAAAGTATCTGCCACGAGCTTAGTAAAAGCGGAACAGGTCTTAACAATAGAATCGTCAAAACTCATTCAAAATGCATAAAATGCGCATTTTCATCACGCGTTCATAAATGAGTATAAATATTTTGATGTCCAACACTTTCATGATAAAGCATTTGACGTGTAAAAATACATCGAATGACAAAATTATGCCACAATCTGCAGACAACAAGGGACAATATTTAATAATATGTGATAAGCAAAATGATTTGTCAGAGGTGATGGTTGTTGAGTGGTGGGAACCGAAACAACTTGCGTTACTGGTTATTTGATTATTTTTGCTCTTAATTATGCAAACTGATTAAGTTCTGCTCGGAACAGCTGGATAGGAAAACCTGAAAATTAGAAGTCGTCTAGTCACTTTCAGTTCCAAGCGTTCGGGTGTACTAAGTAGACGATGACAAAAGTGGCAATGAATCGCTTAGACTTTATGGCGCGGCAACTAATATTGTAACCGCTGATGAGAAACTGCGAATTGTATTAGATAAACTTGAAACTTCTAACACTGATAGCCTACACGTGTTGTTGACGGCATGTGGCGCACAAAAAGTTTCAGGACTTATCAGAAACACTAGATATGTACTCGTATTTATTGAACTTTTTAGCTTCTGTTCTTTTTCTTTTATTAACCGTTGAAGTACTCGTATATAACGCGTACGTTCGTACATCTTATGTTAAATACTTCTCCTACGTATCTGCCCTGCTGCTGCGTAGCTTGTATGGTTGGTTAAGTTCGGGAACCTCAATATCTTTCTTCAGGCCGCCCTATTTTTTATTATATCATCCCTGAGGCCGTTGTTTTTGCATTTGACTGATCCAACTATTTTTGTTTTTGGCTCTTCGAGTTTCGGCTGAAACTTGAGTCGCTATTGCTTTTCTCACAAGATTTTCCGACTATCTTCTTTGTACTTCTATACGAGTATGACAGTGCCAGCCGATGTGCTCAGTGTGAAGCTTTTCTACAATCAGTTTCTTCTTACATGAAGGCTTCCTCGGATAGGCGTACCTCTAATAAGATACTCCCGCTGACATCCGTAACACTTTCATCTTCGTCGCTGTCATTTTTCCTTTATATTTTTCATACATTGTCCAACTGTCTGTCTGACTATCGTATAAAGCAAACCTTTGAGTTTGAGTGGCATTTTTCGATCACAAAATACAGCGGAGTTTTCACGCCACTTCGACCACCCCAACTCACTCGATGTGCAACATCGTCATCACAATTTTGCTGATCATTTACGATTGAGTTCAAATATTTAAATTTATCTCATTTGGTAGTGATAGCTCTGTTTAACAGGATATCCGGGGTTCTATTTTGGTGCGACTAACACCTTAATCCAATTATTAAATGTATTCTGAAGGCCAGTCACGTCGCTACGATACGTTCCAACTTCAACAAAAAATCTTGCACGACATTGAAAAGCAAGGGACTTAGGCAACTGCCTTGGTGTACTCCTACTTTAACTTTGAATTTTCCGGTTATTTTTGCCCTAACGTACGTCTCTGGTACTTTCTCAGTGCCGTCCATATGAGATCTCTCTTTACTCTGTCAAATTGTTTAACTTCTGTTATTCCAAATGATTTTTTTCTGGTGAAATAGTTGCTTCCAATAACGACAAACACCTAAAGAGTGAGTGCTTTAATAAGTTCACCTCGTTTTTTTTTTTTTTTTTTTGAAACTGTTAGATATAGGAAGAAGAAACTTGTAACCAGAGTTGAAGGAGATTTTGCACGAAGCAAACCCAACATAGACGTTGCACAAATCATATAAACTAACAGATTTCCCTAATTAGCTAGCCACTGTAAATTGCTTGTAAGTAGTTGCAACATGAGAGTGCGAACGAGTATCATTATTATTAATTCAAGTGAAACCGCTTAACTCATTAGAAAAATTAGCAGAAACGCTTTAAGTAAATGCGGTTGTAGAATTTTACTTTAATAGAGACAGACTATTTTTAATGAAAAGCATCACCAAAATAAGGTAAAATAAACCCTAATATCGTCGCTGACAGCCTTAAACGTACCAGTCCCCAGCCCATAACTTTGTTCGATTATACTCTAGAAAACCATCCGGTAGGGCTCATGAATACAGAATAGGTACTGATAACAGTGGGCAGTCAATTCGTCCTGCGACGACTTGTTTTTTGATTGATTGATGAGTTGGATAGATGGTTGAATTAATGGATGAGTAAATGGGGTGGATAGTCAGTTGGCTGAGATTAGTAACATTTAAAATAAATGGCACGACTGGGTGTGCACGTACTTGCTGCATACGAGTATGTATTGTTCGTTTGTACATTCGTCAGATTTCAAATGAAAATTCCAATTTCGCCTCTGCCCCACAGACCCCAGGTATGAAGTGCTGCACTCCGACGTACACATAAAATTGCCACACCCACTTTTTAGAGATTATCTATAATAGTAATACCAAAATTTACTAAAATTTCGAGATCCAAAATTTTCACGAAAACAATTCTTGTCCAAAAGGAGCAAATAAAAATATATGGGACGTCCATAACAGATTGTGTGTTCTTTGGTTTCGAAGCTCTTTTTTCGTTTTTAATTTTTTTTTTATTTTTGTGATGTCTATATATTTTTTTCACGTAATGTCATTTAATGTTTCCGTCCAATAGTAAAGATATTTGCCCGCAATTAAACTGACTGAAAAATGGCATAAAACAGATAATTGTTTCCGAAATTTAACATGACTGTGGGCGTGATAGTGGGCGTTTTTTTCAAAAACTTAAACACTATTACGTCTAAAAACCAAGGAGCGTAAGCAACAAGTTTAACTCAAAATTTAAGACCCTAAAACCTGTTGCATACGGACATGGCTCAATCAATTTCGCCATTGATAACGATCATTTATACGAGTATATCTTTGTGCATAATTGGACGTATCTTTATTATGTCTCTATGTAATAAATTATGCCTAAGATAATTTATAATAAAATAAAAAACTATTGAAAAAGTTGTACACCGGAAGGTCCGTATTTTCTGTGGTGGGAATTTCACTACCACTTAGATTCTAAGTGGATAAAGAAAAAGATAGATTTTTATGATTGCAAATGTGGTTGAGTGGCATAATTTTTGCATGGTCCCACCTCTACAGAAGCGTCTCTCAATCGAAAAAATTGCCCTTCAGAAAATTGCAACTCATTACCGTTCGTATGTTGTTCAGTACGAATGGCTGAGAGAAACTAGGTCAGGCACTTCATGAGCTGTTAGCGCCAAAATATTGCTTTATTTATACATATTTATAAAAGTGAATACAATTTGGGTTTTCTGCTAAGTGTGCCTCCATAAATACCTATACACTTAACGATTTTCTACAAGACATGTGCCTGGATTTATTTGTCTGTATTTTACACTGCATGAAAGTATTTCAAGAATGGCTTAACCGATTTTCATGTCGCTTTTTTTGTCGTTAAGGGAATTTGTCAAAAAATGTTTGAATACAAATCCTAGGCTCATAATCACAAAAGCTAACCGGGGTATTGATCGACAAACACTTTGAGCTATCAATTATCTTTGTACTCGAAAAGGGTGTTTTAAAAAAGACAGACAATATAGGCTTGTAAACTTTGATCCGATTCCATACTAATATGAAATTATAGCTGTTTTTATGAGTCTTGTTAGCATCATCTTAGTTTGGCATTACCATTTTTTTTTTCAACTAAACCAAACCTAGTGAAAAAGAGGAATGATTGAGGGTCAGGAATGAGCATTATAGAGTGTGCTTTTGCTGCTATTAAAGTCAAAAGTGTGTGTGTCGTATCATTTGATTTGTGCAGGATTCTTGACATTGGTTCATTGTAACTATAGTTAGTGTCGGCAACATCATGTGGTTTTTCCAATGACTGAAGATTAATCAGTCTAAGATGATCCACATAGAGCGGCAGGTTGAGATTATCAGCCCAAGACAGACCGCGTAATTCAAAGCGAATGAACATGCACCATAATGGAGCGACCATACTTGGCTGGCATATTCAAGGAGGAGTCTAACGAATGGGAGATAGAGAGATTTTGTTACGTAAGGGTCAGATAATTCTTTTGATCAGCGTTTCACAAAGCCAAGTGTTGAGTTAGCTCTACATATGACATTGTCTATGTGTGATCAAAAGTTAAGTTCTTTATTACAGATGACAGCCAAATCGCATGCTGATGTGACTGAGGGTACAGGTTCGTCATGAATAAAGTAGACCCTAGAAGGTGGTGTAGTGAGATGTTTGCGGGAGTAGGTAATAGAATGACATTTATTGACATTAAGATGGAGAAACTATTTAGATCGTCCTGCAGAAGGCGGGAATCAGCAGGAGATGATATACATCTAGAGATTTTCATATCATCTCGTAGACCAGAAGATCGGACCTCCGGATACATTCGGCATCATTTATTGTAAGGATGAAGATCAATGGTCCAAGATGGCTGCCTTGAGGGACCTCCGAGGTGGCTATGATAGGGTCCGATACTGAAGATCTAAAATTAACTTTGTATTGGTGGTCCATTATATATGATTTGATCTATGCGATGAACCGAGGTTGGAATCCAACGGGCTTTTAGCTTGAGAAGAATAACTTGGGGAGGAATTTTGTCAAAAGCCTTACTGAAATCCGTGGCTACGTCCTCAACTTTATTGCCATCTTCTAAAGCGTTCATTGTACTGGTAACGAATTCGGTTAAGTTGGTGGTCCTTTAAGGAATACGTGTTGCTGTTGTTTTATTAAACCTTTTATTGGTTGATTGGCCGTATGTACATTGTGAAAACATTCGAACCACAGTTTCTTTGCGAACTGAATATAAACACGATTTTAGGGTTTTTTTTTATTTTTTATTTTTTTCCGATTCAACATCATTTTCTAACCAAAAATCATTCCTATAATGGAGTAACTCAAAAAATGTGTCTCTTAATTCAGTCTAGCCGTTAACCCCAAAATTAACGGTACTTTACTAATGGTAGATTATGAAAAAAAAAAACTCGAAAACGGACACGGGCCTTTAGGAAAGTGGGAAAGGGGAAAATATGATAAGCCTGTGCACTTTGGCTTTAAATGTTTAAAGCTTGTAGTGATGGGGAAATACAGAGCCTGGTAGATCATTCCACATTCTTGTCGTTCGGCTTATAAACGAATATTTGACCGAAGTTGCGCTTAAGGGTGAACTGATGTGCATTCGAAGCAGACGCGTATTGCGGGTGAAATTTTGAAGAAGAGGAATGCAACTGCTATTTCGCTGGAGTATTTTTATAAAAAAAAAAAAAAAAAAACGATACAATAGGGAGAGACAAGAGACATTTCTCCGATGTTCAAGTGAATATATGGAATTCACAATGTCTCTATCACCTATAAGTTTTAACGCGCGATTCTGTACACTGTCTAGAATGTGCAGAACGGTCTTGGGTGCACCACACCAGATATGGTCGTTATATTCCAGCTTTAGCGGATGAATGCCTTATAAATTGAGGTCAGATCAGACTGAGTAAAATATTTCTTGCGCCGCTTAAGCAATCCTAACCATTTTGAACTCGAATATGTGATCATTCCATCAAGTTATGGCGCATACCAAGTTTTAGAAAATTGTTGAAATAGGTTTTTTTTTTTTTTAAGAAAATTATTTTGACGATTTTGTCAACATATACAGGCGCAAATATGTGCAATCCGATTGTGCTCTTTATTTTATCTCGAACGATGAAAGCTAAAATAGCGGAAAGTATATTAGAAAAGTGTGTTGTTGCTATTTTTTTACTTGGACCAGCTTAAATACCGCTAAACAAATTAGCAACATTAAACATTTTCTTTACAAAATAAGTTTCACAATGGAGCCATTAAACTGCTGGAATACTTAAAATACAACCTTTATATGAATTGGTTGGAACAAACCAAATGCATGCTTTCTTTAAGCAGCTAACTCTATTTCTACCTGATGCCCACTTACTACTACTCCCTGTAATTCAGTGACTAGGTTGCACTCACTTTTTTGTAAAAAAAAAAGTCGTTTCGGGCTTAATGTCAGTAGGCAGTTGTTTGACTTCCTGGTAAAGTTTTCGGATGTTGCCCCAATCTCGGAAGTCGTCGATGCCCTTGAGTATAAACCCTCTTTTGTTCTACGCAGAATTTGCTGGGTCTGCCTTGTTGGTTTACTTTAATCATGTGCACTCGTCATCATGCCATGATTGGTCTTGGGCTACATTATGAATGATGGTACGAGATTGCGGTCCATCTGCCTACTGCTGGTTGCAAACTGTAGGATTTATCGCACCGACAGTATCTGTAGTTTCCATAAAGATGCTTATGCATCCAAAGTTATTCTTCTTCTAAATTTATTGCAGCTTCTTTTCGGCCTAAAATTGACAAATAAGCAAAGTTGACAAGTGTTACATTGCATGCATGTCTCGTAACACTTGGTCGATTTGGCGGTAAGAACATCTGGAGACAACTAGATTGCTGGGTAGAATCTACTGTGCCAACAGAGCATGTGCAAAATTGGTTAAACAGAAGTCATATGTTTTTGTGCCGTGGAGGCTGTGTTTTTCAATTAAAATGCCAAAGATGTTTTCTTTTGTAATTTGAGCATGGACATACTCCAACCACGAGGTCATAAACATCCACCTATTACACAACAATTTTGTATTATACAAACGCACCCTTAAACTTTTTTTATGATCTGTCAATGTCAAAACGTCAGTCAAGGTTTACATTTTTGTCATAGTGAAGTTCACGAACGAGAAACGTTTGGAAATTATTAAAAATTACTACCGAAGTTCTGAGTCGGTGGTCGCAACTTTAAGAGCGCTTACTCCAATTTTCGGTGGTAATAGTCGTCCCACCAGACAGGCTGTGCGTGCTATAGTGGATAAATTCGAGTCAACATATTCACTATTGAATGTTCCTGTGCCAGTGAGACGACGCACCGACCGAAGTACCGAAAATATCGCAGCCGTAAGTGCTTCGGTTCAAATGAGCCAAATCAGTCGATTCCACGCCGTTCACTGGAATTGGGAATCTCTCAGTCTACATTGTGGCGAATTTTGCGTAAAGATCTTGGCCTACACCCTTACAAGATAAAATTAATCCAAGAACTGAAGCCTCTTGATCATTTGAAGCGCCGAAACTTCTTCGATTGGGCTTTGCAAAAGTTTAAAGAAAATCCTGAATTTCATCGAAAAATCATCTTCAGCGATGAAGCTTATTTTTGGCTTAATGGCTTTGTCAATAAGCAAAATATGCCTTATTGGGCAACAACAAACTCACATGTGCTTTAAGAGACTCCATTGCATCCACAAAAATTGACCGTGTGGTGTGGATTTCATGCCGGAGGTGTGATTGGACCGTATTTTTTCGTCGATCAAAATGATCGCCATATTATGGCCATGTTGGAAGATTATTTTTGGCTGGACTTGACATCAGTGATATGTGCATCAAAGTGCCACATGCCACACAGCTGGTCAAACAATTGATCTATTGAAGGGGAAGTTCGGTAATCGTGTAATCTTGAAAAATACTCCGGTCGAATGGCCAGTTCGCTCATGCGATTTAACGCTGGTGGATTTGTTTTTATGGGGTTACGTTAAGTCGTTGGTTTATGCCAATAAGCCAACAATGTTAGAGGAGCTCAGAAACAATATCGATCACGAAATTGTCAACGTTCCGGCCGATATGTGTGGAAGAGTAATGGAAAATTGGCTCCAAAGAATCGATCGCTGCAAACGTGCTCGCGGTGGTCATATGAACCAGATCGAATACCATACTTAAATTTAACATGTGTACTACACCTGCAATAAATTTCAGCCCGATATCTCAATTATTCTATGTTTTATTTAAATTCAAAATTGTTATGTCCTTATTGAAAAACCCTTTATAGGTATGACTTCAATGGATCACAGCCAGACGATCACTTATTGCCTTAAAGCCAAAGACTTTTGACATCAACGGAGTTAAAACCTCTAAAATGTGTAACGATTTTTCCTTCTCAGCTAGCCTGATCCTATTCCCTTCAATTTATTTGGAAAACATTTAAAATTTTCTTTCCCATGTAGACCTTAATTGAGTTAGGTTTTCCTTACCTCACACTCAAAACTCTTCATTATATTTCCATTAGTACTTTATTTCAATTGACTCTTTGACCCACTGTAACATCATGAACTAATTGTCAGAAATAAATGAATTACCTACGAGTGCATGGGATTGAGCTCTCTTTTATCGAGCCCATAAGTATCCAAAAAGATAGCACTCACCCTCTTCAAAGTAAATTCCGAAGACCACGAGAGATCAAAAGTACTGCTGCTCCTCACACATGTGCATAACAGTGATAGAAAAATGATATCATTTTATTTCCACATATCTTTCCAAATGAATAACTTCGGTTTCGGTTTCCTTCTATGAAACTTCCATATGGCATATGTGGCTGGAGCAGGAGAACAGACTTCTTGGTTTTTTTTTTTTTTAATTTCCGTTTGAGAAACGAATACAAATGCTGAAGTTGAAACGTACGTTCGTGCGTACTTTTTTCAACGAAGTATACGTATATTATGCGAGTTATTTCATTTTAAAAAATACATAAAAATACTAATTTAAATTGTGTAACATAATATGAAGGGATAATCGTTTTTAAGAAATAGCAGGAGAGAACTGTCGGTATCTGTGACACAAGTCGAATTTAAATGCAAAGTGCAAAACACTCTTTGAAGACCAAGTTTATAGAACCGATTGCTTGCATATTTGATGATTAATGCAGTTTTGTATAAATGAGCTTCCGGTCGAATGACAGTGCCAAATGAAACAAGAAGAGAAAAAAGTGAAACGTGAGCAATTTAAAGAATGACTAGTCTTCGTTGGCGACCAACTTCTTCGCTTCATTGGAGTGGCGTTCACTTTTTTTTTTTTTTTTTTTTTTTTTTTTTTTGTCGTTTTGCATTGAAACTTATTATTGAGTTTGACGTCGATCATGCGTAGCAGAATGTCATGTTTGCCATGCCATGGATTTATTTATTTTAACTTGCGTATTATTATGTCATGAAACATTGATAATTAGCGATCATTGACTGTTAATGCTTTTTTGTTTGATTTAATACTTTGCTGGCTTCTCAAGTTCTTAAGGTATTAGTTAAAGCACCCGGCGTCAGTTTCGGTTTCAGTGTTTTCAGCTATGCATAACGTAATAATTAGTTTGTGATTGCAAAATTGGCCAGCGACTGAATGTGCTGTGGGCACAGTTTTTTTGTTTTCCAGATTTCCTTGTAAAACTAAGTGACTAATGAATAACAATTACGAGTATGCAATGTTCAGGTAATAGATTTTTTCCAAAAACGTTTAGATTAGATTAGATAATAGATTTATTTCAATTCATTATAAATATGAGTATACATGTACAAAATTTTACAAATCTTATATAGCATGGCAAGGGCCGTCTGCCAGGATGATACATTTTTATAGTTACAGTATAATCTCGTTAATCTGGACAATTAAAAAGCAAGCAGTGTCCGAATTATCGAAATGTCCGCATTACCGAGACACAAAAAATTAGCGTGAAAAAATAAAAAAGGTCCTACTGCTAAACTCATTTTTTTAAACCTTTATTTTTTTATTTTTTTATTTTTTTATTTTTTTATATGTATTGTAACATAATGTAGCATAATGCAACAAATTCCGAAGTGTCTTTTCATTCTGGCAGAATTTTGGTCCGAAGTGTCTTTTCATTCGAGGTTCGTGTCTGCAATTAGTCTCCACAGTTCGGATAATATCACGGATAAGAGAGAACAAGAGATTATTGACTGCAGCTGTCATCCTGGAATTATTACATCAGAATTTTCTTGTTCCAGTGGTCGAAGAATTTGCTAGAAGTTTCTGGCTATTAGAAATGCGGCTATTTAAGGACAGATGGCGATCGAGACCCGGCAGTTGGTTGTGAACCGCACGAAGAGATTGGAAAAGTGATAATGGGCGAAGTTGTGATTTTGTGATAAAATGAAAGTTGAGAGTTAAGAAGAAGAAGTAACTAGTTTGGATTTGTGAATTAATTAATTGAAAGGAGATAAAGTGATTTGAGAGGAAAGAGACCTTGTAAGAAAAGAATTTGCGAAGAATAGTATAGTGTGAACTTGAATTGTTCTATAGACTAGAAAATAAAGAAATAAATTTCACAGAATATCGTTTTATCTACTCGAGCCGTAGCTCGCATATTACAGTATGTTATAAACATTTTTAATGTTTTTGAACAAAATTTGTAATTTCTACTTGTCGAAGTTTTATCGAAACTTTCTTTTTATATGCAGGCCGACAAGTTTTAAAATATCCCCAGCGGTAAAATCCTGCTCTTCTGCATATTTAATACATGTGTTAAAAGCAGATATAGCTTCAGAATGCAAAATTGTTATTATTTCCGTTGAGCTACTGGAACGTAACATTGCAAGAGGTAGATCATCATCTGAATCCCATTCTTTGTCATAAAGAATTTTGTTGAAACATTTCTTAAGGACACCTTCATCCACCAGCGCCGCGTGGAAAAATACTCCTTATCAAAGGAAAACGCCAATCAATCATGCCCAAAAATATCCACCGGGAATAAAAGAAATGGTAAGGGAGAAGAGAAAAGCGCGTAAAAAATGGCAACAAACTCGTGCTCCGCAACATAAATCGCATTTGAATCGCTTGCTAAAAAATGTTAAAGACAAAGCAGAAGTCTTTGGCGCCCATTTAGAAGAAACATTTAAACCATTTGATGGGCAAGCGCTTGCTGAAAATGATAATGCGTCTTATATAGCATTTCACAATTACACAGTAAGAAATGCAAGGTTGACCGAACTTTAACAAGAAATAAAAAAACTGAAACCGAATAAAGCTCCTGGATACGACCTAATCACAGGAGAGCTTCTTAAATGGTTACCTAGAAAAGCGTTAGTTAAGTTCCTTTACATTATAAACGCAGCGATAAGATTAGAATATGTTCCGAGTCAATGGAAAGTCGCGGAAGTAATAATGATTCTGAAGCCAGGAAAACCACCGAATGATAAAAAATCGTATAGACCTATTTCGCTGCTGCCGATTATGTCTAAAGTTTTCGAAAGAATAGTACTTAAGCGATTACAGCCGGTTATAGAAGAAGGATCTCTTATTCCCAATCACCAGTTTGGGTTTAGAACCAAGCACTCAACAATAGACCAAGTGCATAGAATAACTGATTTATAATTGAGAAAGTTTACGAAGAAAAAAAGATTTGCTCGAGCGTATTCCTTGATGTTTCTCAAGCTTTTGACAAGGTCTGGCATGAAGGCTTGAAATATAAATTACGACAAGTTCTGCCGGAACACTTATATAATATTCTAGAAAAATACTTGACGAATCGACTTTTCCGAGTCAAACACGGAAACGAATATTCGGAATTTAAAGAAATAAGGGCTGGGGTGCCGCAGGGAAGTGTCCTTGGACCGCTTTTGTACCTATTATATACTCGCAACATACCGCAAGAAGAAGGCACCGTATTAGCTACATTTGACGACGACACTGCCATCCTGACAACGGGTAAAACGATCGAAGAATGGACTGAAAAATTGCAAGAAGCATTGAATAAAGTAAATGAATGGACAAAGATTTGGCGACTAGCTTTAAACGAAAACAAATCTGTTCATGTCAATTTTACTTATAAGAAAATAAATAATTTGCCCATCTTTTCAAACTCGGTTCAAATTTCGTTTGCAAACGAGGCTAAGTATCTTGGAATGACACTTGATGCTAAGCTGAAGTGGAAATCGCACGTGAAGAAAAAACGTAAAGAACTCGAAACCAAATACAGAGAAATGTACTGGTTACTTGGAAAACATTCCAAGCTTAATATAGAGAACAAACTGCTTTTATACAAGCAAGTGCTAAAGCCGATATGGACATATGGAATACAACTTTGGGGTTGTACCAAAATAAGTAATGTCAATATTTTACAAACTTTTGAAAATAAAGTGCTAAAATCAATAGTTAATGCATCGATATAGCGATATCCATAGAGATTTAGGAATTGCAACAGTCGAACATGAAATCAAAAACTTCGCGCGTAAGCATAAAGACAGATTACAAGGACACGTTAACAATGAAGTCCTTCGATTTCTAGATGAGAGGAATCTACTGCGTCGTCTACAAAGGACTAAACCTTTCGACTTAACGCGATAGCAAGAAACCGCGCCTAATTTGCGGAACAAGCAGGAACTTTCAATGGCAAGGGACCTGCCAAACGATCTCAATACGTGAAAAAAAAACTGCTGGATAAGTCAAAACTTAGTTGTAGTATGTAATCAAAGAAATTTATCACGAAGGGAGGTTTTTTTAGTGAGCAAAAATCTCACACTACTATGAGCACGTGCTATCGATCCTCATAGTGTCTTCATGAAGATTTTTTACCTACCTTCATCCACCATATCCCAAGTGTTTGAAGCCAAAAAAGAAACTTCTTTCAACGAAAACGTTTTTAAAGAATCAGTTAAGCTATTTTCCGAACTGGACAAGAGACGACATAAAAATTTGTTGCGATAATTCATTTTTAAAATTCGAATAGCATTTTGGTTCATAGGCTGGATTAGAGCCTTGCAGTTTGGTGGCAAAAACATAACGCATATGTCCTTATCAAGATCTGCTAATGAATATGGATGGCAAGTCGCGTTGTCTAGCAATAGAAAATTTTTTTCCTTTAAGTATCGTTTTACTTGTTTGACAAAAGAATTTTTAAACCAACTTTTAAACAGTAGCTCTGTCATCCAAGCATTTTTTGTATTGACATATTCTAACGGTAGCTTTACTTTTTTAAACGCCCTTGGATTTTTGGCTTTTCCAATCATCATTAATTTAAGTTTATGCTCTCTAACTAAAAGGGTTACTCTTTCTTTACCGATTTTACGCCCTGGTGCGGATTTCTCGGTACGCAACGCTAAGGTTTTTTCTGGCATCTTCCTCCAAGAGAGTGCAGTTTCATCCGGGAATGTGTAATGCCCATTTCTGGAATTTTCGTTCGTAGCTTTTCAATGAAAAGTTGCACAGCAATGGGATTGTTAGACAGTTTCTCGCCAGATATTTTGAGAAATTTTATTCCATATCGTGAACGAAAATTGTCCAGCCAGCCGTTACTAGCCATAAATTCTGCGTTTGGTCCATAAATTTCGGAACAGAATATTTTTGCTTTTTCTTTCATGATTTCAGAAGAAATTGGTACATTCTGTTGTCTTTTATTTACAAACCAATTGTGCAGGCGTTCTTCCATGAGTTGATATTCAGCAGATCGCATAGTTTTGCGCTTACCAAGGCCACTTTCCGTTTTAGAAATGTAACTGCATAAAAAACACAAGTCTTATATATTCGAAATATTTTGAAGATTTTACTTTTCAATTTTTAATGCATTTAATTTTATGTCGGAAATTGTACTCCTCTGCCAGTTGACGACGTGTCTTTCCTTTATCTAATTCATTGAGAATTTCTTTCTTTTTGTCAATTGTTAAAAACGTACGTTTTTTCTTTACTATTGGTGGCATTATTGATATTCAATGCAATTAACACCACTAATTAAATAACAAAATTGGCTTAACGTTTTTATATCACTTCTGACGTGTGCGACACAAAATACTTTTTGATAGTCTGCATTACGCATTGGTATAAGAAAGAGATAGAACTTTGTTTTCCAAAGGAAACCGCTGTTAATTTATGAAACCGGGGAATATAATTATATAATTGTCCTAATTCATGAGGTAAATAATAAGCCAACTGTCCGGATTATAGAGTTAACAATGGAAACAATTGACTGTCCGGATTACCGCATTGTCCGGATTAGCAAGTGTCCGAATTAACGAAATTGTACTGTATTTTAGTTGCATATACATATTTTATTACTAATCAAAAATTATAGGTGTTAAAATGCTTCTTGTATAATTTGACCTTAATATATTTGAACAGGACATTCCAGTCTTTGCCATTCAGGAACTGATGAACCTCATCTTAAGAAAGGTGGTTTTGTTATAAGTGCATTTTCTTTAGTTAAAGTAGAAATGCACTATATTTTCTCGAGCCAGCCAGGTTGCAAAGATTGTATTGCACAGGTACGAGGGTGGGTCAATAAGTCCCTGAAAATTAACACAAAATGTATCGTCACCTTAAATTAAATTTTTTTTGTCAAGAATCGTCTTTCAAAAGAACGCACCCAAATTTTCAAAACGATCTGTCGATTAGTTTTGTTGTGGCAGCCATTTTATATAGACGCCTACTAGCATTTTCGTTAAAATGGAAAAAAGTGAATTTCCAGTGCTCATTAAACACTATTTTTTGCGAGAAAAAAACTATCACGCAAACCAAACAAAAGCTTGACAAATATTATGGGGACTCTTCACCATCGATTGGAACCATTCACCACTGGTTTACTCAATTTCGGTGCGGTCGTTCAAGCACAAGTGACGCCGAACGTTCTGGTCGCCCAATTGAGGTCACCACACCAGAAACGGTCGACAAAATCCATGGTTTGATAATGGACGATCGGCGAGTGAAAGTGCGCGAGCTTGAAGAGGCCACAGACTTATCACATGGCTCAGTTATTTCGATTTTACATAAATATTTGAGCATGAAAAAGTTTTCCGCAAAATGGGTGCCACGTTTGCTCACAATCGACAACAAACGCATTCGTTTGACAACTTCAAAGGTGTGTTTGGCGATGTTGCAGAAAAATTCGGCTGAGTTTTCACCACAACACACCAGAAACCAAGGAACAGTCAAAACAATGGACTTCTCCTGGTGAATCGAAGGCAAAGAAGGCCAAGGCGGGTTTGTCAGCAAACAAGGTCATGGCGACAGTTTTTTGGGATGCGCGCGGTGTTATTCACATCGATTACCTTGAAAAGGGTAAAACGATCACCGGCGCATATTACGCAGAGCTGCTGGATCGATTCCAAGCCGATTTGAAGCAAAAACCGCCGCATTTGGCGAAGAAAAAAGTTATTTTTCACCAGGACAACGCACCGGCGCACAAATCCACAGTCGCAATGCAAAATTGCATGAATTAGACTACGAACTCCTCCCTCATCCAGCATATTCCCCAGATTTAGCCCCCATTTCTTGTTTCCAAACATGAAGAAATGCCTCGGAGGTAACAAATTTGGGTCGAATGAAGAGGTCATCGCTGAAACAAACGCTTATTTTGATTGGCTCGAGAAATCGTATTATTTGGAGGGCATCAAAAAATTGGAGAAACGTTGGATGAAGTGTAAAGAGCTAAGAGAAGAGTATGTTGTACAAATGCGGTCGATTCATTTTCAAAGTCTTGTTAGTTAAAAGCAAAAAGCATTTATGGCTCAATTCTTTTGTGCTGACGTCACCTACACATGTGTTCACAATTTTATAAAAATTAACCGTTAATTACTTTTGTCTATTTACTATCAGTTGAGGTGATTGTGCAGCAGTTGTACTTTAGACGCGACAAAATAAAGTGCATTATTTTGTATGTGACGCGCTAGAATACTGTAAATAGTTTTATAATTTTTCAGAACAGATATTTACTATTGATAAAAAAATAAGAGGTAAAAGCTTTAAATCAAAATTGGAAATTTTATTTTCGATGTTAAGTTTTATTTTATTCTGTTAAGGCTTTGGTATGAAAATGATACCACCATCAAAGTGGATTGACATTTCAAAAACTGTCACAAAAATATGGATTGTCAATTTCTGGGGTAAGGAAGATCTGCCTTAACTTTGAAAAACGAGGGACAGTTGCAAGTTTCAAGAGTTCTTGCGGAAGGAAGCGGAAGACCACAGCAACCGAAGACCAACGAATCAAAACTGGCCATGGAAAACTCATTTTCTTCGGTAAGGGGGTATTAAAGAAGATTAACAATTAAGTATAACACCAAGAACAGTGCAAAGGTGACTCCAGGAAAGCGGATTAAACAACTTGTATGCCAAGAAAAAGCCTATGCTTCATACAGCCAACATCCGAGAACACCTAGCCGTATTTATTAAAGCCGCAAACATTTTGGGGAAGTATAATTTGGTCCAATGAGTTAATTCGAGCTAAAAAATCTCAAAACCAGAAAGCGAGTTTGGTACAGTCCCTTTGAAAGACTGAACCAAAGGTGCATACAGAAAACTGTAAAACACGGAGGAGGAGGGTCAGTAATGGTCTGGGGTTGCTTCTCCTTTAGCGGCGTTTTAAATCTGGTCAAAATCGATACCAAAAAGACGGATCCAACTTAAGATAACGACCCAAAAAAATTTGGATTTGTTGGACTGGCCACCTCAATCCCTAGACCTTAACCCGATTCAGCACCTTTGGTCCATTTTGGATGAGAAGATTTCATTAGATAAGCGTCTTACTTACCCTCTTTCTGGGAAATCCTTCAAAATGAATGGGAGAAAATTCCAGGCGACACGCTGAAAAATCTGGTATCCAGCAATGCCCAAACGTCTTGCGGCAGTAATTCAAAATAAACGAGGAGTCACTAGCTATTAAGTTTTTTTCATTTTGAAAGCTGAATTTTGAATATTTGATGTGTTTTTTTTCAAAACAAGCTGCTTCTTTGATGATTGCTTGGTTCGCTACAATTTCTGGTAGGCGAGTGTCTTCCATATTTAGGAACTTTACCATGGAGTCGAAGTGTATCCGTCTCTATGTACAGCTTGAAGTTTTGCATGGTCATCGGCAGGCGCAGCATTCGTTTAAGAAAGAAGCATAGAAGCTGTTCAACTATTTCGTGTCGCGTGTAACCTCACACTTGTGATGCATACAACATAACCGATCTTGCTGTAGCTTCAGAGACGTGGTATTTTGCAACGAGGCTGATGTTTCTGTTTAACATACAACTACTGTCTTATCGCTTCTCTCGTAAACCTGTTTAATTGAAATATGAATAAGACAAAATATGTCTGTCTTTTCATCCGTTCTCTCAAAACTCAAAAATCGTTGAACCGATTTTGATGTGTTTTTTTATTGTTTCATACGAGAATTCCATACTATAGAATACTCGTAGTAATTGATTCAACATAGTGTCTGTCTGTCCGTGTGTCTGTCACACGCTTATAACTTTTGAAACATTTAACTTTGGGAGCACAAAAATAGTAAGTGGTGAACTAAAAATAGTCAGGAAACAAATTGTAAAAGAGATATTTGTGGGGCGCTTTTACTGCATATGTTGCTCAGGAAAAAAAAAAAAAAAAAGATTAAACAGAGATATCAAATTATATGTAGTTGAAATTCCAAGGAGTCCAAAAATGAGAAATAGTTTCTTGAACAAAAACACTCAAAAACAATGTCATATGCGATGTCGTTTATGCAAATTTGATTCCTTTTTATGCCATTTTCCATCACTTTTCTCAATACCTCCGCCGGTATGTTCTCCATTTCTTGTCTAGTGTTGGCTTTCAGGACTGCGAGAGACCGTGGCTTGTTCCCTTAGGCCAATGGCTTAAAATAACCCCAAAGATTCTGGAATGGTCAGATCGGGTGATCTTGCGAGCCAATACAAAGATATGCCTCCTATTGCGAGAGTGTCAATATTTATATTGGGCTCCATCCACTTTTGGGAAGAGCTCCCATAGAGATCCCTGCGGTGCGCAACAATTTGTTTTGTCCGCGATCAAGGCCGCGCTAGTATTAGATTCAGCAAATTGGTCGATCGTAATTGAGTGTATGGTGGCAAGACAAATAAACACGTTAATTGGACAATATAACAAGGTTTTGTTGCTAGCATCATCGACTCACGACCTCCAAAAGGACAAAAAAAAAAGTATTGACAAGACGCGGGAAGCAACTTATTCCCAGGAACACCCTTCAAACGTCTAGTTTTTACGGTGACTCAGAGTTTCGATCTACTGTGAAATACATTAACGACATCCTTTAGAAACAAGTTGTATCTTTCGTCGACTGCATCTTTGATGACCATTTTTGTTGAAAATATATACTCCCCGAACTCGTACCACACGTTACATTGTTGCTTATATAGAAGAGCTCGGCATTCAAAAAATACAATGGCCAAGTCAACGTCCAGGCATAAATTCTGTAGCACATATGTATCTGCGTGAGATATGCATTTCGGCGAGATTGCTCCGCGAGCAAGAGATACCTTTACCCAAATGAGCATCACAATGGGTCTACAATACATACATATATTGATCAATCTCAAATGCCTAACTTCTCTGTGTGTTTTATTTTACGTTTGCTAGAAAGCAGCGTTTTTCCAACTTCTTGGGATGGGTACCTCGTTCACTTTTTTGTATGTAAAATTTACATAAGTAGATTTGGCCTCGTTGAGTACGATGCACCAAATTTATGTCCAATCATGTAGCTTATCTACAGCTTTTTGCAACTTTTCGGTAGCTTCCTCGACCGTGTTGCCCGTTGCCAATACGGCTGTGTCATTGCGGTATGTCTCGCGTGTATAATAAGTAGTATAAAATCGGACCAAGTACACTCCCTTGCGGTATTCCAGCCGCTATTTCTTTAAAGTCAGAATATTCTTTACTTAACGCGGAAGAGTCTTCAAGATAGGATTTTAGAATATTACTTAGCGGACCGGGAAGACCTTTCGTATCTTGAGTTCCAGTCCTTTGTGCCACACCTTATCGAAGACTTGAGGGAAATATCAAGAAAAAGACTCGAGCAGACCTTTATTTTCTTCCAGGCCTTCCCAATTATATCTGTTATTCTGTGCACTTAATTTAATATTCCTGTCATTTCCTCATTCTTGGATCTTCGTCAATCTTTAAATCTTAAACAGGTCCACATTTGTATCATCAGTCGAAAATGTTGGGGAACCTTCAAGAGGTTCGAAATGTTCACAATGGATCATTCACTTTCTACATGCATTTTGGCATTCGTAGAACATTTGCACTGGCTTGAGTTGACGTCGAAATTTGAAGAGAATGAAAAAGCGAAGTACCTGCTGTGTTGCCGCTGAAATTTCGACCGAAATGCCTTCATTCTTACCAATTTTCCCGAAGTTTGAAACTAAATATCGTAGGCTATAACAATTCCACAATCAAAAACTAATAAATTAACGCCAACTTAGCGAACTTCTGTTAGGCGCTCCATAATTAACATATCAGGTGTACCTTTGCTTTCATAGTTCATGCACTTTAGTTTTGCATTGAGTTCCGAAAGCTATTCATTAAATGCACACTTTTGCACCATCAACCTCACTTTTCATAGAGAAACACATAATTGGCGCCCACCGCTTTCCTAAACGAATCACTTTGGTTTCTGATTTCTTTATATTTTAAACAATTAGAGAAACATGGCGGTACGCTATAGCCAGCGTTGTAGCTGAAAAAAATATTCCTCCTATTTGTGTGGTAAATTGTTCACGAGTTTTCGGATGAGTTGATAAATGGGTCAGGCGAGGTATTATGAAAACTTTACAACCGCATCACACTGCTGCCAATGCTCTACAAGGCGCACCCTTATTGCATTGGTACATTTCTTTGACCGCCACTTTGGAACGAGTCTACAATTTCAATCCAAGTACCGCGCCAGCGAGTAGGAGTGTGGAAATGCGGCCACAGTGTCGCACAACAAAACACTAGACTGCCATTAGAGTGCATCTTGGAACTTGTGTTATTCGTTTAGATTTTATTTACAACTTTCAAGTGGTTAGTTTACCCCTTTCTGGGATACAACTAGCTTTGGTGGGAGGAGGTTTGAAACGAGGAATGGAACATATAGAAGGCTGGTTGTTCAGAAAGTTGATTCTTAAACAAGAAGCATCTGTTTGTAGCGGAGACGAATTAATTGCAGTCCTTGTGTCTGTATGTGGAGATGAATCTAAAGATAAAAGCATTGCCTAAGATACACATGCATACATGTATACCTATATACTAAGGGATGCGTTGAGCATTCAAACTAAATTGCTTCCCTTTAGTCTTGTAGAGCAGAGCCAGTGACATCATACTGTGGCATGTACTTGCTAAAGCATAGTCTTGTTGTATGGAATGATAAGTTATGTGGGTAACCGTCATTCCGGTTTCTACAAATGCTTCTGTATTCATGCGTTTATTGGATGCAATCTGCCGAACATTTATTTAGAAATGCTGCCCAGGAATGTGTAATGATGTAGATATGAACTATCGACGTAATGCAATCTATTGCCCTCTGGAACTTCTGGAACGAATCTTAAAAGAGAGATGCTTGTAGGTTCGTTCGGTTATGGAAAGTACAGATTCTGATATCATTAATTGGAAAATTTATGGGCAAAAGGTAAACAGATTTACTATCTCTAAAAGAAGTATAAAATAGCAGAAGCATACGAGTATGTATTAAAGAACATTAAATTTGGTAATTTTATCAAAGCTATCGCTATCAAACACTGAGTAATTTTGATTTGTCGTCACTTACGAGTACTGACCTTTACAGCCAAATATTAGTAGAATTTAAAAATTTTAAAATTTTTATAACAAAAAATCCGTTTAATAACAAAAATTGTTTGCTTTATTGCAGAGCGTATCTTCGTACGTGGGGACTAACAAAAGTTCGCTTAGTTGATTGAATAATAAAACACAAAAATAATTTTAACTTTAGATATTTAATCTTCATAATTTTTTTAATTTCTCCACATAATTCCCATTTATTTCAATACATTTCCTCAGCCGATAGATACATCTTTCAAAACAGCTTTCGATTTCGACATTAACTGCATTAATAATCTCCTCATTAGATGTGAAGATTTTTCTCCTCAAATCTTTTTTTTATTTTCGGAAACAGCCAAAAGTCACACGGCGCTAGATCCGGAGAATAAGGTGCTGGACGAATTTCATTGATGCCCGAGAACGCAAGAAAGTTGTTGGTTTTTTCAGCAGTGTGCGCAGGCGCATTGTCGTGGTGCAAAAAGTAGAGGCGAAGCTCTTCTTTTTGTCGGTGTCCTAGTAAATTTTGGAAAACTTGTGGTAAGCAAGTCTCAGTATACCAATTAGCAGTGACTGTCTGACCAGTTTTAAGAGGGATGACGGCGACCATTTTCGCCCTGGTGAGGTACAGATATGGACATTAAAATAGAGACAGTTGTCGAATAAAAACAACAACTCTCATGCGAACACATTCTAACCGTTATCAACAACATAGTAAGATTTTCTTATGAAAAATAAAAGGACCGTTACTTTGAAGTTGTTTGTTTAGAGAATGCATATTAACAGTTTCTTCCAGAAAATGAGTTTTTTGTGCGGTCATTAAAATAGAGACAGATTGGCAAGCGGACGTGTTTATTTTTTGTGTATGAAAAATATCAATTATTTCCTACAGATTTTACTTTTCTACGATAGTAAGTGTATTCTATAATATTTTCATAGGATCTGAATTTATATAATTAAATTAAATTAAAATTAATACAGAAAAGTATGGGCCGCAAGAAACACTGCACCTCAGAAGAGAAATCTGCTTTTTTAGCTTTACGTAAAGATCGCGTCGGGCGATCTCCCAAGTTAGTTGAGAATGCAATTAAGCCACCGGAAATCAAAAAACAGCTTGGCCAACTAAGAAAAACTACTCCAAAAGAAGATCGCAAGATCATTCGTTCTTCAAAAAAAGATCCTTTCAAGTCTTCAAAGGATATTAGAGCTGAACTACACCTGAATATTTCTGATAGAACAGTTCGGAGAAGACTTGTTGAAGGTAATTTGCACGGAAGGATAGCAAGAAGGGTGCCTTTTCTAAGAAACACAAATATTGCATCCCGCGTAAAATTCGCTAAGGACCATCTTCATTGGACTGGACAAGAGGGAATTAAAAAATGGAGAAATGTTTTGTGGACTGATGAAACGAAGATCAATTTATTCGGAAGTGATGGCAGACAGAATGTTCGGAGGCCACATTTGAAGGAACTCAGCCCACAATACACCCAGAAGACGGTCAAGCATGGAGGCGGAAGTGTTCTTTTGTGGGGTTGTTTTTCTTGGTATGGCGTAGGACCAATTCATCTGATAGAAGGCAAAACGGATCAGGTGATGTACGTTGATATAATGAAAAAAACGATGTTACCTTATACCGAAGAGAATATGTCTCTCAGATGGGTTCCACAACAGGATAACGTCCCGAAGCATTCTTCCAAATCTGCGAAAAGTTACTTCAAGGACCAAAAAATCAATGTAATGGAGTGGCCATCCCGTTCACCTGATTTAAATCCAATAGAACACTTATGGGGAGATTTAAAGAAGGCGGTTGGGAAGCATTATACGAAGAATAAAGCCGAATTGTGGAAAATTGTTCAACATGAGTGGTCCCAAATTTCAATCGACAGATGCCGCCGATTATTTGACTCAATGCCCAACAGGTGTCAAGCAGTTATAAAGAGCAAAGGTCAAGCAACAAAATATTAATCATCTTTTTTTAAATTATAACTGCTAAAATTTTAATTTTGAGGTTTTTAATAAGTGTCTCTATTTTAAGATCCATGAAAAGTGTGACTTCTTTTTTTTTTAAAGTTTCCTACTGTACAAAAAGTTAAATAATTTTTTTTTTTTCTTATAAATTTTAGTATAAAAAAACTAAACAAAGAAACTGTAGTACAAATTTTGCAATATCTTGTCTTTTTGAGTTAATAAAAATATGAAATCTTTAAACTATGCTAAGTGTCTCTATTTTAATGTCCATGCCTTTACATCGACATCATAACTTTTGTCGCTGTCTTTTGTTGTTTGGCCTTGACTGGAGGATTTGCACCTTCTGGGCTCCATACCATGGACTGCTGTTTGGTTTCCGGGTCGTACTTCTAAAACCAAGATTCATCACCTGTAACGATCTTATTGAAGCTGCTTGACTCTCCATTTTCAAACTTATCCAGGAAATATTGAGCAAAACACACACGAGCCTCTTTTTACTCTCCATTCAAAATTTTTGGAACCCATCGAGCTGACTTCTTCGAATATTTCAGGTGATAATTTAAAATTTGTGACACAGCCATGGCATTCAAGCCCAGTTCATCCGCTAGCATCTTTGTCAATTTTAGCCTTCACCAGGACCACATTTGTATCGTCGGTCAAGGATTTGGGCCGACCTTCACGAGATTCGTCCTCCACAGAAATATTGTCAGTCTGGAATTTTCGAAACCACTTTGAAATAGTAACAAGAGATGGTGCATTTATTCCGTATGCATTTTGGCATTCGTGCAGAATTTTAACTGGCGTGAGTTGACGTCGAAATCCGGAGAGAATGGCAAAACGAATTTCTTCCTATGTTGGCGGTGGAACTTCAACTGAGCTTACGTCACTAACTGTTCTCTTTCTCGTCTCCATTTTTACCTATTGTTCTGAAATTTGGAAATAAATATTGTTAGATTATAAGCTACAGAAATGCACTTCTTTTTTTTCAAAAACTACAAAATTGACACCAACGAAGCGAACTGTTGTTAGTCCCTACGTAGGTAGGTAGGTAAAAGTGGCGGTTCTTTAAGAAACCAATTAGCACTATGTGCCGTTTTGTTACCACAACTCATGAAACCTGGGTGTTAACTGTGTGCTGGTGAAGAGTCTCTAGATCTAACCTGTGAAATTCAAAAAAGTAATAAGTTCTTTGATGTTTTTCTCTGACACTTCCCCTAGGGAATTGAAAAAGGGTTTTCCTAATGCTCGTTGTCTGGCCCTAGCTAGTGCCAGACAGGCGCATAGGGTAAGGAAGTCGGCTGTTTTAATTTTGTTGTAGCCTGGCCACATCCTTCTGAATATGACACAGTTTGTTAGCCTAGTCCATCTGAGGTTGGCTTTTTTAAGGAATATTGAGGAGATTTCTGCCTTGACCGCTCCAAGCGGAACGTGCACTCATTCCGCAAGTGAGTGGTGGAGGGCTGAGCCTTGCCTGGTCAGTTCATCAGAAAGTTCATTTCCACAAACGTTACTATGTCCTTGAACCCAGATCAGGATTACTTTGAATTGTCCATCTAGCGAGGCTAGCTCATTTCGACATTCTAACACTAGTTTAGAGGATATAGTGATCGATGTCGACGATATAGGCTTTGATAGCAGATTGACTATCAATGAGTATGGCAATCTTTTGCCTTGGCGTTGTATTTGTGTGTAATTTGATCTGGCGACAGAGTAATTCGGCCTGGAAAACTGGAAGTCTATAGGATTTTGAGATGTTTTAGGATTCAGAAATCGCACTTACACCAACATAGCAGTCCATCTTTGAACCGTCTGTGTAGATTGTTACGTCAAAATCCTTAATCACCTGCCCATCTTGCCATTCTGATCTTGTGGGGAATTGTACGTCGAAACGCTTTATGAAATTCTTTTTGGGGATAATGTAATCTGTTTGGGACTCGGTTCGGGGCTCTAGTTCACGAATAGCTCGATCGATATTGTACTTAAGTGCCTGAATCGTTTCTGAATTGTTAGCATAACATCGATCCACAAAAAGAAAAGTCCAACGTCATCAAATCGCAACTCCTCGGAGGCCAAGCAACATCACCAATACGTCTGATACCACTTCCTGGAACCAGAGATGGTCCAAGTTCATTTCCTCAGTTTCTTGTGAAAACAAATCGGTTATCATGCCTCCATTGACTGTAACGTTTTTGGCATCTTCATCTTCAAAGAAAAACGGGCCAATAATGCCGCCATTCCACAAACCACACCAAACAGTCACACGCTAAGGATGCATTCGCTTCTCACGCTTCAGCGCACAGGATGAACACGAGGATAACTTGTGTTCTCACATTTTTTCCATAAACTTGCGATGGTGCCAGAAATTTGCACTGTTTCGGCAACACAGTGGAAATAAGATTTCAATATTTCCCTATGTTGTTCAAGCGTAAATCGATTCATTTCGTATGGCGGAGATATGATACTGTGTTTCTGTAAATTTTGCGAAAGAGCTGTCAGTGTCAAACTAACATGTGAAAAGAAACCAGCAGGTGGCTCACCCGTTGGTTGTGTTAAGGTTTATTTATTTTATTTTCTTGCTTAAATGCTTCAATTAATTTATTAGAATCAGTTTGGTTACAATTCGTCTGAAACGAATCGTATGATAGCCTTTCCTTATCTTCTAATGTAAACCATCCCTAACGACAACGCTGCAAGGTAAGATAATGAAAATTGAGAATATTGTGCCAGGATGACCAGGATCTATCCTTGATCATAGTATACATCACTTGAACGGTATGAATTTGACAACAGTAGTCAGCGGACCAGGGTTGCTCGATAATAAGAAATACCTTCTCGTCTTATTGAATGAATGTATGATTTGCGGCGGGGTTAAATGCACTACGAGCTAAAAGATCTGTTGTGCGCCCTCCTGATGCCAGCGGATGTTATTTTCAAGCTACACCACCTCGTTCAACTGGGTTTCCCTTAGGAACTGAATTTTTCTTCGTAATCCCCATTTGCTGTTAAGAGCGAGTGTAACCTCGGGATATCCATATCCAGCCGCGTTCAGCAATGGTCTTGCCCCTTTTCGACCCCAGTGTTTGCATCCGCTGTCCCTGGATATTCGGTGGTATCCCTCCGATGTACATGATTATACCACTTTAATTGTCTGTCTTCAATTCTTTTTTTCTCTGATCCACCTCTTCCCTCAATCTTTCGTTCCTGAATCTCCCTGAGTCTCTTCTTGTTTTTCTTGCTATTCTTCTGATGAATTTCATTTTGGTTGCCTGGATACGGCTTAGGTTACGGCTTGTTAACAATTGCGGCATTGTAGATCTTCAGCTTTGTAATCTCTCATTTGCTTACCAGTGTATGCTTATCTGGTAGGTTTAGCACTTCTTGTTAGACTTTTTCATTGCTACTTGTTATAGTGACTAAGTATTCGAAGGTTTCAATTCGCACCATGATTTTATCGTCGCATGTTGTTCTAAGCGGATTGTGGCCGACTTGTCTTCCTTAGATACTCACGTAACTTTACTTTAATTATCATTCCTTTTGCCTTAAGTTCGTTTTGCCACACTTTTAGTACCTATTGTAATTTGGCCTGAGTATTTGCGTATAGTAGGTGCTGCCAGCAGATGGAACTTAACCTCCTTATACCAATTTTTGTTTTCCTTGTACATGCTTTTGTTATTACGTCTAGAAATACGATCAATAACAAGGAGCTGAGGCTATCACCTTGTTTCAGTGTTGTTTATGTACATAGTATGAACGCTATTGATCTTTCGCCCTCCAATCTAATGATGCCAACCGTTGATCAGTCTCTCTGGTACATTTTTCTTATACCAGATATGTTGCCTTGGAACGTAGTCGAAAGTGGCCTTCAAGTCTATAAACGCCAAGTAAAGGTCCTTCGCTTTGGCGATCCTTTTTTTTTTCATGGTAGCTCTTAGTGTAAGGTTTGCCTACTGAGTCTGAAAGCCACCTGTTCCTCTTCCAGTTCATCCTTGACGACTTTTCTGAGACACTTTTCGAGTACTTTGATGAAAGGCTTATTGGCCTGTAATTGTTACAGTCGTAGCTGTTGCCCTTTTTACTATACAGGCATAATAAGGCTATCAGTTCAGATCCTATTTTCTTCCCATTATTATTATTATTATTATTTGTGTGCACTGCGACCTAATGGTCTATTGTGCCCCCAGCTAATACCTAGGAGAGGTTTATTCCCTTTTATTAGAGTTTCCCTCAGAATATAATTCCTTCAAAATTGTTATCAAGGGTCAAATGCTCTTCCGTCTTCCTGAATTTCCTATTCCGCAGAATGGTTCAAGTCCAATGAAGGATTCTGCTGCCCCTTGTCTTGCCAAGGAATCTTCTTCTTCATTGCCCTCTATTCCAGCGTCCCCGGGTACCCAATATAGGGTTACCTTGTTACTGCTACCCAATTCACTAAGTTTGTATAGGCATTTCCACACAAGTTTTGAATTAACGACATGGGAGTCAAGTGTTTTGATAGCTGCTTGACTGCTGACAATATTTCTATGTCGCAGTTTTTGTATCTTCTATCGAGAATTGAACACATCTATATACCTAGTCCTGCAATAAGTTCTGTTACAAATATAAAACGCTATAAAAAAAAAACACAAATTGGATTCACTCGAAATGACTGCCTTTTGCTTTAACACAAGCTTCCAAACGGTGTGGCCATTGGGCTATAGCGGCACGTACGGTTTCCATGGAGATTGTGGACGCTGCTCTTGTTAATGCTGTTTTAAGGTTTTCCAAATTCTTGTGGGGAGTCTTGCAGGCTATGTTCTCCAATTCTGACCACAAACCATAATCCAGTGGATTCTGGACTCCCTGACGGCCAATTTTCTGCTGCAATAAAGCTAGGAATATTGACTCTGAGCCACTCCTGCGTGGTTTTGGCTTTGTGCGCTGGAGCAGAGTCCTGTTGGAAGATCCATCTGTATCCATTGAAAAGGATATTGGTCAAACCCTTCACAACACCCTCTAGCACATCTTCTTGGTAAACCTTTGCACTAGTTTTTACGCCTTTTTCACAGAAATGGAGGGATGTGACACCATGGTGAGAGATCCACCAAACCATTACGGAAGCGACATGATGGCCACGTTGAACCCTTGGAACAACTTTTCTCGCTTCCTTAGATGAAGTGGCATAAATTTTGTCATTTTGTTTGTTGAAAACTTCTTCCACGGTAAAAATTTTCTCATCCGTAAACAGAATGTTTTCATGGCCATTGTCCGCGTCCCACTGCAAAAGTCGCTTTCATCTTTTCAGCCTAATTTTTTTAGTTGAGGAGTTAGAAGATGACCCGTGGACCGACGATAGTCTTTCATATGCAGATCATCTCGAATCAGCTTAGACATGGATCTGGTTGATATATCCAATTCTTTGGACATGATCTTCTGCTTCCTAAGGGGATTTCTCCGCATTCGTTCACGCACTGCCTTTACTACGGCACTCGTACGGACGTCGACCACTTCTTGGCCTGTCCTCTACTCCAGACAATTCGCCGAAGCGAGCAATAGTCCGGTAAACGAATATTCTCGATATTCCGAGTGGTTTTAGAAACTCGAAAATTTGGCCAGCACTCTTTCCGCACTTATGGAACGCTATTACTGCGACTCGATTCTCTTTAACGCCCCACTCCATGTTAATAGTTTGCAAACTGAAACCAAACTGAATGGAATTCTTCACCGATCAGTGCATGTGTTCTGAAAAAAAAGTTAACAGTTCTATTCCCGCAAGAAGTTTTGAACGATAAACGCTGGAAATTGTGTAACAGAACTTATGGCAGGACTAGGTATAGCGTGTGTTTCGGCTTGAAAGATGCAGGTACTTTTGCCCATAGGTTCAGAGTACTCTGTTTTTGGCCCAAAACACCTGCCCCTTTTCCTTTTTCAGTTCTCGAGCCGTCCGTATACCACTTTATTGTGTGGTTACTCAATCCGTATATTATGGATTCATTGCTCCAAGCTTTTCTGTTACTTACTTTGTACGGAATTTTTTACCAAAGTTAAATTTCCTTACACTACCCCTTTGCTAGAAGGGGTAATTTCTTGATAAGTACATCATATTCTTTTGAATTGATGCATTTCTCCCTCCCGATGCCCTCTTTTGCCATACTTAGGATCGTCCGCTTTGTGTATTGCTCAACTACAATATGAAGCGGAGTTAGTTCCAGGAATACTTCCCATGGCCCCAGTAATACAGAGGCAAGCAAGTCTTTGCACTTTAGTGAGTGTATCCCTCGTTGTGACTAGAGACTAGTTCGTTTGGCCCACGCTATCGCTTGATGTGTCACAAAGACTTACCTCATGTACCATGAGGAGTGCTTTTTCCACATGAGTTTACTATCTAGGTATAATCCTAGATATTTCACTTCACAGGTCCGGCAGACTTTCCTGTTTTCATCGTGTAAATGGAGTACTCAGCCTCATCTTCATTTATTGGTCCCTCAATTGTATGGTTCGTAGGAAATACCTTCTTCTTCTGGGGTCCCGTCACATGTCGAGCGCTTTTCTCTATTCTGTTACTAGTACATTTCCGTCTTTGACTGTTCTGGATTACTTTCCGCGTTTATTTTTGTTTTATTTTCCAAAACTGATTTGTATTTCATTGCTCCGAATAGTGCCTCACAGTTCATAAGGATGTGATTTGGAATTTCCTCGACGACTACTGTCGATTGAGTCGATTAATTTCAAAAAAGGAAGTCTCGCAATTCTGTCTGCATTTTCACGGACAGCCAAGCGGCAATAAAGTGCCTGGTATCGTACTCACTTACTTCTAAGGCCGCTCGTCTTTCGCGGAGATGGCTGAGGAATTCAACATTCGCCTACGAGTATGCTGGTTGCCCGGTCACAGAGACATACCAGGAAATTGTAAGGCTGACGAGCTCGCCAGAAAAGGCGCTACCCTTAGTATTTTGCGAGAAGAATAATTCTTATGTATGCCTCTCGCTACATGTAAGTACTTACTCAAGTTGGATGCTATAGACAAAGCCAACTACAGATGGAAAGCATGGTACGACATGAGTGGTATCCAAACAGGTCTGGCCTAAGCTATATCAAAAAGGTTCCAATGGACTGGTAATGCTTAAACAATCGTAAATCAGCTCCGTCATCGGTGTCCTCACTGGGCACTGTCCTATACCTCTTTTCGAATGATTTTTGCAGGAGCTGCAGAGACGAGGAATAGGAAGAATCAATCCTCGACTTTCTTTGTACCTGTCCAGCCCTGTCCAAAAGAAGATTGTTTCATCTGGGAGCTACTTTCTTCAATGATCGCAGCGATCTGGCATCTTTCGCTTTATAAGAACCTCCGACTGATTCAATTAGCCCACAATCTACGTTAAATAGAGATAGATCCTCCTTTGGTCTAAGTGTGCCTGTACTCTAGTACAGACAGACACCCTTCTACTACTACTACTACTTTCTACTACTTTCTTCGAGCGATCTGGCGGATACTAACGGCTTTATAAGAACCTCCGACTGATTCAATTAGCCCACAATCTACGTTAAATAGAGATAGATCCTCCTTTGGTCTAAGTGTTCCTGTACTCTAGTACAGACAGCCACCCTTCTACTACTACTACTACTTTCTACTACTTTCTTCGGGCGATCTGGCGGATACTAACGGCTTTATAAGAAGCTTCGACTGATTCAATTATCTCGCAATGTACGTTGATTAAGAGATAGATCCAACCAATGGTATCACAATGGACCTCCTTTGTTCCAAGTGTGCCTGTACTCTAGTACAGACTTCCACCCTTACCTAACCTAACCTAACCCTGCAACAGGTTAACATTTATGTCGTCTATAATACCGGCTAATATGCCTCTATCTTTACATTGTTTTCAACTTTAATTATTCACATAAATAAAATTATGTCTAGCGGCTTGCCAAAGCCCAAAAGAATACTCGTAGGTCGCGTGATTTCGTTGCATTAAATAAAAGACTGCGTCTGTATTACAACATATTAAAATATTCTTGGCGTGTTTGTTTATACATGTTTGCGCCATAAACACCAAACAGTGTTTCGCAAATAATAAACAATACTCATATTATCATAAAGATTTCGTGGAAGAAACTACACAAGACACATTGTTTGAATCACCCTCGGTTAATTCTTGCCAATCTTTCAATTTATGAGAACGCAATTCTTGTGAATCATACGTTCTGATGCAATACCACTTTTGCCAATAATTTCTTTTCCAATTCTTCGCGAATTTTGTTTAATCAGTTCGCCAACCTGATATATAGGTACATACAGAAATAAATAAGTATTTATCGCTTTTGTTTTTATAATTGTTGCTATTATTGGAGTTTCAACAATGTACGGATACGAAGGTATGGATACATAAGTAGGGGTTATGTTATTTGCAGATTTTTTTTTTCTTTGTATTACGAAATTGTGTTCACAAAAAAATGCTCTCCACCACTTAGAACTGTGTTCTTTGAAGTTTGAAAAATCCTGTGATGGAGTGAAGGAAGATATAGGAACGAGTTAAAGATTGGACAGGAAAGGAAAGAGTGTGAGGTAACGATGCGCGTTAATTTTAAATCTTCGCAAATTATAGATTTCTTGAAATACTGAGGAAGGTACATAGCACTCTACAGGGTGGGTGACATGAACTGTTACTAATTCAAATAGCTGTTTTTTTTTTTAATTGTGAAAAAAAAATTTGGAAATTTATTCAAATTCAAGGATTCAATTAATATTTTCGATATGGCCACCTTTGGCAGAAACAATTTCCTCAATTTCCTCGTACGCAAGTGTGTCTGTGGAATGCGCTTCCATTCCCAGCGAAGCGCTAACTTGAGCGCGTCCGCTGTTTGGTATTTTTTTAGTGCCAACCTTGGCCTTCAAAATGCCCCAGACAGAAAAGACTAATGGATTCGCATCGGGAGAATTCAATAGCCATTGCGTCAAGGAAATAAAGTGCGGAACTTTTTGCAGCAGCCATTATTGATTTGCTCGGGCTTTGTGGGAAGGTGCAGAATCCAGTTGAAATGTCCAGGGTCTTTAGCCGAAATGTTTGCATGCCCATGGCTTCAATACAGCTTCCAAGACCATCCATCGCGTTTATCTTAACGCCACGGTCCAAAAATACGAGCTCAGACCGATCATCGGCAGTCACTGTGGCCCAAACCATCAAAAATGGTGGCGCTTACTCCCTGGTGGCCATTTTTTGGTTGAAATTATCGTATGACCTCTCTGGCAGGTAAACTCGATCATTTTGCTTGTTGACAAGTTGCTCAATTGGAAATGGTGCTTCATCAGAAAAGACGATGTTTGGCAATTAGCCACTTTGCTCTTTCCACTCTAACTTGTTTTTGCTCAGGTGTGAGATAGTGCACTTTTTCGAACTTTAAGGCCTTGAGTCCGAGCTCATTTTTCAAAATCTGTTGCATCCGTTCTCTGGATATGTTTAGCTCAGAAGCCATTTTTCTTCCGCTATGCCGAAGATTTGTTGCTGTCTTTTTCGGACCACCTAGTGGTTTGCAATGCTGCCGGTTTCGTTGTAACGCGATATGGTGCGACACATAAACATTTTGTTCACTTTCAAATTTTTAACCTCACGAACAATAGGTTGTGATTTTCCAGCCAAAAAAAAGGGTAATAACACTATTACGTTTGAATTCCATTGTCGATAGAACAAAAACTAAACACGCAATAAAAAAAAACCTACACACTTTCAACAATGAAATGAATTAATATCTGTCAAATTTTCAGCGTGCTGTCATTCGTAGTTTAGCAGACACAGCGACGTGAAGTTGGTAACAGTTCATGTCAACCACCCTTTAGTACGAGTACATTCATGTTGAATGACTTTATAACGATCTTCTACGGTGACCAGTGCATGCTGTAGCAGGCTCTTAAGTATCCGTATATGCGTGTGCAGATTAATGCTACACATGTACATATTTTTTTGTATGATCTTCCCAGAAGAGGCGAACCTATAACGCTGAGCCAGCGCCCCGAAATGCTCGTAGACGCCTGTTGATTCTACTCTTGAATTATTGGAGAATAAGGGCTTCTGGGAATATGTCTTGGGAGTGAATTCCAAAGTTTACTTATCCTGTGGCAAGGATGTCCACGCAATTACTAGGTGGACAAAGAGGTGATGGGACCTGGTGTCTTGCCTAGTAGAACGATCAAATTTCACATTTCTATGGATCATTTCTATTGAGGTCTTCGGATCATCTGCCACAACAGTATCCATAGTATACAGGGTGCAAAAGCTATTTGAGGAAAAAACGGAAATGCTTATAACTTATGAAAAAAAAAATTTTTTTAGAATATAAGCGCTTGACCATGACTTAAAAGTCTCTTCCAGATGAGCGGCAAATATGTCCGCATTCTCTTTGTCTCCCTTCACCCATTCGTCATGATTTTTCTTGATTGGCGGCGCCGAGATTTTAGGTCTTTTTAGTGCCTTTTACAACTTTCCAAAGCGAATAATTGGAGTCTTTTTGTGCTGTCAAGCTTTCGAGGTAAGTTTAAAGTTCCTAATAGTCTGTTTCAGCAGATTACACAAATGGTTCAAGTGTGCTATATGCTGTGGACCACGACTTTGTTGCTATTTCTTACTCGCTTTTCTTTTATTTTCTTTGGATATTTTAGGCCGCAATTTATAGGTTTTTTTCTATGATACTCATAAAGAGTATTATTCCACGGGACTCACTGAACTTTCAACGACTTCAAGTTCATAGATCGTCTTAAGATCAATATTCCCTTCAATTTCTTTCTTAAAGCCTTCCCAAATAGTATTTCTGTCAGTTAGTCCCGCTAGTTTTTATTTTTTAATTAGGGTTTCGCTCATTGTCAGAATGACTGGAAAAATGTCAGAACAAAGATCAAAGCTTTCTTCAGCTTTTATGAAATTGCTAGATATTCCTTTTACAAGATCGGGATACATAACCACTTCATAGATCATTTTCCTTTTTTGTGAGACGCGTCTTGAATCGCATTAAAATCGCCGCCGATAAAGAAATTCGGTCTAAGCATGGATGAGATGATAAAGGAAATATGTCTATTTCTTACACGTACCATGCTTACTTCCATATTTCCAAGCTCTAATTTTAGGTCTTCAAAATGTTCGATAAAGTCTTTTATGTGCAAAGTTGATCCGCTCTCGTCTTTTCCGATGGGTGACAAGCGTGATAATCACCTATAGCCTCTTATCTTTGCACGCGATTCCTTCTGTCTTGCACATGCTCGAAATTAGTAAGAGCTAGAATCAAGTAAGAAGTCAATGATGCTACGAGTAAATTCTGGTTTACCTCGTTTGCTCTTTGTTTTTCATTAATGATTCCCGATTGTCTTTGAAAGATAATCATTGAGTGCCTTAAATTGATCATGAATTTGAATATGATTCCGCTTTAAAATGTTTGAAGTTACATCTGGAATGGAACTTTGTTTTCTTATAAATTCATTTAACTGTTTTTCATTCTTATAAGCATTATTAATTTGATGTTGTATTTTAACCGCATTTTCTTGATCAAGGATACCGAAACAAGCTATACACTAATGTTCCAACAATATCGAATGGAGATCTTGCTGCTCTGGTTCTTTCATATTTTAGTGCGTGATAATTGTGAAACAGTTCATTATCATGGTCGAGCACTGCAATCCTATTTCGTAATGTTTCTATAATTGGGACGTAGTAAACTTGCTGAGCTAAATCCTTTGTGCACATTTCTTCCATACGGCTAATATATGATTTCAGTCCGCCGAACTCTTGCCAATACGTGGACATATTGTAGTAGATGAAGATCTTCCAAAAAGTGTTTACTGTTCGAACCCTGCCAATATCTTCAAAGTAAATGCCAACACCGTCAACAAGTTTATTTCCTCGTATGTTTGACATAAGAAGGCTGGTATCAATAGGAGCACTTGGAGTACCTTTTTGGGTTTTCTAGTTTTCTTAGATTTCTTGTGTGCTTTCGTCCGATGCAACTTGGAACTTCTTTTTGTTTATCTGGTTTATCAATTGGAAGCGGACAAAGATTATGTATCACTCGTTGGTATGTTCCATTTTGCGGTTTGACATTAGCTATGCGTACTTTATTATCGCTGTCCTTAAAGATCACGACAACATGTCCCTATTTCCAACCCATCGGAAGAGTATTGGCATCCTTGATGAGAACCACTGTGTGTGGCTTAAGGTTGTCAGACTCCGTTTTTCACTTGGTTCTTTGCTGCAAGAGAAGTATTCCGTCGACCATCTTTTCCAGAAGTGCTGTTGAATTTGTTGTATCTGCCGGAACTTGTTGAGGGTGCTCGTTCTGTATTCTGTAAACTTTGGTTCGGGTAAGGCTGTTAGAGGGCTTCCAATTAAAAAATGTCCAGGTGGGTCGGATGATATGGGTGCCAAAGGGCGGGAATTAAAAATCGCAATTGTTCATACGTCAATGATGCTTCTCCGAGGTGCCGGATGAGGAGTGCTTTTTGCTGCTTTAACAGGCAAAGAAAAACTACCAAATATGACTTAGTAGCACTCTTACCTCTGACCTTGTAATGAGTTTTTATAGGCCCGCAAAAGTCCACTCCAGAATGATGAAAAGGCCGCGTTGGAGTCACCTTTTCCGAAGGCATATTTCCCATCAGCTGATTAATAGACTTTGGCTTTGATCTAAAGCATTTGATGCACTTGATGATCACTTGTCGAGCTGCAACACCCAAAATCCAATATTGTTGTCTCGAAAGTGATATTAGCGCTCTGTACGACGCGTTACGATGTAGCTGCGTTAGAATCATTTTAAGATTAAGATTTGATGTTTGGCGTCTGGCAAAATTGTCGCATTTGCCAACCTTCCACCCACCTGAATAAGTTTTTTTCTGGTATCAAAATATGGAGAAAGAGATGATACATATATATTTGATTTTCTGCTTACGGATTTGTTCTCTTTCAAAGCACGGTAGTCCTCTGGAAACGACACCTTTTGTGTGTACACAAGTAACCAGCGTGTTCCTTCTTCTAGTTCTTCAACAGATAACTGACCTGTGTTTCTCAGCACCCTTAGTTTTCTAGAATTGTTAACGAATCTAAAGCAAAATGAGAATATTTTTGTTAACGTAAAAAAATTAATTCGATCGTTTTGAATGGCTGCTGTTACCGATTTCTTTTTACGACGTTCTATGTAAGGTTTGGTTGGAGGGAAGTGTTTCCCCCTTTTATTTTGTGTGGAACCTATATTTAAAACCTTTGGCTTGCGGTGGGTTCTGTAGCAAACCAGCCTGAGTTCTTTATGAAGCCTATCATGTTCCTAAGTGGAACTTGTACGAGATCCACTAGTTTATCAAAAAGCCTGTTTCTCATATGACGGACGTGGCGGTTTTGAAGATTTGGGCAATCACATAACAAGTGTTTGATAGTTTCCTCTATATCAAGACAGCTCCTGCAGTGGTCGGGTGTGTTGATGCCTAGTGTCCTGTCGCGCAGTGTCCTGTTAGCACGTCTCAAGATCAAGATTCGAATTTCTTTTTTATTCATCGCCAGTAGGCTTTTTATTCTGTTTTCATCCACTGTAAGCCATTAGCTGCGAGATATGACACAGTCGCTTCTGGCGGACCATGCGGAGTTAATCAGTTCTCTTGCTTTTAGGTCTATTTTCTTTTTTAGTTCACCTATTGGAGTTTTTACTGATATCCGAGTATGTTGTAAATCCAATGATGATTTGTTCATCTGCTGTCTCGTTTCTTTTTATATTGCTATGTCCAGGAACCCAGCAGAGAGTTACGTCATGGGTGTTGCATATTCTGTTCCACGTATTACGGCATCAGGAAACTGGGATCGAATTACGACATCAGTTAACGAGTGAATGAAATCCATACGCTATCGAGTGATCGGGTAACTACATTGGGATGATCACATAAGAATGGTCACGTATCGAGTGCACTTTGAAGATTGTACTAGTACAATTCTACTACATTGAATTGAAATGGCTGACAAATGTCAAAACTTATTATTTTTGTGTGAGGAAAAGTTTTGTATTTATCGTCTTCAATATGATCGCTGTGATTGTATTGAACGAGGAAGTTTAAGAGATAAAAGCAATCCCTTTCCTTTACAAGATTCTACTTACGTATACAAAACTATAATTTTCTGAAAATTTCTTTCACAACATACACTTTTGATTGCAGTTCTATCAAAACAGTCAGGGCAAATAAGAGTGCATTTTTATTTATACTGGAGAAGATCAATTTTAGAGGATGCACCTAAACCGCTGTCCCAGCTCATAATATTTACCAAAATCTCCTTTTGCAGAGGGTTAATTTTATTTAGACTCAACGTGAAATAAATTTCAAATAATAAATTTAACCAGACGCAAAAATAACAATAAACAAAGATATTCTCACATATTTTCTCCCATATGCACCTCAGCTCGTCAGCAGAAACCATATCGAATAAATAAATACACGATCACTGACGAGAGAATGCCAAATTTCGATACTCGATACTCGATCTCTTAAGCGGTCATGTCAAATCAACATTTATCAGTCACGTGTTGCTCGATAACTGATGCGGTAATTCGACCCCTGTTTTCGATCTGGCTTCAACGCAGTCTAGTGCTTTGATTGCTTCGTTTGACTATCCACAAAAATTGTAACCTTTGAAGGATTTCGTTTTTTGCTATATACAGTCTGTGCAGCCCTATCAATGCCGAAGACCTCAGCTTGAAAGATGCTACAATCGGGAAATTTGTACGAGTGGTTGATTTTAAATGACTCGCAAAAAACTCCGGAGCCAGTTCCGATATCCATTTTAGACCCGTCGGTGTAGAGTTGAATGTCCTGTACATTAATTAATGTGTTGGAGTCCCACTCTTGTCTTTCGGGAATAAAAGTGGAGTAGTTCTTGTTGAAATCTATGTAGGGCGTGATATAATCTGTTGTTCTGTCGATATCGGTTATACTATACCTGTTGAGTATAGATCCGTGTCCACAGCAGCTTTGCTTCCATGCGCCCCTTTGTTTGAAACGAATCGCACTTGTGGCGCATCGTTTGTTATTGTGCATCGTTTGTACTCATCTTGGAGAGGGAAATGCTAAAGCATCATTTCTAAACCCGCTTGTGGTGTTGATCTCTGTGCTACTGTTATGTAGGTAAGGATGGATCTAACAATAGCCGTGTACATCCAGTTAATAATGGACGGACGCAGGCCCCATTGTTTACCAAAGGTTTTCTTGCACGCATAGAATGCGCGATACGACGTTCTGGAATCGCATCGGGTACTGTGTATTCTTTATCTCAAATATTCTCACAATTTCGAAGAAATTTAGGACCCTTGAACCATATTGACGATGTTAAAAGTGCTTCTAGGCTTGATCCTCTAGACTCTGAAACCGATTGAATTTTCGCTATTCTATTCGCAACATAGGTTTCCATGAAACATACGAAAAGCATGAAGTTCGATCCTGGCACGTATCGTGGAATGCTTATCTTCTTCATGTTTGAAAATTGATCGAAGTAATCTATCTATTTTTGAGGTTGTTCGATTTGAAGAATATCATCCCAAGTCAACTTGGTTTTCCACAACTCTTGTAGAACGCCCCACCAGGCGTAGAGGATCAATAAGTCTTGCAAGATCAGCCAGCACGGTTCGCTTCGAAATTTGAGTATTTAGCTTAATTACTTTTTCATCATTGAAGCTGAATTTAAAGACATCTTGCGATGGATCCCATATTAATCCCAATGTTTTTATTACCTCGGAATGATGAAAGGTAACTAACTTTTCTCCATCTTCTTCAGGGATTTCTTCTAAACTCTTTCAATTGAAAATAGCCTGCTTTGAGTAGACAAATTATGTCATTTAACAACGCTTGAGCATCCTTAATAATCTCTGACCCAGCTAAACAATAATCCGCGTATACATTATTTTTAATGGCCTAATTGTCTTCTGCTAGCTTTACAAGGCACCTGATTGGTAGGTAGGAAGTAGACGCTGTTCCATAAGTGACGGTATATCCCTTTCAGAACCAATGACTTGAAAACTGTATGGATTTGTGTCAAATTTGGAATATTAGTCATTTAGTGTATATTATTGAACAATATTAAGCAGTTTTGGAAGTGGAGCCAACAGTATCCCCAAAAAAGGACCCACACAAATGTGTGGGTTGGTATGCATCTAGGACAGAAAACGCGTTAATCTTTGAATTTCAGTTATGTATTTATTTCATATTGTTTTAAATAATATAAATAAGGAACACTTCAGGCTTTTTTAAAAAACGATAAAAATAAATAAATAATTCATTAACATATTAGACTTTTATCACACTATTCTGTTGTGTGGAAAAGCTTAAAACAATTTTTCCCCTGGGCCACGCAGAAACAAATATTGCATTTTTCGCACCTCGTTCGAGTCCGGCTGGTACACGCTTTCAAGCTGCACATTCTTGCGTTTTTCAAATTGTATACTACTGGCCAATGGTTCGACTCGTCAAACCTTTTGCTGGGTCCTGGCAACGGCGTACATGTCTTTGTAGAGCTCGTCTGGGCTTCCGTTTCTTCTTCATTCTCAGAATCTTCCCTTTTGTGTTTCGAGATAAGAGCCTCCGCAATATCTAATTTAAAATGAAGTAAATCCAATACCTTTTTACTGGAAACGTTCTTCAGCTTGCAGTCCATTCTGTATTCAAACCAGCTATTCACAACAGCTAAGTCAATAAAATGGAGTGCTACTTTGAGGGTCTACTTTTTTGTTTTGATCCAGGTTCGGTAGCATTCCATTAGCTGGTCACATATTTGCATTTTCTTAAAAAAAATACCTGTTGACGATGAAAGAACAAAGTTTTTGAGTCCGACAGGACGCGGCTTATTTCGAACGTATTGTCTTAGTCGATGCGGGCACCTTCCCAAAAATGGAATCATTTGCTCGTCAATTGAGTAGTTTTGGGAGCATCTTGGAATACTAAGGCACCTACTTCTCACTGCGTCAATAACTGGCTGCATTTTCCACAATACATTAGTTGCTGCATCCGGTGGTTGAACGTTTGTGTCAACATAATGGAGACATTTCAGCTGAAAAAATCTTCTTCTAGACATTTGAGATGTCACCTGCGTATGCCATAAATCACGATTCCAGTACATATATAAACTGGGCAATGGAATGCAGCCGAAATACATATGAATGCCGTAAAGTTTTTTTTAATTTCGGAAGCATCAGTGTTTATCGGCTTTAAACTTTTGAGCAAGCTATACATTTCGGTGAATTCAGCTGTTTTTTCGAAGTGCTCTTCGTTGAAATACCGCTCGAAGTAACGGATTGGAAGGAGAGGAGGATGTGTAGCCATAACAGGAGCAGAATTTTCCCTTTGCGCAGACTCAAATTCAGAAACTTTCCACATCATACGTCTACGAGTTTCTACTTCTGACTTTTGTCCTAGTAGAGTCTCATCTTCTACTTCGGCTTCAACTTCCTCATCTGTTTTTGACTCTTCAAGAGTTTCTTGGTTAGTTTGAGGATTAAAAGCCTCAACCTCATCTTCATTGTCGTCAGACTCAGAAAAGTCTTCTACGTCAGACCCTTCAGCTAGAAGGTTCAAGACTTCTTCCAAATCTTGGTCGTTATCGAAATGGTAAACTTTTCCTGTGAGACAGAAAAACACGCATAGGTTGAGTGCTAGGTGGCACAATTGTGTGGGTCTTATTTTTACATGCATACATTTTCCTTGCACAAATCGAAAGGGTTTTAATTTTTTCGGAAATATGTTTAATCAATATTGATTTATAAAATATCAAAAAACGGACTTTCAATTTTTACAGATATTATAAAAGATCTATACTTACGTTGGCTTCTTTTCGGCAATACTGACATCACGTCTTTATCACTTCACTATTTACACAAAACTGACAAAAGCCATTGAACGGGATATACAAAACACAAGAAAACAACACGAATGATGTACTTGGAACTAGAAAACTTGCCTTAACGAAGTAGAACAAAGCGAAACACGAATGCGAAAATGAGTCAAAATTACCCACACAAATGTGTTATAGGACACTGAAAGGGATATAACCGATACATCTTTTTAAATATCTTTTTCTGCTATGAATATCTCTAAATCGTCAAGTTTGTGTAAGAGTCCGTTTGCATTGCAAGTTAGTACTTTGACCCTTCGTTTCATATTGTAATATGCGAGCTACGGCTCGAGTAGATAAAACAATTATTCGGTGAAATTATTTCTTTATTTTCTACTCTATAGAACAATTCAAGTTCACACTATACTATTCTTCGCAAATTCTTTTCTTACAATGTCTCTTTCCTCTCAAATCACTTTATCTCCTTTCAATTACTTAATTCACAAATCCAAACTAATTACTTTTTCTTGTTCACTCTCAACTTTCAATTTATCACCAAATTACAACTTCGCCCATTATCACTTTTCCAATCTCTTCGCCACGGTTCTAAACCAACTGTCCCTTTTTTTGATCGCCATCTGTCCTTATATAGCAGAAGTTTCTGATAGCCAGAAACTTCTAGCAAATTCTTCGACCACTGGAACAAGAGAAATAATTCTTGCAGTTTTAATTCCCTTTTATCCCTGATATTATTCGTCTCTTTCGTTGACATGAGCTGTGGAGACTTCGTCCCAGACACGAACCTCGAATGAAAGGACAGTTCGAACCAAAATTCTGCCAGAATGGAAAGTCACTTCGGAATTTGCTGCATAGACATAGGAGCGTAGTTATTATTATGCTACACTGCCCCCCTCTTAGACGTGTTCGTCCCGAACAAGAGCATCCTCATTTCGGCCATTGTATCGACTCAGTCGGTCCACATGAACCACTTTCATTTTGGCCCTCGGTCCTCGCTGGATGCGGTAGACAACATCGTTGATGCGGGTTACTATTCTGTAGGGACCTTCCCAGTTTTGCTGTAATTTAGGTGATTTCCCCTTTTGGCGATGGGGATTATACAGCCACACCAGATCTCCTTCCTGGAATCCTGACGTTGTTGCCTTGGCATCATACCTGGTCTTCATGCGGTCGCTCGTCATCTTAATCTGGCTTCTGGTCCTTTGGTGTATGTCCCTAAGCCTTTCCCTAAGGTCCGCCACGTACTCTTCTTCATTTCTGGGCTCATTGGTAGGAGATCCAAATTTCACCTCACTGGGTAAACGAGCTATTCCACCAAATAAGATTTCGAACGGCGTATGTCGAGTAGTGCTATGCACGGCACTTCTATAGGCCATCAAAAACAAGGGAATCTGCAGGTCCCAATCCCGTTGGTAGTCACCTACGACCTTCGAGAGATGTTCGTCCAAAGTCCTATTGAAACGCTCCACCATACCGTCCGACTGTGGACGAAGCGGGGTTGTCCTTGTCTTTTTGATTCCGAGTAGTTGACACATCTCTTGGAAGATTCTTGACTCGAAGTTCCGCCCTTGGTCAGAATGCAATTCCAAGGGCACACCGAATCTGCTAACCCAATTGTAGACGATCTGCTCCGCCACGGTTCTGGCTTCCTGGTTAGGGATCGGAAACGCTTCCGACCACTTACTGAAGTAGTCCATCACTACGAGTATATACCGATTACCATTGTCGGTTTCCGGAAAGGGCCCTGCGATGTCGATGGCGATTCGTTCGAAAGGTGCTCCCACGTTGTATTGGTGCATCTTACCTCGAGTTTTGATTCTCGGACCTTTGCTAGCTGCACACACGTCGCATTTTCTGCACCAGTCTTCGATATCTTCCTTCGCTTTTAACCAATAAAAACGTTCTCGTACCTTTTCTAGCGTCTTATTCACTCCCAAGTGGCCTCCGGTCGCCCCGCCATGCATTTCCTGTAACACCTCCTTGACCCTCGTCCGCGGTACGACAAGCTGCATTACAAACGACTTTCCGTCGGAGGATTCCCATTTTCTTCTCAGAACACCTTCTTGGACATGGAGGGAGTCCCACTGCGCAAAATATGCCTTTAAGGTCGGGCTTCTGTGAGAGATGTCCTGATGATCCGGTTTCTCCATGTTCTCCTTCCAGGCCAGAATCGGCTCGATATCCGGGTCTTCCTTCTGAGCGTTCCGGATCTCATCTACGCTCCAGCCGGCGATAGGTTCGGCTCTCATTCTTTGGATGGAAACCAGCTCCCGTTCTTCCTGACGCGCACAATGTTTACAATCCGCTCTGCATGGTCTCCGGGACAGTGCATCCGCATTAGAGTGGAGTTTTCCTTTACGATGCTGTATTTCGTAGTCGTAGATTTGCAGCCTTTCGATCCATCTTGCGACCTGACCCTCAGGACTCTTGAACTGTAATAGCCATTTTAAGGCTGCATGGTCTGTGCGAAGAACGAACTTCCTCCCGTAGAGGTATTTGTGAAAATGCTTCGTAGCCAAGATCAAAGCTAGAAGTTCCCGCCTTGTCACGCAGTAGTTCCTTTCTGGCTTAGAGAGCACCTTGCTGAAGTACGCAACCACCTTCTCTTGGCCGTCATGCACCTGGGAGAGTACGGCTCCTACCCCGATATTACTAGCATCTGCATCCACAACGAACGTTTCCCCGGGAGTGGGGTAAGCCAGTATCGGGGCATCGCATAGCCGTTGTTTAAGTGCCTTGAAGCTCTTCTCGCACTCAATTGACCATTTGAATTGTTTTCCCTTTTCCGTCAACTGGTGCAGGTTCTTTGCGATCCCGGCAAAATCCTTCACGAACCGTCTGTAGTAGGTGGCTAGGCCCAGGAAGCTCCTTAGTTGGTGTTTGTCTTTGGGGACTGGCCAGTTTTTCACCGCTTCGACCTTCTCCGGATCGGTTCTCACTCCTTTCGCTGAAATTATGTGTCCCAGGTACTTGACTTCCGCTCTAAACAGGGCGCACTTCTTGGGGTTGAGCTTCAGGTGGGCACTTCGAAGCCTTTGAAACACATCCCTTAGATTGTCTCGGTGTTGCGCAAACGTTTTTCCTACGACGATGACATCATCCAAGTATACCAAACAGGTTTTCCATGTTAACCCTTGCAGGACACATTCCATCAATCGCTCGAAAGTCTCCGGAGCATTGCACAGCCCGAATGGCATTACCGTGAATTGCCATAGCCCATTTCCTGCGGTGAAGGCGGTTTTCTCCCGGTCTTCTGGATGGATCTGTACCTGCCAGTAGCCACTCTTCAAGTCAAGAGTGGAAAACCATCGGGCTCCTGATAGTGTGTCTAGCGTGTCGTCAATCCGTGGCAGAGGGTAGCTGTCTTTCTTGGTGACGTAATTGAGCTGCCGATAGTCCACGCAGAACCGCGTGCTGCCATCTTTCTTCTTAACCAGTACAACCGGTGATGCCCACGGACTTTTGGAACTTTCAATCAGACCTTCTTTCTCCATTGCCGACACCATCTCTGCAACTTCTGTCTGCTGTGCCAATGGAAGGCGCCTAGCAGGCTGACGAATTGGTCTAGTATCACCAGTGTCTATTCGATGTTGTACCAGGTGTGTTCGGCCGTATTCTCCGTCCTGTGAGGCAAATACATCAGCGTACTCATTGATAAGATTCTCTGCCATAGTTCGCTGCTCCTGATTCAGCTCACTGGACTGGAGAATCGTCTCTCTCGCTTCCGCTGTCCAAGGTGATGGGAGAGGTTTTGGAGCATCACGTTCAGATATTGTTGCGACGGCGGTAATCGGCGTGCATTTTCCAGTCACCTCCCCTCGCCTTAGTTTGACAGTGTGTGGTCTTGCGTTCAAAACCCTCACTGGAACCATGGTGTTCTTTGGTTCGACTAACGTCTTTCCCACGATGTAGTCTTGAGAATTCTTCTCTGGGTCTGGTTCTACTATGTAGAATCGGTGGCTCCCAAGATCACCTTCCAGCTTCGTCCAAATGATTGTCTCTGAAGACGGCGGCAAAACTTCGTCTTTGCTGATGACTGTCCTGAGAGTTACGGCATTCTCATTTCCGTACACCATCGGAATCTCCACATTTCGATACCTCAGTACTTGCATCCCGATGTCCAAGATTACTTCATTTGCTTTCATGAAGTCTACTCCGATGATGCACTCGTCGCATATATCTGCCACCAGAAACGCATGGGAGAACGTCAGTCCTGCCAGAGTAATCGTAAGACGAACTTCTCCAAATACCTTCGCCATTTCCCCTGTTGCAGTCTTCAGGCAGCAGCTGTTGGTGTTGTGCAGCCAGGAGCTTCTGACGATATCTCTTCTTACAATGGAGGCGGTGGCACCTGTGTCGATGGTGGCTACGCACTTCTTCTTGTTGATTAGTGCCTCCACTGTCAGGCTCTTGTTACCCCGTTTGGTTTGCGAAACTTGAATGGTGGTCCTGGGGGCCTCGATTCCAGTAACCAACTTCCGGCCCTCGAAGTTGGTCCTTACGCATCTCCCGACTGCTGGTTTTGGGAAGTCTGACCGACAGGATGCTTCCTCTCTGCTTCTCCTACTTCCGCAATGTGGACAATTTCCTCGTCTAGGTGCACTTCTGCACTGCCGTTGTAGGTGTCCGGTTTGGTTGCAATTCCAGCAACGGATTTGACTTCCGCGAGCTCTGTCTTCATCCATGACGGCTGTTCTCTGGCATGAGCATTCCACGACGGACATTTCCCTGACACGGTGTATTCCCTGGTATGCTTAGTCCGCAGCCTTCATTGACAAAGCGAATGCCAATGCCTCGGGAAGTGTTCGCTTTTCAGCCATCCTTACAGCCATTTGCAGTTGTCTGTCCTCTATGGCCTGAATAAAAGCTTCCACCGCCATTTCGTTGATAAGCTCCTCACCGGCTTTAGGGTATGAAAGATGGGCTAGTAGCTCTATATCCGCTTGCAACTGTTGGAGCGTTTCCCCCCCTTTTCTGGACTCGACTACGCAGCTGAACCCTGTACACCTGCTGCATGTGTTCATCCCCAAACCGCATCTCGATAGCCTGAACCAGAGAGTCGTAGTTCTGCTGTTTATCTTCCGGGATGGTCTGCAAGAGCTCCGCAGCTGGACCCCTCAGTGCAAGTGTGAGTGCAATGGACTTCTCTTCATCGTCCCAGCTATTGGTCATTGCGGCCGCTTCGAATTGCCTCTTATAAATTGGCCATGATGTTTGACCATCGAAGATAGGAGGCTGCATCTCCTTTCTTCTCAGACCGTCAGTGGAATATTCCCGTGCTTTCTGTCTCTTCACATTGCTGAGCTCCTTAGCAAGATTTTCGACTTGCTTCCCTACTATCTCGAATTGCGTATCCACTTTTTCAAACTGAGTCTCTATTTTCCCGAACTGAGTTTCATGTTTCTCAAAATTTTCATCGAATCTAGTTTCGACTTTTCCGAGTTGCGTCTCGACCTTCTCGATTTTCTCTTCGATCACTTCGAATTTGGATTCCAAGTTCTTGTTTTGCTCATCAAGTTTACTTTCCAGAGCATCTAGAGAATTATTTTGTTCATCCAGCTTAAGTTCTAGAGAATTCTTTTGTTCGTCCATTGCTTTCTTTTGTTCGTCCATTGCTTTCTTTTGTTCATCCAGCTTAAGTTCTAGAGAATTCTTTTGTTCGTCCAGCTTAAGTTCTATAGAATTCCTTTGGTCTTCTATTGCTTTCTTTTGTTCGTCCATGACTAACTTAAGTTGCAGGAGCAGACTCGTTATACCCGGGTCGGCTGCTGTACTTGCTGGTTCCTCTTCCACGTCAAACTCTACGTCGTGCGGATTTTCACCTTCCTGCGTTACTGCTTCTTCCAGACGAATCAGCAGGGCATCTTTTCCCCCAGTTGTGTCGAGGTTCCGCTTACTGAGTTCTGCCTTTAGTTGAGTTATAGTTAGTTTTCCCAATTTGCGACCCATTTTGCGCAACTAATTAACTCAACACAGAAATCGTTTTTTTTTTTTTTTTTGCTTGTGCAATTTCACACCACGGAAATAGTTATTCACAGAATAAGTTTTATCCCGCTTCTGACACCAATGTAATATGCGAGCTACGGCTCGAGTAGATAAAACAATTATTCGGTGAAATTATTTCTTTATTTTCTACTCTATAGAACAATTCAAGTTCACACTATACTATTCTTCGCAAATTCTTTTCTTACAAGGTCTCTTTCCTCTCAAATCACTTTATCTCCTTTCAATTACTTAATTCACAAATCCAAACTAATTACTTTTTCTTGTTCACTCTCAACTTTCAATTTATCACCAAATTACAACTTCGCCCATTATCACTTTTCCAATCTCTTCGCCACGGTTCTAAACCAACTGTCCCTTTTTTTGATCGCCATCTGTCCTTATATAGCAGAAGTTTCTGATAGCCAGAAACTTCTAGCAAATTCTTCGACCACTGGAACAAGAGAAATAATTCTTGCAGTTTTAATTCCCTTTTATCCCTGATATTATTCGTCTCTTTCGTTGACATGAGCTGTGGAGACTTCGTCGCAGACACGAACCTCGAATGAAAGGACAGTTCGAACCAAAATTCTGCCAGAATGGAAAGTCACTTCGGAATTTGCTGCATAGACATAGGAGCGTAGTTATTATTATGCTACAATATTTAAGTTCTCGTTGAAGTGCGCGTGTTGCGGCAATTATTTTCGATCTTAACTAACGTCTCGAAAATAAGTTTATTTATTTTGCTTTTGCTTTACCAGTATGATCCGCTGAACTTTAATTTCTTCCATTTTCTGATGCTGCAGCTTGAGCCTTACCTCAAGCAGGTATTTTAGCTATGTCCGAGAGATTTCACTCCTCATCTTCTATATCATTCCGATTAGCATTGCTAATCTCTAGGCATTTTTAGGGCATGATTGTTTAGTTATTTTCCCCTTCACCTAACTTGGTACATGTCACGAAATTCTCACAAACGTGGACTTGACATTTTGATGGGTTTGTTAAAACACTTATGTGATAACGACCTCGTCAGTCATCATAATTTTTCACGATGTTTTCAAACGAAAATTAAAATTCATGTCTTTACTCATGTTCGGCGGATATCTATTCAAGTTTTATTGCTGATGTTTCCGGATTTTAGCTCACACTTTGCCTGGCCACGTCTATAGCTTGGGCCAAATACGAGATGGTGACGATTAGTCAGAGGTGCGATTCCATTTTTAAAAATTATTTTCGATTCAATATATTTTTGGAGAGCGGTGCCTTTGTTGAAGTGTAATAAGCTTTTCTGAACTCCCATTTTATTAATAGAGTCTCACATAAGGCGTCTATGTCTCACCTCATTTATTATACCCAACACCAAATACACTTTTTATTTTACTATTTTTGCAATTAAATTGGCGCCTATTAATTGAGAATATTCTTAGCTTATAGACAAAATTAGCATTTGATTGGCATTCATAAACTTGCTTGACGATTTCATAAAAATGATGTATTAAAATGAATTACCGTTTCGTGCTTTAAATGGATTGTTTGTTGACTGTAGGAAATTTGTTATGAGTTGATTACGACTTTTAAAAATGTCTAGCAGCAGCAAATGGGTAAATAAATGCAGCAGAAATTTCTAAATGATGATTAGATTAGATTTAGATTGGATTAGATTTATTGCAATTCATTAAAATTATTAGTACACTTGAAAATAATTTGACAAATCTTTTATAGCACCTCAAAAGCCAGGACGATAATTAGGGTTTTTGAATGCCTATATACGAGGTGCGAATGATAAGTTCACGGTCTGAGATACTCAACAACGAGTCATCTTCTCATTAGTGATAGCGCTACATGCCTCACTCTTTAGTAGTATACTCGTAGAGCACCTCTCGTTAAAAAAGGAAAATCGCCTAAAGAAATCTTCGAAGACATGTCATCGGCTCTTCAGTATTCTGGGCCTTCGTATACTCGTACGATGGTCAGAAAATGGGCTCGCTTATTTTAACAAGAGCAAGAGAGCTATGAAGACGACCCACGCCCAGGGCGTCCTGTGTCAGTGGTCACTGAAGAAAACTTCGGAAAAGTTGAAAAATTAGTTCTGTCCGACAGAAGAATAAAAATGTGGCAGATAGCGGACGAGTTGCACATCAGCAAAGAACGGATTGGAGAAATTTTGCACGAGCATTTAAACATGGAAAAAAATTGTGCGCTCATGCCGTTCGACAAGCAACGACGACTCAAGTGCTGCAAAGATTTTTTGGAGTTAGCCGGAGACAATCTCGACGAAATTTGCAACCGAATCAATCCAGAGTCCAAACAAAAGTCTGTGAAGTGGATTGAAAAAGGGGAGAGGCCGCCGAAGAAATTCAAGGTTTTGGGACAGCGATGGTGTTTTGCTGGTCGTACGGAAGCGACGTGGGAAACAAGGCAGAGTGTTGTGTTTGCAGGATAATACGCCTGTTCACACGACGCGGTTTTCGAGACAGGTCTAAAGGCACAGGTTTTTCAACGATAGACCACCCACCCTACAGCCCAGACTTGGCCCCGAGCGACTTTTTCCTTTTTTTTTTAATTTTAAAAAGGAGTCACGAGGCTGGAGATTTGCAGATGAGAACGAGATCAAGGCGGCCGTAGAAAGTCATTGTAAGGCAAAGAAAAAGAATATTTTTTCGGTGGCTTTAAGACACTATATGACCGATGTGAGAAATGCATTTCACTCGAAGGAGATTATATTGAGAAATACAATTTTTTTAATCGGATCTTTTATTTCACTGAACGCCCTAGGTCGCGAACTTATCAGCCACCCCTCCTATATGTATTTCGAATTATTTCAAGTGGCTTTAGCTGTGGCTTTAGCTGTGACCACTATTAAATATTCTGGGACTGCGGTCCGTCAATACAGTTGACCTCCATATCGTTCTTGACCACCCAACTCACCTTGCACCCTGAGGATTCCATTCGAAGGACATCACTATGATATCGATTGGTTTCCTCTGTGTATGGCCAATTCAGCGTCATTTTCGTTGCTTGATGTCCAATTCAAATTTACCTGTCCAGTCCTACTCCATAGCTCACTGACCAGTGGCCACCGGATCTTCAAAATCTATCGCAGACACCTGTTAACGAAAGCCTGTAACCTTTTCGAGATGTTAGCAAAGCATTTCCACTTTTCGCAGGCGTATAACAGCACGGATTTAATGTTGGATTCAAAGAGTTTCAACTTGGTGCGTAGGAGAAAGAATTCCAAATGCACTACGGGCTTTGTTTATTTTATTGTTAAATTGTTAAACCCGGTCTGACTAGGGGTTATAAAAATATTTTCTTTTGAACTCCACAACATTAATACTTTCTCAGAGTATACCTTTCAATTTTTGTGCGGTCTTCAAAATATTCGCCGCATTCCAAGCACATGAAATTTGCTAGTAGCAAAAACATGGAACGTCCTTTTGGCCTTACAACAGCTGATAGCTAGAAATTCGCTAGACTCACTAGAGGTGGGCAACTATCGGTAGCCATTACTTTCCATAATTCTCGATACAATTCGATTGTTTTGATTGAACCTTTTAATAAAATCTAGTTATACTAAGAAAAAACCGTCTTAGGCCGTGTAAAATGTTAGTCAAATTTGAACTATTGTAGATACTAATATTTAGTCAAGACCTAACCTACTGAACTCAAAATTGACTAAGAATCGTTTCCGTTAATGTGTAAAAATAATTAAATTTAAATAAAATTCCGAAGCGAAATAACGATTTTTTGCTAACTGATTTCGACCTTTTGTACAGCTCACTAAAATTTCAGGCAGAATTTTTTGGTTAAAAAACAGTCAACTAATGGACAAAACTAACTAGTTTTGCAGTCGATTCGAGGTCTATGTACGAACCAGCGATGTCTAAATAGTTAGTGTCTAGAATAATGTACATGTACAATGTCATTCGACTTTATTTATCAACAATTCAGAACATCTACTTGTTTTAATTAATTTAATTGTGGAATGATTCTATCGATAACACTTTCCATTGATTTTCGATTTTTCATTCTAATGAAGACATTGGAATATCGAAGAGGAGTCTAAATTTAATTTTAATCAAATTCTATTGATCTGTAATGTAACACTTAGTAAGTGCTAGACTAATCCTAGAAGATTTGGATTGAGAAACAAATAATTTCGAGCATTTACTCGATGTATTAATAATTATCGATAGTAAACGATAGTTTTTTTTTTTTTTTAAATATCGATTGTTTTCGGCTTTCATTCGAAGACCCCATCGCTAATAGATTGTATTGACAGATGACGTTTTTCTCTTGTTCTTATCTAGCTAAGTGTTGTGGCGAGAATTTCTTTGTTATATCCCCTCTAGCGCTAGTAGCGGAAAGTTTTGACGGCCCTGTCATCCTGGTACAAAAAGTCGTTTTGCTATATTCTAGCGGAGTGCTTGGAACGCGCCAATTATAAACATCGATATTGTTTCTGAAAGTTAACACTATGCATCTATCGTACGGATTAGATAGCATGCTCTGTTTTTTTTTACCAAGAGGTTCTGGCAAATTTCCTGGGCTTACGTGCTGGGAAGTGTAACACCAGATTTCTTGTACAGTTTTTCAGCAGTAGGCGCTCCATTTGCTCTTCTATCTGGTTACAGCTCGCCTCTGCTTCTCTGATTTTTTTTTTTTTTATTCTAACTCAATCGGTAATTTTTGAAGATAGTGCCTTTACATCCTTGCTCGCTAGATGTTTCCTCAATGCTGCATTTATTTATCGAGCAGAATCGGTTAGCTGCTTCAAATCTTGAACAATTCAACTTTTCGTGCTCAGTATACTCGTAAATGCTTTATAGACAACAATACTTACTTCTTTCGTGTTCAACTTTCAAAGACCTTAGTCAAATTTTGATTTGTGTTCTCGTTCTGGTTTAAATAAACTTAGTATCGTTAAAATTTTGCCAAAAATACGAGAGTTATATTTTTATGTAACCGCACAAATTAACTGTCATCTGTCAACTGTCAACTGTCAACTCTAAATGATGAACATATGTACTAAGTGTGCAGAGTACGGGTTTCTGAATTTGTTATTTCGTCAAAACCAAGAAATCAGTTTTCTAACTCATAACGACTGGGAAGTGTTGGCTTTTGAATTCTTTTAGTAATCGTTAAGCCACCAAAGTACAATAATTATATTTTAGAGGTGTGATTGTGAAAAGAAGAAATCTAAGAAAAAAAAGAATTAACAAAAGGGTTTGAAACAAAGGACTCATTGTTTTCCAAAAATACACAACAGGATACTCTTAAAATTGCATAATTAAGAATCAGTTAAACAACCCCTTTTAACCTTGGTTTACACAAACACTCACATTCGTAGAGCAGATTGAAAAAGGGATGTCAGATATGAATCATCCCACACATTTAACGCGTAAACACAAAGTGATAAGAGTTTTCCAAATCGGTCGTTTGTTGTTAGCTTCCCTAATGCAATAATCCACTGTTGAATCAAAAAGGGGTCTCGTTCCTATTTGAGTGCCCGCATGAAGTGGAGCAGGAAACGAAACTCACATTTACAAAATTAGCAAAGAAAGGAACAAAGGATCCAGCAGTTAATGTTGTAGAGAAAGATTGAAAATGTTGACAATTCACCTTTGGGGGGGGATTGTTATTTAATTATTTTAGAGGCATTATAGTCGATTACTTTTCGATTTCAAAGTTGGGACCTATTTTAGATATTAGTTTGAGAGTATACATATATAATTATGTATGAACACTAGAATATGGAATGGGAGTACATAGGAGAATAGACGTGATCACAGTATCATTCGGATAAAGTTGACACTTTTGTAAAGTCCGAAGCATGCCTCTCTAATAGGAAGGATGACTGTCGACAGGTGGTGGTTAGGTTGATGATAGCGGGTTGACACAAAAGGGAAAGACTCCTCTTCGTCACACTTAGATCAATGAAGATCCCATTGTGAGGTCACATTATTATGCTCTTCGTCAGAGCAGAACCATTCTGCGGGCTGGGACCGCATAAAATACGAGAGGATTTAAAAAATAGGAGTAATGCCTGCAGAAACATTAACGAAAACCGTTCCTGCAATAGATATGTTGGCTAAAGTCAAAGTAGAAAATATTTATTTTCAATCCCGCGATAGTCGTTTGTAAATGTGGAGTGGGGCATTATTGAAAACCGTCCTGTGGTAATTGGCCTTCACAAGTGCAATACTACCTTGATCAACAAGTTTCAGGAATTTATTCAGAAAATTTAAAATACAAGTTAATTCTTGATAATCAATATTGTCCCCTTCAAAGTACTCTCCATTGACTGAACAGCACTTATGCCAGCGCTTGATCCAATCCTCGAAACATTTGTTATAATCAAATTTTGGTATAGCCATTAGAGCCGTCTTCGATTTTTTTATTATCTCCTCTCGGCTTAGCAGCCGAGCAAACGCGTTCCCCGCAACGGTTTCTTGAGTCGATCGAACAGGAAGCACAAGAAGAAACCGCAGAGGCCAAATCAGGCGAATTCAGTGGCTGTTGGATGGTATTCGTACTGTTCTTGGTCAAAAGCTCACGAATAAGGATGGCATTGTGAGACGGTGCGTTATCGTGGTGCAAAACCCACGACTTGTTTGCCCACAAATCCGGTTTTTTTTTTTTTGCGAATTGCTACACGCAAACGTCTAATAATGCCCAAATAATAAACCTTGTTGACTGTCTGATCTTGTGACAAGAATTCATTGTAATCCATGAAAACCGTGAGCATCGCTTTCTTTTTCGACTGAAAACGAGGTGTTTTTTTCGGTCTTGGCTCATTCGGTGTAAGCCATTCACTCCAGTTTGTTTGTTTGTTTTATCCGTTTGATGAATGTTGGGCCAGGTGCTAAAATCATGTCTTTCGCGATGTCAATGCGGTCCCTTTTTTGCATGAAACTCGGGTCGAATTACCGCATCAGTTATCGAGCAACACGTGACTGATAAATGTTGATTTGGCATGACCGCTTAAGAGATCGAGTATCGAAATTTGGCATTCTATCATCAGTGCCCGTGTATTTATTTATTAGATATGGTTTATGCTGACGAGCTGAGGTGCATTTGGGAGAAAATATGTAAGAATATCTTTGTATATTCTTATTTTTGCGATTTTTTAAATTTATTGTTTAAAATTTATTTCAGATCGAGTCTAAATAAAATTAGCCCTTTGCAAAAGTAGTTTTTGGCAAATTTTATGAGCTGGGATAGCAGTTTAGGTGGATCCTCTAAAATTTATCTTCTCCATTATAAATAAGAATGCACTCTTATTTACCCTGAATCTTTAGGTAAAACTGCAATCAAAAGTATATGTTGTGAAAGATATTTTCAGAAAATTATAGTTTTGTATACGTACGCAGAGTCTTGTGCAGAGAAGGGATCGCTTTTATCTCTTAAGCTTCTCCGTTCAATATACATATATATGTACATACATAGTGATCATCCGATGAAAAATAAAGTAACTATTCAATTTTTAATTGGAGACGATAAATACAAAACTTTTCCTCACACAAAAATAAATACTCTTGACATTTGTCAGGCATCTCAAATGTAGTAGAATTGTACTAGTACAATTTTCAAAGTGCACTCGATACGTGACCATTCTTATGTGATCATCCCACTCTGTAGCGTATGGATTTCACTCACTCATTAACTGATATCGTAATTCGACCCCTGGTCTTTCGGCACCAGCTTTGCAGCGACGCGTCTGAAGCCTAAATATTTAACCAAAATGTCTTGAACGGATCCATAAGCAATGTTCAAGTCCTCTGCCAGTTCTCTGATGGTCAGTTTGCGGTTTTCGGCCAACATTTCTTCGGTTTTATTGATGTTTTCGTCGGTTTTCGATGTCGACGGTCTACCACTGCGTTCGTCATCCTCGACGGACTCACGACCACTTTTGAAGCGTTTGTGCCACGCGAAAACGTTTGTTTTTAATAGAGTATCGTTGCCGAAACACTTCTCCGACATTTCCAAAGGCTTCGCACCGTTGAATCCGTTTTTAACACAAAATTTGATGCAAAATCGTTGTTTCAAAGTTGATCCCATTTTTAAAATCGTAAAAAATCGTAAACACACGAGCGTAGCTTTTGCAAATGTCAACCTATGACACTAAAATTTGGAGAAAATTTTCATGACAGATGTGTCAACCTAAAAGACTCGAATCAGATGACTGAAAGCGCCACACGGTAGTCATTCCTGAAACTTTTTGATCAATGTAGTATATCGCCAAAGAGGCGATATTTTCCAGACTTGGCGTCCGCTAATCACCCAGAATTTTTTGTATCGAACTTATAAATTGTTTGAGGGGACTGGTGGGGTAATTGCCCGTCAAAGATTCGGACATCCTCGCACTGTTAGAACTCCACAGGCGATCAAAGACAGTTTCAATCAGAAACCGCTGCGAGAGCAGAAAATCTTGTCAAGATTAATGAAGATATCACAAAAATCCATGCCTCGCATTATAAAACAAGATTTGGGACTCAACACATATGAAAGACACACTGGCCACTACTCACAGACCAATTAAAGCAAAAACGGAATGAAAGATAGAAAGCTCTGCGCTGCCGGTACGCGCAAAATGTTCACAGGGTAATTTTGTTCACGGATCAGGAATCGTCCAATAATCTATGTACGGTCATCCAAAGAAGAATCAGAACTCATTTCGCGAACATATCTGACGGTTTGATGGGTGTCAGCTACGAAGGAGTTACCGACCTTCATGTTTGCGAGAAGGGGGTAAAAACATCGGCATAAATCTACCAAACGGATGTTTTGGCAAATGCTGTGAAGCGACTTAACCAACAATTGTTCTCAAACAAGTAATGGACTTTCCAATAAGACTTCGCGCCAGCTCATAAGGCAAAAACAACGCAAGAGTGGCTCTAAAACAATGTGCCGGACTTTATAGCAGCAGACGATTGGCCGTCAGGCAGTCCAGAGCTCAATCCTTTAGATTATAAGCTGTGGTCTATTTTAGAGGAGATGGCTTGTTCTATTCATTTATCTGTGCAGTGGACAATATTCCAATAGACAAAGTGCTTGATGCGATCGATGAGTGGCCAGACCGACTCAAAGTCCGCATAAATACAAATGAGGGGCATTTCGAATAAATAGTTTAAATATTGTTTCTTAAATAATCAATAATCAAAAAATACTTGTTCGTTTTTATTATATGACCAAAAATGCGTGTACAAGTATTTATGACTTGGTGGATTATGTTTACCCACTGCATTTGAACATTTTTATTTCCTCATCCATCAGCAAACAGGTGCACTTTCATTGCTCCACATTGCATTGAAACTGACTCTTTTTCACTGCTATTACAAGTTGGTATTTCTGGAATTTTTAGAGTCTTTAAATAAATTATTTCTCTTAATGGATCCCAATGATATAATTTAATTTTGAAAATAGCCGAATTTAATACCATTCTACATTCCTTGTTGCACTTTCAGTTAATGTCGATTCTTATATCCAGAATGACCTACATGTAGGTCTGTATGTACTTACGTATTAATTTTATAGCTGCATGTGCTATTAGAAAAATCCTTCAAATAAAAGAAAAAAAAAAAAAATTAAAAACATTAAATTATTCGTTTTAAGTTGCATTATTCAATTAATATTTGTATACAGCGTCTTTGTTCGCTTACTGCTAATATATCACAGGATAGTGTGCATCAACACATTAAAATGCGAACCATGCTCTTGGCTGGCGTCCGCTTCTTAAGTCCATAAACCATTTGCCCCTCCACCATGGCAATCCTTCAACTGGAATCTCTCGATTCTCGATTCTCCCGCCACACGTTCATTTTCACAAAAGAAGGCATATCCGCTGTTCGTTCGGCAGAACCTAATAAAGATTTTTTTCGAAAGATACTGCGGTGTTTGGTATTTTTAGAGATTCATTTGTCGTCATCGTCATATTATGTTCGTATACCTATATCCAATACAAAACCTTTCATTTTTCATCGCTTTTCGTACGTGTTACACTCGCATATATCCGTTGTATAGGTATCGTATCGGGATAGTTTTCTTTTTTCTGCCCACGCAGCGTTTAAGTGTGTGTGCGTTATTTTGCTGCACCCTATGGCACTTTTGTAAGAGAGATGGATTCACAGAGTGTGACCAAAGAATAACGGAGAGATTTACTCCAAAAGGAAATGTCAAGGGGGGTGGTCAGTGGGGAATATGTATTATGATACCTATTAATATTTGGATCATGTGAAAGAAATAAAGTCAGAATGGTTGTTTAGTTGTTATGATGCAATAAAAATGCTAGCCTATAAACTATATGACAGAAACTATACAACTATTTCAGGAAGCATTATGGGAATACTATTTTATTTAATATTGATTTCAATTCGAGTAAATGGACGAACGGATTCATTACCAGTCTCGATGTTGTGTCATATCGTAATGCTTCTTTATATACATACATACTTAAAACGTTTCAAAGCAAAGGCTTTTGTAGCAAATAGCTGTCATTTTGTGTGTACTTCACCTGTACGATCTTGAGAATTTAGTTATAGGAGCACCACGTACCACGTTTTTGACCACATACCACGTTTTGACAATGCAACTTTATCTCTGTGAAAAATCGAACGACTATTGGGATAAAAATGTCCCCAGATGATTCATGATGAATCATGAACCAATATCCTCTAGTGCTGTGTGACAGACAGATGGTAATTTTATGCCATTTTTGGAGCTTCTAATGACAATTTTACTCTCGGATGTTTGTTAGACGTTGACGAGAGTTGGGGGACCGTCAATTTTTTTTTTTAACATCAGGATAGGCGAACGTGCAACACTGTGATATTGTTCCGAGATGCCTGTAGTATCCTCCCACCTACCAAGCTCCGAAGCGTACGTCTATAACAAGATGCGTGATATTACATCGAGCGATAAGGGGCTGTGTTGTGGTGTTGCTGTTTTATATTTCGATAATCTCGAGTTTTCGGCTCAGTGGTTTCGCACTTAATCACTGAGCCACAACGCCCAAACCGATCGAACTTACCATCCATATTGAAGAACTTGTGATGGTATTCCGAGCAATAAGCAGAAATTAACTATTGTGTTGGCAAGAAAGGTCAGGTTCGGTTTTTTAGTGTTCCATGCTCACAGAACTTCTGGCCCTTATTAGCACAAAACTGGACCATATGCGATTTCAGGACATCATCATTGGTGGAAGTTTTACCATTCAAAGAGTTTTGCGAACTTCGAAACAAATGAAAATCTGATGGGGCAAGGTCGGGCCTGTATGGTGGATGTGACAAAACTTTTTCACGAGTTACCAAAGATGTGTGAGGTCTAGCATTGTCATGGTGGAACATGATTCCCTTACGATTTGCCAATTCTGACCGTTTTTCTTTGATTGATTTCTCCAATTTCATTAGTTATTGACAATAAACATCTGAATTGATCGTTTGGTTCCTTGGAAGCAGCTCAAAATACATAACACCTTTATAATCCCACCAAATTGACAACATAACCTTCTTTTGATGCAGTTCAACTTTCGATGTGGATTGTACTGGTTCATCACACTTAGACCATGATCGTGTTCGATTGATGTTGTTGTAGACGATCCATTTTTCATCACCAGTTATGATTCGTTTCGAAAAAAGGATCAATTTCATTGCGTTTGAGATGCATATCGAAAATATTGATTCATTGTGTTAAGTGAATCTCTTTCAATTCATGTGGAAGCCAAATATCGAGCTTTTTTACGAGTCCAAGTTGTTGTCATATCATATGATGATCTGATTCAATTATAATTTTGATTTGGTCATCATCAATTTCAGTTGGTCTACCAGAACGTTGGTTATCTTTTAGTGAAAAATCTCCAGAACGGAATTTCGTACACTAATTCTGACACATGCGTTCTGTTAATCAGTCAACACCGTAAACTTCACTCCATGGTAAAATTGACACTGTACTAACAGGTGTAAACAAAATTAAACTTGATTTGCTTCTAAAGTAAGCTTAAAGTGACAGCTATTAAATGCCAAAAGAAAAAAATCATAACATTGACAAAAACGAGAATCAACAAACATAACGCCATCTACTTGTAAAAACCGAAATTACTTTCTTGCCAACCTAATATAGATAGCCAACTTCTGATGATGTTTTATTTGAAGTGGGTAGTGTGTTTGCTTGTGACTCGAACTGTGTAGGTTCAAACCCGAACGGGGAAAATTGTCCACTACATGGATAAGTGCGCTCTTCAAGGACTCAATATTTGGGTGTCGAGTAGTCCAAGCCATCGCCTCTCAAATAGACCACAGATTTATAATCCAAACAAAATGTGAACAAAATTCTCCTATGGCCATTTTGCGCATACCGGCGGCGTAGAGGTTTCGATCCTTCATTCCGTTTTTGTTTTAATTGGAAAATATCGCCTCGCTCCACATTTACAAACGACTTTTGTGTAGTAGTTAGTATAAATGTCACTCATTATGTACCTGTCAATATAGAATGGGTGTGTTCAATACTAGTTTCACGATGAGTGCGTTTAAACGTGTACCAGACACGTACATGACATGACTAGATATACTTAGGTATATGGGGCGATGTGCGTTGCGATAATGACGGATACCCTGCTATTATTTTAGAATATACTAGCATAGAAAGTGCAACTAAAAAAAAACACACATTAATAGTATCTCAAGAAACAATTTCTTCTATTAATCGTCTATTAACTTGAGATCATTACTATCATTTATATTTATTGGAAATGAAAAGGTACGTCCAATAGCAGGTACCGAATGAATTAACACATTTTGTGAATGCATTTGAATGACCCGTGTATTTTTATGACCCCAAATGCGACAATTTTATTTGTTTACGTAGCCATTCAGTTGAAACTGATCCTCATCGCTGAACATAATTTTGTTCGAAAAATCGCCATCAACTTGATGATTCTCTAACACCCAATCAACGAAGTCACGACTCTGTTCATGGTCTGCTGGCTTCAATTTCTGAGATAATTGGGTCTTATAGGCATGCAGATGGAGATTTTTTGTTAAAATGCGGTACGTGGAGCAGTAGAAAAGGTTCAATTGTTGGGAACGATGACGAATAGATTTTGACGGATTGCCACGAACACTGTCACTCACTGCGGCAATATTTTCGGTGACCGGCCACTACGAGGACGTACTAGTCTTTACACATCCAGCACTGACTTATATCTCAGCAACCGCTTAAGTAACAAACTTCAAATTTGATAAAATGCTCATTTTGGCTCATCTCAACACGGTGTAAAATTTTAATGTACCTATAATTATTTGGTGTCGAATAAATGTACTCTAAGTTGTTTCGTGTAAACAGGGTTGTTGTGCACAAGTTGCTGGATGAATTGTCAGTTACCCCTTGTAATTTTAAAGTTCGTAGCAAGAGGCATTAAACTGTCAATATATCCAAATCAGTAATAGGCACATGAAATTCGTTTTTACTTCTTGGAAAAATTATTTGTAGTGAGTAACATTTCCATTAAACAGATAGGTATTCGTTTGTACATTAAACCACATCACATGCAATTCATATACGTATTGTGATGCTGCTGTATCGATAAATATGTAGAAATATATAATATCTTTATTGTTTTCAACACGTGCGCGTAAGCACACCTTGTGCAGAAAGCTTTCGGTGATTAAACAGAATTCTATTCATTTCTTAACATTAATGATGGATTTATGAATTTATAGAATAGCTGAAGCTACGAGTATCTTTGAATGAATCCCAGCTTATTCATAAACAAAATATTTTAATATTCTGGTCACATTTCAATACTGAATACATAGGAACAATAGAAACAAATAAAACACAATCCACAGCTACAAATGAATAATACATTTTCTATTTAGATACTTCTTGCAAATCACTGCATCATTGCACCAATCTAACGCATACACGAGTGCCAACCCATTCCAAGAGCGTCATATTTAAATTACTTTGTTTGCCATTATGTCGCATTGTTCGACAGATAATGTGACTTTTACTAGAGATTATTAACTACTTATTGTGCTCTGCTCTCCATCGATTGCCATCTATTGTTAAGAATTGTTGCCACTACACTGTACCTACTAACAACACTCTGGGGCAACATACTTGGAATGGTTCAGCCGGAATCTGGGTCATACCCGTAACCTTTTTGAAAGTGTTGTTTATGCTCCTATCATCCCCTCGAAAACCATTTTGTTCTTCATTGTGTCTACGACACAAGCACGTGAATGAATTCAAAACTGTAGGATTTCATTATGCTGCCAAGTGGATGGAGGTGGAGGCTAAGATGAATTATCGAAAACTTGCTCAAGTGCTAATTAGTGCAACTTCACAATAGCGTCTCGGGATGCATTGTTTAAATTAAAAAACGAAACAAGTAGAATCAATTGCCGCATTCCCAATTTATGCTTAAATACAATTGTGCCAGTTTGTTTACTTTGATTGAAATAAAATTGTATTTTTTCGTTTCTGATTTGTCTTCTTTTTTTTTCAGGTACAACATGATTTGAATTATTTATCGCAGTTGAACGCTTTGTGCTGGATACACTGGAAAACGTCTGCTGTTAGCTTTCAATAAAAACTTTTTAAGACTTGTCTTCGAAGAGGAGAGTAAACATGATACCGCTTAGCATCCGGAATCTATCATTATTCACGCTATGTTTTCTGTTTTCTACGAAAGCAGAGCGGGATTTTAATTTCAATGATGAAGTTCAGGTAAATAATATGTGTTCCTTAAAATAAACGGGTTAATACGAGCAGATACGAATAGTCAAAGTAGCTTAAGTCTATTTATTCGAATGTATAACATTTTTCAGGAGAAACATTTTTAAAGACGGGTTAAACTGAGAGTTACGAAACTCAAGGTTACCCTTTATCCTGGCTTATTATTTCTGTGGCCTTATGGATAGACGTTCAAAGTGCATCTGCAAATCGTATGAAATACTCGATTTACATACTTAAAGGGTATTTTTTTTTAGGGGTATAGAGCTTTAAAATGAAATGAAACACATAAAAATCGTGGTGATGGCCATGGTATTGCCTTTATTGGAAAGATAATTTTATGCCATTGGTGTTTGTGTATGATTTGAGGCTGACTCGAATGAAGCGTAATCTGGAATAAGACATCATCTCTGGTTTATCGGCATAGGCTAGGGACTTCACGTATCTCTCTGGTTTATCGGCATAGACTAGGGACTTCACGTATCTCCACAGAAAATAATCCAAAAGTGTTAAATCACACGATCTTGAAGGCCAATTCATAGGTCCATTACGCTAAATTATGCACTCATCGAATGTTTCCTTCAATAAATTGATTGTGGGGCGCGCTGTGTGGCATGTTACGCCGCTCTTTCACATTAATGCCATTTAATTGGGGAACGAAAATGTCAGTAATCATAGATCTATAGCGCTCTCCATTGACTGCGACGTACTGGCCGGCATCACTTTTGAAGAAATGTGGACGAATGATTCCACCAGCCTATAAAGCACACCAAACAGTGACTTTTTGTGGATGTAACAGCGTCATCGCTGAACAAAATTTTGTAGTGAAAATTAGGATCAAGAGTAACCTCGTTTTCACCGAACGTACGACTTCAATTCTTTCACGAGCTGGATCTTGTAAGCTCGTAAACCAAGATCTTTCTGCAAAATCTTTCATCAAGTGGATGGACACAGCCCCAATTGCTGTGCACGATGGCGAATTGACTCATTGGGGTCGTCCTCAATACTACGCTCCACAACAGCAACAACTACTTCGGTGCGCACTGTACAACGTCTCTGCGGATGCGTATTATCAATTATAGTATGCGTGGTGTGAAAACGATTCATGGTTATTCGAATTATTTGCTCAGATGGATGATTATGTCGATCGTAAAATGGCGCACGGTAAGTTTCACGAACTGAACCACGATTTTCGAAATAAATTTGCACAATTTGCAAGCGTTGTTCTGGCGTAAGTCTATTCATGGTGAAATGTCAAACCAAACTGAACACAAATCAGCTGTCAGCTGTCAAATTGGCTGTCGCTGGAAAAAGTATTGCCAATTCGAAAAACAAACCTCAAAATAAATAAATCACCCTTTATGTGTGCTGCATTGCAGCTTCAAACTTCATATCTGGAATCTGTGGGGTAACAATTCGAGACGAAATCGGAATTTTAATTCTAACCCTAAAATTAACAGTTCTATACTAATGGCCGATTTTCTTGAAAACGGCTTGACCAATTTTGTTTAAATTTAATATTTGGATTGAATTGGGCATACTTCACTAAATGGCGATTTTTGAAAAAATGTTACTAACGGTATTTGTTATCGAATTTTTTTTTTTTGCATTTTTTAAAGTGCATTTTTCAAAAAAGAATGCATTTCAACAATTCTGCTTAAATTTAATTTTACGTGTTGCCCAATCATTCATTTTATTTAAAATGGCATTCATCTTCTTGGCATAACAGTCAACTCCGGTGTGACATGACATGACCATATATCCAACATTGCAAAATCGTCGTCGATCCTAGCTACCTGCTTCGAACAAAGAGATACCAGAACTTGAGTATTGTACTCAGGTTTTAAGTTCGGCCCCAAAACATTCTCTCCATCTGCTTGACAGCATACAGAAGCGAGCGTTCGAATAATAGAAGATCCTACACTAACTTTCAATCTTCATCCTATAGCTCATCGAAGACTGGTAGCCAGTGTTGCCAGAATCGGTATCTTCAGTCCATCTGAGTTTTTTAGAAAATATTCAGAAAATAAAAGTAAAGAATTCCATACAAAAACTTTCAAGGCATTGGGAAATCTGAGCACTGATTAATTAAACACTGACTAATTCGTACATTGCCCAGAACGCTGTCTGTGTTCCGGGCAATTGAATGTGAGGTCAAATAAATTATTTGTATTAAATGCAAGCTCAGACTGGGGGGGCATAGAACGCATTCGGTGTGTCAGGTTTTATACGAAAACTACAAAACATTTTTTGACCGCGCGTTAAAATGCCTGTAGAAAGTATCCTGTGTGGACATCACATAAGTCTTCATTTTTTAAAAGTCGAATATGTTAGGAAAACTTATATTTCTTAGATTGAAGATTATAAAAAAGTTGCAGAATTAAGAAATATAAAAGATCACCGATCAGTGAAGATAAAACAGATGTAAAACTGTTCAGAAAAAAAATGCCTTACCTGTTATACTGAAGCCTTATATAAAATGTTGGCATGTTTTAACTTTTCAGATAAAATATTTGATTTTGTAGGCATTGTTGATCCACTTGTTGTTGCCAGTTATTCAAAATCGAATCTCTTTCACGAACATATTTTTCGCATTGGACATTTCTGATTTATATCCCAATAACCGATACAGTTTTCTATATCTAATATTTGACTCCTCACCTTTCTTTTTAACATGCTCTTTGTTAAAAAAGGTGCACACATAGGCAAATTCGTTATTCTTTTATTTGTAAAATGGGTATGAGTTAATTTCGTCTCATTTTGTTTGATTCGCCATCGTTGCGTCCAAACACCTATCTTGTTAACTGCATTTAGTAACTTTTCCGTTGCTTTAACCATACATCCACCAATTGCTAGGATTGCAGTGTTGTTTGCGAATGTGGCTATCATTGTATCATTCGCATGTGGTATATCACTGGTATATAATAAGTACAGTGTTGGCCCTAGAACGCTCCCTTGTGGGACACCTGCTTGTATTTCTCTAAGTTCACAATACGCTTTTCCATAACGCACTCTAAAAATAACGAATAACAAATTATTTTTCTTCTAGTTATACGATGCACTTGATCTATTGTCGACTGTTTGTTTCTAAATCCGAATTGGTGGGATAAGTTTTCTTTATTCGATAATGTTGTCTAATCTTTTAAGAAGAAGTTTTTCTAAATTTGTTGAAAATATCGGCAAAAGTGAGATTGGCCGATATGAAGTCATTTCTGGATGGCTCACCTTGTTTAGGTATGACAATTACCTTTGCTGTCTTCCAGTGATATGGAACATATCTTAGTCTAAAACAGGCATTAAATATATATTTAAGTTTTACCAGACCAATGAAAGGGAATTCTTTCATGATTTGGCAGTTATAAAATCATAACCTGGTGATTTTCTATTAGATAGTTTGTGTATGCAGGTAATGATCTCTCTTAGCGAAACGTAAGGTATAACCTCTTCATCTACTTTGTCAACAAATTCCTGGCTTTTATTTGCCATTGTAGGTGGAAAAGGTTTAAAAACATTTGTCAGGTGTTCAGCAACGAATCTGACTTTCCCTTTTCGGTCTACGATCCATTTCCCATCAGATATTTTCAGTGGGAGATTTTGTATTTGAGATCTCTTTAAACGTTTAGCAGCTTCCCAAAGGGAGTAGTCAGTGACTTTATCAGCCGTTAAGTTGTGAAGGTATTTATTTAGTGAATCATTTATAAATTCACTGATACTTTTTTGAGCCTGTTATTTATCTTGTCATTTGTCATTTTCTATGAGCTCTTTAATTTTCGCCGAATATTTTACCGCTCAAGCATACGTAGATGATGTTGCTTTACTTTCTGTAGGATCTTGCCTAGAGACTGTCTGCAGCAAGGCCCAGATGGCTCTGGCCGTAATCGATGAATGGGTTTCCTCTCAAAACTGAGGTTGTTCTATTTGTGAAAAAGAGGAAGTTGATCGATCTAACTCAGCCAATGCTTAAAAGCGTCATAATCCGAATCTCAAATGAATCTAAGTATTTAAGAGTTATACTGGATAGTAAACTTCTTTGGTCAAAATGTGTTGAATCGAAGATAGCCATGGCGCTCTCAGTTTTCTGGCAGTGTAAGGGTGCTTTTGGGAAGACATGGGATTATCACAAAAAAATGTCCTATGGATCTACAAGGCAATACTTTTCTAAGCATATGCGTAGGTTGTTTGGTGGAAAGAGCTTTCGCGAAAATATGTCACCGCTTCTCTCACTAAACTTCAAAGGACGGTTTGTCTCGGCTGCACGGAGGCCTTCTCTAGCACGCTTTTTTTCTGTTCTAGATGCATTGTTGAACTTCCCTCCTCTTTATATTTATATCATGTGCAGCTCAATAAAAGTTAACTTTCGGCTTTTGGTATAACCCACACTGAGGCTTCGATAACCTTGCGCAATACATAGCTTTCGACTCTTGTCTTATGGATATGCCATCTGGCGCAATGACACCAGAACCCCAACTCTTTCATAAATAGAAAGTCGACTTCCCTCACTCGACTGGATTTTTACGGAATCTGAACCATTGTGATCGAATTTTAACGTATGTCTCCAAAACTAATCAAGGGTCTGGTGCTGGTGTCTTCGTGGAGGACGACAACATTAGGCTTCACTTATCGTTCGGTAAAATATCGTTAGCTCTGTCTTTAAAGCGGCGACTTGCGTAATTCTAACGGCTATGAACTATATTTTAAGGTATGGGTATAGGGGACTGTGAATCTGTGTATGTAGTAACAACCAGGGTGCGCTTAAAGCCTTGTTTTTTTTTTATAATTTGCACGTGTGAAAGGGGTTATGAATACCCTTATACTAATTTTAGGACACGGGCGTTTTTGAGGAAAGGGGAAGAGACAGAGAGAAAGACAGATTGGTGTAGTTGGTTTGAAACTCAGCTGGTATTAAGTTTCAGTGAACTCCAAGTGTGGCGGTCCAGATAACTGGGGAGCTTGTTTGTTTTTGCTTTTGTCGTTGCTCATGATTCACAGTATTTTTTTCCGTCCTCATGATGTCATCGTCACGATCAAGTTGCATTTTAGCCATATGACCGCCCTACTGCCAGTGTTATGCCTTCGCAGTAGAGTTGACATAAGCTTTCGCAATTGATCGACTTTTTATTTATTTCATGCGAAATAAATAGATGATTATTGACTTCAGGATTCGAACCGTGAACCTGTAGCGTGACAAGCGATGATGTTACCACTACACCACGGCCTTGTTCAGCCCTTTAATCACTTCCAAAATTGTTGGGTAATGCAAGGGCTCTCTGAATTCCGTCGCAAGGCTGAAGTCACTGAGTGTTGTTTGGGTTCCAGGTCACAATAGGATTACTGGAAATGACATCAAACAAATTTCTCATGACCTGAAACTACGTTGGGTCTTCCTGAGTCTTCAGTCAGGGCTTCCATTGACGGTTGAGTTTCCTATGAACATAATCTTGGATGGTATGACTCTCCAGGAAGTAGATAGACTAAACGAATGCTTCCGAATGTCTGTAAGAAATTCACGGCATTCTTGCTGTCTTTCAGTAGAAAAAGACTGAAGACAACTTACTGGCGTTCTTACACGCCATTTCACTTTTGCCAATCATCGTAATGTTAGTTAATTAGATAGGCTTAAGCGACACCACCATCTGTGACGCTTGTGTACAGGGTGACGATACTGCGGAACACTTCCTCAGCAATTGTCATGCCTATGCTCGTGTCTTTGGAACCGATGTGGTGAGTGCTGATACTATAAGGTCCTTATCACTGAAGCTCTTAATCGCCTTTTTACGAAAGATGAAGAAGTTTTTCCTACGCCGACAAAAAAAACACGGTTTTGGATTTTAGTTTTATGGATCCGATATTATGAAATTGCATATTCAAAACGATGGGACTAAATGGCTTCCTCCAAATGTTAAATGCACATACAAACTTGTTGATCCTGTTCTACGATGTAATAAATACGTAGGGACTAACAAAAGTTCGCTTAGTTGGTGTCAATTTAGTAGTTTTTGAAAAAAAAAAAGATGCATTTCTGTAGCTTATAATCTAACAATATTTATTTCCAAATTTCAGAACAATAGGTAAAAATGGAGACGAGAAAGAGTAAAATTAGTGACGTAAGCTCGGTTGAAGTTCCACCGTCAACACAGGAAGAATGGAAGTTTTGCCATTCTCTTTGGATTTCGACGTCAACTCACGCCAGTCAAAATTCTGCACGAATGCCAAAAATCATACGGAATAAATGCACCATCTCTTGTTACTATTTCAAAGTGGTTTCAAAGATTCCAGACTGGAAATTTTTCTGTGGAGGACGAATCTCGTGAAAGTCGGCTCAAATCCTCGACCGACGATACAAATGTGGCCCTGGTGAAGGCTAAAATGGACGAAGATGCCAGGATGACACAGGAGATGATAGCGGATGAACTAGGCTTGAATGCCATGGCTGTGTCACGGATTTTAAATTATCACCTGCAATATTCGAAGTCACCTCGATGGGTTCCAACAATTTTGAATGGAGAGCAAAAAGAGGCTCGTGTTCGTTTTGCTCAATATTTCCTGGATAAGTTTGAAAATGGAGAGTCAAGCTGCTTCAATAATAAGATTGTTACAGGTGATGAATCTTGGTTTTACAAGTACGACCCGGAAACCAAACAGCAGTCCATGGTATGGAGCCCAGAAGGTGCAAATCCAAACAACAAAAGTCAGCTACAAAAGTTATGATGTCGATGTACTGCACTAGGGCGAAAATGGTCGCCGTCATCCCGCTTAAAACTAGTCAGACAGTCACTGCTAATTGGTATACTGAGACTTGCTTACCACAAGTTTTCCAAAATTTACTAGGACACCGACAAAAAGAGGAGCTTCGCCGCTACTTTTTGCACCACGGCAATGCGCCTGCGCACACTGCTGAAAAAACCAACAACTTTCTTGCGTTCTCGGGCATCAATGAAATTCGTCCAGCACCTTATTCTCCGGATCTAGCGCCGTGTGACTTTTGGCTGTTTCCGAAAATAAAAAAAAGATTTGAGGGGAAAAATCTTCACATCTAATGAGGAGATTATTAATGCAGTCAATGTCGAAATGGAAAAGCTCCAAAAAGAGGGTTTTGAAAGCTGTTTTGAAAGATGTATCTATCGGCTGAAGAAATGTATTGAAATAAATGGAAAAAAAGATGAAGATTAAATATCTAAAGTTAAAATTATTTTTGTGTTTTAATATTCAATCAACTAAGCGAACTTTTTTTAGTCCCTACGTATATCAGTAATATTTAAACGGTTGCTTGAAGAAAATACCATTTTGTTTTCTTATTTTACAGATTTCGTTAGTTGAACCACAAGAGGAACCCAGTAAAATTTTACTCTACAAAAACCCTTACACAATTGAATACTCAGAATGCCCTTATACAGAAAGCAAAATTATGCTTTCACTGGTTCTCAAATCCAAGGACTGGAAAGATCTCATAGAAAAGAAACGCAGCAAAGTTCTCAATAAACTTTCGAAATTCTTCGCAATCCCAAAGGTAAAAAATAACAATAACTCAGCCAAGGCATCAACATACTGGACTCATTATTTTTTTGTTTAGGAATTCATCGACTTTGATTCTGTGACGAAGCGAGAACTCTTAGACTTGTCGAAGAATGCAATTCGCCGAGGACCAAATAAATCCGATATAAGCAAACGATTGGGCAGAGTAGACTTCACGGTCAGTACTTTATTGGCATCATAATTTATTTCATAAATAACAAACTGTGTTTTTTTTTTCAATAGATTGGCTGTGGTCAAACGTATTTCGCAGCTGGCGAACCAATTTCAAATCAGATTGCTTTGCAAATGAAGGACGGTTCGATTGACGATATAACTGGTGTTGATTTTGGATGGTGGGTTATCTGGCGGAAAAAACTCAGCAATAGGTAAATATTGACTCAGTCATAAGTGCGTTACGTAATTTTCAAATTGACACACAAAAGGGTACAGCGGTATAGACGACAACTTGAAGGATCTGGTGAATACGAAGAATACGAGTATGAAGATGAGAGCGACGATGATGAATTAGAGTAAGTAGCAGTGGCTAAGTGAATTGCTTTTATTATTTATTTTTGAATGCCAAATGCGGAGAATACGATTGAAACTATTCTGGGTCATTGATTTATGTCTTAACTGATGTTTGATGTAGGCAAGCGATAATAGTTGCATTAGAACGTTGAACGTATACTTTAACCGCATTTCGGAAACAACACTCAAATAAAAAAAAAACCCTCAAGGATGTAAAATATAGATAAGTGCATTAAGAAATTAAACCGACTGGCATTCGCTACTTTTGTACAGACATTTGTAGAAACATTATATCAGTCTAGAATCGCACACGCCGTCAATAAAACATGTATGTAATACGAGAAGCGAAATCGTATCGCTTTGCTATAAAAATACTTCGGCACGAGAGCATGTTTACGTAGAAAATGCAGTGAATTGTTTGGTATACATAACGTGACCAAGTGACCTGTATTTTATAGTATTGCCCTGCGTGTTTCAATGATCAATCACCAAAAATATATCCTTTGTCTTCGCATGGAAAAAGATACCTGCCGAGCGTAGTTTTTGCGGCAAATAAAGTATGCAGAGACAAAAAGTCGCACGCAAATTGTAACGCTGCATTTATAACAATTATATTCCTGTTATGATGTACAATTTCTTCGATTAACTTCAAATGTGTGTTTTTTCTGCGAAATGATTCTATGGCTGCACAAAAAAATGATTCGCAGTGAAATTGTGGAAAGAATCATGGCACACGCTGCAAGAAAAACACAGAACTCTTTTAATTTGCAGTAAAAAATACTCTGAAGCGAGTGCGGGTCATCAGTGCTCTCTTCAAAATATGTATCCGAACAAAATATATAAAGCAGTCCTTACTGCGGATAGAACCCGCAGCAAGCCATTGTTGGCTATGCAGCGGCAAACCCCACAGGCAGACCAGTAGGGATGCAGTAAAGTGGGAGGGTTGTGATCCTTCTACTCTGGATCATAACTTCGCCGTAAGAAGAAGAAGAAGAAGACAGTGCCGTGCACGTAATTAGAAACGCCAAGGATGCGAGAATTCTTTTCGTTATAGCTGATGGGGTTTCGGCCTTAGCACAGTGAAATTTTCGTTTTTACTGTACATATTAACCAAGCTTTTTATTCAGGTCAACAATATGTCATATAATACCGTTACTTTTGTTTTATTGAATTTAACTTTATGAGGAGTACAAAACTAGTCGTGCAAATAATTAGAAACACTTATTGTTTTTAAAGAATTTGTTTTTTTTATTTTTGAAAAAAAGGTTAATATTTCGTCGCATAACCACGATTGCTTGCAATCTACGAGGCATAGACTCAATTAGAGTTGTACATACGCTTGGTGGAATAGACTCCCAAGCAATTTTTGATTCTTCATAAAGGACGCCAAGATTTTCTGTTTTTTTTTGAAGCTCACTTTTCTTTTAAAAATCTGCACACAAATTCTCAATTGAATTGAGATCCAGACTACATGATGGCCAGTCGATTGAACTTACTAAATTTTCTGTAATCCATTTTTTGTGTAGGCCGCGGTGTGTTTTGGATTACTGGCAAATTCATATCTGCATATGGCAGCATTACGTTTTGCAGAATGTTGCAGTATTGCACCTTGTCCATAAGCCCTTCAATTTAATGGATTGGACCCACTCCACGCCAGGACATTGCCCCCCATATCATTATACTACCACCTCCGTGTTTGAGGGTTGGACGAGTGTATCTGGGATCAATGTTCTTTGATTTTGGTCGGCGAACACACGGCTTACCATCCGAAGAAACTCTATTTATCTTAGTCTCACCCGTAAAAAGCACATTTTTCCATTGTTCGACGGTCCAATGACCATATTTATGGGCAAACTCCAAACGTTTCTTTCGATGCCGTTCGGTTAACAAGAGCTTCTTTCTGGCTATGCGTCCAAAGAGTCCTGCTTCACGCAACCTTCGCTTAACTGTGTCCACAGATGGTCCGCTTTCTGTGTTGCCAAAAACTGCAGCTCGAATCTCCCGTGCGTTGGAATGCGGTTCTTTTTTACTCTCACGCACGATAAGTACGACTTCCCGCGGTGTGGTAATTCGTGTTCTTGGCTTGCGCTTAACTTTTTCAACTGTGCCATTCTTCCGTAAATACTGAATAGCATTAAATACCATCTTTTTGGAACAGTTTAGCGCTTCTGCTATTTCTCTATGCGGAAACGGGTCCTAACATAGCAAGTTGTTGTTTTTTCCCATAATGTAAAACTCTAAAAACAATTCAGTTGTAGCTGTCAATGTGAATAAAATTAGAATACACTCACAAACCAGTGGATATTGCTCTTCTAAATAATTTGTTTAATTTGTTTAATTAATGCTTCGGTTCTAATTATATGCACGATTACTTTAACACTTTTCACTCAGTTTGTTCAGAGATAAAAAAAAAGTAACGGTATTATATGACATATTGTTGATCTGAATAAAAATGTACAGTAAAAACGAAAATTTCACTGTGCTAAGGACGAAACCACATCCGCTATAACGAAAAAAATTTTCGCATCCTTGGCGTTTCTAATTACGTGCACGGTACTGTACATGGTTAGGAAGCTGTTTGAGGACAAATTGGAAAAAATAACGGAATGCTCACAACTTATGCAAAAAAAACTTTATTAGATTATAATTTGGCACATAAATGCATACATATACGTCTGTAGCACATATTTATTCAATAAAACCACCTTCAGCCTGAATAACAAATCTGATTTCGTGATGTTGGCCATCACTTGGACACTTGCATCCTTTAGAGCTTGGATGGTATTGTGGGGATATTTGTTGGTTTTATGTTTAACTACGTCCCACACAAAGTACTCCAGCATATTAAGATCTGTTAGGTGGCCATAAGTTTGGTGTTATGCGATCATGCAAATTGATCGCCATTCATTTCTGAGTCATCGCGGCTTTGTGTTATGGCGCAGAATTCTGCTGCAATACGTATGGTCTTCCTTCACTCACACTGTCTATCAAGGACTTAGCACCTCGATATATCAGACAGCATTCACTTGAAAACCTTGTGGGAAAAAGTAGGGAGGAATAACATGATCTTCAATGCTCACTACTCCGAAAACCATCACACTGGCAGGGTACTTGGTGTGTATCACACGTGGGGGACATCTGAAGTCCTTGCGCACAGCCATCTGTCGTTCCTTCTATAGACTTTCTGGTACTGATCGAAACATTTTCCATCGAAAAAAAAAACCAAAGAAGGCCTAGATTTTCCGGATGCTTCAACTTGTTAAGAAACCGCCTTCCTCAGAGCACGCGCTGGTTTTTCATTTCTTTCGACATAAACTGACCTCTTCTCATGGAATAAGACTTATCATCGCGAATTAGTCGCTCAGACACTTGAAGTTAAATACAATGTTGCACTTGTTGAACAAGTTTCGGGCTTTTCTTGGTGTCAAAATGTGTTGAATGCTTTTTACTCGCCGCCAGAAGCCTCCAACGACTGGACAAAGACATGTCCTCAAATAGCCTCCACACCCTGTATATATCCTGTAAAATTTCTTTATTTTTCTACGACTTACAAAAATGCTCTGTATTTCACCTTCGCTTTCTCAAGAAAACCCCGTATTTTGCTAAAACAAATATGGTCACGTTAGGTACGGATATGTGCGGTGTTTAAGGACTTTCCTCAGTGTTGTCGCAGGAATCAGAGTAGTACAAGTTTGTCTCCGAGAGACACCGCAAAATATATTATATTTTTTGTAAACTACGAAGGGGACTAACAAAAATGGACTAAGTTGTTGATTGAGAAGGACAATTTTGACTAAATGTCTTTCATTTTCATCATTTTTTTTAATTTCTCTATATAATTTTCATTTCAATACATTTCTTATGTCGGTAGAGATGTCATACAACACACGTAACCTTTATTGCAGGAAAATTTTTCCGGTCGTTTATTTTCGAAATTTGGCGACATCAACTGGCTACCAAGATCTTCTGATCTGACCCCGTTGGATTTCTCTCACAGTTTTATTAACGGTGGTCCACTGTGCGTTTTCAAATGTTTCCAAGAAATATTGAGCAAAAGTGTTTGTGGCCCAAGTTAAAATTTAATTTGATGGGAAGGTAGTCGGTGACTCTGGGGAGATAATGGTACATCAACAACAGGATACTGGGATGGCCAGTGTGGGAGTCTCTCAGTCTTCATGCTGAGCTGACAGCCAGTTGTTTATCGACTATGTCGATTGGAATAAGATACAGCATTGTTTGAAGTGCTGCTGTTGGTGGAGATGTTCTCAGTGCACCGGTGATACTGAGACATGCTACTCGTTGAGTTTTTTCCAACCACCTCAGGATGGAATTCCTCGACCGACCGCACTAGTACATCATATGTATGAATCGGCCTGACTACCGAAGTGTACAACGAGTGCATTATATTTGGCAATAAGCCTCATGTGTAGCCGACCAACTTTTTGCATGAGTATAGGGCAATCATGGATTTGCTGACACGTTCAGTGATATTTTCTCTCCAGTTGGGCTTTAGACCCAAAAAAAATAGAGCTCCTTGAGAGTCTAGTAATTGATCCTCTCAGCTTATGACGGGTGAACCAGGGAATTTTATGTTTCCTAGTGAACAGGACTAGTTCGGTCCTCGTCGAGTTAACACTGAGCGCACAGCTGTTTCTCCAATTCACCAATTTATTTAAAGCAAATTGTAGGACATCGGCGAATGTCAGCGGGTACTTGCCTGATAATGAGATCCACAACCTTGCACCCAGTGTTCTTTATTTCTGGGAGAGTTCCTTCAGAACAGGTTCCAGAGGAGAGATGAAGCACACCCCCAAAGGAAGCATTGATTATTCTATTTTTGATTATGTGGTCTATAATGCAGTAGATAGGTTCGCAAATGTTAAGCCTACGTAAGCGATTAATATTCGAACTGGTTTCAACGTTTTTGAAAGCTCCATCTATGTCAAGAAAAGCCACCAAGCTGAAATCCTTAATAGAGAGCGGTTTTTTAATGGGATATACGAGTATGATTGCGTGTAGGGCTTCTCAATGAATATACCTTTTGATAGGCATGTTGGGACTTAGATAGCAAGTTACTCTCCACTGAGTATTTAATATAGAGATCTAGAATTCTCTCGAGATTTTTTACTGAGACCAGACAGCCCTTTAGAATGCAGGACACGTTCCGCTTAATAATTCCAAAATACTGAAAAAATACCGTCTGGTCCTGGTTCCAAACTGTAAATGTATAATTTTTTTAAAAAACCATATAATAATTAGCCCAACAGCTCTTGGAGGATCAGGGCCGAACTCAAATGAGTTATCAATGGTCTGATATGCAACTTCCAATTTTCTATTTTATTGTTAAACTTGGATTAACCAATCCGCCAGATAAAATCTGTGAATTATAAGGCACCTACCGTATAAGTTATCTGCCGGCTTAACAGGCGTGTCAGGTTTTCACTAAAAAATACGTAGCGGAAGGTGCTGTTCGTGTTTTCTTCATCTTCTGCTTCGGTTTCTTTTTCTGTTTTACCTGCTTAAGTGGATATAACTTTGTCTGCTCTGGCGGGGAAGATTGATAAAAGTGATGGTCAGAGTTCCCACTTCATATTTTTTAAAAGCGTAGTGTTGCATTATTATTATTAATTTTATTTTATTTTTTTCTCCTTCGTGGGTAGGTGAAGGAGCCCAATGCTCATAGTAATGTGAGATTTTTACTCAATAAACAATAAGGAGCCCAACACCTCCCTTCTACTGGTTTACTACAAAAGTTTCCTTTTCAAGTAGTTTTAGTTTCAAAAATATTCACGTTGGGCAGGTAGCTTTCCAGCAAGAGCACCTGTTAAAACCCACCATTAACTGCGGCCGGTCCTTATTGCGCTAGATCGAACAGTTTCGTTCTTTGTAGTCGACGCGTATAACGTTGTTGCAATGACCATGAAGACGAATACGCAGTTTTCGAGCAAAATTCGTTATTCCGTCATCAAGGGTAGTTACTCCGAAGTCTCTGTGGATATCATTGTTTCTGATATACCATGGGGCATTTACTATGACTCTTAGCACTTTGTTTTGAAAAAATTGTATTATAACTCTATTGCTTCGTTTGGTAGAACCCTAAAGTTGTATACCATATGTCCAAACGGTTTTAAGCACTTGCTTGTATAAAAGCAGTTTGTTATATATGTATGCTTAATTTGGAATGTCTTCCAAGTAAGCAATGCATTTGTCTGAATCTATTTTCAAGCTTGTCGCGTTATATCTCGAGTCTACAGTAAGAACAAGACCGTCCCAAGAACACTTCCTTACGGTACAACGATTTTCTTAAATGGGGAGTATTCCGATCCGTGTTTAACACAGAATAGTCTGTTCGCAAGGTAGGATTCTAAAATCTCATATAATTGTTCCGGAAGAGCCTGCCTTAACTTAAACTTCAAGCCTTCATGCCATACCTTGTCGAAGGCTTGAGAGACATCCAGAAAAGCACTAGAACATAACTTTTTCTCCTATAAGATTTTCTCTACTTCATTTGTTATTCTATAAACCTGATCAATTGTGGAATGCTTTATTCTGAAGCCGAATTGATGGTCAGGAATGCAACGTCTTCTTCAATGACCGGTTGTGAGCGGTTTAACAAAAGTTTTTCAAATACCTTAGATAATATCAGCAGGAGTGATATCGGTCTGTATAAAGACCGATATCGCATTTTAAATGAAATTGGTATACCTTATGAAATGGTTTTTCATTTTAGCATAGTCTCTTGGACTTGGACCCTGAACTGCAGTAAAATGTTTCCACCATTAAGACGATATGACTGAATTTTTCCACTTTTGAATAAACAGACTGTCAAAGCTCGTGCAACTTTATACAGTACTATTGATTTTGGCATTGATTGGTCTTTCTTAAAAAATAATGCTTTGACAGTTGTCGTAACGGCGTAATAAAATAGATGGAAAACCAAGAAAGTGTAGTAAAACAGTACAATAGTAGTAGAAGTGGGAATGCTGGTGATAATGTTTTATCAGTCCACATAACACTCTTGCATACACTAGTCGCTGAGCTGCAATACCCAACAACAGTGCGAGTTTAAATATGCAATGTGGGTATCTATGGACTATGGAAGGGCTTAGGGAGAAGTCAATACTTATTGTCTTAAAAAAAGTGGCAGGCAGCCGAAGCAAGTCGAGCTTAGGTCAGCTAGTCAAGCACATGGATAGGAACAGAAACACAAGTGTTCCTTTCACTGAATTTATTCGATTTTGTTTTGTCACTTCTCATATACATGTGTATGTTGTATAACTGCTTAAAAATATTAACACCATTACTCTTCACAGGGAATCCGTTACTGAAACTCCACAAGTAACCACTCATGCTCATAGACATCACCATGGATTGGCAAAGGTAAGTGCACATTTGGTTTCTTTACTCATCAATGCTGCAATATTTACAAACATACACATTGGGAGTTAAATTATAAAGCATTTCTAGATTACATACACAACAACATTGCTTAGTTAACATTGCGAGAGCTATTAGTTTAATTTTGACACACTCACGCTATTAGAAATGGAAAGCACCGTTTCTGTACACCATTTAGAAATTTAATTTTCAAAAATAAATTCATTTCATTTGTTTTTGTATTAGTTTTGTTAATGTAAATGTGTTAGTAATCCTTTTTATGGGATCAAATTTCAATCCAATATTCGAATACAAAACCTAAGGCTTACTAACTTAGGGAGCAGCGTATGTTATAGACGCTTCTCTCTATAATACTTCCAATTTATTTTGTAATATGCTTTGTTTTTTTTTCTGTTTTCTGCCTCACTGCTGCCTCACTGTACTACTGTGTGTGTGTTTGTATGCGTGTGTCTTTTCTTTGACGTGTGTTGAATATATTTAATAACGCAAATTCATCTTTCAACTTGAAAAAAAAACCGAAATCGAAAACGAAAAACCAAAATTAAATGAAAAATTAAAACATCTGGCAATTTCCGACTCATGACTGTCCTTGTAGCCCGAAATCACAGATACAAGTAAAATCAGGAAGGTTCCTCTTGACACAAACGTAATCGAAACAACTAGCAAAATCAAGCACAAGAAAAACGATTTCAAACCGCTTGTAACGAATGAGAACATTGACGAAGATATCGTGCGTGGTGTTTCGAAACTGGAGTCCGACATTACAAAGACAATCGAGAACACAAAGAGAATTAAGGATCTGCCACCGTTCGTTGACTCCGATGTAAATTCATCGCCATTGCAAGAGGACTTGAAGGACATACTCAAGAATAATGATGATTTTGTAATTGATGATTTCGACACGACCACTCCAATGACAGTCGGAGTTACTACTACAAGTTTGCCAGTTAGTAGCAGAAACATCAGCAGCATCAGCAGCAGTAGTAGAAGTAGTTCCACTGCAAAGGTTAGCAAAAGCACAACCATTTCGGTTGAAAAACCCGCAAGCGTCACTCCAATATTGTTAGAACAAGCGACACTATTAAGCACAAGCCCAACTACATTGTTGCCAAAGGTAATAGTGATCTCGCAAACGGATCGCATTCGAATGCAATTTCCAAAAAATTTATATAAATATTGTATTAATTTTCCTGTTTCCCCGAAATTCCTTATAATATCGTGCTCTTTTCCTTTCCTGGAATCACTAAGTCACTAATTTTTATTATTTTCTCAATTTTTTTTTCAGTAAGTTTATTGTAATTTTTTTTTTTTTTTTTTTTTTTTTTCTTCTTTGTACGAACATCCTATTCAATATTTAAATAATCTCTGCTTTAGGGTTACCTTTCTCGATCAGTATTTAAAGTTTTGAAGTATGTACGAGTATATACAGTGGATTTTAGAGCGTTTTAAGCGGCTGTTCCAATAATGCGACTGACATACAGTTATGGTCCGTGAAATAGAGCCACCAAAAATAAACTATTTTTATGTGTTTTTAATTTATAAAGAATAAAAATAAATTCAAATACGAATTTGAAAAAAAGGCAGTTTAAAAAACCTCTTTCGCTTGATCAATGAAATAGAGCCAGTTTCTTCTGTATTTACTCGTATTATCAACCAAGTACTTACGAGAGCTGTTCGATTACGCTGTGGGAATCCCAGAAAACCGTTGCCATGACTTTTTCGGCCGACGGAAGCAGTTTTACCTTTTTCGGAGCACGTTCGCCTGCAGAAGTCCACTGTTTTGATTGTTCCGTCATTTCTGACATGTAGTGGTGTATCCAGGATTCATCAACTGTTACGAAACGCCGTAGAAATTCACTTGAATTGCGCTTGAAGAGTTCCAAATTCTGTTTTGAAATCTTCTTTTTGGTCCACCGTCAGCAAACGCGGCCCCCATTATGCCGATAATTTGTTCATGCCCAAATGGTCATGCAGTATTCGAATTACGGTATCATTTGCAATTGCTACAATCTCAGCTATCTCACGAATCTTGACCCGGAGATCGTCCAACACAATATCGTGGATTTTGTTGACCATTTCTTCCATTGTGACGTCATTTGGACGTCCTGGGTGCTCAGCGTGTTTTATGCTCGCACGACCGCAACGAAATTCAGTGAATCACTTGTGTACCATTTCATGCGAGGGAGCGGAGACTCCATAATTTTTTTAAAGTTTGTCTTCAGACTCTTTAATGGTTTTGCCGCGCAAAAAGTAGTGCTTTATTAAAACACGAAACTCATTTTGGCCAAATCTCACAAACCAAAGTTCTTTTGATTACTGTAAAAAGCTAAGTGTTTGACAGATCTATTTGATTTTTTTTTTTTTTTGTTTATGCAGAGAAAGAAACAAAGATGTTAGAAAAAAATCCTCTATGCGATCCGAACGCCATCTTGCATAAAAGTCACTGACTTATCGAGCAGACCTCGTAGTTGCATGGCCATTGTTTTTCAAAATATGCATAACCTTTGTTTTTTTGGCATTACTATTAAGCCCATTGTCGTTGCAGTCATGGCAGCGTCGAATTCACTTTGCATAATTTTTTTTTTTTTTTGCTGCCTCAATATTTTTATGACTCACTACGATGGATGTGTCATCCGCATATGCATAACCCGTGTGCTCTGCTTTAGAACTGAGAGCAGATCATTTATATATATTATAAAAATTAGAGGGCCTAACCTCGATCCTTGTGGTACCCCGTATTTAGCATCCTCTTCTTCACTTAACTACTCCTTAAATTTTACTTTATATTTTCTTCGAGATAACTTTCAAATCAAGTCAATATGGATCCTCGTACACCAATTTTTTATAGATTTTAATATGCTTTTTATGTTAGCAGAATAGTTGTTTTTTTTTCGTAGACCCTTTCCAATAAATCGAAAAAAAATTTAAACGCTTTCTTTATTAAACCCTTGCGTGCGATCAATTGATGTACCAGTCGGTTTTCGCAGGCTTATCTGGTCAGAATGTCTGCGCATAACAGATTTCAGCCAATCTTTCCCAACATTGCCCCCCACCTTAGAAAAAGTGTTTGATATTTCGTTCCTTACCGCTAGCTGATATGCTAAATATCTTATATCACTTCGTGTTAGCCCGAAATATAGACTTTCCATTTGAAAAATATAATCAACGAGTTCTGTTTCCATATTTGCCTTCTTCCAAAAGGGGCTCGTTTTGTTTGCTTTCATAATCTTCAGCAAACACAAAGCGCCTCAATGTTGCTTTCGGAACAACAAATAGTTTCGACGCTTAAAAATATTGTATGACCATTTTTAACTTCTTCAGCAGCTTCTCTTAATTTTCCATAGTCATATTGTCGCAGTTTTTGATTAGATTTTGGCATTTTCCCTAAAAAAAAGTATGAAGGTCAGGTATTTATAAACATAAGACACACAATAAATTTAACAGTTATTTTCTGGCCTTACAATCGCAAACTATGTTACCAATTTCAGACCTAAATGTGGCAGCTTTATAAGGTAGAAAGAAAGTTCAGAACAAACAACTTTTAGGTTCAAGGTGGCGTTGGCTCTATTTCAATGACCACAACTGTATGTATGCACATATGTAATAAAAATGTATTGCAGAAATAAGAAAATGATTTTTAAAACACAACTCAAAAACTTATTTTACATTTAGACACCTAATTGTGATAATGGACTGCCTTCACTGCCATTCTGCATGAAGGGGTCACTCAAATTAAAAGAATGCGATCAATCACCACATCAGTTCCAGGATCTCGTTTTTCAAAATGTGTGATGGTTTTGTCCCGATTAAGCAGCTGGTGTCACTAATAAACGGAGCAATTCATCTCTTTTCCACTCAATTGTATTTTGATTTTGCCATTATCATAGCCAGATAATTAGGGACAGTGAAATTTAATTTCAAAAACATCGTATGTTTTACATGATTTACATGAAAATAAGTGCTGTTATATTCGTTAGCATAAACTAATCTACTCAAAGAACATTTTAGTGTTTCGTACCAGAATGGTATAAACGGAATGGATTCAACACGGTGTCTATCTGTCTGTGTGTCTGTCACACGCTTTTTACTTTTGAACCGATTGAGCTAGAGAGCTCAAATTTTATATAAACATATTGGAGAAATAATATACACCATATTTTTACACCCCATCATAAGACTTGCTTAAGGTGGCGCTACAATCCGGGGTGTCTTTATTATTGACATTAGTTATGTACAGGGTGGGCCATTTAAACCTTCGGGATGTTTTTTTGGTAATAATTTAAAAAAAAAACCCACAAATTATTTGCTGTGAAGTCATTTTTCGTTTATTTTGAATATGATATCGCGTAAATGGTCGCCGCCAGAGTGAATGGCAGAATGTGCCCATTTTCGGCATTTCCCATCATTTTTCGTAGTGTTTCGGGCTGAATGGTGGCCATTTCCTGTCGTATAAGGCTATTAGTGGTCTGTTGACATAGGAACTTTGTACTTCAAAGGAGAAGTCTGGAAGCGTTAAGTCGAGTGATCTCGGGGGCCAGTCAAAATCACTCTTTTTCAAAATTAGGCGTCCGAGGAACAAAGGACGCAATAAAGCGATCGTGGCTCAGGCTGTATGAGCTGTGGCGCCATCCTGTTGGAACCAAAAGTTGTCTATGGCGTTATCAGTCAGTATTGGCATCAAAAAATCCGTTACCAGGGCCCGATAACGCTCTCCATTGACGGTTACGGCTGCTCCAGCATCGTCTTCGAAAAAGAACGGTTCAATGATTCTTTCCGCCCAAATTCCAGCGTTGATTGTAGAGAGGTTCTTCGTGAATTAATTGAGGGTTTCATTGGGGTCGAACCGACAATTTTGTTTATTTACGGTCCTATTCAAAGAAAAATGAGTCTCATCGCTCATGATAATTTTTTGCTAAAAATCATCGTCGATTTGAGCCAAGTTCACCACATAATTCGCATAATCCAAGCGACGTGACTTGTCGATCGGTAAAAGTCGTTCTTTGTCTCTCTTCTTCACAACGCCCGTACCCTGTAATAGTATTCATATCCCCTTTGGCGGGCGCAAATTATAAAAGAAAATAAAAGTTAATTGAATTTTGTACGGGAATAACTTCAAATCATCAGAAATTACGCGTCGGAGAGTCGTGCGAGGAACAAGGAACGGCGACGACTCGATGTTGTCGGTGATTTCTCAACACTGGCCTGTACAACTTCAATGTCCTCATTAGACCGCATGGGACGACGTCGGCCTTGATGACTGGCATTACGAAGATTGTCGGTGGCGATCAATTTTTGGTGTAAACGCCTGGTGGTTTGGACTGAAGGCGCTTCCCTAACTCGATATTTTGCACGATACGCACGTGGCATTTTTACAATTAAGAAAATATTTTGAATGTAAAACTGTACGATAACAGCGCGTTGTGGTGGCGTGTACTGTTCCATACTTCGAACGCGGGCTGTCTTAAGCCGATCTGAAAATTGATGTCAAAGTTACAGGGTTGCCAGATGCCAAATGTTTAAATGGCGCACCCTGTATTATATAAGTCCCTTATTTTATCCACCCCCTCGTACAATAAGACTCAATATTTTTATCTTCTTTTATTAATTTTTTGTTTAATTTTCTTCCATTGGCTCCATTATATTAATATTTTATTTTTATTTATTAGTGCACTAATTTAATCACATAATCTAACCCTTCTTTTAACAACTCACATGAACGTAGTTAAATATTACAAATTTCTAAGTTAATTAATTTTGATTTTTAACAGTTTTTCACTAAAAACCATTAATTGTAAATAACAGCAATACAACAAACTCATGGTATACTTTATATTTTACATTGTTATTTGTCGATTTTTCTAACAGCAACCTTACGATGAAGATAGTAGTACTTTAGTACCATTAATACCGGATGAAGTAGTGACTAACAATGTGAATACAATTCAAATGACTAAAACATCAACTCCGACGACGACTACAACTGAAAGCAACGTTGTAGCAACTACACCAGTTGTACACGCCCTAACACCTATCAATTTGGCAACAACGACAACTACAGTACCATTTACATCATCATCCCCATCGTTTACAACCATTACACCCCCTGGGGTTACAGAACAAAGCGAACCAACTACTCCAACGTCTACCACGACAACAATTGTCATAAGTACTACAGTTCCGACAACAAGCTCTGTAGTAATTCTAACCAAAAAGGTGATGGATGCTCTAAACTCTGGTGTAATGTTTACAAAGCGAAACAGTTGTTACTTTTTTTTTTCTTTTTTTGGGATATACCAATCGTCATTGTGATAATGAAAATGTTAATTTTTTTTTGTTTTCTCATGATTAAAAGCTGTATGAGTATGTACTCAAAGTTTAACTTGATCTAGGTAGTTCCTTTGTGCAGGTTTCTGTTTAATAGGAAGATCTAAGGCAGCCATCTTTAAAAAAAAAAATTACTATGGGCACAGTAGTAACTGTACCGCAAATTATACCGTAGCACAACGTAGTCTTCAAAATTACTTTCTACGGCCGCCTTGATCTCGTATTCATCTGCAAATCTTCGTCCTCGTAACTCCTTTTCAAATTGGGAAAAAAGGAAAAAGTCGCTCGGAGCCAAGTTTGAGCTGTACGCTGGGCGGTCATCGTTGTAAAACCTGTGTCTTTTAAGGCCCTTCTCGAAATCCGGAAAGGCGCGTTATCCTGCAAAAACAATACTCCGTGCATCGACTTTTCCACGTCGCTTCCGTACGACCGCTTCATTCGCCTAAGTCAATAAATTTGCGTAATAATTACCATTCATCGTAGTCCCCTTTGGCAGGTAATCAATCAGCAAAACACCTTCGCTGTCCCAAAAAACAGTCGCTCCACCTTGAATTTCTTCGGCGGCCTCTCTTTTGTCTCATAGACTCTTGTTTAGACTCCGGATCGTATTGGCGAACCCAAGTCTCATCTACAGTTACGATTCGGTTGCAAATTTCGTCGAGATTGTCCCCGGCTAACTCCAAAAAATCTTTCCAGCACTCGAGTCGTCGTTGCTTATCGAACGGCGGCGTGAGCATTTTTGATACCCAGCGCGCACAAATTTTTTTAATGTTTAAATGCTCGTGCAAAATTTCTCCAATCCGTTTTTTGTTGCCACATTTTTATTCTTCGGTCGGCCAGAACTAATTTTTCAACTTTTCCGACGTTTTCTTCAGTGACCACTGACACAGGACGCCCTGGGCGTGGGTCGTCTTCACAGCTCTCTCGTCCTTGTTGAAATAACCGATCCCATTTTCTGACCATGGTATACGAAGCACCAGAATCCTGAAGAGTCGATCACATGTCTTCGAAAATTCCTTTAGGCGATTTTCATTTTTTAACGAGGTACTTTATCATAGCGCGGTGCTCAAAATTACGAGAATCTCCGATTTCGGCAGACATGGTGATGTTTATCCTACCACAGATAATAACAAAATGAGATTATTATTGAAACGAGGTGATATTTATACTACTAAAGAGTGCCGCAGTTAATGCTATCACTAATCTATCAATAATTATCAACCGCCCCTTTTTGGGAAAACTTTAATTAATAATTTAGGAAACAATATTTAAATAATTTAGTCGAAATGACCGCCATTTGCATTTATGCAAGCCTTTAGTCGCTCTGAACACTAATCGATCGCAGCACGCACCTCGTCCATTGAACAATAGTCCACTGCACGGATAAGTGCGCGGTTCAAGGACTCAATACTTGGGTGTCGATTAGGACTACCCATCGTCTCTAAAATAGACCACAGCTTGTAATCGAAAGAATTGAGGTCTGGACTGCCTGACAACGAATCGCTATGAAGTCCGACACATTGTTTTGGAGCCACCATTGTGTTGTTTTTGGCTTTTGAGCTAATGCTTTCGATTCGCGCAATGAGTTCTGATGCTTCTTTGGATGACCGGGCATAGAATCTGTTATTTTGCTTATTGAACGATTTCTCAATAGTAAAAATTGTTTCATCCGTGGACAAAAGGCATTTTCTCCGAAAAGTTCAATTTGAGCATCTCATTGTAACGTATTTCGGGCGGATATAATGGCGATTAATCAAGTCCTTTCCTGGCTGAAATTTAATGTAATATCCATTCAAGATATTAGCTTTTTACGAACATCCAAGCGGCAATAGAATCCCTGCTTTCACACGAAAGCAATCCCGGAATGTCTCTGTGGTTGTGGAATGTTGAATTACTCCGCCTTCTCCACGGGAGCATTTGAATTAAATGAACACTTCACAATCGTCTCCCATGGAAATGGCGGAGTAATTCAACATTTCACAGCCACCGAGACATTCCGGGAAACTGCAGTTCTGACGAGCTCGCCGGAAAAACCACCACCCTCAGAATTAGAGTGGAAAACAAAATTTAGGCATGCCTCTCGCTACCTCTCCTGTTAAACCATTTACACCTTTTAAGAAATACTAACCACCTAGCACCATCAGTAATCTGCTGGTTCCATCGAAGATCTCGGCTAACGTATTATCAATACATGCCAAGCATTGACAATCCATTAAATTCCTCAGGATTAACTTCATCCATTCTCCATTCTGAGTTTGACCACGTTTTTATCCTGTTTTATACATGTAAACATTTACTCATGCTGAACGCAATCAGCAAAACCATCCACAGATGGAAGACTCTCACGACTTGTCAAGTTTCTAGACAGATCTGGCCTAAGCACTGTCATCGGTGTGCTCATGTGACACTTGTAACAGACGTAGATCCTACTCAAAGAAAATCGATATTATGCTTTTCCTAAAATTCCCAGGAGTACAGAAATTCCTTCAGAAATCTCAAGAATTACTTTGTTTAAATTAATTTGCAATAATTAAAATTACTAAGTAATCAATTACTTGTTGATCAATATTACATGTAAGCAATATCTTATTTCACTGTAATTGTAATTACTTAGTAATTGCTTTGTGGATTTCAGGTAATATTGATTACATGTAAGTAGTAATTAATTACTATTGTTTTTGAGATTCATCTACAATAGAAGGAATCCTATAATTTAATTCCACTACCATTCATTTTGCGTACTATCATGACGTTACAAGTTAAATTATATGGGACCTGATTCCTGATTCATCCACCCACCCCTCACCCCATATTCATCTTACATCCTCCAAAACATCAACCACCTGCCCTACACTCCATTACCACTCATACGTAATCCAAAAAATCACCATATCACGCTCTATACTCCATATCCGCACCAACCAACATCCTCTTGAAACTGAAGTGAAATTTTGTTAAAATCGATTCCGACTACAATTGCAAATTACAATAATTGGTAAGATACTCGTAACTACAGATTACAAAAAAGTAATCGTAGGTTATGAATCGGTAGTCAATTACAATTTGCCCAACTCTACCTTCTGAGCTCCATACAATGGGCAGCTGTTTCGTTTAGTCTCCGGGTCGTACTTATAGAAACAAGATAAATCACTTCTTAGGATTTTATTAAATAACCTCGACTTTCCGTTTTCAAAATATTCCACCAAATAGTATTGCATTTTAAAAGTCGTGGAATTCATCAAGCTGATTTCTTCGAGTATTTCAGGTGATTTTTTTTTTTCGTGGGTAGGTGAAAATTCTTCATAGACTCATAGTAGTGTGAGATTTTTACTCACTAAACAACACCTCCCTTCTACTGGTATACTACGACTAAGTTTCCTTACCAAGTAGTTTTAGTTTCAAATATTTTCGCGTTGGCAGGTAGCTTTCCAGCAAAAGCACCTGCTAAAACCCGCCATTAAATGTGGCTGGTCGTTATTGCGCTAGATCGAACAGTTTCGTTCTTTGTAGTCGGCGCACAAGCTTTGTCTCGTCCAGAATTTGGAGTATAACGTTATTGCAATGACCATGAAGACGAATACAGAGTTTTCGAGCAAAGTTCGTTATTTCGTCATCAACGGTAGTTACTCCTAAGTCTCCTTTTTGATATACCATGGGGCATTTACTATGACTCTTAGCACTTTGTTTTGAAAAGGTTGTAGGATATCTCTATTGCTTCGTTTGGTACAACCCCAAAGTTGTATACCACACGTCCAAACGGGTTTAAGCACTTGCTTATATGACATTTCAGGTAATGATTTAATATCCATGATGTAGATATGGCATTCAAGCCCAGTTCTTCACATATTATTTCCTGAGTCATTCATGGTCACATTTGTATCGGCGGTCGAAGATTTAGGGTGGACCTTCAAGAGGTTCGCCCTCCACAGATAAATGCCCAATATGGAATCTTTGAAACCACTTTGAAACAGTCATAAGGGATGGTGCATCCATACTAATTTCAGTTGATTTCGTAATCTGAAGAGAAAGACAAAATGATTTTCTTGCTTCGATGGTAGAATTTCCACCGACCTTACATTCTCACATTTTTACCGATTTCCACGCATTTTTTCGAAACTCAGCTCCTTGTCTGAAATTACATCGATAAGGTCCAATCAGATTTTAAACAACAAGTTCTAAAATAAATCAAAGGGTGGCCGTGGTGTAGTGGTAATATCATCGCTTGTCACGCTGTTGATTCACGGTTCGAATCCTGATGTCAAGAATCATCTATTTATTTCGCATGAAATAAATAAAAAAGTCTATCACTTGCGAGAGCTAAGTCAACTCTACTGTGAAGGCATAACACGGGCAGTAGGGGGGTCATATGGCTAAAATGCAACTTGATCGTGATGATGACATCAGGAGGACGGAAAAAAATACTGTGAATCATAAGCAACGACAATAATACCGAAAATGAACAAAATACTCATCAGTTATCTGGACAGCCACCCTTGGAGTTTACAGAAACTTAATACCACCTTAGTTTCAAACTACACCACGCTGTCTTTCTCTCTGTCTCTTCCTCTTTCCATAAAACGCACGTGTTCTAAAAATTAGTATAAGGGTATTCATATCCCCTTTCACACGTACAAATTATAGAAAAAAAAAAAAAAAAATCATATTTGAATCCGACCTTACATAATTACTTCAAAAGTTTATGTTCAAAACATGATGTGTAAGTATTTTTCTAAAATATCTCATTTCATTTGAACTTAAAATACACACAATTTGTGCTCTGTTTATCATGTCCATCGTCCTTATTTAAAGAAAAAAAAAAAAAAACACTTTCATTTTTCACAATGATGACGTATTTGTTATGTGTACTCGTAACGTCCGCTTTAAAATACTTGTTTGGTACTTGGGGTCTTTGTATGTATATATTTAATTTATATTTATCACCAAAGTATATATTTTTTTATTTTTTTTTTTTAACTTAACATTTTGTTTGAAACTTATAATAAATAATTTTGTTTAACAATTTGTAACAGAACGATACACCTGCGCCTCCTTTGATAGATGAAGAATTCACATCTATACTGCCTATATTTGAAGAAAATGAAGAAACGGAAAATCTAACAACACCAAGAGAAATAGAAGCCAGTGTTGTGGTAAGTTTACTTGGTTTAAAAACTATTTTTATTTTCGTATAATTTTCTATTATGAAAAAGAATATTATCTGCTGCTGGATCAATGTTATCGGTACAATGTTCGAATTCTGTCTGTGCATAAATTGGAAATATTTCGACAACTCTTCACAAACCCCCTAGTCTCCGTGGATGTAATCCCGTCAAAGGTTATCAATAAGATAATGAACTCAAGGACAATATCTGCCGTGGTCCTGATAGTCTCCGCGCCATAGTTTTACGAAAAAATGTGTGAACCATCAGATGCGGCCGTTTGCTACCCTACCGCAACCTTCAATCTCCCATGAAGTTTTTCTTCAACTGTGGAAGAACGCTTACATTGCCCCAATCCACGAAAAAGAATGGAAGAGCTAAGTATCCAATTATTAACCCATTGCTAAACTTTCACGCATACTTAAACTCTTCGAGAGAATCATGTATGATGCAATGTTCTTTCACTGCAAGCAAATCTTTTCCACAAACCAACATGGATTTCTTAAAGGCAGGTCAACAACCACTTGCATAACCGAATTCGTGTCTAGTACGCTTTGGAGAATGGCAATGAAGTCGACGTCGTTGACACAGATACACTCCGTCTCACTTGATTACGAACAGGCAGTTTTTTGTTTTAATTTTACTATATTTTTCAAACCCTTCGCTAATCTGGGAAAAACCAATTGCACAAGAAATGAAGGATATATTATGTTTATATTGTAAAAAAAAATGGGATTAAGTTGATAAATGCAACTTTTATGGCGCTTTTTCCAAAAAGGTCATAAAATTTGCATGTTTTTTTTGTCTCACTTGATTACGAACAGTAGCTAAATCTACCTTTTAGAAGCTTAAAAGGTAAAAAAAAACAATACAAAATTTGTTTGTATAAATAAATGTTGGTTTTATTCAAAGAGTAGCAATAGTTTTTAGTAATGGGTACTACCTCCTGATCGCTGAATCACTTCAAGTAGCCTGCTGTGTAGAGATTCATAGAGTGCTGTCATATAGTCTAGCGAAATTTCGGACCAGGCTCGTTTTATGGCTTCAATAATCTCTTCCGTTTCATCATATTGCCTTCCTCCTTCGTAGACTTTTCTTGAAAGCCAACCCCACACGTTTACCATGATGTTCAGGTCGGGTGAATATGGCGGCCATGCAATTAGGTTTACATTTTGGTTCTGAATTTAGGCTTTTGTTGTCCGTGCGGTATGTATCGGTGCATTGTCTTGTTGAAAAGTCCATCGCTGTCCACCAAATATCTCCGAAAACTGTGGAAAAGCTCTTTCCAGTATCGATTTGTAAGTGATTGCCGTCATTCTGGAGCTTTGGAAATCCAGTTCCACAGTTCCGTAATAGCTTATTGCTCCCCATACCATTACACCACTTCCTTTGCTGTGCCGCCTTTGAAGATGTATTTCTTCTTTTCTCAAATCATGGAAATAACATCTGTATCCATCAGGTCCGTCCAAATTAAATTTTTTTTTTTATCAGAAAAGACGACGGTATGCCACTCTCGATTCCACCTGATGTGACTTGTTGCAAAATCAAGCCGCTGGATTTTACGTACCGCATTCAATGGTGGTTTCCTCTTCATTTTTTCATGGCGAATATGGCTGGCCGTCTGTATCACGCGATGAACAGTAGATCTGCAAGCTGTAACTCCAGTTTCTGCCTTAATTTTACTTAGGGAGAGCCTTGGATTTGAAGCAACTCTCAGTATGGCCCGCCTTTCCTGACAAGTTGTTGCTTTGCTGACTCTTTCTTTGCGGTTTTTTTCATACTTCTCCGGGTCCTTAATAAAGCTGTGTACAACAGTGGCGCCTCTTCCAATCTTGCTGGCTATGAAACGGATGGATTTTCCTTGTTCCCGGTAAGCTCGAATTTGGCCTATTTCCTCCTTCGTTAATGTCTTTCCTTTACCCATAGTTGTGGATTGTATGAAGTTATTTTTTGAACTAAGCTCCCTAATACTCTAAGTATCCTTTTATTTGATTTAAAACATGGTGAGACAAAAAAAACATGAAAATTTTATGACCTTTTTGGAAAAAGCGTCATAAAAGTTGCATTTATCAACTTAATCCCATTTTTTTTTTTACAATATAAATATAATATATCCTTCATTCCTTGTGCAATTGGTTTTTCGCAGATTAACGAAGGGTTTGAAAAATATCGTAAAATTAAATAAAACAAAAAAACTGCCTGTTCGTAATCAAGTGAGACGGAGTGTATTAGTAAGACGTTTGATAAAATTCCTCACCATTGGTTTTCAATCGCAATTTATTTCATGTATCAAATTGTATCTAATACACCGCCAATATAAAATCTGTTTCAGATCTTCAGTATCGGACCCTATTATAGTAACCTTCGGGGTTCCTTAAGCCAGCCATCTTGGGCCATTGATCTTTATCCGTGCAATAAACGATGCCGAAAGTATCGTTGGGAACTCTGAATATCTGGTCTATGCTGATGGCATGCAAATCTTTAGACCTTTATCATCTGCTGACTCTCATCTTCTGAAGGATGACCTAAATAGTTTCTCCATATCACAAAGACTTCTTAGAGCCTAGTGGACTTAGACAACTTTTTTTCTTTTCGTTGCAAAATAATCTTCGTGGACCTCGCAAACAGCAAATTTAATGGGACAACGGTATTTTGATAGGCGCCATCTAGCGCATGCTGGAAAATTTAATAGTTCGAATTGTTTACTCCAAATATAGTCTAGGTTACCTACATTTGTGGACTGAGCCAACCATTACGTCAACGTTTTCCACCACCTCCCAGGGTTTACTTCATTCGTGACGAGCTACCACCCTCATAGTCAGCTCCATTTTCGTTCACACATCGACAATATCATAAACAGAGCCAACTCAGCACTTGGTTATGTGAAACATAACTCAGAAGAGTTCTCGGACTCATATGTTACAAAATTCCTCTAGGTCCTATAAAGGTCCCTACCATTCGTGTGTCGCACGGCACTGAATGGCTGCAAGGAGCTATCCCAGGCCCTTTATGGGATGTTAGCGCCAAAATATTTATTTATGTTTTATGTTTATTTATTATGTGATTCCATTCGGAGAGGGTCCATGTTGTTCCGAGACGCGCAACTGTGGGTGAGGGTTGCTCAGCAAGTTGCAGAGCAGATCGCAGAACAGGTGGTGGACAAGGTTCGGTTTCCAAAAGAGTCTGGTGTATGGTAACATGAATGAAGATATAGGAGAAGGCTGTAGTTCTGACGAGGTGGCGCACTCAGTTTCTATTATCTCGGCGAGGATCGAAGTATTGTAGACAGAACTGGAGTGCGGCGGAGGAATGTCGTCAATTTTGCTTGACGTTATTTTAATCCTTTCAGCAATGTCACCGATCATGACTCGGGAGCAGCAACTTCATTGCCTAAGTCATCGATTATACCCGAAAAATCGAGAAAGCGTTGGTCAGCACTGGGATTTTGGAAATGCTCTTCCAGATCAGAACGAAGTGATTTTAACTCGTTGAATGTTAGTAAATGAGATTCTAGAGAAGACTGAACGTAAGACATAAAGTTATCGTTTATTAAGGGAATGTGTGAGTCAAGGGCAGATAGCAAGTCGTCTCTAAGTGATAGAAGATTGTGGTTCGAAGAGGCACACTTGGGGGATTTTTTAACACATCAGCAATACTTGTTTATACTTTTTAGTTTAGACTTGCAAAGATTTGTTGAGTGATCGGTAATGTTGCTCAATTCGTCAAAATATTTATTAATTTCATCGGACTTTCATAGCTGGCCAAACAATTTTTTATAACACAGTTTGCTGTCCGACGTTAATGAGTCAACGGAGTCACTAATACACTTAATAGTACGCATTAAATGGGACAGGGAAATATTTTTGCATTCGTCGCAGAAAAACAAAAAGTTATTGGAGAACTCTTTCAGGTAACCGAAAGAGCACGTTTGCTCAGTCCAACACACTTAGAGTGGAAAGATTTACCGCAAGGACCATTACATTGAACCAAATCCGTATTGGTATCGTTACACGAACAATCCGAGTACCCACACTGCGTCGACTTTGTTTGAGTTTTGGGGTAGGTCATCGAAGAAAAAGAAGAGAAAAATCGGGTAAAGTTAGGGTGAATGCAGTTTATTGAACACAGTAACACAGTGCGTGATTAAAAGTTCGCGATTGCAAAACTAAACAAAACGGATGAATGTGGGGTGAATGTAAGTTTGTTGGCACAATACTCATAACACAGTGCGCGATTGCAGAGTTAAACAAAACTGGGCGTAAGTAAAGTGACACAAATTCGCGAAAGCAATATGAAGGTCACAAAATAAAGGCGATGAACGAAAATTGCAAGTTGACAAAAATCAAGAATTGCAATAAACTTACGGACTGGGAGAGAAAGAAAAACAATATTGAATTGCACTTAATTTGCGGCCCGGAAGAGAAGGAAAAGCACGTCCGAACAGTTGGAAAGTTTCCTATCAATGATGGTTATAGTTGCTTCAGCTTTAGAAAAACAAGGCGCTTGGCACTGAAATTGCGACTAAGGTTAATAAAATGTTTGAACAACTGTCAAAGTTACCACTGACATCCAGCTGTCAAAATATTCAGTAAGGTTTGCCATTTCATCATGCATCGTTTGAAACTTCCCGAACGTGTGGAAATTATTAAAAAATGTTATTGAAATTCCAGCTCCGTTGTAAGTACGCAGCGTGAATTTCGTCGTGAGGTCGGTCATCATCATGGCTTCAGTACGCAGGCATTTCGTCGAACCGTGGAAAAGTTTGAGCGTGAGTACACTCTTTTGGACCTTAAGAGCCACCAACCAGACAGAGAGCGGTGCGAAGTGAAGAAAACATAGCCGTCGTAGCGGCCAGTATCGAAGAAGACCCAGAAATGTCTATTCGGTCCGATCAGCTGAATTGGGCATCGCCAGAGAGTCATAAGATTGTGCTGACGCAAGAATTGAAGCCGGACGACCATAGACAACGCCGTGAGTTTGACATTCGATTATTTTCTCTGGGGCTACGTCAAGTCCTTAGTCTGCGCTAACAAGCCAATCACTTTGGACGAGGTTGAGGCCAACATTCGAGACGCTATTGTCGGAATAATGCTGCACATATTTGACCGACCGCTTGAAGAACTGCCAGCGAAGCCGAGGCGACTATTTAAATGATGTGCTATTCCATACATAATGGCATGAATGTAGCTTCAAAATAAAGCCAGAATCAATTTGATATCTCACACCGTTGCTGTTTTATTTAAAATTTTGTTCCTATCGTTCTTATCTGGTCACCCTATATTTCGTAGTGTTTGAAGTCCTCCCAAACTTCAATGTCACTTTTTTTGCATTTCGTAGTTGTTACGAGCGCCGTTAAGTACAGGGTGTGGAGGCTATTTGAGGACAAATTTGAAAAAAAAGAAACTGAAATGTTGAAACTTCTGCAAAAAAAAAAACGTTTATTGGAATATAAATTGCCACATAAAACAGACTAGGAGTATACGTCTGTTTTGTTCGTTAACAATTCATGACCGGAAACATGAGCATGCCGGAATTAAATAGTCGTTGTTGATGTTGGCCATCACTTGGACAATGGCATCTTTTAGAGCTTGGATGATATTCTGAGGATGTTTGTTGGTTTTGTGCCCTAAGTCGGAACTTTTCTACACTACTATCCCACTTTGAAAATTTGAAAAAAAAAATTTCAGACCACCATACTATTCTTCAAACTTCGGGGCCTCAGAGGCCCGGCTAAATATTTAAGAAAATAAAGTTTATTATTTGTGTCTCATATAGAGAACCTAAGACCCAACTTTTCTATCCACCACAATGAAGTTTTTTTTTTTTTTTAAAAAAAGCTCCGCCGACCCTGCTATAAGTTTTCAGTGCGAGTGCACTAAATCGAAAAAATACTGTACGACTGACTTCTTCTTCTTCTTCTTCTTTTCCTTACGGCGAAGTTATGATCCGGAGGTCGAAGGATCTCTTCCTCGAATCGTCGAACTTCTTATTCTATCAAGCTTTGTTACTCCTGCTGTCATGCGAAGCATCTTCATCTCAGCTGCCATTAATTTGTTCTCATACTTTTTGTACCAACATTGTGAACCGTATGTGAGCGTCGGACGTACAACTGCAGTGTAGAGCCTTCCTTTCAGCTTAGGGGACATTTTCCGGTCACAGAAGATTACGGAGTTTTCCCGCCACTTCATCCATCCTACGCGATAATTAATGTCATCATCACAAGTTCATAATAGATCCCAGATATTTAAACTTTTCGCACTTGGGAAGCACTTTTCCATTCAAGTAAATGTCTGGAATAGACTGGTGTGGATCAGAGAACGGGCAGCCGTCACTTTTCCTTCAAGCAGATAATAAAGGACTGCAATAAATAGCAAAAGACTGAGGACGCTTCCCTGGTGTACACTGACTTTGATTGGGAACTCTTCGGTGACTCCTGCGGGACACCTTACTCTTGTCATTGCTCCCTCATACATGTCCATGATCATGCGCACGTAGGTTTCTGGAACTCCTCGTTGTTTTATCGCCACCCATAAGAGATCTCTTGGTTGCCTATCAAAGGCTCTTTCAAAATCACCAATACCATATGCACGTCCTTTAAGGAATCACGATGTTTTTCCATTATGGTCCTTATACTTTGGATTGCATCTGTTGTTAATTTACCCGAGACAAACCCGCACTGGTCATCAGATAGCCGTATTATTTTCCGCAGTCGGCCAGCTAATACCCGCTCAACGATCTTTATGGTATGTGACATCAGCTTGACTGAACCGTAGTTATCGCAGTTTCGCGTATCGCCCTTTCCTTTGTGCAAAGGAAGAATATAACTTTCCCTCCACTGATAAAGCATTGAATCACCGCTCATAAGTTTGGAGATAAGAATCATGAGCGATCTGGACCCGATGTCTCCCATCTTTTTCCAGAACTCAGAGGGTATCTCGTCTGACCCAACCGCTTTTCTTTTCTTGGAGTATTTGACCGCATTCCTAACTTCTTCGACAGTAATGTCGGATATTTCGTCATGGTTAGGAGCGGCTCTTGGAAAGTATACCCGGGGAAACTGTTCGTTCAGAAGTCTTTCACAATACTGTCGCCATCTGTGGAAAATGTTGTCGTCTTCCACAAGAAGCTGGGCTTGAGCATTGTTAATGAACTCTGGGAACGAATTTCAACGAATTTAGTATATCACTTCAAGGCGAGCTTTTTCATCTCTATTAGTAGAAGAGCACTTTGACCAAACCTTGAAAGCCGTCTTCTTTTCCCGTATCACTACTTTAGCTTCATCTGTCCACCACCATGTTTCTTTGCCTTGTTGGCAGGGGCCTTTCGGCATTCCAAGCAGTGATTTGGCTCTCTCTGCAAGCAAGATCGCTGTAGGGAATCCCGCATATCTTGTGCTCTGCACTCCTCATAACCGACCTCATCGATGATGGTAAAGAGGTATTTTGTCATGCTGGTAATAAAAGCTTCGTCTTTTCCTCTGCCCAGCTTATACCAATTGATTTTCTCAGCCACCTTTGTTTGCTTATTTGTTTTCTTCCCCGTCTCTATAAAAATTTCTGTCAGGAGGAGACGGTGTTGCTGGGCGATCGCCTCACCCAGGATCACTTTGCAATCTTTAACCCAGGGCTTCATGAAACTGGCTACCAAATGGTAGTCAATCTGGGTTTCATTTCCGTCACTGCTGTAAGTGATCAGGTGCCGGCTTTGTTTGACGAACATGGTATTTAGCACGATAAGACCGTATGACTTGCACATGCTTAAGATGTCTTCACCTGGAGAATTCCTGGTGCCGTATCCCAGTCCTCCATGGCAGTGTGCATAGTCTTCGTTTGACTTCCCGAAATGTCCGTTCAAATCTCCGCCAACAAACAAAAGCTCTTCCTTTAAGATGTTTTTGATGAGGTTGTGAAAATTCAACCAGAATGAATTTTTTTTTTTTTTTCTGTTCGCATTCGACTTGGGGAATTACAATATTCCACACCTCACCCTGTATCACCAATTTGAGAGACATCAAACGGTCACTGGACTTTGAAATGGTCAAGATGTTGCCAAGTAGCTCTGCCGCGAAGATGATAGCAATTCTGTTTTTACCTTGTTCCGGTCCATAGTAGAACTTCTTGTAAGCTTTTGTCTTAACGTCCAAGAGACGCGTCCGATTCCCTGTGTTTCTCAATTTTGTTTCTTGTACACACAAGATGTCCACTCGCCTTCTAATCATTATTTCTTCAAGCTCGTAGCTGCGACCACTCATACTTCCAAGGTTCCAACTCGCGACTCTTAGGTTAAGCCTAAGCCGTTGCGGGGGTATATCCCCCGGAAACCGAATAGCTCTGACCCGAGCATTTCTGCTCGTCCCACGATCACAACCATGCGTAGCATTGGTAGTGCCTGGCGGGGTAGTGCTTTTTTTTAAAGCGTACTTTTCCATAATGCTAGGGTTTAAGCGTTGTTTTGATTTTGACACGTGCATACTCCTGATTTTTGATTTATGTTTGATCTTACTTTTCAACACCGGTGATCTACAGTCGTGTCAACCCACAGATTCGCATGCACACTTGCGGGACAGATTTAAGATGGTATATGTGTCGCTAGGCTCAGCTGGATATTTTTTTAAAAAAAGTTGCCTAGATGTGACTTTCCCCTTAGGCGCATTCTATGACTAGCGCTATGTATTTGTTGGGGGCGCTGCAGTGATATTCTTAACCCGTCCCTGCACGGGGAACTGTACGACTGACTGTAGGCGCAATTTTAGAATAAGAGTCATATCTTCTAATCTCCCGGTTTTACAAGTTTGTCTCGAAATTCCATAAATTATTGTCTCATGAATGGAATTACGCTGTATTTGAGTTGCTCCAAATCCTTGCCTAGCCTGCTACCAAGAAGGTCCCATATACCATTGTTTCCGTCACCTTATGCGCGCCCAAATATGCTGTTAACAATTCGTCAACTGTTTGGGCTAGAATTTATTCAAATGTCAATATGCTTATATCTTTAATTTTTTATAAATCAGCAATTGTTATAATTTCTATTTGGATTTTGTTTAGCCAACAACGACAACTCAACTTCCAACGACGACAACTACAGAAAGCACGACAACAAGCACTACGACGCCTCCGACGACAACTACATCATCAACAACTACAACAACCACGACTACCACCACCACCACCACCACAACTACTACTCCAAAGCCAACCACTACGCCTATTCCAACAACGGAGTTTATTGAACCAGAGCATGTTAATACTCCGCCTGTGATTAAGAATCGTCTGAAGAAGCATCCAGTCACCGCTGGAAAGCCATTCAGCCTAACTGTTCCATTAGAGACGTTCTACGATAGCGAAGATGGAACCAACTTGCGATTAGATCTGTTGGATAAGAATGGTAACGAACTGAAATCCACGTCTTGGATTCAATTCAATGCAGAAACAAGAGAAATTTATGGATTGTAAGTTTTCCTACACGCGGATTTTATCTTAATAACAATCTTAACCATTTGACAGACCGTTGGAGGATGCAGTTTCGAGATGGCAGTACAAATTGGCTGCCACAGATAGTAGCAATGAAACAGCGGTGGAAAATCTGGACATATCTGTGCAACAACACAAAGGCCATCGCAGTGTGAACCACGAAATAAGTATAGCAGTGAAGCTTAATGAGAAATACGTTCGTAACATTGATTGGCAAATTCGATTGATTGAGGGTAAGTACTGGAGATTTATTAGTTTCATATTTTTACAGCATAAATTTACAGGAATTGTCAACACTCTTGGTGATGATTCTATGTTTGCGGTTGTGGTTAGAGAAGTGCGACAAAGTCAACTGGATCCACATACAGCAACATTTATTTATACAAACGAGACACTACCCAAAAGCGAATGTCCAGAAGAAGAATTAAATGAACTAGTAAAAAGCCTTAATGAGAAGCTATCCGAGTCAGTGCAACCAGAACTTGCCATCAAGTCGGTAACCGGTCAGACAATTGGACCTTGTTTAAAGCAGCATGTACCAAAGCCAAAGCCTACATCGCACATGGCAAAGAATTACCCGCCTGTGCCCAGAAATCAAGTAGACCGCGTGAATGCCACTGTTGGTCATTTACTAGTGTATAAGGTGCCAGCGGATACATTTTACGATCCAAATGATACGACAGATCTTAAGCTGTCACTCTTAACAAATGAACGCAAGGAACTCAGTGCTCGACATTGGCTTCAGTTCGATTCGAAGAATCAAGAATTTTATGGTATTCCAAAGAGTGGCGACTTAGGCTCAGAGGAGTATCTTCTAGTAGCTGAGGATAGTGGGGGCTTAACGGCAACCGATGCGCTTGTTGTGGTTGTTAATCACGCGCCTAAGCGCGAATTTAGCGTTTATTTCAAAGCATACCTTGGAATACGTCATGAACAATTTAACTCCGATATGCAAAGGAAATTCGTTGAACGTGTGGCGCAGCTTTTCGGTGATCAAACGACGCAGTTTGTCCAAATTCGATCAATCACCACACACCATGATTCGGACGGAACGATTGTTAACTTCTACAACACAACGCTGTATAAATCCCACAATCGTTGTCCCGAAGAAGAAATCGAAGCGGCTAGGAATATTTACTTCCATCAAGACACTCTACTTCGGGATCGTGTCAGAAAGATTATTGGAAATGAATTTAATCTAACTAATGTTCAAGTGGCCCCTCTGGGTTCCTGCCATCGTAAGTTATTATCAAAATCGCATTTGCTTGACTCTATATTTTTATTTTCCAATCAAGCTGTTATCCCCGATGTCATTCATCGTGACACCGTACCAATTAAGACTGAAGAGCCCAACACCACTTCAACCTTTACCGATGACTATTTGTTTACATTTATTTTAGCACCCGTTATCATAGTGGTGATGATTGTATTGGCGTCATTGATAGCTTGTTACTTGTATAGACGTCGTTTAACCGGCAAAATGGAATTGGGTAAATATTGTAAATTTTTTAGTCATAAAATTAATGGCATTTTTATGGTATCACTGTCGCTTTAAAGGTGATGAGGAAGAACGAAAATCATTTCGCTCTAAGGGAATTCCTGTGATTTTCCAAGATGAGCTGGATGAAAAGCCTGAAATTGGTAACAAATCTCCTATAATATTGAAAGATGAGAAACCGCCACTTCTGCCGCCATACAACAGTACAAATTTGGATGGTAAGTTATGTTGTTATTTAAATTGAGTTATTACTACCAGTCATTACTGTACTGAAATATGAAACACTGGTTTTCATTCGCAATACCTAACAATCTTAAACGATGTAATCGTGTCTTTCTTTAGGAGCTCGCTGAACATCCCAAAAAAAAAACAAATTAAATGCGACTCAATTTGCATATTGAACATTCTGTTAAAATGAAGCAGTGGTGTAGTCGCTTGTCCTGGTTCAAATCCTGATGTCAAGAATCATCTATTTATTTCGCATGAAATAAATAAAAAAGTTGATCAATTGCGAAAGCTTATGTCAACTCTACTGCGAAGGCATAACGATTTCGTTTTTATTCCATTTTTATTCATTAAACTTATTGCTAGACAAAAAACGATTAAAACTAGCTTAACTATCTTATTCTAACTCACTGGCCCTATGCGGGCGCTCTAAGCTAAACCTAATATCTAATAAAATCTGGACTGAAAAAAATACTGTGAATTATAAGCAACGACAATAATAACAAAACAAAAATACTCCCAATTATCTCGACGCCATCCTTGGAGTTTACTGAAACTTAATACCACCTGAGTTTCAAGCCCACTACACCAATCAAAAATGTCCATGCCCTGAAATAATTTAAGGGTATTCATATCCCCTTTGGCGCGCGCAAATTATAAAAAAAAGAGCTCACAGGGCATTCTGCTGATCGTTTTTTTTTTTTGTATAACTTCCGATTTGAATGAAAATGTTTGTTGAGAGTTACATGACTTTCTTGGAAATCCTCGGGGAGTTATATAAAATAAATGGCGTCAATAAGTCTCTTCTTCAATGAATTAGAAATTACCTTTCGGGGCGTTCAATACAAGTTGTCTTGGATTGCTGCAAGTCTGCAATTCAACATATAAATGCTGGTGTTCCCCAAGGCTCTGGTTTGTCTCCGATTCTCTTTCTCATTTTTATAATTTTTCTCGTGGGTAGGTAAAAAATCTTCATAGACCCTATGAGCCCGGTGCTGAGATTTTTACTCACTAATCAATACCTCCCTTCTACTGGTTTACTACGACTAAGTTTCCTTATCAAGTAGTTTTAGTTTCAAGAATATTCGCGTTGGGCAGGTAGCTCTCCAGCAAAAGCACCTGCTAAAACCCACCATTAAATGCGGCCGGTCCTTATTGCGCTAGATCGAAGGGTTTCGTTCTTTGTAGTCGGCGCACAAGGTTTGCCTTGTCCAGAATTTGGAGTATAACGTTGTTGCAATGGCCATGAAGACGAATACCGGAGTTTTCGAACAAAGTTCGTTATTTCGTCATCGACGGTAGTTACTCCTAAGTCTATGTGGATATCATTGTTTCTGATATACCATGGGGCTTTTACTATGACTCTCAGCATTTTGTCCAAACGGGTTTAAGCACTTGCTTGTATAAAAGCAGTTTGTTATATATGTATGCTTAATTTGGAATGTCTTCCAAGTAAGTAATACATTTGTCTGAATCTATTTTCAAGCTTGTTGCGTTTGTTTTTAACATGCGATTCCATTTGAGTTTCGCGTCTAGTGTCATTCCTAGATACTTTGCCTCGTTTGCATACGGTATTTGTACCAAGTTAATGAAAATGGGTACGTTGTTAATTTGTTTGTAAGTAAAGTTAACATGAGTTGATTTGATCTCGTTGAGAGCAATGCGCCAAATCTTTATCCACTCGCAAATTTTGTCCAAAGTTCGTTGGAGCTTTACAGTTGCTGACTCGACTGATTTATCTGTTGTTAATATAGTATAGCCGTATCGTCCGCGAACGCAGCTACGGCAGTTTCTTTTTCTTGCGGTATATCTCGAGTGTACAGTAAGAACCAGACCGGACCAAGAACACTTCCTTGTGGTAGTCTGGCAACGATTTCCTTAAATTGGGAGTATTCCACGGAATAGTCTGTTCGCACGGTAGGATTCTAGAATCTCATATAATTGTTCCAGAAGAACCTGTCTTAACTTAAACTTCAAGCCTTGATGCCATACCTTGTCGAAGGCTTTAGAGACGTCCAGAAAAGCGTTAGAACATAACTTTTTCTCCTCTATTCATTTGTTATTTTATAAACCTGATCAATTGTGGAATACTTTATTCTGAAGCCGAATTGATGGTCAGGAATGCAACGTCTTTCTTCAATTTCCGGTTGTAAGTGCTTTGAGAAAACCTTTTCAAATGCCTTAGATACTATCGGCAGGAGCGATATCGGTCTATACGATTTTTTGTCGTTTGGAGGCTTACCCGGTTTTGGAACCATTATAACCTCGGCGACTATTTATTGCCCTGGAACGTATAATAATCTTAGCGCGGCATTTATAATATGCAGAAGCTTGATCAGGGCATTCTTTGGCAATCCCTTTAGGATCTGTTCGGTTATTAAACCATATCCAGGGGCCTTATTATTTTTAAGATTTTTTTGTTGTCTGACAAAGTTCAAAGCTCTTTATTTTGAAGTTGTCAGGTATCGTAATCGTACCATCAAGGTCTTCTGTTAGCGCCTGTCCATCGAATGGCTTAAACGTTTCTTCCAGGTGCACGGCAAACAAATCCGCCTTCTCTTTGTCTCCTTTTGCCCATAATTTGAACTTTTTTCGACAGTCAAGTTTTCTTGAGTTCATTACACAGATGGTTTAAAAGAGTTTTGTGCTGGGGAGCTCGAGATTGTTGCCATCTTTTGCGTGCTCTCCTCTTTTGGCGTATCAGTTATTTCCTCCTATAGGGAGTGTTGTTCAACGCGGCGTTCTGTATGACTTCAATAAATTTGTCGACTTCGTCTTCTATTTCATACTGTGTTTTAAGCGGCACAGTCAGAACAATATTTTCTGTACAATATTTCCTAAAGCCGTCCCAGTTAGTTTTGTTGGTAGTTGATCTAGGGGCCCTTTCTTTTTTCATTAGATGCTCGCTTATTATCATGATTACTGGTGAATGATCTGAGGAGAGATCAAAACTTTCCTCGACGTCTATAAAGTCATTAGCTACACCTCTTGTAATGAAGAAGTCTACGAGGTTAGGAGTTTTTGCTATGTCGGTGGGCAAATATGTCGATTTTCCCGTCGAAAAGAAGTCAACATTAAATTGCATGCCGGTTAGAAACTTGGTAGGATTCGTACTATCGCTCAACGTGTTGTGAACAGTTTTTATGTTCCTATCATTATTGGTGCTCTGAGTTGTTTCTAAAGAACTACAACTTCATTAATTTTGAAAGAATTTTCTTTTTCAGGTGACAATGATGTCGATGAATACGTTCCTCCGCCAGCGGTTGTTGTCGGAGGTCGGGAATTACGGGGAAAATCTCCAGTCACTCCATCCTATAGAAAACCTCCGCCATACGTATCGCCATAAGAAAATAATATTGTATTTTCTTTTGTTTAACACTTGAGTCACAAATGAAAGTACTAAATATGAATTTATTATCAAATTCTATTTAGTTGCTTCAAAGTTGAAATAATTGTCGACTGATTTTTTTATAAATATACTGCAAGAGTATGTTTTCAAATCTTTTTTTTTTTTTTAAGCAAACTAATAATTTTTTACAAAAAAAAAAAAAAAACAAAAAACCAAGAATGCATTCGAAAATATGTAAATTAAATTTTAGCCGATAAAAAAGGAACAAAGGTGTTTAACATCATGGCTCTGCGCGATTAAAGTAGTTTAATTTATGGCGCACGCTATTCTATCTTAATCTACTTGTCCGACGATGCACTGCCATTCGCTAGTTATTTCTTTATAATCAAATTCGATTCCTTTTAATGGCAACAAAACTTATAAAGCAATGTTAACTTTTCCTACAGGTAGCTATTTTAAATACAACTTTTTATTTGTGTAAAACAAAAACAAAAAATAATAATAATCTCGAAAGTGCGACGCGACTTATTACTTTAAGTGTCGAACGAATTTAAGAATTATTTAGAATTTAAGTATTTACCATAATTCGCAGAAAAAAAGTATAAAATAAATAACCCATTCAATGAGTTTCCATTACTAAATATGAATTTAACCCTACACAAATTTCCCCGAAGCAATCTTTTATTCATCAATTGCTACAAGGACATGCTTCCAATGAATAACAAATACCAAAAAACAAAAAATTAAAAAAACATATTTTCTTAATTATATAATCAATTAAAAATATAAAAAAAAGATAATAAATATTTGTACAGGAATTGAATTCTGTAAATAGAAAATTCAGTTATAAATAATTAATAAATTCATTGCAATACATCCACACGACAAAAACCAACCGATATCCCATCTCAAGTAATAAGATTATAAATGTGAAATTATATCGTAGACCTTTAAACAAAAAAAAAAAAATTGAAACACTCCTATCAATAATATCAAAACTTATATTTAATTATGAAAAATTATATATATTATATATTACGTATTACTATAGCGTAGGTAACTGTGGAAAATCCTAAAACTAAAACCAATCAATAGAGTTCGATCGACGACGTATTAAAACACAAATGCAATCACTGGGTGAAATGATTTCAAATGTAAATTTTAAGTATATATATTTTTTTATGATGAAGAGAAGTAAACATAGTCAAAGAAAAATGGTAACAAGATCCACAATCAAATAAGTATTACAAATTTTAAACGCGATGTAATTTTTTTTGTTTCTCTTTTTTTCTTTTCCATTTTGAAAATTCGTAAATCGCGAAACTACAATTTCGAATAGGTTTTATTTTTCGGCTTTTTTTTGTACTCCTTGTTTTTTTTTTTTTTTTCATTTTATAAAATATTTACAATCATAATAATTATCATTTGAACGCTGTATTTTTCAAATGATCATAGTATTATAGACCGTTTTTCCTCGACTTTATAATCATAAATTATGCATTTTTTTATATAAATGAAAAATGAAAAATGGAAAGCAAAATTTAGATAAGTTATGAACAATAATAATTTATATATTTGAATATACGAGAAAAATTAGATTACATGGGACTACAAAATAAAAAAAAAAGTAAATTTATACATACATCTAAGTATTACTTTAAACATAAGAGAGAAATATTCATTGGTAAATGAAAACAATATGAGAGAAATATTTGTAATTTTGTATTTTTAGATTGTACACATATTACATGAACCCGAAGCGGATCATTTTGATATTAGAACACATCAACATTTTTATACAAAAAAGTCATATATTATGAATTTTATTGAAAGCAAAAGCGCATAAATTTCGTAGGGAGAACAAATGTAATTAATAAATAAATGATGTTTCCAAAAAAATATAATTTTCACCTTTTTCGAAAGGAAATAAAAAATAATCTTATGATATATATTAACATATATATTATGTAAACTACCAAAAAACAATAAATTGAAAAAAAAAAAAAAAAACCTGATGTATTATTTCTTGTCCCTTTTAGTATTTTATAGCACTTGTTTCTAGTGAATATGTTGTGGTGGTCTTTTTTTTTTGTTGGCTTAGGAAAATCTCAACTGGAACACTCAGACTCGATAACAGTTCATTGTAGAAAGAGGAATGTCGCAGTCAGCGAGAGTTGGCAGCACCGTCGAAGATCGACGATGTCACTAATAGAGGGACGCACAACATAAATAAAACCCAATGGGGTGCCCCATTCTATCGAATAGAGAGTCTTTTCAATTCGTCGGCCAGCAGCGGCAGGAATATACAAAATTATAACAAGAAAACCCATCCATCAGCACGAGAATCAACTAAATTTGAAACTACCGACCTAAACTAATTTTACCCTTTCATAAACATTTAATGACTTAAATTTCCCCGGGTATACTTTCCAAGAGCCGCTCCTAACCATGACGAAGTATCCGACATTACTGTCGAAGAAGTTAGGAATGCGGTCAAATACTCCAAGAAAAGAAAAGCGGTTGGGTCAGACGAGATACCCTCTGAGTTCTGGAAAAAGATGGGAGACATCAGGTCCAGATGGCTCATGATTCTTATCTCCAAACTTATGAGCTGTGATCTAATGCCTAATCAGTGGAGGGAGAGTTATCTGCTTCCTTTGCACAAAAGAAAGGGCGATACGCGAAACTGCGATAACTACAACTACCGTTCTGTCACGCTGATGTCACATACCACGACTGCGGAAAATAATACGGCTATCATCTGATGGACAGTGCGAGTTTGTCTCGGGTAAATTAACAACAGATGCAATCCAAAGTATATGGATCACAATGGAAAAATATCGTGATTCCGTAAAAGATTTTCATAATGGTGTTGGTTGATTTTGAAAAAGCCTTTGGTAGACAACCAAGAGATCTCTTATGGGTGGCGCTAAGACAACGAGGAATTCCAGAAAACCACGTGCGCATGATCATGCACATGTATGAGGAAGCAAGGGCAAGAGTAGGTTGTCCCGCAGGAGTCACCGAAGAGTTCGCAATCAAAGTCGGTGTACACCAGGGAAGCGTCCTCAGTCCTTTGCTATTTATTACAGTCCTTGATTATCTGCTTAAAGGAAAAGTGACGGACCCCAAAGTGCATCAGTTATTCTTTGGTGACGATGGAGCTGTCATAAGTGAAGATTAAACGTCCCTGCAACGAGCATTTGATGTATGGGTGGATGTTTTGTTTTTTTAGTTCAAAAGACAGAGTATCTGTTCTACCCGTTCTCTGATCCACACCGACCTATTCCAGACATTTACTTGAATGGAAAAGTGCTTCCCAAGTGCGAACAATTCAAATATCTGGAATCTATGATCAATAGCGAAGCAACTTGTGATGATGACATCAATCATCGCGTAGAATGGATGAAGTGGCGGGAAAACTCCGTAATCTTCTGTGACCGAAAAATGTCCCCTAAGCTGAAAGGAAGGCTCTAAACCGCAGTTGTACGTCCGGCGCTCACATGCGGTTCACAATGCTGGTCAATGTACAAAATGTATGAGGGCAAATTTACCGCAGCCCTCAGTTTTGAGAGGATTAGCCATTTCCCAGTGTCAAGGGCCATCTGGGCTTTGCTGCAGACAGTCTTTAGGCAGGATCCCACAGAAAGCACGGCAACATCATCCGCGTATGCCTGAGCGCAGACGTTAGAGCTGTTGAGAGAGTTTAGCAAATAGTCGACCGCCACGCACCATAACAGACGAGAAAGAACGCCACTTTGAACGCAGCCCCTTTTAACCCCTGATATTACATATCGTTTTATTCATTAGCATTGTTTTAATGGTTCGTTAACGCCGTGTTTGGCAGAATAGCACAAACTGTCAAAAGCACCCCCAATGCCGATGAATATACCCATCGTGTCAAGAGCGCATTCAATTCTGCCAACTAGATTCTGAAGCGATCTCTTGAAATTTTTCTAATCGAAGGAAGTTTTTTTTTAAATAGGTTACTCTTTTTAAACGTTTAGTCCCGATACACAAAAAGTAAAAACGGCATCCTTCATCTGCCTCTCTCACCATTTGAGCCGTTAGATTTAGAGGATAAAGCGGCACTGTATACGGTGACGAGAGGAGCTTAGCTTCTAAGATGGAATATGAAAACAGCAAGATCAAGCCAAATGAAAGTTTTACCAGTAGGTAAAAAGAGCATGCCTAAGCTGCAAAGCCCGAACAGAAACCTGTAGGGATGAATAAGGAAATCTGGTTGTAGAATCACAGTCGGTGCTAAAAATAAATTTGAAAAGATCACTTCTGCAGACTGTTAAACGGCGGTGACGACCAAACCTTATTATCAGGCAGAATGCTCCAATCAACCCAGACGATGACGATCAACAATTCTGTCCACTTGACCAAAGTCATATATCTAGGCTTAAATCCAACAAAACTGCTGGGGTCGACGGTCTAACTACCTAGTTATTTAAAGCAGCTGGGGATGATTTGGTACGAAGCATACATCAACTCATTTGCAAAATATAGTCGGATGAAAGTATGACCAACGAAAGGAACCTCACCATCGATTGCCCGATCCTCAAGAAAGGAGACCGCCTGAACTGCGCCAACTGAGGGGTATCAGTCTCCTCAAAATCACATGTAAGATCCTATCTGCCATATTATGTGAACGCCTTAAACCTTTTGTCAACAATCTGATTAGTCCATATCAGTGTGATTTAGGCCAGGAAAGTCCACCATAGATCAGATATTCACATTACGGCAGATCTTGGAAAAAACCCAGGTGCTTCAAATTGATACCACCTTTTCATCGATTTTAAAGTCGCCTATGGTAGAGTCTATAGATATGAGCTATACAAAGCCATGCATTGTTTTGACTTCCCTTCCAAACTCTTCCGTCTGTGCAGGATGACGATAGAGAATGCACACTGCTCCATCAAGGTCTTTGATGTCAGAAAAGGACTATGATAAGGTGACGTGCTGTCATATGATTTATTTAACATTATACATGCCAGGATTGTATTAAATTTTTAAGCTAACATCAGGGGTACGATCTTTCAAGAGGACTTTGTCTACCTCAGCTAGGCTCAGCTTTAAATTCAAACAATGACACCAACGCAGAAATCAAGCGAAGAATTATTCTTGCCAACCGCTGTTTCTTTGGGCTAAGAAGGCAGTTGAGTAGCAAATCTTTTTCACGACAACTAAGGTGGGTTTATATAAGATCCTCATCATCTCAGTCTTGCTATACGGCGCAGCATAGACCTTATCAAAGACGGATGAAAATACTTGGTTATTATATATATATGGTTTTTGGCCCCATTTGTATCGACGGGGAATGGAGGAGAAGATACAACAATAAACAATGAGAGCCTGTGGACATTGACGGTCCAGCCCAGAAAATCTTCGAATCCATACGTGGTAAAAGAAGACCTCACCTAAGGTGGCGCTCACAAGTGGAAAGCGAACTCAACCAACTTCGTGTGCAAAACTGGAGGCGAAAGCAAAAGATCGAGCTGACTGGAAACGCTTGCTGATTGAGGCCTAAATTCACTCCAAACTGTAGCGCACCTACTAAAACAGTGAAAACTGTCTTGGAATACTTTCAAACAGACATATAGGACTGAACTTAATTTTTAGTAGTAGTGAAAGCTAATATATTTCTTCAAATTTCCAGCATATCTGTGTTACAAGCTTAACATAAACACAAATATACTGTCTGTTACGTTTTCCTAACTCATTACAGAACAAACAAAAATGGTCACATCTCCAAAAACTCGCTTAAATGCTAAAAAAAAAAAGGAAAATTATACATAAACGAAACGCAATTTTATTACCACCGCTTTCAAATCATCAAGAAATGATAATCAAAATCAACAAATATTATTACGCCAAATAAATAAATTACCCTACAGCATGTGAAACATTTCTAGCACTTGCCGATGTCATCAACAGCTTTAAACCTAAAACCCATGATCCGAGTATCTACAGCGTCAATTTCTATAAGATTCATTGTCTTCAGCTCTGAAATGTATAGGAAAGGTAACGATTTATTTGAGACGAAAATAAGCTATGTGTACCCAGAATAAGTCTAAATCCTTTGGCAGCTTCAAGTCTAGAAGTTCCTTCCTTATAAAGAGTGTCCATTGCCACAAAGTCCTCTTTAATCATTCGCTTGAATATATAAGTATACATCTCAAAGTCGTCATTCTTTAAAATAAATGTAATTCATGCCTTTTATTCAAATAGGATAGTTTTTTTTTTCAAAATATACTTCACTGAACAAGTGAGGATTAAAACGTTCCCATGTCCTGTATTCAGGAACTTTTCCCGCTTCCTACAACGACCGAAACAAATGACATATAAAATTCTTTGAGCTTTATAGATAACTTTACAATAGAGTCGTCATTAGTTAATTATAAACTTAAATTATAATGTAATAACTTAAATGAAAGCTTTAATGACAAATAAGACATGTACAGGGTGCTTCTAAAAGCTTAACAAAAAATATTAAGCACATTATTTTCGGATTGCTAGTTATTTTTTAAAAAAAAAAAGTCCACCTCCACTCGTTTTATTCGGAAACGGAGGAAAAATACTTATAAGCGATGGAAGGGGACGTTGTTTGATGACTTTGAGTGACCTCAAATGACCTTGGATATCTTTGGTTTCATATGGGATATCGTTTCTGCGACCAAAAACATATAATACAACGAAATCCGTTTTCGGTTTCGGCTGAAAAAAATCATTTTCGGTCAGGCTTCATCTATTGATATATAGTTTATAACACAGATAAATAATAAAGCTACACCCAACAAGGTATATGTATAAATAAACAGTGCAAACAGCCGAGTCGATTAAGACATATTCAAAGTTTAGGTTTTTCACAACTTTTGGTTGCTGATTCAGCACTGATTTATGACTCCTTACATCAAAGGGGTTCTCAAGTCCCAAAATTTGTCGACCTGGATTGCAAGGATCTTACATAAAAGTCACACTTTGAAGTAATAAGAATTTGTTTGAGATTATTCACGTCTTGTGTTTTTGAGAGATTATTCACGTCAACTCGTTAAAAATCGGAAAAGTCGCGAAAACCATAATCAAGAAACGATCTGCAATCATCACCCTTCTTAAAGAAGGCAAGGTAAGTGAGAAGTTGCTTCGCAGCTGTAAGTATCAAGGTGCTGCTTTCAACGTACCATTGACATTGAACGACACGCTCAAACCGAAAATCTTGAGGATAAACTATGGTCAGGACGGCCTAGAGATACTACTAAACACGAAGATGGGCTAATACTCACAAGCAAACGAAGTAGACGAAAAACAGCACCCGAAATATGCGAAATAAATGAAACACGGAATAAACCGCTGTCCTTGACAAGGGTCAAACGAAGATTAAGACATGCTGGACTATTTAGGCGAGGTGCTGTTCGAAAACCCCTGCTGCGACCACAAAACAAACAGAAAAGGTTAGAGTAGGCCAAAAAGCATAAAGACTGGACTGGAAGATGATTTCAATAGAGTTTTATGGAGGTATGAAGGTATTTGGCACAAAACGGAGAGTTTTCGTTCAACGCAGCGCTGAACAAAAGATGCTACCAGACTGGGTGGTTCCTACCGTTAAGCATGGAGATGGTTCTGTTATGGTCTGGGGATGATTCTCTTCAAGTGGTGTGGGAGATCTGGCTCGAGTGATTAGAAAAATGAATAAGGAGGCATACAAAAAATATTGGAAGAAAACGCTGTGATCTCTGGATTAAGATTGATTGGCGAAGGATTCGTATTTCAAAAGGACAACGACCCTAAACATACGTCAAGACTTTGTCAAGACTACATGAAACAGAGGGAAGATGAAGAAATCATGACCAGATTTAGACCCTATAGAGCTGTTGTGGGAGGAACTGGGTAGAAAGGTCCGGGATCAATGCCCATCATCAGAATCTGCGTCGTGGAATATGCTATTGGATTGCTGGAGCAATATACCACAGGCAAGTATTTAAAAACTGATAGCTAGAATACCAAAAATTTAAAAAAAAAAGTAATCAAATGTAAAGGTGGCTTTTTCGACGAAAATCGGTTTAAGTCATTTTTTCCACTTATTAATAAAAACAAAATGAAAATATTTTTCTCCTTATTTTGGTTTCATATATGTTCCCCGTTCATTTTACATGATTATTATTCTACCTAAGATTTTTTTCGATGTTAGGTTAGGTTAGGTTGGGGGGAAGTGCACCTAAGTGATTATAACGGGGGCCATATGGTCCATTGTGTTTCCCTTTTTGTTGTGTGGAACCTATATTTGAAACCTTTGTCTTGCGGTGGGTTCTGTAGCAAACCAACCTGCGTTCTTTATGAAGCCTATCATATTCCTAAGTGGAACTTGTACGAGATCCCCTAGTTCGCCTGTTTCCCATATGACGGACGTGGCGGTTTTGAAGATTTGGGCAATCACATAACAAGTGTTTGATAGTTTCTATCTCCTCTATATCTTGGCAGCTCCTGCAGTGGTCGGGTGTGTTGATGCCTAGTGTCCTGTCGCGCAGTGTCCTGTTAGCACGCCTATCAAGATTCGAATTTCTTTTTTATTCATCGCCAGTAGGCTTTTTATTCTGTTTTCATCCACTATAAGCCATAAGCTGCGAGATATGACACAGTCGCTTCCATGCATATTGGAGTTTCTACTGATATACGAGTATGTTGAAAGTCCAATGCTGATCCCTTTAAGCTGGTTCATCTGCCGTCTCGTTTTCTTTTATATTGCTATGTCCAGGAACACAGCAGAGCGTTACGAGTACGTCATGGGTGCTGCATATTCTGTTCAACGTATTACTGCATCTGGAAACTGTTTTCGATCTAACTTCCACGCAGTCTAGTTCTTTGATTTCTTCGCTTGACTATCCACGAAAATTGTAACCTTTGAATGATTTCGTTTTTTGCTATGTATAGTCTGTGCAGCCCTATCAATGGCGAAGACCTCAGCTTGAAAGATGCTGCAGTCATCCGGAAGTTTGTACGAGTGGTTGATTTTAAGTGACTCACAAAAAACTCCGGAGCCAGTTCCGATATCCATTTTAGAAACGTCGGTGTAAAGCTGAATGTCCTGTACATTAATTAATGTCTTGGAGTCCCACTCTTGTCTTTTGGGAATAAATGTGGAGTAGTTCTTGTTGAAATCTATGTAGGGTGTGATATAATCTGTTGTTCTGTCGAGATCGGTTATATTATACCTGTTGAGTATAGATCCGTGTCCATAGCAGCTTTGCTTCCATGCGCCCGATTGTTTGAGACGAATAGCACTTTTGGCAGCTGTGCATCGTATGTACTCATCTAGGGGAGGGATATTTAGCATCATCTCTAAACCCGCTTGTGGTGTTGATCTCTGTACTCCTGTTATGTTTAAGCATGCTAATCTTTGTACCTTTGTAAGTATTTTAAGGTAGCTGGTTTTGTCTGTTGCATTCCACCATACAATAATTCCGTAGGTAAGGATGGGTCTGACAGTAGCCGTGTACAGCCAGGTTTTTGATGAATTGCTGATACAATATAATGTTGAGTACATTGATATTAAACAAGACAAATGATATCGGCGTGGGCGTGGGCGTCGTGGCGTAGTGGTTAGTCTGTCGGATCACTACGCAAGAGGTTCCAAGTTCGAATCCCAGAAAACACCAAAAAGTTTTTTCACGATCCCACCTCTCGCGAACGTCTGACAAACATCCGAGAGTATTGTTGTCACGAGAGAGCTTCTCAAAACAAATTGCCGTTCGGATACGGCACTAAACTGTAGGTCCCTTCCATTCGTGTGAAAAATATAACGCACACAACACGAGTGGTTGCGAGAAGCTAGGCCCTGGCACTTAAAGAGCTGTTGCGCCAAATATTTATTTTTACAAATGATATCGGCCAATTAGGTGCCACAGTTGGCCTTGCAGATGCCGCCCTTTTGATGAAATTTTGAATGACTTTTCGGTATACGACGGCAGAGTGAAAAGTTCTCGGCCTGACAATGAAAGACTGCGATTTTCAGTTCAAAAATGATTTTATTTTTCTACATAATCTCCCTTGACTTCAACACACTTGGTCCAACGTTTCTCTAACATCAGTATTCCTTCTCGGAAGTGAGAGTCTGGCCCTCTCAACTGGCCCTCTCAACTTCTGCATTGGATGCGAAGCGCTTCCCAGAAACAAATTTCTTCAAGTTTGGGAACAGATGGAAGTCTGATGGTACCAAATCAGGTGAATAGGGGGGATAGCCGCGCAAATCGTATCCCAAATCCCGAAGTTTTCCCATCGCCAACGCACACTTGTGTACAGGTGCATTGTCCTGGTGAAAGATGATTTTTTTTTTCTTCGAATTCAGCTGCCCACTTTTTAACGGTTAACATGGAAGGAGCAGAGTCCCCGTAAACTATTGTCAACTTTGGATGAATTTCCTTAGGGGTTAACCCATCCAAAACGAAGAATTTTATCACCGCACGATATTCAAGTTTATCCATTTTAACAAAAATACGATGCAAAAATTCGTGTAAGGAAACTACTTGAGAGAACAAGTTGAAACTTGTCATACGAACTAATGAGAAGTGCACCCAGGTAGGAAACATAAATTTTTGCTGATTTGAATGCCATCTCTGCGTCAGGCCGAGAACTTTTCACCTTGCCCTCGTAAATCCTGTGGTAGTTCATAAATAACGCGTCAAATCTCGTCCTCTATAACTTTGAAATCGTTTCAAGGTCATTGACACTTTCAACTTTACATAAACCCACAGAAAAAATCCAGCGCTCAATTACTTTGCAATTAATTCGAGGACTCTCGATCAATCACAGAGACCTAAAATACTTCCCAACTATTTAAGCAACATACCTTTATTAGGTCAAAATATCCGTCAAATTCGTTTTCTTGTGAGTAATTTGGAACCTGGATCTCTGTAATTTGATGTGAAAAGGTATGAGGAAGTTCTGGAAAGTTTTGGAAATTACTGCGCTCAGGACTCATTGGGATTTCTGGTAACTCATGATTCCGTCGCGGTTGCACATCTTGTTCTTCCTTTTCTCTTTTTCTTCTTTTCTTCTTTCTCCTTCTCTCTCCATCCACTTGTGGATATACTATATCTTCTCGCGGTCGAAGAATTTCGAACCAACTAAAGTGGGCGTTATCTTCATGAACGTCGACTTGAGGAACGACTTCATTTTGAGGAATAACTTCAACTTGTGGACCGATTTCATCCAACTGCATAGGAACTACTGCGTTGTCGATAGAAACAACACCATGAGAGGTTTGTGGGTGCACGTCCACCATTTCAACATCTTCAGGAATTGCTCTTGGAAGGTTAGAGAGTGTGGATTGATCCTCAACAATGACCGATGGGATCGTAGACATATTTTCAGGAAGCTGTGGAAGACTTATTAACGAGTTAGTAAAAGGAATTTCTTCAAGTTGTGGACTAAGTGGAATTGCTATCGATGAATCTCTTTCTGGTATTGTCAAAAGTGGCTGTTGACGTAGCACCGAACGCGTGGGAAAACTTGAAATTTGATCCATTCCCATTCCTAGTGACTGACTTAAGAAAATGTTTGAGTGAAATTGAAAAGCCGTTAGCTAATTAACTTACCTGGATACATCACCCCGAATAGGTGTGAATGGTTGCAATTGCGAAGTCCTCAATAAAGCCTGAGGTGAACGTGGCGAACGTAGCGTGGTTAGACTTATTTGTCCTGGTTGTTCGATGGATGATTGCCTTAAATTGTTAAAAAAAAAATATTCTTACTATGACAACAGCGCAACCACGATAGAAAAAAACAAAACAAGATGCGAATAAAAACATACAGAATATGTCTGGAACGGATCGTCAGATAAATTGGGCGTGGCGTTATGAACCTTTTGGTTCAAATGTAATTAAATACTTTTAATCGGAGGACATTCTCTCAATTTTTAGAGATTTTACCACATAATTTATGGCTAAGACTTTTTCTTAGAAGAAATTGGGAGTGACGGTCGTCATTTGTAACCGAAGGTCAAAGATTCTGGTGAAATATTCACAATAAGACCTAATCTTTCGTTAAGGCGATATTTTTCAGTTTCCTGAAATAAAATAATTGTACTACTTCGGGTTCTAAAAAGGTTATACAGGGTGCGGTGCGGAGGATATTTAAGTACAAAATTGAAAAAATCGATTTGGCTCGGTGACAAGGTGCAGAAACGTTTTGAAAAATTCACTTGTCAGTATACGAATGATGCTGTCCAGTGGTTGGTACCAAAAACTCCCTTATTACTTATCCATACCTTTGAGCATTCATAGTTCCAATAAAAAAGTGCAAAGGTCCCAGAACGTAAAAAGAAAAACATACCCAAACCGTTTGGCTTTGAGGAAACTTCACTGTCTCAACTATGCACTCGTCCTTACACCTTTCACCTGCTGACCGTCTTACGTATGGCAAATTGTCGGCACATAACAAATTAAATTTACTTTCGTCGGACCATACCACACATCGCCAATCATCCTGCGTCCAATCTTGGTACTTTTTCTCCCGTGTTAAACGAGCTGTTTTCATTTTTGTGGTTAGGAGAGGCTTTTTTGCTGATCGTCTTCCACATAAACCTATCTCCCGCAGCCTTCTACGTACGGACAGCACTTTTAAAGCGATCTTTCATGCTAATTCTTTGTAATACATTTTTCGTCTTATGGGTTGTTTTGCGTTTTCGCCTGAGCCTTTTTTCCTATCCAGTGGATCCAAATTTTTTTTTATTCATCAGTCGCACAATGGTTGAATGAGAGCATCCTATTTTAACCGCAATCTGACGAAAGGATAGCCCTTCCTCAACCAAAGTCAACTTTTTCGTCTCAAGTCAGTTGCTGATACGAGTATTTACCGAACATTACACTTTTATTTACTTATCACAGCCAGAACTCAATTCAAACTGATTTATTTTTTTGCACTGAATACGAAGCCAAATACCGCTGTGGGAAATATCGTCCATAAATATTGGAAAAACCATTGAACTCTGGTGTTCTCATATTTTGAGAATTCATTATGTGGTGCGGTTTTTATGACCGCAAGTGTATGTCTGCAGACTGTACTTATTCAATAAAATTACCTTCAGCATCGATAACAGCCAGGTGGCCATAAGTTTGGTTTTATGTGATCATGGAAATTGATCGCCATCTATTCCTAAGCCGTCGTGGCTTTGTGCGCTAGCGCAGAATCCTCCTAGAACAACTATGGTCTTCCATCACTCACCCTATCTATCGTGGACTTAACAACCACGATGTATACGACAGTATTTACTCGAAGACCTTGTGGGAAAAAATAGGGAGGCATAACATGACATTCATTGCTCACTACTCCAAGTACCTGGCAGGAAACTTGGTGTGCATCACAAGGGGGACATCCGAAGGTTCTGCACACAGCCATCTGTCGTTGACCTTCTGATCCTGTTCGAAATTTGTTTCATCGGAAAAAAATCAATGAAGGACTACTCGTATATCGTCCGGATGCTTCAACTTTTTGAGGAGCCGCCTTCCTCACAGCACACGCTGGTTTTTCGTTTCCTTTATCAGAGGCTTTCATGAACCCCACTCAGACACTTGAAGTTCCTTTGCAATTGACCTCATCGACGTTCCAGTCTCCTGGTGAATACGATGTTGCATTTGTTCAACAAGTTCAGGACTTTTTTTCCTGTCCGAACGTGTTGAATGCTTTTTACGAAAAAGGCGAAGCCTCCAACTCGACGCAAACCTAGTCAAAAACCAATCTTCGTATTACCATAATACTTACGCACGTACTTGCAGCTACATACACGTATTTAATTTATTTGCAAACCTTTTGGTTAAATATTTGATTTCAATCAATTTTCAATTTTTGCTATATACCTGATACGCTATCCGTTAGCATATATCCACCGTAACTCAAATATCAAATTTGAACAAAATAGTTTTTATTTCTGGTTATTGGCTAGTTTTTGAAAATTGGCTATTACTCAAGTATGGCTCAATCGATCGCAAGATCATGGCATACCAAGTTTTAGAAAATTTTCGAAATATTTTTTTTTCTTTAGATTTTTAACGAATCGAATAATCGAGGATTCGAATCCAAATACGAGTATTCGCGGATTCAAATATATGAAATCGTAGATTCGAAAACTGCTGAATGAATATGATTATAAAACGGTGCTGTTAGCAATTTGTACCTACCAAAGCATGTATTGGTTTCCTGAAAATTTTTGATTTCAAGATTTTGATCGAAGTTCACATTACTGTAATAAAGAAACTCAAAAAGTGGGCATCTCAATTCTGTCTGTCTGTCTGTAAGCACGACAGCAGCCTAAACGTTGGAAGGGCAGTATGCTATCCTAATGGCTGCGGACTATATTGTGAAGAACAGGTGGAAGGGGCGAAGTATCTGCATCTGTAGTGACAGTCAAGCTGCGCTTAAGGCCTTGCTCACTTTACCCACTTCCAAAATAGTTCGAGAATGCAAAACACCCTTGAATTCGGTCGGAAGGCTGAACTCACTGAATCTTGTTTGGGTCCCAGGACACAAAGGGATAACAGGAAATGAGATCTCTGACGAACTTGCTAGACAAGGCTCAGAAGAGAATTTCTCTGGACCTGAACTCACGTTGGGTTTGTCAGCGTCCTGTTAGGGCTTCCATTGACGACTGGGTTTTCAGGCAGACTAAAGGAATGGTCCCCGTAGTCTGTAAGAAATATCCGCGGCTTTCTTGCTATCTCTTAACAGAAAAGACTACAGACAACTTACTGGCGTCCTTACGTGCCACTTCGCCTTTGCCAAGCACCGCCATGAGCTAGGTTTGAGCGCTACCTCTGTCTGCGCCTCTTGTGGAGAGGGCGATGATACTGCGGAACACTTCCTATGTGATTGTCCTGCCTTTGCTCGGATCAGGTGGCGGATTCTCTCGGTGCTAATGTGGTGAGTGCTGATGACCTAAGCTCTTCATTACTGAAGCGTCTACTCGTCTTTTTACAAAAGACAAAAAACACATTAAAATGGGGTCTCTCTGTCTGGTAGTCTGTTTTTGAGTCTGTGTGCTCCAGTAGGGTGTATCCGACCCGACAAAAAAAATAAATAAATAAATAAAAACAATAACAATAACACCAACATATCTAAGCAGCGTTAGGTCCACAAAAGACAGCGCAACACAGGACATTTTATTCAGAATTAGCAAAACATCTGGAATTCCATCTTGATTTCATCGAAAGCAAAAATTGCTTGTCAAATGTTATCCCTGTACGCCTGCTAAGTCTGATTAGCCAACAGCTGACAAACAAGGTCCACAGCTTCATAAATAGATGTTTTCAACGAATCTTAAAGATATTGTGGCCAAACGGTATTACTAACAAGAAACTCTACAAAATGTGAGACCCACAACCAATAGCTGAGCATATCAAGCTCCTCAAATGGATTGACCACACCCTTCGTAAAAATCCGAATGAAGTCTGCTTATCCTTAGACTAGAACTAGAAGGTCGCCCAAATATTACATGGAAAAGAACTATAGACAAAGAAAAAGAAACAGCCAGGATCAACATGGTACGAAATTAAACTCCTAGTCAGAGTCAGATGGAGAAACAAGAACAGATGATGATGATTTTGTAGGCTGACTTACCTCTGACTAGCGTGAGCGCGCATTACATTGGACAAATTTATTATCCTTTCCATCGGAATGTGACCTCGCTGTCCTTCTGGTACGATGACATTATTAATAACCCGTTTAATCAAATTTCTTGTTTTCCCTGGGACCAGCATAAAATGTCTACAAAGATTTTCTGATCAAGAAATGCTTGTATATAGTATTTTAAAAGCCAAATTACAGAAAGGACTCCTTAGCTCTTTTAATCTGCTCTTTTGTTCTCTGCTTTTGTGCAAGACAACAAATGGCCTCGAAATCCTTTCTTTTCTTCTTTTCCTTAGGTTGACTCTATAATTAATGCGAAAATCAATAAGCCATCAAATGTATATCGTTTCTAAAGTTTACCAAAGCAGGTTTAACAATGAGTAACCGATCGCGAGTTGTTCTCGATGTTTGTTTACGTTTACCTGATCTCTCTTTCAAGAGATCGGCAAAACCCCTCAGAAAAGTAACCTCAGCTTGTTCCACATTTAGAGATGAAATAGTTCCCTGTTGAGCTAAGTTTTCTTTATTGATATTTGGTAACGGAGGAAGGTCCGATGCTTGAGGGATCGGTGACAGATTAATTTGAGAAATTATGTCAGCAATAAAGTCGTCTTGTGCTCTTTGTTGGTCCGACAATGTATCGGCTTCTCTACCCATAATTATTGGTACACTGAGCGGTGTACTCTGCATTAAAGGTGCAGTCTTTCTTCTTTCTGTAGAACCTTGTGGTTGGTCCGACAATGTATCGGCTTCTCCCCCCATAGCTATTGGTACACTGAGAGGTGTACTCTGCATTAAAGGAGCAGTCTTTCTTCTTTGTGTAGAACCTAGAGTTTCGATAGGGGTCTGCTCTTGGGCATTTATTTGAGAAGATACTTCAGATATTTCTTCTGGTTGCGATTGAGCTTTCAGTCTTTTCGGGTGCGGTGGTCCATCATCTTCCTCGATTATTGGTATTGGGGACAAAGGCGGCTGAGAGGGCAGGGTAGGCTTCCCCATTCCATCTAAAAATGGATCAAAACGCAAAATTTTAAAATCAGAACAAAATCCACTACCGCTCACCTGTTAAATGATAGACGAACACATCGTTGAAATATACTCGAATGCGCATCACTTCAGTTAAGGACAGAGAAGGTAACAGCTTTTCCAAATGTGGCCTGCGTAGTAGAAATATCCGTTTATATCAGTAAATATTATCATTTCGTACACACCTTATATATTCGGAATTTTCTTCGTCGAAATCATCGGCCAGAAATTCGCCTTTTACTCTCCGGATAAGGAAACCGCTCAGGAATGTTTTAAATTTGCGATACATTTCATCCGGTTCCGCCATCATGTTACCCAATTAACTTAAATAAATCGAAAAATGTTGCGATGACCAGGAATATAGTCGAGGTACTATTTACCTTGTGGCAAGTTATGTAGTTGAGTTAAATGTTCGTATTTAAAAACAAACCGCCGGGATAATTTATTGGTAATTCCGCATCCGCTACGAATCGAAAAATAGGCACACATCAGCTGTTTACTTCCCGCGCTAACTAATGTAGAGAACAAACTATCGATACTGACTGTTGATATATCGATAGTTTTGATACTATTGAACAATCGATGATTTGTTTCACTACTTTTTCTAAGAAAAAAAAGATAATACTCTAAAATATTTAGCTAGATAAGAACAAGAGAAATATGTCATTGTCAATACAACTCATTAAGCCCGTACATTCCCGACTAGTGTTGGAAACTATCGAATAAAAACAATCGACTTATTCTATGGTTGCAAAATGTTCATTTATTCGACAGTCGAAAATCATTCATTACTATTTCATTCATTCATTGGAATGAACAAAAAACATTCAAATGTTATTACTATTTTCATTCGAATAAAAAAAAAACATCCGAATGTTTCACTGTCGATAGTCCGATAGTTTACTTCTACTGAATGATTTTTGTTCATGTACACTGTCTGACTCTGGTGACGGCTGCTCTGCCCTTTTTTGTATCAACACTGTGTGACCATGGCACATCGGTTGGAAAAATTATTCGATGGTTTTTGCAGTCGATTGAACGAAACTTTGAAAAATAAAAATGTTCTACAAAAAAAAAACACAAAAAATGTCAAAATATTGAAAAGTCAAAATTGAATGCAGACATGACAAAAAATAGCTGCCAGTGGCTGAAAAATGTGGTTTGAGTTACATTTTTAATTCATTTTTTTTGACATTTTCACATTTATGACGTTAGTGCGTACGCACTCACACCTAATGGGAATTTCAGCAGTAAATTTTTCGTACTGCTCTAGTTTAAATGTGAAAGAAATGTAGTTTCATACGGGCTTTAAGCTACATTTTATTCGCATTTTTAATGCATTAAATCATGTTAAAATGTCAGCTTTGCATGAAAGAGACAACAAGTATTTTTAGGAAAAGAGAAGCCATTATTTTGCAAAACAACGCAAACTGTCATAATCAGAGTATATCTACCAGAGTATATCTACTTACAGTGAGTAGGGACACTCTCTACACATATGCAAATGCTACTAATGAAAGAAAAACCTAAAAACATACAATAAGCGAAAAGAACACATTTCCTTTTCATGGAAGTGAACCTCGAATTACCCTAATTATTTTATGGCATCAAATAATTAATATTAAGTAATTGAAGCATATAAAAAATGACCTGATATTTTGTTTTGGAAATTTAAGCAAAAAAAAACCGATTTTCTAGTTTGCAGAAGTAGCATAATTGAAAAAAAAGGGGTAATAAAATTCTATACTAACATCTGTGCATACAATTTAATGCAGAAATGTCAAAAAAGATGCCAGTGGCTGAAAAATGTAGTTTGAGTTACTTTTTCAATGCATTTTTTTTTGACATTTTCACATTTATAAGGTTAGTGCGTACGCACTCACACCTAAGGGAAATTTCAGTAGTGAATTTGTTGCACTGCTCAGCGCATTAAAAATGCGAAAAATATGTAGTATCATAACCAGAAGCAGACATAAGTAAAGCTCAGTTGCGATGAAGGGAAGTTTTAGGAACGCGCGGAGCTCTCTTAATGTTAAAGATTGCGACCCAAAGATATGCTTCATGATTTATGACAAATCTTTCGACAGAGTATGACACCAACAACTGTTACAGATCTTAAAGAGCAAAGAAATAGGTGATAAAGAGTCGAAGGAGATCAGCATTTTAAGAGTTGTGAGACAAGGATGCATTCTTTAAATAACCTTGTTCAATATGTATACTGCAGAGATTTTCAACAAAGTCTTCGAGAACAATAAATTTAGAATAACAATCAAAGCTGTAAAGATAAACAGTATTCAATATGCAGAAGTTGCAGTTATCATAGTAAAAAGTATAAGTCAATTAAGTAAATAAAGTGATGAATGTACTCAACATCGTAAGCAACGAATATGGTCTAAAGGTAAACAAGTCGAAAACCACGGGTCGAATTACCGCATCAGTGAAAAAATTACTCGGTTCATGTTTGTATCGAAACAGGATAACATAAGATGCATACTGAAAGTAGGGGATACAGAGATATAAACCTCAGAGGTATAAACCTGAGACACAAAATCATAATAATTGCTAGAACACTTAGTGCTGCCTGGTTCGCACTCTTATATGGAGCCGAAACATGGACACTCCGCAAGGCAAGGAGAAGAAGTGCCGAAGGATTTGGGATGTAGATCTACAGGAGAATGTTCAAAAGACACTGAACTGATGGGCTATGCAACGACGAGTTCAGAAGGAGCCGAAAATAATTGATGTTAAAAAAAAACTATTGTTTACTATCGACTATTATGAATATATTATCGATTCAAATCTACTGGCATTAGTTTACTCCTTACTTAAACCCTTGATAGACCAAAATTGATAGCTATTAACTCCTTATCCAACTTAACCTTAATCTCGTTCAGCTATTCAACCCTGATACAACGGAATAGGATGAGCCTGAAACGCACTCATACCAACGCTACCACTTTGACTGCGGCAAGAGTGTATTTACTTCGCATTAAATGTAGTCTATTACTTCTTTGAATTTCATCAGTAAATATCCACTTTCAATGAACTCGTTGGTAGATAATATGTGAATTTCATTACATTCACTAATTATTCCAAAGTTGTTTGAACAGGCATATTTTTAAGTGAACAACGAAAATTAAAAAAAAAAACGATTTTACTGTTGTTGCTACTCTCAATCATAGAAAGTATTCAACAAAATTGTGGAAAAGGATCTTTAATTATTATTAATTTTAAATGGATAATCAGCGCAGAAACAAACTGCAATTAACTTGTCAATAAATTAATAAATTCCGATCAAATATATAAATTAACAAATTATGGTGATTTTTTGATTTCCTTGGTTTGTTTTAAGTAAACATGGAATGGGTGAAACCTATTAGTTCGTTCGGCGTCATCAGCAGTCAAAGGAGTAATTTAAGCGACAACACAGCACTAAGGTTTAATTTTTTTCTTTTGGTCATATCCAATTAATTATTCCTTGTTGAAACTAAGCTTGAGGAGGTAAATTGGGTGTTCAATGTTTCAGCCATGTAAGTTGAACTTTATTTCTCAACTACTGATTTTAATACAATGTTCAGACAACTAAATATAATAGATTCTGTGTTTTTTTTTTTTTTTTTTGCTCACTTGTGCCTTTGTGACCTTTGATCGATCAAAGGTCATTGTGTACTTTAACACAGTAACGACTAATTGCCGTCCGACAATTTTATAGTCCTTTTGCAAAATATTGACACTTTGCTCATTCAGATGACCTTCATCGAAGCATACTTTGCTATACCTTCAATATTTTGCAAGCTGAACTCCACCAATGAATAAGATGGTGGTACCTATTTAAGTAGAATTTAAACTTCAACAGTTGGCAACTTTTTTGTCACACGACCTGCGCGAATAGCCGACTTGAAAATTGTCGCCCAGTAGATCCCGCGGCAAAAAAGGCATTATTATATTATGAATATATATCATATAAAGGCAATAAATAAAGACAATTTTATATTTCTTGCATTTCTTGGAAAATCATCAACTTTTCGCGACGGAATTTGAAGTTTCATCGTATCAAAATAGGCGAAAAAACTGGATCTTTTTTCAAATATTTTGCACGTATTGTGTCCACAACCACACAAAAACAATACATTATGGTCGATTTATAATATCACAAAACGGAACAGGCGCGAAAAACTTCTTGTTTTTTACCCTCCATGCTAATTCGAATGCAAGAGTAAGATACCAACTCATACCGAAAATTGTGCTTCCTCTAAATTATGGGCACGGTTTGACATATAATTGCTCTATTGCCTAAGGCAAGTAAACAAAAATTAATATAATATACATAAATATTCATGACTCTTATGATTTGTAGGAATTTATCACTACTAAAAGTTACGGACTCATAATAAAACAATTGAGACCATTTCCAGCTTTATAGGAATTATTTCCGAATTCAAATCCATGACGACTGACATACATATATTTCCTATGCCATAATTTTATATTTAAAAGCCAAGCTATAAATAACTGACCTATATCGAAAATAATTTAATTTATTTTTATTTAGCTTAAAACCATTGAAAATGCACCGAATTCGCTAAGGAAATACAACTTCTCACAGTTTCTACAGCTCATTTTTCAAATGGATCTAAAATTGACGTTCACGTGCATTCACGGACACGAAATTTGAGAGAGGAAAAGGGTTGTCATTGACGGTGTTCACACTGGACTGACGGACTGGATTTTTTTTGACATTTCTTGTTCAGACTGATAGTCCTGTAGAGCACTTCCGCTGACTCTTTTTGACATATTAATTGCCAGTGTCTTTCAAATTGGTTTATTTTCTTTTCTTTTTTTTTTGCTTACTTCGCAAATTTGAAGAAATTTAATTAAACAATGAGTGATAGCAGTGATAAGGAATTATTTTTTTTATTTTCACAATTTCTTTTTAAACACTTTTGTCGAGTGACAATCGATTGACATTTTCAAATGTCAGACAAAATCCAAACATTTTAAAAAATCTAAAAATCCGGATTGACGTAACTTGTCACTTCTCCACTTCCACCTTTGCCTGTAAATGTCAAAAAAAAACCAGTCCGTAAGTCCAGTGTGAACACCCTCATTAGATGGCAGGAAACTGCGGAGTTGGATAACTCTTAAGGTTTGTTCGATGTTCGCAGCACCAGTGTGTCATGGGTAGTGTCAGTGCATTTTTATGACTCTAAAAAATCTCTAGAGCAACCCCGGGAATTCTAATTTACATCGAACACAAATTTGTTGCCCTGAAAACTGTCATTCTCCAGTTTTCACAAGTAAAGCGATTTGGCTTTATATTTTGGGCTATTATATTTTATAAATGTTCCCATCTTATATTTACACAGTTTTATTATAATAATATGTTCCTATATAATGCAAAGTATTGTATTTGGTTTCTAACGCAACATCAGAGTCGAATTTAGTTTCCCACTATTTTCACACACAACGAACGCACTTCTGCAAAAGTTAGTGCGAACTTAGAGTAGCTCTCGCGAACATCGAATACGTTATTGCGAAGCCAATGAGCCCTATTGCGGTCATAAGTTCATTTGTGCTCAGGGCCCACAGGTTTTTGGGACATCGAGCAAACCTACTGCTGCAATACATTTCATTTTCGACTTGGATAACTTGCGCCAGTGAACGCACTCAGCCAGCTGTTCATACGTCAACATCGCAGCCCACGTGTTGTCTGCGTTTGTTGTATTTTATTCATTTTTTCGCACCGGCAACGCCATCTAATTTTAATATTGCAAGTTACCTATTTGATTTGTTCGCATTAGGACGTTCTATATTCTATTACTCGATTAATTTATTTAAATAACGTGATCCACTTGCAATTTCTCATTACAATGAGAAATAAACGTTCTAAGATTAACGAAGAAGCCAGTCAGAGGCTTCTAAATCCTCTGAACAAAAATTTGAACTTAAAAAATCGCGAACAGCTAAGAAAGAAACTTAAAGGTCTTCTCGAAAAGGATAAAACAAATCTTCACCTCCTTGCATCAGACAAACAAAATGTTCGCAGTAATCCGAAAGTTGTCAAAGATCTTCCAAAGAAAAACACCGACGAGAATGTTTTAAAAAACAAACGTCCAAGTCAAGTCAGTAAGGCGAGTATTATTAAACCTAAAACCTCGAATCGAGCCGCTACTCCAAACGCAAGCAAGAGGAATCTAAAAGGCAAGAACAGTGGTGTATCACTCAAAAGAAAAACCAAGGACAAGTTAGAGCCTCCCAAGAAGACATCTAAACTCTTCAAAAGCTCACCTGCTACAAAAAATATATCTCCTTCCAAAGTTCAGACACAAAAAACGACGAGTCCGAGAGTCACTCCAAATGTGACTCGTAAGGCAGTCGGTAAGTGTCCAACCGTGGTGAAATCCCTGCCGAAAAAGAAGACTGAAAAGACCAAGAAACTAGTCAATACATCCAATGGAATAAAAAACACGAAACTGACGCAACTTCAGCCCAAGAAGAAAACAAAGCTCGTGTCTAAGCAAAAGTCAACGCAAAATGTAAAAACAAAAACTGTAAAGAAAACACCAATAGAACGGAAAACCAATGTCAAACCATACAGGGGTCCATTTCGCCCCGATACGCCTGAATCTGACTCCCATGAGAGTTTGTGGATAAATCTTCCGACTGAACAGAACCCAGAACAAACTGTGAAACGTGCAGACGTGCAGAAGGTCATCAATAACGAACAAGCTCTGACGCGTGTTGACTATGACAATGAGAGCTCTAGCGATGAGGATGGTGATTATTACTCTGAGCATTACGAATACAGTCCCGCTGATAAATGCTACAGCTGTTCAGATGATGACAGCTTCCCAAGCGATGATGATTCGTCCTATTGGCAAAATACTACATCCTCTGATGGTAGTATATCCTACGATAGCGAGTCAGACCGAACTTACGAACTTCCCGGAAACGTAGCTGAAGATGTTTACGTCGCTAATGGTAATTTCAATATTTCTAATTGTATTTTTTTTTTTTTTAATGTTAATCTGACATTCGGTAGCTTTACGTCGCCATCGATTGAGTTGCGTTTAGTTTTCTATTTTTTTTTTTTTTTTTTTCTTTATAATCTTGAGAGGCGAACCTTCAACGCTGGGACAGCGCCTATAGTAGATGCCTGTGCCTTGAATTGTTCGAGATTAAAGGCTTCTGGAAATATGTGAAACAAATTTACATATTTCTCCTGTAACAGTTTAGGTAAAAGAATGTCCGCATGGTTGCTACGTAATCCCTTGCCTAGTAGAATGCCCAAATGTTACATTTCTAGGGATCATTCCATTGGAGCCTCCTAAACATTCGCCATGATAGTATCTATAGTATAGGCATAGGTCTACTACCAGTCTTCGATGAGTTAAGCTTACAATCGCTAATCCCTCGCCTAGTAGTATGCCCAAATGTCACATTTCTAGGGATCATTCCATTGAGACCTCCGAAACATTCGCCATCATAGAATCTATAGTATAGGCATAGGTCTACTACCAGTCTTCGATGGGCTAAGCTTACAATCGCTCTTGCCGCTACTGTAAGTTAGAAAAAGGAAAACATTTGAATAACTGTTGTGGGATTGCTGGAGTGGTGGGTACTTCACAGTTTTCCTCGAACAGGAGTTGTCCCGTCTTGGTCTGATGAAAAATATGAGGATAGGTGTAGGTTAGTCTGCCAGTTTGTGCAATTATCAGAAGGAAAATTTCCCAAGGGAGAGACCAGCAACTTTTTACAGAATTTCAGGATGCACGTGAGTTGTAAGTCTGCTATTGCGTGTAAGTCTTCGAAGAATGAGTTCTCAAGGAGAGTTAAGCGACATCTACTAAACTTAGGGCATTGACACAAGAAGTGAAAGATATCTTCCACTACCTCAGGATTTCCCCAAACTCTGCAGACGTGTTGTCCGTTCGTTATTCCAGTCTGCTCGTGGTGTTTATTTAAAAGGTTTTGTCCCATTATTATTCTCGTTACTACGGCTATCAAGAATCTATTACGTGATACTAGTTTCTTTGTTTTGCTGTAGTTTTGTAAGTTTGAATGTTTCTCCATCTGCCCATTGCTATAGTCACGAATTTTTCCGCTATTATTGACTTCATGTATGAGAGTTGTACGTGGTTTCTTGAATCTGCTAATGATGCACTTCGATCGAACTGCATCCTGGCCATTTGATCAGCTTTTTTGTTTTCGATGAAGTTACTATAACCTTTGCTTTTTACTTGAATTAGATGGCGTTACACTCTGGGGTGGACCTAGACTTCAACCAATAGTCTGCTTTCCGCCTCCAGATTTGCACACGAAGTTGGTTGAGGTCCCTTTTCACTTGTGTGCCCCACCTTAGGTGAGGTTGTCCCCCCGGGATGGATTCCGGGCCGGAGCGTTGATGTCCATTCGCTCTACATGCCTTAGTCATCTCAACCGATAAACTCGAACCCTGCTGACTAGGTCGATGTGGCTGTACAACCGGTATAGTTCTCCTTCATTCCCCGTCGATACAAACGGAACCAAAAATCACTCGAAGAATTTGTCTCTTAAGATAACCAAAAGTGTTTTCATCCGCCTTTGATAACGTCTATGCTTTCTGCGCCGTATAGCAGCACTGGAATGATGAGGGTCTTGTATAAAGTCATCTTAGTTGTCCGTGAGAGGGATTTAGTACTCAATTGCCTTCTCAGCCTAAAGAAACTGTGATTAGCAAGAGTGATTCTTCGCTTGATTTCTGCGCTGGTGTCATTAGAATTTACAGAGGAGCCTAGGTAGACAAAGTCCTTAACTACCTCGAAATTGTAGATGTCTATTGTGACGCTCTGTCCAAATCGCCTTTTGCTGACAACATAAAACTACAGCAGCCTTGTTGGATTTAAGCTTAGATATTGCTATCTTCACTTCACTTTGGTCGTGTGGACGGAATCGTTGATCGCCATCGTCCGGGTTGAATGGAGCATTCTGTCTGACAGCGAAGTTTTGGTCGTCACCGCCGTTTAACAGTCTGCAGAAGAGATCTTTTCAAATTGTCAGCACCCATTGTGACTGTTACTAGATTTCCTTATTCATTCCCACAGCTGTTCCTCCCATCTCTTATGCTCGTAAAGATCGCGAGAATCTTTCGCTCTTCTCTACAGCGCCTCTTTGTTTACTTCTTGTTTTGCTGCATGCACTTGCCGCCATTCCTCGGGGTTTCTTGGTGGTTGTCTGATGAAACGCAGCACATCAGTTGCGGCTTCCTTAATATATTGCTGTCATCCTTGCTACTTGTCTTCTCGAGAGATTACGGGATATAAGATCGGCATAAGTTATGGCAGTCTGTTGCGATTACAGCTTTATCGTTGTGGCGTTCGGGATATCCGCATTCTTGCCTTGGCTACAACAAGTTAGAGGTTCAAGTCTATGTTGGTCACGAATAGTTATAAGACGTTCACTTACTTGTCGGAAGTTCAACACTTCTGGCCTAAGTCTTCCATTTCTGCAGTTCAGGGCCTCCATTAATTGTTTGGCTGCATGCGACCTGTTGAGGGTTCGAACATTCCGCTTACAGATCCAAAACTCGTTGCCTTTTTTTTCTTTGTTCGTTTTGCATGATCGTCAACAGTAAATTCATCCTCATCCGAAGCTGTTGGTTGCTTCGAAACAATTGTTTTTTTTTTCATCGTGAAGCAGTTAACCCCACACACAACATCCAACATGGAGTGCCAGCTCTTTGCCAGATTAATGGCCCGTCAAAGTAGTAATTTGTTCACCAAGTAGTTCGGTCTAACTGAAACTGTGGGCGCCAATGTTGTTTCTGTCTATGGAATTCTTCCGCTGCTACCCGGGTACTGAAGAATGCCTTAACGGGAACGTCCTTCTGAATTGAAAAGTGAAATACGCAGCTCACCAGAAAAATAAAAAATTTAATTCCATAAAGGGTGCGGAATGAAAATGGAAAAAAAGGTTCTAAGTAAAATCTACTACTATCCTATCTACTACGAACCTATCACCCCTCGAAGGGCATAGGGCCTCAACTACCCCTGTACGCTATGCAATGCGTTTCATCTCCCTCCAATTATTCCCAAGCGAATACGTGACACTTCACACCCTCATGCGTAGCCTTTATATCAGGTATGAGTTTTTCTAGGATACCTCTCCTGCGTATGGTCAACCATTTAGCATCTCGATTCAAGGTATTGAAAGTTGTCTCGAAGTCGATAAACAATAGATGCAAGGGAAACCTGTACTCGAATTGAAATACTTTTTTATCCGGTCCAAAACTATCCTAGCTATTATCTTGGCTACGGCTGGAAGGACGCCTCTTACCGACCGCCGTCATCACCGCCAGTGGTCCGTTCTCCTGCACTTCGCTGCTGATTTCCTCTGTTTCTACGGCAAGGTGATCCTTGAATTGTTGTGACACTATAAGATCTCGAACCCTGTCGATATTGTACCTGGGTACTGTGAGCAAGTTGGAGCGGTTGCTTATGACAGATGCAGTACGAAGGCTTATATGAGCAAGCATAACATAGTGGTCACGGGCCATTCCAATATCAGCTCGGCGCTGGTTTCGTATGTCCCGGATACAATTTCTGAAGTGCTGGCTAATTGCAATATGATCGATCTGGTAGGTGCTCGCTGCCTGTCAGTTGAGACATCTTGTAGCGGACCTTGTGCTTGTAGAAGTCCACAAATTGCTTGCCATTGAGGCTCTAGACTCCTATCACGTGCTCGAGCGCTGTGTTGTCGCTTCCTACTTTGGCGTTGAAATCTCCCAGTACAATCACGATGCTGAACAATAGACCAACCGACACTGATCCTGTTTTTTGGCGCAGGGGGCTCGCCATCCATCCTCTCCACTTCGCAGTTACCGAAGAAACTCCCAAGTGGCGTCGAGAGGAGGCGTGGAGTAAGACTTACTATTTGAAATACAATATGTTCGGGATGTAGAGGCGTTATTTGTCGCTTTTTCATCAACCAGCATATATTGGGAGATGCCACTTCTATGAAGCCTAATGCTAGTTGTTTTCCACCCTAATAACAACAATTTTTAAATTATATCTCTTCAGGTACGGCTGTAAAGCATGATTTTTCTGAAAACAATGAAGTGGACTTTGACAGCGATACTAGTACAGCTCAAATAATTGAAATGCCCACAGCGTCCAGAACACCACAAGCAGCTACTAAAAGCTCTGTAACTTCGAGTGAACCCAGTAAGGATACAACAAATGTCAATCAGATTGATAACAAAATCTGTGAAAGCGATGATAGTTGCCCTGAGCTAGTTCCAATCGATTACAAAAATAATATACATGATGACTCAGATTCAGATTTTAGTTCTCATTGCTGGTCCATCAGTGGCTCAGGTTCGGATACAGACACTGGTAGTTTTTCCGAAGCAAGTGAAAGTTCTGTACAACCTCCGCAGATGACGCCTGAAATTTTCCAAGCCGATAAAGCAGCAAAAGAAGAATTTGAAATTGATTTCCTTCATGTAGTGAATCCTCCCTCACGCAACTATATCAGAGGTTCGCTACTTGATCGGATTGCGAATCCCAAAAGCAATACTTCGTCGTATAAAGTAATTACCACTAATAACGAGATTGTTAATACAGAAAAAGTAACACCTAAAACTATTAAGACACGACCTGGAAAACCTGTTCTAAACAATATCAGTAGCACAGAAAATAAAGTGAACCCTCCTGGTACTACAGCAACACCCATAACTACAAAAATCAATGAGGTACCGTCTGAAAAGCCAATGGTTAAGGCCAGCATCGGTCAGACACCAACGGTCGATGCAACTTTTGTCAATAGAGAAACCGAGACACCCCTCAAGACCGGGACACCTCCCAAGAAGATATCACAGGATAAGCCGGCATTCCGAACATTGTTTTTCAATGCCATTAACTCTAATCAAGTTATTGTTCTTCTCAAGGATCCATTATATGTCTACGGAACAGTAAAACTCAAACTATTCGCCGGTTCTTTAGAGATATTTGGCTACAATCCAAAACGTAACGAGGTATTGGAAATTTTCTCTCCTCGTGGTTACAGTTCTCTAAAAATTGAAGCATCACCAAATTCCGCTATGAATACGTCTGTGAATGAGAAAGAACTGCTTTCACTGACGCCTTACTTTATTCGAACCGAATTGGAAGAAATCATTGAAAAGTTCGATCCCAGAAGGGATGCTATTGTGATTCTGGAACGTAACGATCGTAGCAAACGGGTCAATATGCTGAGGAAATATATGGTTGAGCACCTGTTTCCCAACATGAACTCAATTCAAAGTGATCGACCATTCTACACCAGTGAATTCCTGTTGCGGTGTATCTTAACGCCGAAAACTGATAAGGCGCTTATTGTTGATCCGAGATGGAGAACCATCACGGCAACCAACAACAGTAGAGTGATGGTGATTGGTGGAAAGTCTGTTGGCAAATCAACTTTGGTGCGTTACTTGGTCAATAGAAATCTAAATAAGTATCCAAAAATATTGCTAATTGACTTAGATATTGGCCAACCGGAGATATTTGCCCCGCAGACTGTTAGTGCGACTACACTGACTACACCATTACTTGGCCCTGGGTATTTTTTAAATAAAGAACCGGACAAAGCATTCTTAGTGGGACAGACAAATATTGTACTCTTGCCACAGCGATATATTGAAAATGTTCAGGCATTAATGGAATACTGCAAAGGTAATACAGAATATCGTGACATTCCTTGGATAGTCAACACAATGGGCTACAATAAGGGCTTTGGTGACGAACTAATTGCTGTTATCTGTAATCTTCTGCACCCGACAAATATTGTTCAACTCGAAAGTAATAGGGAGATCAATAACTTTGACGTAATCATGAGCAAAGAGAATCTGGAATCTATGGAATGGAATATCATTGGAGATATGTTCAGCTCTGGTGCAGTCTTCCGTCCACAGCATCACCTGACTTTGATGCCTTCTGTGATACCGAATGATAGGAAGTATCAAAAGGAGTGGGACATGAATCCGAGGGATATGAGACTAGCAATGATTATTTCCAGGCTTAGTACAATCCTCAAGGGGCACGCTGAGTGGCTGACTGATATAAAACCAGTCTGGTAAGTATTATTATTATTTTGGATTATAATTATGTCTGCTAGTCCAGGCGCATTAGATTTGTGTTGTACATTCATTCGAATTGCCTTCCTCAACAACAACTACTTCTGGTTTTTCGCAATTATCTCTGAAACCTTTGATCTAACGTAAAAAATGATAAGCAACAAATAGAAAAGGAAATAAATTTACTACCTGTCAAGAAACTTTGTTTAACTCTTTTCAAAAAATCTGGCGAATTATCATTAATCGGCGACATAACTAAATGGTGATTCGCTTAGAGGTTACAATTTAAATTTGAAATAAAACTTACTACCCAGGGTTAGGATAAAACAAGCCCGAAACTAGATCGTTCTCGGTGACATTCACTGACCGCGCAAAATGATTCCTCACAAGGTCCAGAACGACATTGTCAATTCTGAATACGAGTATGCCGGAAGCATTCAATAGTCTTTTGTTGCATTCATGCTCGAAGATATTTTCTTTCAAAAACTATAAGTTTTTCCATATACGATAGACTTATGTTCCACCATAAGTCAGAATCGGACGCACAATTGCTTCTTAACATCGGAGCTTAGATAGTTGGAGTAGAAAATGCTTTTAAGTGACATGAATGCCGCGTTTGCCTTCTTTAACTATGCATTTACATGATCATGGAGGTGTAAGAACTTATGCAAATGAACACCTAGGTACTTCACAACAGTCTTTGATTTGATGGGAAGCCCGTCAGAATCTCTTATTTGGAAGTTTTTCCAATTGCGTCGCAAGTCTGAGTTACCGCTTCTCAGTGGGGTACGGACAAGTATGGTTTCACATTTGGACGTATATATTTTTAGTTTCCAGTTTCGGCAAAATGCCTCAAGCGTGTTGAACTTACTTTGGAGTTCACTTTGAATTCCTTCGATTTTCGTGTCGTGGGCATACAGAATGACATCGTCAGCGAATGTCAACATATCCATATCCCTCAGCTTTTCGGTAACATAAATGTTAAAGAGTATTGGTGCCGTAACTGTGCCCTGCGGCAAACCATTAGTGATATTAAATACCCTAATTGTCGTGCATTGTCTATCTTTTACAACAAATTCGTTCTCTCGCACCATCGATATGAGCAGCTTTATGAGGTGAGGCGAAAATTCATATCTGATAAGTTTGTAGAATAACCCGTCAATCCAAACCATGTCGAAGGCCTTTCGATATCCACTAGGCAAGCAGCTATATATCTCTTGGCGTGAAGAATCCAGTTAACATCTGAAATCAGTTTTGTGATAACATGCACTGACGAGTGGTTTCTTTCGAATCTCAATAGTTCTCCATCTACTATGTCAGCTTTGCAACTTGAATGGTCTGTTGCGTGGACTGCCTCAAAGTGAGATCCAATAAGATTAAGCTTATGCGTTCTACCATTGACAACAAGTGGTTGTCGACGATAGGACAGTGTTGGCTATTAATCCCTGCCTGAGAAAGGAGCTGCTCAGAATGCAGTGGTAGTTTCAGTTTCGGTATTTTAACAATGCTACGAGGCTTGAAGATCTGATTTATTTGAGGAAATATGTTCCTAGAATCGGACTTCGTAATTTTTTCGGCGCGTTGCCTTCAATAATCATTAACGGAATTCCGAAACTGCTGTCTTATGAGCGATCTTAAATTTCTCAGAAGGGATTTTAATCTTATCAGCTCCAGATTGTTCGATTCGTACTGAAACTGACGGCGTATCTGATTTATCTGGGTAAGCAGAAAGCTTTTGTGAGTTTGTATTGTTCGTATGTCTCAGTTTAGACAACATTCCATGCTGTCTCTGCTTTTTATCTTCGCTACTGACGACTCCACTGCCTCCGATACCACTATAGAAATTGCACTCCTCGTTCTTGAGATTCCTTCCATTAGGAACTTCAGAAGATGGTTCGCGATCTCTATATTTTCGGACAGCGCAAAGGGCGAACTTACACCAATCGGTTTTCTTAAAATTGTATTTAGAAATCTCTTGGTACGTTGCGAGGCTAAATATGGTGTCGTCAGAAAAGGATGTTACCATTACAATGGCGTTGTGGTCGATATCATACGACAATAGCTAGATTTAATTATCGACCCTTTCAATTTGCAATCGTGCGTCTGCAATGCATAAGTCGATATATGAATTTCCGGAAGGAAAACTAGGTGTAACTGGGGTATATTATCAGATTAATGAATTTATAAGTAAATCGAAAAGTAAAAGATACGAAAGCCCTTGCAGCTAGTTGCTCTTTAATGTATATATGATATTAGCCTGTAATAATATATTTTTTGCTTCTTCATAGTGCCTCTACTGATGACTTAAAAATCGTGAATTTGGGAGACGATCAAATAAATACCGAAGATCTTCTTCAAGCATTGGTTGGGAACCTGATCTACTTGTGCAGACAAGATACTGCTGGACATTCAATTGAGTGTCTTGGAATAGGTAAATCAAGCATTGTCAACAATGACCAATGTGTAAACTAAACTTTTTGTCTTTAGGTATCGTGAGAGGTGTCGACTATCCTTTGAAACAAATTTACTTATTGCCAGCTGTTCCTCTGGAAGTGTTGAAAAGCGTTAATTGTTTGGCGATCTGCGGAATACCTTTGCCATCTTCTATTCTCATCAATCAAGGACCGAAAGTAAAAGGCGTGGCATCATACGTGTATAATACTGTAAACAAAGCGGCTTCAATGTACATCCAACAGATATACCACAGGCCTAAGCATTTTCTTACTGGTAGACATAAATCTATTGCAGAATAACTGTATTGTCTTCTGTCTAATTTTGTTCCTTAAATAAATTATTAACCATCTGATTACAGTTGTTTTTATAATTAATTATTTATATCAACTATAATTCAATTTACAGTAAATTAAAAGCTCAGGGTTCAATTTTGAGTATATAACAGGTGGGCCATCTGCTGGTTTCTTTTGAAATTGCATGTTATTTTAACACTGACAGCTCTTTCTCGTTCAAAAAATTCACAGAAACAGAGCATCTTATCTCTGCGGTTCGAAATGAATCGATTTACGCTTCAATAACTTTGGGAAATATTGAAAACTTATTTCCAGTGTGTTGCCGAAACCGTGTGAATTTTGAAAAGTAACTTCGGTCGAAATAATGCACTAACCGTGCGTGCTGTACGCAAGTTTGTAAAGAAAGTTCGTAAGATTGGCATGCTAATTGATAACACAAGTTATCCCTGTGTTAACTTAGACGATCTCTGGTTCCAGAAAGACGGCGCTACGCGCCATACAAGTCGTCCAACAATTGATCTTTTGCGCACTAAGTTCAATAATCGTGTAACCAGCCGTTTTGGTGATGTTATTTGGCCTACGCAGAGCTACGATATGACGCCGTTGAACTTTTTTGTGGGGTGCAGTTAAAGATCGATGTTATGCTGAGAATCCAGAAATGAATCAGGCACTTTCCTTAATACTGATCGAGCTATTCGTGAAATAGAGACCCGAACCATCGAAAATATACTGCAAAATTGGGTTGACAAGATAAGCTACTGCGAAGCCATCAGCCATTTACATTTATAAATTATTTTCCATAAATAATCGAAAAGTGTACTCTCTTCAACAACGCAAACAACTTTGAAAAATATTAAATTTTATAGGAATTTTAAAAAGTTACCAACAGATGGCCCACCTTTTATAACCCGATTAATTAATTCGGGCAAAATTATTTCACTATATTTAGCTTTAAATTTTTACATGTTACTGGAATTTCTAGCTAAGATATTTTTTTATCTGATCACGTACAGTTTTTCAAAAATTTATCAAGTGTAAGTATAAAATGGAAATATTTTAGTCTTTTTCCTTTTTCCAGAATTAATGGAATTTGAATGCAAATATATTATGTACGTCACTAAACAATACAAAAAAGGAATAAATTAAAATAAGGAATACCCCTGCAACTAGGTAGTCTACGTTTGGAGTTGTCTTAAGTTGAGATATCAAGTCCAACTGGTTGTGGCAAAGTTGAGGTAGATAATGTGGAGTTTTTATTAACAACCAAATTAAATACAGGTTTTTTTGTTTGGGTTTTCTTATAAATATATTACGTATTCAATGCCATTAATGATTGACAGTAATGTCGGCCAAATGGACACCTTCAGCATTGGCACAAATCGCGTGTCCTTTCAATTAGATTTTTCATCACGACGAGTTGAAGTTTCCGAACTTTTACTCACATTGTCCCTCACTGCATCAACGTTTTATTGTGTATGACGTGGTCCAGGATTCGGTAAATCATTTACTGTGCAAAGGTTCTCGAAATTTTGGATATTTTTTGAATAGTGCTGTTTATAGGCACTCCACGTAGACCAAAAAAATCACGTAATTTAAAATATTTATATATAATATTTTTAAATTTAAATGTTTGCATCATCTTCAGCATCCTTGCTTTAGATTGTACCGTGTCCGCTTTGACCGAATTTCCTATATCAAAATCAGAATTCTTAAAAAATTGTTAACATTATAGAAGTGTATACGAAATTCGTTACACCCGCTCATATGGAGAGCGTGGGAAAATGAGCAATTTCCCCAGGAGTGGAAAAGAGGGATGATCGTCAAGCCAAAAAAAGGGAAATCTAATGGATTGTGGAAACTAGAAAGGTATATGCGTTCTACCGACCGTAGCCAAGATAATAGCTAGAATCATATTAGAACGCATTAAAGAACATTTAGATTCAACTCTCCATGTCGAGCAGGTAGGCTTTCGTGCTGGATCCTCCTTCATAGGCAACATAGGTAAACACCTTACGGATCATAATAGAGCAATGCGTCGAGTATAGGTCTCCGCTACATCTACTGTTTATCGACTTCGAGAACTCTTTCGACAGCTTGAATCGAGATGCTATCTGGTTGGCCTTGCGCAGGAGAGGCATCCCAGAAAAACTCATAGCTATTACCAAGGCTACATATGAGGGAAATGTCACGTCTTACACAATGGTAAAGTGTTTGAGAATTTTGAAGTCCAAAGTGATACTTAGGAACAGTGTCTCGGCTCACCACGGTGGCATCGAACTGGATGTGTGTAGCAGAATCGGTAAGCAAAAGCTGCGTTCGGACTGCTATCGAAAGTCTGGAGAAGCAATGTTCTCAGCTTAAGAACCAATCTGCGACTGTTCTGCTTCAACGTGGAATCAGTACTGCTGTATGGGTACAGTACTTGAGAAGTGGATACTCCTATCACACGCAAGCTGCAAATCTTTCGTAGATGTCTAAGAAACATCTCTTGGCCTAATCGTATCTCCAACGATCAACTTCATCTGAGAAAAGGCCAAGAACCTATAGACATTACTATGCGAAGGAGAAAGTGGCAGTGGATTGGACACACTCTACTGAGCTACGAAAACTTTACTGCGAAATAAGCCATGCAGTGGAATCCACTCACTCAAGCAGGCAGAACAGCGGGACGCCCTAGGCAAACATGACGCAGGACAGTCCAGGAGGAATCAAGCTCTTTGGGAATGAATTGGAGGCAGCTCAAAAGCGTTGCAGAACGCCGAACAATATGGCGCACAGGCGTTGTTGCCGCCCTATGCCCCTCGAGGGGTTCAAGGATCTAAATCCAACACGGAATAAGCACCTCAACATCTAAATCTATTGTCGAAACATATTCCGAGGCCTCCTCTTGGACTCGTAAAAATTCCAAATGGTTAAAGTATCACAAAGTTGGCACATAATCGTCTTCTTCTTCAGCACCAGATTTAAAAGTCAGATATTTTTTTTAATTCCCGACGGTAGCATGTTCTTATGTTTGTAATTTTATTCTTTAGTGTTGCAATGATAGCTTCTGGCTCAATCTCTGTCACTCACTACCACAGTCACTCACTACCACAGCCACTCCCTACCATAGCTCTCACTCATTAAAGTCACTCACTACCACAGCTCAAACACGACAGGCACTTCATTTGACAGCAAATCAACCAATTCTACACGGTTCAACTCAGTTGAAAGACTTTGGATTCAACTTTGGAAAAACAAAATCTTTTGACATTAATGAAAGCTTTCACATAATAAAACCATTTCCGGCAAAAAAAAATGGGGTCAATTTTAAATCGGGCGCAGGGTCTGGGTAATTAATTTATTACTCTTTAAATGCCACCGTGAGGTCACACAGATTAAAAAGAACCGTAGCGAACACACGATTCCCGCACCTCAATATTCATAAAGAGACCTGGACCTCTCCGGATCAACTAACTGCCATCCAAATTGACCACGTCGCTATTGATGCAAGGCACTCCTCCAGTATTTTGGTTGTTCCGAGAAGGATATCCCAAATACCACAACACAAAAGAAGTACTGCGATAAAATTTAACATCCAACTGCTACAATCGCAAGAGACAGTCCGAGCCTTCACCGATCGAGTGTCCGTAAACCTCTCAAGAAGTCTGCTGCCAACGCTAAGCACAAATGACTAATAGCATCATTGTCAGCAAGCCATCAAGAATGCTGCCTCTGATGTGCTGGGTTTCTCTCATTTACCACAGAGAAAGAATTTGGAAAGATCACTTACTCAGGCTGTTAAACGGCATTGACGACCAAAACTTCACTGCCAGGCAGAATGATCCATTCACCCGGACAATGACGGTCAACAATTTCGTCTACCTGACCAAAGTAAAGTGAATATAGCAATATCTAAGCATAAAACTAACAAGGCTGCTGGAGCCGACGGTCTAACTGCCGAGGTATTTAAAACAGCGGCCTCTTCTTCATAACTGTATAGTTTATTTTATTCGAACGCAAAAATTTTTAACTGGTGTCCCGCGAAACGCCAGGGTTCCGAAAAGCAGTTTTCAGCATTCTGTAAACAAATTGATTTCTTTAAAGCAAGCCATCACCACTTTAATCTCGTTTCCATTTATAAGCTCCATTACTAAAGGCCGATTCGATGGCGATTCATTCGAAAGTTGCACCCACGTTGTACTGATGCATTCTTCCTGGCGTTTTAACGTCTTCCCTTACACTGAGACAATTAAAACTTTCTCACGCCTTTTCCAACGTCTTGTTTGCACCAAATTGAACTCCGGATACTCCGTGCATTTCCTGTAGCACCTCTCGAACTTTCGACCGTGGCACAATGAGTTACAAAATAAGAGTTTACCGTCTGAACCTCTTGAAGATAAAGGGATTCTCACGGTGCCGAGTATGTCTTTAGGGTTTGCTATAGTTTCAGTGTACCCATACGCAGTATTATCTATGAGCTTTATTCAGGGACGGAAAAGTAACACCACATAATGCAGAACATCACAAACAAGTGAAAACTGTCAGAACAAGAAGGTGTTCCAAGGTGTTTTTCTTTTTAGCTGCCAAAATGTAAAAAGAACAAAATCCACGCACTTTACCCATCGATTGAAATCCGTACTGAGTTCGGTAACTTGGTAACAATCTTAGTCTGGCAAAATCAGTCCTGATCACGTGATTAGTCGTAATAAAATCCATTTCCAAATGACGAAATGTTAAGATTGTTAAACCTGTGACAGACAAAATCTGATCGCGATTTACTCCCGATTCCACTTAATCCCGCTCAGGAATTTAACCCTGACACACCGAATCAGAATGAGCCTAAAACGCACTCATGCCAACGCTAACATTTTGATTGCGATAGGAGTAGAGTCTATCGCTAATTTTAGCATTTTTAGTAACATAGGCTTTGATTTATCAGTAAATATCCACATTCAACGCTCTCATTGATAGGTAATAGGCGAATACTATAATTTCAATTAAATATTCCAAATTTAAGGGGACTTTATTATTGCATATCTGCAGAACGGACAGTGATGGCTAAAACCATATCCATCGCAGAATTGTTCCCTGCCCATAGATCAAATGTTTTCTTCATTGTGCAATTCTCTAAAAAGAATCATTCTTTACATTTAAAACAGTTACATTTCTAGATGAACAATGCATATGTAAGAAAATACGAAGGTATTTTTGATTTTGTTTGCTGTCGTGCCTGTTCACTATCATAAAAAAGTATTCACCAAAATAGCAGATAAAGATCTTCCATTTTTATTTCTTTATAATTCAATGCAGAATCAAACTGTAATTTACTTGTCAATGCGTTAATAAATTGCAATAAAATGTATGAATAACAAAAGGATGTTGGTATTCTGATTTCTTTTAAGAACTTTGATCTTAAATAAACGCAACGAATGTAACTTCTTGAAATAGTAGAGTCACATGAAAGAGAATTTCAATTCGTTCAGCATCATCACAAGCGGAAAGAATAATCTCGGCGATATCACAACCCTAAACCAGAAGTTTAGTTGCATCTTAGCAAAAAGTTTATTTTTCTCAAATATTCTATTAGTTATGTAGGACTAAATAGTGAAAAAAAAAAAAAACTACAATGACTGAGAGTAATTTTTCCCATTGCCAAATAACGAATTGTTACGGCCAATCTTTCGGCTGGTCCCACCGCTTTTCGTATAAATGTGTCTTTTTTTGTGATGTATGGTTTCACCCTTTGCAAAATAAACTCGAAGTCAGTTCTATTCATACGCCTTTTGCGTCTGAAAAATTTCGGCTCCATATTGGAAAGTTTTGCGTAACATCCGCAAGACTCTTGGTCGAGAAACAAATGTTGGACCCAATAATCAGGTTTCTTTCTTTTCCTGCTTTCGTCGTTGGAGCTGCAGGCATCCAACTCGGATTCGGCCAACACAACAAAAGAAGCAAGAGCGATTCGGTTCGTTTTTAATTCACAATGGACAATGAGATGACTATTCCAAATTTTCAGTGCTAGTGGAAATAGCTTTTAGCGAACTGAGAAACACATTTGTCAAAATTTCATTGTCAATGAACTGACAAACGATTTTTTGCCAATAATTGAAATAAGCGGAAATGAACTGGCAGTGGTGTCGTTTAATGACATAAACGAGAGGTGTCAAACTTTGTCAATTGAATGACATGTGACAACCTTAAGTTTAATGTAAAAGTAAGCGAAACTTATGTACACCATTTCTGTAAAAATTGTTATTGCCTCAATAAACGTCAATTCAATTGAATTCCAGTTCCACAACGCGCCCATCTCGTTTGGAGCGTGACAGACCGGCTTGCTAATCACGATCAGGGAGTGAATATAAGTTTAATGTAAAAGTAAACACAACAAATGTATACCATTTCTGTAAAAATTGTTATTGCCTCAATAAATGTCATGTCAGTTCAATTCAATTCCAGTTCTACAACGCGCACATCTTGTTTGAAGCCAAGTCAAGTAACAGACCAAATCAAATCGAACTCACTACCAAAATAAATTAATGCATCAGTATGAGCTTACCATTGGAATCGCAGCTGTCATTTGACGAAATCGAACTGACATGATATTCAGCGCCACTGAATCAGACATCTTCCCATTCGATTTCTGACAGTTGGTAGTCGTACGCTGACTTATTACTTGACAGCAGTGCTCAAAGTGTTGTAGAAAAGTGCAGAGTGAACATCGTCTTGTTTCTCATAGTAAAGTGTTAAAAGTTTAATTGTACAACAATTTCATGTTTCTCATCCTTCCGTGCAACGTAAATTAAGCATTTTTTAGATTGCCCACAAAGGTAGAATAATTTAATTGCTTTGCATGCAGTGAAGGAATTTAGTTATGTGGTGTTTTTCATGCGTCTCATCTGATACTAACTCAGGTATTATTGTTGCTTGCTTAAATTGTGTCTTCTATTTTTCTATTATTATCCTCTTGTCTCTGCTGTTGCCTCTTATTTTGCTTTCGGGGCGGTTCGTTTCTGTGTTTTAATAGCGTTTAAAGGGAATTTTTCGTTTTATTCTTGGGAGAAAATTATTAGACGAACAAGTATCGTGACGCAATGCGAGTGCTAGTAAAAGAGTAAAACTTTCGCTTATTCCAAATCCCATTGATTTGTGTGTTGGTCGAATCAACGATTGCAACTCAGTCGTATTGGAGGAGGAGGATCCTTTGTTCGGGAAAGAACAGAATATTTGCAACATTTCTAGAGTACGTCATAGGCATGTTTGGGAGTTGCGTTTACTCAGTGTATGAGTATGGCGTGAGGAAAATTGGGAGCACAATAAAATATGGAAAAAAAAACGATGAAGGTGTGCGGAAGTTTCCGTCACTAAAAGATTGTAAATAGCGAAATATCTCTGCTAAATTGAATAAACATCTCCAACAATTTGTTACTGTTGCCAACATACAAATGTTGAAATTTTGACTGCTTTAACCAGTACGCTGACAAGTACGCTCGCATTCAGCATCAGCAGCAGTCAGTGCTGTCGTTTGAAGAATTTGTTTAAGTAGTGCAATTGCAAAAGAGTATTATATTTTCGATGGATAGTATTGTGTACAGATTTCAGTCAGATCATGTATTTAAAGTGTTTCGAACTAAATCTTTAGGCAATTTTCAAATTTCGGCATAATTTTAAATATTTTCTGATTGTTTTTGGCAAGTTCTGGTTGACCATTGGCTGGACTGTCCGCTCTTCTAATTGGTCTATCGAGCTAGATATCTTTTTGACATTTAAGAAGGGGAATCAGACAAGCCAATACCAGTAGTTCCATGCTGACTTCTCAGTTATCACACTCAAGCATTGTCGTTTTTCTCAATATTTTGCTAGAAACTGAAATATGTAGACGTCTATCATACATTATACATGACCACACCACCCGATTTCTTAAAAAAACTTATTGCTTTTTCAAAGCTAATTACAGTGATGTTAAGTCTTATTGTGAATATCTCATTAGAATCCGTGAGCTTCGGTTACAAATTTTGTGAGCCACGCCCACTTTCTGCTTAGAGAAAGTTGTAATAACAGTTGGATTTGGTTTACAAATCTCGCAACGTCAAGTTCACTTTATTAAGGGTGAGATAGAAGATAGGATAATAACTTAATATTGTTTTAATATTCTTTTATATATATAAATATGTTTCTGAACGAAATTTCGCAAAATGGAAGGGAAAAGTTTGTGCGTTTCAGATTTTGTGTAATCTGACATAACTGAGCAGTGGAACATAATTATTTCTCGTGGAAGCAGTGTTGTATTGGGTAAAATATTCGCTTAGCTATAAACTAACAGATATATTAGCCACCTTTTATTATTGAACTGAACTGATTCAAATCACCGAAAGTTAAAAATCGTTTTGAAAGTAATTTGGCAGCATCCTTTTCAGGGTTCTGGGAATAGACCACGGAACCCTATTGCTATTGCGTTCTTGTGTTGTTATTGTTTTGTATATTGAAAATTGAACTGAACCATATAGTTTAATAATAAAACGCAGCTATTAATGATATGACTAAAGCTAAATGAATCGAAAAACTTAGGCACGAATGCAATTTAGCTGTCAAACAATTTGTTTATACCATTCGACGTGTTTTATTGCCCATTTGTAATTTACTTTACATTATTAAAATTGTCCCATTTAACGTGTGTTAATATCATCCCAATAGTTGAGTTGCTGTTCTACGCCATACATTTTGCACTGCAATGGTAATTTCAAACGGCAACAACTTATGAAGGACAAGACTCAAATTTTTTGGATACAGTGTTGAAATCAGCACGATAAAACACCTCGTATCAAACAAATTAAAAATTCGTTTTGGAGCTAAATTGCATTCGCGCCAAAACTCGAATGAGCTCTGTCTCGCCAAGTTGGAGAAAAAATATTCTACATGGGATGCGCCTTGGTGTTATTTATCTAAAGTTCACAAATGTCAACAGAGTGCACTATTCTTGGCAAGTAACGACATTACAAGTCGCCAAAGTATTATTGAATCGTATAAACCAATGACTGTTCATTGTTCAATATCTACACTCTTATCACAATTCTCACACTGACTTTTTTGTCATATATTTTGTCAATCACATAAATTTGTATTTGGTATCATGAGAGTCGGATTTATTTTGGCGTCGATGTGTAATTTTGTTGCCAGGACAAGCTTTTTCGGTACATTTTTGTTGTCCTAAGTTCATGATCAACAGTGGAATTTCTGATTGAATCTAAACCTGAAATGCGCAAGATCTTACCTGGCTCCATCCAAAAACTGGATTGATGTTCTAATGGTGAACTAACTGCTAGTCAATATGTATATATCGTTGACTAATATTGCAACACACACATCACCCTTAACTACCTATGTAACCTAATCTCACTAATCACCATTGTTTCCTTAAAACTCAATCAGTGTTTGGCCCGCTAACAATTGAATATAACTCTGAGGACTATTCATTTAAAAAGATTGCGGTACTTGTTAACGAGACCATTATAAAAATCTACATTCATACAAAACACTATTCGTAAATGTCCTAGATAGTTAATGAATGTGGCCATAGATTGTGGTATGTACTAAGATATCCTCCACAAATCACAAATTTTATTTTTTGGTCGGATTATTTGTTGAAATGTTTGGTTATTTGTTAAATATTTTCCTCATGTTACTAGTTTGATTATTTGCCCTACTCACATGAAAAATGTTCGTGACGATATTGTGAAAAATTTAAATGTGAAACTGACTCGTACGACACAAATTTTGAGCAGCTTTGAAAAATTCAAGTAAAGAAAGACCCGCTATAAGAATATAACGCCCGTATTCGTAAACATCGCTATGCGTAAGGAATTGTTATAAATACCAAACATAATATGCGTTCAATACACTCTCACTTACGACTATCAAAAACCCAATGAATAATTAGCCTATGAAGATATATATAAACGAAGTGGAATAAATTGATTTTTATTAACTCTAGTTTTTTCAAGATAATTTTTCAACCTGTTGAAAGGAAAGTTCTTAGTCAGCTTTGGAACATGAACGTCAAATTTGTGGCGTTGCAAGAAGTTGAGGTAAATTTAACTTCACGATTGATGCAGCCTCAGATTCGGTTTCAAGTGTATTTAACTTGATAGCTCGCTATTCAAATTCAGACGCATATTCTGGGCTGCCCTTAAGATTTAACAAATAAGTTTGAAGCAATAGAACGTAGACAAAGTTGGACGGCAAGATTTCTCGCAAAATTGTGTAAGTGGATGCTGAAAGGGTTATGAAAATTAGAATAGTGTGCGAATTAAAATTAAACAAAATTTTACTTTACTAGAACACCTTAAAATTGGCATTTTTTATCGCGTAGATTAACTTGAAAGAAGCTCAAACGTGCACAAAAATGCTGACGATTAGAGCCTTTTAATTCCAGTGTAATTAATTAGCTGTTGTTATACAACAAACAAATGATAACTTCAAGAAGAAGTTTTAGCTTCTGAACGTGAAGACTCCAATTTTTTATTTTTTTTTAAAAAACATCAAATTATTGTTCAATTTCAAAGGACTTATGCCCGATTTCACCAAAATACACTGTGAGCGGTTTTAGCTAACAGCATTTTAACGTCAGACTTTTAGCCCTGTGTTCCATGAAGTTTTTTGTTTTTACTGTACTTCATATTTGCATGTGTAAGAGTGAAATATAAATACATTGTATTTACCCAATCGTGACTAAAAATGTAAATTAAATTCTTGTCTGTTGTCCGAAAGTGCAAAAAAGAAATATGAATATGAATATTGAGGCGTGAAGTGATTATGAACACAGAGAACCTAAACTTTATCAAAATCAAGGTGGTTCTTGAGTTAGGCGTGTGAGAAAGATGATTCGAATATGTTTTAAGCCCCTCCCCATATCGTAGCATCACTTCATTCGATTTCAATTAATTTCAGCTGGTGATACTTACGTATCAATCTAAGGGTAAGATTGATAGTCGAAACTTAGGGGCCTTTGCTGTATAAGTTACGATTTTTTGTAAAATGAACAAAACTATCACATCAAAGTAAACCTTTTATCGACTTAGACTTGTTCGGTTTTAATCGCGATTTCCATGACTTTCAACTGCCTAAAAAAAAAAAAAAAAATTTCAAATAACTTATTCGATTTCACAGAACTTAGCTTCGATTTCAATTTTCTTTATTTCTTACAAAACTAGAACCCAACTGAAAGTATTTTCGAAAATAGTACTTTGAACTCAGACTTAGCTGCGTTTATTAAAGTCTCCTCAAGTCCACAAGCCAAATTTCATTGAATTCCGTTTAGGATTTCTTGAGTTTAGACGCAAATAAAGGTGATTTAAAGATTTTTAAAATCCGCCCTGATAGTTTTTAAACGAAATGACTTACGCATCATGGTATAAATACATACAAACTAAATTTCATCAAAATGTCTTTAATGGTTCTCGAGCGAGCCGTGTGAAAATAAACATATAGGCGGGAATGGAACAAAAAGGCATAGCTTTTTCTTTTCCGCGGATTAACGTGAAAGTAAAATTAGGATACAATTTAAACAATAATATGGAGCACTGACCGCAATAATATTAGAATCGAACTTGACATTTTTTTTTTTTTTGTTTTGTTAAATAGCTTAGAGTGGTTGGTGAAACCGTGCCGAAGACCTATCCAAAATTGATTTTTTAAAGGCTCTCATTAATTGCCAATAAGCTAGCTCCAACATTTTGTTCCACTTTTAAGCTAATTTGCACGATAAACAATAAAGGGCACGACTGGGTCGCGCGTACTTGCTTCATATGTGCTATTCGTTTGAAAATTGTTTAGATTTAAAATTTTAGGCAAATAGATAAGAAACAAAAAAATGCATTTTCCGTAAAATGCGTAAAAAAGCTGCAAAACTTTATCGATCATATGTCGAAAAATTGAATGCTAACTTCTTACACATGTCAAAAATTACGAAGTATCGATTTTGAATAAAATCGTCTCAGCCATATCCGAGAAATAGCCAATTTCCGCAATATGAGGCTTTACTCCATACATTGTTCATCATCTATCCTTCCATAGTACTGTCGTCGTCAAAGCCGCCATCTGGTCAATATGAGGCTTTAATCCATACATTGATCATCATCTATTCTTCCATAGCACTGTTGCCTTCGAAGTCGCCATCTGACGGGCTTCGATTGCTTTTCGTAGCACAATGTTTGCGTCTCATCATCCGTTTAATTACAAACTTTATATTTATTTTTGTCCACCTTTATTATGTTTTATTATTGCAAAATAAACTTCGCGGACCACGCAAGTATTTAATTCAAAAATAAAAGGCCGTTTTCGAAAATTTCATCTGCATCAAATTGCTTTTGCATAAAGTTCTTAAACGCAAGCTGCAAAAGTCATTTGTGCGAAAACTACATTATAGATCGCACTGCATTTGCAGCATGTTCGATAATGCAGTGTTCGCAGGGCAGATGCAGCCAGATATCCACGCTGCGCAATAAGAAAAATGACTGAATCGGACTACTCGGAGGAATTGTTACCTTATTATTCTTTAGTCCGTTTCGGCCACGTAAATTATAATTATTGTTATTTCTTATACTCTCACTTAGATTTTCCAACACAATTTCTTCAATAAATTTTGTTAAAGGCTCCATTTTGTTTTGTTTGAAAACGTCAAATGCGATTGAATCATGCAGGTGACATATCAATGGTGTCAAAAAACGTTTGCAGTTTGACGTTCGCAACCCTTAAGTACTGCAATGACGATTAAATTGACGATCAAAATTACGATCAAATGACGATTTCGAAAATGGCCAAATATCGCACTTTGATATGACTTTTTGACTTTCCTTTAAAAGCACCATCTAGTGCCAAATCACCGGTGTAAACTAGGCCAATGTCAAGATTTCAAGACCGAAAATTTTCACGAAAACAATACTTGTTAAATAGGAGCGATATGATCCGGTAAAGTAACATTTTTAAAGTACTCGCACCTCCTAGTACAAAAATGAGAAGAGTAGTGCAGCGGTGTAGGACCACACTACTATAGTACTACAAACGACAGCACTGGTAGCAGTACGTAAAACCATTCCAATTCAGCAAAAAAAAATTTGTCTATCGCCATTTTATTTGTATCTCGCTCTCGTTCTCGTCAAATTTTAAAGGCGTTGTTCGTCCCGTTGAAGTAAAAAAATAATTTTCAAAAGAAAATAACTACTTTTGATTAAAACTATATCTCTGTTGCAGCATAAAAAGTAATTAAATTTAGTGATTTTCCGCGTTTCTTGGTGGGCAAGGAAATATTCATATTTTGTTGCACATATATACATACATAAAAAAAAAAAAAAAAATTTTTTTTTTCTTTATCGACGACGACGACGAAGACAAGATAGACGTGCAAAAGAAAAATCTCATCGCCTACCAACCAACCAACCAACTTGATATAATTATTAATTGAATAATACAGTGATTTTTCTTTTCTTTAACTTTTGGAAACATTTCAATAGAACCAATGGCGACAATTCGCAAGAAGTTAGTTATCGTCGGCGATGGTGCTTGTGGTAAAACTTGTCTCCTGATAGTCTTCAGCAAGGACCAATTTCCAGAGGTCTACGTCCCAACAGTCTTCGAGAATTATGTCGCAGATATCGAAGTCGATGGGAAACAGGTATGTAGATAATAGCCACTCTCATCCATATAGTGCATGCATGTAGCTAAGTGAAATGTGAATTTTAGTTTTTGTCTTGTTGAAGAAGCAACAGATTGCTTACAGCGCAGATATATATCTTTTTTTTTTTTTTTATTTTTTTTTTTTTGGTACTCCTATTCCAATCGTTTGCATATGACCGAAGCGGAGAATCATAGCTTTACAAGGAAATGAGTCATAATTACTTAAGGAATTTTCAACGGAATAAAAATCATCAGCCAGCCAGCCAGCAAACGAGCACCTTTTTTTTTTTTTTTTTCTGTGTTTGCTTGTTTCTAGCTTGGTTGAATGTGTGCATGCACACAAGTGTGCGTGAACGAGATTCGACATTCAACAAGCCTGTTGTACTTGAAGATTGTGGATTTTTATTTCTACTATTTTTTGTTTACTTTGTAAAGAAGTAGGTAACGACGACTATATGAATTACTCACTTCTTGTGTTATCATTTTCAAAGTTATTTTTGAACAATATACATACATAACTGCAAACAATTGTGATTCTTCAATTTTTTTTTTTTTTTTTTTGTTCCCTCCCCGACGAGATAAAAGAAGATTATAGAGAAGCTATGAGTGTAGAAAATAATTCCATTCCAAACTGTTAAGAGAGATGGGGAATTAGATTTCATTTAGACTTTGTATTTTTTTTTTTTTTTTTTGTTACCCCTTGTTCTTACATACCACAATGGTGAAGGAGGTTACAATTTAAATTTTTGAAATAAAACGCTGTTATTTTTATGTCACGAGACACATTGGGCATGTTTTGTTTTCCATTCGCTGACTGCTTAGTTATGTTAGATTACATAAAGCGTAGAATCTGACTGTACTAGGTGGGGTGAAAAGTAACCTCCTTGGGAATGAAAATGAATTTTTTTTTTAAATGTTTTTTTTATTTTATTCAATATAGTCCGCCCCCCCTTTTAGCTTGATACTGTTATTCCAGCGATTTTCCAACTTCTTGATCCCGCCCAAAAAGTAATTTTCTGGAAGGTCTGTAAAATACTCCTCCGTGGCGTCGATGATTTCCTCGCGTGAGCTGAATTTTTTATTGATGAGGCATCTTTTGAGATTTGGGAGGAGATAATAGTCCGAGGGAGCCAAATCGGGCGAATACGGTGGATGCGACAGCAATTGGAGCCGTAAGTCATTGATTTTAGCCGTGGTTGCGATGCTCTTGTGCACCGGCGCATTGCCTTGCAAAAACAAAATTTTTTTCGCTTCATGTGAGGCCGTTTTGCAGCGATTTCGGCCTTCAATCGCTCCAATAATGCACAGTAATACTCGCTGTTGATGGTATTTCCTTTTTCGAGGTAGTCCACGAAGAGTATGCCATGACAATCCCAGAAAACCGACGCCATAACCTTTCCGACCCATTGAGCCTCCCTCGACCGCTTCGGAGCACTCGTGCCGGCTTCAGTCCATTGCCGGGAACTCATTCTGTTCTCTGGTGTGTAATAGTGGATCCAGGTTTCATCAACAGTTACCAATCGACGCCAAAAGTCTGCCCAATTCCGCATCAGCAAGTCCAAACACTTTTTCGAAGTGCTCTCTCGTTCGTGTTTTTGGTCAGGAGTGAGCATGCGCGGCACCCAGCGGCAGGATAACTTTTTCATATGCAGAATATTGCCCAAAATATGGCGTGTGCGCTCAGTACTAATCTTTGTGGTATCTGCTAGCTCGCGCACCTTCGCTTTCCGGTCAGCCAACACCATTTCATGTATTTTTTTGACATTGTCCTCTGTAAACGCATCGAAGGGCCTGCCGCTGCGGACTTGATCGGTAGTGGAGTTGCGGCCACCACGAAACTCTCGAAACCAATATTTGACTGTGTAATCTGACGGAGCATTAGCCCCATAATATTTATCCAACTTTTCTTTTGTTTCCTTAGCCGTTTTGCCTCTCAAAAAATAATGTTTTATGAGAGAACGAAAATCGTTTTTGTCCATACTCTACATGATGCCAAACACGTCAACAACAATCAGCTGTCAAAAGAAAACTAAAGACTAATGTCTGCCTAAATATGAATGGACTTCAAGGCAGCATAACCTTTTTTGCAGTAGCAGCGCATTCTGGCAGTCAAGGAGGTTACTTTTCACCCCACCTAGTACAGTAAAATATTTCATCCGTCACTTTTTGGTGAAATTCTGTTTAGAAAAAACTGATTTTTATTGATAAAAGTCAGCACAGAATTATTCTGAAGATGAAATATTTCTAAATAATTTAAAAGATTTTACGCAAGTTGTCACAAATGCAAAGCCAACACAATTTCGGTGATTAACTCAGGGTGGAAATTTCTGCCTTTTTTTTTTTTTGTCACCTGGATATGCGGGTCTGTAGACCAATCAGAAGACTCAATAATCTAGTCAGCGGTGAAACAGAACTTGCTCATGAAAAATGATATCGGCCAAATGGGTATCACGACTGCCCTTGCAAACTGCCGCCATTTGATGAAATTTTCCATTACTTTTCGGCATAAATCCTGCGGTAGTTCATAAATAACGAAAATAACGCTCCAGAATCGTTTTGTGTCGTCATTGGCATACACCTTTTGTGTCACATAACCCCAAAGAAAATAATCCAAGGGCGTAATATCGCACGATCTTGGTTGCTAATTTTGTTCGACGAAACGAGAGATGACGCGGACGGGGAACTTTGTGTGCAATAACTGCATTGTTTTTCGAGCTGTTTGGCACATGGAACCGTCTTGTTGAAACCACATGTCTTCCACATCAATATCGTCCAATTGATACGAAAAATAATTTGTTATCATATCAGTATTGACTGTTAAAGCCGGCCCGAAATCCCCATCAAATAGTGGCTTTTTGTGGATGAATTGGTTGTTTGTGAATGGGCCGTAGATTCTCATGATCCCAAATGCGACAATTTTTTTTTTTTTGTTTACGTAGACATTCAGTTGGAAGTGAGCCTCAACGCTGAAGATGATTTTGTTCGTAAAATTTCCATCAACTTGGTGGTTCTCTAACAATCAATCAACGAAGTCACGACACTGTTCGTGGTCTGCTGTCTTCAATTCTTAAGTCAATTGGATCTTGTAGGCATGCAGATGCAGATCTTCTGTTAAAATGCGCTGCGTCGAGATGAGGGAAATACCGAATGGATTTTGATGGGTTATCACGAGCACTGTCACTCACTGCGGCGATATTTTCACGTGACCGGGCACTATTTGGACGCACTTTAAACATCCAAAACTATACATTTTATGGGGTCTTGGGGAAAAAATAAAATATTTGTACACCATCATGCGACATACCAAATTAGAGCTAAAATCCCATATAAAAAAATAATATTTTGTTTGGATATAGTTTCTTAAAAAAAAGCTCCTTTTTATAAAAAAAAAGAAAAGGCAATAGCAAAAAATCTTCTGTCACAGTTTTTGAAAAAAAATAGAATACGTAGGATGAATAGTCACCCCACCGTTTCTTACCTGGCCTCCATCCAATTCTGACAATTTTCAGCCAGACTCATCTACATGTGGTTCTTGAGGTAGGCCTATAAGAAGAATGATTCAAATATGTTTTAAACCTCCCTATATCATACTCCCACTCCCATCGATTTGGATGAATTTCACCGAAAACTAATAGTACTCGTCTGCCAGTATAAGTCTACCGGCCGAAATCCATTTAAAAGATTTTGGGTTAGGCGACCAACAAAGATGATTTAACGATTTGTCACATTTTTTACCATGAAATCTTTTGTATTTAAGAGAAGAGTGAACATTAAATCTAACCAAAGCCACTTCCGGAAGAAGAAAAAAAAAACTGCGCACATAAAACAGTGGTCGTCCAATAAAGCGAAGATGTAATGATCAGCATTTTCGTTAAATCGAAACGTGAATGTAGTGGTAACATCATCGCTTGTCACGCTGCAGGTTCACGGTTCGAATCCTGATGTCAATAATCATCTATTTATTTCACATGAAATAAATAAAAAAGTCGATCAATTGCGAAAGCTTATGTGAACTCTACTGCGAAGGCATAACACTGGCAGTAGGGTGGTCATATGGCCAAAATGCAACTTGACCGTGATGATGACATCAGGAGGACGGAAAAAAATACTGTGAATCATAAGCAACGACAATAACAGCGAGAGAAAGACAGATTGGTGTAGTTTGTTTGAAACTCAGCTGGTATTAAGTTTCAGTGAACTCCAAGGGTGGCTGTCCAGATAACTGGTGAGTATTTTTTTTTTTTTGTTTCGCTGTTATTGTCGTTGCTTATGATTCACAGTATTTTTTTCCGTCCTCCTGATGTCATCATCACGGTCAAGTTGCATTTTGGCCATATGACCACCCTAGTGCGCACATAAAACAGTGGTCGTCCAATAAAGCGAAGATGTAATGATCAGCATTTTCGTTAAATCGAAACGTGAATGTAGTGGTAACATCATCGCTTGTCACGCTGCAGGTTCACGGTTCGAATCCTGATGTCAATAATCATCTATTTATTTCACATGAAATAAATAAAAAAGTCGATCAATTGCGAAAGCTTATGTGAACTCTACTGCGAAGGCATAACACTGGCAGTAGGGTGGTCATATGGCCAAAATGCAACTTGACCGTGATGATGACATCAGGAGGACGGAAAAAAATACTGTGAATCATAAGCAACGACAATAACAGCGAAACAAAAAAAAAAAAATACTCACCAGTTATCTGGACAGCCACCCTTGGAGTTCACTGAAACTTAATACCAGCTGAGTTTCAAACAAACTACACCAATCTGTCTTTCTCTCTGTCTCTTCCCCTTTCCTCTAAACGCCCGTATTCATAACCCCTTTCGCACGTGCAAATTATAAAAAGAAAAAAATAATATTTCTTCGTTAAATGGTTTAAAAATCAAAACGAAATAACAACTCATTCTTTACAAGACTATGCATTCAATTTATTTTGCAAGCTTAGTATATTTTTGAGGCAAAGAGTACATATTTTTGTTAAAAAAATCTCTCTGATTTGTATTTGCTTGAATGTTTTTGACTGATCATAGGACAAATTAACGTCTTTTTCCTGTAACCCACTTAGGCCCGTTTGCTGATACGAGTCTTAAATATTTAAGTATCACTTATACACCTAAGTAATACTTAACGGGTTGCACGAAATACAAAGTAAGTCTTAAATATCAAAAACAAAAGAGCGTCCTTTGTAGTCGGCGCAATAAATTGCTTTCATCCAGAATTTGTAGGATTGTATTGCTGACATGTCCGATTAGTCGGTTTCTATGCTTTCTAGCGAAGCTTCTAATTTCAGCTTCGATTGTCGGAATTCCGAGATCCCTGTGGATATCATCGTTTCTAGTATACCAAGGTGCGTGGACAATTTCTCTTAGCACTTTATTTTGAAAAGTTTGTAAAATATTGGCGTTTGTTTTCTTGGTACAGTCCCAAAGTTGTATACCGTAAGTCCACACCGGCTTTAGCACTTGCTTGTATAAAAGCAGTTTGTTCTCAATACTGAGCTGGGAGTGTTTTCCGAGCAACCAGTTGATTTCTCTATATTTGATTTCGAGTTCTTTACGTTTCATTTTCACGTGCGAATTCCATTTCAGTTTTGTGTCGTTTGCAAAAGGTATTCGGGCCAAGTTTAGGAAAATTGGCAAGACATTAGTTTTCTTATAAGTGAAATTCACATGAACAGATTTAGATTCATTGAGGGCGATCCGCCAGTCTCTCGTCCATTCATTTACTTTGTTCAGTGCGTTTTGCAGTTTTGCAGTCGTTTCTTCGATTGTTTTACCTACGGCAAGGATAGCGGTGTCAACGGCAAACGTAGGTAGGATAGTGCCATCTTCTTTCGGTATATCGAGTATATAACAGATAGAGAAGTGGCCCAAGAACGATTCCTTGCGGTACACCGGCCGAAATTTCTTTGAGCTCCGAGTATTCATTTTCATGTCTAACACGGAAGAGTCTATTCCCGAGATATGATTCTAGAATGTCGTATAGGCATACAGGAAGAACTTGCCGTAATTTGCAATTCAAGCCATCATGCCACACATTATCAAAGGCTTGCGAGACGTCAAGAAATACGCTTGAGCATATCTTTTTCTCTTCAAGTGCTTTCTCGATTACGTCAGTAATTCTATGCACCTGGTCAATCGTCGAATGCTTACTTCTGAACCCAAACTGGTGGTCAGGGATAAGATTATTTCCTTCTATAACCGGTTGGAGACGCCTTAGTAATATCCTCTCGAAAATTTTGGATATAACTGGAAGTAGCGAAATTGGTCTGTAAGATTTTACCTCATTTGGCGACTTTCCTGGTTTTAAAACCATTATAACTTCCGCAACTTTCCATTGGTTAGGCACGTATTTTAATCTGAGCGAAGCATTTACAATATGAAGAAGCTTAATCAATGCTTTTCTAGGTACGAGTAAATCTTTGAGAATTTCTCCGGTGATCAAGTCATAACCAGGAGCTTTCTTAGGTTTTAGATTCCCGATCTCATGTTTGAGTTCCCTTAGCGTTGCACTTGTAAGTGCTAAATCGTCAGATGGTAAATCCGGTCTATTGATATTGTCGTAAGACACTTGACCATCGTACGGTTTAATTGTGTCTTCCAGGTGGGCTGCAAAAACGTCCGCTTTTTCTTTATCTTCTTTAGCTATGATGATCTTTAGGTTTAAGTTCAACATAGCACTAAGTATTACTTAGATAAGACACAATTTTATGAGTAGTAATTGCAAATGGGCGTTAATGCATCTGTTGAAGTTTTCGATAACATCAAAGTGCTTCTAAGGGAAACATGATCGCTATGCGAGATGTCGATTGTGTCATATTGAAAAATTGGATGTTCTACTTCGGCTTTATTCCAGTTTTCTAGGTTTACCACAGTAAACTATGATTTAAAAAAAATGGGATTAGCTACATTCTGAAAGACTGACAAAATCGAAGCCACCTCTAAAAAGTAAAGCTGCCAATGGAGGAGTATCATCTTTTTCGTCAAAATCTGGTGTGCTGGCAGTTTCTCCAACACTGCTTAAGAGATTCCGCTGACACTTTTTCTCATGATAATGCGATAAGCGACATAACTTCGGAAATGTTTAGATCTTCTAAGAATTTAACAACATCTGCAGATAATTCTAGTCAGCAAACTGTTCATATAGAATAATTTTGCGAGGAGGATTACATTTTATTCCATGGGCTGGGTCAAAGGTGTTACATTTGGCGTCATATATAGGTAGATCCAATCCTTCTGCTGATGGCGGGTAACTTGGCGCATTGTCCAAGAGAAAAGTGTCATTCTTTCCTATTTCATCGAATCTAATAAGTCCTTTACGTAACAAAAGAATGCAAATGTATTGATCTTATTGGTAGACTGTTTGTACGCAACAAAGAGATGAACAAATAAAAAAACAGTGGCGTTCATCCATGACGATTTGAAGTGCGCGTAGTGGAACCCTATTCGAAGCAAGCGTTTGCTCTTAAATAGGCGCGAGTTTTTAGCTTATTTATTTACGCGCGGGTTTTAAGCTTATTTATCTACAAAGTAAATTTATAAACTAAAGGCCATAGGATGCCATCTTGTAAGATATTTACAGAGCAATACATAATTACAATCTAACTTTACTTTAATAAATTGAATTTAATTTAATGAAGTTTCAAATATTGTTAAATTTGTTATGAAAGGATGTTGGAATTTGTATGTTGTTCAAGATTTCGGCCAGCTTTTTTGTTACATAAGTTTGATCTTGGACAGTCCACGAATATGTGCCATTCAGGGAGCACCGTTCCACGCTCTTCGTATTGTTCTGGACCTTGGTTAAACAAGTGTCTGCTGTTGAATAGGGTTTTTGCCGACTCTTATCCGAAACAGTTTGATGCCCTCTTCTCTTGTGAACAGGCTGTTATATGGAATGCGGATACCTTCCGGATGATGACTTCAGAAAAAATTTGTGCTGTTTCTTCACGTAGTTTCTTCGAGTTGGGTTGCTAAACATATGTTTCGCGTTAGCTGATTAGAAGTCCCTCTAACTGCTAAATTGGCCGATTCATTTCGCGGAATATCTGCGATAGCTGTTTATATTGCTCCTGATGGACTCAAGAGATGGTCATTTGTATGTTGCGCTCTTAAGTCCTATAAGGATGCCAAGGTTGCCCGTAAATACATGTACGTGTTATTTCTGTTTTTAGCTTTATCGATAACAAATGGCTTAATCTTCTTGGAGTTCTGATGCATTCGAGTATGCCAAAAATGTTAGTAACTCTTTGGATAATCTTCGCCTTGACGCTGTTGCTTCTCCAGAATGAACATATGTGGCGCTTGGTAGCATCTTTCAATGTAGTGCGTCTCGTCATCATTAAACAATGCGTCTTGAAATATGTTATGTTCTTTAATAACTGCTGTAAAGGTGTTCTTAAGGGGTCCACTAGCTCAGCTAGCGAAGACAAGTTTGAAGGCGCACTTCTAATCCCTTTTTTTTAAATTGTGTAAGCTATCCATCACTAGCGAAGAAGTCTCAAGTGCAACGCTTTTTCTGCATTTCTTGAGCTTTGGTCTTTAATATCCTACCACTTATGGGAATGTAGTTTTCCCGCTGCTCAACGAACCATTCCTCAATAATCTTCACTTTTTCAGCTAAAGAAAGGCATTTGCGGGTTGAATTCATTTCATTCTTATTGCACTCTAACACTTTACACACAATAACCACTCGTGAGTTACCACTTACGCAGATTCGAATTGAATGAATGTAAAAATAGGAACAAGCAGGCACCAATGCATTTCATGGACCGCTATATTTCTTTTCCTTCCAGTTGATCAGCGTTGGTTATGTAGATTATTGAAATTTCAAATCGTTCGTTATTTAGAGATGTTAATGTCGGCATTCGTTATGTTGGACAACCGCTGCACTTGATGGAAATTCTACGATGCTTTATTACTAACTAGCTGACCCGACCGGTGTTGCTCGGACTCACTCATAAAAGCACCCAGATCCTTAAATTATTAAATTTTCTGGAACAAATTCGTTTTCTATATTTTCAAAGTATCATAAAATGCATTCCGATAAGCAGACTTTTACATATTCTGTACAAAAAAAAAACCTCCCGTAAACGGCCAATAATTGGCCGAACAAGTTTCCGCTTGCACTAAAACCTCTCACAAGCAGACACGTATCTCTAATATACGGGCTAACGGACATCATAAATCGAATAAAATCGGTGGTTCGCTATGTTATATGTTTTTATTTCAGTTGTGTACCTTTTCAATTTTCTTCTTTAACCGGATATCTCTCATAACAGGACAGTCAAATTGGAATCTTGAGTGTCCGCTTATGGGAAGCTTTTATTGTACGAGGGTGGGTCAATAAGTCCCTGGAAATTAGCACAAATTGTGTCGTCACCTTAAATTTATTTATTTTTTGTCAAGAATCATCTTTCAAAAGAACGCACCCAAATTTTCAGACAGATCTGTCAAATAGTTTTGTTGTGGCAGCCATTTTATATAGACGCCTACTAGCATTTTCGTTAAAATGGAAAAAAGTGAATTTCCAGTGCTCATTAAACACTATTTTTTGCGAGAAAAGACTATTAAGCAAATCAAACAAAAGCTTGACAAATATTATGGGGTCTCTTCACCATCGGTTGGAACCATTCACCACTGGTTTACTCAATTTCGGTGCGGTCGTTCAAGCACAAGTGACGCCGAACGTTCTGGTCGCCCAATTGAGGTCACCACACCAGAAATGGTCGACAAAATCCATGGTTTGATAATGGACGATCGGCGAGTGAAGTGCGCGAGCTTGAAGAGGCCACAGGCTTATCAGATGGCTCAGTGATTTCGATTTTACATAAATATTTGGACATGGAAAAGCTTTCCGCAAGATGGGTGCCGCGTTTGCTCACAATCGACAACAAACGCATTCGTTTGACAACTTCAAAGGTGTGTTTGGCGATGTTACAGAAAAATTCGGCTGAGTTTTTGCGCCGTTTCGTAACCGTGGATAAAACCTGAGTTCACCACAACACACCAGAAACCAAGGAACAGTCAAAACAATGGACTTCTCCTGGTGAATCGAAGCCGAAGAAGGCCAAGGTGGGTTTGCCAGCAAACAAGGTTGCGCGCGGTGTTATTCACATCGATTACTTTGAAAAGGGTGAAACGATCACCGGCGCAAGCCGATTTGAAGCAAAAACGGCCGCATATGGCGAAGAAAAAAGTTATTTTTCACCAGGACAATGCACTGGCACACAAGTCCGCAGTCGCAATGGCAAAATTGCATGAGTTAGGCTACGAACTCCTCCGTCATCCAGCATATTCCCCAGATTTAGCCCCCTGCGACTATTTCTTGTTTCCAAACATGAAGAAATGGCTCGGAGGTAAGAGATTTGGGTCGAATGAAGAGGTTATCGCTGAAACAAACGCTTATTTTGAGGGGCTCGAGAAATCGTATTATTTGGAGGGCATCAAAAAATTGGAGAAACGTTGGATGATGGTGGATGGGAAAGATATTCGTTCAATTTCATTGTTGCGGAAGTGTGAGCCGGGGCATTCTCTTAGTGACACAGCACAGTGAGCAATCTTGGCACCCATCACGCCGACAGTTTTTAAAATATTGTGCAACCGATCATTTGAAATGTTTACGGCCTCAGTAATCTCACGCACTTTAATTCTCCGATGGTCCATCCCCATACCATGAATTTTATCGAACATTTCTGCTGTGGTGGCCTCAATTGGAGGTCCTTTGTGCTCATATCACCGCATCGGAAATTTCGGAACCATGTGTAAATCATCTCAAGCGCCGGTGCAGAGTCCCCCAACTTTGCCTTGGTTTCCGCAGCTGTTTTCTTCTTCAAATAATAATGCTTTATCACTACACGAAATTCACTTTTCTCCATGTTTGCAAAAATACGAGAAGTCTGCTTCCAATGGCTGTCAAACACAAACTAAATGACATATCTGTCTAATAGTTTGTATGTTATGTATGTATGTATGTATGTATTTTATTTATTTAGTATCAGTTACTATTACAATTCATTTGGTATATCTTAATTTATATAACAATCTTTAAATTTACTTTTAAGTTTTACTTTTAAGTTACTGTATTTCTTATATGTGATATTAACAAATTTTTAAATCTTCTTAAAACAGTTTCATTCTTTATTTCATTAGGTAGTTCGTTAAATAATTTTAATCCGCGATATAAGAGCATATTCTGTGTTCTAGAATCCCTATACAACTGTAGTCTAAAATCGTAGTTGGATCTTAAGTTATATGGTTGAGCGTCCCTTGTATATATTAAATTTGTGGTCAAGTATTGTGGCACCATGTTGAATTTCATCTTAAATACAAATGTTAGTACATTGAAGATGATACGCTGCTTAATGTTTAGCCATTTCAAACAAGATAGCATCCATCTACTCGAGGTATAATAGCTACATCGAAGAATTGTTCTCATCGCTTTATTCTGCAGCACCTGCAGTTGATCTACGTGTTCATTATTCCCCATAAACAAAATAGTAGAGCAGAACTCAAAGTGTGGTTTAATTATAGTATTATATATGTTAATTGCACAAATGGTTGTTATATGTTTTCTTATTCTTGCAAGAAAGGACACTTTTTTGGAAATTTTTTTAGTTATGTACATCATATGGCTATTAAAATTCATTTTACTGTCTAATATTACACCGAGGTACTTTATTTCAGGAACTTGTTCAATCTCTTCACCATATATTTTTAAATTAATACATTCGTCACTATTTATAACCATACATTTAGTTTTGTTTACATTAATCTTTAGTTTGTTTTGTTGCAGCCATACAACATGTTATGAATGTTACCACATGCAACAAACGTCAATTTGCGGCTGGCACCGCCACCTGTTGAGATTGTACGAAATTATCGAACGCCCTACGTATATATTTCTGATAAGCATGAATAGCTCTATTCAATGCAACATCATCTGACCTCTATTTCCATTCCTCGACTAATTCGCCTCCCTCTTGCCTTCTTGTGGGGACGCTTTAAACTATGATAACCTATGGTTGGTTTAAGAGTGTGAGCTTATGCTATTCACATAGGCTTCCACTGGGCCCGTTGTGTTCCCCTCGTCTGTCGAGATGATGGAATTAAGTGATGAGAAAGGATGTAGGTATTGGGATCATGGGAGTATCAAAAAGAAAGTTGTGTGTCATATAGTGATCGAGAAATCGTCTTGTCTGTCTAACGAACTCCAATATATCACCGATTCCTTTTTTGCTGAGGTGTGTTAGATCTGGTATCCTTGGGGATCCCAGTATCTTCAGTTTTAATCTTGCCGTTGCAGGGCAGTGGCAGAGGAAGTGTTCTATATCTTCCTCCTCCTTCTCACAGTGGCACAGATTGTTGTTGCAGCTAGCTCGAGTTTGAACGTGTTTTTATTAAGATTGATGTGCCCTGTTAAAAGTCCCACCATAGCTCTTAACTGTGTTCTGCTTGAGTTGAATGATAACCTATAACTATCAGAACAAATTGATCTCCCCAACGCTGAACAAAATTGAAGTGTGTGACCAAAATGTAAATTTTTGTTGACCCACACAATTTTTTCTATGATGTTGTAGAATATTAAAACCAAATTTTGTGCGGATTTGTCTAGTCCTACATACTTTCCTTGGGGATCTTCAGATCAATCGCAATTGTCGAAATAATTCCTTGACATTCCAAGTCTTCTTTAAACGGTATTTAAGCTTCATGAATGCCCAAACCTTTTCTATTGGATTTACATCCAGTGACCCTGATTGCCAATCCAGTACATCAACATCATTTTCTTTATTCTACGCAACACGAAGACGACTTCGATGTTTTGGATCATGTACACTGTTACAATGCAAAAAAAAATGTTTTTTCTACTAAACCACTTTTTGGCAGATGGATTTTCGACAGGTGGACAGGTTGACCACTTAGACGTCTCATTATTGTGTCACTTGATATAATTATCCCTTGCTTACGTGATGACAGGAATTATTCGCAAACATTTGAAAAATCAACTTTTTTTTTTTGTAGTGTTCTGTACAGAGCCGCGTTCTGGCAGGTCATCGTACTCATGTTCAAATACGTTCTTGCCTCACTAAGGACAAACGATAACTGATGTTAAAAATGCAAATAACTCCTTTCTTTTATTCACTTACGGTGAATAGTATCTATCCAGGTAGATATAAATAAATCTCATACATTTTGTATGGGTATACTACAATAACTGTTTTCAGGGTGCCTGCCGGTACTACAAAGTAACAAAAAGTAAGAAATTAACCCTTACAATGAGGGGCTGCATGTCTGTTTCGATTTTCAACGAATGAAGAGGTAGTCATGCAGATGCAGATTATTTGTTCAAATGTGTGGAGCTGAAGGATATGTTCAATCGCTGGGAACGGTGGCGAATAGATTTTGACGGATTGTCCCGAACACTGCCATTCACTGTGGCGGCAATATTTTCGTGTGATCAGCCACTACGAGAATACATTGGTCTTTGCATATCCATTACTGACCTGGTTCGACCGCGGCACGAGATGGACGGTTATTTATACCGACATGTACCTAGTATGACCAATAGTACTGTTACACACATTTATTGCTATAAAACAAAGACCTCAGAAGATAATTTAATAAAACTTTTAAGATCTATTCAGATATGTATTCTGAATATAAAAATCGAAACTTTATTTAAAAGGACTTCTCTTGGCTTTAATGGAAGTTTTTAAATTGTTTTGGCTACCATCAACCACAATACGCTCCTCATTAATTGGGAAATAGGCCACAGCTTCGGTCAGAGTTCGTTTTAAGAGTTCTATGTTGGGGTATCTGTTGTGGCACTCCTTTAAGACAGTTCACAATTTGTGATCAAGTGGATTAATGTCTATGGGTGGTGGAAGGATAGTCTTTGTACCAATAAAACGGGGTACATTGCTCTGGAGCCAGATATGAATAGTTTTCCCCTTATGAGCCGGCGCACGATCTTGCTGGAATGGTCCTTCCTTTTTTTTTTTTTTTTTTTGAATAGAGTGTAGTTTAGAGGTTTCGCAATGGGTCCTTAAATGGTACAGTTTGGCCTATGTTTCGATGTATTTTTCGCAAAAATGGAGGTTAGTAACCCCGTCATATGAGACTACCCAGGGGCTGTCCTTTCAGGACCCTTGGGACTGACTCGAACACTTCCCTAGATGGCCGTGCATATACTCTATCACCTTATTTGTTTAATTTCTTACTGTGAAGATTTTCTCATCGGTAAACAGAATTGTTCTGTACAGAACAGCAGCGTATTCCAACAAGAGTCGCTTTGATTTCTGGACCCAATTTTTGTAAAAGCGACAGTCAGCATTTTTCCAGTATGGCGTTTGAAGGCCCCCCAGCCTCAAGCATATCTTGACATGCGATTCATTGACTTTTGTTTTATATTAATCTCACGTACCAGTGTTTTCTGCTTTTTAGGGACTTTTTTATGCCTTAAAGGTTTAGGTGACTTGCGGCGTTCTAACCCGTACGAGAAGGACTAGATCTCAAACGACCTTTAATGTCACCCCTATCCCCGAAGAATTTTATACACCGATAAACAAACATAAGGCTAATACTTAGCTGCTGCAGTGTCTTGAAAATCGAACCTTAATTCACATCGCACTTATGCAGCGCTACGACAGAAATGCAATTCACTTTCTCAATTCATTCCAGAACGAAAGTGTAAGCAATTTTAAAATATTTTTATAAAGAAACAATTGTGACGTTAGTTATGTACCCCTAACTCTTGGCCGTGGAATGGGTGCAATAAATTTAATAACAGTATTTTTGTCCCTACTAGGTACATACTTATTCGCAATGACCGAATCGTGTTGATTAAAGTGTCCCCATTTTGGAGATGGATTTTAACAATTAAAATGCGTTGTTCTCTCGTATACCACTCCATAATTACAAATGTCAATGCTTTGTATTCCTCCATTTGAATCACCCTTTATTATTTCGAAATCGAACATTTTCACGAAAACAATATTTGTCCTAAAGCAGGAGCAACTAAAAATCCAACTAATTATGCATTTTTTTCTCAAAGACTGGTCATCATGTAGTCGGTCATAGGCTTTTGCCATTCTGTCCTATCTTGTGCTGTAAGGAACCAATTTTCTGTTCCCACTCTTTTTATATCGTCACTCCATCGCGATGGTGGTCTCCCTCTGTTTCTCAGGTCTTCTCTTGGTATCCATTCTAGCAGTCGTTTTCCACCACTTGTCTGTTGTTCTCGCCACATGTCCTGCCCACCTCCACTTCGCTTTTACAATTTGTATAGTTATATCAGATAGTCCTGTTCTTCTTCGGACTTCCTCGTTTCATACTCGGTCTCTTTTGCTTATTCCCAGCTTCGCTCTCTCCATCGTTCTTTGCGCTATTTCGAGCTTGTTGATAGTATACCTTATTATAATGATATTAATTATAATATTAATACGTTTTTCATTTTGCCGAAGGCTGTCCAACCTAGTCTGGTACGACGTTGGATTTCGTGAGTTTGGTTGTCTCTCCATATTCTTAAACCATGACCGAGGTATTTATATTCGAACACCTGTTCGATCTCCATTCCGTCTGCTGTCTTCAGGTTTCCATTGGGGACTAAGTTGATCATGAATTTCGTTTTCGTGAAGTTGATGTTTAGGCGGACAGTTTTTGAAGCTGCTCCATGCACTAAAAAGTGGGCTCAGTGGTTAAGTGCGTGATCACTGAGCGTGAGGTCTAGGTTCGACTCCAAGAAAAAAAAAAAAAGTTTTCTCACGCGAACGTCTGACAAACATCCGAGAGTAAAAACTGTAATGAGAAGCTTGTCTCAATCAAAAAAATTGTCCTTAAGAAACGGCATAAAACTGTAGCTTCTAACCGTTCGTGCGGGCACAACACGAGTGGCTGCGAGAAACTAGGCCAGGCTCTGTATTGGGCTGTTAGCGCCAAAATATTTATTTATGCACTAAATATTTTAACTTCTTTTATAGTGAACAATTATGAAAGCTAGTATAACACCATAATGGTAAGAGTCTATTCCGTGAGCGAAAAACATTTTATATATACAATGCTCTACCAGATTTAGCGGCCCCTTTTTAAGGAACACCCTGTATTTATATTCTTTTAATTTGGATTTGACAGGTGTCCGTGCCTACAGACACTTCAATTTGCAATGTCCTTGCAGGTAGAACCCTGGAGATTGACATTTATAGATATACTCGAAATAAATGAGCGACGGATGCATTTACGTCTCTATAGAGGAAGCCGCTCCAATCGGCATTCTCGTATTTTCAAATTGTCATCCTAGTGACTAACACCAGACAATAACCCGGTTTTCCAAGCGAGGTAAGAATTATATGTCTTCCGACACATTTGCTGTAAACTCTGAGGAGTGCCTCAGGGTTCTATACTTTCACCAGCTCTGTTTTTACTCCATATCAACAACTTTCTAGAGTCAACAAACAATAAGATCTTCAGTTTTGCCAATGACAACACCCTTATGTCATCTTGCTGTAACAGCATGCCCGTGAATGTGTATATGAACATCTGCCATTATAGTAGCTATAGTAACGGCATTGTCAGCTACCAGTCTTCGGTGAGCTAATGGTTGGAGGTTGGAAGTTAGCGCCGGATCTTCTATTAAGCGGGATGCTCGTCTCTGTATGCGGTCGAACAGATGAAGTGAATGTTTTACGGCGGAACTCCAACCATTAGCACAATACTCAAGCCGCGGTCTAACTTGTGCTTTGTACAGAATTAGGAGCTGTTTCGCTGTAAAGTTTCCCTTTGCTCTAAACAGGTGGCTCAGCTACATGGGCGCTGATTTTGCGATGTTGAATATGTGGTCGTGCCATGTTACACCAGAGTTGACTGTAACGTCAAGAGGATGCCTGGTTTTCTTGTACAGTCGACTTGTTTTTTCTGGAACAAGCGCTGAATTGGGTTTTCTTCACATTGTTGTCTACTAAATTTGCTTTTCCCACTGCAAGATTTTCTGCAGGTCTTCATTTAATGAGTTGATTTGGTCGAATCTTTGACGATGTGATGTTTTTACATTTACCGGTATGCTGTTCAAGCAAGATGATGTTTGGGCAAAACTAAAGATCTTGTTGTTTGTAGACTATAGTAGGTCATTAAATTGGAGTAGATAAGCTACTTTTAGGTAGGTAGGTGAACCCTAATACAAAAGAGTGAACCCTAATATAAAAGAAAACCGAAACAGTATGAAAGCAAAAACAAGTACTCATGAAATGTCCAGCTCAGAATTTATGATTAAAATTTGTAGTGCGCTCGTTATATCGTATAGTATGAGTAACCATCGTATGGAAACGTTCGTTATTTAGAGATGTCAGTGTAATTAAAACCTGTGTTCGTTATAACAGCGTCCATTTCATTGTAACTCCACTGTATATACTTTAACGCGAGGAGTTATCCGTTCACACATCATACGAGTTGGCTCCTTATATTTCCTTTTGTATTAAGATATGCAGTTTATATAGCAGCATGTACATACTATACTCTTAATTTGATGGAACATTTTTTTTTTTTAAATAAATTAAATAAATGTGTACTCTAAAGAAAATCTAATATTTCAGGTCGAATTAGCTCTATGGGATACAGCTGGACAAGAAGACTACGATAGACTCAGACCGCTGAGTTATCCAGACACAGATGTTATTTTAATGTGTTTTTCGGTGGACTCACCGGACTCATTAGAAAATATTCCGGAAAAGTGGACACCCGAGGTAAATTTATTCACCAGTCTAACCTCTTTGATACATAAAGCCCTACATATATGCATTTCAAATATTCTCAGGTGAAACATTTTTGTCCAAACGTCCCTATAATTTTAGTGGGTAATAAGAAAGATCTTCGAAATGATCCCAACACAATTAGAGTGAGTATAAGCAAACCGCTATTGAGCAACCATTAGATTTTTTTATTACGAATTCCATCTGTCCAGGATTTAGCTAAAATGAAGCAGGAACCTGTTAAGCCACAAGAAGGCCGTGCCATGGCCGAAAAAATTAATGCTTTTGCATATTTGGAATGCTCCGCCAAGTCAAAGGAAGGTGTACGAGATGTTTTCGAAACGGCTACCAGAGCTGCCCTACAAGTCAAAAAGAAGAAGAAGACCAAATGTCTTTTGCTCTAAGAGAGCATCTACGACATCAAATGCGGATTTGATCGATGTTTCATCTTTTTATTATTATTTTATTTTATTTTACAATTTTTGAAAAATTATATATATTATATTTAAAAAAACAACAAAATCAAATCAAAAAAAAAAAAAACAAAAAAAAAGCCCAGCAGCAACAGTAAACATCAACATACAAATATAAATGAAACAAACGTGAGCAAATTCGTGCAAAAAAAAAGCAAAATCAGAAAACCGAATAATGTCTAACATCTACACTTACGAAATGGAAGAGCAAAACAGCAGCAACAACTACAAAACGTAACGGATGGTTTAAAAATATTACTTTTTTAAAGGGGTTAAAAACAACGGAACGGCAGAGATGAGCTAAGAAAACAACCGATGGAATTTTAGGATTAAAAGGTTGGAATTATTTTTATTATTAAATGAAATACTATTTTATTCAATTGTATGCTACGCAAAAACAAAACAAACAAAATAAATACCTATTTATTATCGATAAAAAGAAATTCCAAAATGCCTAAAACCATTTATCCCAACAGAGTATGTAATTTTTTGTTTTTCTATTTGTGCATCATTTTGTTTCTTGCTTTTTTATTAAATTTGCTGTTTTTTTGAGCTGAAGCAATATTATTGGTTTTATTTTTATTTTTTTTTTATTTCATTTTGTTCCTTGCATTCGTATGTTGAATTTAACTGCTTGGAATCTTATATTTAAAAGTTTTATTTTGTGTGTCATCTAATAACATCAATTTACCAGCGTTTTCGCTAACGTTTTCACAGTCGAATTTGGGCTTTATTATGTGTTACGAGGCGACATGCATGACAAACGATTTCCAGATAACGATACCCACGACTTGTAAGGCAAAAATCCATGCTATTTTGAAGTGCACCTATCTTCACTTCTGTTGGCATTGTGTCAAATAGAAAAGAAAATTGAATGAAATTTGATGCCAATTATTTGAAAAGTGGCTTGTGATGCAAGCTAACATACTAAACGACAAAAATAATACTTTTTTTTAGGATTAGACATTTTGACGTTATTGTCTTTATGGCAATATCGTGTATGACGCAGTATGACGCTCCAATGATATACACAAAGTACAATGGAAATGGGTACACCGGCGCGATCTAATGATGCCTCCCGCTTCCTTGCTCTTTGACCGTAGAAGAGGAACGGCAGCGTATGTTAAACACATTAAATTCCGACCTGGACAGCATACAACAGAGTGGAATTTAATGCTTCCAAAACACAATGCTATCTTCTGTCTCTTAAGCGAATCCAAAACGCTCAACCATTATTCATGGCTTTATTCAAGCTTACCATTCTCGGTATGTGTATTAATAACCGTCTTCGATGGAACGATCACATATTCGAGGTCGCCAAAAATGCTGCAAAATGTCTAGGATTCCTTAAACGGTGCAAGAAATATTTTACCCCGTCTGATCTGGCCTCAATTTTACATTCACTTGAACATCGGAGAAATGCCTCGTCACTATTTTATCGCTTTTTTTTATAAAAAATGCTCCAGCGAAATAGCCAGTTGCATTCCTCCCTTTCAAAATTTCACCCGCAATACGCGACATGCCTCGAATGCACATCAGTTCACCCTAAAGTCTAACTTCGGTCGTACTATCAAATATAGAGATTCGTATATAAGCCGAACGACACGAATGTGGAATGATCTGCCAGGCTCTGTATTTCCCCATCACTACAACCTTCAAACACTTAAAGCCATCGTGCACAGGCTTCTTCTCTGTTCCTCTTCCCCTTTTTCCTAAACGCCCGTGCCCTGTAACAGTATAAGGGTATTCATATTCCTTTTGGCGCCCGCAAATTATAAAAAAAAAATGTATCAGTTGATAGCCACCGTACAAACACCTCCGAGTTATGCTCTACACAAAATTTCTTAAACCGTATTATTTATATGGATTTTGACAATTTCTCCGAAACTTTGTATAGCAGTTTACTGATTTTCGCCAAAATCGTCGTAAGTCGTATTCGAGAAATGGCATTTTTGGACATTTACTACATACATTGCGTCTCAAAATATAGCCTCACTAATCTTATGTCATGTTTATGAAAATTAAAGTCTAAAAATTTCATTGAAAAAAAAATTGTTTCTGCAGTTTTGCTGTCTCAAAATATAGCCTCAGTAGGTGAAATCTTCATATTTTCAGGAACATGTTGATATAGATTTAGCTCTAGTACTTAAATGAGGCTGCCTATATTTTGTATATCTTCAAAATTCTTTTTGGCAAACTTTCGAAAAGTTGTTCGAAATAATTTTTAGGAATTTTACACCAAGACCGCTGTATCGTACTTCTTTCCGTTTGATTGGTATTCGCAGGATAAGTATCCCCACAAGTTTTCTATAATGTTCAAGTCCGAAGACTTGAATTTTCGGGAAATCAAGCTTTTACTGCTCTAGACGTGTGAATAGCCGCATTATCTTGCTGAAAGATACACTCGCGTCTTCTTAAAGTTGCATCAAACTTTGGTTGCTGTGAGGAGAGCATGTTTAAGTACTTTTGCAAATCTTGACGACCGTTGAGAATAATTAAAAATCGATCACGCCATTGATGCACACAGCACCCCAAATTATTAATGACCCACCACCCGTTTTTCTTCGGTTTAAAATCTTAAATCGAGGTAATAGGAACCAGTAATTTCCATCAGGACCATCTAAACTGAATTTCTTTTCATCGCTGAAAATAATTTTGTGCCATCTCGTGTAAAACTCTAAACGATTAAATTTGTGTTGGTTGGTCAATGACGTCTTTTGGAAAACTTTCTTGTGTTTTAAATGTTCAGAGTTCTAAATTATAGGATGGACAGGTTAAAACCAGTTGATGACCTTATCTGTAATACAGAAGCCATTTTCGATCTGTTACTTTTATTGGACGCTCTAAAAGAAGGATTTATATGATTCTATTTCCTTGTTATTAAAGTAATTGTTGATCGCCTTAGGACTCTCGGTTGGAATATCCATCATCGCTCCGCCTCGGTTAGCATTTTACCAGATATTTTAATTTGTACTTAAATGTTTCTACTTTATTTAAAAAGTACTTACCGTCTTATAAAAACACATTTAAATAAAAAAAAAACCGTTGAAAATATAAAAAGACAGCTGTAAAATCTACGGTGATGCTATATTTTGAGACCGAATAATAATTCAGGGATAATATTTAACTTTGGAGCCAATTCTCTGCCAATTTTCATTTTGTTTTTTGTTTTTTTCTTATTCAGGAATAAGGCTAATGGATATTTGACATTTAGAAGCAATAGATTCGTTAAATACCGTAATTACACACGTGAGACTATATTGTGAGACGCACTATGTCTATGTATCGTCTATGGAAAAAAAAATCACAATTTCACTTTTTATTTTTTAAACTGAAAATTGGTTTTGCTTAAAGGTACATAGCAACACTGTTTGCAACACAGTTCTCTACTCCTTCCTGCAATCTGCAAGTCGACAACAATGCTCTTCTTTGGCAAAGTTCGTGTCTTGTGTGAATGAATTTCGTGTCGAGAATAATTCTATGGAGTCTTTGCTTCAATTATTTGAAGAAACATTGCGTTATGTTGAATTTCCTGCGACAATTCTACTAAACATGGGATTTTTTTTTCTGGAGTTCAGAAATAAAATAATTTACTAAATTATTTGCTCATTTATTTACAATTTCAGGAAAGTAAACCTAACATTTATGCTCTGTCAATCGAAAACCAAGTATGTGCAATATAACAATATTAGCTGCGACCGAAATCCTAACACATAATTGTATTTTTGCATTTACGATAGCTAGGTAACGAGAATCGTCACACCTAATAAGGGGCCTGCATTTGCACGGTGTTTTATAGTCATTTGCATACCACTTGCTATACAGAAAAACGCATATGCATTTGATGTCAAGGGAAACATTTTTTTTTTTTAATTAAAATTTTTCCTTGAGATTTTTATAAAATGAATAAATATTTTTGTTTTAACGGCTTATACTGAGCCTGGCCCAGCTTCTCGTAGCCATTCGTTAGAAAGCTTGGAAAATACATACATACATTTAGGTGCAAAAATCCTGTTAAGCATCTGAAAGTATGCAATTTTCTAAAACTTTGATGAACGAAAAAAAAATAGCATTAACCTAAAAATGTCTCCTCCGTATTTTAATGTCTATTGGCACCTGGTCCGTTATAGCGTTGGTCATTCAATATACGATTCGGGCAGAAGATCCTTAGGATGTTGCGAAGACATCTATTTATGAAGGTTTGCAGCTTCCTTGTGACGATGTTGTTCACTTTCCAAGTACTACACCCATAAAATAACACTGTTTTCACGTTGGATTGGAACAGTCTCAGCTTGGTTTTTGTGTTGAAAACATTGCTTTTTCAGATTTTAGACAGCAATACCGAACGCAGCCTTTGCTTTACGAATTCTGTTGTCCACAAAAGGGTCGGTACCACCAACTTCTTCCAACTGATTCCTAACTATAGAAAGCTGCTTACTTTCTCGACTTGCTGTCCGACAATTTTGAGTTGCCCGGCGCAGGTGTTTTGTTGAGAAATTGAAGTGCTTATGGCTATTGTTTTTGCCGTATTTATTTTGAGTCCTACTTTGTTCGTCTTTGACTCCAAATTGTGAACCATCTGATGCAGGTCCATTATCCTATGTGAGAGCAGCCAAAAACTTGTTCTTTTCTTAGAAAAAGATCGTTCCCGAGATTTTAATCAATTTTGGTATTATAATACTATCAGAGAAACTCGGACTGGACTCACAATTCGAAGCGAAATCGGATTTAATTTTAACATCAAAATCAACCTTATTTTGGCTCTAACGATTCCGATAAAATTTTATCTCTGAAGTAATGTGGTCATTTATAACAGACTGCATTTTCAGCTTTTCGTTAAAAAAATCTAATAACGGTGGTCTTACGTAAAGCTGGATGCTATTGAAAAGACAAATTCTAGGTGGACAAGTGCTGCAACTTGTCTAGCGACAAAACAGATTTGGCCTAAGCTGGATCTGGAACGCTCTAAGAATTTGATTTCTCTCAGTAGAATGCACATCAGCGATGGTATAGATGTCATTACTGTACACTGTCTAATAGGCAAGCATGCCACAGGGCTTGGCGTCTTCTTAAACGATTTCTGCAGAAGCTGCATGGAGGAGGAGGAGGAGGAGACTATTCTTCACCTTCTTTGCACCTGCCAACCTCTCCCAAAGAAGAAAACTCCACTTAGAGGAGCCTTCTGTTTTAACGACCTCAATGATCTGAACGAAATAGACGTTAGGGGCCTTCTACGCTTCATCAGATGCTCCAAATGGTTCAACGAGTAGGCTAGAGGCTGTTTCCCAAACCCTTGTGGTATCACAATGGACCTATTACTGGTCTAAGTGTGTTGGCTTTTTTGCTGACAGCCACCTCAACCTAACCTACGTAAATTTGACATATCTAGTTTACGGCTTAGGGGATTTTTATTAAAAATTGATATGCAAGTCATTTAAGACATGTGAGAACATGAAATTAAAATGTTGGACATATGTATGTACATATGTATATGCAACCTACATATATAGATCAAAAAAGTTCTTTTTAGATTTTTAACCCGTTTTTCAAATTTATTCGCCTCTATATGGCTCTGGATAAATTATAATTCTGAGAAATATACAATACATGTGCTACCCAGTCGTATCCTTTATTTCTTTTTATTTGTTTGAAATTGGTAATCTTTTGAAAAACAAACTTCGTAACGACGTAAAACAGTTACATGTTAGTGGGAGCGTTCAGATTCGTAGTTCATAGTTAGACATAGCATAACTTTATTTCCAGTTGGTCGATTAGCACACGTGATCACCTAATAATTTTCCCTTCAAGTTAGGGTAAAAAATCCTACCTGACGTATAGGGAACTGTCTATTTCAAGAACAGCTGATTTATTGATTTATTCTGTTGGCGTGTTTCGTATTTACATGTTATTTGGATATTTACCTTCAATATAAGAGTTTTAATTAAATATAGGAACGTTTCAATGCATATCGAGGACATCAATTACGTGTCTGTTTACGCTCGGGCACAGAAATAATAGAAAAAAAAATCCATATAACACTTTGACAGCACTGACTAGGTAGACATTAGGAAAACTACCTAACTTTATGCATGTTTGTTGTTCTGTTTGAATTTTTGTTTTTTGCTGAACGTGGTTAGTTTTGCTGTTTAGGGAATGATTTGTTACAAAAGCCTCTATCCAAACACTTGTATGTGTTTTTACACAAATAAAGTGCCACGTCACGTGTAGGTTTGGTTTCGGTTTCGACCGAAACTGGGGTTAAAACTGAAATTCGTCTTCTGTTTCCACCCAAAAACCCAGTTTCGGTCGGACACTAGAAAAGTGACCTATATAAAAAAAAAAAAGATAAATTTTTTGCCAAATGCAAAACGACATCAGATTAAAAAGCCTAAAACCAAAAACACAATTTTCAAAATAAGTAGAGTACCCTTTTACGAATTTTTTGTCAAAAACCTGGGGCGAATTACCGCATCAGTGAACGAATGACTCATCACATAATTTGCATTGTGTTATAGTTTTCTGCTTTTAGCATTCCGTACCAGTAAAACGGAAGACTAATAAATTTAACACGGTGTCTGTCTGTATGTCACAGGATTGTAACTCGCAAAGAGTGTGGCGGTAAATTAACGAAGGGTTTGTGAATTGGAAAGAATTCAGAGCCAAATTAAATTTTTCTGTGGCTAGGAAAGGCTTATTGAACGAAAGAAAAACCTGAAGGAAATGTTAATCGAAAGAGAAGGACATTTTTTACTAACTCCGTTTTGTGGCTCTGTCATTTACATTTTCTGAGACAAAAAAAGAAACGTACTGATAGTTTCGGCTGAGGGTGTAAGGCGAGCTTTCAATATGTGGGCTACTTTTATTATGCGGGAATGTGTTAGGTTTATTTATTTGTTTTTTAGAACTAGAATTGAACTCAATTTACAGCGGCAGTGTTCGGTGTTCTGTGTAATTTCTGCTTCGAAGACATAACAACAAAGATGTAAATGGTGAAACGCAATGGCTACGTATGTATATAGATATAACACATGACATGAATTAAATTCGAAAAATATTTCTCCGTACGTTGTACGTCATATACTAAACGTTGTGTATTGTAAAAATAGGAAACTGTTCGATAAAGCCGTTTTAAGCAATGATGCGACAACGTTAATGCTAAAATCATCCTAAAACATACCTTCAGGGAAGCGCTGCCTTTTGCCAGTATGATACTGTATCCCTCATCTGCTAAAGTAGGCGTGGTGTTATAAACTTTGTGACTCAAATTCAATGAAATCTTTCTACTCGAAGAATATTCCCACGATTTTTAAGAGATTTTATCAGACAAATTGTCGTTACTTTTTCTTAGAAAAAAGTGGACGTCTCTATTTATAACCGAATTCACGGATGAGGTATTCACATATAATATTATACTTTACTTAACAAAAGTATAGACATGTTTATCAAATTTCATCTTCCTAGATCCAAATCTATGTAAGACCTAAACGCTAGTGACGTAGAGGCGGACGGACGTGGCTAAATCAACATAACTTTTGATGCTGATTATTACACGCTGTTTTTTGACAATTTACGTTACGTTTTTTTTTTTATCGACCTATTTGGTTTATAACAATTATGTGTGGAATATTATATCGGCCAAAAAGCCGCGGTGAAGGACGTGCTTTTTCAATCATATTTTGCATAACATGTTGGCACATTTCGCGTGTTATTTCACAAATTTTTTGAATAATCTTGCTCTTTAGTATCGGGATTATGGTTGGCTTGTTGCCCTAGAGGAAGAAGTCGGGGGCGGTCAAATCAGGAGATCGAGGGGGCCAATCGCCATTACCTTTGTTTGACATTATGCGACCGAGAAAATTTTCTCGCAAAATATCTATCGTATCGTTAGCTGTGTGTGATGCGTCACCGTTCTGTATTGTAAGCGCAATCGATCCAATTCGGGCACCAAGAAGTTTAGCAACATGTCACGACAGCGATCACCAATAATAGTTACAGTATTGCATCTTGCGTCTTCAAAAAAAATGTGGCCCTATGATGCAACCGCCAAATGCAACATACTCTTCGAGTGACTTTCATCAGTATTGTCTCTCACTGCACCAATATTTTGCGCTATACGAACGCTTCGAACTCAGTCTGCCTTCACTTTACCTGCCAGTGTATACTAAGTTTCAAAGTTATTCATTATACGCTGAATGGTTGGCTTGCTAGGCACATGATTCAAAAAAAAAAAAAATCAAATTTCTTCTTATTTTCACAACATTTTAACACGTTGTTAAGGTGTTAGATGCTCCAGAATATAATTTTATTAACTACTCTTTACGACCGTCAAATACGAAATAACAAATGCCAACCAAACCAAAATGGCGGCCAAACAACATCGACCTGAAGCATAAAAAAACCCTGTACTTTCGGGGGTCTCGTTATTATTTCTCTATGTTAGAAACTATGAAAGTATTTTCAGTCTACATACAAGACTGGCACACAGCAACTTTGTAAATATGCATATACGATTATATTATTAATTTGTCTGTAGATTTGCGTATATAGGATTCAATCTCATTTTATTCACTGCTAACCACAATAAAATCGGTTACATAGTTTTCGAGTTTATTGAGTTATTATCCACAAACAGGCAGAAATATGTCGCAAAAAGATTGCGTATACGTCTAAGTGAACGGATCTACTGCTTTCTCAGATCGAAAACATGAAAAACTTGTTTAATACCGATGGCAATTCACATACATATATTTTCTATTAAAATGTTGCCACATCGGGCAGTTTTCGAGGATGTGTCGCATCCCATTAAGTATACAACTCCTAATTAGATGAAACTTGGTACACAAATTGATTTTTAGCAGAACATCGCGTGTGTATAAATCCATATATGCACGTACATATACCTACAAACGTAAGTGGCGATGCTTACATGCTACAACCTAAAGCCTGAACGGCTGACCCGATTTCCATAAAAATAAGTACAAACAATATAGATAGTTATTTGAGACTTCCAATATGACCGAGGGTAAAAAACGTTGGAACAAATGCATCTAACCACTCCAGGCTTCAATTTCAACAATTTGTTTCCTTTCTTTTTTCAAGGATTTTTTAGTGCTGGAGCCTTATTATGTTCAACCATTTTCGTTATCGTGGTATCGTAACGACGAAATTGCGATCAAGTGTTACAATTCCAAATACATTTATGGTTATCGTTACGAGAATGGTTGTCATACCACACCTCATAGGACGTGGTTAGGGTTAATTGTCATTTGCCATTGTGTTTGTGATGTGATTGTTTGAAAAATGTAATGAAAATAAAAGATTGTGAAAATATTTTTATACTATATATATACTATATGCCAAACAATCAAGCAGGGATGAAAACAGAAATTGGCCGACTATTTAAATTTTCTTCTTTTTTTGACACATGGTTACGAAAGCGAAGTTAGTTGCGCTTCTGAAAAGCATGCATTTTTGCTATTTAGCTGGCAACATTTGTTTGTCATCGTTCTTGCTACACATTATCATTACAAGTCATGGATATCGGTTTCTGGTATTCGTTTATCAAGCCTCTCTCGTAATATGTAATAAGACTCCTGATCACGATGGTATTTAAAGAATTTTGTCGGCAAGGCCCACGAGATACATGACCCGCCCATACAAAGGGTAATTCAAGGCATGTCGAATGTATGTATCATACGACACACTTTCACATTGCTATGCGATTCACAATTTTGAAAAAGAAGTAATAGACGCATTTCTAATTCCTTTTTATCGTTTTTACAATTTTCAAAATTCTAACACTTGAACATATGTTGGTATTGGTTCCTTCGTGAAAAATTTGTTAAGAACTTTTTTTTTTAAGTGGATTTTCCGTTCAAAAATGTAGGTTCAGATTCAGCCCTCGTAACAAATCACTTCAAAAGACAGAAAACTCGGAATCGTAAACAGTATCACACAAACTTAGTAAATGGGGTAACAAATAAAATATAAGTAATTAATAAATGCAATAAACTAACTTACCTTATTTTAAACACAACATTAATCCAAATATCAGAGAGCTGCCAAAGAAGTGAACATTTTAATCTGTCATTAATCAGGATTGCAAACTAACGGCACGAAAAAAATTGCATATAGGTAGAATACTGACACTACTCGTATCATATGAAGTGTGTCACTTCGAAGATACGGTATTTTAAAATTTGTGTGAATAATCCCACCCACAAAGTCCCATAATTTATAATATTACCTAATCTGTGATGCAAACGGGTATTGCATGTTGCTATACATATGTCAATTTGAACCGTCAGCTGCCCAACGGTTATGATCTCCGTTTGGTGTACCAAAAAAAAAAAAAAAACAAATTGAATGATTCCAGAAATTTAACGAGTTCTACATCATACCCAAGGAGAACTACTGATTAAAAATAATTAAATATTTTGGAGCGTTAATGGCCCATACACGGCCTGACTTAGCTTATCACAGCCATTTAATGAGCTTGTCTCATAAAAGGCAAACCTAAAACGCTGGGACAACTCCTCGTGATGCTGGTTGGTTCTGCTCTTGAATAGCTGAAGATTAAAAGCTGGAAAATGTCTCCTAGGTGTGCATTCTAAAGTTTACTTGTCCTGTATAAAGTGTTGCCATGTCGCTCAAATGTTGCATTTTTAGGGAACACTTCATTGAGGAACAGGTATAGATCCGCTACCAGCTGCAACAACCATTACCTCGTGACAGGTCTCTCGCTCATTAACTCGTGTCCCTATAAAATTGATTGGGATGAGAAATTGATTATGTCAGCATTGATGGCTTTTTCCATCACTTTGTTTTGGGGCAAGCATTTCTTTCCTTTTCGGGGATCTGTTGAATACGGTCAGCTTTCCAGGATGCGCGTATGAAAAAGAAAACAGTGAACGAAAGGATCGATGCTCGTTCAAGTGCACAGTTTGTAAGTATTGCATCGAGACCAGATGCTTTTATGCAATCCCAATTATTAAGGATGCGTCGGATTAAAAGAGGTCATAATGAGATCGGCTGGAGTGCAGCGATGTCCTGCTCACCAAGTCCTGTTGAACCAAGGCTTGCTGGCAATTAATTTGTTGACGTAATAGGGAATGTAAAGCTGCATTCCGAGATGAATTATCTCAGTGGCAGCTTCTGCGCAAACTTTGTTATCAGATAACCTGAAACACTTGCAAGTAAAAGAAGCGAACAAATTGTTGTAATTGAAAATCAGGCGATGATGATCCTGTTATCCTATTATTGGTGTAATTATCGTATATATTGCTGATATTAGAACATGGTCCGAATTTATCATAGGGACAGACATTTTGATGGTGTAACTGTCTGGTTCTGAAAAGAGAAAGAGGTCTAGTATTTGCGAAGTGATTAGGCTTGTCGGGGTCTCATGTGGGCTCTTCTATAAGTTGGATGAGATTACTGCTAATGCAAATGCTCTTGTCTTCCTGCCTCATCGGTAATATTTGAGTATCGGAGCCATTTAGAGTTGCGGACGTTAAAGTCGCCGAGAACAATAAATTCGGCTGTCAGATAATGAATTTGAAACCAGTCGACCTTGTCAGACAGATGTTTAAATAGTATGGCCGGTTGGGCGTCATTTGGTGAAAGGTAGAGGCTGGACTATAACTTGGAACCATGATTGACGAGATTCAGCTATATAATATCGAATGCACCGGGCTTCATCGATTCCTCCTTTTAATAAGTCAGGTCTGTTCGAGAAAATATATAATACATAGATTACCTTTTAACCGGACCCTGGTATGCAGTTTGTAGTTGGGGCAACACAGATGTGTGTAGTCGGTTGATGTGAGGTTTCTGTCCTTTCAGATGTTGATTGACGCAGCTCACGCTCGTATTGTTAAATCCTAGGCCTCTAATATTACAGTGGTCACTCACGAGCTTGTTAGTTTCCACAACAGATGCGTTTATAGAAATTTGTTTGACGTTGGTTAATACTTTCATGTTGTACCCCTGCGACAGTCCCCCAGAGATACAAGTGTAGGACGAGCTTACCTCCGGAATATTTATTGCTACGAAGTGACATGGTGATTTTTACTTGCATTTATGTATGAAAATTTTCGATCTCGAGATTGTGATCAAACTTGACATTGCTATGATAGTAAACACAATAAAGTAGGTCTCTCAATTCTATCTATACGCACGACGACTGCAGCCTAAACGGCTGGACTTATTATTTTTCATTGTAACTTCATACAATGTGTGGGGTCACAATTAGAGGCGAAATCGAAATTTTCATTCTAACCTCAAATTAACATTACAGCAAAAAAAATTGATTTTCTCGAATACGGCTCCAACAATTTTCATCAAATTCAATATTCGACTTATGGTGGTCATGTGCTATCAGACGGCGTACCAGGTTTTCGCCAACAAATATGTACAACGGTAATTTATTTATTAACCGGTTCTTGAAATCTTGCTATTTCTCGACTCGATAGATTTTGTTCGAAACAATATTTGACATAGGATTTAAAAAAAAATCCAAATTTTTGCCGATAAACAAGATATGCATATGTAGATACAAGTACGTGCGGGTCAGTCGTGCACTTTATTTTGTTGGTTCCACGCTGGTTGCATTGACGTGTCTGCTAAGCTCCGAAACATAGTCACTACTACTTCACGGAACCTATAGTAAGAAGTGGTGATATTTCGCCGAGTTGCCGCTGGGATTTGAATTCTAAACTACATACGAGTATGTATATCCAAGTTCGTCAGCATGCCCAGCAGTTGAAAGCATTAATCAGCTAGCCACGGCGCTCACAATTCATAATATTCTCATTTTTTTCATCTGATTTATGTATTTGGTTTCATTTTTTAATTATTTTGGAGTCAAGGTATTAATTGGGCTACTTATCACAACAGTTAGATAATTATGTGAACTAACAATAAAGCAAGGTCTGTAACTCGATTTCGATATAACACACAGTTATATTTTTAATACGATTTTGTCTAACTCGAAGCTAACATCATGCAGTCAACTATCCGCCGAAATAGAATAACACCTATAGGGTCATTCCCAACGTTCTGAACGACCCCTCTGCAATTTGGTTCAAATTTGGCAGGAATATAGCTATAGATATTGTGACAGAGCAATTTTTTTTTTTTTTTACAGGATTCTGCTTGGGTTACGAGAAAAGGGATGCCAAAGTTACGAAGAAAAGCTAAATTTTAACATTTTTCCTTAGTTTCAAAAATCATAACTTTGGCACTACTAGTCGTAGAATAGTGAAATAAATGTTGTTAAATTGAGCAATAGTTATACTATAAAATAAAAATGAAAATATGATGTTTTTTTTTTGCATAAATTAACCCAAATATTAAAAATTAAATAAGTCAGTTAAAAGACATCGAATCGGAAGTCAAATATTCCCACAGGTATAAAAGCCATCCGAGATATCTTGCATTTCCATGCGCAAATATTTAACCCCAAAAGCAGACTCTCAACTGCGTTCCTCTAAACCCAGGTGTTTTTCAATCGATCGTATCTCAGAGACAGCCTCAAATCTTGTTTTGCCTCAACCCAAAGATAACCCATATTTTTCAGTAGCGATATAAAATTAATTAAAATTAAATTGCTTGAGATATCATACTTACCTAAGTATTTAATTTAAAAACGTTATCCTTTAATATCCTTCATAAATTGTATTTTTATTTTTATTTTAAAGTTTAACTAACCCTTAATTTAAAAAAAAAAGTATATATTTCACTCTACTAGCTCGGACGCTATTTGAACAAAATTGAAAACGAAAATGCACATAACTTATGCAAAAAAACGTTAATTAGAATATAATTTCGCATGTAAGTAAATACGTATATTAGCGTCTGTAGCCAATAAAACCATCTTCAGCATCGATATTGTTTGGTATTATTGAGATGCTTGTTGTTTTCTAGGTGGCCATAGTTTGATATTAAGTGTTCATCTAAGAGAAATAAAGGCCGGCGTACCGCAAGGTAGTGTACTGGGCCCAATATTATACTTATTATATACTAGTGATATTCCTAAATTAGAAAACCACACTATGGCAACATTCGCAGATGATACTGCAATACTAGCAGTAGGAAGAACCAATGAAGAATCCACAGAAAAACTACAAATTGGCATAAACAAAATCTGTAAATGGACTAATAAGTGGAGAATCAAATTAAACGAGTCTAAGTCAGTCCATGTTGACTTAACTAATAAAAAAATTGAATATATACCCATTATTATAAACCAAAAAATAGTTCCATGCGCTAATACAGCGAAATATTTAGGTATGACTCTAGATGCAAAGTTGAGATGGAAAGAGCACGTAAAAAAGAAAAAAGAAGAGTTAGAAATCAAATATAGAAAACTGCACTGGCTGATAGGAAGAAACTCATCCGTATCAATTGGAAATAAAGTGCTTTTATATAATCAAATTCTGAAACCAACATGGACATATGGAATCCAACTATGGGGTTGTGCCAAAAAGACAAACATAGACAAAATACAACGTTTCCAAAATAAGGTGCTTAGAAATATAGTAAATGCACCTTGGTACATAAGAAATACTGACCTTCTTCGAGACCTGAAGGTAGAAAGTGTATCTGCAGAAATTCTAAAACATGCAAAAAAACACAAAGAAAAGCTAGAAGAGCATATAAACATAGATGCAAGAAAACTAATGCATAATAAAAATCAATTACGAAGGCTTAAAATTGATCACCAACCATTCCTTAGTCGTTGCAGCTTTGTCCACTGGCGCAGAATCCTTCCAAAATATGTATGGTCTTCCTTCACTCACACAGCCTATACAAGTCTTAACAATTGCCTCTAGCACCTCGATGTATCCGGCAGCATTCACTCGTCGACCTTGTGGGAAAAAGTAGAGGCATAACATGACCTTCACTGCTCACTACTCCAAGCACCATCACACTGCCAGGAAACTTGGTGTACATCACACGGGGGACATCTGAAGGCTCTGCACACAGCCATCTGTGGTTCCTTCTATTGGCCTTTTGGTCCCAGCCGAAATTTGCTTCAAAAATTGGAAAAAACTAAAGAAGGCCTACATTTTCCGGAAGCTTCAACTTGTTGAGGTGCCGCCTCTCTCGAAGCACCGTTGGTTTCTCGTTTCCTCCGACGTTCCAGGTTCCTGGTGAATACGATGTTGCACTTGTTGAACAAGCTTTAGGACTTTCTTGCCGTCCCAATGTGTTGAATGCTTTTTACGTTTTGAAATAGTCGAAATTTCGCCGCCAGAAACCTCGAACCTTGTGAACAAAAGATCGGGCGACTTTCAAATATGGCAATAATCACGGTGTGTCTTCATTTCTTGTGTTAGGTATTTATCTGACATTGTACCCGGAAACAATTTGAACGTATGCAATCAACTACGACTGGATAAAGACATGTTTTTGAATTGAATCTGTACAGCGCAGATTCATCCGATTCGCTTTACTCGGACATTCTTGGACTGATTACCATAACTTACCACCCCACGAGGATCGTCTTAGGCTGATTAATTTACAATCGTCGGAAATCAGTCGTGATGTTATTATAGTTTTGTTTAATTTTTTAAAGATCTCAAGCTTGTATTAAGCTAAATAAATAAATAAAAATTGCATCCGCACCTTTATTCTACGATTAGTGGTGCCAAATTTATGACTTTTTGAAACAAAAAAAAAGTGCTCAAATATAGCTACTTTACCCAACTTTGGCATCCTTTTTCTTTTTTTATAACTGAAGCAGAATCCTTTAAATATATTTTGCTCTGAGTGTCACCATACCAACAAGAATATTCCAGTCAATTTTTAACCAAATCGCAAGGGGGTCGTTCAGAACTTCCCATATACTCGTACTTATGTAAGCTGGGTGATTTAATATGTTATGACCCTATAGCGGCTGCCCGTTTTTTTCAATCCTAACTGCATTTCTTTCCGCAAATATTGTTTTGAAACGTTTAATCTATTTAACCATAACTCACATTATCGAAAATTAACTTATTTGCATCGTTTTCTTCTCTTTCAGTTAAAAACCTGAAATGGACAAAAACTATTTTCTCTTTGGATATTTATAACTATCGTACGCTATTTTGCATAAGAAACAAATATGTATGTGTATCATAATAAAAAAAAAAATCATAAAAACCTATAATACATATTTAAACAAAAGATTTCCCAATTTCATTTACATACAAATAAATGCAAAAGTAAATAACTTACATATGTAAGCCCTTTCATAATCTCAACAAAAGCGAATTTTTCCTCAGAAAGGCTTTTTAAAATAAAAAAATTCATCTTCAGTTTTTCGACAATATACAAACTTTAAAAAAAAAAAATAACTTAATATTTATAATTATTTTCTTGCGATACAGTTTTGCTTTTAAATGTATTACGTATTCGATTTATGGATGTATTTATGTATTTTTGTACGAAATAAAAAATATCATGTTTATGAGTTTACCACTTTAAATTCTTTGTAAAAGAAAACAAAATAAATAAATTGACATTTATTAATATTATAGCTAAGAAAATTATGAAAAGCAAACATTTAAGTAGACTTTTGACATATGTATGTACGTTTTCATGAATGTTTGAAAGTGCCTAATATTACATTACATACTCGTACGTTCAATATACGACATTACTTTCCTTCCATTAAATCGCAGTCAAAAGAATATTGAGTTTAATCTTATTCATTTCCATTTGTTATTAATATAGGAGTGGTATCGGCTGGGGTGGATAAGTGATGACTGATAAAAACACTGACTATTTCCTGTGGAAAATAGCGAAATATATAAAAAGGCGGCAACTTCAAGACCCAACAAATGAAGCCACCTGATGGAAAATGGGTCGGAAACTCGGGCGTTTTTAAACCTTTCCCACCTGAGTTAGTGAATGAAAATTTAGAAAATTTAGAATCTGTGAATAAAGTCGATGATGAAGAAATACCCCATGTCACTACAAGAGAAATAAGAAACCAGTACAGGGTTAAAATATCGAATAAAAAAGCGCCAGGTTACGATCTTGTCACCGCGCAAATTTTGAAAGAACTACCGGACGTAGCCACAATAAAACTTAAGTTTCTAATTAATGCATGTTTTAAACTAAGACATGCAGCTCATCGCTGAAGTAGTCATAATATCGAAACAAGGTAAGCCCTCTACAGAAGTTACTTCCTATAGACCAATATCGTTACTCCCGATATTAATTTAAAAAACTACTTAAAAGACTAGACAAAATTTATTATTGAAAGACGACTCTTCCCGAACCATTAATTTCGGTTTAGGAATAAGCATTCGACAATATACCAAGTGCACCATATTACCAACGTGATAGAGAAAGCACTCAAAGGTAAACAGGTATGCTCTGCATTAATCCTGGACGTAGCGGAAGCCTTTGGCGAGGCTTTAGCATAAAGGCTTGCAATTCAAACTGCATAGGAACCTACCTAGACAATACTATGAACTGTGATCCTATGCAGCAGACAGATTTTATCGAATACGGTTCGTTGAAGAGTACTCAGTATTGAAAGAAATAACGGCAGTTGTCTCACAAGGCAGTATTCTCGGACCAACTCTGTATCTATTATACACAAGGTATATACCACTAGACATCATGGTAGCCAATTTTGCAGATGACACCGCAATACTTGCAGTTGACAAATGCGCAGGCAAAGCGAGTAAGTAAAGTAATATTATAGATTGGACGTAACAATGGCGTATTAAACTTAATGAGACAAAGTCTACCTACGTTAAATTTACAAACAAGAGAATAAGCTCCCTGCCCGTTCTTATGAACAACCAAATAGTTCCTTATGCCAACACATCATAGCACCTAGGAATGACCTTAGATGCATTGACCAAATGGTACACGTTAAAAAGAATTAGATATAAAATATAGAAAGCTATACTGGCTAATAGGATGTATTTCGGAGGTATCTATTCAGAACAAAATTATGCTAGATCAGTAAATACTTTAGCCCGTCTGGACATATGGCATTCAATTATGGGGCTGTACAATGGAAATAAATATTTAAATAGTACAAACATTTCAAAATAAAGCCCTTCGTGGAATAGTCAACGCCCCACGTGACTTGTATATCGACCCTGAGACAGATGTCATTAAAAAGAATGCAATAAAAGTCGTTCATCTAACACAATAAATGTTCAAAAGATTGCGAAGATCTAAGCCACACGGGCTTATGATTTAACTGTGAAGATAAATTATTCAAAAAAATAATATTTTATTTAAAGCGATTACATACATAAAAAAAAAAATAAAAATCATTTGTCGATCTTCCTTAGATTGGTCATGGTCGAAGGTGTTTTTTAGTGCGGTTAAGATCGGTTGAGATCCCCATAGTTTCTTTCGAGATATTCACCTTACAAAAAAAAAAAAACTATCATTTTCAAGAAAGTGGTTATCGACTCGTCGACCCGTCGTCAGGATTTTTTTTCTTTTATGGAATTGGACAAAAAAATAACAGTTTTATCAAAACAACAACAATCATGGAGCAAAGCAAAGTGATTCTTTCAGTTGTACCAAATCACCTTAGCCGATTCTATTCCATTTTTTTTTTGTAATTTCTTGTTAATGCCTGTTAAATTTGTATACTACTTACTATATTATGGTTGTCTCTTCTTATTTTGTCTTTTATTTTATTTTTTTGTTGATTATTATTTGAAAAATTGGCTAAAGTCGATGCGCTTGAACGAAAACGTCCTCGTATATAACTATGCATTTTCAGATATTTCATTTTTGTACCTTCAAGAATAATAATAATAAAAGGTTCTTTTTCTTTTTGAAAAGAAAACTAAATTCTAATTAAAGCTTTTAGTTGGAAAGTAAAATACGTAAGGTCTTTCCTTTTTCTTTTTAATAACAAGTACAATAATTTTGTTCACTCGTATGTAGTAAAATAGAAAGCTCGACAAGAAATATGTAAAACTAAATTTCAACATAATGTTATTATAAATACCCTAGGATAGCATATAATCGATCAGAGGTAAAGGGGTTTTTGACCAGCAAAATTTAATTATTTGATAAACAATTAAATGGTTTTTCATATGCAGAAAATAAATAAAGTGCTCGACTGGGTCATGCGACGGTTTCTCATTATTTGCGAGTTACACTACTCGTAATTTAAATTTATGTCTTCAAATGTTTCTGTTTTGGGTTCTTATGTCAGGTTTAAGAAAATCAGAAAAGTTGGACGAATTCAATACAAATTAGCGATAACGAATAACATCCACATAAGAGCAGGATTGGGTCGCACATACTTACTGTATATATACTGTTCGTTTGTAAATTGTTCAACAAAAAGAAAAGACATATAAGACCGTCTAGAATTGAACGTATGACACCCTATCCCTCCATTTTCTAACTCACCCCCAATAAAGTGAGCGTGGCGTTGCGAAATTTGTAAAACATAATGGCATAATGGTATCTTTCTATGCAGAGGATATTTCCGCGGTTTTTAAAAAATGTTATTAAAAAATTGTTGCTATAACTTTTTCTTAGCAGAAAGTAGGCGTGGATCCTAAAATTTGTAACCTAAATTTACAGATTCTGATGAGATAGTAACATTAAGACTTAATCATTACTTTGAACAAACAATATGTTTTTTTTTAAAGAAAACGCCACCAAAAAGTGAGTGTGGTCATGCATAATGTATGGATGAAATGTAGAGAATGTCAAGAAAGTCTACATATTTTACCTAGACAACTTTTTTCAGTTTCTAGCAAAAATAATGAGAAAACAACATTTTTTGAAAAGTGGACGTGTCTAGGGGTGAAATTTAAAATTGTGTCCACTTGTACTGCTTCTAGAAAGTTTATATACCAAATTTCATGTTCCTAGCTCAAAACTGAAGACCCGAAAAGCGGTGGCATACGAACGGACGGACATGATTAGATTCACATAACTTTTGACGCCGGTCACAAATACATATATACCATTATTATTTATTTGTTACAAACTACGTATCAAAATTAATATACCCTGAATAGTGTGTAAAATGAAGTGCACGACTGGGTCGCACGTACTTGTATCTACATATATGTTGTTTAAACTGCTCAAACTAAGATTTTTGTTCAAGTTTTGACAATCCGTTAAAACTAAAAAAATATGTTTGACAATTTTGCGAAACTTGGTATGCCATGATATAATATTTATATTTATTTCGAACAAAATCGACTAAGTGATAACCGAGAAATAGCCAATTTTTAAGAACCATTTAATAAGTAAAATACCGTTATACGTATTTGTTGGTGAAAACCTGGTACGCGACTGCAATTTTCAGTTAAAAAATGATTTTATTTTTCTACATAATCTCCCTTGACTTCAACACCTTTGGTCCAGCGTTTCTCCAACATCAGTATTCCTTCGCGGAAGTGAGAGTCTGGAAGGCTGTGAAAATATTCATCTACGGCCCTCTCAACTTCTGCATTGGATGTGAAGCGCTTCCCAGAAACAAATTTCTTCAAGTTTGGAAACAGATGGAAGTCTGAGAGTGCCAAATCAGGTGAATAGGGGGATGGCCCAGCAAATTGTACCCCAAATCCCGCAGTTTTTCCATCGCCAACACACACTTGTGTACAGGTGCATTGTCCTGGTGAAAAAGGTGATTGTTTTCTTCTTCAAGCCAGGCCTCTTCTCGCGAATTTTGGCATCCAGCTGGTCAAGAAGGTTGGAGTAATATTCGCCTGTAATTGTTTTGCCTTTCTCAAGGTAATCAATTAACAGGATCATTTTCATTTCATTTCACAGGATCCCTTTCGCATCCCAAAACACACTGGCCATGACCTTTCCGGCAGATGCGATCGACTTCGCTTTCTTTGGCGCTGAACCACCGGCTTCCACCCACTGCTCCGACTGCTGTTTCACATGTCTCATCCATGGTGACAAATCGCCGCACAAAATCAGATCCCTATTGAATCAGTTCAAAGATTGCCGCGAAAATCATTTGCACATTTGCTTTTGATCCGCATTCAGCAAATGCGGCACCCATCTTGCGCAGAGCTTTCGCATCCCCAAGTTTTTATGCAAGATGTTTCGCACCCTCTCTTCCGAAATACACACAGCCTCAGCTATCTCACTCACCTTCACTCGCCTGTCGTCCGTAGGTCATCTTCGAGGGACGTGCGACCACGTTTAAATTCAGCTGCCCACTTTTTAACGGTTTACATGGAAGGAGAAGAGTCCCCGTAAACTTTTGTCAACTTTGGATGAATTTCCTTAGGAGTTAACCCATCCAAAACGAAGAATTTTATCACCGCACGATATTCAAGTTTATCCATTTTAACGAAAAACACGCAAGACGTCTACTGCAAAAATTCGTGTAAAGAAACTACTTGAGAGAACAAGTTGAAACTTGTCATACGAACTAATGAGAAGTGCACTCAGGCAGGAAACATAAATTTTTGCTGATTGGAACGCCATCTTAGTCAGGCCGCGAACTTTTCACCTTGCCCTCGTATGTTCACCATAACTCAAATATCGAATTTGATCAAAATCGTAGGAGCCGTATTCGAGAAAATCAATTTTTTTTTCTGTAACGTTAATTTGGGGTTAGAGTAAAAAATTTAAATTTTCCCTCTAATTGTGACTCCACATATGCATATGAAGTCACAATGGAAAAAATAAGTCCATCCGTTTAGCTGCAGTCGTGCGTACAGATAGAATTGAGAAACCTACTTCATTGTGTTTCCTATCATAGCAATGTCAAGTTTGATCACAATCTCGAGATCGAACATTTTCAGGAAACTAATACTTGCCCTTTTAGGTATGTATGTACATATGTATGTAGGTAAAAATGATTTTTCACACAGTGCACTAAAAAGCTAAAAAAAATGTCATGTCAATGTCAAATTTGAATGTCATGTCTATACAAATGTCAAAAATTACTTAAACATAATTTTTGAATAAAATTGGCTTAGCCGTATCCGAGAAATAGGAATTTTTCACATATCCGCTAATAAGTAAAGCACCGTTATTCGATTTTTAGCAGACAAATTGAGTACTTAGTCTTATTGCAAACTTCTATATTACCGTCCACATTGGTCATAAGTAAAATACCCTTAATTTTGAAGCTAGAATTAAAATTACGATTTCACCTCTAAGCATTGACCAAATCCATCCAGCCTGACGATGGAAAGACAGAATTGCGAGACCAACTTTTTTGATTTTTTCTATTATAATAATGCTAATATTGATCAAAATGTCAAGTAAAAGTAAATAATTAGTAAGAAAAATATAAGATAAGCTGAAAAAATATTTTCTCAACAAAAATGTATTATTTGATCACGAGAATATAATTCTATGGTGAGAAAAAAAAGAAAAAATGCCACCAATTACTTTAAAAGTACCAGATGCCAAATATATACATATGTACATATAATCAACATTTTAAGGAACAGTGTTACAAATCCGCTTATGCGGTTGATTGCACGAAATTTGATATGTTTTAGGACCTCTTTATGTTTTCCAACCTATGGACTGATTTTTTTCAAATCTGTTCATTCTGACAGAAGTAACACAAGTGTTTTCCAAACCCACTAATCGGATTAAAAGCAAAATAAATAGGTCTTGAGCTCCAGTTCAGCTTAATAGTTTGCAAAAAGAATCATTCAAATCGGTACATTTTTCCGCAATTTACAATTAACGAGATGAATAGAAAACAAAATCGGTTTCCAGAAAGAATCATTCAAATCGGTGTAGTTTTGACGAAGTTATAGTGATTGAAAAAAACATGCCGAAATTACACGAAATGAACTGTATTTTGAAAACCTTTAATCCGATTGTCACCACGATCAGCAGATCTATCTAGAGTTCTACTTCAAGTTAATACTCTGCAAAGAGAATCTGTCAAATCAGACAGAGACACGCACAGCCACCATGTGTTGGACATTTTCAACCGCATTCATTCGATTGTTCGTTACCTGAAGATTAATTACTGATTCACTGATTAGTGTATTTGAACGTATTGAAATAATTGAGAATGTCTACATGATCGGTAAAATTTGATAAACTAGGACATCTTCATCAAATTAATTTCGATTATCTCAAAAAAGATAATCGAATAAAGTTCGTATATATCGTTAACTACACGCTGATTATAATGCAACTGAATTATACAATTATATTTATTGTATACTAGCTGACATATGTTCGCCTTGCTTCACCCGCCCTTAGCAGTTAAGGTAATTGTGTAACTTATGTCTGGTTTCGCGCGCCACCTATCGTACATTAACTGTAATACTTTAAAAATTATCGTCAGCACGTACATAAATAACAACTTGCCAGAGTTTCATAGCCATCGAATGAACGTTATAGGAGCCTATAACGACCACACACATATGTAGACTGATTTGTACATACAGTGAACATCTTTGTTGGGTGTGTTTGTGTATGTGATGTGTGTTGCAGTCGAAAAAGAATTTACCTTAAAAGTTGGGTTAAAACCTCGTTCTTCGATAATATTCGACCCAAATGAAGTCATTTGGAAGGAACTGTTCTACTTTTGTATATTCTGCAAGAAATGCTTCGATCGAGGTTCTTGGCCAGAAAGCAATGAAGCCAGTGGCTCTGGTGGCGGTGTCAATTGTGGTAACTTGACCTTTCCGCTCGCACAACGCAATCCTGGCAGTTCGTGTCGAAACCTCAAAGTATTGCAATGTTGACAAACAGTGCACATTGTTCCGAAGTCGATTGATACATTCGCGACGTAATCGACTGTTGGATCGTATTTGAACGCCAAACGTTCATTTCGAATTGTTACGTTTGGCCGTCTGTTTTGTCGACGTTCAAAATTATTTTGTGCGTAAGCTCCAACAGAGCAAGGATCAAGTTTTTTTTTTGTTTTTTTTTTTTTTTTTAAAGGAAATTTCCAAATCCCGGAGCACTCAGACTCCATTTTGCTGTGTCCATTGTACTACCAGGCAGAAACTCCTTTTTGGTGTAGTAGTTGGAGAAACTTCGATTTTATTCGTTTCTCTTATATGTTCGGGTGGCTGCGATTGCTGTTCCCCGTCCGGGCTCGAACCTGCACAGTTCGGGGCCAGTCTCATTGACTCGACGATCATGTAGTTGGCTTGCGTTGCGCGTACGCCGACCGATATTTCGACACCTCACTGGTGGCATTTTTTTCCAAAGAAATAAACCACAAACTGAAATCAATTGAATGTTTGCAACACACCAAATTGATGAATTTTACGGTTTTGAATGCACCAAAGATATGATTACCACCGATAACACACTGAAATGTCGCTTTCAATATTCAATGCAGAATTTGTTGTTGTTATGAAAACATGTGACAGCAAAACTGTCAAACTGAACGTCTTTTTTTTATATGAAAACATGTCCGACTTTTCCGGTGCATTTTCCAAAAATTGTCTTTCATACAAGCCTTGTCCTGACAATTTCGAACACAAGAAAAAAAAATCAACCAAATCGGTCCAGTCGTTCTCAAGTGATGATCTTTCATATATGCGGCAATCGATTTTTATTTATAGAAAGAAGATACTAGAATATATTGAACAATTTAATTCACTAATCCAAACTAAGTGCAATAATTTTCATAACTTACACAATATTTAGGAGCAATAAACTAATTTTTACCATTTTAACAACAAAACTAGAGATTTTCTGATCTATTGGGCATTCTGATTGGTTGTTGCGCCGTAGCACCATGTTGCAGAACGTGCCCAATAGCATTTGAAGTTAAAATGGAGTATGTACAAATTATATGTGACTTTTACATTATTCATGAAAAAACGAATAATAGAGCACGGGAAAATGATAAAAGAGCGATTGAATGTTTTAAAATACTACACTAATGAAGAATTTTGGTCTGAAATTTGAATTGTCAAAAGTCAGTTATGCAGGATCACAGTAGCGAAAATGTGAAAATAAATCACAATAATTATTCTGAATTTGATTTCTGCTAAATCTGATTTATTACTATGAAATTGTAAAAGTAACTTACAACAGCGATTTTAGGAGTTACTTAAGTATTTTCTTTTCTATTAACTTTCTGCTGATTTGTTTTTTTGCTGACAAATTTTGCTAATCGTTCACTTATTTAGCTGATCATTAATAATATTAGCGAATAACCTACAATCACGAAAAGTGGGCACTTTCACCAAAACTATACATATAGGTATGTATATCACAAAAACAGACACTGAACTCAAAAATGTAATTTATGGGGACTTTAGTACTAACTAGCCGATAATAAATTTAATTTGTCTTTATGTGGCTGTCTGCACGGGATCTACTCGTATATATGTACTAAACTATGTAATATACTTTTTGAGCCCGTTGGAGCTTTTTATGAAGCGGGTGATATTGTTAACGTCAATAATTGCCAGAGCACTGAGGTCGTCAACGAAAGGAGCTCCCAGGTGGAGCATTTTTCTTTTAGGCAGGGCTGCACAGGTAGGTACAATGGAAATGGACGATAGCTTCTTCCTACACTTCGTCCCTGTAACCATTGCATTCTTCCCTGTAGGAATGTCGGGCAGTGTTTCTTAAGGACACCGATAAAAATGCTGATCTACGACCGCTTAAGCAAAATTATCTGCCTATCTTGGAACTTTTTTGACACTCCGCACCAGCCTCTCATCTACAGTTGGTTTCGCTGATTGCAGTCGCCTTTCCGGCAGAATCATGAGGGTGGTGCCATTTAAATTGCTTCTCCATCGCCGTGAGGAACAAACGACTACCTAGTGCGATCTTCGATTTAATAGAGTACGACTCCAAGGATTTTATTGCCGCTTGGTTGTCCGTGGAAATGCTAATGTCCCTGACAGATACCACATTACATTTTAGCCTGAACAAAGCTTCCTTTATCGTCATTATTTCCACCTGAAATACGCTGCAGTGATCTGGGAGACGAAAGCAGATGCTTAAGTTTAGCATTTCTGAGAAGACACCTCCATCCAGACAGGAAGCATTACTTCGCAACAGCAAATCTCTTTTTTTATTTGATTCGAGTATTGATTTCGACTTTTTATTTTTTACACTGTACCGCTTGCTCCAACGCCGCATTTTTGAATCCACACGATACGACATCTAGAGCACAGTTACGATATAGTTTTTACAAGGAAGTACATAAAATAATGTTTAATTTATTTGTCAGCAAAATAATGCTCAATCGTATTTCTCAAAAATCTCTTTTCAGACTCAGTTGCAAATGAAGCATCAACAGCGTTCAATGATATCTTTTGAATATCCTCCCTTGATAAATCAAATGTCTCCTGAGCTATAATAAATTCATCGGATAACGTAGTTTCGAATACACCGCAATCATCTGTCTGAAATCGCATAAAATTACGTACAATTTAACAACTGATTGCATATAAAGCTTACACATAACACTACAGGATGATGTGATAAGTAAAGATTCTTAAAGTGATGGTCTTCGTAGGAATTCACTGTACCGCATTTTATATTACTCGACAAACAGCATTCGACAGGAATTTTTTTCTCATGTATAATGCACAAGTTTTCAGGTGACATAAATGTGCCATGACCGCATCGCTCCATACCGAATTGTAGCATTTTGTGTGTTTCCTCGTGGTTTTCTACTTCAGCACAATGAAGCGTCAGTTTCAACTGACTATTGCGGGCTTCAGTTAGAATTTCGCTGTAGTCATCGAAGGATCCACAAACTGGATCTCCACTTAAATCGATGCCTCTAATGATCTCGGAGTAAGTCGCCAAAACTTTTGCAACTGTATCAAATGTATCCTTAGCAACTTCTCTTCCTTTTGATCGATCAATGGATGGAATCAACTTAACGCAGATGTCTGGATATAATATATTTGCCGAGCTTGCAGATTCCTTCATTTTATACTTTGGGATTTTTTTATAATTGAATTTCACAACTTACCTTATAGCGCCTAAAACAGTTTGTAAATACTCGCTCTTGGACATATGGGCAGTTGCTTTTGGCGTTGTTCGCAATTCTAGATACACCACATTGTCTTGTGCAAAATCTCTAATGACAGATAGCGTGGCTATACTCAAGCCTTCTTTGGTCATAGTTAGCTCATGTGCTATTTGGAACTTCTTAAAGCATCTATAAATGAACGGTAAATGAAACGGAATAGAATAATAAAAATAGACTCACTCTGACAAAGAGAAGTTCTCTCGTTGCTTGAAACTCTCGCAGATTTTACGAAATTCTTCCGTGGTTTCTCCGTGAACTATAGCCCCGAGTTCCAATAATGTTTTTGTGCTTAGGGAACCATTGAGATGGGCATGGAGCTCCTTTAATAAAGTTTTAAATTATTGTGCATATGTATACATATGTATAGCTGTTGCTTTATATGATCTGTTACATCCCACCCATAGTACAATACTTGTTGCATCAAGTTTGATATTAAAAAGGCAAACAAAAATAATATGGTTATGAAAACGATTGCAATTTAGCCCCCAAGAGATTATTTTTGCAAGCTTCTCTCAGGAAAGGCGAAACTATAACGCTGTGACAGCGCCTTTAGATACCCATCCACCAACCTCAGAAACGTAATCATGACTACTTAAGGACGCCTACAGGGCGACTAGGGGGAGGGCCCCTGCCTACCATCTTTGATACCATTCGACGTATTTTTTTTTTTTTTTTTTGAGCTGCTTTCAAAATACTTGTAAGTCGGTCTTAAAACGCTAAGGAGCTAAACTGCATTCGTGCCAGTATTAGTACGTAATCTATCGTTATATCTGCTGAAGTTCGGCAATCCGCCGAATGGGGGATTCCTTTCGCTCATTCGATTCACATTCACTTCAAATTGTGATTTGTATGGAGAATGAAACACTTCTAAGCGCCGAACAAAATCCTTTCGATCGGACCCTTTCCGGACCCCTTCCGAAAAGTTGATATTTGTATAGCCCGTATTTTCTACTTGTTATAAAGCTAAACACAATGAATGCTTCGGATCGGAAGCATATTGTTCGGCGCTTTAGCGGATTCAATGACACAGCTTTTCGTGCAGTGTTGTCCCGGATATGAATTTGAAAACAGTACAAATGTTCTCTAAGAGTATTTCTTGAAAGAAAAAGTATTGCAATGACCTATTTTACAGCGCTGATTTGGTGTGAGACCAGGAACAGACAAGGTATTGTACAAATGTCATCGGTGTAAACGCTTTGAATACAGCATTATACTGGTTAGGTCAGTCCGAAAATTGAGATAACCTAGACTATATTTTGGTGTGGTCTACAGCGTGTAAACACTCCGACCTAACAGGTTTTCTAGAATGCAATAGATGGCGCTTTATTAAAGCAATGTCAAAATGGCATTTCAAAGTGTCATATTTTATTCCCCCCACCAAATTTGCCGCTAGCGAAATCCATGAAATTTATTTTACAGTGATAAAACATAAAGGAGATTGACGAAAAGGATTGTAATTGGACGGACGAAGAGACGGTAACATTGTACTATGAAAATCAATCGAAGCCCATCAGATGGCGGCTTTGAAGGGAACAATGACATATATGGAAGGATAGATAGCGATCAATGTATGGATTAAGGCTTCATATTGTTCTGTTTGGTGTAAACTTAAAGGACTTAGACTAAATTTTAGTGCTGGACCGGACCAAATTCGTCGGTGTAAACTAAGCCAATCACCTTCGGATTGTGATGTTATGCAAAATGTGCTAGGAAATGTATAATCCAATTTTTTCTCTAACTAAATGAAATGTACGAGCATTTATAGGTATTTTCGCAATTTGAAAACTCGTTAACAAGCCACAGCTTTAAAAAAGTTACACATAGTTTTTGTTTTGATGATATTCTTTGGGGAATAAAACTGTACTATCAAAAATAAAAACTATGCACAACTTTTTAGATAACGGATTTGAAAATATAGTCAAAGTAATTCTTTGCGAAAATTATCCCCAGCTCAGAAAAAGTTGCATGACAAACAAGAACAACAACTAACTGGGTACACAGTTTCAGTCACTTTCGATATTATCCAGAGTTATCGTTGAGTGTAGCACATTTCAACGCAGTAAGGTTTTTTGCTCAGGAATGTTAGAAGCCAAGTACAAAGCGTATTTCATATCATTTTAATTTAATATTCCATTCAAAATCATTAATGATTAATCTTTAAGTTTCCGCAACATCTGGCAGCACTTTCGGCGTGTAAACAGTCACAACAAGCTTATTTTTGGAAGTTTCTCACTTGCAGCAGGCTCTGAAATCTATGAAAAAACCGGAAGACGTAAGCTTGTTGCGAGGCTTCACACAATAATCTTTGATCTAATGGCTGTCTTCCGATAATGAGGAAGAGTGCAGTCAACGCGCTCTCTCGAGAACCTCTAGACATTTTAATGAAATTTAATTTGTATGTATGTACATCCTTTATATAAAAACTGATAAAATCGGTTCAAGCGTGAGTGGGACGTGGAGTGCAATGTTTCAAAAATCTTTAAATGATCTTCATTATCCGCTTAACTCAAGAAATCCTAACGGATTTCAAGGATTGTGGATTTTTGGATTGTGGACTTAGGGTGAGTTTGATAGTCGCAACTATTTAGCATGTAGGCTTAGACTGAAACGTAGTTTGTTTGTTAGCTAGTTAGTGTTTTTAGAACTTTATATAAAGTTAGTCAAGTTTCACAAGAAATTGATTGTACAGTATTTATATTTTGAAATTTGGCACTACTGATTAAATCCCGGATTGGAGTTCAAAGAAAATGAGTGTTAATAATTCAATAATTTCACATTGAACAACATCTAAAATTGAAGAAATTAAAATAATTTGAAAGGTCGCAACCAAGTTTCTATGGAAATTGCCCACTGATCTTTGGTGACACAGCTGTTTCTTTGTGAAAATGACCCCATTCCTTATTAAAGCTTAACTTCCAAGGAAAACATTTTTTTTTGATAAAAATTGTAAAAAACAAAAAACAAAAACAAAAATTATTTTTTTTAACAGGTATGTGGCCACGACCAAATGGCGTGTAGGCACTGCAACCAGAAAGATCTATTGTGCCAGTCAACAAACACTTATGAGCCATATTGTTGGGAGCAGAGCGGTACTGACCTTGAATGCCCTTAATTTTAAGGATAAGCACCAAATTTATATTTTCTGGAATTGTTCTGTGTACTTTTGAGGCAGCCATTGTATGAAACCTGCAAAAAATATAATAATATCGTTTGTCTTGGCTTTTTTCAAAAACTTAACCGTTTATGAGATATTTAAGGAGGAATATAAAAAACTGTCGCCTCATCGACATTAATGAAATTTTAGTATGTTGAAAGTTTTATTGATGCACATAAAAAAATATGTGCGCAACGAAAAATGCGAAAAATGTGATCTGTTGGTTCTTTTTAACATTGCTATAAAAAAAAAAAAAAAAACATTTAATATTTTTCAGTTTTTTTCCGATCATTTATGGAAAATAATTTCGTTTAAATGGCTGCCTTAGCAGTAGCCTATACTGTCATCCCAATTTTGCAGTATATTTTCGTTGGTTCGGAATAGCTAGATCAATATTGTGCTTAAGTGCCTAAATCGTTTCTGGATTGTCGGTATAACATCGATCTTTAATGGCATCCCACAAAAAAATCGCAGCTCCACGGAGGTCAAAAAACATCACCAAAACGGCTGAATACACCATTATTGAACTTAGTGCGTAAAAGACCGATTGTTGGACGGCTTATATGGCACGTAGCGCCGTTGGAACCAGAGATCGCCCAAGCCCATTTCCTCTGTTTCTGGTCAAAAAAAAAAAAATCGGTTGTCATGCCTCTGTAACGGTCTCCGTTGACCGTAACGTTGTCATGCTGATCTTCGAAGAAAGATGGGCCAATAATGCAGTCTCGGGTTTAGCCGCTCACTTTCGGCAACAGCAGCAATATACTCGGCTAAGCGGACAGGACGAATACGAGGACAACTTGCGTTATCAATTAGCATGACAATCTTACAAATTTTCTTCACAAACTTGCGTGTAGCAGGCACGGTTGGTGCATTATTACGACCGAAAATTCTTTTCAAAATTCGCACTGTTTCGGCAACGTAGCAATCACTTTGGAAATATGTTTTCAATATTTCCCAGCGTTGTTTATGCATAAATCGATTTAGTCGCTGTCAATTTTTTGAGCGCAAAAGAGCCGTCAGTGTCAAAATAACTTTAGAAAGAAACCCGCATATGGCGCAGCCGTTAGTAGCACAAACAACACTACTTTCGAGATTCGTGAAGCGTAACCCCGACGTATTTTATATACATATGTACATAAGTGATTATTTCTCTGTTGGAAAGTATCTACAAAATATCCTAGGAATGCAATAGGGTATAAAAGCAAGGCTATTGTTTTATGATAAACAAATCGATTTACCTACCACCTTTGGCATTTCTCTGAGAAACTCCTTCGTCACCATTGCAGATTATGTATTTGCTTTCAGCAGTTAAGTTTAATTTAATTTAACTTCTATGTGTTATCGTTATCAATTAATTCTGTAAATTTCTTAAATTGTAAACAATCACCAGAATCAAATAATCCACTCTATACTTGTTTACCTTTTGAGCCTTTTGGCAGCCGGTTATTAATGGACGCGTTCAAAGCGTCGATTATATGATAGCTAGCCAGCAAAACTTAAAAGGAACTACCTTACAGCTGGAAAGTAGCAACATTATTTAATAAAGGTGGGTAACTATTGGTAGTCCTTACTATCGATACCATATTTTAAAACGTAGTTTTAACGTTATATTTTAATAAAATGTAGTATAACTAACAGAAAACAAAAATGTTTGTCAATGTTTTCAATTGATTTTGATTTCAGATGTCAGATTTGGTAAATTCAGTATTCTATTGTCTAACTAGTCAGTCAGCACTGATTAGTCGAGAGACCTCGATTTCTGTGAAGTAAACTGGATAGTCAAAAAACATCTCCCTAAACTTTTAGTCAGCTCCAGAAATGTCAAAATCAATTAAAAACATGAAAGAAAGGTCTTTTTGTTCTTAGTTAGAAGTGGTGAATCTGTCAACATTCATTTTTTGTTTTATGTTTGTTTCGATTTGAACAGGATGAGAAGGAAATGATTTCATTTAAATTTTAAATTTAGTCTGAACTTTATTATAATAATTATTTTAGTACCTCCTTGCAATAAACCGAAACTTATACTCATGACGGATCAAAATGATTAATCGCGATTAACTCGTGACAATCGAAAACCACATAAGAGACTTTTTGGACGGAGGAAGAGAACTTTTCTTTCATTGCCGCGGAACTTTACTTTTTCGAATTCCAGACTATGCATTTGGGCTATCTAGAAACTCACTATAGTTACTAGAGGTGGATAACTATAAGTAGTCATCACTTTCGATAATTCCCGATACTATACGATTGTTTTAATTGAACCTTTTAATAAAATCTAGTTAAACTAACAAAAAACAGTCTTAGATTAATTTAATTTAGTCTTTAGATAAATTTTAATCAGATACTAACATTTTGCCAAGACCTAATCTACTGAACTCCAAATTGACTAAGAATCGTTTCCTTTAATGTGTAAAATCAATTAATATTAAAAACTAGTTTAGAATCAAATCCCAGAGCGAAATAACGATATCTTCCTAATACAATGCCATTGACTTTAGTTGCCGACGATTTAGAACATCTACTTGTTTTTATTATGGAATGATTCTATCGATAATTCTTTCCGACCATCGATTCTCAATTTTTCATTCTATCGAAGACATTGAAATATCAAAAAGCAGTCTAAAATTAAATTTAATCAAATTTCATTGATCTGTAATGTGGTAGACTAATCCTAAAAGATTTTAATTGAGAAACAAATAATTTCGATCATTTACTGGATATATTCATAATTAACGATAATAAGCGATAGTTTTTCTTTAAATATCGACTGTTTTCGTCTTTCATTCGCAGATCCCATCGCTAATGGAATGTATTGACAGATAACGTTTTTCTCTTGTTCTTTACTAGGTAAGAATTGTAGCGAGAATGACTGCTATATCCCCTCCACACTTCCCCGCTAGCACCTGTAGCTGTAATTTTTGAAGGCCATCTTGGTACAAAGTCATTTTGCTACATTCTTGCAGAGTACTTGGAACGCGCCGAATGCCCTAGAGTGGTTGGTTGGTTCAGTTGGTTAAATGGCTTTAAGCGATTGCTCACTGAACACCATTTTTTATTTATAGCTCATTTGCATCGCTTCATGAATTTTAAATTGAAGAAAAAGTCAGCATTTTATATCTTCCATAAAAGTCACATTTTTGATCTCAAGCATTTACAGTTAATTTTTGTAAATAAATAATTAATATTTGCTAAAAAAAAAACCCAGAAAAATGATCAACGTGGAGTGGATAATAAAAATGATTGCCAATCCTGTTCAGTTGGTCACTAAGCGATTAGTGTCAGCGATGCAACTCATCGTAGGATTAAGGCCAACTGAACCGGCTGATTGTGACATATAAACACGAACGCAGTAACTGGAATTTGTTGTTTTTGATTTGTTTGTGATTATTTTTGCAATGGTTTTGTGTTCCTTTTAAGTTAATCAGTTTTGTTAAAAAAAAAAATGGTTTATTGTATTGTTGCGGGATGTAAAAATCGCTCAGAGTCGATGACGAACAAATTAAGATATTACTCTTTTCCTAAAGACGATAACATCTGCAAACAGTGGGTTAGTGCGTGTGGGAAACAAAAATCGTTTAAGATTGAATGTGCACGAGTTTGTGCGGAGCATTTTGTTCCGACTGACTTTAAACTGCAGGATGTACTCTTGAAAGTTCCAAAGCATAAAAGGCGCCTCCAAAGTGGGGCAGTACCATCGAAGAATTTGCCTAATATGAAACGGTTGACTCAACAAGAAAAACAGAACAAGAACCAGGAGACCAAGGCACTAGTGGAGGAGTGTCTCGCTTCTTATGAGAGGTATAAGGATGCCTATCAGAGCTTTGGTTTATCTACATGATCAGACTTCCTCCTTATTTAGGAAGCAAAATGGAATAAAGTCACCTTCTGATGGACAAAAGTGCGAATTGCAAAAGAATAAAAAAGTGTCAAAAGGAAGTCTAGCTTCTTATGTTAGGTAAACAAAATTGAATATATTTCTAATTATTACTTAAGTACTAACAATCAATTCTGGTTTAGTACATTTTTGTCGCCACCTTTAGAGAAAAAGCCCTTAAAGCAGGATAGTCGAACTACTGTAGAGCAATGTACTGCTGACCCTCTGGAAAGGTAATAGCAGTTAGGGCTGAACTATAATAGTCGGAAGCAATCGGAAGCTAATGCCCGATTCACAATGTAGCATGAGAGCGAGGCGAGAAATCCTCGTCCTCATAAAATCGTTTTGCAGTTCACAATGAAGGCGATACTTTTGACAGCGAGCGAGCAACAACGGTAACACACCACCTTTCTCTTTCTGGCTGCATAACAAAGTCGCTTCAGCCTGCTGACAGGCTATCTCCTCGCGAGAGTTTTTCAATTTTCTGAAAAGAATGCGTTGCGATAGAATGAGTCTCGCATCATTGTGTATTGTTTCATACATTTGCATAGATCGAAACTTTTTTTGACAACTCGCGCTAGACTCGTCTCGCTCTCACGCTGCATTGTGAATCGGGCATAATGTCATAATTTTACGTTAAGTTTCCTTCAGTACTGTCAATTGCTCATTTAGCCCATAATAGGCGTATGTGATCGGAAGCAAAAGTTATCGTCCGATCACCGAAATCAAGCATCGTCGGGCTCTGTTAGTAATTAGATGGGGGACCGCTTGTCAAATTTTCATACGTACACTTAAGGCTGAACTATAATAGTAGAATGCTTTCGTACGACCACGAAACTTGCGTGTAGCAAGGCTGAACTATAATAGTAGAATGCTTTCGTACGACCACTTCCGAAACAGAGCGAATACACAGGATTTGTATTGTGTGACCATAATAGCTTTTTACTTCGATTCGTTAAGTTTCATTCACTTTTGCTCACTTACGAAAGAGCGAATGGATTCATTCTTTCGTAAGTGTACGTATGAAAACTTGACAAGCGGTCCCCTATCTAAGTACTAACAACGCACGATGGTGCTTGATTTCGGTGATCGGACGAGAACTTTTGCTTCCGAACACATACGCCTATTAAGGACTACTTGAGCAATTGACAGTACTGAAGGAAATTTAACGTAGAATTATGACATTAGCTTCCGATTGCTTCCGACTATTATAGTTCAGCCTTTAAGAAAGAGCGAATCCATTCGCTCTTTCGTAAGTGCGCGAAAGTGAACGAAAACTTAACAAATCGAAACAAAAAGCTATTATGGTCACAATACAAATCCTTTGTATTCGTACTATTTCGGAAGTGGTCGTACGAAACTATTCTTTTATATTCTTAGTTTATATTATAGTTCAGCCTTTAGATATTGTGTTGAATATTTCATTGAGTGTTCCCTATGATTGGCTACGGAATCCTTCAAATGCTAATGGTTGCGGTCAGCTCTCTGTTTCGACAATGTCAACATTAAATTTGGCTCCAATGCAGTTTAGCTCCCAAGTGAATTTTCTATTTTTTTCATTGTTCGTATACAGACTGTGTCACACGTTCTTGAACTTGTGCGCTGTTAAACTTAGGTCATTTAATTGGGCGGCTGTGGTGCAGTGGTAACCTCATCACTTGTCACGCTGAAGGTTGAAGATCCTTGACATCAGGATCATTTATTTATTTCGCATGAAATAAATACAAAAATTGATAAATTGCGAAAGCATCAACTCTTCTGTGAAAGCATAAGGCTAGGCGCGCACATTCGATTTCAATCGCGCCACTGCTTAGTCGCAAAAAATGAAACACTCACTTTTCAATATGAATGCGCGCACAGAACATCTAAAAATCGAAGCGATTTGTTTCATTTTTTGAGCGATGCGATAGTCGCTCCTATTTAGCCGCGAGAAATGGAACACATTGCTTGTAATAGGAATGCGCGCATTTGCGACTAAATAATCGCAGAAATTAGAAAAATGGAAATTCCCATATGGCATGGATGCTCGCGCACTTGCGATCACTTAATCGCAAATTGAACAGTTTGAAAGTGGATTTCTATAAAAAGTATTGTGTTGTGGCTTTGATGCTTCGTCTAAAAGCAAATAAAAACATAGGAACAAATATTGGGTACATCCTATTGTTAGTGAATCAATCGCGGCGATTGTTTAGTTGCAAATGCGCGCACTTGTATTTGAAGCCATGTGCTCTATTTTTTTTTCGATTAAAAATCGCGGTGTTTATTGTCGCTTATGCGCGTATGGCCATTTTCTACAGCGACTACGATTTTTTAATCGCCGCGAGAGAAAATCGCATGTGCGCCTCTAGTCTAACACTAACAGTATGGATTGTCATATGGCTAGAATGCAGGTCGATACAATCGATCATAAAACAACGACAATAACAGCAAAACAAAATGCTCCTCAGTTATCTGGAACTTCCTCGAAGTTTACTGATGATACCATTATCATACTGGCGTAGTCCAAAATACATTGGTTAAATGGTCGCACCGGGAGTTTTTGCAAACTCCGATTCTTGTGAAGGAATTTGCAAAGACTTCGGCACATTTCTGGCTGTATTGAGGCCATAACTTCACGAATATTGGTTTTTAATTGCGTCAACTTGTTGATTTTCCAGCAATCGGAGTCTGTTGTGTGCATTTTATGGTCAGCAGGTTTTAGTTGTTGTGTCAGCTGGAATGGTAATGAATATCTGAGCTCAAAATACGCCAATCGGAGGTATAGGAAATGCCCAATTGCCTAGCACGGCGTGGAATTTACAATTCCGTGTTTTCGGCCACTCAGCCACTCATAGCGGATATGTTTTCAGTTGCACATTACAATGATGCATAGACCTTACGACATCACAAACACTACCGATTTGTTCGAATTTTATGATTCTGCTTCGAATTGTTTGCTCAGTTGGGCGATTATGACGACCATAATCTGTCCTTAAACTGCTATACACTGATAATACAGAACTGTTTTTTTGTAGTAAGATGCAACAATGTTAATACGTTGAGCGGTGGTTAAACGATCCATATTGTAAAACGGTAAGGCGAGAACTATCTACCTGTCACTATGGATGACAGATGTCATAATAAGTGACAGGAAATGAATAAGCCTAGAGAGGTTTACGTATATTTAAACTTTTGTTTAAATATACGTACGAGTATATACTACCCTGTTCTCTGGATTTAAAAGCAATTTTTGGCAAAAAGTGAAAAATATTGCATGCGAAACTATGCACACATATAAAAAATACAAATTTAATATTTTCGGAATACAGGGTGTCTCGAAAGCACTTCCTTAAAGCACTATTCTAATCTTTATGTGCAACATTTTACACCCTTCTATATGGAAAATATCGAAAGCTGAAACTTTTCCCAGGCAGAGCTTTATAAAGCCAGATTTTAAGAAAAGAAAAACAGTACAGGTTTGTTTCTTCTGAAAAGGTGATGGTGTTCCAACCTTTCTAGCAGAGTCGAAATGAGAAAATTTGTTATATGACAGCAATTAATCCTTTGAAGTTCAACATGATGGATAATTTGATTTGGTTCTTCTGCGAATAATTATGCAGCAAAATTGTGTTTTAATTTGGCAATTTTTTCTAAAGTAATTTGAAGACTTTAATTTAGCCTTCAATTAAACATTTGGAACACATGGCTTACGCGGCATGTTGTGGGAGGTGAGTATGGATCAGAATGCCGCGTATCACTAAGAATACATGAATACAAAATCTCTAGCACAGAAATGAGAATGCTGCGATGGTCAGTGGGTGTAACCCTCAGAGACAGAATTCGTAACGATCACGTTAGTGGACGCCTGAAATTTGCGGCTTAGGAAAATAAAAATAATCTACTTCAATGATTTTCAACGGGAATGGACCTATTATTTCAATTACAATATATGTAGTAAAATTTCGAGAATCTGCAAAATTTCAACTTTGAGAAATAACACAAATTGGCATACTAGACTCCTCTCCCCGCGCTGTTAATCCGATAGTTATGACATTTTATTTAAGGATTCAGTAAAGTGGGAGGGTTGCAATCCTTCTACTCCGGACCATAACTTCGCCGTAAGCAAAAGAAGGAGCAACAGAAGAAGTTCTTACGTAAAATGATGAATTCAATAAATTGCAAAGTAGCGATTTTTTATTGAGTATAATGATGTGGTCACCTTCTGTATTCCTTATCGGTCCATCAAATATACTGTTGACTAAAAAGTAGGCGGCTAAATGTGTGCTATAAAATATTATCTAATGTTAATAGCTGTATCACCACTTGCGATTCCAAGAACTGCTCGCTTTTCTATTTCCGAAAATGATTCTAGCTTTTAGATAATAGATAATAGCTTTCTTATTATCTTCATTAAATTTACATACTACGCAAAAGTGACTAAATCTGACTTAAAAATTAACAGGTTTCTTATTCTAGCTTACTGGTCCTTATGCGGGCGCTCTAAACTTAACTATAATATTATTATTATTTTTTATAATATGTGCGCGCCAAAGGGGATATGAATACCTTTGTACTATTACAGGACTTGGGCGTTGTATATATAGACAGAGAGGGAGAAAGAAAGAAAGATTTGGTGTAGTGGTTTGAAACTCAGGTGGTATTAAGTTTCTGTAAACTCCAAGGGTAGCGTCCAGATAACTGCGGAGCTTGTTTGTTTTGCTTTTGTCGTTGCTCATGATTCACAGTATTTTTTTCTGTTCCTCTTCTTTTGGTGCCCAGAGCTGGACAATCACACAGGATATGATGAACGGATTTTATTTCCTCTACGTCACTGCGGCTTTTACAGTAGTCGTTATGAGGTAACCCTAGCCGTGCTTCGTGATTACCTATCACACAGACTTCGACTTAGTTCTATAAGATTGATAGATCTCTTTTTGTCGTAGACTGGTCATAATGATTTGGCTGTAGCGCATGTGTCTAATCGACGCCAGTGTTCATTAGCTTCCTCATTAGACTCGATGTATATCTCTCTGTATAGGGTACTAAGCGGTACACTAGCCTTGGAAAGGGCCCGCGAAGGGCTTATAAGTGAACCTTCTCCAGCTGGTTCGTCCGCTTTTTCGTTACCGGAGATATCCATGTGGCCCGGTATCCAGAACAGGAACACCGTGTTGGCCGCTGAGATAACATGCAGTCGTTTTTTACAAATTTTTACGAGCTTGGATCTTAGTGATGTTGACTCTAACGCCTTAATGGCCGCTTGGCTATCAACACAGATGCTGATTATTTGCCTTGAAATATCTTCCTCAATAATCATATCCACAGCTTGTTTTATTGCGGCAATTTCGGCTTGAAAGACACTGCAACCATCCTTAAGTCTAAACGAGCGATGTATATTTCGAGACTCACAGTATACGCCGGCACGAGTACCGGCTGTCATTTTGAATCCGTCGGTAAAGATGACCAATTCATTCTCGAAACAGACTCTCCCCTCATCCCATTCCTCCCTGCAAGGAATTCTAATAGAGAACTTTCGCTTGCAGTTTGGAATGGGGATGATGTAATCCGTTTCCGGCTGGAGTCTCACTGTATTCCATCGGTTTAGAATTGAGGCATGACCGTAGGGTTTAGCTTTCCGAGGACCGGCTTCCCTTAGACTTAGTGCAGTTTTGGCTGCCGTGTTCCCGCAGTATATGTCAAGTGGGAGAAGATTTAGTATTGTTTCCAGAGTTGCTGTCGGTGTTGATCATCGATCCCGTCACCCCCAGCAAGCCTGCCCGTTGAATCTTTGTAACGCTTTCAAGTTGGTATTTCTTATCGAGCGTTTTCCACCAGACAATCGGACCATAGATCAAGCGCAGTTTAGAAGCAAACACACTACCTACTATACCGTGACCACGGTCTTGAAATTGGTTAATCATATGGCTTTGCAAATATATTGACACTAAATTGTTTTTACAGTAATAACACATTGAACGCTGCCAATGCTTTTACGGAAATAACTCTAGAAGAACATTCTTACTCGCACATCAGATATTTCACGAACGGAACTACCCAGACTGAGTTAGTTAAATTATTTAATTTTTAATGTATCCATGCAAACTATTGATTTTTCTTTTTTCATATAGATTTGATTACGAGTGTGCTAAAGAATTGCATATTATGCGACTAGAAGCTGAAAACCGTAAACTGAAGGCAGCGATAAAAGCACAGGCTAAACGGGCACAAGAAAACGAAGCATTAAGGTCCTCTCTTAGAGGTGTAATGACGAATGGTCAAATAAAGAGATTGTTACATCCTGGAAGGCAATTAAAATGGAATGCTGAGGATATCGCTTCAGCAATGTCATTATATTCTGCTGGCCCCAATGCGTACGCACTTCTACGAAGGAGAAACTTCCCACTTCCATCGTCGTCAACTCTGCGCGGTAGGGCTGGAAAATTAGATATCAGACCTGGATTACTGAATAGCGTTTTTGAATTAATGAACAAGTTGAATTATGACGTCAAAGATCGATTATGCGTGTTATGTTTTAACAAAATTAAATTAAAATCCAGTTCTTATTCAGATAAGTCCATTAACACGACATTGACACGAGCGAAGTGGGGTCATGTTGCCATAGTAAGAGGGCTTATCAAAGATTGGTCACAAATTATTTATTATGATATCGACGTACCAATGACTGCTTCCATTCTAAAGTCAATAATAGCGAAACTAGATAGGATCCATTATGTTGTGACAGCAGTGGTTTCCAACATGGGGCCGAGAGTTACAGCTTTATGGGATGAACTCGGCATTTCTGAAAGCCAACCATTTTTCCTCCACCCAAGTGATGAATACAGACAAGTCTTCATTTTCGTAGATGTACTACATCTAATAAAACTTTTGAGGAATCGTTACATTGGTTCCGGCTTTGTATTAAATGGAAAAACTATTGACACTGGGCCGATAAATGAAATTCTTTATCTAGATAATTGTGAATTAAGAATATCGCGTGAGCATCTTGATGTAAGCAAACTCGGACTTCGAAAAATAAACCTTGCTACTGAATTACTTTCTCATTCAGTATCCGCTGAGATACAGAGACAGATATCTCTAAGGCAGATGACATCACCAAATGCTCTAGAGTGCGCAGACTTTATAAAAGTGGTTAGTGATTGGTTCGAAGTATTTAATTCAAAATATACGTCAATCGATTCGATGGAAGGGGTAAAGGCATATGGGGTGGCTTTAGAAGAACAAAACAACATCCTAATGTCGATGAGTGAGAAAGTACGCAATTTGAGAGCACCTAAAAGAAACACAGTACTTTGTTTTCAAAACGGAGTACTTATAAATAACACAGCCCTACCCCAAATGTTAGATTATATTACACTAAAGTACGGTATAACGTACATTATAACTGATAGTCTTAATCACGGAGAGTTGGAGCGTTTCTTTAATATTATTCGATTTAAGGGCGGTCCAAATGACCACCCAACACCGTTAGAATTTAAGTATAGACTACGTTCCTTCCTTTTGGCGAAGATGGTTTTGTAAATACTGTGGCTTCCAAAAATGTAAATTTTAGAAATTTTTTTTATTAAACTTAGATTTATGTATTTCCTTTGAAATTCTAATGTGGAAATAAGAACTGTAATATATTGGATTTAATAAGTTTATAATATGACTTTAAAACAAAAAAAATACTTTGAATAATAATATGGAATTACCGTTAAAAATCTATTTCGTTTTAGTAAATGCTGTGTAACGAGTAGGATACTTTTTAACTCATGATATTTGAGTGTTAATAATTGCTAAATTTATTAACAATTGGGAGAATAGAATTTGAGAGAATAATTTTCTTTAATATTTTTAATAGTCATTTCTATTGTTGTGCCCTCAAACTAGACACCACACATGAGCCCTCAATTTACACGAGACGCCCGCGCCTTTTCCGACAATTACATATGGCCTATAATTCAATACGAGGGTGGGTCAATAAGTCCCTGAAAATTAACACAAATTGTGTCGTCACCTTAAATTTATTTTTTTTTGTTAAGAATCATCTTTCAAAAGAACGCACCCAAATTTTCAGACAGATTTGTCAAATAGTTTTGTTGTGGCAGCCATTTTATATAGACGCCTACTAGCATTTTCGTTAAAATGGAAAAAAGTGAATTTCGAGTGCTCATTAAACACTATTTTTTGCGAGAAAAAACTATCACGCAAACCAAACAAAAGCTTGACAAATATTATGGGGACTCTTCACCATCGATTGGAACCATTCACCACTAGTTTTCTCAATTTCGGTGCGGTCGTTCAAGCACAAGTGACGCCGAACGTTTCTTGACGCCCAATTGAGGTCACCACACCAGAAATGGTCGACAAAATCCATGGTTTGATAATGGATCGGCGAGTGGAAGTGCGCGAGCTTGGAGAGGCTACAGGCTTATCACATATCAGTGATTTCGATTTTACATAAATATTTGGACATGAAAAAGCTTTCCGCAAGATGGGTGCCGCGTTTGCTCACAATCGACAACAAACGCATTCGTTTGACAACTTCAAAGGTGTGTTTGGCGATGTTTTAGAAAAATTCGGCTGAGTTTTTGTGCCGTTTCGTAACCGTGGATGAAACCTGGATTCACCACAATACACCAGAAACCAAGGAATCGGTTACCTTGAAAAGGGTAAAACGATCACCGGCGCATATTACGCAGAGCTGCTGGATCGATTCCAAGCCGATTTGAAGCAAAAACGGTCGCATTTGGCGAAGGAAAAAGTTCTTTTTCACCAGGACAACGCACCGGTGCACAAGTCCGCAGTCGCAATGGCAAAATTGCACGAGTTAGGCTACGAACTCCCCCCTCATCCAGCATATTCCCCAGATTGAGAGCCCCCTGCGACTATTTCTTGTTTCCAAACATGAGGAAACGGCTCGGAGGTAAGAGATTTGGGTCGAATGAAGAGGTCATCGCTGAAACAAACGCTTATTTTGAGGGGCTCGAGAAATAGTATTATTTGGAGGGCCTCAAAAAATTGGATGAAGTGTATAGAGCTAAAAGGAGACTATGTTGAAAAATAAAATGTTTTTATACCGAAAAGAGTGTTCCTTATTTAATTTTTCAGGGACTTATTGACCCACCCTCGTATGTGTTACGTATTATTGCAACCACCAATTTTGCGGCCTGTGTATATATAACACAGGCCGACAAAATTCATCGTGTTATAGATAAAATTGTAATATATTCTATATATGTGGATAGATTTATTTTTTTATTATTTTTATAGCCTATAACTAATGTCGTTTCTATCACCCATGTGTATTCTCTCATTCCATCCCTCTTACTCAAGTTATTTGAGTACTCAAGTACGTGTGAAGATCAGGCCGTCCACGCAAATTAAATGAAGGGGTCATTCTTACCACTATCCGCAAATACCCAAAAACTAATTGCCCTGTCATAAAAAAAATAGTCTCGGATACATGCAACAAAGACGTCAGCATGCATACAATTGAAAGAACTCTTAATAGACATGTGTATTTTTCAAGAACACCAAGGAAGAAACCATCAATAAGTGCTGTCAATAAAAAAAAAAAAAAAATCGCAAGGACTTTGCCTCCTTACATAAAGACGCAGATTTGTCATTTTAGAAGAAAGTGTTGTACACCGATGAAAGTAAGTATAATATTTTTGGTTACGACGGTCCTTCAAGAGTTTGGCGGATGAACGGTACAGAAATGAAAATTCAAAATCTTCGAAGAACAGTCAAGCACGGTGGAGGTAGTGTTATGGTGTGGGGGAGTATGGCTTGGTCCGGTGTGGGAAAGCTGGTGATTATCGAAGGGAACATGGACCAGCACATGTATATAAATATACTACGTCCACCTGTACAGCAATTTGGTTTAGATCCTGGGTAACGACCCTAAGCACGCCGTTCGAAAAGTGAAGGAATGGTTGTTGTATTATGCTCCAAGACAGTTGAATTCACCCACACAGAGCCCAGACTTAAACACAATAGAGCTTTAATGGGACTATTTGGAAAAACAGCTCCATAAACATCAAATAACTTCAAAAGCGACTCTTAAGCAAGCTCTCCTAATAGAATAGGATCGTGTACCCAAAGACTACGAAACCCTGAGGCCGAATTACAACAATCGATAACGAGTAACTCGTCATCGAAATATGAGGATTTGTCATTACCGCACTCATAATCGAGCATTCACTGTCTAAATGTGAGATGACAGCACATGTTATGGTGCGTCATTTCATTCGAACACTATTGTGTTGTCGAGTCGCCGAGCGAAACAACAAAGATGTGGGTATTTTTGTTTTAATTTTTTTTTAAAGGAACTAGTACAATGAACGTTTTTTAATTAAGGTCCAATCTGAAATTAATTTGTTAAAAAAAAAAAAAAAATTGGCTGATTTTATAGCCAAACTGGTTGATTCCATCTTTATTAACCCTAAATCTTTTGATAAGTCTGCAAAATAAAATGTTATTTACGTTTTAATTCGAGTGTGCTTATACTTACGCAGCATTTGGCAATGAGAACAGATTGCTCCTATCCCTTAAGCGCCGGCGCTCAACGCGTTCACGATATTTATCATCAGAATCCGAGGACAAATAAAAAAAATAGACCTATTATTGACTTTAATTTTAAATATTTTTCTCTCTTTTATATTAACCGGAGAAACGTCACTTTGTGAGTTGGTGTAGAATTTCTCTAGTATAATTTTATTTTCATTCAACACGCGAGCTTTCGAGTGCTATCATCCCAATGAGATTAATCGATCATTCGATCATGAGTACTACTCACTCACTCGTTATCGATTGCGGTAATTCGGCCCCTGGTCTCTTCTATGACACGTTGACTGCATGCCGTTCTTGCATCTAGTGGAAGCCCAACAAGATACTGATTGCTCGACTTCATTAGAATATTCAAATAGAAACTTACCGTACGATGAATTTTGTCGTTTGAATGAAATGAATAATTTTATTTTGTTTAAATAATAAGTTAATAAAGATTAAATTCAGTCCAATCCAATATAAAAATAACCTTTGTTATTTGTTCTGATTCTTAAATTTTAGTCGTTTTCCGAGTGAACTCGTTACTGGACAAGAGCATTTATATGTGACGTACGATGAATTATATCAGCCTGTGTACGTACAAGGGAACGCAAGAATACGTCAAGGAAAAGAGTCCGGTTACGGAATTGACATGGAGAGTCATCAACGATCGGAGGTGAAGAGAGTCTAGTTTTGTAGTTAATAAAGGCAAGTCGGCTAAAGAAAAAGAAAAGACCTTTTTTTTTGTTTTACCCGTTTCCCGATACAAATGCGCAGCAGTGTACAATATGCAGGCTTGATTTACATCGAAATTTTCTGGTTAGGTGAATACTCGTGTATAAAATAGGCAATGTTAATAAGAGCACGTAGTTTCCCACCTCTGTATTGTATGTATTATAGAACAATCCCCTTATTAATAAAAACTAAAAAAGAAAAAAAAAAAAACGGTCAAGCATGAAAGTGCTTCATGTGCCGATCACATCATTTCATCTGTAAGATATGATATGCTCTACGAATGGAACCTCAGCATCGTTTGCCCGATCCTCAAGAAAGGACACCCTCTGAACTGTGCAACTACAGAGGTATTAGTCTCCTCAACATCGCATATAAGATATTATCTGCCATATTATATGATCGCCTTAAACCTTTTGTCAACAATGTGGTTAGTCCGTATCAGTGTTATTTGGTTAGTACACCTTTTTATCGATTTTAAAGTTGCCTATGATAGCGTCCATAGAGACGAACTATACAGAACCATGTTTAATTTTGGCATCCCTGCCAAACTCGTCCGTCTGTGCAGGATGTCGATAGAGAATGCACGCTGTTTTATAAAGGTCGGTAACAGCATCACCGAGGCTTTTGATATCAGGAAAGGACTACGACAAAGTGATGCGCTGTCATGTGATTTCTTTAACATCATACTTGAACAGATTGTATATTATATTTAACGAAATTATATATTTTGGAAATGAGCGCATCGTCAACTTTTAAAGTGTTATTCATTTCGATTTATCATGCCTGCATATGGCATATCTCAAATCCATCTGTCATCCAAAGTGACATAGAGATAGTTAGTTCTTGCCTTGTCAATTTACAATACGGATCGTTTAATAACCGCTCCACGGATTAAAATTGTTGCATCGTACTACAAAAATAACGAAAAGGCGAAACACAGCAAAATTATAAACATAAAATAATGAATAATGGGACCTTTTTCTAAATCTATTTGCACAACCAAGCAAAAACAATACATAACGAGAATATGTTTGTTTTGTGCCGATTTTTACCAACAAATAACAAACTTTCCAGAAGGCGTATAAATTGGAAGCATTCTGTTAGGCACATAACACGGTGATTCCTTAGTTGCAACTATCGGCAATTGTCTTTCGAACTTCCACTCGTTTCACTCCCCTCTCACATCTTTTACCACCAAACACGAGTTGCACGTATAACAGTTGGAAGAAAAATTACTCGGTATAAGTTCCAATCAGATGCCAGACCGACTGCCTGAACGCAATCAGTGAGTTAATTGCCATTAACTATTTTGGTCTGTCAGGGGTATAATGAACTATTATAATTCTACTACCTTTCTCTTTTCAAATATAATAATGATGGTAGCACTGTTACATGACCAGCAATCAGTAATGCCATAACAAAATTATTACTATTGCAAAATAGTTACTGCGTTTATAAGCATTTTTGAAGTCAGGTTCAACCCTTGAAATTCGTATAAACGCAGATCCAGTTCAAATGGGATTGACTCAACTCGACTCAGCTAACAGAGCTAGATCGAGTTAGAAAAATGCATGTATGACATGTTGTCTCTCTGTGTGTGTGATTTCAGATAACGAATTTAACACAACAGAACACTAACACAATCAAAAACAGAATGTTTGCTATACTTATCTGTCAGTTCAACCATGTTTGAATTCTCCAATTTTTCGACTCGGTGTGTAGAAATACTTAGATTGAAATTTTAACTCGATCCCTCGACTCTCCATATAAACGTGGTAAGTGTAGAAAAAGGACAACCAGCGTAGCAAAAGTTATTTATTGAAACGTTTTTATCAACATACATGGTGCTTCAAAAAGTATTAAATCTTTGTAAACAATTTTTATATTTAAATTCGTTGTTTCCAGACATTTTTGGAGGTCTGTAGTAAGGTATCCACAGATAGTTAATATATCCTAAGTCTTAAGGGGATGTGGATAATATCATCTACAAACTAATCAAATACCGCAACATGTTGCGGGCAATAAAGCCATTTTTTCCATATTAGCCACTTGAAATATATGCTCCAGGAGTCGGGGGAATTTCTTTTTTTGTATTATTTTTTGTGTCTTACGATGGGCTAGGTTTCTAAAGATGCAAAAGGTGTATGCCATTTTGCTTCCAAAAGCTGGTAAATTGAATCGTATTAACTTTAGGAGTCACATACTAATGTTTTCATGCTGTTGAAGACTTTGAAACGTTTGATAAACATGGATGTGTATATGTCATTGAAAGAAATGTCAACCCTACATGAAAGGTTGATCATACTGCTTTATCCTTGAATAGTGTGCACAGTGTGGTTAGAGCATAAAAGTAGGAACATAATGTGGCGGTCGCGTGTTGACAGAATGAGTAGAAACAATGGGATCTTATGGGATAACACCAAATGTGACCTCAGGCGTTTAGTCGTTTTTTGATCGTAAATATCGTAAGCGCCACCTCATCGACAGAGTAGAGCTACTCTCTACTATTGGCGCGCATTTTGACAGTTCACAACTGTTTTGGATTGACATTCTTTTTTGACTTGTTCGATTTTAGCAGCATGGTAAGTCATTGTGTCGTTTATGTACTCCGAATTGTTAGCATTTAATATGTAAACATTTTTAATTGCTAATTGATGTTTTTTGAAAACAAATTAATTATGCTAGAGTATGTAGAGGTTTTTATTTTTTTATTTTCTTATTCATACACATTTGTTTGCGAAGTTATTTCTTATATTTGTGTTTCCTAATCAAACCATACAAATAAAAGGAGTACATACGTCTTGAAGCCACATTTGGTGTTGCAAATTTTGAGGTTGCACGCTGTGACAAATATTATCATAAGTCGGTAGAATGCCTGTCAAACGCGCGACCGCTCTAGCGCCATATTGCGTTTTGTCCATACGCATTGAAGCATTTCTCGATATTCAGAGCATTTTCAACAATGTTAACGCCATCGCTATTCTTAGTAGTCTGTGGAGGGTATAGCTCAACATCGATACTTGCAATTGGAGTGGGCTTGTGCTTAGGTCATGCGTGATCGAGAGGGAATTAAGACGTACATAGCAGGAGATGTCAGTGGAGAAACACCTATAACTACTTGTTAAGTAATTCACCGTGCTGAAATTTTCATGCTGCTGTCACGCAAATTTTTCCCAATACACAGTTTTGTTTGTTGATTATTATATCGAAGTAAGAACAAGTCTAAGGGCTGAACTATAATAGTAGAATGCTTTCGTACAACCACTTCAGAAACAGAGCGAATACACAGGATTTGTATTATGTGACCATAAAAGCTTTTTGCTTCGATTCGTTAAGTTTCGTTCAGTTTTGCTAGAGAACGTTTGCTTCCGAACACATACGCCTATTATGGGCTACTTGAGCAATTGACATTACTGAAGGAAATTTAACGTAGTATTATGACATTAGCTTCTGATTGCTTCCGACTACTATAGTTCAGCATTAAAACGTAGCAAATTCCATGAATTTAGTAAAAGTGGCAAAGTGGCAGCACTGTCAACAATCAAATTAAAGATTTGCGCTTCTAATTGGCGTCCGTTTGTCAGCTGTTCATTGTTTTGCTTGTCCCATCTAAATTTGGATTCGCAATACATATAGTGTTTCTGGCAATTATCAATGTTAGTGGGTTTGTTTAAATCGTAATTGAGTCTAAACGAACAAATAAACAGCCAGGCCAAGTGTAACTCACCTAACTGATGGTAAGAATTCTTAATTTCTAATTTGTAATCTGAAGTCCCGTATACTTGTTTTACAATTATGCACTCTAACCGGTAATAAATTTTATTGAATTCTCTTACAACTTCTTGGCGACACTACGCCGGTTCTCAACCTCAGAAGTAATGTTTTGAAGAACAATTTCGTTTTTCCAGGAAATGGTGTAGCGAATTTGTTACTTTAGCGATTCTTGGTTTCATTTGTTAAAAATCCAATTGGTTCATTGGTGCTGCAATTGCACCGGTATTCCTTCTGCGTCACGAATGCAGTTCAGCCCCCAAGCGAATATACTACTTTTTGTTCAGCTGATTTCTAAACTACTTGCTTCGTACACGTGTGTGCTGTTCGTTTGCTAATTTCTCAGATCTCGTCATCATCATCATCAAATAGCCTGTTGTGTCCAAAGTTGAACGTAGGCCCCTTCTAAATATTTCCATTGGTTTCTGTTTTGGGCTATGTGGATCCAGATTCCAGCTGTTCTTCTAATGTCGTCGCTCCATATTGGTGGTCTTCCTCTGTTTCTTACGTTCTCTCTTGGTCTCCACTCCAGCATTCTTTTTGTCCATCTGTTATCTGTCGTTCGAGCTACGTGTCATGTCCATCTCCACTTTACCGTTGCTATACGTGTTGTTATATCCGATACTCTTGTTCTCCTACGTACTTCTTCGTTGCGTATTCGGTCCCTTCTCGTAATGTTTAGCATTGCCCTCTCCATAGCTCTTTGTGATACTTGGTATTTATGTGTTTTAGTTTTCCAAAGGCTGCCCAGCCGAGCCCAATGCGACGCAAGGTTTCATGGGATTGGTTATCTCTTGAGATTCGTATCTCATGCCCCAAATACATATGTCCGAAGCCTTGTTCAACTTCTGTTCCGTCTTCGGTCCTAAGGTTTCCACTAGGGACTAAATTAGTCATAAATTTTGTTTTATTGAAGTTTATGTTTAGACCGACACTTCCTGAAGCTGATTTAAGTTCCTCGAGCATTACTCACGCATCTCTGAGATTGTCGGTCACTATTACAATGTCGTCAGCAAAATGCAGGTGGTTCAGGTATTCTCCATTAATATTAATTCCATTGTTGTCCCAATGTAACTGTTTAAAAGCATACTCCATAATAGTCGTAAAAATTTCGGTGATATGGTGTATCGTTGTCCTATTCCCCTCTCTACTCGGTATTTATTGGTTTTTTCGTGCAGTATGACTAATGATACCAACTCTTGCTAGATGAAATCCAGTATATTTAGTATAAATGTTTTTTTTTTTTATTAAAATCCAGTATCATATATCATCAAAAAGAGTACAACATTTTTGTATTAATCTGAGTCTGTGCTCAATTCAGCGAACTGCATTGATATCAGACTAACATCAGCTGACTGCGGCTCTATCTGCGATTGTTTGAAAGCATACTTGTCCTGAGACGAGATTCCTTGGACATTCCTTCCAAATTTTTTTCGCAACAAAAGGCGCTTTCATCCGCCTTTGTGTAGTATTCATGCTTTTGCGCCATATAGCAAGACTGGGATGATGAGGATCTTATTTAAAGTCACCTTAGTTGTCCGTGAGAGGACTTTGCTACTTAATTGCCGCCTTTTCTCAAAGAAATAGTGGTTGGTAAAAGTGTCGGCGTACGCGAGTACAGACTTTTAAAAGATCGTACCTCTGATGTTAGTTTGAGAATTTTGTACAATCCGTTCAAGTATGATAATAAGAAATCACATGACAGCGCGTCACCTTGTCGTAGTCCTTTTTGTGCGACTTCGTGAGTATCGATTTGGATCTCCTGAGATCTGATCTATGGCCTAAGACCACACTGATATGGACCAATCAGATTGTTGGAAAAAGGTGTAAGGCGATCAGGTAATATACCAGGTATGATTATGCGATGTTGAGACTACTAATACCTCTGCATTTGGTGCGTCACCTCTAGCTGCTTTGTTGGATTTAGGCTTAGATATTGCTATCTTGACTTCACTTTGGTCGGGTGAACGGAATCGTGTGGAAGCATCCTGCCATACAGCGAAGTTTTGGTCGTCACCTGTGATTCTACTACCGGATTTGCATTCTGGTAAATCTTTCGAACATCATACCTCTCCATTGATTCGATTTCGAGCTTTTCATATTCTTTATTCTTTCTTAGAAGCTGGTCTTCTTCTTTGCTGCTCTTCTTCGCCGCTTTATAAGCCTCTTATTTTGCTGCGTGCGCTTGGCGACACTGTTGAACAAGCCAGGGTTTCATTGTGGTGGATGCGAAAAACCCAGCACATCATAGGCGGCATTTTTTATGGCTTTCTGATAATGATACCATGGCTCACCTGCGCTTAACGTTGGCGGCATTGGACTTCTTGAGAGGTTCAGGGTCACTCCAATGTATTCGCAAAATATCACTGTTTGGTGCGGATTTTTGTGCCACCAATTGGACGATATTGATATGGAAGACATTGATTTCAATAAGACGGTGCCACCTGCCACACCACGCGAGAAACAAAGTTTCTCGGCGATCGAAATTGGCCACCAAGATCGTGCGATATCATGACGTTGGATTTGTTTTCATTGCGGTTATGTGAAGCAGAAGGTGTGTGCCAATGACCCCCAAAACGATTCCAAAGCTAAAGGACAAAATTCGACGCGTTATTTATGACTTACCGCAGGATTTATTCCGAAAAGAAATGGAAAATTTTTATCAAAAGGACGGAAGTCTGCAAGGCCAGTCATGGCTCCCAATTTGGCCGATATAATTTTTCATGTTTAACGTCAATATATGAGTTTTATTTAAAATTTAAATTGTAACCTCCAGTCGAATTACCCTTTATAAGAAATGCATTCGCCAAAGCTTGAATATAACGAATCTAAAACCAATCAGAAAGTAGGTATGTACTCTTTTCTTTGGATTTATCTGATCATTTCCTTCTATTCTTTCGAGATTATTCTATTTTCGCATGCATTTCTTATGTATTGTTCTCTATAGTTATATTTTTCTTGAATGCTTTCGATATCAGTGTTGCTGCTGTATTCTGTCTGGAATAGTACGAACTCAAGATAGACAGACAAATGCATTGTGTCATTTACCACACCGTGAGACTTTGCTTTCGTATAAAAAAAACAATTAGTATGCAGTCGAACATTTATCCTATGCCTCCTGCTGCCATGCAACTACCACCACCAAACCTGACTGTGGGTACCACACAATCGGGATGATACTCTTTTCCTTTCCTCCAGTGAGCGTAGACTTCGCTAAGAGTCCCGAAAATCTGTAAAGACACATTCTGATTTAGTATTCAGTTCGGACCCACTTTTACTAAAAAAAATTCTAATGTTTTCGTAAATCCGCCTTTGATTTTGTTTATAGAAGTATGCAATTTACTTACCTCAAAATTTGCCTCGTCTGACCACACGACATTGTTCCAATCTTCATGGCTCCAATCATGCAATTTGGCCCACTCAAGACGTCTTTACTTGTTTTCCTCAGAAAGCCACGGTTTTTTTCTGGCCTTGCAACCTCTAACGCCGACTTCTGTTAGCCTTCTTCTAACCGTTCTCGCAGATAGCGTAACATTTTGGCGTTCCTGAAGCGAAGCAGGAACGAAAAGGCGAAACACAGCAAAATTATAAACATAAAATAATGAATAATGGGACCTTTTTCTAAATCTATTTGCACAACCAAGCAAAAACAATACATAACGAGAATATGTTTGTTTTGTGCCGATTTTTACCAACAAATAACAAACTTTCCAGAAGGCGTATAAATTGGAAGCATTCTGTTAGGCACATAACACGGTGATTCCTTAGTTGCAACTATCGGCAATTGTCTTTCGAACTTCCACTCGTTTCACTCCCCTCTCACATCTTTTACCACCAAACACGAGTTGCACGTATAACAGTTGGAAGAAAAATTACTCGGTATAAGTTCCAATCAGATGCCAGACCGACTGCCTGAACGCAATCAGTGAGTTAATTGCCATTAACTATTTTGGTCTGTCAGGGGTATAATGAACTATTATAATTCTACTACCTTTCTCTTTTCAAATATAATAATGATGGTAGCACTGTTACATGACCAGCAATCAGTAATGCCATAACAAAATTATTACTATTGCAAAATAGTTACTGCGTTTATAAGCATTTTTGAAGTCAGGTTCAACCCTTGAAATTCGTATAAACGCAGATCCAGTTCAAATGGGATTGACTCAACTCGACTCAGCTAACAGAGCTAGATCGAGTTAGAAAAATGCATGTATGACATGTTGTCTCTCTGTGTGTGTGATTTCAGATAACGAATTTAACACAACAGAACACTAACACAATCAAAAACAGAATGTTTGCTATACTTATCTGTCAGTTCAACCATGTTTGAATTCTCCAATTTTTCGACTCGGTGTGTAGAAATACTTAGATTGAAATTTTAACTCGATCCCTCGACTCTCCATATAAACGTGGTAAGTGTAGAAAAAGGACAACCAGCGTAGCAAAAGTTATTTATTGAAACGTTTTTATCAACATACATGGTGCTTCAAAAAGTATTAAATCTTTGTAAACAATTTTTATATTTAAATTCGTTGTTTCCAGACATTTTTGGAGGTCTGTAGTAAGGTATCCACAGATAGTTAATATATCCTAAGTCTTAAGGGGATGTGGATAATATCATCTACAAACTAATCAAATACCGCAACATGTTGCGGGCAATAAAGCCATTTTTTCCATATTAGCCACTTGAAATATATGCTCCAGGAGTCGGGGGAATTTCTTTTTTTGTATTATTTTTTGTGTCTTACGATGGGCTAGGTTTCTAAAGATGCAAAAGGTGTATGCCATTTTGCTTCCAAAAGCTGGTAAATTGAATCGTATTAACTTTAGGAGTCACATACTAATGTTTTCATGCTGTTGAAGACTTTGAAACGTTTGATAAACATGGATGTGTATATGTCATTGAAAGAAATGTCAACCCTACATGAAAGGTTGATCATACTGCTTTATCCTTGAATAGTGTGCACAGTGTGGTTAGAGCATAAAAGTAGGAACATAATGTGGCGGTCGCGTGTTGACAGAATGAGTAGAAACAATGGGATCTTATGGGATAACACCAAATGTGACCTCAGGCGTTTAGTCGTTTTTTGATCGTAAATATCGTAAGCGCCACCTCATCGACAGAGTAGAGCTACTCTCTACTATTGGCGCGCATTTTGACAGTTCACAACTGTTTTGGATTGACATTCTTTTTTGACTTGTTCGATTTTAGCAGCATGGTAAGTCATTGTGTCGTTTATGTACTCCGAATTGTTAGCATTTAATATGTAAACATTTTTAATTGCTAATTGATGTTTTTTGAAAACAAATTAATTATGCTAGAGTATGTAGAGGTTTTTATTTTTTTATTTTCTTATTCATACACATTTGTTTGCGAAGTTATTTCTTATATTTGTGTTTCCTAATCAAACCATACAAATAAAAGGAGTACATACGTCTTGAAGCCACATTTGGTGTTGCAAATTTTGAGGTTGCACGCTGTGACAAATATTATCATAAGTCGGTAGAATGCCTGTCAAACGCGCGACCGCTCTAGCGCCATATTGCGTTTTGTCCATACGCATTGAAGCATTTCTCGATATTCAGAGCATTTTCAACAATGTTAACGCCATCGCTATTCTTAGTAGTCTGTGGAGGGTATAGCTCAACATCGATACTTGCAATTGGAGTGGGCTTGTGCTTAGGTCATGCGTGATCGAGAGGGAATTAAGACGTACATAGCAGGAGATGTCAGTGGAGAAACACCTATAACTACTTGTTAAGTAATTCACCGTGCTGAAATTTTCATGCTGCTGTCACGCAAATTTTTCCCAATACACAGTTTTGTTTGTTGATTATTATATCGAAGTAAGAACAAGTCTAAGGGCTGAACTATAATAGTAGAATGCTTTCGTACAACCACTTCAGAAACAGAGCGAATACACAGGATTTGTATTATGTGACCATAAAAGCTTTTTGCTTCGATTCGTTAAGTTTCGTTCAGTTTTGCTAGAGAACGTTTGCTTCCGAACACATACGCCTATTATGGGCTACTTGAGCAATTGACATTACTGAAGGAAATTTAACGTAGTATTATGACATTAGCTTCTGATTGCTTCCGACTACTATAGTTCAGCATTAAAACGTAGCAAATTCCATGAATTTAGTAAAAGTGGCAAAGTGGCAGCACTGTCAACAATCAAATTAAAGATTTGCGCTTCTAATTGGCGTCCGTTTGTCAGCTGTTCATTGTTTTGCTTGTCCCATCTAAATTTGGATTCGCAATACATATAGTGTTTCTGGCAATTATCAATGTTAGTGGGTTTGTTTAAATCGTAATTGAGTCTAAACGAACAAATAAACAGCCAGGCCAAGTGTAACTCACCTAACTGATGGTAAGAATTCTTAATTTCTAATTTGTAATCTGAAGTCCCGTATACTTGTTTTACAATTATGCACTCTAACCGGTAATAAATTTTATTGAATTCTCTTACAACTTCTTGGCGACACTACGCCGGTTCTCAACCTCAGAAGTAATGTTTTGAAGAACAATTTCGTTTTTCCAGGAAATGGTGTAGCGAATTTGTTACTTTAGCGATTCTTGGTTTCATTTGTTAAAAATCCAATTGGTTCATTGGTGCTGCAATTGCACCGGTATTCCTTCTGCGTCACGAATGCAGTTCAGCCCCCAAGCGAATATACTACTTTTTGTTCAGCTGATTTCTAAACTACTTGCTTCGTACACGTGTGTGCTGTTCGTTTGCTAATTTCTCAGATCTCGTCATCATCATCATCAAATAGCCTGTTGTGTCCAAAGTTGAACGTAGGCCCCTTCTAAATATTTCCATTGGTTTCTGTTTTGGGCTATGTGGATCCAGATTCCAGCTGTTCTTCTAATGTCGTCGCTCCATATTGGTGGTCTTCCTCTGTTTCTTACGTTCTCTCTTGGTCTCCACTCCAGCATTCTTTTTGTCCATCTGTTATCTGTCGTTCGAGCTACGTGTCATGTCCATCTCCACTTTACCGTTGCTATACGTGTTGTTATATCCGATACTCTTGTTCTCCTACGTACTTCTTCGTTGCGTATTCGGTCCCTTCTCGTAATGTTTAGCATTGCCCTCTCCATAGCTCTTTGTGATACTTGGTATTTATGTGTTTTAGTTTTCCAAAGGCTGCCCAGCCGAGCCCAATGCGACGCAAGGTTTCATGGGATTGGTTATCTCTTGAGATTCGTATCTCATGCCCCAAATACATATGTCCGAAGCCTTGTTCAACTTCTGTTCCGTCTTCGGTCCTAAGGTTTCCACTAGGGACTAAATTAGTCATAAATTTTGTTTTATTGAAGTTTATGTTTAGACCGACACTTCCTGAAGCTGATTTAAGTTCCTCGAGCATTACTCACGCATCTCTGAGATTGTCGGTCACTATTACAATGTCGTCAGCAAAATGCAGGTGGTTCAGGTATTCTCCATTAATATTAATTCCATTGTTGTCCCAATGTAACTGTTTAAAAGCATACTCCATAATAGTCGTAAAAATTTCGGTGATATGGTGTATCGTTGTCCTATTCCCCTCTCTACTCGGTATTTATTGGTTTTTTCGTGCAGTATGACTAATGATACCAACTCTTGCTAGATGAAATCCAGTATATTTAGTATAAATGTTTTTTTTTTTTATTAAAATCCAGTATCATATATCATCAAAAAGAGTACAACATTTTTGTATTAATCTGAGTCTGTGCTCAATTCAGCGAACTGCATTGATATCAGACTAACATCAGCTGACTGCGGCTCTATCTGCGATTGTTTGAAAGCATACTTGTCCTGAGACGAGATTCCTTGGACATTCCTTCCAAATTTTTTTCGCAACAAAAGGCGCTTTCATCCGCCTTTGTGTAGTATTCATGCTTTTGCGCCATATAGCAAGACTGGGATGATGAGGATCTTATTTAAAGTCACCTTAGTTGTCCGTGAGAGGACTTTGCTACTTAATTGCCGCCTTTTCTCAAAGAAATAGTGGTTGGTAAAAGTGTCGGCGTACGCGAGTACAGACTTTTAAAAGATCGTACCTCTGATGTTAGTTTGAGAATTTTGTACAATCCGTTCAAGTATGATAATAAGAAATCACATGACAGCGCGTCACCTTGTCGTAGTCCTTTTTGTGCGACTTCGTGAGTATCGATTTGGATCTCCTGAGATCTGATCTATGGCCTAAGACCACACTGATATGGACCAATCAGATTGTTGGAAAAAGGTGTAAGGCGATCAGGTAATATACCAGGTATGATTATGCGATGTTGAGACTACTAATACCTCTGCATTTGGTGCGTCACCTCTAGCTGCTTTGTTGGATTTAGGCTTAGATATTGCTATCTTGACTTCACTTTGGTCGGGTGAACGGAATCGTGTGGAAGCATCCTGCCATACAGCGAAGTTTTGGTCGTCACCTGTGATTCTACTACCGGATTTGCATTCTGGTAAATCTTTCGAACATCATACCTCTCCATTGATTCGATTTCGAGCTTTTCATATTCTTTATTCTTTCTTAGAAGCTGGTCTTCTTCTTTGCTGCTCTTCTTCGCCGCTTTATAAGCCTCTTATTTTGCTGCGTGCGCTTGGCGACACTGTTGAACAAGCCAGGGTTTCATTGTGGTGGATGCGAAAAACCCAGCACATCATAGGCGGCATTTTTTATGGCTTTCTGATAATGATACCATGGCTCACCTGCGCTTAACGTTGGCGGCATTGGACTTCTTGAGAGGTTCAGGGTCACTCCAATGTATTCGCAAAATATCACTGTTTGGTGCGGATTTTTGTGCCACCAATTGGACGATATTGATATGGAAGACATTGATTTCAATAAGACGGTGCCACCTGCCACACCACGCGAGAAACAAAGTTTCTCGGCGATCGAAATTGGCCACCAAGATCGTGCGATATCATGACGTTGGATTTGTTTTCATTGCGGTTATGTGAAGCAGAAGGTGTGTGCCAATGACCCCCAAAACGATTCCAAAGCTAAAGGACAAAATTCGACGCGTTATTTATGACTTACCGCAGGATTTATTCCGAAAAGAAATGGAAAATTTTTATCAAAAGGACGGAAGTCTGCAAGGCCAGTCATGGCTCCCAATTTGGCCGATATAATTTTTCATGTTTAACGTCAATATATGAGTTTTATTTAAAATTTAAATTGTAACCTCCAGTCGAATTACCCTTTATAAGAAATGCATTCGCCAAAGCTTGAATATAACGAATCTAAAACCAATCAGAAAGTAGGTATGTACTCTTTTCTTTGGATTTATCTGATCATTTCCTTCTATTCTTTCGAGATTATTCTATTTTCGCATGCATTTCTTATGTATTGTTCTCTATAGTTATATTTTTCTTGAATGCTTTCGATATCAGTGTTGCTGCTGTATTCTGTCTGGAATAGTACGAACTCAAGATAGACAGACAAATGCATTGTGTCATTTACCACACCGTGAGACTTTGCTTTCGTATAAAAAAAACAATTAGTATGCAGTCGAACATTTATCCTATGCCTCCTGCTGCCATGCAACTACCACCACCAAACCTGACTGTGGGTACCACACAATCGGGATGATACTCTTTTCCTTTCCTCCAGTGAGCGTAGACTTCGCTAAGAGTCCCGAAAATCTGTAAAGACACATTCTGATTTAGTATTCAGTTCGGACCCACTTTTACTAAAAAAAATTCTAATGTTTTCGTAAATCCGCCTTTGATTTTGTTTATAGAAGTATGCAATTTACTTACCTCAAAATTTGCCTCGTCTGACCACACGACATTGTTCCAATCTTCATGGCTCCAATCATGCAATTTGGCCCACTCAAGACGTCTTTACTTGTTTTCCTCAGAAAGCCACGGTTTTTTTCTGGCCTTGCAACCTCTAACGCCGACTTCTGTTAGCCTTCTTCTAACCGTTCTCGCAGATAGCGTAACATTTTGGCGTTCCTGAAGCGAAGCAGCTAGTTCAGAAGAGGTCTTTTGACAATTTTTTAAAGACTTCTGGGCAAGAATCCGATCTTCACGAGCCGAAGACTGTCTTTTTCTGCCGGAGTGCAGCTTAGAAGTGTCCTTCTCTTTCCAGTCTCCCTGTATAGCCTTAAGGCATATTGAACGGCTGCACGCGAATGCTTAAGAGTTTTTGAAATTTTTTGCTGGGACATGCATTGAGAGGACAAAAGTACAATTTGGGCATACTTGGCAGACACCTTTTTGACAATATTAGTGAGCTAGCGGAGACAAGCATCGGGGACATCATCAGTTTCCTCAATGGCACGGGTGGTTTTAAATAATCTTTTCTCTTCTTTCCCACAAGTCTAACGTCAGTTTCTACAACAATTTAGGTCACTTGAGTTGTGGTATTAAAACGGCGCCTCTACGCTAATTATGTTTCAGCATTGCATGCTGCCACAACCACACCTACCTGCCTTACAATTTGGGCTCTTTCAGCTTCACTTAATTCGTGTCTTTTTGGGTTAACCATGTTTAGGTTGATTACTTTTATTATTTAAACACAAAAAACTATGAGTGAATAATAAAATATCCGCAAAAAACTGATGTGCACTCTTTCACTACTATATTCGAAATTATACCAAGTAAGCAAGCTAAAAATCGCAGAAATTTCCCAAAATTTAGTCACTCATGGGTAACGGATCCAGGGAAGTTTCACCTACCTGCAGTAGTTCCTTTTCATGTGATATTAGGATCAAGCTTACGAGTACTTCTCTCTGCTGCTCGAGTAGCTGCAGTTCTATAAATGTAATGGGTGCTATACAACAATTTATTTAATATTTTTGAAAGTTTTTTTGATTTATTGAAGAGAGTACACTTTCGCATTATTTATGGAAAATAATTTCATTTAAATGGCTACCACGGCTGGCTTGGCAGTAGCCCATCCAGTCAACCCAGGTGTATTCTCGATCGGGGTTCTATTTCACCAATATATAGCTCGATCAATATTGCGCTTAAGTGCCTGAATCCTTTCTAGATTGTCAGCATAACATCGATCTTTAACGGCACCGCACAAAAAGGAGGCCAAGTAACATCACCAAAATGACTGATTACACGATTATTGAAGTGCGCAACAGACCGATTGGAGGCCTTATTTGACACGTAGGGCCGCCTTTCAGGAACCAGAGACAGTCCAAGTTCATTTAATCAATTTCTGGCCAAATAAATCGGTGGTTATAATACATCTGTAGCGCTCTCCGTTGACCGTAACGTTGAAGAAAAATAGGCCAATATATATGACATGATACTGAGTTTCTGTAAATTTTTTGAGCGCGAAAGAACTGTCAGTGTCAAAATAACATGTATTTTAAAAAAATAAACCAGCAGATGGCCCGTCCTTTATGTACCAGTATATCTTAGGTATTACAGTGGTGGTTTCACATTTGAGTCGCAATCACGGAAACGTTGTTCACAGATCTGCAGTGCTCATCTATGCTCAATTGCACTGAGTGTCGATTGTTTTGACTCCTTCGGCGAGATAAAACTTGTTTGTTGGAATACTATAGGAACTCATAGACATATGCTTGTATTATTGGATGTTGCACTTCATACATTTCTATGCATCTTTATTCTTAAACTAAATAAGGATAAGAGAACTTGTCGAACAAATGTTACTGCGTGCCGGATACAAAGTTTCAGTTTTCTATCTAAGTCGTCCGAGTTCTCTACTCCAGACTAGGCTTTCGGCTCTCACAAAGGATATTTACTAGGAAGTTTAGGTCAAACTAATTCACTTTCGTTTCCATTTTTGACAGTTCAACAATGACGTAGCTGTTCCACCAATAGCTGGATTGCTGGAGACGTAACCCGTTCTTTTTTGTCGTTTAAAAAGACTTATTTCGAAGGTTGCTGCTTTTGTCTTTTCCAAGATATTGAGCTCCCTTCTTTAAATGACTGCCTAAGTTTTGTTCTGCGTTGACAATCAGTGCAAAATTGGTTCTCTATTTGTTCAATAAGTTTAGTGTTACTCGCTGATAACCATCAAATGATTTAGGAGGTATTTTAACATTTTATTCTTATTTTTACATTGCAGTATCCACAATGTCATCCGACTATGTTGTTACTAACTAACAATCAATAACTTAAATATGGAAGGAGTACACTAAAAAAGTGACCATGTTCGTCTAAATGTTCCCTGCATCAAATGAAAGAGAAAGTATAAACAAATAACCCTAGGGACCAGAATTCTTCCTTTTCGATATAAGGATGACAAGTAAGAACTATTAAGCTATACCCACCCATGAAACACTCAATAATAAACAAAGTCTTTTTCTTTTAGGTGATAAGAAAATATTGTGCACCTCCGCCAGTAGAACAATGGTAACTCCTTACATAAAGCGATACAAAATATTACAATGTGTTGATCGATAATTCGGGGGATTGTAAAGTAGCCGCGTTATGTAATCCACGTACATATGTGTCTCAGCCAATGAGCGCGACGGGAAATCAAGAGCTCAACTAACCTTCTACGGATTACCGGGTGGCTGGGTGGAAAATTATCTTCAGGATTGATCAATTCATGGTATGTCTGCCACAGAGATCTATACTTACATCAACTCTGTTCCCACTTCATATCAACGATCTACTAGAGTCAGCAAACAACACGATCTTTAGTACTCTAACATCATTTTCCTCAAGCCCCGGTGAATGTAAAAGCATCACATCATCAAAGATGCGACCAAATCAACTGATTAAATGAAGAACTGCAGAAAATCGTCTGTACCACAAACCATGCATCTTTTTGGCGTTACAATCAATTCTGGAGTAACATGGCACGACCATATATTCAATATTGCAAAACCGACGTTCATGAAACTGAACTATGCATCTATTTAGGACAAAGAGTTACTTTACAGCGAAACAGCTCCTTCCTCAGTATTGTTCTCTCGTATGATGACTGACACTAACATTAAATCTCCAACCGAGCGCTCATCGAAGCCTGGTAGCAGACCTATGGCTTTTTCCGTAAATACTACTATGGCAGATGTTTCGAAGACCTCAGAGGAATGATGCCTAGACATGCGACATTTAATCGTTCTACTGATGAAACCGCTAATGTATTATATCCGTTCGGAAACATCTTTATATCAAAATTCCTTTTACTCAGGAAATAAGCTTTGGAAAACACTCCCACGAGACATATTTCCAGCTTTTAAGCTTCAGTTATTAAAGAGCAGAAGAGCAAGGCGTTTTCCCAACGTATAGGTTCGTCTTTCCTGGAAGGAGATTATATATACATATGTATAAAAAAAAACAATTGGAAATCAAACAAAATACAGTGAGTTGTTCGGTTAATCGGGTCATTGTATGACAATATATTGAAAAATAATTCATTTCTCCATTACTGTCGGATAAGTGCAAAAACTCGCAACAAATTAAAGTAAAAATACTGTTTAATAAGTGTTCTATTAGTGAATTGTATTATGTTCAATGACGAAATACTACATCATATTATATCGCTAGTGATCATCTAAAAGCATCGAAAATTCAACAATACCTCAATCAACTCAGTTTCTATGGAAATGAACGTGCCTTTTTTACAAGTATGTCTTTACACTTTTAGTATTTTTGATCTAGTATATTTTGAAAGTCTATATTATAAATAATTTACTTGTATCCATAAATAAGAAACAACATTAGTTCAGTCAATATTTTAAGGATTAACATTAAGACATGCTAATCACCGATTTAGAGTTTAAGAATAATAACTTTATATATTTAAGAAAATTGATACGACGAATTGTGGTTTAAATACACTTGTTTGTGTATGTTGCGGCCTTTCGTTTGGTTGGTTTGGAGAGAAACTTAGACAAAAAGTAGATCGATTGTGTTGTCACTGAGTAAGGACGGGTGGTTTACACCGCCTACACTTGGAAGCAATTACTTTTTATAATAAAATTTTTAATTTTAGCCATGCAGGTGTTGTTGAGATCGTTAAGATTATTGAAAAAGTATTCACCTAATGAAGTTGTTGGTGCGGGCATGTACGCAAGAAGTGTGTCACTATTTGTTCTTCCTCCTCATCTCTGCAGCTCCTGCAGTAGTCACTGTAGAGGATGCTCAACCTACATTGGTTATTTTTGAGAAGTTTATTCTTTTGTGTTCCAGAAGTCTGTTACCCCTTTCGATCCGGAAAGTCGCTAAACTAAAAATTACTTATTTCTTATGTTGTACCATAACAGTAGTAAGAGTTGAAAGGTATTATAATTTTTTTTTATTAGTATTAATACTTTATATCGATACCTTAATGCTATGTCCATTTTTCCTGTTTTTGGCGAACTCAAATTAAAGTTTTGCTACGTGCATAACTCTACTAATGCAGCTCCATTGGGTTTGATATTTAATTATGTTATGTCTCCATACCTTTGTAAACGTATAATAATGGAACATAAATAATTCTTGTTGCATTGACATTGGTTGCCTTGGGTCTGTGCTGGCATGCTAGTTCCCTCCTTAGCTCGTCGGTGGGCGTGGGACTTGACCCTTTTGCCATTGCAACAAAAAAATTATCATGCCAGTCTATCTACGTCGAGGTGATTTTGACGCGGCGAGAAATTTTTCTTCACCCTCTCTACCATTGCTACTATACTCGCCTAAGTAGCCCCTTAAGCCGCCATCTTTCACTTCCTACTTGTCTTCGCCATCATCATCCTTCCCTATCCATCCATCCTCATCCTTTTACGCCTTCCCTCAAACAAAACTCATTTCTTTATATCGATTGCTCATTTAAATATAATTTTATTCATTTCCTAAAACTAATCTGACACGTATATAAACAAAAAAAAACTATCTTGGCACGAATATATACAAAAAAAAAAACTATATTTACGTTAAACGCACTTACAAAATGTTGATTAAAACAACATTAAACAAAAGAAAAGATAAAACAAAAAAATGTACTTTACTGTGCGCGTATTCAAACAAAAAGAAACTACCGCGAATGTATATATATATGCACTGGCATCTATATATTATTTTTTTTTTTTTGTTGGGAAACCGTAATAAAATCGGTGCTATATTTATATATATATATTTATAAAAAAAGTCACTTTTTTGACTCACCGTACTTTATGGACGTTGTACCTTTGGTGGTAATCTGCAACCGTCGATCCAATGGCCACTGCATCCGTTGCTGTACCTGTACCTATATAATTATGTCTCGCAAAAGAACTTCCAATTAGTAATATATATGTATACTTATAGCACTTTCCCTTACCTTGGTGTAGATGTTATATAAACTCTATATACAGTGCTGGAAGAAAGTATAAAAATTCATGTTTTTTTTTGTTTTTCTAAGAAAAATGTGAACTCAAATAATAAAAAACTGTTCATTATTTTGCGTATTGACTGTAATGTTATTTCATGGAAAAGCGCTGGCTGATTCCAAGTAACGATACTACAGATAATATCGCAAAACCATAAATGTGGCTGGTAAAAAATATAAAAATTTTCGCATTGAGTTGAGTTTAGTTGAGTGTGTAAGACGTGACGAAAGTCAGATCGAGATCATAATTGTGTAAGACTTTTCAGGATTATCAAGACATAATAATAATAAATAATTCATTGAAAACAAATACAGGGAACTGATAAAAACAACAGATCATTATGCCACGAGGACTTCATCTTAGTGAAATTGAACAGCAAAGCATTTTGGACCTTAAAGATGCGGGATTCTTACAAAAAGATATCGGAAAGAAATTAGGAAGATCTTCGAGTGTTATTTGTACATTTTTGAAATCTGGAATCGAAAATTATGGGAGCAAGAAAAGATCCGACCGGCCTAAAAAGATCAAAGAGGGAACTAAAAGATTGGTTCTAAGAGAAATTTCTAACACCGGAATTTCTTCCGCAAAAGCAGTTGAGCGCTTCAACTTAAATTGCAGTTTTAGACTGGTTAGAAAGTGGTTAGAAAGTGCAGATCATTTGAAATATGAAAATATTAAAGTACAGCCACCCCTTAAAGCAGTACACAAAGTTGCTCGTCTCTCATTTGCTGAAAAATTCGTCCAATAGCCAGATATATGGAATCATATAATATTTAGTAATGAGAAAAAATTCAATTTGGATGGCCCTGATGGGTTTAATTATTACTGGCATGATCTGCGGCGCGATAAGAAAATTCTTTCAAGGAGAGCGGGGGATGGCGGATCTCTAATGGTTTGGGCAGCATTTAAAGACAACATGAAGTCGGAAATCGCATTTCTAAGTGGAAGACTAAAGTCCGTTGACTACCAGAATATGCTTGAAAATTACCTTTTACCATTCATAACACTTTCTGAAGATCAAGGCATCATCTTCCAGCAAGTTAATGCCCCGATCCATACTACAGGATCTACTATCGATTGGTTTAATGACTTTGGCATTCAATTACTCGACTGGCCTGCATGAAAAGCCAGAAATAAGAACAGTTGCTGAATTGAAGCAGAAAATCATAGCATGTTGGGATGATATAACAACCGATACACTTAAGAGTCGTGTTGAGAGTATGCCTCGTCGTCTTCTTGATGTAATAAAGTTAAATGGCGGAAATATTAACTATTAAAATCAATTATTAATTTGGAAAAACAATTACAGCGTTTTATTTAATTCAAAATAACTTTTATACCGGCAGGTTATGAAGAAATGCAAAATTTTTATACTTTTTTCCAATGCAATTTTTAATTTTTATGTATTATATTAAAAACAATAAATAAGTATCCAATTATTTTTTCTCTAAAAAATAGAACGAAAAATGTATTTACGAAAATAAATAGTTTTTAATTTGTTCCACCTTTTGTTTTTTAATTATTTACAAAAATTTGAAATTTTTATACTTTTTTCCATACCTATTACCTTGTGGCCAAGTGTTTTATAAAAAAAAATCGATGTATATATGAAAAATATAAAAAAAATTGCTTAAACTCCGCTCTGCTGCTCCTCGGGAGATTTGAACCCGAGCTGGTGTTGGTCCAAATATGGCGGTTGTAATTCCCGCGTCTTAGCGCACACGGCCAAAGTCCGAGTGAAATTCGGAGCTCCAAAAAAAACTTCCAATTGCTTTGAGATTTTGCAATGGCGGCTTTGGCTGTGGCAAATGCAAATAATTCGTTACCGAATTATTTTCCACGTTCTTTGGTCGTTAATATTTCTAATTTCAGGCAGCACTATTTATAAGTGCTGCCGCGTAATTTCTGCTGTTGAGCTAGTCCACTTTTCTTTAAATGAGTATTTTATTGAGATACTTTTACACCCGATAAAATTATATTTCGCACTTCAAATAACTTTTGCGTTTTTATAAAAATGCACTTTCTGCTGAAATTGTGCAATGGCGTTTTACTTCAGCCAAGCTTGATTTTAAAATCATTGTTCTATCACTAGCCGTTAGTTTGAATAGCTTCCTGGAAAGCTTGGCTTTCTGAAATTTTCGTGAGCAATATCGGTTACAAAAATTCTCATTCCTAATTTTCAAAAGAAGCACAGGTTTGTACTCTCTATTGGAAGAGTAACGAAATCGAGTATCGAACTTCCCTAAGTACGTTCGATTTAAAAACAATCGAACAGTTCTGTTACATTCTTCAACAGCTTTTTAATTTATTCATGATAGAATAAAATATGTAAGGACATAGCACTTTTGTGCTTAATGCCAGTTGTCCAAATAGGACATAGAACACAATATAGTTCCTAAACCGTTAACTTATTACTTACTTTATTATGCTGAAGACATTTCTTTCTTACCATAATCCTTGCCATAATAAAACAAGAACTGTTATTTATCAAGTAAGCATATTTTTTTATTGCAACAAAGTAAATATTACATTTGCGTGGGTTTCCTTTTCCTCTTCGTTGAACCATACTACAACGTCTCGAACACCGCTGCATGATGGGAGATCATTGTAAAATGTCGCGTACTCTTGAGGTATAACCCCTTGCTTGAGTAAGCTAAGCAAATCTCTCTTTTTAGCTATTGAAATATTATTATGGTTCTTATATTTATTTTTAAGAATTATTTTTTTCCAATTAATATCGGGGGGATTGACTTCAAAAAATTTAAATTCTTCTTCGACGTCATATTTGTATCCAACAACTTTGGAATTCTTTTGGAATCGAAACCATTTCACTTTAAGCCAGTTAAGTTTATCCCCAGTGGTGCATTTCTTCTTATTCTTCACAAGAATTTTGTTTAAAGACTCAGCATCAATAAATTCATTAAACGTAAGGTGATGAACAATGTAGGGAAATGGTCTTTTCCTGCTCATTTCGATTAGCAATGTGTACTGATTAGGGGTGTATAACTGTTTTGACTCGCGAGCTCTTTCAATTGTTGCATGAATGCTGTCCGCTTCGAGATAGCTATGTCCACTTTCCATGAATTTCAAATCAAGAATTTGAAGATTGCTACTTGTCCTATTCACAGCATAGAACATGGTAGCGAGGACATTTTGATTTCGGTTCTGTCCTCCACAAGTATCAGCATACAAAACCAGGTGTTCTATGGACGGACTCAACGTGTCAATATATTTCAACAAACAGGTTGAAATTTCTGCACTGCCCTTCTTTCCGTTGGTTTCGTCCCATAAAAAGCAATGGCCTTCTTCCCGAGAGTCGAAGACAGTGAAGTTATAAAGAGACAGCTTCCTCTTATAATAAATTTGGCAATCACCAGCATACGGTAGAGTAAGCACTGCCTGTAGATCGAAGGTACCGTAGCTAATTTTTGGATTGTGTACGGATGCTTTTTTGTCTTTTTCTTTCATGGCCTTGATTGCATCTCTGCGCTTTATATGATCTTGGTATTTTATATTCGTGTCCTTAGTGTTCATACGCTCTGTTTCATTGCAAATAGAACACTGGTCTTTCTTGGGTTTAAAAATTGCTAGTGGTGGCTCATGCTCTTTGAAAAATCGTCGAAAGACACAGCTACTCACAGTCTCTGCCCCATTTTTTTTCTTTATAAAGAGAATAGAGTTTTTCAATTGAGAGGTCTGGTGCAAGATATAATCTGGAATTCCGCTGACGGAAGTAGTGGGAAGGAAGGAACCTTGGGAAACTCAGCAAGGAATGCATTAATTTTCGCCACTTTTTCAGGTGGAGTGATATTAGTCGCCGGCGGCCTCCCTTTTCTTTTATCCTTTCCGCTATAAGTTCTGTTTGAACTTCTAAGAAGAAGTGCGTCGTTTGAAATTCTTTTGGAAATAGCAAAAGTGTTACAAAAGAATTTTTGGCATACACGAACATTTTCACAACTTCCATTCGGTAGCTTGTAAGACCTGCTCACAATTTTGTTAATACCCGAATCCATAGACTTTTTTCTCTTTCTGGCTACGCAAGTTTCTTCAATGAGGGAACATAAAAAAACTTTTTGACGCACTGCATCCCCAAAACTCCAATACTCATGCAACAGTGTGTTTTGTTGTGCAACCGTGATTACATCCCTACATTTAAATCGACATTTGCAGTCATCCAACCTTACCATTTTTTTGGGAATTTCACAACCCTTCCGGTTTACATAGCTTTCTCCAGAAAGTCTTTTTTGTTTTACAACGTTCCTCTTCCAAGAACTTTGTTTCGGGAACCTACTCTTCTTTGCAGTGTTTGTTGGAATAATTTCTGCACTGGGATCAAGGGCAGCTGTTTCTCCTGCCGGTTCATTAACTATAAAACAAGATTCGCCTGTTAGGAAGTCACTTGAGAATCACAAATACATAACAATGCGATGTTAATGTATGCCCTTGATTCTCAATAATGAACGAAATGTTCATTATTTCTGTTCAATTTTAAAAAGTCTTACCTCCTAGACTTTGGTGTTCTTGATCGCTAGTGAAATCCATGCCATCGTTTTGGGGAACATACGTGGGATCGAGCCTATCTTCGTCTTTGGTAACAAAATCGTCTTCGTTATTTATTTCTTAATTCAATCGAAAAAAAAACCCAAAAGTTAGTGAAAATAGGTAGGTATACAAAAAAAATTATTCCAGAACCTACCTGTATCTTTCAGGACATCGAAGATGATAATATTATCATTTTCATCGCTCAATGAAAACATATCTCGATTATCTTCGATTATTACATCTTAAATCAAAAGTAAAAATTTAGCTTTCCCATAAAAAACATTCGAAGTTTTATTCAGTTAAAACTGTTACCTTCATGAAGATGTTCATGAATAGTAGATTCTTCATTAACAATTTGAACTTGAAGCCCATTGACTTCGATAAAAATGTACTTCTCATTGAGAATTTCAGTACTTTCTGTGTCGGTTTTCTCTCCTGAAAATGAAACATGATATTTACAACTCAAATTAAAATACTATTTGCTCTGAAAAGTTTACCTTTGTAAACTCCATCAGATTCTTCAGTAAACTCAAGAGTATTCGTTATTCGTTTTTGGTCCAGCTGGAGTGCTTTCAAAGGGATTTCAGCAACAGCTCCTTTCAGAAAATAATTATGCATTATTGGCAAATAATTCAAAATTTATTATTAGGTATAGTGCACTAAAAACTTACCTTTAGAAGAACTGTTCGTTTTTTTTTCTTTATTCAACTGCATTTGCTTGCAAAGCTCTACCATTAATTTTCCACGATTCATTTTAAATGAGTTGTCCACAAAATGTTACACAAATAAGCAATAACCGTAAGTATCAACAATTAAACTTATAACACTGTTTCATCGCCTACTTCTTAATGAAGTGCACAAGAGTGCTATGTCCGGACATAGCACAAAAAGTGAAATATAAAATGGACATAGCACAAAATGTTGGACATAGAACAAATTGTGCTTTTTACAATAATTCAAGAGGGGACATAGTACATTCGCCTTTTTTGCAAATTTAAGCAATTTAGGATTTCTGTTGGACATAGGACGTGTGTGCATATGAAAGTACTGCTTCTCACCTTTACATTGGTGCCACTATCTCAAAACAGCAAAAAATGGACATAGCACATGTGTGCATTAAGGTATCGATATATTACATTATAGTACTTCGAAAATTCAAAATTAAAATAGAGTTTAAAAAATTTCAGAATTAACATAGTGTTCAAAAAAATTTCACAAAACAAATTACAAATTTGTGTTCATTTACATTTTAATGTGTTCTATACATTTTCTTTTAAAATTTCTATAGTTTAATTAATTGTTTATTTCATTAGGGAGGTTGTTGTACAGTTGGAATCCTTTGCTAATCTCAGATCATGTATATTTCTTAGTTGGTATGGTTGCACCTCGCTCAATAGCCTGACCTAATTGGTGAGGTACCTTGGAGCATTTCCATGTTTAATTTTAAAAACGGCTATTAATGTATTTAACTCCAGTCTTTGTTTTACGTTTAACCACTTTAACGCGTCCAGCATTGATCGAATCGGGGTAAAACGGTTACATCTTAGGATACTTCTTGTTGTGCGGCCAATGTTGGGCAGCAATTTAGTTGCGCCGAGAAATATAAATCCTTTCGATTCGATTGATAATTGATTGATTGTTGTTGATTTTATTTTCTATAAATGAAAAGCATATGATAAAAGAAAGAAAGCATACAATAAAAATCCTACTTACATCCCTAACAACTATACTGCTTTTTTCATGCTCAAATTGTGCGGCGACCACAATACTGAAACTTCCTTTTTTTTCCAACAAAATAATCCAAAGGGAAAATTACACGTCCACTCAGCCGACTACGTGATTCCAGAATGGCACGCAGATGGCGAGGGCACAGAAACAAACAAATTGAAGAAAAGAGACAAATATAACTCTTACTAATAAGGTCAGGGATGTAGTTGCCGCACATTAGGCTCGCTTACAATAGGGAACAATATGGAAATTCAAATAATCGTTAATAATACAAATAATAGAAATAAAATAATTCATTGAACATCGGCTCGATGACAATTGTAATAAGGTGTATTATAAGATATAAATAAGATCACGAGTATGGTATCTTATTTATGCCTTATTTTAAGTTATAAATAAGCTTTTCCTTATTTAAGTCGTACTCGTATAATGTAGATCGCAGTTGAGTGACGACTTTTGAGTTGATTAGGTGCGTTTTTATTATTTTATTATTTTAAAGTGAAGTAAGTGTGGTATATTTAATTACAGGTATGTACTTTAGGATTTCTAATCTTTAACTACAAATGATACATTAATTACTTAAGACATACAATAAATGGTTCGACAACAAATTTGTGCATGTCGCAAACCAAATTGTATTTCTGTAGGAATTGTTTCGTCCTGACAAGCAATTAAACACACTTTATTTTAGTATTTAGTTTTATTCATTTGTTTATGGATAATTTACATGGAATTTTAACGATATGAAACAAAAAAAAAAAAACAATTCAAAGGTTATTTATTTAACTGTTCCGTGAGCGAAAAAAAAGGATCAAAATCTCGCGTCTGGCCGCTGGGATTGCTTCGATTACAACTGATCGGTGTAGTTCGTCGTGTATTGTCTTGTTCATCCTTCCGTAATGTCTGTCGCGTCATCTCTTTATTTGTTAGTCGTGTCCTCTCTTTATTTGTTTGTCGTGTCCTCTTTTTTCGATCCTACATGTCTGTCTTTATACATACATTATGCATACATAAGGTAACTAAAGCTTATTTTATGCCTTATAATAAGGTATAAAATAAAGTATAGAGCTTATCCCTTAGGGCCAATGACATGGCCTTTGTTCGAATAAGGTATAGAATAAGCTGTACTGGATAAGTTGACAGCCCACGACCAATATTAAAATTAACACGCATTATTTTGTTTAAAACGAGTTATTTATTTTCTGATAGAAAATCTAATAATTTAAGAAAATATATTACGCAAATTACTTACTCTCGTGGTCCTCGTGACTCCTCATCCAAAAGTTCGACGTAAAAATGGCCAGAAAGACGGAACTTATCCTTATAGAATAAAGTTAACGAATGATAGTTTTCTTAACGAAATTAATGAATTTGTACAGCGGTTTCATAATAGTGAGCCATTACAATGAGAACGTTCAGCGAGATAAAATTAACTGTTTTTGATTGGTAACATGTGGAATAATAATTTTAATTGGTAACATCTAGAATAATAATTTTAATTCATAACATAAGGTATATTGTATGTGACGCAACATCCCATATGATAAGTCTTATATTGCATTGTGAAAAGGCTTATTTAAGGCTTATATTGTTTGATGGGTGGTGAATAGGTGTTTGTGTGTAAAGTTGGTGTGCCCAACCCTTATTCGCATGTAATTTTTTATCATAATATGGGGTATATTGTTGTGGTATATTCCTTTCTCAGCAGATGGAATAAGTTTTTTATATAAATGTTCGTATGTGTTCCAGTGTGTTTTCCTCTTAAATTTCCAATTCATGGTTAAATATTTTTTAAGGTCTTTTTTGTTGTAAACGTATGATATTATCAGTGGTTCCAATATCGCTGCCTTTGAAGCAGCATCTGCGTCTTCGTTCCTTTTTATGCCGCACAGTGGTTCCATTTGTATGGGAAGTGCGGTCAAAACAATTTTAAATTTTAATTTTAACTGATGGAAAATAAATTAAATAATTAAAAAAGTGATTTGTTTTAAATATTATTTTATTTTGCAAAGAATTATATCAATAAATTTAAAATTTCTTTGGACAAAGTCGATTTTTGATTTTTTTTTTAAATTTCTTTCGTTAGAAAGCAAAGGGTCTGAAGTCAGCAGTAATCTATTTAACAAATCGGTGTTTGTTGATATCCTTGATATTTTTCTCGTGTTTTTTGAGCGAAAAAACTTGACATCTTTATTTTTAGCTTCAGCTGCCTCCTCCGTAAATTGGCCTATAGGTAGTATGGAATGTTTCACGATTTGTCCTCCATGAATTAGAACCTTGTGTACTGAAGCTGGCAATGGGTACCAAGGGTATTCTGTAACGATTTCTCGGGCTGTTTCTTGTGCGTATTCTTGAAAAGTTTCTGCATTAATTGCAAAACAGCTTGCCAAAGTTTTTAAAATAACAGCACATCTTTCGATAATCGATTGCTTTACACCAGTTATTTTGGAAGATACAGATGGGTTTGCAAAAAATCTTCGGGCAGTATTGCCATCATTTGAATTCCCTTCACCTTGTTTCGGCTTGTCAACTATCAACCCAATCTTTTTAAATTCTCCTTGGATACGTTTTTTTTGTGCGTCCGAAAGATGTTTTTCATTGCTCCCTGTGCGCCATTTTTTGAAATCCAACCGATAAGCTAAATGAATGAAGAATTCAAAAAATCTTATCCATGCATGCAGTGGAGATATGCCGAAATCTAAGAAATCTTCATTGATGGTTCTTTCTAAGGAGCTTCGAATGTCATTCATATTACTTGGTTTTGCTCCACAAATATAGCATACTTGTTGTGAAGCCGTATGTGACAAGGCATTGCATATCTTACCGTCAACCATTGTCAATTTAAGTATATGCTTTACGCTGATAAAACGGTCCGATATATTAATAATTGTTTCATTGAGTTCGTTTATTTGGCTCTGTATATATTCTTGCTCCGCTCTGCTCAAGTCTGCCGTTTCTTATTTTAATTGAAAACGTATGGGTCGGCAGTATCGAGTTGATCCTGGTCGAGGATTTTGCCATACAATTTTCTTTTCAGATTCAGAGCCCTCTTGCGAAAAAAGTTGTATTGGAACATACGATGTTATAAACATATCCGAATCGCTGAATTCGCTGGATATTCTTTGCTTGTATTCGGACTGTCCACTGCTTCCATCAAAGCCCCATTTGCCGATTAGAGTTAGATTACCTAAATCAAGAGTTCATGTAGCCGCAGTGAAATTATATTTTTACAAAAGACGAACACAACATGTGGTTTTATTCAGACGAGCAACACTATTATATTGGCAACTGAACTTATCGGTTGCAACAAACACAAAACACTTTTACTACTAACACAGTAAAAAAATGAAGGGACAAGTTTTACAATATAACACAAAACTTTGTTTTTAATTTTTTTTATTACCGAAATCATAATCCAAATTTTCAAAAATTTCTCGTTGGGATTCTACGATGCGTTCAGCCGTATGATTAACGAGTCTTTGAAGCGAAACTTCAGCTAATGAATCCGATATTTTTATTGTTTGAAGTGCTGGGTAACATTCTTGTTTCGCTTTAAGAACTTTTACATAGCTTGGAAAAACATCGGCTTCAGTTTTTTGGTTTACCAAGTTCCTGATGACTTGGTACTGATGTTTTGACAATTTTGCCTCAACCAAAAGCTTCAAAGCATCATTTGAATCAAGTTGTTTAATTTGAACATTTTCTTTGAACTGACATTTTTTTAAAGCACAAGCGATATATTCATCGATGACGTCAACGATCTCTGCAATACGTCTCCTCTTCGTTCTAGACGAACTTTCCAAAAATGGCTTTTTTGGTCTGCCTTGACGTGTTTGCGAATTATTCTCATCTGCTCGGTCTTGTACAGAACTAAAATCTTCCTCGAAATCGAGCCAGGCACTGTTTTTAGGTAAAAGTATGTTTTTTTTCTTTGAGCAAGCCTCCCACCTTCTTTGAAAGGATTTACAGAGGTTACTTATCTTCTTTTTTGCTTCTAAATCTTCGATTTTATAAATTTGTTTAAAAATTGTCCATGTTTCGTTAGATCTTGCATAACTGCCACCTTTCTTCACCGAATGCCAAATGTTAAAAATATCGATTCGCTTGATCATATTGCTTCAATTTAAAAAAAAAGTGGAAATCAGTGTTTTACTTCGCGTCAACATTTTAAGGTTTGCGCCAATCTGCGCTCAAAAAGCCATACATATTCTGAAAGAAGAAAAATAACTCTAAATTTTGATGTATAAATTATAACCGGCATTTATCGGCACTTGATGTGTTTTTCTTTAGAAAAACACGAAAAATTAAAAAAAAAAAAAACACAAATCATGCCTCAGTTCCAATGGAGGTCAAAAAAAAAAAAAATCTTCAGAAAACCATTTAAATCCCTTCATTATATATTGTTTTATTATTCGCATCACCTTTTTTCCAAAATTAACTTTAAACAATCTACTAAAATTGATTAATGCTAAGTCCTGTTTTCAGATTTTTTTTTTTTTTTTTTTTAACTGCGAAAAACACTCAACTTTGTGATGCGACCGACAACCAACAACTAATTTTAAATCAGAAATCTTACTGTCACTTAACTGTCCCGTTATCATAGATAATTACTGCATTAAAAAAAAACAATTTGATTAACTTTGAAATTTTGACTTTTGGCCTATGGGAGAGGAACCACTGTGTGCCGGTGTGTCCAGGTATACAGATGAGTTTGGTTTTGGCTTTATTGGAAATTAACTTCTCACTAATCTTGTTTATAATGTAGGTGCAGTTGTTCCATACTGAGGCGAGCAGGAATTATTAAGTTGGGCTTGTAATAGATGATTATCAAGCTGAAATATATACGTATGCAGGAATATATACGTATGCAGAAAAAAAACTCGAACAATCCAATTTAGAAATGAACTTTATTATATGGCTCTTAGTTGACGAGTGTTTTAACATTTTCATTATTTCTTCCTCGAAGCTGCTGATGGCTTATGTACCACTCAGCTGTTCTTCTATAGGTCAACCACCCTGGCCTATTTACCTTTTTGCAGCGAAGAAACTGCATCTGTAGTGGTTGTACTCGTAGATGGTCGTTCTGTATTTGTGTGTGGTGCACAAGCTGTTGATCGTCAAAGTTATCGCGATCCTTACTCGCGGGTATAAAAAAATATTTTTAAGGAACCACAACAGGTTCCACAATTAAACAACAAATTAGATTTCACGTTATAAATTTTATTCGAGGAACGAAGTGCTCCGTCCTACTGTCCGCATTAGAATGAATAACTTAATTCTAATTTACAATGATATGCTTAACCCTAAAATGCAACATTGCATTTCCCACGCAGACCCATTCACCTGGAGCATGATAGATGAAACGTTGCATTTCCCATGCAGGCCCATTCACCTGGAGCATGATAGATGATCGCTGATAGCGGATGCGCGTGTGGAAGTCCTCACCTGAAGTATGTAACGTGATCGCTGACAGCGGATGCGCGTGTGCAGGCGAATCGCATCGCTTGCACTTTTCTTCAGGGCAGGTAGACTGTCGAATGTGTTAACTGCCGCCCCTTCAAATATCTGCGTCCCGCAGATCACTTGCTGAGCACATGGGGCAGCTTAGGTTTCGGTTGGTGTCATTGGCCTCCTGGGAAGGTCGTGGTGCAGGACGTGGGACAGGTCTCCGGCGAAGGGATAGGCGGAGCTCCGGGATGCTGGTTTTGCCGTATATCTTCCTCCACAGCAAACAGATGGCAGCTACTACTACTACGATGACAAAAACTTCTGTAAGAATAGAGGAGTTAAAATGTTTCTTTAAAGTGCTAATATGTTTGATGTTTCTCGCGCTGAGATCATGTACGTATTCCAGGTTAGGTTTAATTCTATTGCTGGTCACGTTAGCCAAGACGGGGGGAAGTGCCTGCGGATGGATTGCCATCTTGCTGTAGTACGTTCTATCCTTTATGCGAACCGTGTCATCATCCAGCTGGATCAGATAGGTACCTTCTAAGGGAATAGAGGAATTTTTATTTAAAAGGGATCCGTTAAAATTCGTAACGAAAATAGTGTTTTCCCCAATCAATTCGACTACTTCTTCGTTGGTTGTTCTATAGTCGCAGAGTGCGTTACCACCTTTAAGAATTTTGGCTAGACAGGATTCTTCTGGCAGTTTTTTCAGAACGCTTTCGTCACAAACAGATGTGTTGCCTATGCTAAGACATTTCCCGTCTAGTCCGTATGTTTCGTCATGTCTGATTAGAAGTTTAAGATAGTCTAAGTCGATCTGTTTCCCGTTTTTGATTGCGGCACGAGCTGTCACCAGATGATATACTTCTGGTCTAATCTTAGGAATTGACAAGATATATAGCATCAGTGTTCCGTTGCTGTATATTGAAGGTCGTCCGTATTCCACAGCTTCTACAATGTTTTGATAGGGCAAGGTTTCCAGTTCATTGACGATAGTGTTGACCTCTTCAGAATCCAAAAGGTTGCTGTTAACTATGCCGTTCTTTGCCATTTGACAAGCCCTTACTATCTCGTTTACCGCCTCTTTTAATATAAGTACCTTGTTCAGTAGGTCGTGTTTAAGTTTGTCCGTCTCCCCCTCCTGTACAGCGTTGTTAAAACGGTCAATTATTCTGTTAATTCTGTCCGAAATCTGTCGTGTTGAGTCGATTAGTTTTTCGTTAATTCTGTATTGCTGGTTATTGTTCTCTACAATGTCTGTCTGTTTCTCTAAGAGGTTATCCCAGTCAGTTGCGTCCGGAGAGCCAGCCAGCCATTTCCAGGCAGACCCTATCCAATTAATTGACCTAACTCTTCTCGTCCTCGCGCCTCTCAATTCACCAAGGCGGTCCTTGATCTGGGTCAAATGGTAATCCAGAACAAGATGCATTTCTTCGTCCTTTACGTACTTTAATATCAGCTGTTCAGTATCCTGAACAAGCGCGTTATACTTTGTCAAGTCAATTACGTGCACTAGCCTAAAGTAGCCGTTTGTCACCCAAGCGTTTCCCTCGCGAATCGTTACAATCGGAGATTTATAGGCGAAGATATGAAGGGTCTGCATGGGGGTTGCTAAAACAACTAATCTGCAATGTAATTATGGTTTATTGAAAAAAGAAGGTTATACAATTTTATTCTTAAATTCTAAGGCTTACAATGAAAATTTGAAAATCGTGTGACATACACACATTTTATTCCGCTTTAATTCCTTCTCTTTGAAAAGCTTAAGGCTTATCATTCTGACTTCTTTTCTTATTCTTTTTCATACAATATATACATTTTTTTTTTATATATCATTAGCGGTTGGCAACTTAACATTTCTCAAATGTGCTTTGTGGATTCTTTTACCACTTACTGTCATTATGGTCACTCGGTTGTCTTTTGCCACTATTTCTTTTCTATATAATGGCTTATTTTTGCCTTTTATACCTTTTGCAGCAGCATACACTACGTCACCCACGCAATACCTTCTTGGCGCCTTTCTTTTTAGATTTTGTCTGATATTTCTCGCTTCCATGTTTCGCCTAATTATACCCCTCAGATCTTTGTTAATTTTCGAACGGATATTTAAAAGATTTTGGTAATTGACTCTCTGGGACCTATTAAAGAACACATCTGTAGGTTTCCTTTTTGTAACGGAATGGACGGTGTTATTATATCGGTCAACGGCTACGTAAACGAGCTCTTTGACCTTGAAATCCGGACTTTCTGCTCGAAGACACCGATAAATTTCTAGTACTGTGGAATGAACCCTTTCTATTTGCCCATTTACCTCACTTCTATGGGATGGGGTAAGGTAAAGTTTTACACCTAAGTTTCGTATTAGGTTTAGAACAATTGGGCTAAGGAATCCTCTTTCATTATCTGTGACCAAAATGAGAGGGACTGTAAAGTAATGCAGGATTTTTATCAGTTTGGATCTTATATAAATGGCTGATTTATCCTTAATATGAAAGAATTTGGAGAATTTTGAGAACTTATCGACAACAGTTAGGAACTTTTCGTTCTGAATCTCCATGATATCCATATGGAGAATTTCACATGGATATGAAGGAACAGGTGTCGATTGTAATTCAGGAGTTATCGGGTGTCTATCGTATTTGTTAGCGTTGCAAATCTCACATGAAGCAACGTATCTTTTGATGCGAGACATCATTTGCGGGAAGTAGAATCTCTCAAGGATTTGTTCCTTGTTTTCGATAGCAGCACGATGAGCCCTCCTGTGTTCTCTTTCGATGATCAAGAGTTTACGATCTTCGTTAGCAACGTCCTCGACCACTCTCTGTGTCAAACGTATTTTATATTTCTCGAAACTCTCTAGATATACACTTTGGAGCATACCAAGATAGTCCTCTGGAATTTTTACTCCATTGACTACACTTGGGCTTAGTTTTTCCTTCAAAATTTCCCTAAGTTGGGTCCGATCTAACCTACTTGTGGAAATGTAATGCCGGTGGTAGCCAGGATGCGGTTCCTCGTGAGAAATAATGTCGATGCCAATCCTGAAAATCAATTGATTCCTAAAGACATTTAGCGGAGCCTCTACGTATGGTGGTAGGTCTGAACCGTCTTGTTCGGCACTGTGCATTGTACAGGATTCGTCATCGTCAATAGATTTTTCACACAAACCTTCGTCAGCGGTGCCAGTCTGTATGTCGTCTGTCCTTGTTCCTTGTCCTTCGCTTGCAGTTTCCGTATCTATGTCCGTACACCAACTCGCTGTTAAGGTTCGAGTGCCTTCGCTATTTGCTTAACTAGGAGCATCGGGGGAGCCTGATAAGTGATTGACTTCTGTTCTGAGCCGCGAGAGAGCGTCGGCCACAAAGTTTGATTTACCAGGTGTGTAAATCAACTCGTAGTTATACTCTTCAATTCTCGCTTTCCAGCGTTTGAGCTTCGCATTGTAATTTCTATTACTAAGAGTGAAGGTCAAAGGCTGGTGGTCAGTATATATAAGTATTTTTTTTGCTCCATAGAGATAGTTTCTCAGGTTATCGAGTGCCCATACTATTGCACGCAACTCTTTTTCGTTTGTTGCATAATTCTCTTCCGTCCGGTTTAGGGAACGGGAGATATATGCTATCGGTTTATCTTTGCCATGCTCACCTTGGGATAGGACAGCCCCGATGGCATAATCAGAGGCGTCCGTAGTCAGATTAAAAGGTTTCTCGAAGTCCGGGAATGCCAATACCTCCGCTGAAGTAAGCAGCTCCTTCAGATCTTTAAACGCCTTAAGTGCTGTATCATCGAGAGTAATGGGAACCTTCCTTGATTGATTGGCCTTTACCTGTGCTAAGTCTCCACGAGTCATATTTGTTAGAGGTTTCGCTATCTTGGCGTAGTCTCTAATGAATCTCCTATAGTATGATGTTAATCCAAGGAAACTTTTTAGCTCTTTAAGGGTGCTAGGGGGAAGAATTCCCTCGATAGCTTTAACTTTCTTTGGATCGGGAAGAATACCTTCTGGAGTGACAAGATAGCCAAGGAATTCGACACTATTGGCCATGAAGTGGGTTTTTTCCAGGTTAATTTTTAGTCCAGCCCCATGGATCTTAGAGAACACGGTCTCAATGTCCTTCAGGTGATCTGGTTCGGTTTTGCTGTAAATTATGATATCATCGATATATACGTAGCAAATTTTTCCAATCAGTTCTTTTAGAACATCGTCTATCATGCGCTGAAAGATGGCGGGGGCGTTTTTGAGGCCGAATGGTAGCCTCAGGTATTCGTATTTACCGTTCAACGTTGAAAAAGCAGTTTTGGGAATGTCTTTCTCCTTCATTAGGATCTGGTGAAATCCTGATGTAAGATCGAGAGTTGTAAAGAATCTAGCATCCCCAAGGCTCGCGAGGGTACTGTTAATGTCAGGGATTGGGTATGTATCTGAGATGGTCACCGAGTTCAAACGTTTATAATCGATGACCATTCGGTACTGTTTCTCCCCGTTAGGCTTTGGCTTCTTTGGAACAACCCATATAGGTGAGTTATATGGGCTGTTTGAAGGTCGGATAATGTTTTCTGACAACAGTTCATTAACCTGTCTTTCAACTTCCTCCCTCATGGAAGTTGGATAGGGGTAACTTTTAGTATAAATTGGCTCATCGGTACTCGCGCGGATTTCTGCCCTTACATTGGTCTTAACCTTTTCATTGCCAACTGGGCTAAATAGGTTGTTAAATTTATTGCAGAGAGATTCCAGTCTAAGTTTAGCGGGTTCAGAAATATCTTTATTCGAGATCAACAAGTGGTTAACGCCGGTGGAAGTCATATTTTTTAAAATAATTTTTTTGTTGGAGTCTATAATTAGTTCATTTTTTTCCCTGTCTATTATAGCTTTAAGTTGTTTGAGAGTGTCGTCACCGATTATTCCATCGAATGATTCCAAACTCGGAAGAATAAAAAATGTTATATCTAAATCGCAGCCTAGGGAAGAGAAGAATTTGCCGCAAATTTTGGTTTCAACTAGTATTTTCCCGGCAGGACTATCAATGTAAAATGGTTTTTGAACAGGATTTGCATTTGGTGCTAGTTTGGATTTAATGAAGTTTTTGTTTGCACCAGTATCTACGAGAAAATTCAGTATTTTCCCGTCCCGCGCGACATACTCTATGTATGGTACGCTGGAAACGAGGCGCCTACCATAAAATTTTCGTCACTAGGCCCCTCGGCGGAGGTGTCTGCGGTCTCCGGTGCATCAGGATCCTGGTCGGTGGTCGATTCCATGAGGTAACACCGTTGTTGTTTTCTTGGGTAGCTGTCAGAACTAGCCTCTCGTTTGAATGGATTGTTAGGCCGATTCATGTAATTCACATATTTGGTCTGAACGGAATTATCTACCTCCATCTTGATTGCTGGCTTCGGACCTGTCGGTCTTGGTGGAGGATATTGTTGTTGGAGTCTTGAGTTCCATGAGGAGCGTGGCCTCTGGCTGAAATTATTTCTGCCATATGGCTTAGTTGGATTTCCTGAAGGGGGAGGCCCTCTGCCATTTTTAAAATTATAGTAGACGGGAGATGATAT